>OY482664.1:15601726-16843284 GCA_960531205.1 Andrena bicolor | reverse complement strand
CGACGAGTATGGGGACACGAAACTTGGAATCATGTCGGGGTCGTCGATTGAGAACCTGAGTGCAACTTTCTCTCATCCGTAATGCCACCAGCAGTTTTAAATGTATTTAAATTTCCTTATTTTACTTCTATTTTTATAATAAGTGTATGTATCTATAATTGTTATTATTATTATTAGCTATTATTAATAATGTAGACATAAACAGTATTCAGAAGTGAATTTTAGCATAAAGTTTTTTTAAACATTTTATAGGTTTCTCTTTTTGTTGGTGTTATAATTTTGAAATCAGCAGTCAGCCATGAGCCAAGATACTACATGCGCTAGTGGCGCCCTCTGCGCTAAACTCTGCGCCAGCATCGACGAAATACCTTTTGCCCCAGGCGCACATAAATGTAGAACGTGATATTCGAATCTGAAAGAAAATAAATACCTTAACCTTAACGTGATATTCGGAATTAACTAAACACTCTTTTGTAACAAAAATAATGTATTTTTAACAATATAAACAGTAGTTGTATAATAATAAAGGTTTAAAATGGTATCTACGCGTATAATAGTATCCACGGAGTCAATAAACCAACCAACTAAAAGTTTAAAAGTAATGACTAGATGTCGCGACCAGAGATGCAAGATGCGAAGAATTCCGACTGCAGCGACCCTTGCGGTGGAGTAAGAAATCTCAGCTCGTGATGTCTCCGCTCTATAGAATAATATTCTTCAGTAGTACATTACACGGGCTTTTTTGGCGGGATACCGTAACAAACATGCGCGAACGTAGAGTAACCGTATCAAAACCGTCATTACCGTCAAATCCTGAGTACTCCACTGAATCAAAGAACTTGAAATTTGAAGCCAAAATTTTATATATAAAATAAACTGAAAATATACTTATTACTTATTTAATATTCATGTATCGCTCCATTGCAATGTACTGAATGTATTTTAAAGACAATAAAGTGGAAAAACTCTACAAAATCGTATTATTATTGTAAAGATTCTCTAGAACATTCCTATCCAAATTCCAAACCTATTCGCCCACAAACCAGATTTTGAAATGCGCTACTTTAACGCTGCGTCTTTCAAAAACGTCTCTTAATGGAGAAGTATTGAACGGAGAGCTGAAATTTAGGATACCTCCTTTCGCTTCATGTTCTCCTGATACATTGGCTAAAATCTGACAAAATTTTCTGAACGCTCCAAAATTGAGCTTTGTAACAGGAGAACATGACGTCGAAAGAGGTGGCACTAAGTTAGCGCCTTCGGAGAGAGAATCGAAGTCGGAGAACTATTCAACTTAGAGGCGCAGACTTTTCGAAAGGCCTTGGACGATGAAATTTCAGGATACCTCCTTTCGCTTCATGTTCTCCTGATACATTGGCTAAAATCTGACAAAATTTTCTGAACGCTCCAAAATTGAGCTTTGTAACAGGAGAACATGACGTCGAAAGAGGTGGCACTAAGTTAGCGCCTTCGGAGAGAAAATCGAAGATACAGAACTGATCAACGCAGAGGCAGACTTTGGGATTTAATTGGGAAATGGGAAGTTATAGGGTACTGTTCTAAATTAAAAGATGCGGTTTTTCTCTACATGTGGTTTATTAAAATACTCTGAATAATGTACAGTGATATATAATAATTCCATTCTAATTACTTATGTTTAATTTCCACTTAAAAATCACATATTGTAAATGCTGCACTCGTCCAGTCCGTTTTCGTTACACCAGTTGACATTCACCGACGCTTCCAACGAATTGATTACCTATATAACAGACGAAAGCCTCGAATTAATTAACCAGTCTTCGTAATATAATTGCGAGTTGAACACTAAATACACATAGATAGTCCTTACTACTTTAAAGCGAACTTATTCAATGTTATATTTATTTGCAAAATACACACCATCTTATTCTTATCCCGGGGTTGCAAATACGCATGCGCGCAGGGGTTGCATTCATTTTGGCGTTGATGAGCTCGACGTTCCCCCACCGCTAATTCCTCAGAGGCGTACCCCCACCGCAAATTCCTCAGAGATCATAGCATTTCCTCCGTTCACTGCTACAGCCCATGCCAAGCCGAGTGATGCTAAGCAATTTGATTGGCCCTTTCACTAGTGAAAAGTAATTCCTCATCTTTTGAATCGATTCTTCGGTATTCGATTTTTCCCAGAATCGACTCTTCTCCCATTAGGCTCTGAGTCACCTGCGTGAAGTTAGCTATACATAGAAATATCTACAATTATAAACAACAAATTTCGTAATTTCATTTGCTTCTGATACGATTTCTACTTTAATAACCATCTCTGAAATTGAATTAAAATGTAGCTCACAGAATTCAAGTGTAAAATCGAATATTAACAGCAAAACATATTCATCGTAAGCCAACTCAATTCTATAGTCGATTGCTACTAACTTGGCCCGTCATCCGTCAGAATTTCTGAAGCAGAGTTTTTAACAGAGTTTTTTATTGCTCCCGCAATGACATTGTAATAACGATTAAAAAATAGATCCAATATGTCTTGCAACGTGTGTCAAACGAAATTCTCGTTTTTCACTAAAGAAGTAAGTTAATGTTCTTTAAATCACGTACATCATCGTTATAGGTTGTCTTACTAACCATTCAACATTACGTAAAAGCGCTTTGTCTACTTGTTAGGTTTATAATTCAAACATCAGTCATACTAGAATTAAGATTTTCCACAATGCCCTCATTTTTACCAGCTTCCATTTGTTTCACGCTATTTAGGTTGCTTGCCCCAGTTGCGGCTTCTCATACTGCAATAAGTGCCTGAAATATAAATATGATATTCCAGATAAAGGAGTGAAAAAGATCTGCAGGCGTTGTTACAATAAATATACCTCCCCGAGAAAGCATAGCTCTAATAACGGTAACAGTATGTCCGACGAGCACGAAGAGCCCCTTGCCCCTGTCGATATTTCAAAGAAGTAATAACTTTTAGTCAACTTGATAACGCAGGCGTCGGATTATCGTCACTCTCAGCTTACGTGGAGTAATTGTTCGCTAGGTTGGACTCCTTGGAAAATCCAGCGAAGCCTCCCATTGTAATGTACACACACACCAGTCACTGGGATAAGTTTAAGAAAGGCTTGGAACCCGCCGACCAGGAGATAGTCGATAGATTGCAGAAATTAAAGGAAGAGGAGAAATCTACGGCTTTAAGCGTGGATGAAATAAGAAGAAGACTGGCGTTATTGAAAGACGAAGATCCAGATGCTAGCAATCATAAGACAAATGTATGCTCGCAGATTAGAATATATAAAATGTTTATTTTACAATATTTCTTATGCTTTCGTACACAGATACATCAAGTAGACACGAGGACAGATCAGCAGAAGACGGACGATCTAATACAGGAGTACCTCGAGCAGCTAGAATTATCTTCAGGAAGCGATCCTGCTAGTGAGATTCAATCGAGATTAAGATCCCTGCAGGGCGCGAGCCACGCACCCGGAAAAGTAGGCGATCGATACGCAAATATATTACTTTGTACTTTCTAATTAGTACTATCTAATAGATCTTCGCTATTAGCATTCAAGGGAAGATATCGACGACGATGCAAAGCATGTTACAAAGAGATTAATCGCGAAAGCTTTAGCCGAAGCTGCGTTGGAAAAGAAGTACGAAGAAGACGTGGATGAATTGGAGGATGAAATGGAAATTGAGGTACATGGAACTTAATCTCTTATCTCGGCGAGGATTAAACAGAGAATTCTGATTATAACACGATGATCGTAGGCAGGGAAACGTAGTCACGACGAAGACGACAAGCCAACTTGCGTTATGTGCGATCAGACAGAGAATTTAGAAGAATGCTTGGGCTGTCACGGTGATCTTTATTGTACCGTATGCTTCGAGGACAACCACGACGACTTTGAGATGAAGAAGCACAAAAGGCAGCCAGCTACGAAGCCGAGACCTTACTGAGCAGGGTCGATAGAAATTTTAAAGAAACAAGCTTTTTTACTTTATATATAGTATATCACTAGATGATTTTTATATCACGGTCACAGACGCTATCATTGAAATAGAAGCATTCCTTACACTGTACACACGAACAATAAATAATATAAAATCGCGCGATGCGTTATAGTTCGTAAGCTTCAAGCTGAAATTGTGATCCCATTAACAATGTATTATCGTAAATTACATCGTACCGCATCTACTTCAATGGAAGATAGTTTTTTATAATATTAATTAATGTATTTAGTAACGAGCGCACGTGCTTCTATTAAGACACGAATTAATTTATACCGCGAGAAATCCTCTGTCTCGAGTTGCTTTCTATTTTTAAGTACTAATGGTCGGTGCTACTTCGATAACGTACTCGTAGAAATAAAATGATTACGCTTTGGCAAACGAGTGTATGATATTCCGTTTGAATTATGCGCTTGCGCGAATATCATTCTACTGTTATTTTTAGGGGGAAAGGATGATCGTTCAGTTTTTGCTCCGCAGATTATAAGGGAATGTTGAAATCCAAGGAATTCAATCTTTTCGCGGCGTGATTCAAGGTGCCGAGTCCGGGCTTAAACTAAAATAACTCCTTCGGTAGTTCCTGACGATCGAAATGCCGGAGTGAACTCGACGACCCGGTCAGTGAAGACATCCACTCACATCTTCACCGGGATTCCCCAGCGGTAGTCGGCGTCGCGACGCAAAAACCTCCTCTCCTCAAAGCCTAAGCAGGCCTTCTATTTTTAGATGACTCGCATGCACCCGCCGTGCCAAGTTTTCGACGACGTTCATATCGCTTGCTAAAGAACAAGGCGTTCGTCCTTTTTTTAATACCGCCAACGTGCACTTCAATTCGTTTAAATACTTAAGCCTTAATTATTAGTATCGTCGCATAGCTAGACCGCGCAGTTTTATAAAATTCAGGAACTATCTTACGCCCAGCTGTGTAGCAACAAAAATTATTGCTTATTGTCAATTTCTTTGCTTATAAAACAACTGATACTTTACTTGCTCTGTGGAAGCTTACATTCGATTAATCCTCCGAACACGAGATCCTTTATTTACCGATTACTTAGCAATATAACTGAAAAGAGCTGAGAGATAATTGAACTTGGACGATAAAAAGCTTCGTGATTATTTAAAATGCGCTGCAACTCTGATGTTCCATCAGGATCTCTGGGAGATCAGTTCGACAATGCAACGAACTCGAAGATCTATTCACGTCCCCATTGGAACTGCATCCACGCAAAATGCACGGCGCGTGCAGAATTCTTAACAATACCAGCTCCGAGAACACGTGTCCATAATCTGCACGGAGGATGAAATTCCTGCACATAATTAGACCCCTGGCAAAGTTTCGCCCGTTTCTCGATAATATCCTTTACCATTTCTCGGTCCGTTACATTCCCCTTACCCGTTAACACAGCGAGGAGAGCCTTGGGCTTTTACAGCTACAAACAATTCGCAGGAATTTGGCAGTGAACAAGCCCAGTGCACGTAGCGGATGTTGTTATTAGCAGGTCGTTGGTACCGGAATTTCCATTGCAGCAGGAACTGCATCTTCCCAACAAGATACCGCGTCAAGCATCGCTCTTTTTCCAGGCCACTTTATTTGCATTCCACTTCGCTCGACCTCTTCGTGCGTATTTCCGCTCCCAACCACGTCAGTTCATTTTCCGCAAAGCAAGTTCTTTCTCTCGCAAAACAACGGGCTTCCTGTTTTAACACTTTGCAAGGCGACGCGGGGATATTCGCCTTGCAAAATTATGTTACCAAAAGATACATTTAAATGGTGCTTGCAACATTCTGCATTACTTCATTAACGATATTCCTCACTGTAGAATATTGTAGATGGTATCTGTTGATATTAAAACTTATTTACAAACTGTGCTTCATTCTTAATTGGATTAGGAGCTCCCCCCAGTCTCTTATCAGACCCGGCATTTGGCGAGCATTTAAATGGTAGAAGCGCTAAAAAATTCGCTGGATTTGCCCAAGATCACGAAGTTCTCTCACGCGGCGACGATTTTAATACGTCGCGTCACTTTCGCTTTCGCGTAGAACCTTCGGAAGACTATGTTGACTTTGTTCCTTGGTGTTATTAATTAGTTGCACGGGAAGCAGGGAATCGGACACGCTCCCATCGCACGATCGATCGAAACAGACGGGAGCCGGTGGTTACGATACAAAAGCCAGACTGTATTTCCATTGAATGACGTTTGTTCATAAAATAGTGTACATTCTCGCCATATTTATACAACCTCTCCCACGGGACAGTTTCCTTTTTTACTTCCAGCCTCCCTAGTCAATCGTTCCTCTCATTCATCCAAGCACTCTCTCAGCAAAAATACAAAATATCTGGCTCGAAAGCACGTGACCCTCTACGTGGATACATCATACAGCAGAAGATAGAGGAAGAAGAAAAAAACAATAGACAAAAATAATAATGAGTATCACCCTGAACAAGGAACCATAAAAATAATGCACCCCACTCTTCGTTACATTAGAATCGATTGGAAAAGAAAACGGAGAAAAGAAGAAAAGGAAAACAAAAAGAGTCTACTCTTAGCTTGTATCGCGAGATCGCGACGATCGGCGTCGTATAAAATCTAACAACGAACGGGATGCATCATTCCTTACAATGACGAACACACATGCAATCCCTAATATGTACACGGCTCGTATATGCACGCACACACACACTCACACACACGCGCGAACTTTTCGTCGGTGACACCGGACGTGTAATCTGTATGTAATATATCCAGCGCGCGGAACTCGCGGAACTCGCGGAACTCGCGGCTGAATTCAGCGGACGTACAATAAATTATAAATAATAATAGTAATATTATTAATAAAGTTAATCCTTTAATCAGGCCGTGTGCTGTAATACTAGAAACGGACACGCCTCGTTTCGTTGAACGTTCATCGTCGTCCCGACGCGTTTCTCTCATCAACGAGCTCGTCGGCGTTAAAATTCGCGATCAATGTATCAAAGTGTTCGCACCCCAGTCGTTACCAATCGGCATTGGTAGCCGGTCTAGATTAGTACAAACGTTCAGCTAGAACACCCTCCTCGGTCCTTCCATTCCCATTCGTTTATGAGAAAATGTTCCGCAAGCAACGTTACTGATTTAAAAACCGGGAGAGGAAGGAACACTTTACTCGGTCTTCGGAGAGCGATACTCCGCGCGGCGCAGGATCGGCTGCTACTTCTAACGAATGATGATTTTAACATCATCGCGCTTCAAATCTTCGTCACGAAGCTTTCTAACACAAACTTCGTGAGTATTCTACGTTCGCCTTGGATCAGCCTACGCCGTTCAAATGCAACTACAGCAGCGCGCGCCATGGATTCAACGTACAAAACAGAAAAGGGGGAACAAGAGGAACGACCGTTTCCTCGTTCGAAATACGATCGACGGACGTTGCGGCGCCGAGAACGAGAGCAAAGGAAAGAGTATTCTCGTTCGGTGCCGACGTCGATCCACGACGTTCCGCGATCCTGTGCCGGGGAGAATAAGATGGCACGCGAGCAGGAGGCACTCGCGACTCTCCCAGCAGTGGCTCCTCTTCGTTTCTGTGATTCGCCAAGTTCGATTTTCCAAATACCACTGAATCGACGTATTTGCAAACTCTCCGACTCCCCCTGCTACCTTGTCTACTTTGCACTGGCCACGGTGCTCTCTGGAGGTGGCAAGGGTATAGGTTTGTCGGAGACTGGGACCTGCTTCTTCGACTTCCTCGCCTTCTTCGTTGTCTTCGGCGACTTTTTCACCTCGCCGTCCACCGCCATCTTCTCCTCCACTGGATTCTGCTGCTCCTCCGAAGGCTGTTTGCTCTCAGCCTCCTTGCCCTCTTCGGAGGCTAGATTTTCTGACTTATTCTCCGTGGAAGCGTCCTCCGGCTTCTCATTTTCTTCCTTCTTCTCAGCTACTCCCTCAGCACTAGCTGGCTCTTTCTCCTCTGCTCCCTTCTCTTCAGAAGCGGCCTCCGCCTTCTCTTCTACCTCAGCTGGTTTCGGACTCTGCTGCACCTCCATGGGAGTAGCCTCGGGATTCTCCGCGGGTGCGGTGTCCATGGGTTCGCTGGAAGACCGACCAGCGTGCTGCTGTTGGTTCACTGTCTGCATAGTCTCTGCGCAGGCTTCGTTAGCCTCCTCAGGCTTCTTCGTTGGGGACGAAGGGCAAGGTGGCAAGGGTATTGGTTCCTTTATCTGTGGTTGTTCCTCGGTCTTCTGGTCCACGTCCATGGACTCGCTCTGTCCAGTCACTTGGACGCTACTGGAAGCCTCGTTCCCCTCTTTCTCAGCTACCTCCGGCGACTTCGGCTGCGAAGCCTTCGACTCCAGCAAGCTGATCGTAGCCTGTATACACTTTATCGCGTTCCTGCGCGTCTGTCGCACGTTTTCCCTACCCTCTGTCTCGATATCGTCCAGCTTGATCAGTTCCCTGGTGAGCATCTCGTCAAGGTAGATGTACTCCTTGTCTGTCTTCGAGTTGCCGCTGTACTGTTTCACTTGCTCGGCCAGGGAGTCCACCTCCTGCTGCACCAGGGCTACCCTCTCCAAAGGATCCTTTGGAAGAGTAGGCTTGACCTTCGGTGGGTCCTGCTGCGGTGGCTCCTGAGGCTGAGGCTGCTGAGGCTGCTGCGGCTGCTGCGGCTGTGACTTCTGCTGTGGCTTTGGTTGCTCGTAGTGCTGCTGAGGCTGCCTCTCCGCGTACTGCTGCTGCCTAGGCTGCTGGAAGCTGTGCGCCGGCTGCTGTCGGCGAGGAGAGTGCTCGAAAGAGCTCGCGGGAGGGTAGAACGGCTCCTGGAAGTGTGGGGACCACTGAGTCCTCCCGAACGTGGATTGCCCGAAAGGTGACGGCCTCTGGAAGTGGGGAGGCGCGTGGAATTGTGTAGGAGACGGCTCTCTTTTGAAATGTGGCTCGTCGAAGCTCCTAGGTACCACGGGCTCGTCTCTGCCTTCGACGAAGATAGGTATGTGCCTGACATTGCCCTGCTGCTGTTGAGGCTTCTGTTGCTGCTGCTGCTGCTGCTGCTGCGGCTGTGGCTTCTGTTGCGGGGGGGACTGATTGTGCTGTGGCGTTATGTCTATTCTAGAAACGTATCTCTGCCCCTGCGGCTGCTGCTGCTGCGGCTGCTGCTGGCTGAACGACTGCCTGTTCTCCGGCGGGGCTGACATCGAGCGCTGCCCGCGGTTCCCCTTGTCGAGATTCTCCATGTTGTGATGGTGCTGGCCTATGTCCACCGTGTTGCGCAGCCCGTACTGAGGGATCTGGCTTCTTCTGGTCCCCTGCTCTCTGTCCTGCTGGTTACCTTCGGGCTCGCCGTGGGAGCTGACACCACTGGCGCCGCTCGCCGCGCTGCTTCCACTGGCTTGGCTCCTGGCGTCCTCGTCGGAGTAGCCCTGGTAGTTACTGTTGCTCCCGCTGTTCCCAGAGCCGCGATTCCTATTGCGGAACGAACTGTGGAACGGTATGTCGCCCCAAGGCGGGCCCAGAAGCTGGTCAGCGAATTCTGGGTGACGGGCAGCTAGATCGTCCAGGTGGGAGCGGATGTCGCTGCGCCGACCGAAACCCTCGTCGTCGAACGGGAATCCCTGGAAAAGCGAGACCACACCACGGTGAGAATATGGCCCCAAGCTGCTCTGCGAGGATTCGAATGGGTGGGTGGAGAACGAGGGTGGTTCGAGGAGGCTTTAAGCCCTTCGAAGTCGAGGTTTAAAGTTAAAGCTCTTTGGGAACACAGTGGGCTGACTGATGACCCAATTATCATAGCGTTAACTCAGAATCATGGAGTTCCTTCGCGAAGAACAGTGACTTCGTTGTTTTTACTTTGGGCGTGTACCAAAGAACTAAACAGTTGCAGTTTATGTGTAAGGAATAGGAATGTAAAGGTAATTTGATTTCCTATCACCCTCGTTCTTTTTGGACAGTATTGAAAAGTACTTAATTCTCACTAAAGCCTGCGCTAAAAGTATTCTAGCTCCGAAAGCTGCGGTATTATGCCATTTAGCGAATGAAAGCGATTTTAGATGCGGAGCTTGGAAGCCTGATTAACTGCAGCGCTGATGACGAAGACACCTAGATGCTCTGAATCTAGGAGATCTGATTGAAAGAAATTAAGCGTGAAATCCATCGACGAATGCTCTGGTTCCGGACAAACCAACTGCCCAACTGAATCGAAGCGATCTCGACTTTCAAGGTGGAGAAACTTTGTTTAAAAGCCAGCGGTGATAATGTGTTCATTGTCAAGTGTTCTTTGAATCTCAAATCCCTCCACTATCTCGTAGCTGCTTGGAAGCAAGCTTATCGATAATACCAAGACATGCACGATATATTATTCACAGTAAGCGACAAAGTTATTGACGCAGACAGTAACTAATTTTTTATTTACGCATTTCTTAAAATACCAACCGACAGTGGCGGATTTAACGGGCGGCAGAGTCGGGCATTAAGTATTCGACTAATCTTCAAATAAAAATTTAGAATGAAATGAAGTTATTCGAGAATAATGAATAAATTTTTAGTTGACTAAAATTTATTACTCGACTAAATTTTTAGATGTTATTTATTATTAGAAGCATCTCTGTGGCGGCTAAGCGACACGAATAAGCGGGGGTCGGAACCTGAGCCGAAGCGGTTTATTCGTGACGCTTAGTCGCCACGGAGGTCCTTCGAAGAACGAATAACGACTAAAAATTCATTCTTTATTCTCGAATAACCGCATTTTATTCGAAATTTTTATTCGAAGATTAGTTAAATAAAAATTTAGTCGAAGAATTCCCAACTTTGCCCTGCTCAGAAGGCCCCATACTTAAAAAAATTATGATTTTAACCAAAATTCATCTTTTTCTGTACCACTACACTTAGCCCGTTTATATTAAACTACTTCTTCATTTCCGCGAAAAAAATGGCCCCTCAGATCGTTTGCCACCTGTGCCTTTTCCCTTAAATCCGCCACTGCCAACCGAGCTGCGACGATTCTATGCCTAAGAATTAGTCAAAATGATCATTATCAGAGAATTGAAGGGAACCGCACGGGTTCAACTAAAAAGAATCTGTGTCAATAATTTCGTGAGTCATCCTGCGTACACGAACGAGCCCCGCAACTGCTGTATTTGCAGGTTCTCAATAGCGTGGAAAGGAGGAAGACTGTTCCAACGCTAGAATACTTAGACTCGCGTCGTTTCATATTCGTGGGCGTATCACTCGTGACGCGGTCTGTTACGGACTCCACGTCACAGAAAAAGAACTATATATAGGGTGAGCAGGCATACGTACATTTGCAAAATTGCGCTCACCCACGTCAGATAAACTCGGTCAACCGTACACTGCGCGGGACTTCGGGTCCGCAAATAATATAATGATCATTCGGAGGATCCTGAACGAACTTCTTTTCGGGCAGCGCTATTTTTAAGCGTGAACCGTGCGCGCGCGACGCGAGATGGGACTTTGGATCAGGGTTTAAAAAAAAAAATAGAAAATAAAAGATCCTACGCTACTCCGTTGATTTCCACCTCGGTTTACAGCTTCGCACCTTCGATGGGCACTTTGTATTTACCCATTTCCATCAACGACACGATGATTCCCAAGTAAGTACATAAAATCCTGAAGAAGGGCACCGGAGGCTTGCGAATTATCGGTCACGTTAGTCGAACAGGGGATGGAAGACAAGGGGAAGTCGTCCTTTGGCTCGCGCTGTGAATATCTGGGATTGTAGCGATGGAATCGAGCGTGCTACGAGCTCTTTGCACGAATCGAGCGATCCTCGTAAATACGTATTGCGCTGAATGCAGGGTGCTTGCGAAATCGTGGTATAACCGAAGAGTAAGTCGAAAATATGGAATGAAATTTGAAAGCAGATATATATTTCTATGCCTTGGCGTGTGCCAAGCTAACAACTCGAGCCCCTCTTCAAGCCCAAATACCGAATGTCCGTGGACGATGGTGGACGAGCGCTACTGCGTCCCCACTTACGCGCTCGAGCGTTGATACCGAACGTTCTTGCGCTCCAGCGGGGCAGCGGCGAAGGAGAGTCAATCGAATAAGGGGACCAGCCGACCAGCAGACACGGTAGCTCGGAAAGTGGTCGGAATGGTTTTCGAGAAGCCTGTCTGGGCGAGAGTGCAGAAAGCTTTCGAGCTGTTCGAGCTGTTCGCGCTGCCTTTTAAAGGTGCACGCGCCACACACTCGATTCCCTCTTATGAATCACACGGCGCCCGTTAATGTTACACGTCAACCTGGCCTTTTTATTTCACTCGACCGTCTCCCTTCCGCGCCGTGCCCATACCCCCGTGAGTTCTTTCATAGATCATCGGCCGTGTTCCAACAGTGTTCCAACAGTCTTCCAACGCCCACCAGGCGAATTCTTTGTCGCCGCTTGCAACTTCCTCTCCAACACTTACTTCCATTACTTCCCCCTCTAGTCCCTTGTGAAACGTTTAGAAAACGGAATGGTCGGAAATGCAGACTTGAGAGGGGATTGCGCCTTGTGGGTCCGAAAAGTAGGTAATTCTTTGTGAATTTTTTGTACAAAAACGGCGTGACGAATTAATTTGAGGTTTGGCAGGCTGTTTCATCGTATCTTGAGCTATTGTTCTGAATTGTTGTGTGACAGTGAAAGAAGTTTTTGTTCCAAAAATTCACAAAGAATTGCCTATTTTTCGGCCCAACAAAGCGCAATCCCCCCTTAAAGTGTAAAATTCAAAGAGGAAGACTAGAATGGAAAGACTCAAATGGGCTCTGGAGCAACTTGCTGGAAACTTAGGTATACGAACACCAAACAGTAGTGAGGGCTCCCACTGCGCATGCTCAAAGAAATACCTCCGCAGTGTGATTCTGTGAGGAATAGTGGTGACCAGATTCGAGGTTTGGCAGGCGATCTACTATCAAGGCATCGCTATTGGCTGGCCGCGAGCCAAAGCACATTCCATGGATTCCTTTGTCTCAGAAGAGACTTCTTGATTCTTCTGAACAGACACCACCGTTCTTCGGTACCTTCGTACATCTACGCAGCACCGGAGCGTCTGTTTAGTGGTTAAATGCTAAATAAGGGGCGCGGAGGCTGCCCCTGGGATTCGTTGAGGGGGAAGCTCTTCTTATGGAGAACTCCGATCCCTATCCAGGTCGTTATACTTAGAATTGTCTTGAATTACGAAACTGCCGCGCGAGATTGCCTCTTGTGCCGAAAGCAGGCTACGCGGAGGGCACGGAGAGCTAAATAAGGAGGCGGAGGGTTAAGAGACTCCGTGGGACTCATTCAGAATTAGTCTCCCCGAAGAGAAGTAAACGGTTAAGGAAATAATACTATTAAACGAGGAACACGTTGAATTTAACGCTTAGCGTGGGTTAAAATTCACCCAGTGTCTTCTAAACTTCAATAATAAAGAAACGAAGCAAGGGACGTGGAGTAATATTTGTAATTTCTTTCCCTTTCTGCGATTGGGAAAGGTAGCCAGATGATTTCCATCCTAGCGATGGCTACTAATTTCGAGCTGTTACGAAATCTGCTAATTATCACACGACGCGGTTGCAGGAACTGCAGCCGAACTGCACGCGTTTCGCGAGGCTTCATTGAATATTCATATGCACGTGAACGGCATTCCTCGCGTTCCTCGCCTTTTATGAGACTTTTCGTGATTCCATTGTGCCGGCGAGCATCTTTCCTTGTCACGTGTGACGTCACGCGCGTGGGAGTCGTATATTAAGTATTAACCAACTACTTGTAATCGATCACTTGCGGAACTACGAGGCGCGTTACGTCATACTAGTTCAGGCAAAACAATCGATATTTCAGTGACCAGAAGAAAGTTTGAAACTGTATACATAATTCATCCAGTTGGAAGCTTTAACTTTCTTTTCACCACTACTGTATGCATACACTTCCTAATGATAATGAGATTGATCTGTTATAGAATCTATTGCTCCTTCTATATCTATTAGCATCAGTATGGATCTACCAATTTTGTGAAAAACATTATATTTCATTTAGTATAGTATTCTAATACTATTTCGGAATATAACTATGCACGACACGTGTGAAAGCATATGCCTATATAGACGAGAAGCAAAAAGAACAGTGGTGTAGTTAGAATATGATTTTAATTAGTACTTAAGTGCTCGTGCTTTTGGAGGCACTCGTACGGAATTCGATCGTGTCCCATCAGAATTCAATGCTATTTAGGATACACGTGGTCCAATCTTCAATGACCCGCGATACTTAACGGAAGCAAGGCTTCAACACTCGTAACAAGTGGACGAGCGTGTTCCTCGAGCTACACGTAAAAGTGAAAAAAATAGAGACTTATATAAACGAACGTTCTCCACTGGATTTTAAGTACTTCCTCCAACGAAGGTATAAAACTTCGGGCAACGACGAGCGCGCCAGCATTTCTTGGGGGATAAAAGTTCGACGGCGACCAATTCGGATACCCTTCGACGGAAATGTCTCCCCGTGTATTCTCAGCACGCAGAACCTGGCCACGAAGAAATCAGGAAACGACTACTGAACAGCGAGTCTGTCGCGGGCCCCGGTTCCAAAGGCCGTGACACAGTTTCCCCCCGAGGATCGTTTATACCGAGACGTCGCCGCTGACATTCACCCAGTTTGCTGTTTTATGGGTAACCATAGCCGTTTGAACCTTTTCCCCCGCTGTCCTTACGTATTTTTACCCGCCCCGCCGCGAAAGGCTGCCTAGGACCTCTACGAAAAATCGTGGCCTTTCGGTCGAACAACAGCTGAATAAGTTATTCAACGCCCAAAGTAGATTAGTGCGCAGTAATTTTTTTACTATCACTAATTGATTACTATTTAATATTTGATATTTGATATTAAGAAGATATTATTTAATATTTTATATTAGGAAGACATTATTTACTATTTTATATTAGGAAGATATTATTTAATATTTAAACAATAAAGAACCACTATTAGAATTAAACTTTTAAATCTGCGAGCTTCTAAATTCTAAAGTGTATTGATATCGGTAGAAATGATGTTAAGTAATGCGTAACAATCTTATTTCTGACGATTTGGCGACCTTAAACTAACTAGTGTCTACTGCCCTTTCAGTGAAATATCATCAAGAGTGTTGAGATAATTGTAAATTTAATTCCATATGAGTTATCACTAAATAAATTGCTACATGGATAAAGAAAGTGAATTGTTTTTAAAGTTGTCTCAACCTCTGTGTTTAAAACCTTTCCAATTTCATCGTATCGCTTACTTAGCCTACACACAAATCCGCCCCTGACATATTTGAATGGACGTGAGTGAACGAGAACGATGAGTGAACATGCACGCTTGGAGTATTTCCACGTGAAAATCATGAATAGAGCGAACCTGGAGTACCGATTATTAAGGGAGATTGTTCAAGTGTACACCGGCAAAAGATGCTTGCGAAATCGTCGACGATAGAGCGAGAATTCCAATCACGTTTCTCTCGAGTCCCCGATAGGCAGATAACGCCCACGAGTCATCTGTCACTTGGAGGCGTCATCGGCAGCGTTATTAACAGTACTGTGTTTACCAGAAACCGGTTTCTTCTTTTTTTTCCCATCCGCGAAAACGACCAGGCGATTAGATCACTGGCGAAAATACAGAGCTATCGTTCCAACGCGGCGGCCAGGTGCGTTACCGCGTCGAGTGAACAATGTCAGATAAATCGATTGGAAGCCGGTGCACCTCGTTTTCGTATTCGCCGTATATGGTCAGAGATCGATGCGCGCCGCGTTTCATGGAAACCACCTAGGAAGTCACGCATACTCACTAAACGCACAAGGGAGCCGCGTGAGTCGTTGCGCACCGAGTTTCATGAGGCTTCGTACGAAGGTAGAGAATTGAAAAATATTTCACCCATGTTTGGCGGTAAATGTATTTATCGCGTTAAGTCTATGACGACGTGACAAGTAGCGCGACGGCTTGATGGCAAACTATTTTAAAGTACTAGTATTTTTCAATTCCATACCTTTGCACGAAATTTCATCCAAATCAGTGCGAAAAATACCTCAAGTGGTGATTTAATATTCAAATATTTTGCTTCGAAATGCAAAGCTGGTAAAGCATACAGAATCAATTGCATCGGGGGAGAAGCAGATTTGGAAGAATGGCTACTGTGAAGCTCGGATGTCTAAGACGAAAAAGTCATATGGGACCAGACCCCTAATACGGATGAACGGTTGGTGAACGAGGGAGGGAATAAAGCATGCATTTGGCGATTATGTTACATTTCACGCTGCCTTTTCTCCGCTTCTCCCGGCGAGGGGAACGCGAGCCACGTCCTCGACGGAGAGAGAGTTACCGAGGAGAAACGTCTCCGTTAGTTTATTATTAGCGTTAACAACGCTTGCGTTTTTGGAGGGACGGGCCTCGTTCGAGAAGAGCTCGTCGAAGCATTCTGGTTCGAGGCTGTCGAGAGACAAGAATTACTCTCTCATCTTTTCTTTTTCACCTATGAATTCCTACCCAGATGTGCAATCTAAACGAGAATCAAATAATCCAAGTTCTACGAACTCTGAAAAGTCTACTAAGAAAAGAATGAAGCCAAGAGAACCTTAATTGCACCAATCCACAGATCCGCGTAGTTTAAATTTATACCGTACCGATTGGCCTTTACCTCCATTTTGCAACTTCGAGAGCGAAAGCGTCGGGACCTATAAATGTTACAATTCCACACTATTTGTAGTATTTCATGAATACCTATTTAAAGGTGTAATTTAAGGAAGTTATGTGACAGTTAAGCGGACCTTCTTACAGAGGATCAAGTAAGAGTAGAGTGTAGGTAAAGCCACTATCGGTTGTCTCTCTCGTCGCGTTATCGTCTCTTTTTTATCGCAGTTGATTTTTCAGTGAAAGCAAGAAGAAATCGACGGGTCGAGTCCCCTCGATCTCGAGGCAACGAAAAACACGTCACTAGCCGCGAATTCTATTTCTAACTTCCACGCGATCCACGAACGATGAAGGAAGGTCGACGAGGCAGCCGCGTTACACGTAGAAACGAGATCACATTAGCGATGGGCTTCGCAACACGTTTCGAATCGTCTTCGAACGTATGACATCAGCTTCCAATCGCTTTCTGTATCGCCCCCAAATGACTTTCCAAAATTTTCAACATCTACATAGACCCCTTTTATTTAATTCGCGATGGAGCGATGCTCGATAAATAATGACGAATCGATTGATCGGGAATTTATTGCACCGAAGATAACACAAGATCTTCGTGGAGAGCATAGCGGACGATTATGTCACGCTGGAGGAATAGTACGTACCTACACCAAATGGGCGCGCACGCGAAAATTCTACGAATGTACCTCCTTTATCGATTAGAAAACTGTATGTCCTTAAATAGACAGTGATAATACCGATATCTATGAAATAATGTATGCGAACCCTATTATCAACAGAGCGACTTTTGTATCAAGTGAAATACTTCCCGTAAACTTCTAATTTTTCATACCAATTATCTAATCTATATTTTATGTATCCATATTCCACAGCATACAGCAATCTGTTATCTAGATAATACACATTACATCGTCACTTTCGAAGTCTGCAAGAATGAATTCCTCTTTCGTCTATCCCGAAACTGCCTCAATCGGTAATAATACTTTCAAATCAGCTTGTTATATATCGATCAGTATGATTCCTGTCCCCATACTTAGATCACAGAATACATTTCCAGTAACTAAGATTCTAAGGAATGCCACTCAATTTTATACGCGTAGCACGGTATAAAACATTAATAACCTGTCACTTCCAAAATAGGCACACTCGCGATTTGTGTATTTCTGGTATCGTATGTCGGTAATGGGTCTGTAGATATATATAGTACAGGGTCCTAGACGAGCGTCAGAGCACGAAACACAGTGAGTGAAGATGAAAAAAAGCACGTCATCGCCGAACACGCGAGTTATTAGCAACCCAGGCAAGTCTTTGAAAGCGGGGAAGAGTCGCGAATAGACGGATAGAGTCTAGAACGATCTGGAAGAAGTGTCGGCGAAAACGGCCGACGAGTCACGAGATTCGAAGCTGCAAGTCGATCGACAGTCGACACCTTTCGACTATTATTCCCCCCTGATACGATAAAGTTCGTATCGTTCTCGAGCGAGTTATTGGAAACGACCTCTCGAGCATCTGTCGTTTGAAAACGCTGGGCGTGTAACCTTGCCTATACAACGGTTTCTCGAGCACGTCGAATAAACACGAAAGGGAGTGAAGGATAAAAAAAAAGTATTTGGCACCACTTACGGGGAACGGGCGGTCCAAATCGATCGGTTCGCCGAATTCGGATGCTTTGCCCACGATGATAGGGGAGTCCATTTTCTGGACTCTTTTGGGTCCGTGCCTGATTTAGTATACGTGCTATCCCTCTCTCTTTCTCTCTTTCTCTCGTCTTTCGGTCTTTAAAAGCTTGACTTTTCACACACTTAAGGATGAGAGGTTAAGTCGTGCTGGTTGCCGTTAAGTGCTCTCTGCAGGTTAAATGATGTTTGTTTTTTGGTACTTTGTTTCAAGGGATCAGCCAAGAAGCTCGCTATAAACAACAGTGCCGGCGGTGGTTAACAAAAAGGCGAACGAAAATAAAACGTACTGGCAGCACACTCTCGACTTGCGTGTGTGTGTGTGCGTTTTTTTTTTAAGGATCTTTCAAAGATTACCGAGAGGACGGTATGCGACAAAGTCGTTCTAGGCCACTGCTTCCTCTTCCTGTTTCGGTCCCCTCTCGTACCCTTTTCGTTACGTAAGAGGCCCCACTCGTGTCTCACTCGTCTCTTTCGCCTCGCACTGTCACACACTCGCGAAAAATCCTGCTTCTGTCTCGTCGAAGGAACTGTTCGTCTCTTTCTCGAGAATGGGCGAAAACGCACGTGTACCCTCGCGCTCCTTTCAGGTCGATAGCAAAACTGTCAGTGCGCGGCCGGAGCAACTTAAATATATTTGTTGTGTGGGACGTATCGGGGGCCACGTGACTAGCGGCCGAGCGCGGCCGAAGGATGCCGGAGATGCCCGACGGAACGTACGAGAGCGTGCTAGAATCTTCCCTCTCTGTTTTGCCACTTTCGAGAAATCTTTTATTTTCCGCGTACGTGTGGCGCACGCGACACACACAAGTAGAGACTAATGACAGAACAATTTAATGAGTTTTCGGATACTCGTATCAGTAAATGCGGACAGCGGACTTCAATAATATTAATGATAAAAGACAAATACAATTATATTATAATTGACTTCGGCAAGTTATGAGCCTGCAACCAGATATTGCTGTGAAGATTTACATATGTTCCAGCATGCAATTGAATATATCTAATCGAGCCTCGAACGTATAGTTCGTTTTATATCGTTATATAATCGTTCCAAGACTGATACGTATGGGTTATTTAATATCGAAAATGGATCTTTTTTTCGTTTTAAAACTGGGTTAAGATATCTTTTGAAGGTGATTCCTTGGTACTGCGAGCTTCAGGTGGTATTGTCGAGTTTTTCCTCGTTTTCTTTTTGTATTTGGCAGGCAAGGCTGTGCCGTGGACTTGTTTACCTATGTCCTTTTATAGTAAGCGGCAATTCCCTTCGCGCGCTCGTGCTCCCATCCGAAAAGTTGATCAACTTGGTTTCTCCCTGCGCTATCCATAACTGTCTTAAATCGTGCTCTATAAATAGATCGCCGGCTAAATATAACGTCTAAAAAATAAAGAGTCGCATCGCGTCCAATACAACCTACATACTTCTTCTTTTTTTTTTTTTAATTTAATATAACCATGAATCATTCGAAGTGTATTAATAGATCGTGAATCCGATTCGTAGGTATCACAGACATCGGCAAGATATATAGATCGCGTATTGTGCCCGATACGAGACGTATCGAGCGATTAACAAATAAATCCCATGTATCAGCGAGTCGTATTTTTAGAATCGGTTCGCGGCACGAATAGGGCCACTTTTGAAACTCTGAAATGGAGTTGGGAGGCTATATACGATACTGAAGGGTACAGCGATTTTAAGTGGATCACTGAAGACCACTCGAGGCTCGGAAAGCTCTCCATTACCGACGGGGAAAGGCTTCGAATGTTATCCCGGCGGGAATGCGCGTTGATCGTAATGAAATCGTGATTAATAATAGTTGCACGGTTCATCTGTGAATCTGTTAGAGCTAATGACTCGGTGGAACGTTTTGTCCCTCTGATGTCTCGACGTCAACTTGGCCTTTATTATTATTACCAGGGAAGTATGAGACCCGCCATTGAATATTAGTCATACGATCAGATTCTGGCCTGATTCCAGCCATTTCTGTTCGGCGTGAAAATACGTGTTTGCGAGTCGTGTGGCCAGGTAGACGCTTCACGATCAAGACGTTGTGACACGGCAATAAGCCGAGACCTTGCACGCTGCTAACCTAACTTTCTCGAGGCATAACGACGGAACCTTGTCGTATTTAATTCCTACGCCACGCTCGAGGATGTTATGCGTTCATATGAATGAACTTCTCCAGCCACTTCCATGGGATTAGTTACACTCCCAAATGTTACGCTTGGTTACGCTCATGAGAAGAACTTTTTTGTTTATTCTAACTAGATATTTAACTTAAGTCTTTTAGGATTGTTAAGAGTCTCGTGACCAAAGTTATATGAATATCTGTATTAGTATAGGCGTTACGCATCAATTGTTAGTCGATCAGATTCTATTTGACTGACAGTGACATAATAATATTATGTACATTCTATAGCTTGCTTATGCCACTGAGATGCAATTAATGGCATATAGGAACCTTCAGAGACGATATTCTGCGACTGGATAGAAGCCAAGTGCACTAGGAATAAAATTTCATAATCTAACTGCACGATTTTAAATCGCCCTTCGGAGACATCCTTTGCGAGGCACCATTTCCTTGATTTATCTAAGTTATATTTGCCAGGAAGTATCTGTGAGAATAATAACGGGAATGGCTAGGATCTACAGCAATGTACCGTAAAATTGGTCGGACAATCGATAATTTGTCGATAACGCATCAGTTGGCATCCTCTAATTGCGATAATTGTCATTGCGTAATCTTGCAACTGTAACCTATTTATTACAAACCGCAATAACTCCGATAAGAACTGAAAAGAGCATTTTTTAGACAACTTTGTAAACCCACCTTTTTGCTCATTAATTAATGAATTTCAAGTATACAATTTATTTTCATTTTTATTTTTATGATAAATAAATTGCTTGCTCCCATGCACACATAATTAGGAGAAAAATGGAATATATTTTTTTTACTCGAATTGCGATTCGAACTTGCAAACTGCAGAACAGCCGTTAAACACCCTACCAACAGAGCCACTCAAACTATTGACCACTCTACACTAACAGAACTATCATATACCCACGACTTTTTTCAAATATAATCTAAAGACATCGTCAGACCAAGATAAGTGCAACTCAAGCTACTATTAATTTAATTACCGAAAATTTTTTGTTAGAAAAAATATATGCACCTATCTGCGAAAAGGATTAATAAGCTAGGCGAAATATGCGAACACAAAAAGGTAGAACAGCGTCTGAACATATTTCAAAGGCCCCTTCATTACCAGCGCCACTTACCTAACAACAGAATGTCCGAGCACGTGTTACACCATTGCAATAGAGCTATTTCGTTGCGATCGAGCTTCAGTACGAATCGCGTTCTCCCCCAGAAAGCCGACCGCGACTTTTCGACTGTTCAAAGTTTAAACCGTGCTCCACAATAAACAGGAAACAGAGATCGCGCCGCCACACTTGGACGGACACGTCGATTCACGCGTGCACAGAAGCACGATAGTTCGATGGACAGATGACTCACGTCACGTTCTCCTACGAGAGATACATATTATGTAACGACTCGTACCTACGGTAATGCATCAGCGAATTGCAATCCTCGTGTTCCATGAAATTTCTAACACCAGTGTCGCGGGTCTCGAAACGATCGCGAGAATAAATCAGATCTATCCACCGATACGTCACGGATTCCGCGTACTCGGTAAGTATGCGCGGTCTTTAATTCCGCCTCTCAGATGTTCTGGATTATCCGCTTCGAGCTACGAGATTCCTCGAAGCTGCAGAACACTCCGCGGTCTGTAAACGGCGTAAAACGGAACGTTTCACATTTCTCGAATGTCTGCCGTCGCGTTTCACACCGTCGAGCTGAGAAGCGCCGAGGGATAGGGTACTCGGATGCCTCGAATTCGGGGATTCGGGCGCACTGAGCGAGTAGAACGTTACGAAAAGCGAGTTCACGTGCCGACGATTATCGCAACTCGGCACCAGAAATAGAATCTCTGCATGTATCGGGCGAATTGTCGTTCTGTTGCGAAAACAGTTAGGTGGTCACTTTGCAGAGACTGCGGAAACGCGATTTGGATTGCGCTATGAGATTATAGCGGACGGACCTGGAGTTATGGAGGGGCAGATGGATGATGCTCGATTTTATGAGACCGCGTGATCGTTTCGATCTGTAGTGTTGTTGGCGACGACGGGGAAGAAGAGTTATTTCTTTTACGATTAGGATAAACGAAGCTCGCTTGCGCAACACCTACTAAGAAACGAATCGCCAAACTGCCGCTTGAGCACGTTACATGGAACGGAAGGGATTGGCGCCAAGCGTAGACAACAGTTTTGAGGTTAGGCTGATTGTGGCCTAGTTTTTAGTGGGAACGACGGGGATCTTACGCGATCGAAGTGGAGCCAATTAAACTTGAAGATTTGAATATGGTTAGGCATCTGACCATTTACGCGGGCGTAGAATGTAATAAAGATGATTAATAAGAGTGGTAATTAAGCGTAGAAGACGAATGTGTGAACAAGGAAACTGGATTCACTGCTGCGGAAGCATTTAATTGCACTTGCAACTGAATGAAGGTTATTTAGATTCATCGATTCTATCGACTTCCGATAATTATGTATCAGGTTTCACCTTGAAATTGATGAATAAAAGGATGTTTTTTCGCTCTTCATTTGTAACTTTTTCGTAAGCAGATTTTTAATTATCGAAAAGTTTGACGATCGCTGCTGAGTGCAAACTTATGTTTCGCGATAAGAATGTGTGAAACGCATGTATAACTTGGATTCTTATAACACGTAGAGTTCGTACTTTAATTGCGTGCACATGACATCAGACTGTCTTTTTGGTTCGTTAATTTCCATATAACGTTGCCCGATTACGTAGCGAATGAGCAATTCTTGCAACGATAAAAAGTGGCGTCGCCTTCAATGGATTGAAATGGCGATATAGTAAATTGTTCTATGGAAGATTAAGGCCACGGGAAGGTGAAAGGAATTTCAGACTACTGGGAGAGGATGCCGAGAAAGTGTCTCGTCACAAAATTTCTCCTTCGGACGATTACGACTTGCGAATCGAAATGGCTAATTAAAAAAGAGAGACTGCTGCTGCAGAAAGTTAAATGAACTTCCATTTCCCTTGAATTGTGCTCCCCAAATTCATATGCCACCTCTGTTTTCGTCAAAGAAACTAGGTATCAATGAAAAAACAGGGGAACTGTAATTTGAGCGTTTTTACGAAACGGTGTTGCCATCTAACGGATCAATCGGTAAGCTGAAGCACAAAACTGCACTGTTCTTGTAATAACGGTATGACATTTTATTCTTGTAATGGCGTTGTGAATTATAAAGGAACACCTAAACAATTACCTCGCTATATAAAACAAAAAACCTCATCAAGCTGAACCTGTCGTTCTACGAGGAACACCCAAGTTACTTTCTTAATAAATCGATGCAATTTTGAACAAATAACACACTTGTTCCTATGCTCCACTAACCATGAACTTTCTCATAAACAATTCCTCTAAACTCAGCATATCATTTGCAAATAAATCTGATCGGAATCGATCCAAACGAATTTCTGTCTGCGAGAGGAGCCAGACGAAAATAGAGAAGCAAAGACACAGAATAGAATCGATTTATCGAATCGTAAGATCACGTTCCTGTGCACAGACTGTAGCCATCGAGTCTCGCCTTCGATCTCGCTGCTCGATCCAGTCCACGTGTCTCGATCACTCGCACCATCATCGATAATGACGATCGATGATCTACAGTGATCGATAGCGTTGCCAGGAACGCATGAGGTCCGAGGAGGTTGATCAACCGCCACTCGCCCAACGCTCCAACGTTTCGTGACGTCATCGGGCCAACAGCAGACAGGTTCCTTTACCGGCAATGCATTCCACTAGCGTACACATGCGTTCTCGCCAGCTCTCGCATGCACGGGGGACCACGTGCACTTCGTTATACGTCGTTGAAAGCGAAAGTGCTGCAGCCCTGGCGCGTTCATCTAATGCCGCGATCCCACATGTGCAACGCATTGTGCGGAGCGCACTTGACGCTGTATGCTCGCATTCGTAATGGTCGGTGAAGTGTGCGCTGAAGGCTATGGTCCCACGTGTGTAATGCGGGGGTGCAGAGTTGATTTAAGTCGCACTCCCACGTGTGTAACACGGTGGTACGGAGTTGATTTAAGCCACACTCCCACGTGTGTAACACGGTGGTGCAGAGTAAATTTAAGTTATACTTTCACGTATGTAATTCACAGCGCGGAACAGCTGATTGATTTAAGCCACACTCCCACGTGTGTAACACGGTGGTGCAGAGTTGATTTAAGCCACACTCCCACGTGTGTAACACGGTGGTGCAGAGTAAATTTAAGTCACACTCTCACGTATGTACTTCACAACGCGGAACAGACATAAAGCTACGTTCTCACGTGTGATTCCTCAAAGTATCCTCTACGTTAGAGTGCTACTATACAAACTCAGATATCTTTGAATTCTAAAACACAACTATGCGTTAGAATATTTCCACGAATATGGAGCATCTTCATCCTTAATTTGATCAATTAAATCGCTATAAATGTTATAAATTCTTCCCATCTACTTTCTTCAGCGACAGCTGGAGGATACGTGCCATCTTTGGAGTCCTCGAGTTGATTGTAACTGATACCATAGGGAGTGGCAGTAAAAGCTAAAAGCTTTGCTCGTTAAAAGCTCCAAAGGTCAAGGTATCCAATGATACTCGAACACACCCCTCTACGTTTCTCCAGGAGCGAATGAGCACCAGGTATAATTCTCTTTCCTTCGCATATTACATTGACTTTCGTCGTATTTCGACCAACGCTTCTCAGAAAGGTAGCAAGAATATTGCATAACCACAGTAATGTTACACCAACGTCGTCACAGCTTGTGGAAGATCGGAGGAGACATCGAGATAAGGAACAGCTGACTTCCGATAACTTGGCAGCTGAGGGACACCAGTAATCAGCAATCAAGAATGAGTTCTGACTAGCTCTACCTTCTCAAGTAACATATAACATCCATTTGGAGGTACAACTAGCTCATTCAATTCTAACAACTCCAATACAAATTTAAAAATGCACAGTGACAAATGACCAACTACACATGCTTGCTATTCGTTTCGTGAATACTTCTACAATGTTAAATTAGTAGAATTAAATTCTAGACGATATAGAGGTATACGGAGATTGCGACGTAACCGAAAACGAAGTGATTGCTCATGCAAAAAGTAATCGAAAATATACAATACTCTTATTTTATATAAGCCTTGGTTTTCGAGGAAACCGATTTGAAGATGGAACCAATTCTCACAATCAGTCCCGTTGCGTGCGCACGCGACGAGTTTTCAAACTCGATTTTCTCAGAAACGAAGCCCCGTAGAAAAAGATTTCATTCAACATTTTAACGTCACTATCGTCACCACCTTCCTTTCGACCGTGCCCCGTACAATTTGGAGCATCGCGACCTGAGCAATTCGACGAGCGAAGTAATCTGCCCCGCCTCCCGGAATACCGCCCCGAGTAACGATCTCCGGTTCACATGGATTCTTCGGATACCTACGTCCGAGCCACGAAAGCGCCCTTTCCCTTCGGCGGTTCGCGGAACGGGCCCACGAAGAGGATCGGAATGCTGGTCATCATGAATGACGCTCGACCGGGGAAAGTGGTAGGGATAATCAAGGGACGCGGTTCTTGGAACGGGTAAGGGGAGCGCGGTATTCGAGATGTCACTTTCCACGCGATGCATCGCAATGACCCCGTGAATCATGCCACGAAAATTGCAGGGTGTAGAGTTGTGGAACGTTGCAGCGGGAAAGCCCGCGCAGGAAGTCTCTATTCATGAAATTAACGATCTCCGAACCTTCACCCGCTAATTAAACCCTTCTAGCGATGTCTCCGTAATTCGCCGCCAGAGGGGATTTCTACCGATCGCGCTCTCTCGCTAGTCCTCGCTCGACTCTCGATTCCTACTTTCTAACATCCCTGCGTCTAAGGGCGCGTTCCGATTCACGCATAATGCGCATGAAGTGCATAAGGTACGTGACATATCCTATACATTTTATGCGCATTATGCGTGAATCGGAACACGCCCTAAGACTGGGTCTGCTAGGTGAAGGCGAATTTGCCGGAGGAACTGCAGATGAAAACCATCTTTACCACCTTTCACTGTGATGAATCATCCGCGATGCGCATCCAAAGTGTTGTAATAAAGTCGAAATTCACTTTAAGGCCCAGGGCGAAATGCACGCTTCCTTTCCTTTCTATATCCAACCTTCACTTCCATACATTATACCCCCCCTACCTTTCCCTCATCACCCTGATACGAGTAGAATATGGAACCCCGAGGGTCTATCGAGAAAATAATCAAACAACGAATTCGCCTGCAACAAAACCAGAGGAAAATAGAAGAAGTATACGTATTCTGTCCCGAATAACGAAGTTCCCAATACGTTATTCGCAAAAGTCGGTGGCCTTTATCACTCCCAGTTGAATATCGAAATTATGGGACAGAAATGATGATAAGATAGCCATAGCATTACACGAATAAGCTAGCTATAATGATTCATGGAACTAATATTATCATTCACAGGAAAAATTGTTTGTAGGAAAATAGTTTCTCTGACCCTAGCCTTTCTAGAAGAATATAACAGAGAGGTTTTAGAAATATTCATAAAGTATTATCCTCCCCACATTTCCACCCCCACGATCGATCGTCTGATGGCATTTTCCGAGTCGACATCTGAGGGAGAAGTCAATGGAAACGGCGATAAAGGGGGTGAAATCTAGCCACCCTGGGAGGCAATATTTTCAGACGCAAATATTGACGCAGGCACCAAAGGAAGGATGATTTTCTCGACGAGGATATCTCAAGGTCCACAAGCCATATACCGAGCGTTCCACTTTGCAGCTCCTGACTAAAGTCACCTCGAAGCACGATAGACCATCCGCTGATCCGCGGAAATTCGATTTCACGTCGCGTTGGCGTGGATTCGTTAAGTTCCACGACGATCCATTCGCGAGATTAAGCGCCAAGTGTCGCTCGAAGGATCGACGGACTATTCTGGATCGAAGTTCTCGCTCTGGAACAGCGGGAGAATCAATGGCGGCTATTTCGAGAGACCTCAGCGTCGGCGACGACGTCGAGAACGTTCCTGCGCCTCCGGAGGCGCCGACGATGCTAGGGGATCGCGAATTCAGCGAAGGCTCGTTAAAATTCTCTCGTTGAACGTAACGAGCTAAGAGGACGCGAACTTGCAGTGCATCTCAACGGTCGAAATTGTGATTAATCGCGATTGGGAGGTTGTGAAGGAGATGCGGTAAGAAAATCGTTCTACAAATGGTAGAAGCATATCTTCTACCATACCTGTACCGTATTCGAGAAAAACTGCGCGGGAAAATAAGAAGGATCGACATAAAAAAAAATTCTGCAAGGTTGAAGATGCCGCTTTACATTTCAAAAGAGTTTAATCTAATATCACCAATAGTTTAAAAAAAATCATAAATATCAGTCACTTTTGGGGGCTGTTACACGAGAATCCCTTCTTAAAACCACCAAAGTCTCTTTGTCTAACAAGGAGAGTATTTTAGGTGTCCGCCTCCGATGATTTTGATTTTTGGATATGTTATAGAGGACCGAAAAATAAGAAATACATGTTTTTTTTATTTTTCCCCGTTTTCATATTTGGGGGGTGAAAACTGCGTTCAAAGTTAGGGTTGAAAAATCATTTTTGTGGACATTTTGAAAATCTGGTGAGTCAGTCATATTTCGCATTCAAAGACACAAAATTCGTCCATTCACACTATTCCCCTATCTCTAATAGTTCTCGAGATATTCCACAAAAATGATTTTTCAACCCTAACTTTGAACCCACTTTTCACCCCCCAAATATGAAAACGGGGAAGAATAAAAAAACACGTACATATTTCTTATTTTTCGGTCCTCTATAACATATCCAAAAATCAAAATGATCGGTGGCGGACACCTAAAATACTCTCCTTGTAAGAATAACACCTGCACTGAAAAAATCTAGCTTTCCGGTCAAAGTTACCCATATTTGGTACTCGAATATCAAAGACTTTCCATGCCTCTTGTGCCTTCCTATTCAAAGAACCTTCCTTTCAACTGACTCCCATTGGAGGATCTTATCAGCCGATTAACGTTCCGCCGTTTTATCAGAAGATAGGAGGCAAGAGCTGGTTGCGTGCTCGCCGAGACGAATAAGCGGTAAGTCATCTCCCCGCGGGCGTTTGGCAACAAACGCGTTATTTCTGGGTGCTTTGCCGAGTGTCTGAGTCTGTGCTTCGGAAAAGCCAAAGACACGCCTCTCGTATCCCGACCAACCGACTCGCGAGTCGAGTGCACGAGGTTCGGGTCACTTGATACAAATGCACGTAGTCAGTGCTGAATTTAAATAATAACGAACCGGTGGATTTTTACCTGAGCCAAATTTATAAAGCTACACTCGCCACTTAATCGTGCTAATTCTTGGAGAAGTCAAGGAATTTAGAAAATTAATCACCCCCGAATATACAACATTATTCTGGGGGTGCACGTATTTAATGTTATTATACGCGACGTGGACCAACTGTGTGGAAAATTTTGAAGGAATTGCTGACTCAAACCCGTCCGCTACCCTTGCCAGACCCCCAGCAGCAGCATCACCGCGAAACGTACCACGCTCCCCATATTGATCTCATTTCGAACCGTGGACAGCACGTCGTCACCCTCTTCCCGTTCCAAGAGGGGCGCTTAATGCAATTGGGGTGGTTTTAATAGGCCGTTGCTCTGCCTACTTCTACGGACTGGCCACCCCCCTCTCGAGGGGCACATTCGATCTAGAGTGGGCGAAAGTGCTGTCGAATGGCCTTGGTTGCACGCTTTTCAGGCCACTAGGGCTTCTGCTTCATCTTAAAACTATTTATATATAGGACAACAGAAGGTGTCGTCAGCGAGGAAAAATATTAGCATTGATCGGTGGGGCACTCAGAGGGGGGCCAAGTGGCCCTGGCAAACCCCAAAGGATGGGGTTTGAAAATAGAAAAAACAACTAGAGTACCTTCTTTAAATAAATTCTCATAATCACCTAAAGAATTTTATTGAATTTGCATTAAAAATAAGATTAAATCCTGAGTGCGCCACTGCCATTGATGGTAGAATGAGATCCTAGCTTTCTTTCACACGGATAGGACGATTTTAAAATGACCCACAGTGATTTAGGAAGCTAAGAATTCAATAAGAAGTGCAACTCCAGTTAATTTCACTTTGAAATAATTTCAAGCTTAACTACTATCCTACGCTACATAACCACAACTTATTGGTTCACAGATTTATGCCATTATCTTGCTAACTTTCAATTGGGTCATCGAATATCCTCGAGCACGTCCTTTCTATGACCAAGAACCTCTCCCCGGTTTCACGCGAAACAATACCAGCACGCGACTCTTGCCCCAATCGCGATTTATCGCCTCGTACGTCTTTTCGATCATCTGGATGGCGTCGTTCGCTAGTGTTTAAAGTGCACGTTTAATGGTGCTTTCGAACGACGGGAAACCGTGCCAAGAAAGTATAAAGGAACGAGCTCGGTGGCGCGCGCTCGCGTATTTTAAGTTGCGAAGCACGTGCCCCGAATCGAACGCCGCGAAACTTGCTCGCCTCACGAATCTGAAAGTCAATCGACCCCTTCGTGTACCCCGTGATCGTTGGCGGAAACGTGGAGCGCGCCGCGAAAACGAATAAAGCATCGTTCGTGTTAATTTCGACTTCGACGAGAGTTACGGGCCGAACGTGCCGAGTTACGAGGCAGAGATCGGTAGTAGACGATTGCTCGCCCAAAAATCGATCGATAATGTGCAATACACTTTTTTCGTACGAGCCCCCGTTTTTTAGAAAATCGAATTCGAAGTTTAGGCTTTCGCGAAAAGTTATCTTGTAATAAAAATTCAATATTGGAAATGTGTGCGTAGCACGAAATGGGTGTCAAAGATTTGTTAGAAATTCCGCCCCCAGCTGCCATTATGTCGTCCTTTTATTTACCCTAGTCAGCATTACCCAATGGAAGCACATTATAGCCACTGTTCCACGATTATCGCTCGAAGGAGGACGAAAATGTGACCAAGAGAAATCACATTCCACTACAAGAGGGGGGAACTATCGCTAATGACACTGCCGAAAGTAAATTTCCCTTAAAGACCATTTCCGACAATCAACCACAGCAATTTCCGCTCTACCGTCAATCAACAGTCGCCCGAAAACGATTTATCGATTTGTCGCCACGTCACCAACGCTCCAAATTCTCGATTATATGTCGAATGAAACGAGGACACACGTAAAAGGTGATAAATCGAGAACACGTAATATCCTTCCAATAAAATTAAGTCAGATTTTCTAATCGAATGGCTTCTAAATTGTAAGTGAGGCTTATTATCCAGAAGATTAAAATTAAAGTACAGTACCGAAACTATTGTCCCTAAGAATTGTATAGAAAGAGGCATTGTTGTTATTCACTGCACTCACTACCTTCTATTTTCGATCAGGTCTTATTCCGATCGATATATCGATACACACCAAGAAAACATCCTAACCTACAATACCTATTTGACAAAAGGGATATGGGTAAAAGGAGCAGAATGCCTGTTTCCAAAGGCCTTTCTCGCCGATCTAGGTTTCAAAATAAATCGAACAAAATCGCTTCCCTTTGTCGACAGAAGCAGTAACGATGATTGCACGTCCCATTCTCGGGGAAATTGACGATTTTTACGAACTGTCGAACGGTAAGGTAGGAACGAAAGGGTAGGAACACTTCCGATTGAAAGATCCTACCTACTCAGCATCTCCCGGCCTTTATGTCCCCAGTTGCCACAAATTTTCCCCTTTCTTTTCGCGAAAATCCCCGCAAACTTCTAACAAATACTCGAATAACAGAATTCCATGTAGCGTATAATTTCATACCCAACACGTGCACAAATAATTCAATAGTTCCTTCCCCATAATATTACTTCCGTTCGTACATCGCAGTAACACAATGCAGAGATTAAAACGATTCTTCTCATTACATTCCAGAGACAGACATGCGATCTACCGACACAATCGATTTTATCCGACACGGGTAAAATCAATTATCGCAACGTACATATTAACGAAAGGTGGCGTAGAAGACCGCCCAAGCTTGTTTACACGAAGGTAAGGTCATTGCCGAGCACAGACAAGTGTTCTATAATCGCCACCGTCTGACGGCAATCGAAACTTTTCTTCCAATTGTTAGTAATTGTTCAAACATCCATACCGAGACGGGACTGCTACGATAAGGTAATTGGTAACTTAATAATTGCTCGATGCCACCGTAACGGTCACGGGGCCGCCATGAACTATGATAATTGGCTCGTTGACAATGCGGAACAGGTGATTCGAGGGACTACATTGCGCAGAAGGTTCTCGTAACACCAGGGCAAAGCACAGACACTCGAAATATCTCGAGAATGTTACTTAAACGGTGCTTTTCAAAATACCATCGCACTCGAACTTTATTCCAAAGACAATCCTACATATGTAACCTTAAACGACAAAGATAATCACTCGATATCAATGGAATAGTTATTGAACCACTGTATCGACCTTACATATATCCCGGCGAATTTTTATCTCCCGACACGCAGCCGTTGGATATCGGAATCCAAGGAATGCGACGTTTTTTCGCCGTTCTGCTCTCTGAAAATATCAAGATCGCGACAAGAATAACCAGCAAGCGGTGAAAACCGAATACACGCGGGTGAAACGACGCAGAAATTGGGCCACTCTATAAATACAAAATTTTTTGTACCGCGGTTACTTGAATATATATATATATCGAGGTTCTGATATCCGTCAGGATATAAGAAACATGTGCAACACCTCCATGGTCCACCTTCCGTTCAACGGATCGCGGACTGCTATACGAAGTCGATTAAACTGCCGACTTCTATCAAACGGCTAATTTAAGTGCGAAATGAAGCTCACCCTTGGGAACGCGGTGTGCCGGTCATGAGGCTCCCGCCCGGACCTACCGGTCGGCTCGAAGAACGACTTGCTGTCCTCGTCGAATTGCTGTTTGATCTCCTGGAGAAGCTCGTCGCCCGATTTGCCGCGCAATCTGTCGCCGAACTTCGGCTTGTCGCGGAAATAGAAGGACATGTTCGCTGACACGCGCACACAACTGTTTCGTGCACGATTCGAGCGTGTTTCACTCGCGATGTACTTGCTCGCGGGGACACTCGGAGGTGGCTTGGAATTTGCAGCTCGAAAGAGCGTTTCCCTTTGGCCGCGTTTACGTACGTCGCCACCGCGGCAGGAACAACTTTTCGCACCTGCCTCGTGCGAGGTGTTGCGCGCGACTGAAAGCTCGCGCCGTATCGAAGCCCGGGTAATCAAAGCCGGCGCATGCGCCCCGCGGCGATTTACGCTGTTCGAAACGGTCCAGAGATCGTCCGGTGCAAGTCCCGTATGCGCTCCACCGGCCGGCTTCTTACAAATCTAAATTTAATCGGCCGCTATTTAAGTTTTGCATTCTTTTTTATTTATAAACCGCCGCGGAACGGCCAGAGTAATACTTTCATTTGTTGCGACCCGATCGGGGATAGCATTCGAAGAAATTGCGCCCCTGCTTACGTAACGGGCGAAAATCGAACGATTAATTACTGTACCACGTGCTTCGAACGAAATCAATGGAAACTGGAATTTCTTTTATTTTTAATTGTCGATTTAGGTACTTTGCGATCCGAGCACCGATATTGCATTGTTTGATTTTACTACTTGTTAGCTTTTGATTGCTCTTCTTATTATTGAGATCGCGTTCAATGGAAATTCTTGGGAAATAATAAATTGAAATGTTTCTGCTTCTTATTAGGGTTATACGGAATCTGTAGTTATATTTATGAAAACTGCTGTGTTTATTGAAATGCGTTAGCTTTATTAGATTTACACTCGGGAATGCATTTGCTTAATTATTTATGTCCGAAATTCCATTGTACTTTAATTAGCAGAGTTACTTAGAGTCAGATAATCGTAGTTGCAATCATTTCGATTTCCAGTATTGGACGATTATATAACCTAATAAATTCGATCTTTCACGGGTAAGTTTCTTTCTTATTTACGATTATTTCTTCCAATAATTTATGGTATTTTTTTTAATCATACGTATGTAGGTATTTTATTGCAAATGTTAAACGTATACGTTTAACAGTTCTATTTATGGTTTCCAGTTACAGATAAAATTGAAAAGTAGAAAAATGTCTGCATTGTATCATTGCGTTGTTTGCAAGCATGCAAATAGTACTATAATAGATTTGCATAATCATCATATTCACTATCATACCCCAGAAGAATTATCACATACAATTATCAATCTTCAAGGCTTGCAGACATGTTTAAAGCCTGCAGTGTTCGATAACAGTAATCACAATAATTGGTACGATCATTTTACGACCAAACAGGAAAAGCAAAATATTTATGAATGCAAAGACGATGGAGCGACCAATTCAACAAAATTTTACAATGAGGACAGGAAATTTTACCACGACGAAACGTATTGTGCATTGAACTGCAGTCCATTTATCATTTGGGAGCACGAATTAAATAAAAGGACAGAAATATGCGACAAAGAGTTTTTTACTGTCGTTGAAAGTCTTTGCACCGATTTAAGTAAAACGAAACACAAGGGCATTAAAAGGAAACATTCGGAATATATGAATAGCACAAAGGTAGAAAGTTTCGTCCAACACAATCAAAATAGAAGCGTAACGGAAGCTGGGGATGAGAATAGAAAAGCGTCAACTAGTTTTCCTTCTGAAATTTGCAATCCAGTATCTTCGCATTGCCATGCTAACCATTTAATCGCTAATACAACTCCGGCTGATGAAATTCTCAATTTGCAAATGACGAATGACACGAGCATTAGTAATAACGATATCACCAGGTTCACATTCAGTGGAATTGATGGTCAAAACAACGTTTTAATGTACGATTCGTTAAACAATACTTATTCCTGGGAAGCAATCGCAACTATAAACTTTAACGGGAAAGAAGAGCATGCGGTATACGATATTAATTAAGTTAAGACACTATTTTAGCTATAGAAAGAAGTTGGAAGACTGAATTAAATATAAAGAGATGTTCCTATTTCGCAATAATATTAAAATAGATTATTCTTTTAATTACGTTTATTGTTTCTCACATTATAGTCTATCTATAATTATATCGCGAATGAGGTTTTTATTTTTTTAGTAAAAAAATACTATACATTTGAACGAAAATAATCTTCATATGACAATGTCTATTATTTCTTTTATTGTACACGGAGATATGAAGAAATTTTAATATTGCCTGACCTATGTACACACTATTGTACTACCTTTAACATAAGAAAATATAAAAAGATATTTTTCTATATTAAAGAAGCGTTTGTTCATTAATAATGACCCTAGTTTAATTACAGTTAGATTGGGATGCTCGTGAGAACCAAGTGCAATGTGATTCGTAAGGTGAGATAGTAGTTTTCAAAAGTAACTTTTAAATGGAAAACTGCGTACCATATACGTATCGAAGGGACGCTCCAAGTTTTATATAAATGGTAAGGCACGTTGGTTGTAACTAATAGCAGTCCATTGCATTCACGTCTCCTTGTTTGTTCATCGTTAATATATCGTCCAATATTGATTCGAAGCTCGTAGTATACGTAGTCAGCCATCGACTTTTCTCTTCAATGTAGGCATCAATGTTTGCATTGAAAATCGTCCGAAGGAACTTTTCTCTAGTTACGCACGAAATAAATTGAAATGTTTTCTCCTCCGTCTTCTGCGCCCCCTCGTCCATTTTCATTGAATTCTTATAAATAGAAGCAAGTAGATTCGCGTCGTTGGCGTCTACAATTTCCTCGATCACGTTGCTGGAATTACTAGACACCCCTTCAGAATTGGTACTCGCGACATTATTCACCGCTTCATGTTTAATATACGAAACATCCAAGGTAGCGCAATCTTTTGGTAGAGGAAGCTCTGGCAGAGGTTCGTTAAGCTTATACTTCAAGAGGAATCCTCTCAGCTGCTTTATTATAGCCGCCGATGTTCTGCACACTTCGAAATCACTGTCGTCTTCTAAAGTAACTAAAAGAACCTGAAATTCCGAATATCGAGACATTATTCACCGCTTGGAAATTGCATCGCCGAGGTCAACTTACTCCTAAGCAATTCTGCTTCGCTAATTCATCCAACGCTTTATTCAGCCTCCGTTTTATTTCCGTCTCATTCAACGATATAATTTTTCTGTGCTCCTTGGAAAATGTTACTTTCGGGAAGTGACCATCGAGCACCCCTTGATCAGACATATGCGACTTTATGAATTGCTTCCAATATTCCAGGGCACTTGTCTTCACTTCCCAATGCAGGTCAAAGACAGCTGCTGTTGCCATTACCCGCGACATCGAATCGATAACGGGTTTCCTAGGGTGCAATTTAATTAGAAACTTGAAGGAGACTTTTGTATAGTCATACTCACGGCCATTTGTAGTGTATGTATAATTCCTTCATTAGTATCACAGCTTCTTTCCTGACTATAGCTTCGCTCTCATTGTTGAGTAAATGTATAGCCATATCCTGAAATGTGAAAACAGCGTGTTTATTTCTATACACTTCGATCGATGATTTTATATGTTTTTTAGCGTAACGTACAGGTAGATTAAGCTGCGACAATTCTTCTTCCCAGAGCTTGTGTATTTGAACAGCAGTTGAGATGAAGACTAAAGCAGATGCCCTAACGTAACTTTCAGTGTCCGATTTAGCAATGTCGACTGCTAACTGTAAGAACTGATTCGTCAATAAAAGTTCTTGGAATGCTGGATATTCTGCCGATAATTATACACATTACACATTCATATAACACGTATACTTTAATCATATTATCCGATCAACTACCTTCAGCGGCGCACTCGGGATTTAATCTTGGGGAGAGCCCAGTTGAACGGATAAAAATATTTTCAAGAGAAATTTCTTTAATGCAAATTCAATAAAATTCATTAGGTGATTATAAAAATTTATTTAAAGAATAAAATCCAGTTTCTTTTCTTTTTACAAAGCCCCTTCTTTGGAGGGTGCCAGGCCCCTTTGCCCCAACTCCCATCTGGGTGCGCCACTGACTACCTTTATAAGCAATTACTTACTGGCTTCCGAAATTGCAGCAATAGTATTTAGAACTTCCAATACGCTGTCCCTCACTTCCCAATTTACATCGTGCAGTCTTTTATAAAGCGTTGGACCAATCTCGTTCATGTGACTGTCCGTTTCGACGAGCAGCACTAAATTGGGTGGCATAAAGTTCTGTATTGCCAATTTGCAAACTCTTAAAGCATTCACAGAAATCTAGAAACAAAGATTTATCACGCGTGATATACGAATAGATTTTATAAGCTAATTAGAATACACACCATAGGTATTACTCCCGGATGATTCAAGATTTCCTGTGCAAGGGATAACAAACATATAGTTTCTACGCACTCCTGCCACTTCAACTTAAACTTCTCGGTCATGACTGCCAAGCCATTCAGAAGCGCTGCTAACAAATTAGGATGATCGATAATGGGATCTCCTTCCAGCGGTGACTGAAATACATGCTTCCTCGGGCCATTCTCCGAGTTCGTCGTATTGTTTGTCCCTGCTGTGTTGAACGTTTCATTGCACACGTTTGGCACAAAGTTTTTAAGTACATGACACAACGATTGAAATGTAATTACTGCGATGTCCTATTACATACAAAAATCATTAGTCGTTACTGATAGTGACTGCTTCGCAGTTAAGGGGGGAACCCTATTTGCAACAACGGCGCGCGAGTCCTAACGAACGTGTTCATATATCTCCATTTCTACCGAACACTTTGTAACGTAAAAATTAATTTTTGTAGTTTGAATGTGAGCTAAAATACCCTGAAAGTTTGGAAAAGATCCGCTCAACAGTTTCTTAGAAAATAATTCCAAAGAATCACCTTATACTTAGCGTCCTAAATAGGGCTCCCCTACTGATATAATTCATTAAGTTGTATTATAAATACCCTATCCATGATGTCTGTCATTTCCAAAAGCATATCGATGGACACTTTGGAAATTTGTGCTAAGGGCAACTTGTTTCTGTACACAGTGTCCCTGATATTGTACGCTAGCCTTTGTATAACTATGCTGGTCACGTCGAACATCTTAGTAACAAACGTATCGAACAGATCGTGATTTATGTACGAGTGTTTAACGCACGCAGCCAAGGGTAGAACCTATTAATAAAAGGTATTTCAATTACTTGATACCATCGATACATTATATGGAATGTGCTTACCATTATGCTTATAGCTTGATGCTCAAACTTATGTTGATGCGGAAAGACAAACTTGTGCAACGATTGAAGCTTCTTCCAATATATCATGAGTAGCTTATTCGTTTTCACTAGCTCTATTATATACTTCTTCGATAACAGCATCATGGATATATAACACAAGTCGTAACAAAATTTCTGCGATGTCTCGACGTCTATAGTTTCTTGCCCCTCTCTGACGGCATGTTTTACCGGTATAAACAGACATAACAGTAGCAGCTTGTGGACGTGTGGCAAAAGCTTCGTGCTGATGCACGTTTCGAACAGGGCCTTCACCCTCGTATCTAAGTTAACTACTTCCTGGCACAATTCGGGTATCGTATTGTCCATATCCGCGGATAATGTATTTTCAATGATACTGGTTAACAAATCTAACGTAGTACATAATAACTTATTCTGATCTAAATAATTATCTTCAAACACCTGGCGAACTTGAGATTCCAAAGTGTTCGTTATTAACGGCGCAGCGACCGTCGAGATGACTTTCTTACAAAAGTCTATATTCTGCTGTTCGTGTAGAAGCAAAAGCCAAAGGAACTGTTGACTCTCACGTGTGACGTACATAGTGTGATTCCAATGCGCGTATTTTACGATGTCCATCCAAACATCTGCAGAAACAAAGAGCGTCAATTGCGTTTCGATGAGTACCTGCGCTCGTATTAACAATGTATATTACAGCGCTCACCAGAATCTATGACCCATTGCCTGCCGCTTCGATGCTTAATCAAGTCGGATAACATCGTGGTATAAGCCATTTTAACCGACGCTGGCAAATCATCCCTGCGAAGTTGGAGGAGATCGCAGAGCCTGTTATACAAACCTTTGCAGTGCCAATAATGGAAATGCAATTCATTGCGCGAAATTAATCCCACAAGTTTCAATATAAATATGCTTATAGGCTGGGACGGTTTACAATCGACGCTCCAGGTCTCCACTGCCCTCAGTACCCATTTTTGTAACAGTTCGCAGTACTTGTAATCGTTCGTGTTGCCTGTAAAATTAAAGATTTGAGGAAACATAATGTAACTGAAATTAAGTGGGAAGATTTGGTAGGCTTGCTACTGCATGCTACATGGTATATTTTCGGCTTTCTTACTTTCTTTTATATTCTCGGAAATGTGGGTTAGCAGAAGATCCAGATAGGAAGTAGACACGACGTTATAATTGGGCAATAGGAATAGTTCCAAAACTTCAGATAACTTTTCGTCACTCTTCAACGATGTCATTATGTTTCCGTGTTAAATTCTGAATTATTGCTCAACACACTCTGTTCCCCCGTGCTTTTCTACTCTTTTTTTTCTTTTAATCTACATATCTTCCGCGAGCCCTCGCGAACGCTGATAAATTTCGGAGCAAGATTTAAACACGCATCGCATTTAGTAGCGAGCACTCTTCTCGGCACTCACATATTTCCAAGATCTCATATCACGAGGAAAACAAGTAAAAATATCATTCTTTAAACATGGCACAGATAAGTGAAACTTTATCGCGTAAAATTGGAGTAAAGTTGTGACTTCCAGCGAGGCTAGATATATGTTTGTTTACCTCGTCTATTTATGGCGGCTTTTTTAAACCCCCCCTATCGCTAGTACTGTGCTTATAGTTACGAGATCGTTGTGACATAAATAATACGGTTATAACAGAAATGGATCGACTAACAATCAGTGTAATCCATTCTGATCGGTAGAAAAGTATACTATTTACAATTTTCACGGATACGTACCATTATTGTTAGGAAATCTAGAATTTTATTCTCAAATCTACGATACTGCTTCGGAACGACATCTATGACCTAACCTCTCTATCCCAAGCCTGGGTAAGTAGAAATCGTTTTTATTCACCGATGCCTTGCATTTTGACGATCTATTTATTTGCATTGTGCACAGTAAATCATATCCAAAGAATTTGAAATTACGCTTGATTAACAATCGAATTGGCAGCTCTCAGTTATACGATTTGAGAGATATATGACTGCTACGGGGATTAATTTTTCCACTAACAGCGCCCACTTAAAAAAGCCACCTCGGACAATCGGAATCCCTAGCCAGTCGGAGTTCACACATCCACGCATTCACTTCGGTGCAGGCTTCCAGTAGTAGGGACACTGCAGGACACTCCTACGCGAGGAGTGTATTTATTTATCGTAACGTTATCTTTCCCGTGCAATGAACTCCAACGTGTTACTTTAATCATCGTAATTAAAAGACTAATACTGTGCTATTTAGTCGGTGATCGTCGCGGTATGAAAATTTCCTGTCAGCCGCATTAGTCGTATTTCCAAGGTAAAAATTCTCTAATCATGATTCATTTAACATTCACAGCTTTAGTTTAGTCAATAATGGAACTACTCCATTTTGTTGTACTTTTATTTTCCTTTCCCGAAACACGTTCCACGAATAATGCAATTAATATTTAATGCTTGTTGCGTTATAGTGGCTTTTCTGCAAAGAAACTTTAATATCTGACGTTTAGTGGTTTTACCTTCTTTTCGTATGATTTGAAGGTTCTCGTCGCTTGAATTATTTAGTACCGAATAATTTGATTAGTTGTCATATCATCGAACTACTCGATTATAATCAATCTGCTAAGCGATTCGACTGTTATACTTTATAGAGCTCTTTGCAATGGATACTTTTTAATATACCTGAATTTGCGATACGAAAACGAATTAATGTGGATTAGATTTTATCGATACGACTGAAATTTCCAATTGTTATCAGTAATAAGAAAATGCGTTGGTCAGATTTAAATATGTAACATCAGGCTATTGTTCTGCCAGCTTAAACAAGGTATAATGCTTCTATATTAATCTGACGGCATTCTTATGGAATGTTTATGCGTAGCGATTAGATTAGCAATGGCTTGTAGCATGCATTACCGAGAATAAGCGGCAGGATTCTGTTATCTCCACTGACACGATTGTATTGCTTCTTTTTGCCATGACGGGAGTTCCGTGGTGTAGTTTCATAAAATATCAGATCTTTAAATGATTCCTCTCTATAAATTTGTGTATTTCCTTTTCAGAATTTTATAAATATTCAGAGATGGCGTGGACTAATTACCAATGTATTCTAGCTGTACTTATGGTTCTTACTGGGTCATTTAATACCCTATCTGTGAAGTGAGTAGTTGATGTAAAATGAAAGTCTATGAAAATTATATGTATCTAAATGAATACTTTGCTTTGAAACTAGATATGCGGATCAACAGGTTGTATCCGGCGAAGATGGTCAACCTAGGCACTTTAATCACCCTTTTATGCAGTCATCCTTCATGTTCATCGGAGAGATGATGTGTTTTGTAGTTTTCAAAATCCTTTATCATTACTACAGTCGCAGAGGCGTAAGTTTCATGTGGTTGATATGTAAACGTTAAGTTTGACCTTAGTGGAATGCTTAAGGGGAGGTTCCAATCTATAGCCCAAAGAAATAGGCGATCTTTAGGAATTAATTAAAGGAAAACTACTATATATAATTCAATCAGACTTTTTGCGTTGTATTAAGGATGTCTTAAATTATAGAAATACATTTTTTGTAATTAATTAATCATTGCAGACGGCACTGGGGAATCGTTAAAGTCAAGGCGTTAAAAAATTCATCCAAATCGGTGGGACCTGTATCTCCAAAAGTTATTTTCCGATTCGACTGAAACTTCTTTATTTTGAAGAATATACTTCTAACTAGGGGAAACCAGAAAAAATTAAAAAATAACATTTTTTTAAGAAAATAACGACACTTGAAGTTTGAAATCACTTTCTCCTATATTTTTCGTCCTTTCAACGCATTTGAAAATTATAAATTTTCAATTTTTTTGTATTTTTTCTGATTTCCCCCTCTAGCCAGAGCTATATTCTTCCAAATAAAAAAAGTTTCAGTCGAATCGGATAATAACTTTTGGAGATACAGATCCCAACGTTTTGAGAACGCTGTTTCGAGAAAAACGCGTTTAAAGTTTTACGTGAGCGCCGATGCATTTGCCGCTACTCAAATGCCTACAATTACAAAAATTTTACGAATTTCAACAAATCCTTTTAAACACGTATTCCTCAAAGGTTGAACATTCGAAAAAACAATCGAATTTTAGACTGGAACCACCCCTTAATATTAAAATAATCTAATTGCAGGACAGCTCCGTGGATAGTAATCCTTTAACTAAAGGCTCAAGTGTATTTAATCCTTACATCCTGCTCATTCCCGCATTATGCGACACGTGTGCGACTTCTGTTATGTATGTCGGTTTGAACCTGACATACGCAAGTAGCTTTCAAATGTTACGCGGTGCTGTGATCGTATTCACAGCTATACTTTCGATGGGTTTCCTCAACAGAAAGCTAGGCAGTAGAGAATGGATGGGCATAGGAATGGTCATAATTGGTTTAGCCCTTGTCGGATTAAGCGACATAATAACTATAGATAACAGTGACATTAGCACAAACTCCATACTAACTGGAGACTTACTTATTATCTGTGCGCAGGTAATATTACATTTTAAAAAACGCAGTTCTTCCTTTTCACGCAAGACAACGAAATCATTTTCTCTTAATCTTCTTACGCTACAGATCATAAGTGCCGTTCAAATGGTGGTAGAAGAGAAGTTCGTGACTGGGCAAAATATACCAGCGTTGCAAGCAGTCGGTTGGGAAGGTACGCCTGAAATTTATGAAATGTCCATTTTAAATGGGAGCAAAATATGGCGACAGAAGTTCTGATAAAACTACACGAACCAATAATATGTTTTTACAGGTATCTTTGGATTCATTAGTATATGCCTCATAATAATACCTCTTAACTTTATACATGCACCGCCGCCGTTCGCTGATAATTCCCGAGGAACTCTCGAGGCCACTAAAGATGCATTTATCCAGATTGGAAATAGCGGTCATCTGTTAATGGCGATAGTTGGTCAGTATACGCATGTACATTTAGTAACCATTGCTAATTTACAAATAACTTTTAAATTCTCCTCTGGGCATGTATTTGCAGGCATATCGTTCAGCATAGCATTCTTTAACTTTGCTGGAATCAGCGTTACCAAAGAAATGAGCGCTACGACAAGAATGATTTTAGACAGTGTCCGAACTATTGTCATATGGGCTTTCTCTTTGGCATTCGGGTGGCAAGCTTTCCACTATTTGCAGGTGAATTCTCTAAAGTTTATCCTCGTTCTACTATAGTTCATAATAATCGAGACGAAGTTACGAACAGGTGACCCATACGTATTTAATATAACTGATTTATTCTTTCGTACAGCTTGTCGGCTTCGCAATTCTGCTTATTGGAATGTCCTGCTACAACAATATCATTATTCCTCAATTGGCGAGGAAATGTAGATACCGATTGGGCCGCCATAATCAACCTCAGAGCGATCGTGATCGAATCATTAATACAGCGGCGGACGACATTCCAGAATCTCAGACGCTCTCGTATACCTCTTGAAATACTCCTCGATGTTGACCATTTCGCGATGTCGAGAACTGTTATGGCTTCTCTGAAGAACGGTAGTCTGTGATTTTAACGATACATGAAATTCGTTTGGCTCGCTTCATTTAATTATTGCATAAAGAGTAGCAACTTCGTCGGAATGAAGGGGAAAAAATAGCGAAGAGTTTCTTTCTATATAACAATAACTGAATACAAGCTTTCAAGTTTGCTATTTTAAAAATAAGTATCTTTGCAACTTTTATGCATGTTCTTCGAACAACTGCATCAGTCATTTTATGCATGCTTTATGCAGATTTTATAATTTGCGAATGAAAATAATATTTCGTTGAAGAAATATTTCGAGCTCCAATTAGTGATGTTTTGTCGATTAGAACTTCGAATCTCAAGCTTCTAATGACTTTGCAAACGGTATTATTACGAATGAAATGAGAGTATTTTATAACTACATATGTAAATTGTATTTTTATTAATGTAAGGAAGCGCAATTAAATCATTTATTTCTTTACGATATACCTGTGTTCGTCCATCATTCTGTAATGTCTCGAACGAATATTTGTAATCGCAACGATTTAGCGATATTACGATTGCAAATTAAGCTCTTTATTTTTATATCGCTTTCTGGGAAATACCACATTTCGGTTGTTTACGAAGATACCGGTAGAGAACAACTGTTTCCCTACGTCTCAAAAATCGTCGGACCTTTAAACCGTCGATGAGATTAAACAAAATCATGGAGGCTAAAATGTTCGACGTGTTTCTTTACTTTTCTTTATACTCCAGGCGTAAATGGTACTGCTGATGCAGCGCAGGTGCACGAACAGCATGTGCGTATCAGCACATTTCTGCGTAGACACAGAGATAAGGACATCACGTGCGCACAAATAAAATGATTTAGAAGTAAAAACACAATTTACCTTCTGATAAATCGGAAGACAATATATTTCGGGGCTATTTCAGGCGTCTAAAAGTCCAATAAATTAGTTTTGCATTGTTACTTCGGTAAACCGACAGAATTCCATTCGATCATACGATCTATCTCCCCGGTATTAAATAAAAAAATGCTCCATGGAATGTCCATATTAATCGTACGAACACTTTCGCTCCTATCCGCTGTGCTCGTCTGACTACTGTATACGTTACAAGAGATAATTCGTGGCTCAACGTACGGCTCTCAAAGCAATTGCGTCTCTAAGAATCAATTTATGTCTTCACGGCTACCAAAAAAGCACGTATGACACGACCATTATAACTTCTTAAGCTTTAGATGAATTAGCAAAATTTATTATGCGTTCTCGACAGACAATGCAAATGGGGTATGAACTCAATTAGATTTCTCCGGCAACATGTAGGCAATATCATCCCAAGGATGTCGGTACAGAGCTTGCTTCAACCTCTTTTGATCCATAAAGTGGCCTGCAACGATTAAGAATAGAATTGTATCACCCGAACGCTTGTATAATAAATATACACGATATCACCGAATAAAAGAACACCTACCAATAAAGCCTAAACTTCTGCCAAGAACGAAGAAACCGTTTATAGCACCAATATCGATGTACTCCTGTGCTTCTTCTTTCGTGAAGCATCCGCTGTTTCGCAGCATATCAACAAAGACAACACCAATGATACCGTCCACGTTCAGAATTAAATTAGCCTTCTTGCTCGTAGTTAGTTTCTCCACCTCCAGCGCATACTCCAGCAACGGATAGGATGCGAAATTCTCCATCACGAAGTCTTTGATGAGCTTCACCCGCACATCCGGGTTATTTACGGATTTAACACGGTGCCCGATACCCATGATTAATTTGTCCTTTTTCCGAGTGTCGTCCACGAATTCTTGAGGCTGTAACCCAGCATCGTACGCCTCGGAGAACATGCGAGCTGCGCCGTCTAACGCTCCGCCGAATCGTTCACCCTATTGTTCACATTTAAACGAAATATTAATACAATATTCACATGAACAAAACCCTTAGAACAGCCACATTTCGCTCCACTTACAATAGTTAAGAGACCGGATACGAGAGAGCTGATCAGATCTTTACCAGCCCTCGCGCAGACGATGGTGTTAAGCGCTCCAGACACAGCTGGGCCGTGGTCAGCGGTCAGCATTAAACACATTTCAAAGAAATCACAGTATATAGGCGGCAAGAGTTGCTTGAACCACAACAGAGAGACCACGCCGCCAATTCCCAACTTCTGCTCGATGACCTCCGACACGGGCATTCCAGCGTACAGTAATTCTTGGCCACGCTCGTCGCTTATGGTAGTTATGAACGAAGATGGTTTCCGTATTAGACCCAGTTCCTGCAAAATTGAAACTTTCGTACTGCCTGCATAGTTGATACGATATTACGTGGGGGGATTAATGCCGTTACCCTGGCCCAACTGTAATCCATCGGGACGTTTGGCGGTGGTACTTCGGGTTCTGGAACGATGGCGCCATCCTTCACGAGTTTCTCATACGTGGTTTTCAATAGTTCGTCGAAATTGTCGAAGTTGTCGGGAACAAAGGCTCCGGCAGCCTTCAAGGCAGCGTTCTTGGCCGCGGCTGTCTCCAAGGTAGTATTGGCGACTGCTCCAGCGTGGCCAAATTGCACCTCGGTTTGGAACATGGTCGCGCAAGTGCCAATGCACCAAGCAGTCATCGGCTTCGTGATCTTCTTCGACTTCAACGCCTCGCACACTTCATACTCCTCCACGCCACCGACCTCGCCGAAGAGGACGATCAGCTTCACATCTGGATTTTCCTCGCAACGCATTAAGTGGTTCATGAACGTGGATCCCGGGTAACGGTCTCCTCCGATCGCCACGCCTTTGAACACGCCGTTGGACGTTTTCGAAACGATATTGTTCAACTCGTTAGACATACCGCCAGAACGGGAGACATACGCGACGCTGGAAATGATATGTTGTTGGTATGGCGCTTGAATATTACTTACAAGTAAACATATCGAACTCGCAAACACCGATTTTGATGGGACTGCACATTTGCAAAATGAAGAAAGATATTTGACTCGTATTTTTTGTTAACGGCAAACATCCATATTGAAGGGTTGAAAAGAGACCTTAAAGTCGGGAATCGAAAAGATATTTTTGGGTATTTTCTAAAAACTGAGCAGGGGTATGTATTCGTCTTTAAAAAAATCACCCTTCAGAACAAAATTTGTCCTACGCCTAATAGTTCTCGAAATATTCCAGAAAATATACTTTCGACCCCCAACTTAAGGAACTGCTTTCACTCCTTCAACGTGATTGATTTTTACTATTCTGCAAATCCGCAGAGTCTCATAAAAATCGGCGTGTGGGGGTCCGATATGTTCCCTTGTCAGCCAAATAAGATCAGTTCCCTGCTTCTACCTGCCGGGCCTATAGAGTTTACTGTCTAGAATGTTATCCATCATCCCACCAGTGTTGCCGATTTTGAAGCAGCCTGGTTTAACGCCGCCGACAGTAGCCGGGCCGATGATCGTCACGCCCTTCTGATCCGCCATTAGGATTAACTTCCGCGTCATGTTCTCGGGTATGCCTTCGGCGATGATGGTGATCGTTCGGATCTGTGGGAACTGCATCGCCTCGATTGCGCTGTCGTAGGCGGATCTCAAGGAGGCGAACGTCACCACAACGTCCACGTCCGGGTGTTTTTTCATAGCGTCTTTCGTTCGTTTGTACGCTGGGATTAGGATCTATCCCGAGGAGGAGAAAGTTTTGATACGAGGCCGATGGGCTTTGTCCAGAAGAACTATTCAGCGAACGTACTTCTTTTTTGCCCCACAGGAACTTTCGTTTATGGTCAGCGGTGAAGGGGTACACGATAGCGGCTACCGACGGCTCGGATCTACGACAAATGTAGTCGAAGTCCAGCATACTTTGCACGGCATTGATTTGCATTCCCCAAATGATGGCCTTGGTTTTATTGCTGAAAAGCGGCTTCGTCGTTGACTCGTCGACGAAGTCGCATGTTTCCAATGCGGGTTGCTTGGTGGACGAGGAAGAGCAAGTGGACCGGTCGCTCTTTGGAGAGGTCGCGAGGTCCACATCTCCGCCAGATGTCTGTAGGCAGACAGCTGTGGAGAATTCTTGAGTTTCGGGGTCGGGAATCGGCTTTTTACCCAGCGCCATCGAGCATATTGCCGTCATGTGAGTCTCTGGGCCGAACACGTAGAGGGGGATGCCAAGACTTTTACCAACCTCGCGCATAATTCTGGAATTAGATATACAAAGGCAGGTCTCATTAAACTTACCGTACCTGTGACAATTAAATTATAACTCCTATGTAATATCTGCGTACCTTAAACCCTCCTGATAGTTCGGTCCCCCTCTTCTCACAAATATCTGTATATTGAACTCTACAAGCTTCGGCTGGAACTCTCGCAGCGCTCTTACAATACCCTTAAAAGTCGCGGCCACATTTGTGAAATTCGCGATACCTCCACCGATAATCAATATCTTCCCGTCCTTATGTTTCTCTTTTGTCATTAGGGTCAGTATAGTTTTCGCGTAGTCGTAAGTCATCTGTTCACTGGGGTTACCAGAGTACTCGCCATAGTTGGCCAGCTCGCTCGCGCCACCCAAGTCGCAGATCGTGTCCGAATATACCACGGACGCACCTGAGCAGAGAAACATTAGAATGAGAAACCCGCGGTGACGCGATTCGCTCTGCTACAGTAATGGAAACGACTTGACATTCACAGTTTGATTAGAATGAACCAGATTAATCACGTAAATGATACTGCTGTGCGCTTCTACTGACCACCGCCAGCAACCATTGTCCATATCCGACCAGCTGGATTCAGAATAGTCAATTTCAAGCTGGCCCCGGTCTTAGCATCCAATTCAGCGATATAAGCCTCTTCTGGGTAGGCGTCCCTTCCGAACGGCGGTGGGAATTCAATTTCCCCCCAGTCTGGTTTGCATATGAAGTCAGCAGTCGAGTCCAACTTAGCAGCAAGATCGAGCAGATAAATCCCATCGTCTTTCACTACCAGCGGATTTATCTCCAGGTATGTGAAATATAAATTAACATAGAGCTGATACAAGGACCCTACAAACTTCGCAATCGTTCTAGAACGAAGAAGAGCGTTCATATTATCTGAATCCAAAAAGAATCTTTCAAACCACGTAACAACTCGTTCCGATATACACTTACTCTTTCTTGTCACCCGGCACATTTACTAATAACTTCTCTATCAGTGCAGACTTAGATGGAACCTCCTCCCCTACAGGCACTTCCAATTTCAATGCTTTTGTATCGACATCTCCGACATTAACACCCCCTTCGTGATGGAATAAGATGGTATCAGCTTTCCGGTGAGAATAGATACAAACATAAGTTTCCTCTTCCTGTAAGCGAGAGTATCATTAATTCACATGTTTTATTCATTTTCTATTAGAGCGAGAGATGCCTACCTGCTTATGAGGGACAAAAGGTTCGATGATAAATCTCCTCAGCTTTCCCGTCGTCTGTTCGACTTGCTGATCTTTATTCATTCTCTCAGCCACCCACTGTTTCACTGAATCCAGATCCGCCTCCATTTTCATCAGGCCAAGTTTCCCACGCCGCTTGATCAGCTGATCTGGCTTCACGACTAACTTCTCCGTCTGAAGCCATGGGTTCTTGTTTACTACGTCCGCCCAATCCGTCTGTTCTGTGATCATTACGTAGCGGCATTTCATCGCACTTGTGCCAGGAGGAAGTTTACGGTTAATAAGATCCTTTCCGGTCCCCTCGAGAACCGCCTGTGAGGACATTTTGCAGCAATTTCTAAAAGCAATTACACAAATCTCATTGATAAACTTTATCTACAGTAAGGAGGAAAACAATTTTGAAGCAATAATTTCAGCACTTTTAAACAATGGCTGTTTAAAGTTTGAGAAAAAGATCGAAAACTGACAGTTTAAAGTTAAAAGCTTTTAAGTATCCTTAACTTAAGTAAACTTTTTAATAAGAGGGGTTTCAAAACACGCACGTAAAAGATGAGGGAGACATGAACGGAGTACATTCCACCAATGTACACCGAACGGTTCCAAGTAAAAGTTGGCCGACCGCATTCCACCGACGAACCGACATAACTCATCGAAAGAAATAATTACTCGTTGACTCTGCAGTGTACGATGCCAATACATGTCGGCTTGAGCTGTCAAACGCGAGCAGCTTTCAAATGTTACGCGGTGCTGTTATCGTGTTGAGATTTGACATGGGGGCGGGGTCTAAACAAGATGGCGCCGATAAGGTTATATTTACACATGTTGAATATGCGGCGATATGTTTTTTTTATAAAATATGTTAATTTCTATGCAAAGCATTTGTGATTGCACGGGTGCAAATCCTGCCTACAGATATTTCATAGGGCGAATTCCACTTACGCCCAAATCGCCCGTGATTTTTATTAAGCTAGGTTTTCTCGTACGCGACTGGAGGCATCGTCAAGAATTTCAAAGTCGATTTTCTCGAAAATGAAGCGCAATAACAAAAAATTTTATTCCTTTTTCTGGACTCATTTACTTGTTATAAATCGAAAAGAAAGAGTAACTTTTTTTCATATCGCGCTTCATTTTCGAGAAAATCTAGTTTGAAATTCTTGACACATAACTAAATGTGGAAAGAATGAGGATGGTAATACTAAAGACAGGTCGTCAGTTTTTCAGCACTTTGCATAAATTATATCTTCTATTTGTTCATGTAAAGCAGGTTCAGGGGAAAAATATAAGCACATAACAGCCACTTTGTTGTACTGTTATGTACATACACTAGGCGGCAAAATCGGCTTCCCTCCGGAAATTTGGCAACGTTGCATGTCACTAGGCATAACACAGTAATTCTAGTGACATGCAACGTTGCCAAATTTCCGAAGGGAAGCCGATTTTGGCCCTTAGTGTACTTACCGGTAAGTTCATAACTTCAAATTAGCAGTGATGCCGAGCACACTTTCATAGTTGGAGTACCTTCACATATTTTTAATGCAAATTTCCATGCTTTTAAGTGATCCATTCCATTGTTTCTAAATTACCAAATACATTTTCCCTGTATACAAAGTGTTCATTTGGCTTTGGAAAACAATGAAACCAGAGATTCATATTTTTATTTGCTCTACTCTCACATCCTCGTATTACACACTTAATTCTGTTTTTGTATTTAGAACGCGGAGAAAAAATTCCGATCTCCATATCAATAAACAATATAAATAAATAGGAGACTTTAATTTTGTATAAACGCAAAAAAACAACGCACTCCGATGCAATGGCACAAGAACGGCCGACAAGATAACTGTAGATAAGTATCACCAGACATTTTACAGCGCTGCTTGCGACTCGATTCAAAAGTAAAACGAGAGCGGGAAGTCTTTGATCCATTTGAATATTATTATTATTATTATTATTAAACGTCTTTATTGCACAATATAAAGGAGGACAAATATTAATATATTAATCACTTATTGTTAAACGAGACACTCGGTGACTGACCACTATATTGTTATTGGGGCACGATCACAGATTGTCTATCTTTTATCAAAAGAGTGAAAATGCGTGATCCTGTCCCAATCACTAGTGGTCAGCAACTGAATGTCTCGCCTGTAAAAGAACACATAACAATAGGGTGGTAAACCTTCCACTATTTGCAGGCGATTCTCTAAAATCTATCCTCGTCCTACTATAGTTCATAATAATCGAAACGAAGTTATGAACAGGTGACCCATACGTATTTAATATAACTGATTTATTCGTTCGTACAGCTTGTCGGCTTCGCAATTCTGTTTATTGGAATGTCCTGCTACAACAATATCATTGTTCTCAATTGGTGAGGAAATGTATTTAGATACCGATTGGACTGCCATAATCAAGCTAAGAGCGATCGTGATCGAATCATTAATACAGCGACGCACGACATTCCAGAATCTCAGACGCTCTCGTATTCCACTTGAAATACTCCTCGATGTTGACCTTTTCGGGAATCGGGATGTCGAGAACTATTATAGTTTCTCTGGAGAACGGTACTCTGTGATTTTAACGATACGTGCAATTCGTTTGACCCGCTTAATTTAATTAATGCATTCACTAAGAGCCTAGCAAGCTCGTCGGAATGAAGGAACAAAAAAATAGCAAAGCATTTTTTTCCGTATAACAATAATTCAATACAAGCTTTCAAGTTTGCTATTTTAAAAATAAGTATTTTTGCAACTTTTATGCATGCTTCGAACAACTGTATCAGGCACTTTATGCAGCTTTTATAATTTGCGAATGAATGTAATATGTCGTTGAAGAAATATTTCGAGTTCAAATTATTAGTGATGTTCTGTCGATTTCAACTTCGAATCTAAAGCTTCTAATGACTTTGCAAACGGTATTATTACGAATGAAATGAGATTATTTTATAATTATATATGTAAATTGTATTGTTATTAATGTAAGAAAACGCAATTAAATCATTTATTTCTTCACGATATACCTGTGTTCGTCCTCCAATCTGTAATTATCTCGAACGAAGATTTGTAATCGGAACGATTTAGCGATATTACGATTGCAAAATAAGCTCCTCTTTATTTATATACCGCTTTCTGTGAAATACTACAATTTGGTTGCTTACGAATATACCGGTACAGTGCATGTGTTTCCCTACGCCTCAACAATCGTCGGATCTTTAAGGCGTCGATGAGACTATATAAATAACGATAATTTTGTTTAAATGTTATTAGACGTGTTTTATTACTTTTCTTCATACTCCAGGCGTAAATGGTACACTGGCTTGAGCAAGAAAAAACACAAGAAAAACTGTTGATGCAGCGGAGGTGCACGAACAGCATGTGCGTATCAGCACATTTCTGTGCACACGCCGAGATAAGGACATCGCGTGCCCACGGATAAAACAATTTGGATGTAAAATAACGTTTACCTTCTGATAAATCGGAAGACAATATATTTCGGGGCTATTTCAGGTGTCTATAAAATCTAATATATTAGTTTTGCATTGTTACATGGGTGACCCGACAGAATCCCATTCGATCTGGCGACCTTATCTCTCCGATATTAAATCAAAAAATGCTCCATGGAATGTTCTCATTAATCGTACGAATACTTTCGTTCCTATCCGCTGTGCTTGTCTAATTACTTTATACGTTACGTCGCGGGCTCATCGAATACAACTTCGATCCGCGATAACGAGAGATAATTGGTGGCTCATCGTACGGCTCTCAAAGCAATTGCGTCTCTAAGAATCAATTTATGTCTTTACGGCTACCAGCAAAGCACGTATGACACGACCATTACAACTACCTAAACTTTAAATGAATTAGTAACATTTATTATGCGTTCACGACAGACAATGCAAATGGGGGATGAACTCAATTATATTGTTCCGGCAATACGTAGGAAATATCATCCCAAGGATGTCGGTACAGACCTTGTTTCAACCTCTTTTGATCCATAAAGTGGCCTGCAACGATTAAGAATAGAATTGTATCATTCGAATGTTTTTATAATAAATACACGTAATATCACAGAATAAAACAACACTTACCAATAAAGCCTATACTCCTGCCAAGAACGAACAAACTATTTATAGCACCTATTTCGATGTACTCCTGCGCTTCTTCTCTCGTGAAGCTTCCGCTGTTTCTCAGCATATCGACAAAGGCACAAGCAATGATACCATCCACGTTCAGAATTAAATTAGGCTTCTTGCTCGTAGTTATTTTCTCCACCTCCAACGCATATTCGGCCAACGGTTTGGCTGGGAAATTCTCCATCACGAACTCTTTGATAAGCTTCACCCGCATGTCCGGGTTATTTATGGATTTAATACGGTGCCCAATGCCCATGATTAGTTTTCCCTTCTTGCGAGTGTTGTTCACGAATTCTTGGGGATGTAACCCAGCATCGTACGCCTCGGAGAACATGCGAGCTGCGCCGTCTAACGCTCCGCCGAATCGATCACCCTATCGTTCGCATTTCAACGAAATATTAATACAATGTTCACATTAACAAAACACTTAGAACAGCCTCATTTCGCTCCACTTACAATAGTTAAGAGACCGGATACGAGAGAGCTGACCAGATCTTTACCAGCTCTCGCGCAGACGATGGTGTTATGAGCTCCAGACACGGCAGGGCCGTGGTCAGCGGTCAGCATTAAAGACATTTCAAGGAATTTACAGTACATAGGTGGCAAGCACCGCTGGAACCACAGCAGAGAGACCACGCCGCCGATCCCCACGTTCTGCTTGAGCACCTCCGTCACGGGCATTCCAGCGTACAGTAATTCTTGGCCACGCTCGTCGCAAATGGAAGTCATGAACGAAGCCGGTTTCCGTATTAGACCCAGCTCCTGCAAAATTGAAACGTTCGTACTGCCTGCATAGTTGATACGATATTACGTGGGAGAGATTAATGCCGTTACCCTGGCCCAACTGTAATCCATGGGGACGGTTGGCGGTGGTACTTCGGGTTCTGGAACGATGGCGCCATCCTTCACGAGCTTCTCGTAAACGGTCTGCATTAGGTCGCCGAGATTGTCGAAGCTGTCAGGAACGTGAGCACCGGCAGCCTTCAAGGCAGCGTTCTTGGCCGAGGCTGTCTCCAAGTTACTGTGGGCGATTGATCCAGCGTGGCCGAATTGCACCTCGGAATTGAACATGCTGGCGCAAGTGCCGATGCACCAGGCAATCAACGGCTTCGTGATCTTCTTCGACTTCAGCGCTTCGCACACTTCGTACTCCTCTACGCCACCGACCTCGCCGAGGAGGACGATTAACTTCACTTCCGGATTGTCCTGGTAACGCATTATGTGGTTCATGAACGTGGTTCCCGGGTAACGGTCCCCTCCAATCGCCACGCCTTCCAATACGCCGTTGGACGCTTTCGAAACGATATTGTTCAATTCGTTGGACATACCGCCAGAACGGGAGACATACGCGACGCTGGAAATGATATTTTTGTTGGTACGGTGCTTGAATATTTCTTAGCTGAATAAGATCAATTCCCTGCTATTACCTGCCGGGCCTATAGAGTTTACTGTGAAGAATGTTATCCATCATTCCGCCGGTGTTGCCGATCTTGAAGCAGCCTGGTTTAACGCCGCCGACGGTAGCCGGGCCGATGATCGTCACGCCTTTTTGCTCCGCCATTAAGATCAACTTCCTCGTCATGTTCTCCGGAATGCCTTCGGCGATGATGGCGATAGTTCGGATTTGTGGGAACTGCATCGCCTCGATTGCGCTATCGTAGGCGGATCTCAACGAGGCGAACGTCACCATAACGTCTGCGTCCGCGTGTTTAGACATGGCGTCTTTCGTTTGTTTGTACACTGGGATCAGGACCTATTGCGAGAAGGAGAAAGTTTTATTACGAGACTGATGGGCTTTGTTCAGGAGAACAATTCTGCGAACGTACTTCTTTATGGCCCCAGTAGAACTTCTGTTTATGATCACCGGTGAAGGGGTACACGATAGCAGCCACCGATGGCTCGGATCTACGACAAACGAAGTCGAAGTCCAGCATACTTTGCACGGCTCTGGTTTGCATTCCCCAGATGATGGCCCTGGTTTTATTGCTGAAAAGCTGCTTCTTGGCTGACCCATCCACGGAGTCGCGAGTTTTCAACGCGGGTTGCTTGCTGGGCGAGAAAGAGGTACTTTTGGGGGGAGCCGCGGGGCCCACGTCTTGGCCGGATGGGAGTAGAAAGTTAGCTGTGGAGAATTCTTGAGCTTCGGGGTCGGGAATTGGCTTTTTGCCCAGCGCCATCGCGCATATTGCAGTCATGTGAGTTTCCGGGCCGAACACGTAGACGGGGATAGCAAGTCTTTTACCAACCTCGCGTATAATTCTGAAATTAGAAATACAAAGGTAGGATTCATTAAATTTACCGTACCTGTGATAGTTGAATTATAAGTTCTGTTTAATATCTGCGTACCTTAAACCCTCCTGATAGTTCGGTCCCGCTCTTCTCACAAATATCTGTATATTGAACTCTACAAGCTTCGGCTGGAACTCTTGCAGCGCTTTTACAATACCCTTAAAAGTCGCGGCCACATTTGTGAAATTCGCGATACCCCCACCGATAATCAATATCTTCCCTTCCTTCCGTTTCTCTTTTGTCATTAAGCTCAGTATAGTTTTCGCGTAGTCGTAGGTCTGCTGTTCACTGGGGGCGCCGGAGTACTCGCCGTAGTTTGCCAGCTCGTTCGCGGCACCCAGGTCGCAGATCGTGTCCGAGTATATCACAGACGCACCTGAGCAGAGAAACATTGGGATGAGAAACCCGCGGGGGCGCGATTCGCTCTACTACAGTAATGGAAACGACTTGACAATCACAGTTTGGTTAGAATGAACCAGATTAATCACGTAAATGATACTGCTGTGCGCTTCTACTGACCACCGCCAGCAACCATTGTCCATATCCGGCCAGCTGGATTCAGAATAGTCAATTTCAAGCTGGCCCCAGACTTAGAATCCAAGTCAGCGATATAAGCCTCTTCTGGGTAGGCGTCCCTTCCGAAAGGTGGTGGGTATTCAATTTCCCCCCAGTCTGGTTTGCATATGAAGTCAGCAGTCGTGTCCAACTTAGCAGCAAGATCGAGCACATAAATCCCATCGTCCGTCACTACCAGTGGATTTATCTCCAGGTATGTGAAATATAAATTAACGTAGAGCTTATACAAAGACTCTATAAACGTGGCAATCGTGCTGGAACAAAGAGGAGCGATCACATTATACGGATCAAAGAAGAATCTTTCGAAGCAAGTAACAACTCGTTCCGATATACACTTACTCTTTCTTGTCACTCGCCACATTTACTAACAACTTCTCTATCAGCGTGGACTTATCCGGAGCCTCCTCCCCTACAGGCACTTCCAATTTCAATGCTTTCGCATCGACATCTCCGATATCGACACCCCCTTCGTGATGGAATAAGATGACGTCAGCTTTCCGATGAGAGTAGATACAAACATAAGCTTCCTCTTCCTGTAAGCGAGAGTGTCATTAATTCACATGTTTCATTCATTTCCACTAAGAGCGAGAGATGCCCACCTGCTTGTGAGGGACAAACGGTTCGATGATAAAAGTCCTCAGCTTTCCCATTGTCTTTCCGACCAGCTGATCTTTATTTATTCTCTCAGCCACCCACTGTTTCACCGTAGCCAGATTCGCCTTGACTTTGATCAAGCCAAGTTTCCCACGTCGCTTGATCAATTGATCTGGCTTCACGACTAACTTCTCCGTCTGGAGCCATGGGTTCTCGTTTACTACGTCCGTCCAATTCGTCTGGTCTGTGATCGTCACGTAACGGCATTTCACCGCACTTGTGCCAGGAGGAAGTTTGCGGTTAATAAGATCCTTCCCGGTGGCTTCGCGAATCGCCTTTGCGGACATTTTTCAGCAATTTCTAAAAACAATGATACATATGTCATTGATGGCAATATCTACAGTGAACAGGAAAACAATTTCGAGATAAGCAATGAATGTGGAACTATTATACAATGGCCGTTTAAACTTTAAGAAAAACATTGAAAAGTGAGAAGTTAAGTTTAAAAACTTCTCAGTATCCCTTTGATAAGAAAGGTTGAAAAACGCGCGTAAAAAACGAAGGAAACATGAACGGAATACGTTCTCCAATGTAAACCAAACGGTTCCAAGTAAAAGTTGGCCGACCGCATTCCACCGACGAACCGACGTAATTCATCGAAAGAAATAATTACTCGTCGATTCTGCTACATACGATTCAAATATACCTTCGCTGAATTCTACCATAAAAGCTCACAGTGGGTAGTTTAGATTAAAAGAACGTTTGAAATCGCTCGAAGGCATCACGAAATTCACGCGAATAAATAATTCATAGACAACGTAGAATTTATGCAGGGAGGTTTCAATTATCTCGTCGCCTTCATAGTTTCCGTGAAGTTATAAAACTTTTCGAAACATATTAAGTATCGGTTCGCTATTCCATTTAAATAATACATGCATTTCCTCCAGAAGTGGCACGTACGTTACACAATTCACGTGCATACTATTCGCAAACGCATGCGTATGAACACATTTCCGCGTATAACTATCGATGCAAAAATAATCTTTTGAATTCTAATGTCAATTCACTGAATTCACAGTCAGCTTATAAACGATTCAACGAAATCGCTGCCTGAAACGACGAGCTTTCGAACGATTCGAAATGTTATGTTCGACATTCGAAAATTGCACGTGACGTGCGATATTTACGAAACACAAATACACCGAGCAACATATTGAACGGACGAGGGAATAAGCTATGAAGGAACGCAGGCAAATCAAACAAGTTATGTCAGTCCAGGAACTGACGCTAAAATTACAATTTGAAATGAGGCGAGTACTCGAGAAGCGTGTAACGACGAGCCGCGTGCCTGGAACTCTACGAACTTCGAGATCTAGCAGCACGATCGTACAGCTTTCATTTCGTTACAAAAATTTCTACTTGCCCCGCAAGGAATACTTTCACTCCGGTTCCAACTATGCGCGGCCGTCCGCGTCGTGGCGTTCGATTTCTTAACTTCGTCTCGCTAACACCTTTGATTACAAACAAACCTACCAGCAGAAACAGTTTCGAAAAAGAAATAGTTGACGAAACGAAGCATTTAAATACCTAGTCGCAACAGATTGATAACGAAGGGATTGAAGGCAGAATTGTATGAAACAGTAAATGGTGGCGCACTCACTCTTCGAGAACCGCTTAATTAGTGGATGTGATAGGACACGGCCTTAACCTCCTCGCGCTATATTTTCTAACCTAAGAAACTTCAAAACGTAAAGCAGCGAGATACGTCCGACCGACGCTGCCGCTGGCCGTTGACTGAGCGTTTCAAGTGACACCGCGCACATAAGTAATGCTAAAACCTCGCGATATCTTAAGATATCGTACGATTCTAAGAGTTTTTTTTTCCTCACTGTCGGTCATATTAACCTATTTTCATTTCATTTTTTTCCCACACGTAACGCGTTGTAACATTCGCCAGTCGCCGATTAGAACACAAAGATGTACCTCTTTTAAATTAATACGATTGTATCAATTGATCTTCTTCTTCGGACCCTTTTGTTTTCGAACGGAAGTACGAATCTGCGTATCCCTTACTGGGAGATTAACTTCGCGACACATGGATTCGTGGTTTGAATCCAAGGCGAAGGTGATGGAAAGGGGCGAAGGAAATTATTTGAATCTAATTAGAGTGAAAGGGAAACGCGTAAAATTCCACGGTCTTCCCTGGGAAATGTGTACAATTTGATCGGAAGGTATTACACGTGCGGAAGTTACGCACATCATTTACGATTATGGGATATAATGAAGTTTCGTCGGTGCATCTAATGTAATATTCATTAAAATCGGGGGAAAAAAGGGAAGGAGAAACGTGTAGCCGTTTCTTTTGGATAGCACTGGGCGCTCTTACAAAATCGTACAATTTTAGAGAATCATACGAGGATTAACCAGTCACGTGACCGTAATGCGATCTCCGCTTACACGTGGACAGATAGCGAAGGTTCTCAAACTCCTTAATTATTATGCACTTTTATCCAGCATTTTACTGCTGGATAAGTTCCCACTATTTGAATAAATTACAGCAGAAGTACGTCGACGAAAGGTCAGCCTGCGAGCATTATTATGCGGCTACCGATAATTATTCCATATTTTCTCGAATAAATACTGTTCCGATGGCAATTAACAAATATATTTACACAGATCTTGTACGATCGCTGAGTAGGTATTCATTGTCAGCGATAGTAACACGACTGCTAGGAACAGGACACGCGTGCAAAATGAATACATAGGTAGTGGGTCAAACTGCGTTTGTGGATATGGTAATTGTTTGGGAGCTTGAATAATTCTATATTCCCAAATAGAACGTCTCGCCAAATGTTATGGATTGGCCGTCGCGTTCGATAGGTCCCGATAAATAAGGAATTCCGTGTGTCGGTACAGTCGAAACATTTGAAAAGGTATTGATTCTAAACCGTGGCACAGATGACTCGTCGAAATTTTTAACGAATTCTAAGCCCCTTGCTACGCGAAGCAATAATAGCAAAGGCAAGCGATTTGGCGGCAAGGGACGGCGCTTGGATGTAGTTATCCATCTAGCAGCGGAATTTTTAATTTTTTTAAAATCACGCATCGATACCAGCTCACCAGTGACCATTGCGTGACACTTCCGCGATAAACATCATTACCAAACGCTATCAACCAGACAGTGGCTCTCAATGTGAATAACGCTGATTATATCACTAGATAAATTACTAGATAATTTCGGTGTTATCGATTGAACTTCGAGCATTATCATTGCACGCGAAATACTAAGTAGTTAATCCCATGCGTTTTACGTGCGATAAAATTGTGCTCGTGGAGCATCAGATTTACGTTGTGCAGTCATTTTATATTCAAATGCGCGTGGGAATGTATCAATCTACTGAATAGGCAAGAAACAAATTGTTCCGTTTGTACCGTTCAGTGGGCATTTCAATGGCACGACGAAAATTTTATAAACTATTCGCGTACTCGGCGGGAAATAGGTTGAGTTTCAGTAACAATAGCTTCGTGAAAGATACCCGCTTATCTCTCCACTTCTTGCAAGTACAATCTTCTATATTCCCTGCGCATCCTTGACCTTTTTGGACAGTAACACGAGTTGAGTGTAAACGACCAATAACCGTTCGTTAGAAACAATTCGAGAATGCAAAAACAAGGTAATAATTATATAACACGTCCGACTGGTCAATTTGAATTTAACAAACTTAAATAATTCGGATTAAACACTTCAAAAGTAATTCATTTATTTTTTACGATTCTACGCGATTACCGACTTCGAAAATTTTTACCGACCGTTTCAATTCACACTGCGAGGCGTACGATGTGTTATCATTTGCGTAAAAAATTAGCATTTCTATGTCACGGCAGGATCGTGGAATTGCTACTTTGTATTTAGTCTTTCCACTAAACATCTAACCAACAAAATCCCATCGCGACAATATTGATCTTACAATCAAACAATCACTTAAGTTTCACGCGTACGAATATTCTGTCAACATAATTGCTAACTATTTCACCCGAGAAATAGAAAAACCAAATACGAACTTTATAGAGAACCATCGGACTAACCACAGAATTTATCAACCTTCTTAAAATATAATTACAAATCTCTGAAAAGAAATTCCATACCAAATTACTAAAAGTCTGAATTCTACTATTTAATCGTTTACATAACGCTCCGCATTTAGGTTATGTTCCCCCTGATATCAAACCGAAGCACGGGGCTGGCTCGGTGTCGTGGAACTAATTTATACGCGCGAAAATGAGAATTTTCGTCGTTCGATTGTCTGAGCCGCGTTTAATGATTATTTATGTATATCGAGGATCGACTACGTTCACATCGAACGGTTCGAACGTATGAGGTTAGTTTCGCCGTTGCAAGCGGTAATTCGCAAGAGGGTGACATAAATGTGAGGTGAGGCGACTTACGATTCGCAAGTTACACAGGCGGATGCGGAACTGTGGGATTGTCTGGGAACCGTTCGCTATTTGAGAGACCAGTCGAGAAGACGTCCACCTGAAGCACAGGCTCGTGAAAAAACTACTTTACATTCTCGGCTTCGGCGACGGTGACCGGCGTGAAATACGACTCGAAGATCGACGACGGTTCTCCGAGAGCTAGGCCCAGTCTACCTATATACGTTTACATTAATTCCCTTTCTAAATAAACGTCCGCGTGAACGTTTTTCCTTGATGGGAGATCACGCTGGTTCAACACGAAATGCATGTTAATCGTTTTCAGAATACCGTTCCACGAGTTCGGCACTGTGACGTATTCGTGACGTAGGGGCTCGACGTCACATCGTACGATTCCTAGCACCGCTATTTGCATGCGAATCTCTGATTAATTGCCGTGCATCAAACTCGGCGTAAATTAAATATATTATTCAAATTGATGCGCGTGAAATGTCATTCTCTTAACGGGACATTCGAATTGTACGATCTTTCTTTATGAAGGCTTAATAGGTAGGAAGCAAAAAAGATTTCCCGATTTTCGTATGCTTCCCTTGGTAAGCTAGGAATCTTTCACGTGACTGAATGTATATGCGGAAAGAAGGTTGCTTCTCGATTTATTTTCGAAAAGTTCGATACGATTTTGTGAAATGGTCGTGGATTAAAGAGTTCACCGAGTTTGGCTTGGTGGATATCGGAAAAGATTTATAGACGTATAGTAAATTGTACATACGAATGTATACTATTTTCAAGAAAAAAAAAATGCTACATTAAGTACTGCAGCGCGCTGTTTCATAATCGATAAGCATATTTTAAATGCATTATTGTGTTTGTGAATTTAAATAAATCATGACTCGACGTTCGTGCGAAATATCGTTTCGCGAATGGATAGATAAGAACTAATACATATTTGGGAGTATTTATAGAAAGCTAGCGGTTTTAATGTTAGTTAACTGTCCGGTAACAGTGCTGTGTGAAAATACTTTATCATATACCTTCAACATCGATATAAATGTATCGTAAACCATAAATGCGTGTTTTTTAAGGGGGCAGACCACTGTAAAAAATCTGAAAAATCGATTTTTTCTTTTTTTACATTTTCTGAAAGACGTACGTTTCAAGAATGCTCTCTCCAAATTTTATGAAGAAATTCGGAAAATTGACGGATATATAGTATTTTCCGTGAAGCGGTGTCAAGCGCGCGACTGAGCCGCGCGGAACTTTGAACGCGCTTTCCTCAAAATTACATATTTCAACCGCATTGACAGTCTACAGAGAAAACTATACATCCAATTGACATGAGCAAGGGCTTTTATTGTACGGAAAACCTGTCGCTATTACGTGACGATCACTTTTTTTAATTAACGACCTCTTTATATTTTTTTATCAACATTTCCCTAATTTTGTACCCCCAAAACATGATTTTTTTCAGTGGTCCGCCACTTTGTAATTCCTTGCGATTTTGACTTTTTTTGATCGTCATGTAATAGAGGTAGGCTTCTAGTTTCTAAATATTTTGGTCATTTTGAATTTGTATTAACCATATGGCCTGGGCACTGTCAACGCGACAAGCACGATTTTGCCGCAGCGCACATTTTGACGACGAGTATACAGCAAACGGATTTATGAATGTTTGAAAAAAAATTTTTGCTTTTTGGTTGAAATAAATTCCCGAAAACACCCTTACATTTCGGACCGTTACAGTGGTCTGCCCCCTTAAGTTAGAGATATATGCTTATTTAAAATATACCTTGGATCTCGTCGAGAAACGAACCATTTCGTGCATTTCTTGCCGATTCCTTCCAGCATTAAAAGTTCTCCAGTCCAATTCTTTTAAAATAATGCAAATGCTGCGAGTGTTTCTTTTTCGTGGTAAAAAGTTACTACGTTACGTTATTGCATTGGAGTATCACATTAAACATTTTAAATCGGTATGCATAATATAGGACGTATAAAAAACTGTCTGTACATAAATCTTTGAGTAATAAATATTTAAATTATTGCTGCTCATACGATTAAGCTCTGTTCTCCAGCTTCGCAATAACATCGTGCACATTTTCTATAACACTGTATATATATGGACGTTCCATAGGATTTACCTTTAACATCGATAAAATCAGAGTTTGCATGTCCTGCAAGATATAGAAATTCAAGCATTAGATCGAAGGATTTCAATGGGCGACGAATAATCTTGGAGATGGATACAGAACCTCGTTATACGGAGCATCCTCGGGGAATGTGATGTTTGCACTCATGACGGCTAAAGCGACACTGTCTCCCCTTTCGTACACAGCGTCGAAAGGTGATTTGAAGTAGCAAAGTGCGTAAAGAATACAACCTAAAGACTGGAACAGTACAGAGTTTTAAATGGAAGCGGTGATATAGAGAAGTATACCTGAAGAGTTAATATTCTACCCAAATATCTGTCCGCTCGTCTACCATACAGTAACTCTCGACATTAAATAACTCTGGCGCCCTGTAAGGCATCGAGCATCTTTCCGCTGCTACATCCTGCAACATTTGCGCCGCTTGCGACCCGCACACTTTGACCCTGGCAGATGCCACGGAACCTGCAGAGATTAACATCGATTTGTTAATACATCATAGAATCAAGACTCGGAAGAACGCGCTTTCTTTGCCGTTTATTTCATATCGAACAGAGAATCTACCTAAATCCATTATAATAGGTGTACATCCATCGCCAAGGACTATGTTCGCAGTCTTTAGATCTCTGTGAGCAAGAGGCTCCGGCTTCGCTTCATGAAACGCTTTTACACCTTCGCATACTTGTAAAAAAATATTTAAAATATCTAGCGCGCTCATGTAATCGTTATTCTTAGCGCGTCTTTCCAACTCGTTCGCCAGTGTGCCCCTCTGGAGAAGACGGAACTTTCTCGATGTAGAAAACGTACACTTACAACTGCTAAGCTTAATTTCAATGCAAGCAACTCACATGATAATATGGTAGAACAATTAATACTTCGCTGGTAGCATTAATGACTGGATCCGCCGTTCCTTTATACGCAGAATCGATACACTCTATTACATTCGGATGCTTTACAAGATTGTGGTACTCTATTTCTTTCGCTGCTAATCTCTGGTCTTCCAAACCGTGGCAAATGATCTTTTTAATAGCGTACTTTTTGTGGCTCGCCGCATCTTCGACCAAAAGTACCGTGCTGAAGCCACTAAAAGCATATTAAAATCGCATTTAATTATGTGTTAGAAGGAACTTTGGATAGTCGCAGAATTCATTTCTTTCTGACATCAGCTGCGTTCATCTACAATTTAAAAATCTCGCCGCCAACACTGCGCATGAAAATCGCAGCAGGCTAGGTTAAGTGGAATTACTGTAAACATCGTTCTCGAAATAATTCGAGATATAATATGCGTATGTAGATTGTTTAATCAATTTGTCACTTATTCGTTAACTTAAATAGAGGCATCGTATTAAATAATGAAAATTTGGTTTATGTCAAACTTGCCCTTCTCCAAGATGTTCACGGACCGTATAGTTTCTCGAGTTTACCGTGATAGTTTCCTTGGAGCATATACAGCCCATTTTTAAAATTAAGCTTAAACCAAGGCTGTTCATTTCGTGTCGCACATAATAGCACAAAATAAAGTAAATTAACGACACACCTGGCGCGTTTCTTTATCGGCGCGGAAACATTTTGTCACCACTTGTCACACGTCACGTATGCTACCATGGGATTCAGATCAAGTTAGATATCTGATCATCAGCTGTTTGCAAACAACAGGGCGCGTTATGCAAATTCATGGACCTGAAAATTTGTAAAAAAATTTCGTAAGCGCCAGAGAGGCATCGGATACGAGTATTTAGCAGTAGATTGCTTAAAATTATCTTCTTATGGCGTATGGATCGGAAAATCGTAATAATTCAATGGTAGCAAGACATTCGAACTGAACTACTATACCCCATGATTTCCCAGTATGGGCAAGGAAGAGACTTTCAAAGTAATTCGCTCTGTTTCAAATGTATTTTAATAACCGAACACTTTGTTACCCGGAGCTTTTACGTTAATAGATCATTTACACCCTCGTGTGGCTATTTATTGCGAGCTATTATTACTGGGGCGCGAGAGAGGAAACCGTAACAGCCCCTGTGGATGAATCGGGCTGGGTGCCCGATGGGGCATTCGCAACAAGAATTGTCGAAGGCGGGGAAGCAGCGGCGCAAGCAGCACCTCAGGCAGCAGAATGAAACTATAGGACATTGTAAAATATCTTATAATGCAATAAATCGTACCACACGATTCTAAGAGACTCTGCGCGAATTTTTATTTCGATCTAAGTACGTAGTTTGTAGGAGACTAAAATTTCACGCGGTCATTGGCACGTGCCTCGTTCTGCCTTTTAAGTATTGAAATATCTTTATTCTTAAAAAGCGTTCGTGTAAAAACGTCCACTAGACCATCTTACATTAACTGCTTCGTATTCTATCACATTTTAATCCTTTCGCACGCGTTTGTGACTATACGTTTTAACAAGTAAAACAAATAATTCATACGAAGGTCTAGTAAAAAGCTATACGTACTTTACGTAAGCAAAACAACATTGCCTCGTCTTTTAATTCTTAGTATTTCTTTTAAACGAGTTACTCGTGACAGTAATTCAGCACGAGTGAACTTCAGTCGTTTTCTAAAGACAGGTACACATTCTTTTTATTATGATCATTGAACTCAACAAATGTAGTTTTATTTCGTAAATGTATCTAGGTTCTCCCCGTCAGCTTCGGGAACATCGTTCTCAATCTTGGTAGTTTCATTATCGTTCTGTAGCTGTGCTTGCCACATCGAATGATACATTCCCTCGTAAGATATAAGTTCTTCGTGCCTGCCTCTCTCCACAATCTCCCCGTCTCTCAACACCAGAATCTCGTCAGCATGTATTATCGTGGATAATCTGTGGGCGATGATAATGGTCGTTCGATTAACGCAAACTCTGCTCAGCGCTGCTTGGATGTTACGCTCTGTCTGGGTGTCGAGTGCGCTTGTTGCTTCGTCCAGAAGTACAATAGCTGGCTCCTTTAGTATCGTGCGCGCGATAGCCACGCGTTGCTTCTCTCCGCCGCTTAAACGAAGTCCTCTTTCGCCAACCTACGTTAACACAATGCAACGTGTAAGTTCACCGATGCGATTAAATATTTCAACGAAAGCGTTCGGCTTTGATGAGAGAAGTATGCTACTGCGGAATAATAAATTTAATCCAGCTGGACAATTTGCGCGAACCTGGGTCTCGTATCCACTTGGAAATGAAAGGATTCTTTCGTGAATGTCTGCGTTCTTCGCAGCTGCTATCACGTCCGCGTCTACAGCTTCGATGCGACCGTACTGGATATTGTATTTTATGGTGTTGTTGAACAACACCGTGTCTTGTGGCACAACACCTATTGCCCGTCTCAAAGAATCCTGCTTAACCGTTTTAATATTCTGCCCATCGATTAAAATGGCACCTTGCTCTACGTCGTAGAACCTGAATAGCAACCGTACGATAGTGGACTTCCCAGCACCGGATGGCCCAACCAGGGCAATAGTCTTTCCTGCTGGAACAATGAAGCTGATATTTTTTAGTATAAGTTTCTCAGGGGTGTAGCTAAATGCCACGTTCGTGAATTCCACTTGGCCACGTTTCACTATCAGTGGCCCGGCGCCTGGAGCATCGATTACTTCTTGCTCCTCCCGAAGGAGATCAAACATATTCTCCATGTCGACAAAGTTCTTCTGTATAGCACTGTAAACAGAAAGCGTAATTACATTCCAATGAATAAGACCCTCCGCTGCGTATAGCACTGGCAAAATGATTTACCGGTAGTAAGTTCCGAACCAATTTAACGGTACGTAAAGTTGAATGATGTAACTCGCGAATAAAACATAATCGCCAACAGTTAAACCCTGTTTGCTTACAACCTGTAACCCACACATTTATCGCTGTACATATTCGTCGAACTTTGAATTTTGGAGTAGCGATATTCTGTATACTAACCATGTGCAAGCAGAGTAAAGAGCCAGCTAACAAACCGCTGCAGACAATTATGTTTTGCAACGTGTTTAAAATATTTAATGTAATCATTGACTTCCATTCCTGCACTTGGAAATCTATTATCGCTTTTCTATAGCTATCTACTTCGTATGATTCTGCTCCGTAGTATTTAACTGTTTCGAAATTAAGTAAACTGTCGACGCTTCGAGCTTTCTGAGCATTGTCCGCTAAGTTCATACGCCTCTGGAACTTGGTGCGCCATTCGGTAACCAGGATAGTGGCAGCTGGCGTGAACAAACATTCATGCGTTTTATTAAAAAAATGTGAAAACGTTGTATGCTGATCGTAGAAAAATATAGGGGATGTACAACGTATTTACCTATGTAAAAACTCATGGTCAAGAATACAATTAAACCGAACCACTTATTAAAGGCAGTGACGAAAAATCCAATGGCCACGATAATATCGACGATCGTTGGCACGATAGAAAAGAGAATATAATTAAGAAGATTGTTTATAGAATCTGTGCCGCGATCCATAACTTTCAAAACCTCGCCAGTTTTCCTCCCAAGATGCCAGCGCAAACTTAGACTATGTAAATGCCTGGGGGAAAAAAGATGCATTGCAAAAAGTAAATCTAACTGTGAGATCAGTGTTTTGAAAAGCAAAGCGATAACATTTACCTGAACAGCTCCACTTCTATCTCTCGAGTTGTATACTGTTGTATACGTATCCATAAGAACGATCTGAGATTATTCAGTACTCCCATTCCACCCGTACCTCCACCTTGCAAGAATTTGAATGCCACATATATTAATATGAGATCCCACCTACCATGGAAAAGAAACGTTTCGTGAATCACAAGGTTTTATATTCTTATTCCAATGTCTGTCCGAGAATTCTACATACCTAAATACCACGGGAGCCATGGAAACGCTGTCCACGATCATTTTGTTGTAAATTGGAACGTAAAGGTTTATCACACGCCCTGATATAAGTAATACGAAACAAAATATAACTCTCAGCTGAAGCAGGAAGCTCTTCTCCGGCCATAAAAATGGTGCCAGAGTTGAAACTTTATACCACGCGCTCTTCCATGTAGAACTGTTATCCTCCGTTCTCTAAAAATGTTTCTATTATCAATAGAAGTATCGTGCGCAAGTGATTTTCATCTTACTTTTACTACGCTCGCAAAATACAAATTACATTCCAACGACTTACACCTTGATAATATCTCGACCGTGCAGTTGGACCATCGTTAAGGGTACGATATTCGGGATCTGTGCTACCAGTTATCCCCGGAGCTTTCAGTCCTAGCGCGAAGATGATAAGAGTGCTGACATAACGCAAGACGAACAGTGCCATCTCAATTTGGTCCGTCGTTCTGTAAATAGCGCACGCATACATTTACAAAATAGCCTCGCTAGCGGGTACACCTTCCCCATATTCAACTCACGTATTCAAATGGAACCACCATTCGAGCCTCCCAATATTAACAAAAACAAGATTCTCAGCAACGAATGCTAAAGTCCAAAAGCCCAGCAAGACGAGCCCGTGTCCGCGTGGTGGCACGCTTGGTAGCAATTTGTGCCTCTCTACTTTTAATATGTGCACAGAGTATGGATAAATAATTACAGTCAATAACGTTGTAAGAATCTGGAAACGTGAACGTAATATACATTAAAGACCAAGAAATTTTTGTGCACGTACGCTAGGGTGGCTCTTATTTACTGTTGGTAAAATTATATTGTCTATATCTTCGATATTTTTGCGAATTTCGGTCCCATATTTTCAGAAAACATTCATCACATGTTAAACACTGAAAATAAGAAAAAAAATTTATCTTCTTCGCATATTTCGGTATACACCCCCGTTTTAAATGTTTAAAAAATCGTCCTCGAAAGAATTCCATTTTTTCTGTTCGCCTTTATAAATAAAAAGTGTTCTAGAAACATTTAAACTTTCAAAATTTGAGGAAAAAAGTTTTTTTTTTAGTTTTTCTGACTTATTTAGAAAACCGTTTGTCGCACGAGAAAAAGTAATAGAACATAAAAGATGCTCCTTGTCCGGATCTACAACTTTTGTTTGACATATTTTTTTACTTAATCAATAACTTGGAGGATAATATATAAAATCGACTTCGCGAGCTGTTAAATAATGATTTAAATGTTTAAGGGCCCATTAAAATTTTTTTGTTTAATAATTGTTTGGAACTATTCTCGAGTGCCCCGAAGAAAATTCAAAAGTCGAAAATAAGAACCACCCTACGTACACCGATCTTTTAGATTCTTACCATATAACCATAGACTTTCTCGTCATCCAAAACAGTTCCCTGTAGAATTATTCTCACTATATTCAGCATGGGAATAAAATATAAGAAGAACTTCTGCACAACGTACAATTTACTTTTAGGCAATAAAGCGTTACTCTCCGTGCCATATTTCCGGTACATCCACAACTGGATTGTACCAAAAATCAGTAGATACAGTGAAATGACGGCGGTGCTGACTGTGTCCATGAAACATTTCGACATGCCATGGTTCACCCAGATCTCGGTGAAAGTTATATTCGGAGGACAATAAGACATTGTTACGTTCATCTTGAATTTTTGTGAAGCTTCAACTTTTATGTCGTTAAGCAGTCATTTAAGAAGACCATTAAGCGGTATCTCCTCTATCCTTAATTCCACATAAGCCTCTGTTATTAATTTATTAATTATTTAACTCGCCCTCTTCTTCTTTCACTTGCATCATTTACAATCGTCTCGGCTTTCCTCGGACTCCCTGCGTTCTCTACATCAATTTTCTTACTCCAATTAATTTACAATTTGGATATCTGAAAAAATCGTACGAATCTTATTAGCTAGATACATTCAAATGTCCTTCGAGTTTATAATAGATTATTGATACCGTTGTAAGCCTATCTTTGAAGATATATATGTTATCGCAATTAATACCATTATGTAAGATCCGTTGCATTTTTCTTTAAAAAAAAAAGTACTGCATATGTATGTTATACTAACAGAAAAAAGTATACGAAGAAGATCAATTTATAATTTGAAATATCTTAATTGTAGATACCAGTGTTTCGTCAATAAATATAAGCGATTCCTTGTCTAGATAAGTGTAATTAGATACTATCCTAAAGGAAAAATGTACAAGAATTCATAGCTTAGGAGTGAGAAGCCATACGAACTGGCACTGGCACAGATAAAATTATTGCGACACAATACGCCTGGGTATTAAGTTATTTTACCATCGTGCTACAACATGTCAAGGAGAGATAGAAGTAGAGTAAATAATAATTAAAAATTTCACCAAGAGAAAGCGGATGTTTTCGTCGCCACTTATTTTCGATATAAATTGCTTGAGAAAACTGGTTCACTCACCTTTCTTTCGATAAATCTGCGTTGTCATGCCAAATGTACCTAATTCGATTAGCGATTTGTAATACTGAACAAGCATAAATGTTTTTCGAAACACTAGGCTAACCTAATGCCGCTGTACATTACAATGACGATACCGAAAGATAATACGTACTTTTGTTTCAAGGTGAAAATGTATTCCACAGCCGAAGGAACCTTCCCATAGATGCTTGCGAGACAATTATTTTCAAATATACGAAATTTACATGTTACTACGTACGTCACAATAGAATGGTGCAAAGTTTTGACATGTCACTGGCGATCGCTTGTGATAACTTCTACACATGCCAACGCATGCCCTCACGCACATGACATCTGACGGCCTGTCCTCGTGGGTGCATAACCTCACCGTAAATAACCCGCTTTTTCTCGATGCCTGCTCTATTATCATAACATAAATCATACATGCTTCCACTGAACTATCGTATATTTTCAGGTGAACTCTACCCGCATTTCCATATTTGTAAGTAACACGAAAGCTGGTTTAGATTCCGAGATAATCCAATCGAACGTTTCAGGTGGAGTTTAGTTGGAAAGTAATTAACCATGGGTAAAGGTAATAAACACATGAAGAATGTCAAGGCTGAGAAAGCTAAAGTGAAATTGAAAGCGAAGAAAGCGAAGCCTCTACCCAAGGGACTGAACGTCACGAATCCAACGTTCAAAGTTAAAAAGATCGTGATACGCGAACAGTTGAAGCACAGAGACGAGACTGAAATTCTCAGTAAGAGGAAGCTCAATGTTAAGGTAATATTGAGAGTTCGTACTTTGTTGTTGACGTTTAGAACTATGTACGTAATGCGATCTTTCAGGATTTACTGTCACGCCTCCAACATCATAACTCGACTGCTCGGCAAGACGCTGTAAGGGAATTGAAAGAAATTTTGTCGCAGCACTCTTTGGATTTATTGAGCTCGCAGTTCGGATCTCTGTTGCAAGGCGTTTGCGCGTTGTGTCTTGATAAGGAGAGAGACATAAGGCACGACTGTTTCAGAGTCTTGAGTTTAATTCTTGGCCCAGTTTCTAACGACCAGCTAGATCCTTACTGCGATGTTTTGATTTCGTACTTGAGGTGCGCCATGACGCACATAGATCCTCGTATTAAAGAAGATGCTTTACTGTTTCTGGACGTACTCGTACAAAACTGTAGCAGTATTTTAGCGAGGAACAGTTATAGAGTATTGCCAAATTTTCTAGACATGATATCTAGACTGCATACGGAAATAAAGCCTGGAAGGCAATTAGTAACTACTTTAAACACCAAGAACACTAATGTTAGGTGGAGAATAAAAGTTTTGGAGAGACTGGCCACTATGTTCGGCTCTATAGTTAACTTCTACAAGTCACAGCAAACTGTCGGTTCTAACATGACTGCGCAAGTCGTACACGTAGATAAAAGTACCAGATATATTCCCATTTACCTAAGCACACATTTCCAAAACTTTGAAATCGATTTCGAACGAGGCGAAAGCCTGAAAGGAAGCGCTGGCGAACAATCTTTAGATGCGGAGGAACTTATGAGATACGTTGAATTATTAATGCCGCTTATATTCGACAGCTGGATGGAAGTGTGCCCAGACGAGAAAAATGTTGACAATTCAGCGCTTCTGATCTCCGGCGAAGCATTAGAGTTACTGAAAAGTGCTGTGGACATTATACAATTAATAATCGATTGTATAGATGTATTACACACTCAATGCGACGTAAATATGAAACACTGGTTTAAAAGCAACTTTCAAACCGTTTACATAAAGAATTTACTCTCAAAGTTCCCTTACGACAAGTTAGGCACACCTGGTAGTTTCGTTTCCTCGATAAGAAATAGGAAGCGACAACAAGATTTCTCCATCGACGATTCGCAGGACGTCTGCCTGGAACAAAATCTAGGGCTTTGTCAAATTTACGTGTGGTTTACATCGATACATAGCGACGACAAAGTTGTGCCAAAATTGAATAAAAATTATTGCACATCCGTAACCAAGTATTTAAACGGTACTGGGAGATTTCTATTATTTGAAGCTAATAATGCTTCTTCTTTTATACTTGTCTTTCCTTTTTCTTTCCATAGAGAAACTTGAGAACTGGTCAACTGTAAATAACATTGCATTACCACAGTTAATCAAGGTTCTCAGGACATTATTCTTGAAGGCGAGTAAAACTTGGTACAAAAATCATTGCGAGCTTGGTGAAACGTTACAGTCGGTTGTGAACGCGTGTTGCAATCAATCGAGAAATGCGATGCAGTTGCAATTATTTTCTGTCATTAGTGATATCGTGTTAGATCACACTTTAGAGGAATTGCACAGGTAATTGGCTCATGTTTCTTTAATTTGTATCCATTATAAATAATTTCAATAGTATCCTTCGTTCGAGGAATACATTGAAATTTTAATCACAATTGATTTAGAATTCTGAGATTTACGATTCATTGCAGGGAATGCGCGTTTAAGGAATTCATTTCAACTCTGCCGAATCTCCTTCTAAAGTCGAAGATACACGAGAATACGATACAGATAATAAACAAAGTTGTGCTTCGTTACAGAGGCTGGATTCAGAAAGAGCTCGTAGCAAATCACAGCGAGATTATAGGTAAATATATTAGAAAATATCTTTATTGCTAGATATTTGTGTATAAACAGCGTGTCTGTTATTTATATTACAGAGAATGCTAGAAAAGTCGAAATTGTCGGATCGGAAGACGAGAAACAGTCTCGCCTCATGATATGTAACTTGTTTTACTTCTTAGACGCGCAAGTTTTCTATTAAGTAAGGGACATATCCTTTTGTAATAAATATACACTTTCTCATTCAAAACACGTGAAAGAAATAGTTGCTCATCCCCTTAATAAATTAATGATTCTTGCACTAAGAAAATTCTCAACAACTTTCTAATAGAATGCAATCGTCAAATTCGTTAAATACAATTCGACTGTGTTTAGAAGCATACGATATTGTACGCGTACAATAATTGCGAAGTTTGCCCTGTAGCTTTTTTGTACCATGTTGCAGTAGAATTCTTAATAGTTTTGGTAGTAATCCATAATACTTATATACAAATACTGGTATAAAAGTTGCTCCCTTCTCCGTCGACCGTACAGCGTACACATTTCCTATCGAAGTTAAAAAGCTTTCAACCCCCGACGAACTAATTCCAAGGCACGGCCTAAAATCTAGTTATCATATTCGTGTTCCGCGTCAATTCGTCGTCTACAAACGTGTAATTATCGAACGCGTACAACCCGTTATTGTCCTTGTCCACTTCCATTCCCTGATGGAGCTTCTTATTTCCTACGTTCTCCTCAGCTTCGTTTGCCGGATACGTTACATTAATGATATTCTCCGCGCTCGGCGTTAATGGTAAAATGGGTAACTCTTTATCAAGCCTCGGCCAATTCGGATTATTCTTCAATTCATGCTCTACTCTTAAATATTCCTTCTTAGACTTCTCGGGCCTGTAAATCTTCGACTTCAACTTCTTCTCGAACAGGTACTCTATCGCGAGCGTCTCGACGATCATACAGACTACAAAGTTCGCTAAAGCGAGCGCCAATATAATTATCCTCCAATCGTAAACTGGGGGCACAAGTAACTCGAGGAGATTTACTATCCAATCGGCAGGATACACTGTAATATATATACAAACGATAGTTAGTAGGATTATCGAAAATATGAACGCGACGTTCGTGTAAATAGCTTTCCTATACGGCTTCCCGCGCGAGAATATTACAGCCATGGTTATGTACTGGAACATGGAGACACAGTACACGGAGTAATTCTCGTAACACGAGTAGCCATTCTCGTCCGTAGAGACGAACGGAGTGAACCACGGGAAAGCGCGCACCGCGTGATAAGTTATAGCTTGGAAAATGGTCATGATCAACATGTGCACCAATAAGGAGAAGATCGTTGTGAAGCTCAGCAGACTGGTCATCGGGGGCTTTTTCACAAGTTTCTTTTCGTACGCTCTAGTTTTCCCAAAGAACGAGGCGAAATTCACTATCAGGAAAATATCGATGAAGAGAAACTCTAGATCCGTTAAATTCGAATCGATCGAATAGAGGATAATAACAGACAGGAACTCGGTAAGAGAGTAAGTAACCATGAACTTGAAGATCCCGAACGATGTCACCAAGGCAGCGCGACCCTCCCTTATCACCTTCGGCACGCAAGTGATGTCTGGCACCTTGGACGTGAAAGGGCTCGCGACGCTAAAACAAAGGGATTTAATCAGACATTAATATCGAAGCATATAATGAACGAGAATTAAAGCTGGCTGGAGGTATTAAAAAGGAAAGAAAGGTGTCCGGAGCCCAGCATGCTATGACTCACATTCTACAATTAAATTTGTCACATAGAATTATAGGTTGAATTGGTCGGAACGGTGTCGTAAGGATTATATAATTCTTTTGTGGGGGATTTGAAATATTACCTCGACTCTGCCTCGGATAAGGATATGCCGGCGTGCGCGGCCCTCAAAGCACCACAATCGTTAGCACCATCTCCGCACATGGCTAGAATGTTTTACGAGGTACTTTGAAACAACCATTGTGCAGTATAATGCAATGAAGTACAATGAACTATAGAAGTGGATGCATACCCACATAATAACCCAGTTGCATCAGCTCCAGCACTAATTGCTGCTTCTGGTCGCTAGTCATTCTGGCAAATATCGCACCACGTACGCAGATCTTCGGCACAATGTCCGGGTAATGCTCGCGGAGTAATTGCCACGACTGACCCGTTAACGCGAACCGATAATTACTATTGCTTAAATTGCGCTCTACGTCCTGTAACCCTGGAATCTTCAGGTGTATATCATTAAGACTCTGTAAAAGAAAGATGGGTACGATGTAGTTGGACATATAATTCGACGGATCGTAGGCGCAATTAAATGGGATTACCATTTTAGAGGACAATTCTTGAGCGTTGAAATAGATCTCTGGTTGTACTTTGTTCTCCTTCGTAACTACAGTAACGTCTATCACAGTCTCTTGCGGTGACAATATGCCACACTCTTTCGCTACGCTCACTGCAGTTTGAATATTATCCCCTGGAACAATTTGCTTTAATACCATGTACGCGAAAGACGAACAATTCGTCTTGCTTTCTACCAGACGAGGTACTAGATCTCACCTGTGATCATTACCACGTGTATAGTGGCTGTCCTCAGTTCCTTGATTACCGGTATCGTGGGTGCTTTCACTCTGTTCTCCATCACGACTAAACCTAAGAATTCCAGATTCTGTTCGACTGCGTCCCGAGGCAGCTTCGTTATCTGCCCGAAAGGAATTCGGAGATTAAGAAAGGAGCGCGTAGAATAATACGGCGAGTTTGTTCCTGAAATTGCGTTTCATCACCTTATTGCTAGATTCTGACAATACTGTTCGGCCCATTGCTATAACGCGATAGCCCTGCTCCGTGTAACCTTTCAAGCAGAACATGATATCCTTCGGAATGGTCTCGGGCCTGCTCAGGCTCAGTATCATCTCCGGCGATCCTTTCGTGTACGCTCTGAATGTTTCCGACCCGTGGGCGCGTACTATCACAGACATTCGTTGCAGAGAGCTTGAGAACTGATACTGCTGCACTATTCCGATCTCCGATATTTCGTTCATGTTCTGCGTGAAACTGTTCCCCTTCGGCGGTTTCACAATGGTCGGCGCTACGAGACCAAACTTGTTCGACCGCACGGTGTCGGATTCGTCCAGTATCCATCCCGTGCTCTCGAACATCTACAAGGCGACAGACGGAGTCGATGATTTCGATTGCTCAATCCCAGTCTGGGGTATAAGTTTCCCTAACGTGTTGTAACAGGGAGTACCTTAACATCTAGAGGATCACCACAGAGTTCACCGTCGATCAGTGTCAAACTATGACAGACCAGCATCCCCTCGAAAAGAGGATGGTCGTTTAATTTAGGAACGGTCCTTTCCGATTCGCCGAGCGCGCCGTTTGCGCAAGGCACGATGCCCCACATGTCCAGGCCGTCCTCTGTCAAAGTACCCGTCTGTGGAACAGGAGAAGACACTTACATTTCAAACTGAACGGAATAGAAGCATCTACTTTCCTTTTAATGGTACGAAGGTACAGCGCGGCGCTTACCTTATCGAAGCACACGCAGTTTATACTACCAGACACGTTAATAACCCTATTGTTAATGCAGTAAATCTGCGCTCTCTTGAGCCGCGACTGGGCGTACAGCTTCCCTACCGTCATCGCCGCTGGCAATGCTGGAGGGATCACTATCGTTATTATGTCTAGCGCTTTTATTGCTATGTCGCCGGCGGTGATCCCTCTGGAAGCCTGCGGAAAGAAAGTCCAGTTAAGCGTGGATCGAGGATAACTTACAGGGCTAGCCACTTAAGAGGGAATCCTATTTTATAGGCCAAAAATATAGCAAAATTTAGGATTTTTTTTAAGAAACTAGTCTTTCGATTCATCTGAAATTTCGACCATGTTTTTATGCATCCTTGAAGAAGTTGCAGTGTTTTTTTAATTTACTTGTAATAATAAATATAGAAGTTATGCATCACGCCGCGCAAAACTCGTCGCCCGCTCGTGTGCATGATATTTAATGAAACGGCGTTTTACTTTGTACATATGTAGCTTCAATTTGATGAACCAGAATCCCGCTAAGTTCTATGCTTCTTTTGTTACATAAGAAAATTGGCGGAAATTGGATTGCAAAAATTAAAGCCTCAGATCTGTCAGTTTGAAAACTCTCCACACTGCTCAATAATTTTGTTTGTTTTTTTGCTGGTTCGTCGATTTCAAGCTACATATGTATAAAATAAAAAGCCATTTCATTTTCCTGTTTCAGATTACCTGGTAGATAAATATCGTGCACACCAACGGCCGGCGAATTTTGCGCGGCGTGATGGTCGATCATGCATAACTACTATATTCATGGTTAAAAATTAATAAAAAAGAAACTGGAGCTTCCTCAAGGATGCATGAAAACATGGTCCAAATTTCAGATGAATCGAATCGCTGGATTTTTAAAAAAAAAATCCCAACTTTTCCTATGTTTTTCGTCCAAAGAATTGGATTCCCCATTAACTCAGAACGAACTCGCCCGAGAACAGATGAATTGGCAAAGTATTCAGTCCCGGTCCTGAAGAAGAAATTTGATTTTTTCTGAGTTAAGTGAATAACCCCGTATAGTAAGGAAGAAGCTTAACAAACCTTGGTCACTATAGTGTATATAAAGCCACAGGTTGCAATGAGCGCGAGTATCCCGATGAATTTATAAGAATCCTGATCGAACTTGAAGTCAGTGGGTGGTGGGTACAGAATGGCAGCGACCAAGCCACCCTTGTTAGTGTGGAAGCCCGTTCGAATGACTCTTGCCAGAACTGGACCATCGTCGTAACACCTAGACAAAATACAGTTAATCGTTTATCGAGATCTACCATCCTGCAACGATTATAGCCAAGGTAGATGCTGCACCTGGTTTGAATAATGGTAGTGCCGCTGTATATCGTGTGGTGGGAGCATTCTTTAGGATCGTACAGAACGTGCCGCGACGGCAATGAGGTTTTCGTTACTGGCACCGACTCCCCTGGAATATTATCGAACGAATTGAACGTCGATTGCAAGCAGCTACAGAGCATTTAGTTTTTAATCAATTACAATCTCACCTGTCAGCATAGACTCGTTTAGTATGCACTGCCCCGTTAAGAGGACCGCGTCGCATATGACAGTGGCCTGGTGCTTAGGCAGTTCTATAATATCGCCGGGCACCAAATCGCTGCTCGGTATGCTCTCTGACACCGTGGGGCTCCTGTGCACGAGAACTGTTTCCGTGGAGGCGACTGTCCCGCGAAGATTGATTTGATTCTAGAAAAATAGAAGCTTCCGTTAGCCTGTTTTGTTTAATGAATACTTTGGCTCACACAAGTCGCCACTCAGAGTATTACAGCGTTATCGCCGCGCGAGGGAAAGCAGGATGAAGGTGTTGCGAAGCTAGGAATGTGGGTCTTGGTACCTTGCGAGTTTGTATTATGGAGCTTATGATCCCGAACAGTGACATGCAGATGATCGCAGCTGTGTAGTACAAGTAGCCCTCCGCGAACCACACGCACAGGGTGAACACTTGGAAGATGTAGAATGGATTTAGAGCTTCCAGCAGCAGCAGCACCCATACGCTTTGCACGGGGACGAGGATATCGTTGCTCCCGTACACGATGCGCCTGTAACAAGGAAATACTTTAGTTTTATATTTCTACTAGTTTGTGTTTCTCCCAGAAATTCGAATCGAGCAGATTTCCTAATTATTCCGAACCAGTGGCGCAACCACTCGGGATTTAATCTTGGGGGAGCCGAGTTGAGGGGGAAAAAATATTTTTAACGCAAATATAGTAAAATTCATTAGGTGATTTAGTTAAATAATAAAATTCAGTTTTCTTTTCTTTTTACAAAGCTCCTTCTTGTGTGCGCCACTATTTTTGTGTTCTCAACAGTGCATTTATCTAGAAGTAGAAGTTTTGGAAGTCGATTCGACGAATGGTACGAAACGGTACCTCAGGCATTGCTCCTCTTTGGAGAGCCCCTGGTTGCTGTTAAGATGAAGGTCGGAGCACAACGTGTACTTGTCCAAGCCCACCAATCTGGAGAACGCGTTCTGCGTGATGTCCCAGACGTAGCACTGCTTCTTGCACTGGAACGCTTTGTACTCGAGCACCTCGCACTGCGTGCCATTCTCTAAATTGATCCTCAGCTTCTTGCATCGAATCTTCTCGGCGAGCTGCTCGTCGCTCGTGTCCAAGCTTCTTAATAAATCGTGGGCGCTGTCGACATTAAGGGCAGAAAAGACAGAATGAAAGCAACTGCTAGATCGATTCCAGAGGATCGAGTTCAGAAGGGATTGGGGAACAGCACTGACCTTAGATTCTTTGCGGATATGGTCTTCACCTCCTTCACGAAGTACGACTTGTATTTGCCTTGGTAATTGTCCTGCGTTCATAATTATCAATTAATATGACTCAATCTAATCAGAGATTTCGCTATTCCGCGATATTTAAAGATTTAATCGTCGCTGATTCACGCACGGTTTAAGAAACAGTCGCCCGAGCTAACGCGCACCTATATTTCTATCGATCTTTTCATTATTTGTTTGTCCCTGCAATTTTCTGCGCACGTACGCCCGTCCATTAGCGTATTAATACAGAATGATATGTGCATAATTCTTCCTCTAACTGGTCATCCTTCTAAAGGGATGGAATAGGTGTGTCATTGTTTACTACAGCTTGGCTACTTCTTGACTATCTAATCACTCGTAGACCACTACTTTACATCCACTTATTAATTACCATTCGGTTATCACTTGAACGCTAGTTTGCAACTATTCGAATACAAGCCAACTCCTACTCTCTTTCTTGAAATTTTAATATTTAAGGAAACTGTGATCTAAGAATTGCAGCGAGTCGTAGTTCGTATTACACCGCTTGCAAATTTCCTCAGCAACGAACACTCCGGTTTTCTTACACGCGGACTCAGTCCCCTTCGTCGTTATCCCCCCAAAGTACGCTTGAATGCATAACGAATTCTTACAGTTATGAGCAATTTCGTCGCACGGTTCAAAGGGCACTTCTTGTGAGTCGCATAGAGATGTAGCTGCGGGTACCAGTGGAAGAAGAGCCTGACCCAACCGATGGTCAAAGCGTAGGAAATATAAGTGAGGACGCCCTTCAACTTGCTCCTCTCGAACCCATAAACGCGCTGAAAGATAACGTTCAGTTCAACGCGATCAACAGCTTCCACGCCAACTCCTTTTTCTATCCGCTTAAAGACACTCACCATATCCTCATCCTGGCCAGTGTGAATCTTCTGCCACTGGTCTTCCGACGTTTGGTCATTCTTTACCCCTGCACAAAGAAGATACAGAAAATCAACGCCGGCTCCTCTTTTCAATCAAAGCTTCGATTAAACTCGCCACACCTTGATCCGTCGATCGATTCGTCAAGCTTTTTATCGCTTGTATCAAAGACAGACGGTGCCAAGCACGCGGGAGCTTATTATGTCAGGCACGTTTCGATATCGTTGCATGTTTTGTCAATAATCGATCGAATCGGCCCGGAGAGCTTCCGGGGACCGCGCGAAATATTCGTACAATCGTTTCGAAGTCGCCCGTGACACATTCGCGGATTTCTCCGCCGTTATCGCGCCGATGAATCAAATCGCTCTCGGCCTCTTACGCAGTGGATATTTCTCGAGGCGAAGAAATGCGATAATGCCGCCGGCAAACACGAAATCTCGTTAAATCGCGATAATAGCTCGTTCGTTATCGGGTCATCAGACGCGAGATTGCATCTCGGCCGATGAAAATATAGCTGTTTGCGCGCACGTTCGGTGGAAGTTCAACGCGGGAACGATAACCGTGGAACGCGCAGATCTCTTATCGCGGCGCAAACAGGTGTCCTTTTTTTTTTCAGTTACTCTTGTTTCCAGTTATATGCGAGCTACGACTATTCCCATTGCTAAACAGGTCTCTACAATGCACGAACGAGGCGTGTGAATTGACAACGAGGCGAACATTCTTTCCTGCGCAGATATGCGAGGCTTCAAGCGAGACTGATACAGCTTGATATCTTCGCGATCAAACGCGTTACAGTTTCATATCTGTAGAATTAAAAGTGTAGTAAATCGCTGTGATTTAGGAATTACGTGATTTCGAGAGGGACGCGGTAAGATAATGGCCGTTTCTCTTTCTAGGTGTACGAACATAGATAGCATTGAAACGTCACTTTGCTCCACAAGAAATTAATTATAAATATAGGTGTATAATAGCACGCGGTTTTTTAAAAATAATAATAATAATAATAATGTAGGCTACTTAATTACACGGTTGAGATGGAGTGTGCCTTTTTATCCACTCTGAAGGACAATCTTTCGACTGTCACTGTTAATCGCGACCTATTAGGTGTTCGCTGCATTAATTGGCAGAACGACCTTGCGCGATCTTAATCGATATAGATCGTTTCCGTTCTCCCCTGAAGCCACCTCGCCACGCGAAATGGAGTGGATCTGGTTGGAGTTTGAAACGGACGAGATCTTCGAAACCGTTCCACCTACAAACTTAGTTCCGCTTCGATGAATCCAGTTCCATTATCTCTGATGGCTACCATGTATCAGTATCAAACTATTACATCCTGATTCCATTCCATTTCATCGCGGAAACCTCGATCGTCGAGGTTTAACACTTCGAGTGGCGCCAGGCTTTGGAAAATGAGTCTTTATGTAAGGGAAATTGTATCCGAAGACTGGTTTAATTTGTGTTCAGTGCTTTCCAGATGATATCGATGTGGAATACTTAGTAGAGCTACTTAGGACTCCTAAGATTCAAGAAGAAAACACTTCTATGCCACTCGGAGGCGCAGTTTCGGGAGCTGCAAATTTTTGGGAGCGACTAATTTCGAGGGCCATTAAATATTGGGGAGCGGAAAATTTTATGCAGTGATAAATTTTGGGGAGCGGAAAATTTTATGAAGTGATAAATTTTGGAGGGCGGAAAATTTTATGGAATGATAAATTTTGGGGAGCGGAAAATTTTGTGGAGCGGCTAACTTCGGAGATCATCAAATTTTGGGGAGCGGAAAATTTTGGGGAGTGATCAATTTTGGAGAGCGACATATTTTGGGATTGGAAAATTTTCGGGAGTGATAAATTTTCGGGAGCGACAAATTTTGAGCGAAAGATATTGGGAAAGGTTTAAACACAAAAGCTTGAGACAACTTTAAAAACAATTCCCTTCTCTTCCCTATAGCGAATTAGCAATAACTCATGTACGAGTTGCCATATTGAGTTATTTTCGAAATTGTCTGGGCTCTTTTAAATTAAAACATTTGATGATATTTCACACAAAGGACGGGAAAAGCTTGTTAGCCTAATTTTCAAATCCGCCTATCCTTTCCTTAATTAACACTAAAATTTGCAAGCTTCCAGATTCATGCATTCCACCTTGTACCTATCTCCCACAAACACCGAAGACTCACCATTGGATGTTGTCATAACTTCAAGCTTTGGCTGGCAAGGTCCCACCGAGTCCCACGGGCAGTTCCCTCAAACCTGGGTCGCCGTCAAATGTGAATTTCCGCTTGCACGAGCCGGTGCTGTAATCAGATGCAGTATTTCTCATTGACAAATCGTGCCGGAACGTCGAAGCGCCTCGGCCCGACCTTGGACCATCTTTCGTCACTGGGAAGACGAATTGGGCAAGCCGAAGAAGTTGCGAGTAACGGGGGCTCGGACTCGAATGAGGAACAGGTGAATCGGATTTCTCGCGGCGGGATTAAACGGGCGCAGGGAAGCGGAATACTAATGGGGCTGTTCCGCGAAAGGAGATACGAAGAGGGCAGGCGTAAAGCGGGCGGCCGGACAATGAGCGCGATTACGGTGACCGTGCACTTGAGTTACACAGTCGGCACAATAAATTATGTTGGCGAGTCAAGTGGCGGAATTGCGGCCACGTGGACCGTCCGATCCACGCGATTCTAGTCGAGGTTTCGATCGGTGTTGGTGAATGGGAAACGGGACGAGACAATTGCCCGGCGATAATTAAATCCTTGATGTAGCAAAAACTTCAGGACTACCGAGTTTAATTCATCGCGGCTGAAGAAAACACCGAACACTCGCAGCGTCTGCGAAAGAGCCATTCTCAGCTTTCCCTTTTACCGCCTCTCAATCCAGCACAATAAATTATTATCAAACCCAAAGAACTTTTGATGTACATACACTAAGGTTTCGTGGAAGCAATTAATTTCTCGTCCGATAGAGAAGCTCCTCCCGAAACTCAAGAACGTAGATCGTAACGGAGCGGTTGACGCATTGTTCCGAGAAAAAGAGCTGGTAAAAGTGTTGATTACCGGCTTATCGCCTGCCTGCTCGGTAATTGAAAGTTTTTGTTAGCTGTTAGCGGAAGAGCGAGCCGGCCCCGCCGAGTTCGACAGATATCCCCGCGAAGCTTACTTAGGTATCTGGGGTCGTCCCGTAAATCTCGGCTCGCTCCGGCTCTATGGACTTTTACGATCCGTCCGTGTCGGTTTTACGAGGTGGTCGGTCCCGGCGAAAACTCCTAGGTGGGCACGGACGGGGCCGAGGAGCGCGTGCAGTTAAGTTATGCAAGGGCAGAGCAATTGCAGAGCCGGGGCATGCGTTCGGATCGACGTGCTTCGTGGCCACCGGCGATTCGTACGCGTGTGCTTGAAATTAAGCGGAGTAAGCGCGGTAACAGTATCCCGGATTAGTTGACCGCGGTGCCTCGCGAATCTTTCAAAATCCATTCATCTTCCGCGTGCCACGCGAGGACGCCTCGGTTCTCTCGAATAAATGGCTACGTCTTGCGACGAGATTCGCTTGAATTGCCTGCTATTTTCCGACGAGATTACCACGCTGATTCGCCGCAGTTATTATCTGTCTGTACAATTCTGCATGGGTTTGGCTCTGTCGCTTCCACCGAGATTGCTTTCTCGACCCTTGGGAAACGGAGTGCGGTGCCCGTTTCGGAATGGTTCTGATGTTATTATATACGATGCTAAGGATTGGTAACGGATGCAATTGACCCCCTGTTCCGAGGTTTAATATCAATGATATTGCATTTGAAGGGTAAGGGGGGGAAAATAGGGAATGTCATAAAACAGCTTTATCGAGAGAATTAAGTTTTAATGCTTTAGTCCTCAAGCAAGGTTCAATGTGTTTAATTTTCTTATATAATTTTCTGCTTAAATAGTTTCTGGTTTTACCTTGACGACTGAAGCTTGAAGCTTATGCTCGGGCAAAGAGTGGGGACATTCCGTATTTTGTTCCAGCGCAGAGTGAACGTTTCCTGCTTTTAAATAGTATCTATACCAAATATTTAACGTTATCTTGCCGGGGGGATTTGAACTTTATAACCCTCTGTGATTCGACAGTTCCCAGTTGCGACTAACAAAATCTTAATGCATAAAGCAGAAAGTGTTTGTGTGTTTGTGTGTTTGTCTGTCGCTTGAAAACTTTCGAACGGTAAACTCTGGGGTCACGAAATATGTTTCAGCTCATTATGCTTGATTAATCCAGATGAATGCGACTATTTTCACAAAAAGAAATAAATAAAAGTTTGTTTTTATGAAATCAGAATGTAAATTTCGGGCGAAGCAGAGTAGTAAAGCTAGTAGGTACGTTAAAAAAAGACTTAAACCAAATTAAAACCGACTTGAAAGAAATAAAAATCCACTAAAGAATAAAAAAAAAATTTTACCTTATTTAATCTACGACTCTCAATTTTGTTAAGTCGGCGCCAGATTTATACAGTGCAAATCATAAGGCGCCGACTTAAAAAATATTGGAGCCGTAGATTAAATACCAGGAAAAATTAGTTTTTACTTTTTAGTGCATTTTTATTTTTTGAAGTCAATTTTAATTTTTATTTTTAACTGTTTAGGTTTATATATGTTGACACAGAGGTGTGCGTACGTATATAAAATAATAATAATTAGGTGACAATAGTCTTTATTATTAACCAGAACTGGAAAAATATTGATCCAATGTTGACGAGACCATCCTTCGAATAAAAAGAAGATCCTCAAAATCGGGCCATATGCTGGGGAGTCATGTGGGAACAAAAGTATAAAAAAATATCTATAACCTCCTCCTTTTTGAAATCGGTTAATAAATCGCAAAGTCACGCAAAAATGACCATCGTCGTTTTTCCATTTACCCTTAATTTATAAGGGTTTATCGAGTCTGCAACGCCACTGGCTTGTTCTGAAATTATTTCCGAAGGCCAAAGCTACAATTGAAGAGGGATCGATGAATTATTGTAGAGATAACATTGTTCCAGCTATGATTGCATGTACTGTGTATGCTGCTTTTCTCCAGACGTTAAATATCGAGCGTGCAGAAAGATTATCGGCGATTAATAACCCAGCTGACATGATCTGATTGCGAAAGTGTATATAAGAAATAATACAGTACCTGCAAGAACAAAAATATGAAAGATAGTATAGAAGAGTTTGCAGTGATCTGCGATAATTTTAATTGTCTTGATACAACATTGAATAACGTCAAGTCCGCCACTTGTGTTACTGGAACAATTACAAGTCTAACGTCACTTATCATTTCGTCGAAATTTATTCTCTAAAGTGCGCGTTTCCTTGCGCACTTTCGTAAAAGCACTATAAGAACCGTTTGTTCTTTGCAAATTATTCTATTTTAATACTTGAGTGTAATGATTCAGTGGTTCCCTACCTTTTTTGAGTTGCGACGCCCTTTTATAATATTCAAATAACTCGCGCGAGGTAGAAATAACGCAAAGAAAAGACATTACAAATAGATATGTATTTCGGAATGTAATTCAAGCGGAATAATAGTAAAACGAAACGTGGCGACCCACTTCTCGTCTTTTCATTTCATGAAATTGATCAGTTTGGTGACCAAGAAGCTCGTATTTAAATATCTCTTCGGGTTCATAGAAAGGCATTGCTAAAGCGTGAACGACACGGGAAAACTTTTACTTTTAATGTCAGCGTATGATGCAACGTATGCAGAGTTGGGAAAAATGTAATCTAATTAGAAATTGACAAAATGACAATATTGCAGAAAATAATGTGTATTGAATTACATTTTAATCGTAATTAGATTACATTCTGCCCAGCTCTGAACGTAAAGTGCACACACCCCGCACGTTCCCCGTCGATAATCTTTCCCCTCCTCCATCAGGAAAGAAAAACCCTTGACGCTTTACGCAAAATCGCCACGCGCGGCGGACCTTACGTTCCACTAGGGTAAAGGACCCAATTACTGACACCTGACCAATTACTGTCACCTTAAGCTATTTTACTTAAAATAACGAATAAATAAACTATAGTATATAATTTATAGCACAGATTATAGGTTGAATTACATAATTCTTTTTGTGTATGACTTTACAACGTTTATTTATTTGTTATTTTAAGTAAAATAGCTTAAGGTGACAGTAATTGGTCAGATGTTAGTAATTGGGTCCTTTACCCTATTTCTTCGCCGTTTCCCACAGCCAACTAGCGAAGCACCACCTTAGAACCCGGTCGGCCTCGCGGCAAATATCTTCGCCTAGCCGTGGATCATGCGTTACTAGATGCACGGACATGTAGATCAATCGACCACGAGGTGAGCAAGTCGGTAATTTATGCGAGAGGCATCTCCCCCCGTGGAAACGAAAGTACATTCTACCCCCATAAAATGTATCGAACTAACGACCGTCGCGTTTTCAACGAGCGGCTCCAAGGCCCACTCGGGCGGCAAGCTCGCCGACCCAAACGGAACCGCGCTCGGCCAAGTCTCGTCGTCTATCAGAGATCAAATTTATGATAACGCGATGAAGGTGCATCGCGCACTCCGGTTTTTTTTCCTTTACTTCGCCGATATCGCTTCCAGCGTGAACCGGTTCACGCGGCGATATAAAACGAAGTTGGAAATGCGCGCGGACATTAAACGGCAATAATCGCCTACTAGCTGGACAATAATCGGGGCAATTGTCTGGCGATAATTGGGCCACTATAGATCACCTTGGCTTTTTAATCTCGAAAATTCCACCTTCGGGCGAAAGAATAATCGGCGACGAGCATTTTCCACTTCGGCGAGAAACTGAGAACCGAAACGATAAAAAAAAGCAGGTAAAAAACTGGCTCGCGTTTATTTGCTGGCGCAACATACCGTTGATTCATTTGTTATGTAACGAACGAAATGGCAGACAGTCGCAAAAATGATCTAAATAATCATCGACGAGGAAGGAACAACTAGTGGTGATTCATGTGCAACGGGCGTAAGAAGGGAGCTGAATTTGTCGATTGCGATCGTTCCGTTGATACGTAAGAATTTGTGAAATAATACTCCATACTTTCATACAGATTTCACTCCCATCGAATGGCGGGAAAGGGGGAAGGTTCACTACCACGTTTCATATCGCAACTAGTGGCGATTAGTTCGGAGACTCGGAAACATCCGGTTGTTAAATTTCGAGCTCTGCAACTCTGAAAAAGAAAAGCCCTAGGTATGTTAGCATTTTATTTTAGAAGGTGTTTTGAAATTGGCTAACAATTTGGAATCGAGTTTCTCATAGATTTCTCAATAAAAGAGCCCCGCAAAGAAGTGGAAACGTGACCGGGTCGAATAAGACCCATAAAATGAGAATTGGGTAAAGAATGGCCCGCGGCACGTAATAGGGTGAAGAGCGAATATCTTTTCAGGTTCTGTCGCCCGGTGCATGAAAAGAAGGTATCGATTTTACGTAATGCCCATGCTGTTGTGAAACGCGTGTCGCGAAACCTTGTTTAGATCGGATCCTGGCCTGTGCGGCGGTCGTTAGAAATGCAAGTCGCGCTTCTACGCTTTTAGGTAAAGGCCGTTGCATAACGCGGCGGCTGAGACTTTGGGTCCGCTCGGTAACTGATTATTTCGTAAAGATCAGTGACCTGTTAAATGAAAGAAAGAAAGAAAAAAAGAATCGGCGACAGGAGCGGTGGGGGAGGGGGTGGGGGGTTCGACAAGAAGGGGGGAGGAAATCTTGACGGGGTGTGGCCTTCCACCGAGTCAAAAACGACATTTTCCAACCGAACCTAAGATAAACTACTTTCACTGACTTTTCCTTCCCCCTTTTTACGGGCGATTAGGACCATTCAGCGAAGAGATTATTGCACCACTCTGTCGAGTCGGGTGGGAGTGGGGAGGAGGGGGATCAGGTTTATGGAAAATTCTGGTGAGCGAATAGAATTTTATATAAATGTCGATTTTTATTCAAATAGCTGGATATACCTAGCTTACCTTGCGCAGAAATATTCTTATTAAGTTTACGCTTCATTTTCAATATTTGAATATTTAACGAGGATATTAGTAGTAATATTTACTCGCGGGGATGACCCACTTTGTACAGGGAAACTAGTAAAGGTAAATACTTATGCAAATGAGAGGACGTGGTGACGAGAAGAAAGAGGATAAAATGGATAAGGAAACATGACTCGAATAAAAAATGCAGCATAAGATCCCACGTCTGCAAGTCGGCCAGATATATCACTATTAAACACTGTCGAAAGCTGCTAATGAGAATCGCTCGCAGTGGAAGCATATTTGAATTTAGGTCATTTCGCGCGAAAAGTGCTACCGTTAATGCAACAAAAACTCCCGATACAAAAATCAAGTTTCAACTACCTTACCTTTTACATTCAATAAGTAATATACATATATATCCAGCAGAAGTATGAATAATGCAGTACCTACTTAGTCACTATCAAACGCGACAAAGGTTGCTCGGAGTTACAGGGATGGCATATAATTACCAAATGCAACGATTACGTCAAGCGTTCGACAAGAGCAACTATCAGAAACACTTAAAAAAAACTATAAACCAAGAAAGCACCACTCACTCGAACTTTCCTTGGCCCTTTCCTTGGCCCTGTCCCTCGTCTCTCACGGGAACGTAGTCCAACGTATCCGCACAGGACCGCGCATTCCCAGCGAAGCTTCTTTCCTGCAATTTTCGACGCTTACTGTTCCTTCGCTGGCGGCAGGAAGACTCACAGGGATCGTCTCGGTGCACCGTAGAACGATTACTCGCCTCGATCCCGCGTTCGATTATCGCGAGGGATCTCGATTGGCAGGGGAACGCTCGAAAATTACCGACCCAAGGTAACGGAAACGGACACCGTTCGAGCGTGTCAATTGAGACGAGCGAATAAAAGAAATAGGCGGAAAAAGAAGGCTCGAAAGATTCGGGCTAATACGACGGAAAGTAAGTGACTGCTCGATTACGTCGGGGCGGAGGCGTCGCAAAATCGAAAGTCTACTTCCGCGAGGATAGACCGTGAATGTTAAGCGGCCGGTCGTGTCGCCCCGTAAATATATATCCGCGAGGTTCCCGTCACTGGTCACCAACCGAGCCCAATCTCATTTCCCAGACCGCACCATCACCTGTTTCGCGCCGCGCACCGGTCTGCACTGTGCCATCCTGTATCGTTCCTGGACTCTGTTGCACGAATTTACCCCCACCCTCTGCCCGTCTATCGGCAATCGCTCGCTTTTCCAGCGGTGCCGCCGTTACCGATAGACCGCCTACCGATGTTTGCCCACCTTTTCCGCGCCGAAACGTGACTGACGTCACAGCCAGCCGACCGATTCCGCGAAAAGACAGTATAAACGCCCGCTGAGGTCGCGATTAATCTGAAGAGGACACCAAAATACAGGCACGTATTTCGCGAATGCTGTCGACGTTAGACGTAAAGGCTGGTTCAGACACGTCCAGTAGTGTAGTCGACTAGAAAATAATTTAGTAATTTTTCGTTTGTGCTCACTAAAATTTAGCCGCGTAGCTTAGCAAAACAATGGTAAATTACGAAGTTACTCGCTACTCGACTAAAGTACTGGAGGTGTCTGTTGCAGCCTTAAGTATACATTTCGACTACCGCTGTACCGACGTTCATTTAAGTACACGTGAGGCTAACTGCTCTAATCGGGAGTTTCTGACTTATTATATCGCCGTAGAGTGGAGGTCAAAAGAATGTTTGAAGAGCAAATTTTTCAACACTTGTGCAATTTAATGCCAAGCTTCGAGTATTACGTTGGTACCATTGCTTTATTCTGTACCCCCTGATCTACGGGATATAAGTTCGAAGATACCTTTGTTACCGTGAGTGGTTTAAATTTCAAAACTTTCCTTTGTACCGAGGGAAGAGAGAGGGTGCATTGGTCGAAAGTGTTATACATTTTTTGGGCCTCCTTTGTCGAGGAAGAATTGTGTAATTTCTAACTGGGACTAGGTTACATTAATACGATTATGTAAAAATAGAGGACAATGGGAATTAGTAACGGAATGTTACGTACGGGCGATTAGAAAATAATTGTAAGATTATGTGAAGGATAAGTGTGGTTGTTGATGGCTGTTGCTCATTTCTAGTTTCGCAAGCTTCCTGGTAAAAGATGAATTACGATACCAGCTGCGAATCCCACACGCACGCACCCGGCACACATCCACATGCACTCCGACACGATTAGCGTGCTCCCGTTAATGATGATTTCGCGTACCTGCTCGCGTGCGCTTGGATCGCGTCGCGTCCTCTCAAAACTCGTAACACGTTTGACACGTTACAAAACTCGTTTCAAATCTCCTCCGTTCGACTTCCGAATTGTTGGCTCTTGTCATTACGATCATCGAGAGTTTTAAGGAAGAACACTTCGAGGTAATTACTTCTCGGTACCCATTTAACCTTTTGGGTGCTAAGGTACACACGCGCTCGTTCGGCACATGGAGCCTGTGCGGTGCTGTACGGCCAACGCACGTAGGCGTTCGGCGACTGCGGCTGAGAGATGCAACTAGAGGAGCCCCGCACGCGGCCAATGCTGACCATTTAAATTGCCAGCACTCGAAGGGTTAAAACGGTTAAAACATCGTCATTATCACTCCGCGTACTCTTCGTATATATTTAATGCTTTTTTACGATTGGTTCTTAGATCCTGGGGCATTGTTTATGGTTTAGATTAGTTTTCCGTAGACAAGGTGGTGGCGCACGGGTTATAATTCCACTTTGACACTTAGGATATCCGACTTTATCAGTTGGTATCCATGGAATTTCACTTGTTATTGCGGCTTAGGCGTCCACGCGACACCGGCTTATTTTTCTCCTCGTAATTAAAGCCCGCTGGATATTAATGCCGATCTAACGTCTATCGGAGATTATCAGTATAATACTTGGAACAATAACCACGAGGGATGTTGGATTGTTTTGCATCGCCACAGTATCGCGAAACTGCTCTTATAGCCAGGCGAACGAATCGCTCCGAGCATTTATCGATCCATAAACGAGAAGAATAAATATTTTCACAGCTAGTTGGCGAGCTCGTATTTTGACGATATTAGCGGTCGAGAATTCCGTATAAACGTAGTCTAGACAGAAAAAAAATTGAAACGGCGACTTGCCTCAATTTATGCTTTTTCATTCGTAACGAGTGAACTTTGGGCGTTCAAATTAATTCGAATTTCAATCCAATCTTATACCTATGTACGTACGTGAATAATGTTTGTTAAATAAATGGGGATAATAGAATAAACTACAAGATCTCTGGTATTAGTCGGGTTATGCTGTTTCAGATAAAGTGATGCGCGCAGAATTGTGTCGCGAAAATGCCCGATAGCATTGTTGTGTACTTCGCTCATTAGTAGCCAACAAAGAATTCTCGACGTGATCCCTTATCTCGAGACACACAGTCTACTAACATGTGCATTTATCGTACCTCTTACCAATGTTTATTTCAGAAACTATGAACCGTAACACGATCGAAAATTATGGGCTGTCATTTTCGGATAATTTCTAATAAGAATGAGACGCAGTTTCGTTGTAATACAGAACAGTGTTACTTTAAGTGGCAAATCCAAAATCTTTGTAATTCATTTTCTACATATAGTACATCGATAATAAGCAATCAATTGTCCAGTAATTTTTACACGTGTAGATTAAAATCAACGACAGATATATCGCAATTCGTTGATGCTTGACCTGTTCGTAAAACAGAATTTTAAGATTGTCTCGTTTCCGGCTTAATTGATCAGACTTATCTAGTGGCTCCTTAAGTTTGCGTATGGCGCAATTGCCGTTGCGAAAGGAAACAAAACAATTTAATGAATGGATATGCGGCAACGAGATATGTATTCGTACTGTAACTAGTAGCCGTAAAGCGACGCAGGATACTGTATCCTTGACACGTTACTTATTAAAAATAAAAACGCCCATACTTCGTCGAAGGACAGAGAGTGCTGCAAAAACCAAGTGGGAATTAAAGAATCCTATGCACGCCTGCAATAGCGATCGCAAGGAACTCTCGGTCATTGAAGTGAACGTAAATTTTCATCACTAGATTAGACGCCGTGCGTAAATGGGACATAATCTTATTGCAATTTGCAATGCCAATGACAATTTCCTTTACAATTACCATAAATTATTCGATCGACGATCTTTCGCATCAAGTTCCCTAATAGAATAATTCGTTATTAAAAAAAAGCGTACGATTTTTCATTGGCGTTCAAGGTTAGATGGGTACGATCGATCACGAAATTATTGCCACTCTCTTTTCCTTCGTTAGGGAAAAGAACCCATTCGTTAACCCAGTTCCTGATCACTTAGGATGCAAAGGGAGCAGTTTCTGATGAACCTAAAACATTTTACTATGAGCTATCAAATGTTTGCGTATAAATTTGAAAATACTTGATAATTATTTAATAATTTTTTCGAATAAATTTGTATCGTGATAAACTTATTATTTGGTATTTATATACTAAACTGATCAGAAATTGGGTTCTGATCAGGAACTGGGTCCTTGATGGTACAACGTTCGTGCCACTTTTAAGGCGAGCTGTGCACTCTCGAATCGCGGCTAGTTGTCCTTTATCTGTCTTCACCCGCATTTCCCATACGTCATGCGATTTCATTGTAACGTATATATATATATATATATATATATATCTCTGTCTCACGTAACTGATGTGAGTAAATTGCACTTCATAATCGCGCGATCGTACGCCTAGATGTACCATCGGATAATCAGGGTACACCAAGGTTGATCCAATAGATCCACATTGGCGTACACACGGGGTGCGTCTCGCGGCGGCCACCCGCGATTTCGAGATCATTGATCCTACGCTCGCGATCAACGGGGGCTTGATATCCAGGCTAATGCTAGAATTGAGATCATCGCTGATCCCGAGACTTCGTTTTTCGAGTGTCCTCGAATACATTCAGCTGCGTATGTTATTCCGCTACTGCAATGAAAGCAATTTCCTTCGAAGCCTCTTTCTCCTATTCGAGGCGCTCGAAGAATCCAAAATAAATAAGCTATGGAAAAAAGTGTGCAATCGACGGAAATGTTTGAGTTGATTGCGAGGTGGATCGTCGATTGTATCTTGGATTAGGGTATGAATTTAATCGGTGAAGATCTGATCGATACACGATCGTAGAGATGGACAAACAAGTGTACTAAAATAATATCACTCCCGTCACGTGTAACGATGCTTATCTGCAAAGAAATGCGGCATAAGAACCTTGAGCCACGAGATCGACAGTATTTCGAATATTCCGCGATATAATCTTGTGGCAGTCAAATGATTAAGTAGCGCCAACCTTGTTTGAACATAGCGGATCATTAGTCAATCCTGGTTCGATCGTCCGTTTTAAACAAAATATATTTATTCTTTTCTAATCCACACTTTGTACTAACCTCTAGGTATACGAACAATATTTACACGAATTTCATTCAGAATCAAATAGCAAGTGTGTTGCTTAATTTGTAGATTTTTTAAAGTGGAAAAAGAAAGATTATTGAAATAGTAAAAAATAATTTGAAAGTCCTATCACTTTTGTACCTCATCGGCGATGCTTGGCAAAAATAGTTAACTACTGTCATTGTAGTTAGTGCAAATTGTGTCTATATCTAACTGGGACAGCATTTCGTCGTCAGTATCATTCTCGGCGCTGCAAAGCATGTCGCGTGCGAAATTCGGACTTTCCGACGACTTATTGTCTTTCTTCAAGTCCGACGATGCTTCAGGCTCAAAGTTTAGTGATTGAGTCGATACATCTGGACTCTTGAATTCTTTTAATTTGGATCGTATGGAAGGTCTATTCTTGCTACTATTAAATTCAACACTTTTCGCATTGTCATGACGAGGTGTATGTAACTCTTTGGCCACGCATCCTGTTTTTCCTTGCAACCTGTTTACTTTACTTTCAGAGGACGCGTTACCTAACATCTCTGATTCGACATCTCTGGAACAGGCGCTTGCTGTTGGATGTTGGACATCCATTCGCGAGCTTCCTGGATTATGGGAAAACTTCTTTCTCGCATTTGCATTCGGAGAAAATCTTTTCAAACTTTGTAATAAATTCTCTGCCTTTTCTTTGCTACAATTGCCAACATCCCCTTTCCCTTTTTCACAGAATTCGATGTCCCGTTGTTTATCATCTTTATTTACGCATTTAAGATTCTTCGACACTGCGCTATTAAAATTCTTTTCGGTTTGCGAATTTGTAATATTAGTGGAAGCAACTGAAAAGGAAAAGTCATCCATAAGATCAAAACTCATATTGTCATATTCTTCGTTTAAGCTTGCGTTCCAAGTCGAACTCTTTTCATTGAACTCTTCTGTATTTTTTATAACATTTGCTGTTTCTTTAATGTCAGTAATGCGTCCTGTTTTCGATTTCGAACTAGTTCCTGGTGATTCTTCGTCTTCTGTGTCTACCTCTACTATTTCGTCATCTCCCGATTCGCCGTTTGAAATATTTCGTAAAGCTGATTCCATGTAGTGCGTACGCTCTATTTTGCCATCGTTGCGGTAAATTGCCAATAAGTTTGAGGGTGATATTAAAATACGGCATTTATTTGTAGTGAAAGATCCAGAACTTTTTAATATGCCTACGTCGTGTAACAGTAGAACAACATTCGCTTCTAATAAACCAGGATATTGAAAGTGTATATCTCTATGTATAATCCCATGAATGCTATCTGTAAAATCTTTTAAAATAATAGGGGGATTGTCGTGATTGTGGTCTATGCGCTCCACTATCCCTGCCAGAAAATCAACCCTTGCGTTATATCCTCGTTTCGCTCTTGCCATTTGCTTCTTAATGGTAGCAATTTCATAACCCTTCAGAAATCCATCGGGCAAATCATTCAACATTAACTGCCAAGCTCCTTCCATAAACAGAACTTCCGTATTCTGAGAACAATATTCAGAAATATCATTATCCTTTGCTTCCTTCGTATCTTCCTCGTTCTCTTCTAAATTATTCAAGTACGAAATGGCAGGAACGTTCGGATCGATGTTGTCCGGCAATAAACCCGCTGGCCCTGGAAACCTTCTGACTAGTGTCGTCTTTACACTAGGCTGCGCTTGCGTAAGTTTAATCGCAGATACATTTTTCTTTCCATCGTCATTTCTCGACGCCGCGTTAGCCACGGATCGTTGCTTCAATATCTTAAGCAACAATTGTTTCCTTGACTTCACCAATGGACTTTGTGTATCGCTACTCGAGCTGTACTTCTTCTGAAGACATTTCTCAGGGTTTTCAAATTTTACTCTATTATTCAGCCGCGCAGAATCTCGTACATTAACATCACCATTACTTTTGGTTCTCCATTCGACTTTCTGTGACTCAGAATTTGAGGTATTCTGCTGTACAACTTTATCCTGTATATTCTTCCTTTTCAATATATCCAGCACCAAATCTTTTCTAGCTAATTGACTGGATCTACAATTTTGTGTTTCAGAATGCGACTTTAATAAATTACTCTCGGAAGAGTTTCTCGACTTAATCAACGCATTCGGAGAAATATCTTTATCCGACAAACTTTTGGTAAATATGCCAAGAATCAAATTCTTCCTTGATTCTTTATCCTCCTTACATTTTGTAGTGGTTTCATCGATGTCCTTTGTCTTGTAATTGGTGTCAGATAATATTGTGTTCGATAAAAAGCTAGGATCATTAGAAGTTTCTGTCTTTCGTCTTTTCGGTTCTGACTGAGAATAATATTCGAGTGACATACTATCCACGTCGTTCATGAAATCCTGAAAATATACATGGAAGAAGTTGAAGAAGAAATAAGTTACAATCTACATACAATCGTCGCGAGAAATCCATTTATTGGAGAATCTTATAAATGGAGTGGACTCTTTCTGAATAGTATTTGTTTTGACCTCACCTGGTCCAGGTCCCAGTCATCGCTTTCAAACATTTCGTGGATGTTGAATTTCTATTGCCTTTGAATATAACGCTCCCGCGCTTTCGCATCTGATCAAATGATAAGCGTAATCATGGCAAGATTATATCTTAAATAAAGGCACGTGTTGAAATTCATGAAATGTCAAACATTTTAACCTCTGACAAATTAGTCGGCAAGATGGTACACACTACACGGTCATAAATTTTCGTACATAACACACGGCGGCCATGTTTAAAGGTGAGCGGGCATTTTAAGTTTGAATTAACCCAGTTCGAAATTAGGAATATTAAGGGGGGAGCTCTATTTAGGACGGCTAAAAATAAGGTGAGACTTGAAAGAAAAAGTTACGATTTTGCCCCAAGATAATTCGTACTATTTATGGAAAAAGAGTTGTTCAATTCAAATTTATTTATTAGTGTCTTAGGTTCATCGACAATGTAATTAGGTATACTAGAAATAAGAAAATCCTTCCTTTTTTTATTTCAAGAAAGAAATGGAGCCACCATTACAATCGCTAATTTGCAACTCCAGCGCGCGAGTCCTAACGAACGTGTTCATATATCTCCATTTCTACCGAACACTTTGTAACGTAAAAATTAATATTTATTGTCTGAATGTGAACTAAAATACCCTGAAAGTTTGGAAAAGATCCGTTCAACAGTTTCTTAAAAAAAAATTCCCAAGAATCACCTTATTCCGAGCGTCCTAAATAGGGCTCCCCCTTTAACAAAACAACTAACAAAGAGTAATTCACATAATGCGTGATATTAATTTATTAAAGTAGAATATGTGTTACAAGTACGGTTACACATCATTATTGACAGTACAGCATTTCTTAAACATAACACTCTTTGTACGAATATTTTTCATACTTATTCCGTGTACAACAATCCTTTCGCCACAGTGGATGCTGCTTCCTTATCGAGCAGCTTCTCCACTATAGCCAAACCGAAGGCAAATGCAGTTGCTGGTCCTCTGCTAGTTATGAGATTACCTAAAACATACTCGCCATTATAAATACCGCACCTCTGGAAGCATGTGAAATGTTAGTAATTAATTCTTACCGTCGACCACAACTTTGTCTTCCAAATATTTATACTCGTCTGCCAGTTGATCCTTCATAGCGGGATAAGACGTAAGTTGTTTCCCTTTAGCGATACCATGGGCTTTCAGAGCGGTAGGCGCAGCGCAGATGGCTGCGATAGCTCTGTTCTCTTTCTCCTGCTGTTGCAGCAGCTTTCCTACCTCCGCTGACTGCGCGACGTATAAGAATAATATTCTTACCGCTCGTTTCGTGGGAACCGATTCTACTTACCGTTGCGAATGCCTTGGAACCAGCCAGTCCACCTGGTAATATCACAATGTCGTAGTTCTGACTGACTGCGTCTTGAAGCTTCGCGTCGACACAGATTTTAACGTCACGGCTGCATTTCACGCATGAACTGTCGGTGAGACCGGCGACAGTAACTTCGATCTAGTAATCGGAGTTAGTGTAGATATAGTTTGACTCGTTAATCATGATGTTTGTAAAGGTTTAGGTGAAAATAGAATCTATCTAGCCGGCACAGTAACTGTGCTAAGTAATCTGATTGTTATCGGGTTAACGGGTGAATATAATGTAAGGTTATATCGCGCAGGAAACGTACCCCAGCTCTGCGTAAAACGTCCACGGTTACCACCGCTTCTATTTCTTCTGAACCGTCAGCTATCAATAAAATTGCCGTCTTTTTCGCCATGGCTGTAATATATCTAACGTTTAATTGCGAAACTGTCGGTGCCCTGCAAACTAAATGCGCAAAATGTGGAAGTGCGCGACTTAATATTGACATGGAAGATACGCATACGCAGCAAAAGAGGGAAGAGGGAACTTATGCTCGAACATCGGGTAGTTAATGTTCAACATCAAAGGCAGTGAGTATACATTTAGGATATCAATTTCAGGTACACGTTCGTTACTTTCCATTGATAATTATCGGTAGCACGACGTGAACTTAAATTGTATCGTAGAAACTCATTTCTCCTACATTGAAGTGTTCGCGATTGTCTAATAAGAATTAAGAATCTATTGAAATCTATTCCCGATAATATATCTAATACATCGAAAGAAAATTGAAGAAGTAGTAGAATAATGCGAGCATGAGATTTGAATTTTCGAAATTCGAATCCGCCACCAGAAGTCCGACAGGAAAAGAGACGTCGGGAACGAACGGAATCGGAACGCACCCCCACAAAGGAAAAACGAAACAAAACGCAGTACAAGATGGCTGCGTTTGGGTGTTGTGGCTACTGATTTGTGCTAGATATCTCGTAATGTTCGATGGTTAATTCATAGTGAATCGTTAAGTTTCTAAGGCTCCTCCGAGCGCGCAGTCGGGTCCCGTGATCGTATCGCGTGCATGTGGAGGTAGGGCCGAGTCGCGGGGGGGGAACGATGCGAGCACGTCGCTGAAACATTTATCACGGGTGAGTTTGCCTTGAGATTTTATGGCTTTCCACATTACTTTAACAGCACCACCGGAATTCTGCCAAGGCGAGGCGGGACGGGACGTGCGGCCGTCGCGGATCGCTCGCGGCGCGTACAAGCGAATCTAGCGATCCGCTCGCGGGCCAACGGGGATTCCGCGTACGCGCACATTTCGTACGCGTTCGATGCGTGTATGACGGGACTGTGTAAATAGCCCGATCTCTTTCCCTCTGTGTCTCTTTGCGTCGCCTATCCACGAGTAAACGAGAAGACAATCTCGCCGTCCATCGCCCCTTGGCACGTTCCGACCGCGCCAGTATTAACGGCAATTGCGTTACAATTTAAGTAAACCTCGTTTACGCTGTTTACCGCTTTCACCGTGACTCGAAACCACTTCTATGAAAGTAGAATTACATGTACTCTGCGAGTGCTGTGCGATAGGTCGTTACACGAACATTCGCTTCCCTTAACGACACGTCCATGTGCGCACAGCTGGAGCTGCGTCTTTTCTTTCCATGATCACGCAAATCGGGGCGAGCTCCGATTACTCAGGGCTTGTTTACGTACACGCTTATCGAGCCAGCCTATGGCGTGGGTGGTCGGACTTTGTCGGATTAGCGTCGGTACAGATTTAATGGGGTAAGCGAGACAGTTTCTGGGCAATTTTTCTTACTCGGAGGGACATGGTTCTGCATCGTTGCTCTACGATGGCTGCAGATCTCCGAGTAACGGGGCCACTTGTGTCGTTGCTTTTCGTAGGATATCTTTTTGTACTTTGTATCGTATGTCTGTGAAATTTGAAAAAGCTGCTCCAGTTGAGTCGTTGGGAGTTTATGGATTCTTTAAGAATATCACGATATTAACGATCAGTCTATTTTGAACGTTGTACGCATCGAGCGCTACTAGGGAGAATTATGAGAGTCGATAGTGTAAGAAAAATGATACCATAATAACTGACATCATTGTTGAAAGAAAGGGTCATTGAAAAGGAAGCATGTTAGCAGTACTTCTTTCTACAAAATTGTTACAAATATACTGATAGAATGACTATACAGTTCAGGGGGTGGATGATAGGAATTTACTGAAAGTCCAAGATAGAAGCCACTCGAAACACTGGAGAAAGACGGTGGAGCTTCGGAGGAGGGGGAGATGTCTGCCGGGACCCAGGGCGAGATTCGGGTTGGCCCTTCGCACCAGGTTTGCCATATACCTTGAAAAACTTTTTGCTACTTAGCTATATTGCACAATGTACCTAACTCAAGGCTTGTTCTCTTACAATGTGTATTTTGAGTGCATAGATTAGGGCAGAAATATGATCACCAAAGCACCAGGTAATCGTGACGTTACGTTCTCGCAGTGCCTAATACTTTCAACAAGAATTACTCTCGAATTTATAGACTCGTTCCTTCTATCTAGTTGCTCCGGTAACTGATGCCGCGACTGTAAAGTACGATCCGAGTGATTTACATAATTGTTTGAAATTCTTAGGTGTGCGTATAATTGTTGAAAAGTTGTCGAAGTATCTGTAGTGTTAAACAACTTTGAGTTTAACAAAGGTGTTTGAAACTATGATATTTGTGAATGTATTATAGACATCGGTATTATTATCGTGATGATTCGTACGAAACACTTAATGTCTTGATTAATAATTCTTTAACACAATAAGGACATGGAAATATTTGTTCGGTGGCTCGATAGTTTATTCGGAGCTATTACACATGCATTAGATTTTCATGAATTATTTATAAATACTATTGATATAATCTATGAATAATTTATTCTGTACTTTGTACCGTCTAAGGTATTTAAAGATTCAGTCGATTCATGTGTTCTTGGAGGAAAATTTAAAGGAGAATTATATTTTGGGTAGTATGTTATATATATATAATATATATTCGTTCTGTAACGCTACCGAGCGTAGTTGTATCACTCGAAAAGAATTATTAAAACAATGCATGGCGTGTGCTTAGTTACAAATTTAGAGCAATTGAGATATCTGTTTCTTTAGTGCTTGAAGTTCACATTTATAGAACATGTATCCGTTATGACAATTAGAATTTTGATTATCCGCCTGTATTTGTACACGTTGAGAAAGAAATTATAGACATAGATAGCGAGGAGCAGGTACATATACCTTATATAGCTTTATTGTATGCCGATGGTTCAAATAACAATGATAATTATTTATTCTTTAAGTCACGATGATAAAGATTCTTATTTGCTCGACAGTATAATCCTGATGCCTAAGTGAATATGACCCTGAATATGATGCAAGTTATTATGATGAAAGCCTTTTATAATGATATGTAGGGTGATATTGCGTAGCGTAAGATTATTTTTATATTTACAGTGGTATTCAGTCACGGTGAAATTACAGAAAGTATCTTTGTTAAAGGCAGAAATTGCTCCACTTATATAATAACCCATTGGTTACTTGAACCATCTATGAGTATAAATTGTATGGAAAAGCATTTGCGCATTTACATTGATATCTCTTCCACGAACACGATGCGTTTCCATCATTTGTAAATACCATGTAATGTTTCGTTTGCGATATACTGTGTCCCCTCTCTTTCATTCGCCATCATCTCCGCCAGTTCGTGTATTACATATCCGTTCACTAAAAGAGTATCCGGGGATGTGCTTTCGTTCGCTTTATTAACTTCTCGTAGCTTTCACTGTGAATGTCGGCGTAACTAATACTATGTTAAATGTAAAGTCACAACATGTGTATATAATAATCCTGCACCACTTGAATTCACGTTTCTCATGCTTATATTTATGATCGTTAGTCTGTACACAAAAGCAAAAGTATAAAGAAAGAGAGAGAAAAAAAATAAGATAGAACGGTATAAAGTACTCATGCTACTTCTCGTACCAGTATTGTAACAAAAGGAACAGAACGGATAAAAAGTATTATACTGGCTCGTGTAGTTTCGAAAAGCAAGCCGGAGTATAGGTGCGTACAACTAACTCGCTTTGGCATTGGTGCTAACCACGCACAATCCCGAATTTTGGGTACAGGAGTTGGTTTCTTGTCAGGCCCGTTTGCCTGAGTATCGGCCGGGTATACCTCCTGGAGAGCTGCTTCCTGATCCAGAGTTTTCTAAAGAACGAGAAGAGCTAAGATGGATTCCAGCTATGGCATTGGACGGGGATCTTCTGATGTACTTAAGGGCAGCAAGATCTATGGCTGCGTTCGCTGGCATGTGTGATGGAGGATCCCCGGACGACGGTTGTGTGGCTGCATCCCGTGACGACACGACTATCAATGCTCTGGACATCTTGCACGACTCTGGCTATGATCCAGGAAGAGCGTTGCAGGCTCTGGTTAAATGTCCCGTACCAAAAGGCATCGATAAAAAATGGTCTGAGGAAGAAACTGTAAGTCAACACGATCAAAGCTTCCCTAGTCTTTTCTTTCCCCTTTCACAATTCATTCATACGATCTCGCGATTTAAAAGCCAAGACCCTTGCAAACTAACCAACCCCCGTCGTTCTGTCTCGCAGAAACGCTTTGTCAAAGGGCTTCGACAATTTGGAAAGAACTTCTCGAGGATCAGGAAAGATCTGTTACCCCACAAGGACACGGTAACTAAATTCTACGTACAAACGTACGCGCCGCCGCTGATAGAGTAGATGTTACCGCAGAGTTTCTTTTTTCTTTCTCTATTTCTAGCCGGAATTGGTTGAGTTCTATTATTTATGGAAGAAAACACCGGGCGCGAATAATAATCGACCGCACAGAAGACGTCGCCAGGGTTCGCTCCGAAGAATCCGCAACACGCGGAACTCCAGGGCCGGCACTCCGAAAGAGGAGGTCCCTACCCCGCCCAAGGATACGCCGCCAGCCAGCGTCAGCCAGAAGGAGCCGATTTCAGAGCCGGAGACCGTGCCCGTCGGGACACCGGCCAGCAATAATCCCGGAGGCGAGATCAGCTCAGTGACGGAGGACGACAATTCGGAGGAGGACAGCGACTCCAGGGACACGAACACCAACGGGGCCACGCACTCCTGCCAGCATTGCTTCTCGACGAGCTCCAAGGATTACCAGATAGCTGGCAAGGACAGGTTGCTGCTCTGTACGGAATGCAGGATCCATTTGAAGAAGACCGGAGAACTGCCGCCTGCGCCTCCGTACCTGTTCCGCCCCGTGCCTGCGGAATCACCAGATAGCCCAGGTAGAATGCGTACAAGAAACAAGGCCAAGGAGACGCCCAGACCCGCCAGACCCCGACGTACAGGTGGAACGGACACGCCCGACCAAGAGAAACAACAGCAACAGCAACAGACGCCGGACAAGAGCAAGAAGAAGTCCTCCAGTAAGCCGGAAACGCCGAAGAAAGGTCAGAAACGGCCGCAAACGGACGAAGTGGACGAGGACAAGGAGTCTCAGAAACGGAAGCGCGGCGAACGTCCTGAGAGCCCCTCGGAGTCCCTCACTACCGACAGCAATTCTCTCATGGATGAGCCTGAAAGGGAGGGAGAAGGTGACACAAACGAGAACCAACCGACGCCAGTTACAGTGCCAACCGAGGAACCGGTCAGCCCCGCTGTGACAACGCCAGAGGAGCCGTCCGAGCCGACCCCAGTGTCCACCCCCGTACCAGCACCTATACAGACTCTGCCGATATCTGTCCCTGTCATTCACGCATTGGAGAAGAAGCCGTTGCTGGAGGATCTAGCGGAAACGAAGGATCAGATAGAAGATGTACCTTTAGCTATGAATCAACCGTTGAAGCTGGAACCGTTGCCCATAGAACCAGCCATGTCCCCTTCCAACGAGGACATGAAGGAGCCCGAGCAGCAGCTGAACCTGAGCACCTCGCAGCCGTTGAACATGAACGATATGACTCAGAACATGCCGCGCAACCTGTCGCAGACTATCCAGAACAGCGGTATCTGCGGGTCGGCCGGCTCGCAGAATATACAGAGCTCGCAGATGATGTCCCCCACGCAACAAGGACTGCCGCTTAACATGCAATACACGCCGAACGTTCCCCCCGTTCAGAACGTTCCGCAGAACCTGTCGCAGAGCATGCAGATGCCGCCGAACATGCCGCAGAACATGTCGAGCGGGCAAAACATGGGACCAACGCAGAGCTTGCGGGGTCACGGTGAAAGTATGTCCAGCGCGCAGAACATGTCGCAGAGTATACCGGGGCCGCCGTTGAACCTGAACATCTCGCAGAGTATACCGGCGAACATGTCGCAGATGCCGCAGATGCCGAGCTCGCCGCAGCCGCTCGGCCTCACTGTTATGTCCTCCGATAGCAGGATGTCCGAGCGGATATCGGACGACAGACACGCCCCGGAACGAATGCGTGACAGCAGGTTATCGGACAGAATGCCCGAGAGAATACCGGAACGGCAGGAGAATAACGATCAAGAGAGAAACGAGCCGAGTAACTTGTTCCAGCCGATCCAGCCAAGCGGTATGCTGTCTATGGAGAAACCATCCTCTATGTACAATCTGGCTGGAACGCCGCCGATGGAGCCGCAGAATTTGAAGATCAAACAGGAGATCATACCCCCTGAGCCGGATCCACTGCAGAGCTTGAAGGAGGTGAAGGTGCCTGGTTTCCAGTCAGGCTTCCCGGGCCCCAGTTTAGAGAATATCAAGAAAGATCCGGACAGCTCCAGCAAACCACCCACGCCGAGCAAACACTCGATGCCTAGTAATCAGCCAATTCCTCAGATACAATCCGTAGCCGCCTCCCCAACGCCGTCGCTTCCACCGCCGCCCACGTCTATACCTCAACCGGTGATGCATCCGGCCCAGCAACCAAGCCCGCACATGGCCCATCCGTTCCACCCACATCATCCACTGATGCACCATTCGCTGTTCACTGCCATGCACCCGTATCACCCTCACGCGTACCCAGGCTACGCTCCTGTGGGTGGATACCCGTCGTTCCCGCCGTACGCTTACGGCCCGGTGCCACACGCCATTCCGCCGCCGTCTCCTCAGCGAAGCCAGGAGAGCACCACCATGATGACCGCCCACCATTCGAGCACCAGCTCCAGCGTCACCACCAGAGAAGAGGGAGAGAACCTGATCGCTACGCATCACCACTCTTCCAGCATGCACCAGGCGACCACGCTGCACCATGACAAGCTGCTAACCATCTCGTCTCACAGCTCCCACAGTCACTCCTCCTCGCACAGCTCGCACAATACTCAACGCAAACCGTCACTGGTGTCCGCTGCGTGCCTGACGTCGAGCAGCTCCGCCCACCACCACCACAGGCAGCCTCAGCCTCAGCAGCAGATCGCTCCGGAGCCGAAGATAGAGCCGGACCTCGTGGAGCAGGACCAAGAGGAGTCGCCCAGCCCTCGCGGTCCCTCCCCGGAGCCGAGGATCGAGGACTCGGAATGCCACAGGTCTCAGTCCGCCATCTTCCTGCGACACTGGAACCGCGGCGAGAATAACTCCTGCACCAGGACGGACCTGATGTTCAAGCCTGTGCCGGACTCTAAGTTGGCGAGGAAGCGGGAGGAGAGGTCGCGGAAGCAGGCGGAAAGGGAGAGGGAGGAGCGCGACAGAGCGGCGGCGCAGCAGGCGAGGAAGATGTCGACGCCGGAGAAGCAGCCGGAGATCTGCAAGCCGCCGAGCAGAGGTCCCCTCGAACCTGTCGTCTCCCCTTACGACAGGTACGCGGCCAGGCCCGGCTCCTACGCCGACACACCCGCTCTGAGGCAATTGTCGGAGTACGCCAGACCGCACGCCGCGTTCTCACCGGCTAGGCATCCCGCGCCGCCGGATCCCATGCTGCATTACATGTACAGCCCCGCGGCGCGCGAACGCTTGGAGCTGGAGCACCTGGAGCGCGAGAAACGAGAGCGCGAGATCAGGGAGCTGAGGGAGAGAGAGCTGAACGATCGATTGAAGGAGGAGCTTCTGAAAGGAACGCCTAGACCGATGCCGGCGCCGGTTGATCCGCATTGGTTGGAGATACACCGTCGTTACGCAGCCGCGGGATTAGCGCCTGGGCCCTCGGGACCGCCTCAAGCACTGCATCAGTTCGGCCTGTACGGTGCTCCGCCTGGTCCGAGCCAGTTGGAGAGAGAACGTTTAGAGAGATTAGGTAACTTTCAATGTTTCCCCCGTATACGCATATCTTTCTTCTCGCATAGCGGAGTGAGGAACAGAGAATTAACGGCGACTATGATTTCAAGTGATAGGGTCTCAGTTTAGGAGCCTACGGCGTTAGGGATAGAGCGAGATAGTGGTCGTTTCCGGATGCTGGCTGCTGTTAGGTGACTCTCCGATAGTTCTATAATTACTGGACCTTCGGCTACCAGTAACGTATTCGATTCTTGTTCCCGGAACAGGGATCGCGCATAGCCCCGCATCCTGCCGTATCGTAAATACCTAGCCACGCGCTAGGTACATCATGCTGGTACATAACCGTCATACATCCTCCCCTACACTCACCTCCTCGTTTGTAACGAAAGGCTCGAGTCGTCCGACACGCAGCTAGCAGACGGAAACGTCGTACGTCTGACGGAAGAGTGCCGGCGGAAAGCAAAAGTTCGTTGTCAGGAGAAAGATATAGTTTGGCTAGCGTTAAGGGTACGACTCAGGACAGTATGTTTGATTGAGGCGCTGTCGGGTTTAGGGATACCGACTGCAGCCGGCGGGGGGCCAGCGGGTGCAGGGGCTGGCCATCCCGTGGCGCCTCATCACCATGGCCAGCTGGACGAGCGACTGGCTCTAGCTGCTGACCCGATGGTCCGGTTGCAGATGGCTGGCATTTCGCCCGAGTATCATGCTCACACTCACGCGCATACGCATGCGCATACGCACTTGCACTTACATCCGGGACAGCAGCAGGCCCAGCAACAGGCTCAGCAACAGCAGGAAGCGGCTGCGGCTGCAGCTGGATTCCCCCTGCCTGGTAGGTCCTACAAATCAGGATGTCTGAGTACGCTCCTGCACGATGATCGCCCCCTTTCACCGACTGTCCGAATTTATCGAACCGTCACGAATACATTTCTGAAGCATAAACACGCCAGGAAGACGATCGTTTACTCTTCTTGGCGCATCTGATTGTGTGGATGATAGTCTTGTACAATAGAGGATATAAGAACTTTGTACTTGGAATACTTCATTGCGGATCTTCTTCTAGTTTAAGGGAAGGGTAGTGGTCCAGTGATTGGTACCGAGTTCCATGTGCGGGGTCTTTGGCAGCGGATAGTACGAAATGAAATTGCTGGCTCTGCGCGAGAATATAAGATGAAAGCGAAGAGTGAGGAAATTGCGGTGGATGCTTCGTTTTTTTTTTTTTTAGTTATTAGTGTTTAAACGTTCAGACGAGGAGCGCCCGAAGCACGGCAACTCGGCGATCAGCGGTTGCATCGGATAGGTCAGTGAGGTCAGGGAGTTGTCGTGCTTCGGGCGCTCCTGACTCGAATGTTTAAACATAAATAACTGAGAAACGAAGCCTCTTCGAATCTCCTACTTTATTTTCTACTGTCTGTTACCGAACACCCCATAGATGCAACTAAAAATTCATTAGCGTGGAATGTAAGGCGTTCGTTTAAAAAAAATTCAGAGTAGAAAGGGAATGTGTAGTGCTCAGTTTGAGCAGTTGTTGGAGAATGTTATCTCTGCGATGTTAGAAGTCTTCTATGGTTTCTTTGATCCTCTTCGGTAGGATGTGATCGGTAAAGCGGTCGATTTCGTGTAAGCGTACTGAAACGTGCTTTTCATTCAATCGTTTCGACATCAGCCGGGGGTTTAACTAAACGGAGAGCATCCTAACTGCCATTAAATAGCTTTGCGTAAAAGAAGCCAGAAAGAAAGGAAAAGCGAAAGGGACGAATATATCTCCTCTGCGGCGAGCCCTACTTTATTTGCATTTCTCTGTCGCTTCTCTCGCTACGCCCGTTAGAACTTGCCGCCGAGCTTTGCGATCATCGAGCTTCTCTGGGTGAAGGTATCGGACCCGGTGTACCGAGACTCTGCGAGCTTCTAAATTACGTTCAAGTAACGTGCAAGTGCGCGAGTGTTGCGAGGATTGTATGCGTGTACGTGGAATGAATGAACGATATTACCGGTGCCCTTTCTGCACAACGATTCCTCGGAGAACTGCACATTTACGGATACCAGACTGATTGGTCGATATGACAGCAATGTAACATTTGTATACGTTCGTTACTGTAGCATATTAATTAGCGACATGCCATCATCATCGTTACCATCATCTCCGTCTGTTATAGCCGGTACCAAATCAATTGGCTGCTCAAGGCCAGTGCTCTAAGTATATAATTAGCCTCGCCCCCACTCTTAAATCGTCACACCAAACAAAGGATATACATCCATAGATCTATAACGGCAAACAGGAGGCAAACAGGAGGCAAACAGGAGGCAGTATGTTAAGGGTAGTCGAATAAGATCGTAGGAATACACAAGCCTTGGTGGGCTTGAGTGGTCAACTTGATCTTGTCCCGTCTGTAGCTACAGTAGTGCTCAAAAGAAAGTTGAAACTGTGAACAGTAGCAGACTCGAGATAGCGCTCCGTCAGATAGAATTAAATCGCGGGGGTTTGCGCAGGATAGACCAGCAAAGCTTAGCGTTAAGTTCGTCGCGCAGGCGCGTAGAAGTGCGAGTGTTGAACTTTCTTCTGGCCACCACTGTAAAGGAACGATCCGCCAGTACCGGCAAAACTTATCATTGAACGAATTCTCGCGCGCTCTGTCATGCATGCCTGTCTATCCCATGAATTCAGAGAGGGCATATGGCTGTCCTTTACGGTACACTAATATGCTTTGTGTGTATAGCGGCAGCAGGCGCGAATTACCCACGGCCAGGCTTAATGCCGCGGGACCCGGCGCTGGCACTCCACCCTGCCGAGCTTCTTGGAAGACCGTACGCGGACATGGCGGCCCACCACGAGCAACTGCAGCGTCACCTGATGATGGAACGCGACCGATTCCCGCCGCACGTCTCCCTCGTCGCCCACCACGAGGAGTATCTGAGGTTCGTCCTTTGAATACGATAACAGAGGCTTGCCTAGCGCCGCCTACGTGCGGCTGATTAGACGCGGCCAGTGGTATCCGACTAACAAAGGGTGTTTTTTAGACAACAGCGTGACCGTGAGATTAAAGTTCGCGCACTGGAAGAAGCTGCACGTGGATCACGCCCTTAAGCATAATTGTATTTATGTATGTATATACATATATACACGCATAGGATATATATATATGTATATACATGCATACATACGTTCTTTAAATGATTATCCCTGATAACTAGGAGCGCAAAGTCTAATCTCGTTATGATTTACAATTAACGAGAGGTCACCGTCGCGGTACTCGACCACCGTGCTTTTTTAAAGAAATAATGGTGCAAGGATATAGGTGTCGAGGAGGGAGGATCGAGGATGGATCTGTTAAAGATCGCTGACCTTACGTATAGGAACAGAAAATTTATTTTTACGGTCTCTTAAAAATCTATATAAACTCGAGATAGAAAACGAATCGTAAAGATTGTTACGTCATGTAGCACTTTTTAGTGTAAATACGACACGATGAAAGCTATTTGGAATAGTGCTAGGTTCCGTCTAGCACAATAGAGGATTTGAAATTTATATATATATATATATATATATTTATTAAAATATATATATATATACATATGATATACATAGCGACCGCTTTAACATGTGTAAATTTGTTTGAAATCCCTAGGTATATACATGTATGTATAATTATATCTACGAGTCCACGATATTACTACATGCTCAAACACGAGATTCGTTCCCCCGCCCCTCCCCCCGTTCGATCTTTCATTTTTCTAATGCGGTGATAATGCCAAAGTGTTCAGAGGGAAATGGTTCACCGTGTCCGTTTTAATCCTTCCCGTGCTTGCACAGAGAATGGATCCTAGTTCTGCCCTTCGTTTTACACCCATCAATTATATATAAATATATATATATATATATATATGTGCACACATATATATATATACGAATCGTGTCTTCGAAATAATTGGTAATTTTATAATTTGTAGAGACTAACTTCCGAACGTTTTTAGAGCTGTCCGTGTACTTCTGTTATGGACAGACCGCAGACCTTCCGTGTTCTAGCGTATTGTAAGGACGTAACTTAAGTTTTAATAGTATTGTAATTTCTGTGTCGGACGATTTGTATATTTTCTATATATTGTATCCTTTAAGATTTTACCCCCTGGAAGACCACGAGCGTTTGATACTAATTCCATCGAGCGGCTGATTAGCAAATAATAAAACTTTGCAACAAAGTGACCAAAGTTTGAAAAGAAGAAAAAAAAATGAAAAAAAAGAGAAACGAAAGGTTTATAGAGAAACGGCGCATAGTCTCCCAATGGTCGTGCGCTCCGCATAAATTTATGGAAACTATATATATACATGTATATGTATTTACGTATATGTATGTATGTATATATATACACATCCTGTAATAGCGCACAGGCGCTGGAAATCGATGCGTGAGAACGTTCTTTCAAACGAAACAAAACCAGATCTCTTTATATTCTGACGACCATTCGAAGAGTGTAAATTCTCCGCCTATACGATTAATTCGATGTAATCTAGTTATTTAACTAAGCAAATATTTCATAGAAAACGTCCAGCTTTGTCGTTGTATCTTCAGTCGGTTTGATTTCACCGTAGGTAGGCGCCCGGAGATGATTTTAGAATGCGAAGAGAGAAGGAACGGGATGAAAAAAAAAAATAAGTATGAAGTAAATATGGTTTGTGTCGTGGAGGATCCAATTAATCGATGTACTATCATTTTGTCTGCTTGCACCTTACACAAGGCTGTAATATATTTTACTTATTATAATATAAATATCTCTGCGAAGGAATTATCATTTGCGTCGGTGTAACCAAATCGTAGCCGGACTTCTTTGGGATCTCTGTGCTGTGGCAGAGGGGAATAGGGAGGAAATGGGAGAAGCGCACCAAAATGAAAAGAGTTTTTCTGTAATCTGGAGAATGGAATGATTGTATAATTTCTTATTAACCAGTTTGCCTGTCGCTGGATACCCTGGACAGAAATAAATGCCTGTCTTGTAAAAGACTATCTTTTCGTGTCATCTTATCGTGTGGTTCACATCCAAGTTGCCGGCGTTCGACGAATCCTCGGAGGAGAAGCCCCAGCGAGCGGGGGAATCGCCACCACGGGGGGACTGGGCTAATTAGTTTTACGCATGGAATTTGTTTTCCTCGCTCTTCCTACCGGTCGGTCGGCTTGTTTTTATTGACCGTAATGTGAAACCCAGCCTCCGACCACTTTGCGTGGGAGTCGTCACGTGCACTGGCGTGCCTGCGTGCAGGAAGCACAAGTGTCGTGTTCGCTCCGCCGTTCGGAAACCATTTGTCAAGTATTACGGCCAGGTCGCAAATACTCGAACCGAAATCCCTGTGAATTACTCGAGGTAACGGAATGCTGATAATTCGAGAGTCTATTAAGCCACGATTAAAAGTAATTACAGAACTTGAAGGACTTCCGCGAAGGAATTCCTATCAAGTTCCTCTTATATTAATAGACTCCCGGTTGATGAAAGTTTCCTTAGTATTCTTTATAGAAACTAATCGACCGTGCATCGAATTTCCCTCGTTTCACCTTCGTCTCTGACTTACTACATACACGAGGAGAAACTTCTAACTGCATGATGCTTCGAGAGCAACATTCCTCTGGGGGATTGTTGCAATTAGCTTTAATTTTCTTCATTGATCCGCGCTCTTGAACTTTTACTTCTGCTGTTTGTTGTTATTGGCGTTACCGCCGCTCTGTCCTTAACTTGTAAATCCACTTTCTCGTATTCTGTGTATCAGGCTCTTGTATTAGGCTGTCGATTAATAAGCTCTGTTTTTGTTAGCGCTGAATCGTGCGAGTGCAAGTGGCCGTCCCTGAGTGCACGTGCAGTTCACATGTGAATTTGAGCGACGCGAAGGGGGCGGGGTTAAGAGTGACACGTGGGGGAAGAGGGATTCCTGGAGGAAGCGAAGGAAATGACGGCAGTTAGTCATTCATAAGCGGCCAGTGTGGTCGGACGCGGCTCTACCAAGACATTGTGTAACTGATAACTGTGCAGAGCGGTATGGCTGCACGAAAGAGAGAGGAATCATCGAAACAACGTTATCAAGCGAACGCACGTGAAAGGGACCGCACTCATAGGTGAATTTCTTTTCCTTATGAAACGCTAAAACGTCGCGCATTCCTTTTCACCCAGTCTCTTCAGCAAAATTATTTATTTCCCCTTCTGCGACTCTTTATATTTCTGTAATACCTTGAACGTAGACTTAAGGACTTAGACTCGAAGTTGTATAAGCGCTGGTCATCAGCTCATTAGTGCAATGAAATTGTAACAGAAGCATTGTATAAAGTATGTATTTATGTTTCCCCTGCAGATCTGTGTACTAATTACTATCTACGATAAGATGTAGTTTTCTCTAAGCGTGCCCCAATCATCGCAGTTGAAAATGCGACGATGAAATTTCTATGCTCCTAGAGGCACAGACTTATAAACACCTAATCCTTAGTTCTGTGAAACTAAGGACAGACTCGGTGTCAGAATAATTCTAATCGTACGATCTGTGAAAGTATCACACGCATATCATTATGTATAACTATATTATTGATTTCTTGTACACTGCTCAAAGTAACTAAAGAAATGGATTCGGTAGAAACAGATATTCTTGGTGTTCGGTTTGGCAGAAAGATTTTGAGCAGCGTACAAGTGGAAACTTGTATATCCAATAGTGGAAAATTTGTGAATATTCATTTGTGGAGGGTAAAGAATGCGGACAGCTACGAGACTCAAGAAATCCAATCTTCACTGTGCAGTGTGAACACGGCTTTCAGTGCCTTGAGAACATTAATACCGACGGAACCCGCGGATAGGAAATTATCGAAAATAGAGACTTTGAGATTAGCTAGCAGTTATATCAGCCATTTGGGCGCTGTCCTCGTTGCTGGCCCCATAGATCAGCCCTGCTTACGCGCCGATCACAATGGCGATGTCTATGGGATGAGTCGCTGGGCAGATTTCCAAGCGAGGCCACAAGTTTGCACCTTCTGCCTTGCCATGCATAAGAAATACGTAAGTTCCGTAACAACTCGTAACTTTCTCATTCAACGATAAATGACAACAACCACTGTATTATATAATTCATCGCCGTAAGAATAAGAACTTCTATCTTTCAAGTGAAAGTTAGTACTAAATTAGGGAGCACATAATAACCATTGTCCTTTAAATTTCCAGGCTTTAAGTATCCCCTCCGAAGTGATATCAGATTGTCAGAGATCAGAGAGAACACCGTACGTTATCCCCACAACTTCAGCAAGCTACTTCGATCTAAGCCATGTGTAAAGACTACGCTTTATATATAATTCGCTGTAAATTTCCTGTATATATACACCTAATCGAATTTAATAAATTTTATATTATACACGTACGCATACGTGTACATTGATTCTAGCTAAAAAAAATAACCAATAGTCACATTAGACAAAATATACCTTGTAACGTTTATTCGTCTCTAGGAAGATGGAGGTGGTTATTGGAAATATCTTTTGTCATTTCTTTCCCCATAACATTTGAACATCGAACATGAAAACACGTGACACAACCGAGCTCAAAATAATCCCATTGCATCTCGTCGGACCCGTTGTTTACCAGTGCCGGCTCTCTGTAAACGCAAAGATTTGCCCGGCAAATTATTAAACGCATTTACGGCAACAATTTCGCGCACAGAACACACAATTCGCCGTGCAATCGTACGGGATCACGGACACCACGCGGACGAGCGTAGTACGGCGGCGAATGTTTCAGTCTTTCGAAGTCAACAATGCTGTGAGGAGGGCAGATTTTCGTTTTACTCCTCGTTTCTCGTTACTCGTTTGAATTTCAGTGTTTTTATTCGGTTATCCATCGCGAGGTGGCCCGTAAGTAATGTTCGCCGTGAAGCAATCCCTCGAATGCCCCCATATCCACAATTAGGTAAGCTTGCTGCAAAAAAAAATCGCCAAGAGATCCGCACGCTAGCCATAGTAACCGAAATCAATCACCGCCATTATGGCAAAACTGAAATTCACGGGGGACCTCGTAGGCTTTTGCTCCGCGTTCCGAAACATTTGCAATGGGAATCGATAGCAGCGCAGCTACGTCGATCGACACACGCCGATTTACAAGCTGCGACTAACGCGCGGAAAATAAATTTCCTAATCGCGCTCCCATCTGCGGTTCGTAAAAAAGTCTGACCCCATTAACGCTGGGCACGGAAATTGTTTTGAAAACTGTTGCTCGGCTTGGGATCTCGTAAACATTCCGTTCCCCGCGGTTTGTTACGGCTTTATAGAATCCTCGGGATTGATTCTCCGTTTCGGTAAAAGTGTACGGGCGCCGTTTCGCGAGGGTAGGAGGACGGACGCGGGCACCGCGGGTGGAAAATTTAAAATCGGGCAAATTAGCGCCCTGAACGGCGCGTACGACCGCCATCTTGTAAAAGTGTCTCTGTAGTGTTTGGAGGTTCAGCGAGAAGGAACAGCAGCTTCACCGGAGGCTGGAAGTCCTTTTGAAGTGGTTGCAACGGTCCTTGGCAGTCCCTGGGCACCCAGGTGACCTCGTGCGAGGCCAGGGTACCTTCAAGCTGCTAGGACAACCCCACGGCCAGGGAACTCGCCTACACGCCCGACTCTCGCGAAGATGGTGAGCGCTCGTTCGCACGGACACTTTCGTCTAACCCCCCTTGGCGGAAATTTGTTTTTCACCTGGGGGGATCACGTTCTCTCGTTAATAGGCCGTACCGTCCGCCGGACACTGATTTATGCTGATTTACGAGGGGACGACTCTGTCGAACGTCGACGGGGATTTAACCTGTCTCTGGGTGACTCGCAACTCGACGTTCAACCGTCAGCTCTCGCTTGTCAATATTTTTATTAGCCCGATGCGTACGCGATGGATTCCCCTTCTGCGAACTTGAATTCCGTAGTATGGTAATGTGTGCCTGAATGGTTCTCGGAAATCTTGTAAATCTGTATCAAGCTGAATGTACTTGCGATGTGGATCGTATTGGTTTTGTGAAAGGGCTCCTTTGGTTTTTAAGCTCTCCTGTCTTGTAACGTAGCGATTGGGATGTCTGCGGGATTGCTTGTTGCTGAGTCCGCTTGGCGAGTCGCGGGTGATGGTCGAAGGGATTCTGGGTGATAGGGTGATAGGGTTTCATTGGGTCGAGGTACGGTGCTGGGTGGTTCATGGATTTCTAAGGAGAGATATTGCAGGACTTTGATGTCAAGGAACTGATAAATTCTTAACTAGCTACCTTTCACCGAAAGGTGGTTAGTCAATTTTTTCATGGATGATACATAGAAAATTTATTTGTCATTCATTGATTTGATTAAAGAAACGGATATTCCCATGGCAAAGTATGGTTTTTTCTTATTTCCAAATAAGCTTTTAATACATTTTATTCATACATCTGTATTTCTATCATTTATCATTTGTCATTTAAAGGTTAACGGCAAGTGTGAAATAAGTCTCGGTAAACCACAGAATCTTGCAATATCTGATGTAACAATCTGGATGTTTAAAGTATATTTACACAGCATTGCATTTGTGTTACATTCAATTACGTACGCTTTATAAATTTATTCGTCTATCGTTTCTAAATACTGGCTGCATCGTTTTAATATCAGTTGTGCTATTTAGAGTTCGGCATCAACTGGTGGAACTGAGGGGTCTAGTCCAGCCTCTAGCCCTGCCTCAGCTACAAGTCTCACTATGGCTGCCCCAAAGTATGGTACATTAGTACCGAATCGCATCTTCGTAGGTGGTATCTCGGCTAATACCAGCGTGGAAGAACTTGCTCAACTTTTTTCCTCTTACGGCAATGTAAAAGCTACGAAAATAATCGCTGATCGTGCCGGTGTCTCCAAAGGCTATGGATTTGTCACGTTCGAAACTGAAGAAGAAGCTAAAAGACTTCAGCAAGAGGTGCGAAACACTCCCTACACGCTCTTACCGCGACACCGATTCGCATCGACAATTATAAACAATTTCGCTTTCAGTCCGAATGCATCGTGTTAAGGGAAAGGAAATTAAACATAGCACCGGCAATTAAAAAGCAACCTTTCAATAGATCTTTCGACGGTGGTTCTGGATCACCACCCTCTGTGCCTACTAGTACTTACTACTACCCAAACGGTCAGCGCAGTAACATTTCATAACACATTACCCACGATTTCCTTCGTCGCGTAACAATCTTTTCGCTTTCCCATCAGGTATGGGGTTGACGTACCAAAACGGGGTGACATTTTACAACACAACGGCTCCTGCGCCGACGACACCAATCGCTGCGCCAACTGATCCAGCAACTATTTATCAAGCCACAGGAGTGTTTGGTAAATATCGCGCTAAGAAATCACAATACATTGTCAGTAGTCTTCGAGCTTTCTTAATAACCAAGTTGAAAATCGATCATTAGGGCCACAAGCAGCTGGTCATCAGACATTCGCGCCTGTGATGTACCAGTGTCCGGCACCGTCTCTCTACATGCCACAGCAATATCAGTATCCGCCTATGCCGGTGAGTAAAGCAACCGTACGGAGCACCTCCGTAGATCTCTTTCTCTGATACTCCCTTTAATCTTGGGCCATATATGTACATCCTCTTATCATGTGAATACTGTACGGGTTTATTGGTTGTATTTATATTAAACGGTAAATCGGTTGCGGTTTGACAGACAAATGGTTTGATGGGAGAAGCCATACCACCGGCGTTTCTACCCAACCCTCAGCAAATGCCTACTTACGTCCTTCTCGACGCTATACAGTATTGAGGTCTAAAGGTACATGGTCTATGCTAAATGACTAGCATGCAGCGCATCATCTTTGTGCGTTTTTATTTGTCAGTCTACTGCATGGCCTATCAATGCATGCACATCTTTTGACATTCACGATCCACGATTAATAGTATTCTTAGTGCGAGCATTTTTATCGTTTCCCTCGAGCGCGAGCAAGCACCAAACCGAGTTCTCGCATTTCACGATTATTTCTTTCATCTGTCCATCAAGTTGCGCATCTCTTATACGCTTGTCACGTTGGAACAGAATCTTACCATAGTAAAAAAACATCGCAGATATTTGGCAGTGTGGCTCACGATGTTCTTAATGTCACTTGACACCACAACTTCTGTATTACACCGAGGCACGTCGAATAGTACAACAGTGCCATGCTTCGAGACACTTTATCCCCATCGTGCGTTCTATATCATATGAAATACCGGTCTCTTCCGAGTCGTTCTAAACGAGGAGGAACGGTTAGCATAAACTTGCACGTAACAAGTACGATGTACCATAGGCATGCGTAAGAGCGAGATTAGAGTCGAATTAAGGTAAAGTATCGCGGGCAGTTGAGCGTCTCCGGGAGGCGGCTCGGTATCGACAGATTCTTTATGTTATTTCATAGCATGTACATTGACCTTAGTACTCCAAGAACGAGATTGATTCGCCAGATTTAGCGTCGTGTACGAATGTTTAAGGAGGAGAATTTAGGGAGACCTCCCAGGTTCTCCGGGCAATGTACGATGTTTTGCATAAAATAGATGGTACCCTTGTTCTCTCCCTATCGATCACTGTTGGCCGAGCGCGACTGGATGACCAACTAATATTCACCTCTCTTTTCTGTGCAGTACGAGACGTATTACGCAGGGGCGACCGCCGCCGGAGCTCACCCGTACTTGTACAGCCCCAGCAACTCGCAAAGCAACACGAGCGGCGGTAACAGCAATTCCGGGAGCGGGAACAACGGCACAGGGGCGGCCAGCCCGCCTACAGGCCCGCCGCCGCCGCTCCCGTCTCTGCTACCGCAACCACCAGCGCACTTCTACGGCCCTGCCGCGCCGCCACCCCATCATCATCCGCCGGTCCCCGCAGGCCCCCCTCCGCCGCAGATGGATCACATCTACTACTCGATCGCAGCCGGGCCCCATCCACCGCCGCCTCAGCACGTGCCCATGGGACTGACCGATCAGCAGCTGTTGCTTTGCGCCACCGACTCGCTGTGCCAGCAAGCGTCTTCGTCGGACGGCCAGGCCGCTCCACAGGAGGTAAGTTGACACGTATTTTACGCCGGGATGGGCCGTATGTCCTGGATGAACGGTAGAGACAGAGTAAGCAACTGTTTATAGCATCCCAGGCGAGACGGTAGAATTTACCGAGATAATCCGGGGCGGCTATCTATGCGCGCGCGTTAGTACATGAAAACAATACACATAACCAGCAATCTTTCCGAGACATTGAGAAAAACTACTATCTGTGACCTAAACCCGTAGGACTCTCGTTCGACATCGAGCCACTCGGAGCAACCACAACATGGTGAAACACAGGCTGCTACAGGGTCAGCCACACCCCTGATGTCCTTAATGCCCGTGAAATTCCCCATGTCTGGTCGTTATACCAATTACCATCCGATCGCGATACACACCGCCAACTTGTACAGTTCACAGACATGCTTGAACGAGACCGACGATTGCGGCGGCAATCAGATGCATTGCAGGGCCATCGTTTACCACCCGGCAGCCGTATACATTCCCCACGCGCATACACCACCGTATCACAACGCATCCGGCGGCACTAGCCTGCTACCGACGCCGCCGTCGGTCTCCCAGCCGATGTACGACTCGTCCGGCAAGGGCCAGACGTACGGCTCCAGGGACTACGCGAAATCGGGGCCGGCGAACGGCCAGAGCACCGGCTACTCCAAGTCCCAGGGCCACGGGCTCGCGTTGTCGTCCCATCAGGGGCCGTTCGTTAAAGCTCAAACCCTAGGGAACGCTCAGTCGTACAAGCACAGTAGCGCGGAGGGCGGTTACAAGTACTCGTCGCCGGCAATCGCGTCCTCGCGGTTCCCCGTGCAATATAACAGACGAACGGCGGCTGGCTCGGCCGTGGGCTCGCCGGCTTGCTTGTCAGGGCAAAAGTCGGAAGGTTACAGCGGGCCGCAGGGCTTGCAGAGGTCGGGAGGTCATCACCTAGCCTCGAGCCTGGTGGCGGCTCAATCGTACACGCCCTCTAAGATGTTCAACGCCGGCCAGGGCTTCGAGTACGCGAACGGCCGCAGGCATAACAGCAACGACCAGTATTTCGACGCCGTCGCGATAAAGCCGGGCAACTACTCGGCCCGGAAGGCCGCGGCGAACAGCTACAGGAGCAACAACGGGCAGACAGAGGGCACGGTTGGCTCCGGTGGCCAGGCGACCGAGTGTTACTCTAGCAATCAGATAGAGAGTGATAGTAGCAGCGGCCCGCAGGTCGCACAGGGTGGCGTAGAGAGCAATAGTTCAGAGAAGCCGGTTAGCCCACCGCCAGCGCCGTATTCGCCCATGACACGACCCCTTCCAACTCTGTCACCACCCACCTCCCAGGTCCAGTTCTATACCCCGGCGCAGAACCGTTATCAGCCATCCCTAGCCCCGTCCCAGCACCAGCACCAGCAGCAGCAGACCGCCAGCCAGCGACGGTACAACATCGCGCCCGCACTGCCCGCGGGCAGAAAGCCCACGGAGAAGTACTCCGGCTCAGCTGGAGGCCAGTCGACCGCCGCCGGGACTATGCTGCGCCAGAGCAAGTACAAGGTGAACGGGATCATGCAGACCGGGGGCAAGGTGCCCGACGACAGTTTGGGCGGGGCTGGAGACGCTCCTCCGGGCATTGGAAGGATGCCCATCACGCCGCCGGGCACGCCCCGTGGACATCATCCCGGCCACCCTGCCGGCGATCAGAGTCAGCTGAGCGACACGTGCCATCAGATGCAAGCTCTCAGCCTGTGAACGAGCTCCTCGGCCGGTCGTCTTGGCTTTCTTTTTCCTCCCTTCTTCTCATCTGGTTAAGATACATTGTAGTAGGATACACGTAAGCTGTCGCGGATGGAAGAAACGCGGGGCGAGACGCTGGAAACGGCACACGGGCGGGGGGGTTGTAGACAGCGGTAGCTACTGTTAGGCGTATAATTTAAGTTGTAGGGAATTGAGAGTCCCGAGGGCGCATTCTGTACAGTTTCCGAAGTGTTCAAGGACCTGGACAGGCGGTCCAGGCTAATGGAATAGACTGTAAGGAGGTTGATAGTTTGCTGCAATCCGAGGGCACTTGGGTGTCGACGCAAGTACCCTGCTGCGTTTCTTCTGTCCACGGCGTATAATCGTTATAAGCGCGCGTAGCATCTCGATTTTCGAAGCCGTACGGATAAGGGAAGATAGACGGGAAGCGTTGCCTCTCGGCACGGCTACGTTTATATTCGGCTGCGAAGCGCGTTGAATCGGAGAGACGTGTTACCGATTCTTGTCTTTGTGATCTCACGACCGAAGTCCTGGTAACATGGGAAAGCCGGAATAGAGAAAGAAACTAGACAGCTCGAACGGTGTTGTGTAAATTATAAATTCTTCGGTAAATTATCAAACGTACTAAATTGTTAAGCATTTATAAAAAAAAAGGAATATATATATATACATACATACATATTATATATATATATATATATAAGATTTAAGATAAAATACGATATTTAAAGATTATTATGTTAGTTATGAAAAAGAAAATGATATACACGATTAATATATATATATATATCATATATATATACATATACTCAAGTATATTATATATATATATATATCGAAGAGGACAGATATAAGCTTAGAGTAAAGAAGAGGAAAGGAAACAAAGGAATTCGAAGTCAGGTTGCATTATCTCTCGCGAGGGTCGGATGTTTAACGAAACGAGAATACTTGTATCTCGGGTAGACGTTACGGATACGCTACGTATAATTTAAAGAAATCTATGTTATGCAGTATTTGGCGTCATATATGCGCGACATAGGCTCGACGAAACCATGAATCTCACGAGCAAGGCTAGAGTAGGATAGATGGATTTAAAACGACAAAAACGAATAAAACAAACACAAATGGAATAAACAGGCGAATAGAGCAGAGGAAAAAGTAATGATAATAGAAACAAAAAAAAAAATAAAACAACGTTGTTATCGTACAAAGACGAGCGATTTGTTATGTGTTCAAAAAGAGAATAAAAAGACGCGCGCAGAGGGGGTAAAATAGGGAGGCAGAGTAGAGAAAGTTGAGTTTCATAAAAAAAGAAAACGATAAAGAAAAAGAAAAAACGGTTGCTCAAGGCACTGCCACGTCTTCTCGTTTTTCATTTTTCGACCCGCAACAAATGGGTGAGACCGTACTTATAGTTTATTAATTAGAGTAACCGTGTGACCCGACATTATCTCATGCATTCTCGAAACGGTAGCGGACACTTGATTTTATCGTTCTTTCCTTTTCGACACGAAAGTTATCCGCGCAAACGAAACCAAAAAGAACAAAAAACAGGGCGAGAGAGATAGAGAACGGAAGAGAGAGAGAGAAAAAGAGGGGGAGAGAGAGAGAGAACAGTAAACGGGATCCGTAAATAGCTGTTTAAAAAAAGCAACAAAAGAGATGCCCCATACCCACACGAATACGATAAAAATAATGAAAAAAAAGTATATGTAATAATGAATTAAAAAAAAAAATGTGTCGGCTGTGAGCTTCCAAGCAAATAACAATAATTAAATTATTATAATATAAAAAGTTAAAGTTAATATTCTACCTAATTGTTATGAACGTGAATTTCTTTTATCTATAACGAGAAATTTGTTATCTCATATCTCGCATATTGTAGCTATTATATTGTCTATTTAAAAGAAAGGAAACGGGGGAGGGGGGAGGGAGCTGTGCTGCAGGATTCGAAAGTTCGCGGGGGCGCGGCGATTCAAATATCGCGCGGCGGAAAATACGACCGAAGGGAGAGACGGAGCGGCGAGAGAGAGAGAGAGAGAGAGAGAGAGAGAGAGGAATTATTATCCATGAGGGAAGACGGCACCGTGGACGACACGACAAAAAAGGCCTAGTTCGCGTAGATTACCCGTGGAAGTCGTCACGAGAGGAACGATTAATTTGTCGAGGAGAGGATGAGCAAAGGAAAACGAGAAAGAGAAGTGAGAGCGAGAGGAAAAAAGCAAGAGTGCCTTCTATTTGTTTTCGTGATTGTATTGTTGAACATTTGTTGCGTTACGTTCCAAGAGCCTCTAAATGTTGTTATAAGATAAAAGCGTAAAAAAAAAAGATGTTTGAAGAATGTTGTTCCTCTATTTATTTATTGATTTAATGGGCCGCGCGGCCCGACAACAAGCACCCAGGAGAAAACGAATGATACAAGCGAATTTGAACGTGTGAAAGTATGCGCTGTTAGACGGATTGGGGATTCAGGGATGATTAATTAGATCGAAAGAAGAGGAAGAAAAAGAAGAGAGAATGATTATCACACACTAGAGGGGGTGGGGGGAGGGGGGAAATAGGATAGAGTAGAAAGAAAAAGATGTAAAATCGTCGCATACGGCATTCGAGTCGCACGATCCCTTTTTTCTCATTGTGTACGTTGCAACAGGATAATGTAATCTATATTGTAACAGAAAACGTAATTCGAAAGGAAAAAAAAGAAGATAAAGAGCAGCTCGTTTCGGCACCTATTTCTATGTATGATACACACGGAAGATATCTCAGCAATATACATATATAAATATAAATATATATATATATATACATACATAAAAATAAATATACTTATATAGATATTAACGAATAAACAGGAAAAAACATAAAAGAAGAGCGTATACCGACGGGTATATAGTATATGGGAATGCAAGAGTGCGACAGACGCGTATTTGGGTGTGCGTGTGGCGCGAATCTGGTTAGGTGGCTGTGATTATTGCGTGCAAGTTAATAATTATTAAAAGAAAGGGGGAAAAAAAAACGAGAAGAAGAGACAATTCTACGTGTGTGAGCATCCGCGTGTCGGTAGTGCATCGATGCCTGTTCTCTCACCGCGCCACACACGCGCATATTTCATACACGTATTACATATATAATACGCATACATACATACCTTACATATAACGTACATCTATACGAGAATATAAAGAAAAGAAGCGCGCGAGAACCAAGCGCGATTCTATGTTCAGTTTGGTACTGGCCCCCCAGGCGAGCAGCGAGGCGTATTTAGGAAGCGGGCCGCTTGATCCCGGTTATTAATCCATGTACTAAATTCAACGTAGAATGGTGCTGATACGACGTAAAATACAATATAATATATATTATAATGTAAAAGGAGTCTAAGATAGATATTAGAGGGTATGCGTAGTTGAGCATAGGAATATAATTGATGTATATTCTACACGCTGTGAGAGATGTGCTTTCTACGATTGCGGATCGCTGTACGCTGCAGCAGATGCGATTGAGTTTTAAGTCTGTGTGACAGGACTCGTCGAGACAGTGGAAACGCGTTTGTTACTCCGCGAAAAGTTGCTTGTAGATTTCTTCATTTATCTTCTATTCTAAATTTCGCTCGCACTACTGGCACTACAGAGACGCATCGTGGCCTAATTCTGGTGTATTAAATCCTAGGTGTATTACCGTATCAGTTTCAGATTCAGATTCTCAGGTTCAGATTCTCGCAACGCGAATTTAAGTTACTGCAGTTGCAATTCGGCGATTAATTGCTTCGAGAGTGTAAGGCTTCTTTCATTAGGAAATATCAACAACCTCGCGTATTCGACAATCTAGAAAGCATACCTCCTGGAACACGAAAATTGATGTATTAAAAAAAAAATACCATAAATTATACACAAAATGACATGTAGGTTGTATGACAAAGAAACTATCTAAGTACCCGATGATAATAAAAAGAATATATTACATATAAGAGATGCATATATTTAAAAGAAAATAAAGACATCTGTGCATGAACATTATATAGACGGAAGAAAAGGTATAGACTAAAAATAAGTGTGAATCTCTTCTGCGAATATATATATATATATATATATATATATAATAAAAATCTCATTCAAGATATAAAATATACAATGCTCCACTACATATACAGTGTATTTGTGAATTTACCTTTCTCGTCCAGTTGCGTCTAATTTTTTTATTCTGTTCGCAATGGAAAATAGTGGCTCAGCAGCGGAGCTGAAATGAACACGCCTCCTTCGAATAGATTAAATGTTTTATTGATTCAATAATATGCTTTACAATCACGTCTTATTCATTTAGACTTCTGTCGCTAAACAAACGGTATAATCTAAGGTATTTGCACTAATACATTGTATTAATCATCTATCGTATCACATGATCTGCCGTAAAGCGGAAATCTAAATACGCAACGGGGTCCAATACACTAGAGTATACGTTTTATATATTTTCGGTTAATAAAAACGGATGTATAAATGGCACAATTCCTACTTTATGTCATTGACGTGCCATTACTGCGAGTACAATTTTTCGCATAAGACTAAACGGTTCTCTTCAACGTACTAGAAACTCAATACTTTGTTTTAGTAGCAATATGTAATATTCTACTAGGATCACATTGATTATCATAGCTAATAATCATCACACTTGCTTCCGGGCAGTATCTATAAAACCCACCATTCCTTCGTGACCATTAGAAAAATTCTCGGATCTCAAAACATGGCAGTGTAAAAGAAGTTGGCATAATTCTGAATCTTGGAATCAGAGATGGGGGTAATTTTTATTTAAATAAAATTTCGAATAACGAATAAAAGTTAAAAAAAAAAATCATCATTCGCTCGTTAATCGGAGTTAATTTTACGCAACATGCGAGAACGATTTTTTTTAACTTTCATTCCTTTTTCGAAATTTTATTTAAAAAACTTTGTCCATCTCTGCTTGGAATCCGATCACTCTGAATCGATATGCGTGTATAAATATATATCTTTCCAGGAATATAAGTGTCTAAGAAAATTGTGTCGAGGAATATTACGGACACTGGCGTGGTTCACCGTCGGCGATTAAATACCGAAAGGAAATGCTCGCGTTCGAATGTTGTAAAATCGCAGTGATTAGAAAACTCTTTAAAAACGTACAAAAATGTCAAAGTTCTCAGAGTATACTTGTCTATAAAAATCCCGAGTATCCTAGAACCGTAGCTCTAAGTATAACGATGTTGCGCGCGGCCCGGATTCTTTCAATAGTTAAACGGTTTACAATTCAGTGGTCATGTGTGACGTTAACGCTTGCACGCGAGTGGCGTTGCAGCTTTTGCATAGCACATGGTCGTCCAAGGGATAGCAGCCACGCCCCTCTGAATCGGAAGATAAAACCAAGCCGCAGTCTTCGCATTTGTAGCATTGGATGTGAAAGCTGCGGTCGAGGGCCACGACCCGCACGGTCTCGTCTTGCCCTGGCTCCGGCATGATCGGTAGCTTGCAGACGCAGCAACGCGGCGCGAACTTTCTGTAACACGGAAACCCTGGTTCTTGAATCCATACTATCGATAGAAACGATTTCACCTGAATAACCAGTGTCGCTTACTTATGAAAGCATTGTATGCAATGAATTTGATTCGTAGCGTCCACCGTGAACGGTATACCATCCAAGCTCTGGCCACAGACCACGCACGTGAAGCAGGACGGATGATAAGGCTTGCCGGTAGCCCTTAGTATCCTGTCCAGTATCGGTCTGGTGCAGACGCAACACTTCTCTAACGTGTTCAGATAGTCCTCCTCGCAGTACGGTTTGCTCTCTAACGAATAGAACGGTTTACCCTGCAGGTTCACCTTGCAAACGTAACAGCAGAAGCAATCGATGTGAAACACCTTGTCCATCGCGGAGCAGCCGGTCCCTTCGCCCTCGACTTTCCGCCCGCACTGCGCGCAGATCCCGTATATATCGGCGTCCTCGGCATTGTCTTCCATTCCTTGGACTAGTAAGTCCGTCAGAACGTCCACCTTGAAACAGAAGGGCCTTGTAAATCTGGGAATAAAACGCGACCGTAAAAGAAGTAGCAGCTCGTTGAAGTGATGCTTCTCGGTGGTAAGGGACTCGAAGGAATAGTTGAACTAGGCTTCGACGTACCTCTTTCACTGGAGATACTTTCCCCTGTGGCTGAGTCGATGTAGCGGACCCGTAGCCAGAGTACATGGAGTAATTGCAAGACAGTTGAGAAGGTGGTCTTGGATTTATTGGTTCGTATATAGATTCATACGTTGAGCTGGACTGAGAGCTTGGTCCGTAGATATCGTTCGGGTAATTGTCCGGAGGGAAATCGGTTTGATAAGTGGCATGTCTTAATTCGCTATAGCTGGACGAAACAGGACTCGGCGGAGGCGGCAGTTCTTCCGGCGGCGGCGGGAAGGAACTACTCGGAACGCAGGGAACGTACTCCGAAGGTTCCGGCGGTGGCGGTAAGTCATCTGCGATACAACGATTAATTGGATTAGTAGATGGAACAGCGAAATTACAGTGACGGACGAAAGATCGTTTTTTTAAATTTTTTTGTGAGCCTGTAATGAAAATTCAAAAATCACGTTTGTAGATTGGAGTAAGTTGTATACGTGTCTAAAATTTCATCAAAATCGGTGAACGTTGCTCTAAGATATAGACGCTTAATGATCGCAGAATAAGGCTTAAAATCGCGAAATTCCTGAAATCGGCGATTTTCGACCTTATTCTGCGATCTTTAAGGGGACTAGGCAGTAGAAAAATCGATTCTTTATTGCATTTTCCGAAAGTACTATCTTTTCTCAGTAAAATGTCGCTTGGTTTATAGTAAAATTCGCAAAATTGTAGATTTGCAGCTAAAATCGTCAAACTTAAGCGTATATAACTCAGAGCAACGTTAACCGATTTTGATGAACTTTTAGGCATGCATACAACTTACTTCAATCTACAAACGGGATTTTCGAATCTTCATTACAGGCTCACAAAAAAAGTTTAAAAAACGATCTTTACTATTTCCTTTTGTTATTCCGACCAATTGCATTTTTTTTAAAACGACGAAACACGTCACTTAGCAAACTAATCCTTCGAACTTCTAAAAAAAAAAACTGAAGTCGTTTGGACGAATTCTAAAAAAGTTATGCGATTTGAAAGGTTGTAAAGTTTCTTTCGTCTGCCACTGTATATCAAAGGATATCTCGAGTGATTACCATGAGAGGCAGGAATGTTGCTATACGTATTCTCTGGCTTAGAGTTCCACTGAATATTGCTATAGATTATATCCTTCTCTGTCTTGCCACTGCTTTTAACTGGCATCGACGCTGGGGGATCTACGTTGCTGTATACAACATTCCTCGCTGATCTCAAGTGATCTTCGACTGGAACCTGGGCGGCAGGCATATTCCCAATGTTGGAATAGTAATTCTTTTCGTCGTATCCATACTTCGGCTCGAACTTCTCATCCGCTTGGTGTACGAAGAAGTTATCGTTGTTCTGGTAGACCGTCGAGGCGTCTTTCCCATTTCTAGAGGCCGACAGGGAGAAGTCATTTTTCTCTATATTCAGAGGCACGTACGGCGAAGGGGAATTCACGTATAAATTCGACGGCTTCTCGTTAGCTCCAGAATTATTCAGCACCGTACTGTACGAAGGCGTGGTCGCAGCCTTCACGGTGTAACTTTGCGGTATCTGAAAGGATAACACGAAATGAGTTTTCGTACTTAAAGGACATTAATCGCTGTATCCTAATTCTCGTCAATTTTACCATTGACATGTCCATATAACAATGGAACAGACATGTGAAAGGAACATAAGACATAGTTAGCAGCCGAACGATTAAGCTTCCCGTCGCCCACGCATAATTTACTGACCTGAGGCTGGGATTTTTTCGGTTTCGGTGGTACAGCCGGCCCCACCTTCTTGCCGGGCTTCGCAGTCTTGACGCCATCCCCGTGGTTGATTTGTAAACTAGCAATTTGTTGCTCCAAATTACTGACATTAGACATTTTCCTACAAACAATACAGTCTTACACGTCCCGCTCTAAACTAAACCAACGCTAGAAAGCTGCGTGCAGCGGATTACGTTTAAAACATGCAGCAGCGACAATGTAATGTAATACGCGATACTGGGAGCATTATCACAAGGAAATTATCACCAGTCGGATATTATGCCTGTGAAGTAAAAGTACACATCACCTGCTCCTACCAGAATGGAGCTGATTCCACTGAGAAAGCTCCTTAACTCACCTGGTAAGTTGGCGAAACGGATCGTCCTTTAAAAACCTTGGCCCGCGAAGCTATCGAGACCGAAGCTAGAGAATTTTTCGCAACGGGAACCCGTGAAATATGCTCACGTGAGTGTGCCGTGTCAGGACCGAATGGCTGACTCATAAATCCCCTTATCACTTCGGAAATTCCTTTGCGGTGAGTTTTCGGAGCCGACCGTGGCCCTCTTCCGCACCCACGATCACTACATTCAGACAGCAGCCGAGAAACTGTTTGGATGCTCGGTAATTAAGCACGTAGAAAGTGTCATCGACGAATTTCGATACGCAGGATCCACCTCGCCAGGGATTTTCGATGCTACTGTCACCGTCCACGGCCGAAGGACCGAGTTTATTCGCCGAGATCTACCACGCCCTGACTCATACGCGATCTCACATTGTCACGCACGAAGTAATTGCATTAGAAAAATATCTGCATCGAACCTGACCAGCGTGCACGAGCCTGGGCTCTAAATGTGTGAGAATTGAGATCCCGATCGGCAGTCGACATTTAGGGAATATGCTAGGCAAATGTTTCGAACGCGGATTTCTCAGTGCATCGCTTATTCGAACGGGCTATGCTTCCTGGCGAGTGCAAGGGCAATACTTATGTTCGTTTCTGGCTTCTTTTTTATTATATCAATTCGTGAGGTTCTCACTTCTCTTTTGAAGGCTACAGTAACGCAGGTTAGCGTTACGCGCCATCTTCGAGCGCGCGTTATCAACGCCTCCAGATAATTCGTCGCGTGTATTCCTTTTGTTGGTATTGAAGTTCGACACTCATTATTAAATTATGTTCTACGTACGCTTTCTACCGTCTCCTTCGCGTATGAACACAGGTGTTCAAACAGGACTGCGAGCATATCGATCGAAAGAAGTTTAGTGTTAAAGGCAAGGTTTATCGCTTGGATCTTCGGTGAATTTTAAAGAATTTTAAGAAGTAGCGTTGGATCGGAGGAATGTAGGTATTTGAAGGATTGTAATTCACGAGGAATATGTTTTTATAGCGCAAAAGGGATTTGACTTATCTACACTATTACGTTGCTAAGGTCTCTCTACCTTGACGGACGAAATATGATGCGAACTTGGGGAATTTTTTAAAACGAAATTATTAAATATATTTACTTCCAGCTTTGCGGTTTTATCGCCCGAACTAGATAAAATGAGAAAAACTGAAATTTTGCTAATTTTGCAAAAACCGATTTAGGTTTAGTAACAACGAGAATGAGACATCTACTGAAAATATATACCACGTTTGAAATAAATCGGGTGATTGGGTTTTGAGACATCATTCTAACTAATTCGATAAACATCGTTTTGAGAAAAACGCGTTTAAAGTTTTAGGTACCGTTTTTTAATTAATTTTTTTTTTAAATCTTGCGTAAATAAAGTTTTCAATGAAAATAATTTGTGGGTTTCTCTTAAAAAATATCTCAATACCGTGCGTCTTTTCAGGCCGTCAAAGTCGGGAGTCCCCGTAATGAATCGTTTTCAATTTCTTTTAACCAGTTTCAAAGCCTCTACCTTATCCGACAAAATGTAATAAAAAAACTACGTTGTCCTCGCTGGTAGACACATTTCGATGCCTGAAACGATCATTGTCTTCTCCAAGGTGACGAATTTCTGAGTCACGCGCGTCATTTGAGAATATGTTTTTCTCGTGATTAAAATCCTTAGCACGTGAAGTAATTTTCAAAGAGTAAACTAAAAAAAAATCGCGTTAATTACATTAATTATTCTTTCTGTACCCCTCTTTACAATTCAATTTTTTCTAGAGGAAACGGAAGTAAAATAGCCACGGAAGCATTCCATGTGCAAGGCGGAAGAAAATTCCTTTTCACCGCGAGTTCCGGCATCCGTAAATCCAATTATCGAGAATGTGTCCCTTAGTTTCGCAAAGTCTTCTTATTGTTAATCTAAGTGGCTGCGAATACCGTTTTTTAAGGTACTAGGATTCATGTCCCTTAATAGAAGTCACGTATGCCGATAGCATCTGTTTAATAGATAAAATCGTGACACAGTAGCGTAACGACTATGTCTCCAATAATTAACTTAGATTAGATTAAGCTTCGACGTGCTTTTACCAAACGCTTCAGTCGTGTTTCCATTATCTGCGCCATCAGTGTTATTTGCTAACCTGGAGATTACTTTTCCAGTAAAAACAAGCCTCGGGATTACGTTGTAATGTTTGATCGTGGGATCCGTCAGAGCTTCGATCTACTATCGGATCTATATGTTTGCGCCATCGTTTTAATATTTAAAGTTTATATTAAGATAAGCATGCGTCACGCATTGCAGAGTGAAACAATTGGATACCCATCGAGGTATTTTCGTGAAATATTTTACGCGTATGCTAGAAGGTGGAGCAACGTAAATCGCTCTTAAGTCTTTTGCTGACGACCCCTAAGTATCGTGCTAAATTCTTCGCGGCTTAATTTTCTTCATCCCCTTCTTTCACTTTGCGCATCGATCTAATTATTCCTGTTCACCATTCAAATTTCGCCTCCACCTTCTACTGGCCACCATCAGTGATCTATAGGTATCAGAGTTGGGCATTATTCGAATAAATTTTTATGCGGATAATCTTCGAAAAAAAAATTTGAATAAAATAAAAAATCTCGAATAAGAATTGCGAATAAAATGAAGTTACCTACTCGAGAATAACAAACAGTTTTTAATTCGAAGAAATTCTTATTTGAAATAAATTTTTATTTGAAAAAATTCTTATTTGAAATAGATTTTTATTTGAAAAAATTCTTATTTGAAATAAATTTTTATTTGAAAAAATTCTTATTTGAAATAAATTTTTACTCACAAATCGAAGGTGATTCGAATAATATCAAAAACTTAATTGGAGTAAAAATTTATTCGAATAATACCCAACTCTGATCCACATGCTTGATCGAGATCACACTACGCACCAGAAATCAGTCATGGCTTTTTAACATTTAAAAAATTAGGGATGCTTTTCTCGAAGCTTCCAAATCCAAGAAAGCTTCGAGTTTCGAGAATTCGAAACTTTGCACTTTTTCCGTGATTCGAATCTCTTAAGTCAGATAAGAAAAAGTATAAAATCAATGAATAAAGAATCGCTCGCAGTGTGCCTCAAGAATTTGTATATTTTTATCTTTTTGTTCATTTTTTCTTATGCAAAAATTTTCTTCCCTTCAGTTCTTAAAGGAATTTCAAGTTTCAAGAGCTTCAAGTTCCGATAGTTCCGAGAGTTTCGAAGCCTTACAATCTTTCAAATTCAACCTTCTACAATTCAAAAATTAGCTTCGAACCCAAAGCTACAAAATAATCTTAAAAAAAAATTGAATTGCTTAACCGCAAAAATCTAAATATCTCAAAACAAAGAAAATAACGACTTAAACCATTTTCATAATTCTCCAACGAGGAAACAATGAATTATATTTTCGTTCCGCGAGAATCTTCCTGACTTTCAATACCACGGTTCTCCTTAATGCCTCTTTATTCATCTTTTCAGCAGCATTTGCAAGCGTATCGTTGAATAAGCCACAGAAACCCGGACCTTTGGAACTAGCTGGCAGATAAAACTTCTTCGTAATTTCATCATAAACGATGGTCCAGGTCGTTAAGGCCATAGACACATTAGAAACGATCGATGATAATTTTTACCATTTTTACAACGCTGTTGCATTTGATTTTCCTTGTTCGATGGAATTACCGCGATGATTCATCATAGCTAGATCGTTTCGGAATACTTTAAATAATTGTTGGCATTCGAAACGATTTGTGTGTAGCGATTTATGGGGTCCGTTTGGAAATTGATGTTCGCGCGAGGAAAGCCAATAATTGATGGAACGCTTTTCAAAGAAATCATCCCCGAAGCAATTATATTGCAACAACTCGTAGGAGCTTTTATAAGATGCAATTATGCTTCACGCGGATTATATAATTCCTCGTTAATACTCGATGACTGGTATCGTGTATCTTGTATGGAGGACGAAAGAAAACATTCACTCCTCGATATCTGCGTTAAATATTTACATGAAACTGTCCCCAATGTTAAATGGAATTATGTCAGGCTTGGATCTGCTGCTTTTCGAATGTAGTAATGCGGGCTTTGCGTCGCACGCGAAGGGAAGAAAAGAAGGGAAATAGAAGTTGCGTATTTGTTTTTTATATTTATATACAGAATTCCACGTGTTCCCGGTTTGATTTGATAAAAGTATTAGGACAATTTTAAAACGGAATAACTTTTTAAAATTGGTTCAAATCACTTTGGTGTTTTTTGGGAAATTAGAAGGATTAGTTTATTAGTTGGCGTGTTTCGGTGTTTTCACAATAAATTGTAGTTAAATTTTATTATATTTTGTGAGAGTAACTGGGGAAGCGCTAAACTACAACTCTTTTCCATGGAAAAATTTTCTTTTCTAAGAAGGGAAGATTCCGAACCCGGAAATTCAAAAAATTCTGAAACTTTGTGAATATGTAGGGGATTTCCTTCTGATTACAACGCAATTTTTGTTTGCTGCCCAAATTCACTCGAAGTGGTTGAAATTAACCCCCGAAAATTCGTCTATTTTCCGATTTTGTGTTATAACTGGCGAACTGAAAGAGATAGAAGAAAAGTTTCAAGACAAAAGTTACTTCTTTAAATTAGATCTATCATTTGGTAAAAGTGTTATTTTACAGTTCAGAAGTTATAACATAAAAGCGAAAAATAACTGGATTTTTAGGGGTGAATTACACGCCGTTAGAAGTGAATTTGAGCAGCAAATAAAAATTGCGACGTAATCAGGAGGAAATTCCCTACATATTCACAAAGTTTCAGAAATTTTTGAATTTCCGGGTTCGTGATCTTCCCTTGTCAAAAGCCTTCTGTAGAACCTATTATAGTTAAAGTGCCGAAGTAAGATGCACAAAAACTAATCTAATCGTAGTCGATCGATCCTCCGATATTTACTTACGTAACAAACGGGCATTTAATTGAATTTTTATCGTGTCATTGACAGTGAATGAAACCTTTACAGTATTCATTGACTTATTGTTAGCATAATTTCCTCCTTTATCACGTGCTCTTGATTAACTGACCTTCCATTTCCGTTATTTACATACGGCAGATATTAAATCATTAATGCCGACAGAAACTTGCCGAAAGAATTTAAATTGAAATTTCAACGATGATACAATAGTTAAATACGAGTTATATCGATATGATTCTTCGCTCTTTTTCGAATAGAACGCTTATAAATTTCTGTGGATGAGTTTTATACTTCAAAACCACATATATTAGTTTGACTCGTGAAGCTTCTTAATTGTTCGGCGAAACTAAGAGTTCCGACCGAAGATGACAATTTGCCAAATCAACGAGGAAAGAATCGATTGAACTTTGATATGAACTCGCTGAAGCTCTAGATCGCTGCGAGACGCCACATATAACTCGCTATCGATACTCGCGACAACGAGAGATCTCGCGCGATGCTTATCCCGCCCTTTTTGCTCCACGCTTTCTCCGGCAAGTGAAAAAAATTCGCAATACCATATGGAATCTCTAGGCTGATAGCACGAGTTACAAACGTTGACCAAGTGAATGATTCCAAATGAAATCACACGCGCAGATAGGGTTAAATTCCTCTATTCCGCTGCGAGTCGTAATTCCGCGGGATATCCCGTGACGTTGATCGCAATTTATCATTCTGAAAACGCCACGTTCGAGCGCATCTCCGTGCATGAATGCCGCAGCCAGCCGCAGCTTGCACTTACGATTCTCACGAGTAACCTCGGGCATCCCCGCCAGTAATTAGGCAATCGACGCAGCGGAGGGGGAAGCTACGAGGACGATGTCTGTGTTGTGCCGCTGTGCGTCTCGTGTCTCGTGTGTGTCAGTCCGTTCGTGGCCGTCGTTCCGTTCGGTGCGTTCTTTAGTTTCAGTTGTGCTTCATTTTTTCGTTCCATTTAAGTTTCGCCGTTCCGTAATCCTGTTTTAAAGTAACGCCCGACGAATTTTCTGTGTTCACCAGAGGACCTTCTTCCACTTCTCGTAAAATGGCAATTTAATCGGGATCGCTTACTTATACGCTCTTAAGTGGTCAACAACCCGTTGCATGACTAATATCCAAGTATCTGGTTCTTTCTCATATCGTTACGGTTCGGTGACTTCGTGTATGTCGATGTAATTGCAGTAAGTGTTGTTTTATAGAATAGCTTTATCGTGCCATGTGTTCGCCACTTCTCGTTTTATTGGTGACAATCGTCTCACCTACGGTTAATTTATATTTCTTTTGTGTGTTTATCAAGGAACGCTTGCTCAGGGGCTCCCTGTTAACTCGTGCTCTGATTTCAGACGTACCTTATCAGTATATCATGCAGAACAGCTACATTATAGAACCTGCGAATGATTCAACAATCACGACGGTATCTCAACAACGCGAGCAGGAAGCGTATAACAATGGTAAAGCGACGGAAAGCACCTCCTTGACACCCAATAATAATCAAGCATACTTCGCCGACGAGAAGATTCCTGTACCAAAAACGGATAATGTAATTGAGCTAAGTCGATGAGGTTTAGGAGGGGAGGAATTAAGTCTCCGTTGCTATGAAATATTTCCTTTGCAGGGTTTCTTTAGTTTTAGAAAATTATGGGCCTTCACCGGCCCCGGATTTTTAATGTCTATAGCGTACCTAGATCCTGGAAATATAGAATCTGATTTGCAATCCGGAGTAGCCGCCAAATATAAGGTAGATTCAAAAGCAGAGATTCCTGCGAAGCGTTGTTATTTCTATTTCTCTGTTATTTCAATGTGTTTATGCTTGTTTCAGTTATTATGGGTATTATTAAGTGCAACGCTCCTAGGCCTTATTATGCAGAGGCTGAGCGCGAGGCTCGGCGTAGTAACGGGTTTGCACTTGGCGGAAATGTGTTATAGACAATATAAGAAAGTACCTAGACTGATTTTATGGATAATGATGGAAATAGCTATAATTGGAAGCGATATGCAAGAAGTGATAGGAACGGCCATCGCTCTATCTCTGTTAACAAACAAAGCGTAAGTGTTTGATAAAATTCTCAGACCTCCGATATTATCGGTCTTCTAACGAGGGAAGATTCCAAACTTGTAAATTCAAAATATTCTGAAAGTTTGTGAATATGCAGGGGATTTTCTGTCCAAATTCACTCGGAGAGGGTGAAATTAATCCCTGAAAATTCGGCTATTTTCTGATTTTCTGTCATAACTGACGAAAAAAAGTTTCAACGCGAAAGTTACTTCTTTTAATTAAAAAATTATTTTACAGTTCGAGAGTTATAACAGAAAATTTTCAGTGGTTAATTTAACAAAACAAAACTTGCGTTGTAATCAGAAGGAAATCCCCTACATATTCAGAAAGTTTCAGAATTTTTTGAACTTCGGCTTCGAGATATTCCCTCGTCAGACTTCCTAAGGTCTTCTAAGTAGAAAAGATACTCCTAACGTTTGTTAACACTTTCCTGTGAAATTCATTGTTCGTTTGTTATATTATCTAGCCTGCGTTGATTTCTAGACAGCATGCTCGTTCGATTAAATGCTCAATGTACCCTTGACATAACTTTTCATGCGTAGCGCATATTGTATTTCAGAATTCCTATATGGGGTGGGGTACTGATCACGATAATCGACACTTTCACATTTTTATTATTAGACAAATATGGTTTGAGAAAGTTGGAGCTGTTCTTTGGATTACTCATTATGATAATGGCCGTTACGTTTGGTTACGAGGTAAACTATATACATTATTACGACAGAAGGAAGAATATCTTCACCGTGTCTGAGCGCTTTCTAATGTTTCAGTATGTCGTCTCTGCTCCTCCGCAAAACGAAGTAATAGAGGGCATGTTTGTACCCTGGTATAAGGACTACGACAGAAATATGTTGTTACAAGCTGTAGGAATTGTCGGGGCAGTGATAATGCCGCACAACTTATACCTGCACAGTGCTCTTGTTAAAGTAAGGAACAAGCAGAGAGTATAAGTAATGTCTTTTCCACGAGTTGGAGGAAGTAGGCATTCTGTTGTTTTAAATTATTACTATCTTTCCGGAGCAAAGGCTTCGCTAAAAACTTTTCTCCTTAATTTTCAGTCGAGGGATATCGACCGCAGAGAACCGCAGAAAGTAAGAGAAGCCAATATGTATTATTTCGTCGAGGCTTGCATCGCGTTGCTGGTTTCGTTTGTAATTAATGTGTTTGTCGTGGCAGTCTTTGCGCACGGTCTGTATAATAAAACTAGTCTTGACGTTGTAAGTATATCGAATAATTATCAATTATAAACGAAATGTTAAAGTATTTCTATTATATTCGGATATACTAAAGTTTATCATGTTTTAGTACGAGGTTTGCGAAGCTAGTAACTATACTATAGGAATGGAAACATTTCCGGTAAGTGATAGAGTAACGCTGATCTACTCTTAGTTACACAAAAGCTGCGATTCTAACTAATTAAATTCTGTTTATCGCAGAAAGACAATTCAACCATTTCGATGGACCTTAATAAAGGTGGGATATTCCTTGGCTGTGCCTTCGGCGCGGCGGCAATGTACATTTGGGCTGTAGGTATTTTTGCTGCCGGCCAATCATCTACGATGACAGGAACGTACGCCGGACAGTTTGCAATGGAGGGTTTCTTGAATCTTCAATGGGCTCGCTGGAAGCGAGTCCTTTTTACGAGAATGATCGCTATAATCCCCACCTTCTTCGTAGCATTTTTCAGCGATATAGATAATTTGACTGGGATGAACGATATCTTAAACGCTATCATGACCCTTCAGTTACCTTTCGCAACATTGCCAACGATAGCTTTTACCAGCAGTGCCCATATAATGGGCGAATTCCGGAATGGGATGTATGTAAACGTTTTCATAACTTTTATATCTATTCTTACGGTATCTAACATCTACTTTTCAATTTCAGAGTGAATAAAATTGTTACGACAGCATTGTCAGCCGTAGTGATAACTATAAATATATATTTTGTGATAAATACTGTACAGGATGATTTACCACATCATTGGGCGGTGATACTTGCGATTTCTATATATTCCATCTTATACCTTCTGTTCTGCCTTTATCTAACGATCCATATGGCTGTGAGTATGGGCGCGACTTCTCTTGGAAATCACTGGGTGCGTATCAGATTGTGATATTAACGATATCATCGATCACCAAGTTGCGACTAACTTTGTCACTTATCTCTGTCGCAGATTGTCACTAAATATATCGGCACCCCTGTAAGTACGACGCTTGGACTATCGAACCCTACAATATACGCAAGGTAAGAATTTCAGTATATTTTGCACGCATTCCGCGAATGCGTTACCGAATTTAGGTAGCTAGTTTTACGATATCTGTTACATAGATACTAAAAGAGGAATATTGTTTTCTACTAATACAAGTTGTAACAATTGTTATTAACAGTGTAGCGTTATATTATACAAGAGTGTGCGTTCTGCAGGAGAGTTTATGGTGCGCAGCATACAGTAGCATAAATTAATTAATCCTTTCAATTCCTTCAGACTCGTTTGATACGCGTAATGGGAATACCGTTTATGTAACATTTATAATAATACTCGTATACTTTCTAAAAGTGTTGTAATCACGTGCATGTGTTATTAATTTCTGTTGCGCTTCTAAATTCGCTGTTTGCTGGTGTATTGTGATTATCAGGCAACAACGAACAAGCACCGTTTCTGTTATCGGAGTAACAATCAATTTTAACCCTTCAGCGCCAAATGTATCATATATGATACTTTCCTTTTTTTCTGCCGTTTGCATTTACAATTCGCTGCTTGCAACAGTTTAAGTAGTACATGTTTAGCGTAGTTAGAAAGTTGGACCTACCTGACAAGGGAAGATCCCGAAATCCGGAAATTCAAAAAAGTGTGAAACTTTGTGAATATGTAGGGGATTTCCTCCCGATTACAAGGCAATTCTCCCAAATTCACTCTAAGGGGATGAAATTAACCCCTGAAACTTTAGCTATTTTCCGATTTTATTTTCCAACTCGCAATCTGTAAGAGATAGAAAAAAGTTTCAAGACAAAAAGTACTTCTTTTAATGAGGGCTCTCATTTGGTAACTTACAGTTCGGGAGTTATAACACAAAGTCGGAAAATACCCGGAATTTAAGGGGTCAATTTCACCTCCTTAGAGTAAATTTGGGCAGCAAACAAAAATTGCGATGTAATCAGGAGGAAATCCTCTACATATTCCACAAGGTTTCAGAATTTTTATTCATTGATTTTATGTATTTTAACCACTGAAAAAACTAAATAATTTTTTTTATAAAAATATATGAATTCAGGTCATTTTTAACGATAAAAAGGAAACAGGATATTTTTCCTTCAACGGGATCTAGGTGCGGGCACTAAAGGGTTAATGGAAAGTAACTTCAAAGTCCAAGTATTATATCCAACGTATACATATGGAATTTATGAACTTACTTTTGCACGTACATTTGTGTCTGCTCTGTTTATGTGTGTGTGTGTGTCTTTTATATTTCAAGGTATATCCATAGAATAGAATACATGACGTAAGTCTCAAGCTGAAGATATTTGTGGATATGTATGCTTTATTAACATTGTATACATTTTATAATAAATACTAACATGCGTACAGCTGAGAAGTCGATTGTGCCGTTGTTTTCTGTCTTTTCTGTGAATTGTGTTGTTTGGCTAATTACTCTTAATAATTCTGTGTGCTGTTACTGTTTATCAAGTGTGCGATAGATTTATACTTAAATTTCTGAAGGAGGAAAATAAATAGAAGGGCAAAGTAAATGGATATATTTATCACATCATCTCATAATTATCTTAAATCACTTTCATAGAATATACTCGTTTATATTCACATTACTTCTTACTGCTATTTAAGTGTATAGTATATTATAGGCATCGAGCAAACTGATATTGTTAAGTTTTCGAATTATTCCTTTCTCGCCTATAGTTTCTTCAATGTGTCAGAAACATCATTAAGTACATAATCAAGTTAGCCTCATGTTAAGCAAGCTGCCTTCCCTTAAGCACAGAAACTCTGTCAATTTTAAAACAATCGCAACATCATCTGACATCAACGTAACGTCGCATATGGTATGTACAAGTATTGAAAACATCTACTATTACTTAACGCTCCTCTTTTCGTATATGAAATGTTTTTGTAATACATTATACTAATAATACGGAATTATTTGAATAATTTATTATCGGAAATTATTTGAATAATTTATTATCGGAAATTATTTGAATAATTTATTACCGGAAATTATTTGAAAAATTTTATTCGCAGACAACCTTTTCGAAGTTTCATTACATAGGAGAAATTCGCTAATAATAGTTAGCGCAAAGTGTTGTATTACAAGTTCATCAGAAAACTGATAGTTCATAATTTACTGTAAAAGTTTCTCAAATTCTACTAAAAGTAAATCTTAATTTGCTCATTAATGTAATTAATTGCTCAATAAATCGAAATACTTATACGATCGAGGAATCAGTTTGCGCTGTTAAATCGCGTCTGAGATCGCGGCAAACTGTTATCATTAATTATCATAGATAGGAATCGCTTGCGCGTATCACACCCATTTGTTATTTATTCGTCAATCGCTTTCTGTCTACCATGCGCTGATTATATTTGTCGTAGGCCTTAAGACGCCAGTTTATTTTACTTTCGGATAACTAACCAATAATATTTCCATTGCATGTACATTTTACTTAACCGATAAAAGGGTGGACCCGCAAAGCTAACACCATTTTCAAAATTTTTTCTAACAGAGGTAAGAATTGTTACACGACTCTTCGCACCATTACAACTTAATCTCTTATTTCTAGATTCTACGCCAAGCATATATCGATCGCTATTGCAACTTTTGAGAAATTCTTATGCATTTCCAGATTCAACACTCCTTTCGAAACAGATACATGAATTTAATTCGTCTTGTAATAATTTCAGAGACAATCCAGCATTTAACATCCAAGAAAACAGCAGTGGGAGTTTCAACCCAATCCCAGACTCCTAATACAACAATCGCTCCATGCTAAATTGTATATAAAACCTTGTAAACAATGTACAATACCCACGATTCTCGCATTTTATTACGGCTATTATCACTGTACAGCATCGAAATTCCGGTATATTTAAAATTGCCGCGCAACAAATCGTGCACCTAAACATCGTTGGATCATGAAGCTTCAACATCGGCATATCATGCTAATGATACAAGTTTAAGTGTGTTTGTACATACTGAATTGTAAAATAAAAGAAATTGAAGTACTAAAAAGAAGCTCCTACAGAATACAATTAATTACACGAAGGTAATTCGAATATAAAGCATTGCAATGTTGTGACGCATGCAGCGCCTTATTTGAATTCGAACGTACGGTACTTTTGTCCCGCCAAGAAGAGGACGCGGAAACACGGTACGAATAAGAAGTGTAATATTATAATTTAAAGAGACTTTATTGCATTATTTGAGATCAGACGCATGTGCTATTTCTTCGCGTAGTTATCTCGAGAAAAAAATTGTGTGTACAAATACTTTTCTCGCCCGCTGTATATCGGGAAACAGAAAAACGAAGACCTTGAAGGGCGAGCAATATCCCGCGCGAAGTGTACACAACACGGAACAGTGAGTCAGTCTGCTTTCGACCGCTCCGCCGTGAAGGACTGTTCCGCGGATATATACACAGGTATCGTGAAGTGACAAACTTTCGTTTCGACCGGTACATACAATGTAGTTCCTTGTACTATGCATTTTATTCACTTCTAAATATCACAAACATATTTCGAGTAGGATACATGTATATCTGTACAATCATTTCGATGTTAAGCAATTAAGATATAATAACAGTAGAATGGTCCAGTTTCGCGGAAGAAAGTTTCTCGGGTTAACTGAAGAGTCAAGTGTAAAGTAATCTCTTTTTTTTTTATCTTCGACTTTATGTATTTTAGCGTGTTCCTCACTTCGTTGAATTTATCAGTGCGCGTATCACTCGTTTAAACGATATTGTCTGACAAGCGTGTCCAAGTGTGAATATTTGAAAAGCGTAACCATGGGAATCACTTCGACACGCCGTGTGTTGTTAAACGTTTTCGGAGCCTCTGTAACTGAACACATGACTGACTAGACATTCTCTGAAATATCGCAGATAAGATACAGTTGATAATATTTCATGGCACAGATTATCTGAAATTTTGCTGATATCGCGCGATGTAGGTATTTCGTGAGAACGAGATAGCACTTGATTGAAACCATTAATTAACGCGTAGTAAACAATGCTTTTAGTCGTTTAGTAAGTATAATAAATAATATTTCACCCTGAGTTAATCAACGTAAAGCGACGCGGTCGCCGCGCGGGATTCGTAAAATTTTATCTCTCGCCGGCGCACCAGCGCGATCGCCCAGTTCAATTTTTATCAACCCCCTCGGCAATTGTTACCGATTACCGTCGTTAGTAAATAATAACAATTGGCGAGCTATTTCACGCCTCATCACAGACAGTTTTATCGTACGCTGTTATTGAAAAATCAATCGAAGTAACATAGCACTTTGCGATCACAAAAAATCATTAGGAATCTAATACCATCTCGTCGAGTCCTTAAAAGCCGTTACGAAAGTTATTACAAAACAGCCTTGGTTCAAACATTTCACAGTATATGTACGGACACTAGATATTCGATACAGGACATTACTTCTATTGTATGTTAGAAATATTTTAGAAACCGTCGCTGAATTCCAAGGTTTTGGGGTACAGTACTTACTCGTAGAAGGGATATAGCGAGAGTCCCAAAGTTCACAGCGTCCGGGAACTTTACTTCCTCCGAAACAAATGTCACACTTCGAAGCTGTAAACTTTGGGACTCTCGCAGCTTTTACGACCTCGCTATGCCCCTTCTAGGTATTATACTGAAATATACCAGAAGACATACTTCTCATCTTCACCTTCTCCATTCCGTGGCCAGCTCTTCAAGGAACAGAGTCTCTACTCTTCGGCAATGCGGCGTCGCACAGTGGTACATAAAGCCACTTTTTGTTCAAATCACCCTACAGGTCGTAATTTTTCAGAAAACTTGACGATTTTCTTTAAATTCTCCGCAATTAAATTCTCTATCGATCTGTCCGGCCGAAATTTGGAATTTCCTTGCTGATTTTTTTATATTTAGCGAATTATACAGCACTTTTCGAAGATCAGTATCTGTGGCCCTTTTTAGCCGCCTGTTCCGAATTTAAAATCAGATTTTCGAAATTGTAGGTGGCGAATCTAATATGTTGAATCTTAATATGCGAAGAGAAAAATCGTCAAGTTTTCTGAAAAATTACGACCTGTAGGGTGATTTGAACAAAAAATATCATTATGTACCACTGTGCGTCGAGCCGCTTGCCATCTCTGAAGATGGGATTTCCTAGCCGCGATCAGCCACGGCGGCCCCACTTGACTAGCGCAACGAAGAAACAGATGCACACTTCTCCATCGCGGCTAGGAAATCCCACATTTAAGCTTCCTCTCTTCATTCAAACTAAAATTAATCAATCCTTCGGCACCGATAGCTGGGTGACCCAACGCGGTCACCAGCCATCGCCTGTCGCGAGGACTAGTCGCATTCACCCTCCGAAGACTCTCGCGCAGCCTAAGTCCTTATCGTAAAATCCTCGAGGGCAGAAGCGCCGAGGCCTTTACCCTCGCGACCACTCAAAAACACGTATTTCATTCCTGTCCCACAGTTGCCTGATCTTTTTAAACAATTCAGTCGCTACTGCCGCCCGATTACTCATTTACATATGAACTGAAGTGTCTTGTCGTTAATAAAAAAGTACAAATGTCTAAAAATTTTTAAAGTACTTGATGCAAAATTGTATCAGCCTTCGTGTCAATAGCTTGTTCCTTAAACTGTGTAAAATTAGATATGAATCCTGTCGTCCGTCCTAACATCCCTAGTCGCTTAAATACGAAGACACCGATTTCGTTATGATAGGAGTAATATCTGTTTTTGAATAATAGTATATCCTTTATATAGGATCCGTCGTTAGTTGAAGGTAATACTGGTTATGCTCCCGCATATAATGCCAATAAATAAAGCCAATTATAGATAAAACTAGCACAACCAACGTTAGTATCGAGGACGTCAGTATCGCTGAAAGAAAAGTAGCGATTATTTTATCACACGAAGTTTTTTTATAATTCGGAAGTCGAATTTACATCACTGTAGATATTTACCAATAACTACAGTCGTGTTTATATTATATCCAAATTCGTCCCGCTCCATCGTGCATTCCTTCTCCCAATTCTCAGGTACAATGTCTTTCGTTAATGCAATAAATTGATTTAAAGGGCACAATGCAATACAGCCAGGTAGAGTTAGAAGTAGTGGTTCCGCGCTAGTGTTTTTATAAGAAACCTGCGCAACATATATCACCGCTTATACTGTAACTTTTTGTTGAATATATCATAGACACTTACCGTCACGAAATACTGCTTTTTCAAATTTACTCGCAGCTCAACGAGAACCATAGCTGCATACGGTGGGCAGTGCGGGTCAAACACATTCAATGTCATGAGTAAATTGGCTATGGTCAAATCGTGGGCACTGTACATCCACACTTTCCTGTCCGGCACTAAAGCATTCTTGGACTTCTTCTCCATATGATCTACCATCTCTCCGACTAACAATCCTATTAAATTTCAAGATTAGTGACACACGATATAACGCAGGAATTAAATGCATCGGATACCCCGTAGCGAACAGTACTCGCCTGATTTTAATCTCCGAAGTATCTTATTGTACGCGTCAATCGTGAAACTTTTTATAGCTAAGGGTTTCAGTTTGTTAGGAAAGACCGACTTTGTCCACTCGGGTAAAGTTTTGTTATAAAAATCCTGTAAAGAACGCTACTGTTGCTCAGATGCACTAGACCAGTAAAATTTAACGAAGAACATAAACGCCATAGTTGTCACCTCGATGAATAACGTATCGTAAAGCTGCGATATGGATTCGATTGATGAGATTTTATTCCCCGTCATCTTCGTTAAATACGTATACAGCTTTCTGTTCTCTTTATCTATGCGCTTCATTTCTGGGGAGTTCAAAACATTCTCCAGCTCGTAGTTGTATCTGGGACAGTATTTCTTAGCGGCTAATACATTGTCGTTATCTTCAGAAATAGTATGCACTGGGATAGGCATCCACTCAATACTGTCCCATACTTGGTTATCGTGCGGCGGATATAGGCCAGCAAGGTGCGATTCTGCTGACATTAAAGTACGATCTGTATCTGTACTTCGGACATAGATATCATATGGAGAATACAGGTCGCTTAGAAGGTGCGAATAGCGTTTGCGGAGCCAACGACCAAGCAGTAAATGTTGGTGTTTCCCAAGCTATATACAATATAATAAATACATTAATGGGCATTTGAGTAGTTTCACGATTGAAAAGAAATTCCTAAAATATAAAAAAGAAAACCTGCTTTCAATATATATTTCTTAATATAACAGTTTCGTAAAATGTTATTTCTTATCAAAACTAAATTGTATTCGATATGTACAGAGAATATGTATAAACGAATAATATATTGTAACATTTTTTTCAACAGAGTATGAATGAATACCATACACAAGGGCCGACAAGATTGAATAATAGTCTGCCTAAGTAGCTTAATCCTATTACAAAGGAACCAAGATGTTATTGAAATAAATATTCTACTCGCTACTATAAGAACACACACACACACTAATGAATTACTACTTACATTCGTTAATTGGCCATATGGAACAGGCCAGATACTTTCATTATTATAAGGGTCGTTGGGGTAGGATCTCACAGGCGTCCTATCCCCGTGTCTATACAACTACAAAGCACACATTAAGAAAATTATCGTCCGTAATACATAATTGGAAACGCGATTAGCGCTTCGAAGCAGGTGATAGAGTAGAACAAAGAATGCGTAAAATAACTAAAAATACGCGTTTAAAAGAGAAATAGATGTGGAAACGCTGTTGATTACTGGTCCAAGAAATATTTACATAGCTAAGTCTAGCGTTTAATCGCCACTGGAATACAATTCGATGAAAGCATTATTTAACGTCTATCCTTACGCTTTTGATTTCAGGATGGATTGCTTAAAACTTACGACATTCGCGAAGATGATGGTTCCCAACTCCGTGTCCTGCGTGTCTGACAGATGGATAGCAGAGAACGCCAGGACCGCGGCGAGCAGGTTCGTCTTCATGTTTCCAAATCCTTCGGTTTACCTTGCGCTGTCCGACCTCTAACGACGAGGCTTCACGTGGACACCGAGTAAGGCATTGAGCTTTTGCTTACCGCAACCTGTGGAATACCGTGCCAGCCAGCCCCGGAATGCCTTTATCAGAGAGACGTGTGTTGCGCTCGCGACAGATTCGGTCGCAGATTATGCGCGCGGAATCGCGATCGAAAGTAAGCTTGCCAGAGGCCTTCAAAATTCCTACCGTTACGAAATTCCTCCTGATACTTTGTTCCACTTTGTTCTCGCCAATCTCGGTTCTCATCGGTTCTCTACCATTCTCGAGCTCAGCGGGCGTAGAGTTACACTCAGCTGGACAGTGGTACTCATCTTGACGATCTTTTGTCGGGGACTATCTTGCCGCACTATATCTGCCCCGGTTTGAACTTTAGATCCGCGATAAGTTCAATTAATGCATAATTGCAATGATTAAAGCTTAATTACTCCTGCAACCTTTCGCTTTATCTGACACTTGGTAAATTATCGTTATGTTTCCCGTGACGATAAGAGCTGTAATCAAGTTAAAGTTAAGAATTATTCCTGTTGTATAGTTGGCCCGTTTAAAGTAATTTTGTTTAATTATTAAGATAAGGAAGGTTCGTATACAGAAAGCACACGAGGTACGTTTCGAGATATTTTATTGGAACGGTACAAATTTCGCGCGGTAGTGTTGCAATCGGTAATTGCGCTGGTTAATCATTCGTGGAAAGTAATTACAAACGATAGGCATCGTCACAGTGTATAATTAAAAATCGTACGGTTTTATACAATGTTTGTACATAGGCTTTATAATACATCTATCTTCAGTTTAAAATTATATGGGAATTTAGGGGGGAGAGGGTGGGATTTCACTGTATAATAGAGAATAGTGATAGTACAGTTTTGAATAGATCGCTGTTCTTTTAAGAAGTCATGCCTGGTTAGCAGGCGAAAAAAAACGTAATTTTCAGGAATTGTTTGTGGAAAATCTAATGTACTTTTTTTACAACTATTTGCTTATTTTAAAAATACATATATTCAGCAACTCTCAGTAATTTTGTTATAAGAAAATTTTAAAAAGTGAACGAATAACAGTCACTCTCCCGGAAGCTTTTTTTTAGCGGTGAGCACGATTTCTCCGAGCCGAATCATCTGAAATGGAAAAGCAAAGAAGATTCTGTTAGTATATGAGTTTATCTAGTATGTGAACGAAGGATTTTTGTTTTTGATGCAAACTCTATTTTTAATTCACGAAAAACGAACAATTCAGACATCTAAAAATCACGATTTTGCGTTAAACGGCCGCCATTTGGATTGAAATCATTTTTTTTAAACATCCTTCATTCACGAACGAGATAAACTTATATATTAACAGAATCTTCTTCACTTTCTGATTTCAGATGATCCGGTTCGGAGAAATTATGCTCACCACGCAGCGCCATTATAGAAACAGTTTCCGCAAGAATGGCTGTTATTTCCTCATTATTTAATATTTTCCTATAATAAAATTTCTGAGGGTTGCTGAATATATGTACTTCTAAAATAAGGAAATAATTGTAAGAAACATACATCACATTTTTCACAAAAAATTCCCGAAAGTGACGTTCTTTTTCGTTTGCCAACTAGGCATGACCCCTTAAATGGGAGAAGATTGCACATTGTAATAGATTCCGTTTTTATACCTTTAACCCGAATTCGCGATATAAAATTCACATATAATCTTTGCTTCTATATTACAATATATGAATGCATATAAACTATTTTATAATACATATAAGTCACCTTAGATACCGGATTAATTCACCTGCTTTTAACAATTATACAAACATACAGAGACTAATTGAACCGCTGCCCAGCACTTTCGAGTTTTAAAATAAATAAATCTTTCTGTACAAAGTGCCGCGCGCACGGCCGTGGCGCGAGCAGCTTGCAGAACAGATTCAGAACTTCTCCGTGGCTATCCGCTACGATCGTGACCTGTGGTTTAAGGAGGATCCCGGGGCTTTCGATCCTCGCCGAATATACAATTTGAATAGTGATCCATGAGGATATGCCTCTACACGTCGACATCTAAACATCTCTGCGCCGTTTGCGTTTACCATCGTCTAACAATAAATGGAATGCGATTCGAACGAGACAACAGTAACAGTTGAATCACAGTCTTCGTTGGCGGTAACGTCGCGTGGCAGATATCAAAAATTGCGCTACGAAAGGCCAGAGTATTAGTATAGCGAACAACCGCGGTGAGCATTCTGGTAAAGGCCACCATTTCGGGGACGAAGTTGTAGGTCGCTTCTGGAAACAAGGTATTATTCAGCGATCGAATGACAAATACTATCGAATAAAATGTATCGAACCATGAATCACGCTTACTGTTTGAGGCGCCAATGCTTGCAACGCATGCCCTTCCAAGCTGCGTACTCGGGCTGTTATTCTATCCAAGTCTCTTTGCAGATTCTGCATAGTTACGGCAATTTGATTGAAAAACTCTGCGTTAGATTTCTCGTCCTTCTTCCCTCGTTGCCTGCTAATGTCCTGTTTACTGCCTAGCGCCTTTGCGTAGCCATTCATTTTCGCGTATTCGTTGGTCACCTCCTCCGGATTCTCCTTCGAAGCACCTGACCCGCCAGTCTCATCGGCAGCGGTGTTCACTCCGTTAGATACTTTCTGAGTGGCGGATCCTTTCGTCGTATCCTTCTGTGTTCGCTCCGGGGCAGACTGTGGATAAAAGATCAACAATAGTCACGCAAAGGAGAGCCAATGAACAGTCGTGCGACACTGTACCAGCTTTCATAGTACCGGTAGCTTACTTCGACGGTGTCTATGAACTCTTCTTCTTCGCCATCAGTGTCTGGTGGCAATGGACTTGCACTGTTGCTGCTTGCTGGACTAGTTTCTAGGCTACTGGCGATATGTCGGTTCATGTTGCAAACTCTGTGAGGCGACGCTTCCCTCGACACTGTACAAAAAACAATCGATATATGTCTCAGAGTTTCTATTTCGTTCGGTTGTTTTGCTTTAATATAGAACCTGGTTGATACAAGAGCCTTAACTGGCTTTAAATTCCTGTTTTATCACAAATATCTTTGCCTCGCGATAAGATATCAGATATGTCAACAAAAGAGAAAGCGTGTATAGCATCGATATTTACAAATACTTACCCAAAGGCGAGCCAGACAGCGGGGAACTAGGCTGCGAACGCATGCGCTCTAAAACAGGCCCGACAAGTAATTCCAAATCCTCTGCTGGAACGCTCTCGTAGAATGTGTCCAAGCTGCCTACGAACGTGGCTACTTTGTCCGTATAAGACATCGTTTCTACGATCTACGAAATTGCAATACCCTCGTTAAGTAATAACTTTAAACGTTAACTTATATCTGTTATATTTTTGTTCGGAGAATCAACCTTTTTCAATTCTTCTACGTAATTATTCATGGCTTCTGTTTTGCTCATGTTGCCTAAACGTGTCCAAGCGTCCCACTTTGCTTTCCTCACTACTTCCCAGAAAGCAGGCTTCGGCTGTAGGCATGGGCCCTCCGTCGCTTGTTTGTAGTATGAATAAAATCGTAGCATAACTTCATTGCTAGGTTGATACGCTCCTGAAACACGTAAAAAGAGTACTAAGTAGCGCCTTTGATTAAATTTCAGCTTAAAACGTAAGAGATTCGCTTTCAATTTTCCAACGTAGCTTATAGCTTTTAATGAAATGTAATTTCTTCCGACTGGTGAAAATTTGTGTTATTTACTATCCTTCGAACCAGTTGTTTGGTGATAACTCTTTTTATCGCGTGACCTTGGGTCAAACAGCAAGTAAACATCACGATAAACATTTCATTATTTCGACTGATAAATTTCTGGCCAGAATTTTCGCAGAATATTTAAATGCCTCCTTTTAAATAAATAAACTGGTAAATAACGAGTTGCGATAATTAGCTGTAGAATCTCTGAGAATCATGGCTAGGTATTTGTGATCACCCAAGAGGAACATTCTAGGTTTGAACACAAAGTGCAGTCCACCCATTCCCGCTCTGTTAGAAAGTGAAATGAGAACACTCACACGCTTGCTTACAATAAATGGAAAGTACCTATCCACGTCTATGGATTTAATAACAGCGAGCAGTCGCATTGACCCTAGTAAGACGCCAAAAGGGAACAGTTGAATTGTGCAACGCGATCCCTTGCGCAAAAGCCACATATCCGAATTGCACGTAGCAAAAAATAATTGAAAGCACGTTATTACTGCAGCTCCTATTGAAACTACTGCAATCACGTTTGTATGCATAAAATCGTGCTACGCCAATTTCGCGTATGTGGATAAATTACAGGCAGATGACGATATTGCATATTCACGATTATGTAAATAATACAAAACAGCTTAGAGGAACATCTATATGCATCAGTGTTGATAATTATTTCCTCCTCCGTGCGAATCATCTTATTAACATTTTTAACTCCGACTTCCTGCACGCTCGGCGTACGATCTAAATCTGACGTAAAAAGAAAGGAAGTGTCGCGGTGCATTGAATTAAAGGAGCGTGCCGCGGGCATAATTACGGATATTTAACAAAGCGTTGCAGATTAATGTATGCCAAATCATTCGTGAACTTTGTACGCGGATGCCTCCCGGTTACTGACATGCAATATCGCGAATGCCGACGGGGTTTAAGTGCTGCTAATTGAACAAAAAAATCTGGTCTGACGAGTCTCGAGGGAAGAAAAACAATCCCCGAAATGAAAATAAATGAACAGCGAAGGAGCAGCGTACGCGTTATGTACGACCGTGCCTCGTAAAGAGAAGAAAAGAAGCGTTTGTCGTCGTCGATCTGCGACAGCAGTGAGAGACAATGGTGGGGATCGACGTCCTCTTGCAAAACGATGCGCGACAGATGGCCCTGGACCATCCGAGATATTTACCATTCTTTGGCAAGCTCCTGATGACATTAACGGCCGCGTGAAACTTCTCCTCCGTCGTCATGGTAAGGTCCGTGGGCCCCAACAGATACGCACGCCTGTTTTCGTTTCTACGTTACACTCCGTTCTCGGCGATATATTGGCCACTTGTAGAGGGCTCGTTTAACGCGGCGCTCGATTCGGGATTAAGGGACTCACGGCGAAGGGAGAGCGGCTCGTCTACTTCCGGATCGAACGAGAAGAAACGGGAAAAACGGAGTATAACAAGAGAGTGACAGATCACCGATTGATGACTGGACTGGCGATCGTCCGTCCAGTGATCATACAGTCGCTACAGCGCATGCGCGACAAATGATCGCGAGGCTAAAGTTTAACCCCTTCCCTCGCGCAGTCTGCCACTGAATGTCTTCGGGGCTACATAGGAGGGGAAGGGGTTTATATATATATATATATATATATATATAGGGGTTTATATATATCGTTTTTTTTTTGTTCCTCCGTGCTGGATAAACGGAACTTCGGAAACTAGAAAATTCCGATTTTTTTTTAAACTTGGCAGGTTTGTAGGGAACCTCGATGGAGGTGCCAGACAATTTTTTTCTTTTGCTCCTTCCGTGTTTTCCTATCTTCTTGTATGGCTTGATGGTTACAGGTTTCTCGATTCATGGTCGAAATTAATATGAAATTAAAAAGAGCTGACGTTATAGAGATTACGTATGTATTACGCAACCACGGCTTTGCAAAGATATAATATCGCAATTTAGTTTTCTCATCACTTTTTGTAACCCCACCCAAGGGCGTCTGCTTTTTTTAACCCATTTTATAGTGCCAATTTAATTAAAATTTTTTGAGTATAAACTTAAAAAAGATCAGTCTTAAAAAATAAGCGATTTTTTCTCAAAAACCAAGGGGCAACTGCCCCTTTTGCACCCCCTCCGGACGCCAATGGCCCTACCAAATACCTAAATGCGTAGATCATGTTGATCTTACATTTTACAATATTTTACGTCGACAAAACTGTAAACGATTTCAAATAAGCGACAAAGGCGCCAAATTGTTTCGCGTTCCGCGGGGCTCCAATGGTGGAACGAGTCAGTGGCATACCTAGAGAGGCGGCAAAGGGCCCCGGCCCTCCTCAAAGAAGGGGCTTTGCAAAAAGAATAGAAAACTGGATTTTATTCCTTAAATAAATTTCTATAATCACCTCATGAATTTTATTAAATTTGCGTTAAATGAAATTGCATTAAATAAATTCTTCTAAAAAATACGTTTATCCGTTCAACTCGGTTCCCCCCAAGATTAAATCCTGAGTACGCCACTGGAACGAGAGAGTTCTGTTCCCGCGAACCGTTCGCGACAGCGAGAGCGAGCTCGCCGCCGTCGATCGCGGCTGCTTGTGTTTTTTGCACCATGCATACGGATATGCATACATACTCAACGTTTTTGCCGCATGCCACACAGCTCCATGCGATAGGTGCCGCACATGCGTAAAACAGTCGGGTGTCGCAAATCTTAGCAAAGTAAGTAAATATGTATAAGCAGCACGAGCGGCTCACGTGTAAGTATACTTGACTGCGATTGCTGTGTAAGGATTAACGAAGTTGTGTACGGATTTCATTCATCGTTAATTGTCCACACTCTTTTACGTTTATGGACAACAATTTTCTTGTAAAAGAGGTGAGGATTCCCCTCTTTCGGGAATACATATTACTAGCTTTACTACTTCGTTCCGTTCGAAATTTAGATTCTAATTTTATAAAAAAAAATTATATATTTACCTTTTTTGCGAAAATAGTCAGATTCGTCTGGATTAGCTAGGCATAATGAGCTGGGACATATTCCGTGGCCCCAGAGTTTACCGTTCGAAAGTTTTTAGACGACAGACAAAAACTTTCTGCTTTTTATATTAAGAATTTACAAGTTTTTTTTAGATTTGACGACTGTGCATGCATCTAGTTGTGTGGTACTCATTACTCACACATATGGATGTGTTTGCGTTATAAAATTTACATGATAGACACGAGGGGAAGTTTATATAGACATAGTTAAATGACTTTTATTATTCCTCGCTAATGCTTGTCTTTGGTCCGACAGATTAAAATTTGCCAAGGAAGAAACAATGTCGACTGGTTACAATCGTGGCCGTGGACGCGGTCGTGGGTGGGCTCAGAATGACGAGGGCCCGTTGCCCAGGCCTGGGCAGCCGTCTCGTTCTGATAATGTCGAATGCACCAACCTTATTAATATCGTCGATCAAATTAAGAGCACAGATTTAGAAGAAAAAGCTACGGAATTTATCAATTATGTCGATGATAAAGAGGAGGAGACTGTCAAGTAATGTTTCGTTGCAACATTTCGTTTTTAATTGGTATTTAAAGCGCTTTGATTAATTTAATTCGTTTGATTATTTGCAGAAATATAACGGATAAGCTTTACGAACATGCTATAAGGAATAGGGAGTTTGGGAAGAAGTTGATAATGTTATATTTGTGCCCCATATTGAAGGGGAATTCTAACGGGTCTATTATGTGGAAGCAATTGATATCTAATTTTCAAACCGATTACGAAAGTATGTGCTTTTATTCGTACCTCACACTGAAATGTTACAGAGCACAGATTTGATGTATACGACGCTTAATTAATACTCATTTATTGTGCCTTGAATTTAGGAAAAGTGGAGTTAAGGCAAAGGAGTGTAAGGAACTTTCACAATGTGATTTGCTTATTCTCCGAATACCTATTACAGTCTACAGGTATTCTTGAAGCGCTTCACATAGCGTTATTGAATTACTTGGAGATGTTATTAGAAACAGCATCCATGGATGATATCAAGGTCTTCACGGAACAAGTACATATTTGACTCTTGAATTTAAATTTTACTCGTCTCCCTGGTTTCGCTGATTTTACATTCTGCTTTCAGATCACTATGCACGGACCGCATTTGTGCGCCAATATGATGGAGAAGATGGATGAATTAATGATCGCTGCGAGGCAGACGTTACTCAGAGACAGTGTATCGCTCGCGCATCGTCAGATGATATTGTACACGATAGATCTAGTTCATCACAATTGTAAGCCACTTCCTAAGGATCTGCAGATGTTTCATGAGCAACAGTTGGGCAAAAGTTTTATACAAAGGAACGAGAATAGTAACGGGAAATAATATTTAACGTAAAATGAATTTTATACTTGGCTCGATGGAAAGCTTTTTAGTTACATTTAATCGAACGTTTATTTTAAAGAACGACGCTTCAAAGAAGAAGGTAGATAATTGGAGACACCGCTCTGTGGATTTGAGTAATTGAATTGTAAGAACAGAGGTGTCGTACAATCCAATTTTGTGTCTAGACAGAAACATGACTCATGATATATTAATTGTAAAATGTAAAGGGACATTAACACAAATAAGTAATCGAGTATGCTTATCGGACAGAAGCTACTAAATTTAATTACGAAGCATTAATAGAAATCCCCTTTCTGTGATTACATCGTGCGATTCAATTCGGTTCGGTTTATATTACCGACTTTTCGTTTGAAATGAATACTCGCTAGCATTGTACGTATTTGGTATGCCGTATATAACTTCTTCGCGGCATTCATAAATGATAAACGAACATCCAATGTGAAATATATTAATAAGAAAGTAGTGTACTTCTGTTTTGTCCGTTTAATTGGAAAGTACAAAGATATGTTTACGTTTTCTGTATTTATCGTTCAGTTTTTGCACAAGCTATATTTATTGCTTTAAAAAATGTAATATTAAACATTCAACATAAAGTGCAACATCAAGTTGGAAGTCTGTAACATCACCTCATATGGTACATTGCGTAAAGAAGACTGTTATAATTCATACGGACAATTTTATAAATCTTTCATTACATAAATCGAAGTATCTGAAGTGACTTTTTATTACCTTTTCCTTTCACATGCTTTCAATATTTTCTAATAGGTTTTATATTAAATGTAACAGTTATAAATACATAATATATACGCAAGTGCAAAATTATATAAATTATTTCTGAAGGGGTGCAGAATTAATTGAAAAATCGGGGCATCTCCGAAACAGAACAGCAGATTTGCTACGCCGTGGAGAGCTGTTAATAAGTAATTAACAATAAAGAAAATTATAACAGAGATCGCGTAGGAAAGTCTACACTTTAAGAATTAAGATTCAATTGCAAGAGTGCAGAAACTTAGTCGGAGAAACTGTGAAATACGTTATATGGTAGCGGAACATCGAAAATTTCCACTCGAATGCCTCAAATGACCAGATGGGACTCTAAACGTTCCCCACTTCGGCAGTTTATACTTCCCGCATTCACTTATCGATCGGCAGATGCCTAGATGGCTGCAGATAGTGCAGTTTGCAATAATTCCACTTCTTCTTTTTAGGCAGACGACAGCAGGTAAAATTTAAATACACACATAAGTAAAGCCATCATTAATCGCGTATATTTCTGTTTCACAGGTAAGGAACGTTTACATAAATTCGAGTTTTAAGTTAAGACAGAAGGTAAAAAAAGAGATCCCCGTCGATGGCAAGTAGCGCCATCTAATTAGCGGCAGAAAAAATATCCGTGACTTTACCGTAATCGAGATGTTATACCTTCCTCGGATAGGTGTGGATTACGCGATTTGTCGTGGCCAACGAGCGTGAATCGAGGGACGAATATGAGGCGGATTCTCCCGTGATCCACTTCCCAGGCACGTGCATTTAGGAACTGGCGGATCGCACCTCCCCTCGGATTATTCGCGCGCGTTGATGCGCGTGCGACGCGCGGGTGGGCGTATTTCCTGCAACGTCTCGCGAGGTATACACGCTGGACGAGGAATGTAGGCGAAAGGCCAGCAGCGGTTTCGCCAGCCACCGGACGCTTGGGCGTATGTCAAATAAAATGTTAAGGTTCCTATCGCGGCGCAGGGCGCGCAGTGTCAGCGGCCAGACCACCTCCTCTCAGATCAAGAATCAACGACTGCTCAGCAACAAGAACGTCGTCCAGTGCAGGGTCGTTTTGCTGGATGGAACGGACCTGCCTATAGAGTTGTCAGTAAGTTCGACAGTTTGCCAGAGATCGTTCTTTTACGCCATGCACCTGCGAAGGTTTATTGTAAAGTATCGCTTAAATATGCTCCGCAAGCATTCAACGTTAACTGGTTTGTCTAGAGAACGAATGGGCGAAGTAGAATCTGCAATTGGGAGGGTTGTTATCGATTGAATCCGGGTTGCGAGTCTTCTGTATAGTTCTGTGTGGTTTTCTGTTGCAGAAAAAGGCACTGGCTAGTGACTTATACGAACAAGTGTTTTATAGTCTAGATTTAATAGAGAAGGATTACTTTGGATTGCAATATACAGACAGTAACAATGTCCAACATTGGCTGGACCCGACCAAGCCGATAAAGAAGCAAGTGAAAAGTATGATTTGGTTTTGCTGTAGTTCAAATTGTCAGAATACTGCGAGTCACAAATGCTAAAAGTATATGTTTTATTTATATAGCTGGACCGCCATACACTCTGCGACTGAAAGTAAAGTTTTATTCATCCGAGCCTAATACGTTGCGGGAGGAGTTAACGCGATACCAATTCTTCTTGCAACTGAAGCAGGACGTCCTGGAAGGCAAGCTTCACTGCCCCCATCAAGTGGCAGTTCAGTTAGCTGCTCTGTCTCTTCAATGTGCGTATACAAATCTAGCGATGAATGGAGAAATGGGCGGGATACCTTGGGAGATTGTTTTAACGCAAACCGGATCGTATTTTCAGCTGAACTGGGCGATTATGATTCCACCATGCACAGCGCTGCCACGGTGTCGGAGTTCCGGTTTGTACCCGGGCAAACGGAGCAAATGGAGCTGGAGATACTCGAGGAATACGCCAAGTGCTCCGGTCTCAGCCCCGCGCAGGCTGAATCGGCTTATCTGAGCAAAGCCAAGTGGCTGGACATGTACGGCGTCGATATGCACACCGTTCTTGGGAAAGACGCTTGCGAATACTCCCTGGGATTGACTCCGACAGGGATCTTGGTCTTCGAGAGCACTCAGAAGATAGGCTTATTCTTTTGGCCGAAGATCGGTCGCCTGGATTTCAAGAAGAAGAAACTGACGTTGGTCGTAGTGGAGGAGGATGACGAAGGGAGAGGAGAGCAGGAGCACACGTTCGTGTTCAGACTGGTTAACGAGAAGGCTTGCAAGCACCTGTGGAAGTGTGCTGTCGAGCACCACGCGTTCTTTCGACTACGAGCTCCCGTCAAAGGTGCCAGTGGGCGTCAGAATTTCTTCCGCATGGGTTCGCGCTTCCGTTACAGCGGCAAGACAGAGTTTCAAACCACTCAGTTGAACCGGGCGCGTCGAACTGTGCAGTTCGAGCGACGCCCCAGTCAAAGATACGCGCGCAGGCAGAGTCACGTTTTAAGAGAACGTCAACGCCAGCAAGTAGAACAGCCGCAGCCTTCGCCTCCTGCCAGTAAGTTGGAAACTATCTACCCGAATCGGTAATAAGAATTCAAGACTGTGTCGTAACGATGCGAATGAGTTTTATTAAAAACTACCTATGCTTCCAGCCGAGGAGCAATGCCTGCAACGTCAACCGAGCCAGTGCAGTACAAAGTCCTCGGATTCCAGTATGCATGGCACATCTTCGCCTTTAGTGGACTCGTTGCTGAAGTCGCTGGCCAAAGATCAGCAGCCTCTGGAGCCTAGAAATCAAACTGCAGTCGCTGGCACGGAGAAAGAATCGGAACCAGTCAAGACAAGCTTGACCATCGACAATATAACCAGTCCAATGCTGTTAGTGCCGAACAACCAAGTCGGCGGCACCTCTTCGCTGCCTCCTCGCACACCAATCCCACCGGAGTCACTCAAGTGTAATATATTGAAGGCGAAGTCTCTCGAGCAGGGCAAGAATTCGAATTTAGTCTCGGTCACATCTACGGACGCACCTGCAGTCGCTGCGAAGAACAATCAGCATTCTGATGCAGCTACGATCGTCTCTGTGGTAAGGAGCTAATATCACCGTTCGGTTTAAACGTTACCTGTTGACTACTACACAAAATGTTGAAGCAAATTCTCTGATAATTCGTTACAGTAGAAAGTTGCTCTTTGGTGTAGCTTATCATTGGTTAATTAAATTATTCTGCGTTGCCTTTATAGAAGCATTACGAAAGCTATTGGTTGGTATATGAATCAGAAGTTTCGTAGACTTTAAAACACAAATACCACAGTAATGATAGAGCATGTGACTGTACAGGCGCCGCATCTTGCGAATTTAAACATCTCTGTTCCATAATTCATGTTATACATTTTGTGTTGTTATGCGCAGAAATGCTCTCCATCGATACCTGTCCCCATCGTCTGGTGCTTCTAGGCTTTAGTTGTGATTCGTTTGCTTTCTTGCACTGTTTCGTTATCTAGGGCGGAGACAAACTGACCCTCTCTGTAAGCGGAGCCACAACGCTGAACCCATCCATGGATGATAATGTAACAGTGACACACTTTTCTTTGGACAGCTGGGGGCAGATCGAACAGAAAACCACACAGCTAAATCCTAAAGTGTCGAATCAGTCGCAGAATCCGTTCAATCCGTTCACCAGCGACGCCAGTAACGAAGTAGTGCCTAGCGCGCCTGAGAATGTCGAGGAGGGTGCGAAAGTGGAGGAAGAGAAGAAAGCCAATACGAACCCATTCATCGATTCGAATCCATTCCTGGGCTTGCTGAATCCGTTCAAAGAAGTGCAACCTGTTGTCGAGAAGAAAGTCGAAGCTGAGACGGAGAAGAATGGGGCCAGAGTTGTGAAAACCGAGGAGATACAAACGACCACCACAACCCTTACTCACAAGGTGCGAGTTACTTTTTAACGCTTGCAAGCTACTTATTGTAATACTGCGCGTGTAAATGTATGTAGATTTCTCAGCTTTTATATTTTAAATATTATGCGAATTATTTATATGCCGTAGGATGACAATTCAGCAGTTTCCGACATCAGTCCTTGGTTGGTTGCCGATCCGTTGCAAACCACAACGGATCAGAATCCCATCAAGCATACTGTCATCACAAGGAAGACAGTAATCACGACGCAACTGTGAAGTATTATTCGTTGAACGGGATGCAGGATATTGTGCCGAATTGATCAAGATATTTATTAAGCCTCGTCTTCCTTGGACCGTGCATCGATCTACTCAAAGTGCCTGCAAGAAATACTGCCTAGCGAGGGAAGCAATGCAATGAAATCGAAGTTAGTTCGAGATCGCAATGGGACCAATCGGACTTTTATATATATCGCAAGTACCAAACGATTTGCAATGTAAGTATCAAAGAGTTACTTAGACTTCGAAAGATGACCGACGTAATTAAATTGCAATTGAATTTAGAGAATCTGAATTATACGACTTCCCGAAATCTCGGGTTCGAAATGTAGAGTACACGAATGTGATTCCTATTTGAAAATTACCATTCGGTAATATCTTAAACACGTAAACTGTATTCTTTAGAAACTACTGCGGTAGTTTTATTTTTTATTATAAACGTAGTACTTAAAAGCAATAACCCCTCTCCTGTTAAAAGTACTCCACGTTTATACGTTTACTTTTTTTCGACAGCAATCTCTTACTTATTATCTCGATGCATTTCTGATTAAGTTTTGCCATGTGAGTTACGTAGACGTGTTCCGCATTTATTGTTGAGTAAGATAATTGTTACAAAAAGTTGTGTCCTTGCACCCTTCCGGCACGCACGAGAACGTATGAATACATTACCCTGTAATGTACGGTGCTTCTTTTAAAAAATAGTATATTAAACTAAGGGTACGCAAACTTTCGGAATACTGTTCGATGAGAATTTACTACTTACAATTACAGGCCTGATCGTACGTTTATATGAAACTTGAATAAACTCTGTGTATCACTCGCTTCATAAACAAAGTTTACGTACCCGACGTAGTAGTAAAATAAAATGTATTTAAACACCATTTAGATAGTATTTTCTACTTGCCATAGTGCCTTTAATCGTAACGAAAAACGAAGACTATTGTATTCGGATTTTATGGTCATTCCTATCGACTTGAATTTTATCTCCTATAAAATCGTTGAAAATATCTTTACCTGTGAAAGTATGTACATTATTATCGATATAATATGGTTACTTCGTAAAAGATGATTATTCCTTTCTCTATTAATCCTCTTTCGTGTGAAATTAGAAAGATGCAGTGATATACTTCGTTTCTAGTAGGAAAACTTGTACTTTGCATCAATTTACCCATAGTTACGATATGGTACAATTAAGGGGGTATTCTCGTCTAGAGGGACGAGATTCTGTATTCTCTTTAGAGATGACCCACAAAAAATTACGCAATTTTTACCGATAAGCATTATCCACACGTATTTATTAACATTTCAGGGGAAATTCCACTTACGCCCAAATCGCCCGCAACACCCGTGGTTTTTGTTTCAAAATTTATGAAAATCTCCTGAAATATGGAAAAGAAATCAGTGAAAGGGCCATTATCGGAAACTACAGGGTTTTAAATATAAATTACAACTCGATAACAGGAACATATAATTTATGATATTCATTTTATTACAAAAACGGAAAATTTCTACGGTCGTGGGCGATTTGGGCTTAAGTGGAATTCGTCTTCAGTAAGTTGTAACAAAAATTTCAGTCATATACAATAATAACTAATGGAGATATGGGTTTTTTGCAAAACAGTGTTTTTCATGACGATACACGCGAGATCTCAACTTTTAGTGGGCCAATCTGGTCCATTTTTTTTCGTACACCTTTGGAAAACATATAATTCTAGCCGGTAGCAGAATCAAAGCGCAATAGTTTTTTTCACAAGTTTAAGGCCGTTTAAAGATGAAATAACAACACGGAAAAGATGAAAATGAATTTTTAATTTTTGTTCATAAATCTGCTACCGGTTATAGCCACACTCATACTGATTAAGCATCGTTTTGGTTTTTTCGTTTTGGATCAGCGGAACAGCTGCAATCGTCTGTACCATGAGGCAACATTTTTTGCACCCGCGTTACGAGTTGATCCATATCTCCATTAATTATTATTATATATAGCTGAAATTTTTTTACAACTAATTGTAAGTAAAATGTTAATAAATACGCGTGGATAATGCTCATCGGTGAAAACTGTTTAGTTTTTTCGAGTATCGTCCCTAAAGAAAGACAAAAAATTGGCCTCCTAGACGAGAATACCCCCTTAAATTAAAAATCTTTCTAGCGTACAATATACCGTATTGTACCCCTCAGCAACACTGCAAGAGCAAACACGTGTTTCCTTCATTGTAAATTCTATTATTTATGTAGTTACGGAATTTTGTAATTAACGTACCAGTATTTCATTTAAAAAAAAAAAGAGAACACGTAATACAATAAACCGAAAAATCTGAAGGAAATATGTAATTCTGATTTTTCGAATCCCCTGTAATATCTTTCGTCACTTTGTCCTCTTCGTAGATCTGATCGAGTTTATTGTATTACGCGGATCGTAATTTGTAACGGCAACTATAGCGCAGCTGCGAGATATTTTAAACTGTGGAATATAAATCATGGAAAAATAAGACTCGTCTCTTTCGACGAATTACATAAAAGGCTGTTAAAGTACTTATTATATTCCATATACGTGCATTTACGAAAGTATGAGGCGCTATTTTACATTAGGTCTATGCATTTAAATATATTGTATTTAATAGCAATAAGCGAAGTGCATATGATACTGTCATTTCAGAATTTAATATATCTATTACCTGTGTTTACAGTGCTATTATTAACAGACACCCTAATGTATTCCGTCCTAAAATGTTATATATATATATATACATAATATACTGTTATATACATTATGTATAATTTTTGCTTTGTAATAAAAAAGTACTATTAAAATTTTTTATTATAGATACTTCAAACACGTGTACCTATTCTTCTACGTATCGTATACACCAAGAACCAACATATTCAAAGAAGTTGGAACGAAAGGACCTTTCCCCTAATTGTACTTGAAGATTTATAGCTTTTGAAATTGGTTTCCTATAAAGATTAAAATAAGAGCTTTGCTAATCAGCGTTCGCAGGTGAGATTGGAAGAAGCATTAATTAGAAACTGAAGTGTCCGAACGATTTAAAATGAATTACCATGTACAGCTATGTTATCCGACGTTAAAAATTTGCTACGTAATTGTACCCCACAAGTGCGATAATGGAAGCAGTGCAGAATTCAGTAGAGTTATCTTTCGAGTACAAATATTTACTCGCACTCAAAGTATCTCGTTGACATTCTGATATCAATCAAGCTACGGATCATCAGCAATGTCTGGAAGCTCTGGCAGAAGTTTTCAAATCAAGGCCATCTCGCGTGACACCGAAAAGTGTCCATTTCTCAACAGCGTCTTTCAAGTGGCGCGTTGGAACAATGTTTTTATCTATCTAAAGTGTCTTTCAAATCGTCCCGTAAACGAATAGTCATAGTGTAATAAAAGAAACACTCTACTTCGGTATCAGTCTTCTCCTCCAAGAAAGAGCTGATACACTCGTATCGTTAAATGCGTTGAAATTATCAAGGAATGCTCGCGTATATCCACGAAGGTCAAGCACACATCCACGCATGCTTCCGCTCCTTACACCGTCTAAACTAAGTCATTCAATTTGTGACGTATGAACACCTTCGACGATTTTTGTCTAAACAGTACCATCTACATCTACTATTTACAGCGCACCGTTTACCCGGCACTACGCCTTACTACCTCTGAAAGAGTTATCACAAACCACCAATTACTTAAGTACATGGTATTCAAAATTATATAGAATGGGCCGTCCAAGTATCTCCGTTGCATTCGATCTCACAAGAACGTGACGAGAATACAAGTTACCCTTCGTCAAAGAGGAGAGAGAGCATTTTACGTTAGTTCAAGATCGTCAACATCTTTCTTTAAGCCATACACTCTCCAGGCTTCTCGATTAAAAGAGAATCTAATAATCGTTCTTATCACGTATTCCCCTTGAAGAAGAGTAATTCAAGCTTCAGCCACAATTCTGTAACGTCGAACCCAATGAAGACGCTCAGCTGTGTACTCCCAGAAGCGCTACCCTGTATATTACAATGTACACGCAGCGGTGTTATCAACGGCGTCGGCCGCTAATGATTGCGTAAAAGAAGGTGTCAGACAGGTGTCTCGGGGTTGTCCCACTCCTCGGCGTCTTGTCGCGACAGAAACCGTACGTGCGACGACTCCCTCACCATTAAGCTAACAGTGTCGGAGTAATCAACGTCGAGGGCTCGCTCCCCGTCTCTGGGCAGGCTCTTGTTGGAGGATATCGAGCTGCTGTTCTCCTCGCTGCAGTCGTGCCTGAACACGCTATCCGACTGCGAGTGTGTCGGCGTGGATAGCTCGGAGACCAGCGGCGTGGACTCGTCCTCGCTCTCGCCAGCGGCCGGGGAAGCTGGCAGAGTGCCCATCAGGCGGTCTTTCAGCTTCGCCAGCTTCTCCAGGCTCGTGTTTGGAACTGGGATAGATATCGCTATCTCCTCGTTCAACGTGGACGTGGAACGTCGTTTCTTGATAGGCGTGGAGATGCTGGGCTTCAGGGGCACGCTGTTCGCCACGTAATTCTCGTCCGTCGACTTGGACCTGAAGGCAAGCCTCGGGGAAGCCGGCGGGGACACGAAGAGGGACGCTGGCCTGCTGGCAGAATTCCCGCCGCCTTTCCTAGGCTCTTTTCGCCCGAACGAGCAGGCTGATCTTACGCTGCGTTGAGAGGCGATGCTGCGCTGGGAATTTGTACGCTGAAGGTGTACCGTGGACTCCAGGGAGCTGTCGTCCGACGTCTCCGGCTCGTCGTTCACCGGCACCCAGTGCAACAGAGGATTAGACTGAAGTATCACGTAATCCGTGTCCTGGGCAGCCGCGGCGGACCCTGAAAATAAAGCTACGCTGTTATGTGTCCTTCATTCTCTTCCCAATCCCGGGTGTATAATGTTAAACTAGGGGAAGCCGGGGATCGAGAGGCTCTAAGTCGCATCGCGTCAGACACGTCAAAGGTGTATGATTGATAATCCGGTATTAGCGGCTGAAACCGTATGCAATACTAGTCGCGCTTTTAAAAACAAAGATATAAAATGAAAGCGCGTGACCCGGCAAGCTTATAGATCTAGTCTGTAAGAAAGATAATCTCGCTTTCAGGTTCCAACAATGTTTTATTGGCATTCGCACTTATAATATAAATGGTTCCGACAATCTAAATACGGCGAGTGTACACGTGGTACAGAAAGAAACGGGGGTACATTGATCGGGATCGAGACACGTGGCTCCCTGCTTTGGCATTATAAAAACTCGTGTCGCGTGGAAGCTTATCTTTCTAAGTATACAAGATCTATCAGCGTAAACATCCCGGTGACGGAATTATAGATTCGGTCGACCTCATAACCATTAATTATCACAGCCTGGCTCACAGATGCTCGTAAGATAGATTAGGTCTCGAATCCACGAGTCGTACAACAGTATCTTCTAAGCGGAAGTAATACAATCTCACTAGCGCTGACGAGTCTCTCGCGGACAGATCGATCGTTTGGCAAAGGTTCTACGGTTTCGGGAGCATAAAACAATACACAGTATCTCCCTTCCTCGCAAGCGGGCGCCATTCGTGTACTAAATACTACTGCGCGAAAACATATTTTATTTTAACTATGACTAAACGCAATACATTCGAGTCACTGCCGCGCGTAACGGTTGCTCGTCGCGCGGATGCTGTTCGCTTTATTTCGCTGGCGACATTCATTTTATATCTTTCTATCTATGTACAACGGTCTCAGTATCGCACGGCGTTGGCACATCGTCGAACAGTCGACGTAGAGGCGAGGTGTTCAGAAGGAAGTGATAATCTTTCTTTTCTTTTTTCAGTCTCTTCGATGAGTGATGCTCTTAGAATACGTGTATATAAAAACTAAATTTCTTTTATTGACTCCATTTCGGATGGGTACGCCTATTATTGATAATACTGCTTCGGGTGTACCTACGAACTCGCGTGTATGCAAGCAAGTTCGACGGTAGATCGACAGATTTTCCAGCTGGATCGAATCGTTCCTCAATGACGTAGATGTATCGATACAAGTATTATACATGATTTATTTATCCTCGAGTCGAATTCACTAAAGATTTGTACTGTACTCGAGCACGACGTCACACATTTGGTCTGGCTGCGGCGGTTCTTGAACTATAACCAGAGGCAGTGAATGTAGTAGGGAAGATGGCTCACCTGATAGTGAGTCTGGCGGTACCATTGCAGGGGATGGCACATCTAAAACATCCTCGCAGGCCTCTTCGTTCAGAGTCTGCAGTGCTCCGCATATCATTTGCTCCTCTAAGGTGACCTGAAAGACGAGCCAGTTACTAATTTCTTGACTTTTAGTCGTCGCCTTTCTGGATCCCGTAAATTAATGATTCTTCTGCTACGCGAGAACGTGAAATATAATAACTCTGCTTACCTGGAACTAAAACCGAGCATGTGCGTGACGAGAATAATATATTTATTAATCGACCGGTTGTTAAAGTGGAAATATATACGCGTTATTCTGATTTCTGACGGGAGCTTTAGAAAGGGCTTACTTGCTTCTCCATAACGGACTGCTTAGGCTGATCCCGCCTGGACGGACCGTCGGTTCTTGATGCTCCCTTCTCTTTCTCGGCGAGCGTCGGCACGCGTATCGTGGTAGTTTGCAAAGCGTGATCTACAATAGGGTAACAGGGTATAGATTCCATTTTTATAATACTGTTTATGTAGAATATTGTGTATACCTTTCCGTTGAATCTGTTCCGATCCTACAGTGAATCGAACGCTACGAGGTCCTTCTTCGTGGGTGCTGAACGAGGACAGCTCTAATTCCCTGAGCGACGCGATCACCATGCGAAACAGTTCCCAATCCCCGAAAGCCATTCTAAGAACCTACGAGTAGAGAATATTATTGCCTGCCATCTGACATTTATCTATAGAGGTAAAATAATAAAAAGCTACACCCACTTTCTTCAACTCTTGCAAATCGCAGTGCAGCAGGACCCTGCCATTAATGTTATTTTCCTTGATAACACTTTTGTACTGAGGTGCTTGATTGGCATTCAGGCTCTCGATTCTATCGACAAGGTCGCAAACGCCGTTCACTGTTAGAGAGGAGAGCCTCATCTCCAGGATCTCGGACTGAATAGAGGGCAGAAAGAAAAGGAACGAGGGTACAGTCTCTGTTGAGTGTCTTATGCGTAATTCCGCGAGTTATGTTTACCGGCAGAGTTGTAGTCGCGGAAAGTGGCTTAGCCTGGGGCCCCATGGGAGGCATTTGCGCCCACGGTGCACCTTGCCAGTCGTACGTAGGCTGCATGCACCAGGATTGCGGGATCGATGGGAGTGGTGCTTGCATTTGCAGGCTCGGCACTCTGGCAAATTTCATTGGTCGATTCGTTAAACTGCTTTTGTTCCCGTTCCATTGCTCGTGAGGGTTACTGGGCATGGTCCAGGGGCTGTACTGCTTGTAAGGGCCGAGGCCTGCTTCTTCTTCTATACTCTGTTGCTCCTCCTTGATCTTCTTCTTGATGTACGGGTCGAGATTGATCGTGAACGGCAAGAATATCTTCATATCGCTGACGAGTAAGCTGGACCGATGGAAAGTGAGAAAGATGTCCAGCTTCCGCTCGTCTCTGTCCATCTCTAAGAGAGGCTGGACTTCTTTAAGTACTGGTATTTGGGGGCGTATCCTAACAATTCGAAGAGAGTCGTGATACAAGATTCGAGGAATTCAAAGAAGCAACGTAGAATATTTATAAAAAGAACATACTTATCGTATAGACTCTTCAGTGACATGGAATCATCTAAACTCTCCTCGTACATATCGTAGTGCAAAATCAACCAAGAAGTTCTAAATGGCCATTGCTCGGTAATGTTGATCCAGCTGGCTAAGTGGTACCAGTTGAAATCAATTTGGAATGCTTTTAATAATCTCCCTAGAACAGAATAGGAAATATGTGAGATTTATCGCGGAATTAGTGTTCCTCAAAGGATTTCGAAGGATTTCTCTGTTACCAGTAACATAAACGACGTTCATTAATCTCCTCATGCTGCGAGGATTCACGTCGCTGAAGTAATCGTCGGTGAGAAGCATTTTGTTAAGATCCTGCGCACCACCCAGTCGATTCAAATTGCTGCCGATACTGCTGGCAATCGACTCGCTTAATCTCAATTTCCTGCTGCCCTTTCTACTCTGCGGCTTCAACTTCTCGTTGCTGTTCATTATGGCGGATTCTGTGCTAAGCCTTCGATTCGACACAGAATGATGTATCGTACTAGCGGCGGTATAAGTAACACTCTCCTCTGCTTCGGTCCACGTTGTCTTTCTACTATGTTGGGCAGTTTGTTGAGCAATTTTCACCTTCCGTAAACCACTGTTTTGTAAATAAAATGGGAGATGCACCATGTTGCGTAAGTAATCGTGCCCGCCGATGTTGGACTCCGTGAATAATCTTCTGCTATTAACTTCCACCGCCTGGAATAACCATCGAATTGTTAATCACTGGAGAAGCAGTTATTTTTATCTATTCGTGCATTCCGATGGCTATAATACCTTGGCAATAATGTGTGGATCAATCGCTAATATCACAACAAATGGGTAGCCATTGTCGCTGAACAGTGCTTGTATAGCATCCAAAACTAGTAATACTTTATCCTGCTCGCAACTGTCCAGGCCATCCACAATTATTACTAATCTACTTTGTTGGGCCATGAAACTATCCAGACACTTCACCTGTTTAAAGAAAACTGGTCAAGAGGTTTCTGCGATACAAATGTATCGTTAGAATGATAGTTTACGTACCATATCTGTCATTAAATTAACTTCGCTCCTTAGTGTCTGTATGAAGCCTTCGCTCTTTAATGTCTCCAGCTTAGAAATGCTACGCTGAAGGTGTCGCCTTTGAGAGAAGACTAGGGCCTGCAACGTGCGACTCCAAGTATACAGATTCGCTATTACGCTAACTGCTAGGACTAAGGCGACAGTGATCATAATGATGTGTGCAGTGACTTTCTCTATCGTTGGCCTAGGAATAATAGGAATCAGGATAAAGTGTTCGTAAGGAGTAACGGCGGCTGCATTTCTGGGACTTATCGTGTACTCACTCGTCACTAGAAATATCGATGAGGTAGACAGTAAGCACAGAGATACCAACGAGCAAACTGCAAAAGCAGAATTCAAATATGACTATGTACGGCAAGCAGCACAAGTGCCTCCACTTCCAAGTCGTAGTGGACTTATCGGGCTTCGGTCTGAACGCTCTGTACAGCCTCGTGGACAAAGAACCGAAATCATTCTCAATGGAATCGTAAAGAGATCCCACCATTTGTACTACTGCGTTCTCCCCAGCTGCTGTTGTGCCGACTCGAGTCTGATCAGTGAAATAGAACTTTATTGGCTGGACAGTTACGCCGTCGTGCACTTGGCTGCCCGGCGGATGACAGAAAATCACTTGCAACAGCAGCTTCAGTGAATTTAACTTCGTAGTCAGAGCTACCGTGAAATTGTATGGCCAATACCAATCGTATCTACAAATTAAAAAACACAGTATTAGAAGATACGAAGATACATAATGTGCACCCTTCGCTGCGCCACCCTACCTTTTGTTAGCATTCCAGATAAGTATCAAGAAAGCGTACGTAATGAAAATTAGACTTATACCGCAGGCAAGGCCGACGATCCACGATTGTAGGGTAAGACCTACGGTGGTACCCACCAACAAAGACACATGAGACACCACTACAAAAAGTAAGAAAGAGAATTGGAACACAGGATCTATCCACTGGCGAGCAAAGTTCTTCATCTCCTCTGAAATAATTCATACGGATTTAAACAGCCTGTTGGCAAACGTCTGTAATCTATCGCAGGAAATTAAAGTCGTGTCGCAGCCACTACCTCTCAATTTATTTAGCAAGAATGACTTCCCAGAACCCCACTTTGCGTAAAGGCCAACTGTTATAGGCGTCGAAAGAGATGGCTCGCTGAGAATATCTGCCAGCGCGCTGCTATATAAGTCATAACCCAGCATATTCTCATTATCCTCGTTAGTATTAAGGCGTCCTGAAATAAACGTACAGTAGTTGCGCCCAGTTACTTAGTGTGTTAGTGTACACCGGAGAAGTAAGAAAATTCGCAACTCACGAGCGCCAAATATCTGTCCGAGGATGGTCTTTGGATGATTGATATCGATGTTGTAAGGGGTCTCGCCTTGCCTATTCGGACGGTAAAGTAGCTGGCTATTTTTCGGATTTCTTAAGAGTATCTCGACGATGGCTTTTGATCTCGCGCGCATAGCTATATGGAGGACCGTATCGCCCTTTTTGTCGGTGGCCGAGACCTTTGCCTTCTTGTCCAGCAATAATTGCACGACTTCGGCGTTGCGCGACCTAACTGCCCGCAGTAATGGCGTGTCGCCGTCTTTCGTCGCGATCTCCAAGTCTGGGTTAGCGTTTAGTAACAATTTTAGTATCGGTATATTGCCTTTTTCTACTGCTATGTAAGTCGCGGTTTTCTTATCCTAGAATATTCCAATAAAATTTGCCTCGTTAGCTTTTTACGTGACACAGGGCGCGAGTTCAAGCTTTGAAGATAAATGAAGGGAAGAAGTTTCGCCCGACACGTGCGCTTTGGCGATTTAAAATTCGGATGAGAGGTATTGAAAGTCCTGCCTTCTGTCTGGCAATGAGAATTTTAGTATCAATTTCGTCACCTTTCCGGCGATGTCCACGTCGGCATACTTCTTTAACAGAGATTCCACCACTCCTCTGTGGCCGCCTTTAACGGCATGGATCAAGTTCGTGTCGCCAGCCCTGTCCTGTATGTTCACATAGGCGCCAGCGTTCAACAGTGCGTTTGCTATTTCGTGGTGGCCCTCCCGGCAGGCTATCGCCAGGGCAGTGCAGCCGTCCTTATCCAGGGCGTTCACGTTGGGCTTGTGCTCCAGAAGTAGCAACACCGCGTCCACGTGATTCCCGAGGGTGGCCACGAGAAGGGCGGTCCACGAATACTGCAACGAGTCTGATTAATCATCCAGTACAGTATGTTAAAGAGAGAATAGCGTAAGCTGGCCACCTGAGAAACTAGTTACACTTGCTGCCAGCCAGTATTTATCACCGCTACTTGAATCTCATTACGTTAACTTAATTTAGAGCTTACCATCCCAGCGGTATCAACATTAGCACCAGCTTTTAAAAGAGTATCTACAATTTCTACATTCCCTTTCCTCGACGTCCACACCAGCGCTGTAGTACCATACTGGAAATTAAAGAATTACGTTCCATTGGATTTCATACAACGATAATTTCTCTGACGTAACAGCGGGCGTAAGGAACGAAATAAATATTGGACTTTAGTAAATAGCTATGCCATTAATGTAATCGTGTGTCTGCTTTAATACTCGTACAGTTGAGGTTGAATTAAAGGGAGATTACCTTATCACCAACATTGACTTTAGCACCATGAGCAACGAGGTCTTTAACAATGTCAGGGTAGCCTCTGCCAGCAGCCCACAACAAAGAGGATATATGAAAGTTTCCGTGTGCATTGACGTCAGCCCCACGTGCTAGCAGCATCGTCACCGTCGGCGACCTACCCTTGTACGTCGCCCACATGAGCGCCGTCCACCCTCCCTAAAAATAGAACATATCCGTTGGCTCCTATCTGCGGCATTTCCTTCGCGCCCGCAGCTATTTCATTAACATAACTCCGTCGGACTTGAAAGACAAACGTGAGCTGGGTAATTGAACGGGACACTTCCTCCTAGATCTTTGCCAGGCGAGTAACACCCACGCTCGTAATCAATATAGAAGCGAACGTAAGTGTTATTAAACTCGTGAATGACAGGGATCAACAATAGGCTAGAGAGTATCGAGGATGCGTTCTAAAACCAGCATACCATGTCTCTGTGTTCCAAATCGGCTCCATGCTCTAGTAGTTCAAGGCAGACGTCCGTATGCCCTTCCTTGGCCGCGCAGAGCAACGCCGTCCAGTTGTCCTGCAAAGAATTAATTACGCTATCAATGATACACCCGCAATTTCGAATGCACAGCGATACTTACCCCGTCCTCCGCGTTAACGTCTGCCCCATGATTGATGAGCTCCCGTACAAAGTGTATTTTCCCCTTAGCGGCTGCAAGGATGAGGGCTGTGCTACCATTCTGTTGTAACAATCAAACCAACCATCTAGAGATCTGATAGGGTAGGGCGATGCGAGGGAATCGCCAGTCTGCTGTATAGCAAACTGGAATATTGATAGCAGAGTGTTGCAAGCGGTGGAGAGAAACAAGTTTGAGAAAGTAAATCTGTTATTCCTTGATCTACAGCTCTTGGATCAGTGCTTCTTCTCTTTTATAATATTCAAATAAATAATAATAATATTCAAACATATAATATTAAAAATAGGTATTTCAGAATATATTTCTAACTTAATAATATTAAAAAAAAATCCCAAAAACCGTGGCGATTCCCCAGAAAATATTTCGCGATCCACAGCTTGAGACTCGCTGTCTTAAATTCCTAGTTAGACTTTTGTGAGTAGTTCGAGAATCAATTCTTCCCCTCGGCTGTATTAAATAGTAGATCGGGATTATATTGCTAATGTTACCTCGTCTCGATCGTCGACCAGCACTTTCTTGTTCTCGAGGAAGTTCTGAAGACCAGCGAGATTGTCATCTGTGATATAGCTGGCGAGGGTTCGGTAGCACAGCGATACCATCGAGTCCGTCCGATGCAAGGTCTGCGGGTAAAGGAATGTTTTATTCGTTAGATAGGCGATCGTACTGAATCGTCTGTTACTGTCAATCCGAAAGAAAAGCGCTGAAGCAAATTATTCGCTGAGCAAGTGCAGCACAGTCCGCGGATCCACGCGGGCTCGAATAACTCGAGTGCATGGAATTGGATACGACCGCAGTGTATCTTTATGAATCTACTCTTGTCCGTTGATAAAGTATTCAACTACAGTCACGAATAACCGATTTTTAACGAAGCTGATTCTTTTTCTGTAAATTTATAATTACTGCGGGTAGATTGAGCCAATTGAAATTTCATTGGCACAAGTAAGCTACGAATTCGAGACGGGGGAGCTCGCTTGTCTAGTTAATTAATTAATAACTGTACAAAGGAGATAATTAGACTTCTCCCAATGAAAATATTTCAAGGAAAAAGTGAGTTTAATTTTATAACAGCGCCTTTGTATTATATTTCAACGGCGCCTGCACGTTGTGTCACTGACCCACGCAACGTACGCCACTGATCGCCGGGTTGCCTTGCTTCAGGCGCTTCTAATAATGTAATAACTAACAAGGAAACGCTCCCAACCGGAAATTTCTGATTTTAATGAAAATTCGCGCGAAGGTAGATCATATTTGAGTGTTGGAGCAGCAATTTTTTTTTCCCTCGCGGAAATTCACTCTGGAAGGGTGGAATTAACCCTTAAAGTTATCATTATTTCTCTATCTCTTAATATAACTTTGCAACGCTGCGAAATAGAGAAAAACTCTAAATATAAGAATTGTTTAGAATTTTATACTCTATCACAGTACCCAAAGAAAAATAAAATTATATTTAAAAAGAAACGAAGAAACAAGATAACTTTGAGAGCTGATTTCGACACTTCAGAGTGAGTTACCACAGATAAAAAATTACAATACTCGATATGGATCCACGTTCCCTCTTCATTTCCATTTTACTTTGCCGCGTACATTAACAAACAATGCCCCGCGTTCTTCGCTTTCAAGCCTCGAGAATCTCAAGATTAACTCGCCGTGGCAGACTTCCGTGGAACACATTCACCGCCAACATTGGCGATATTGTTAACGAATAGCAATATGCAGGTTACGCACACAGAAAATCGCCACTCGCACACACGCAAGTTAGTCCCGTGTCATGCGTGCCACCCTCGGCCAGCAAACCAAGGGCGAGAGATCTACCTACCCCGATGAATTACCCCCGACCTATAATTCGCATGGCTTTCGATTCGCTAACGAACGCGATATCTCAGCGTGCACTGGTGTTGGTGAGATCGATTTCAACTGATTGAACGAAATCCCATTACACCGGTACGTTACGTTTGCAGAATCAGAGCCGCCGTTATCGTTATACCATTCGCTATCAGAAAGTTAACGAACGATATTCCCAGTCGAAGCTTTTTTTTTATTTAAGATTGAAATCAACGAGGCTACTTCGCGACGACTATTTCGATCCCTAATAAGGAGCCGTTCTTAAATTCCGCGAGGGTAATATTGGCGATTTCTTACCCCCTCCCTCCGCCAGTATAAGAATTCGTAAGTTTTCATATTCTAACCCCCACCCCTCGTCCTTACGTAATATTTTTTACATTGCATGTGTGCAGTTACTAAAATTCTTTTTAAGCTTTATATAATTTTCTCACTCGGTTTCGGGAAATTTAGACTAAAATTGCTGTTTTAAGAACATTGATGATAGAATTTGTATTTAGCGAAAATATATTACGTAAGACGCTACCTGCCCCCTCCAACCCTGTAAGAAAACGTAAGAAATGCGCGACTCCCTCCTGAAAAGCTTTACGTAATTTGAGGACGACCCCTAAGATTATTTTATTCCCCTCTTCTGCTACTATGTTCTTGTGTAGATAACGGATACGTGCGGTTGGAGAGGCGACTAGAGCAGCGATGATTGAATCAATGGTAGTCTCGTGATAGAACGGAATGGATGTCCACTCAAAGGTGCCTAGAATCATTGCCAAGAACGATGATTAACGATCATTGACCGTGACATTGCTGGTTCCTGCTCGATCTTAGAAATTGATCGTTGGAAACGACGATTGCCCCTGAGGGAATTGTCTGTTAGTAATGTTAGCTCGTGAGTCTCGTTTAGTGTTTGCGTTAAGAAGAAAACAATGAAAGCCTGGCCAAAATTGTTCATTAAAAGTGGAATCCTATTTTTGAGGCTAGAAACATAGCAAAACTTGGGATTTTTTTAAGAAACTAGCGATTTGATTCATCTGAATTTTGGACCATGTTTTTATACATTTTTGAAGTTGTAGTTCTTTTTATTCATTTTTAATAATAAATATAGAAAGTTATGCATGATCCTCGAACTGAAGGTACATATGTATAAAATAAAATGTTTCCCATTACCTGAAAGATAAACATCTTCTAGACAACGAATTTTGCGCGGCGTGATATTCGATCACGCATAACTCCTATATTTATGATAGAAAATGAATAAAAAAAGAACCGTAACTTCTTCAAAGATGCGTGAAAACATGGTCCAAATTCCAAGTGAATCGAATCACTAGTTTCTCGAAAAAAAATTCCCAAATTTTGCCATGGTTTTACCCCGAAAAGTAGGATTCCCTTAACACTCAGCTGATTAATTCAACACGAAACACAGACGATGGAAGACTCTCGGTTGAACACGATGCCTCGCTAAACCCAACTGTTTAAAATTACCCCAAGAAACATCCTTATCAAATCATTGGAATGCACTTGATAAATAACAATTGTTACCACTGTGATCCCTGATTCAATGAAACTGGTTAACGAATCGATCGTTCGTGCCAGTCTCTGTTTCTTTATCCGTCCAGTGATTCAGTCCCTCCCCGTTACCTCACCACGGACAACTGTGCGAATCTTTTCTCGTGTCCACAGATTTTCGTTAGTGAACCGGGCACGTTACACTGAAAGCATTCAGCGTGGTTCCGCCTCAACACAATGAAACCACAGTAACAGCAACTCTCTCGTTAACCAAAAAGCAAGTAGAAGAAAACCAGCCAGGAAGAAGCCACCCGACTAACCGTCTGCGAGTGCCTTCGGATCCCAAAGTTGAACTTCCTGCCGGACTCGCCGTCGGCGGCCGGGGCGGTGAAGGTGATGGTGGGTACATGAAAATGCGGGAACACGTGATGGCAATGGTGTTGATGGTGTCGATTGGAATGATGTTGCCCGAGACTCTCGTCGTCCTCCCAGCCGGCGGACGGATGCTGGTCCGGTATGTGGAGCCGAAGAAACGGGAGCTTCAGCTTGCGGGGAGGCACGCCGCCGCGCGTCAGGTGTCCGTCGACGCCCGGCGTCGGCGTCGACGGGCTCTCCTCGTTGCACGGCAGCAGGCAATTCGGTATACCCGGGAACGCGCTGAGCAAGCTGGGAGCCAGGCTCGAGCATATCGCGGCGCTCGCGATGCTGGATCTTCTGATCGGGTTCACGCTGGTCCCTGATAGAACATCCTCGTAGGTGGGAGTCTTGGCGCCGTCTTCGGAGTCCTCGGGCAGAGACCTCACCAGAGGCAGAGTGGACCTTCTTTTCGTCTTCCCTTGATCCACGATCTCCACGTCCCGTAATGTTTGTCCAGGCGCTGATGATTGCTGGACGAAGGAGTCCTGCTCCTCTTGGGAGGACCAGACGTCGTTCAGGCTCAAGCGATGCTTCTTCAGGGGTATGGCCATGGTCCTCTGGTAGCGTCTGATGAGCAACGGAGACACTGGGAACTGGGGGCCCGGTTGCAGGATCGAGGCACCCTCCAAGGGAGACTGTTGTGGGGTGGATGAATTTAGCGTAGGTTCTTTGTGTTCTTGAGGAGCCGAGAGGCTGTGGAGAGTCTGCGCTTCCTTGGATCCATCGGTGGCAGGATGGATGGGGATTGAATTCGCAGGTTCGCGAGTACTTGGGTAGACTGAGTACTGCTTCTCTGTGGCACAGAGGATCTCGATGTTCTCCTCGTGGAACACGGCCAAATTGTGGCTCACATTCGTCACCGACGATGGCAGGGCCTCATTTCCGGTAATAAATGTCTCATTTTCAACTGCGATGGCCACTTCGCTTGAAATGGGTTTCGGAACGTGGAGCTCGTTGATTTCAAGCTTCTCCGATTCCTCGAGTGCTTCGGACTCGGGAGGAGTTCCCTTCTCTGTCGTCTTTTTGGATCCGATAAATTTACTTGAATTAGTGGGACCCGTGGGCGTTCCAAGCTCTTGAGTTTCGAGCTTCTGAAGATCAGCTTCCTCCTTTCGAACGCTGGGCTCGGCATGGTCGAGTCTCTTCTCGGTCTCCGAGAGCTCCAAAGGGATCTCCACTGTGCCATAGCTTTGGGCATTCTCGGGATCTTTACTGTCAGATGGTTGACGGGAAGAGGGAACGCTCGGGCTTTCGGCTAATACACCAGAGAGCCTTCTATCGGTTAAAGCGGACGCTGCTTCCACCAGCGCTCTGGCTGTTAATATCTCGATCCCTTCGTCCCCATCCTCGTCCTCCTCGATGCTGATGCGAAAGTGACGCGTCGTGATTTTGACGCGGTCGTCTTCGGCCTTCCGCATGGCATTCTTTTCTCCGGCTCGCAACGACGAGCGAGACCGATATTAAACGACCACGCGGAGCAAACCGCTATGCTCGGTGACGGAGAATTTCTAGTAAAAGTGTGAAGGACACTGTGACTACGAAGGAAAGGAGCCACCGAATCACTTGAAACTTGCTGCCGTAAACTGGGGGAACATTCGCAGTTACGTAACATGTATTAAACAAAGAAAATGACAAATGTTTTATGCATTTTCACGGTTGTAGTGCAAACAACAAATGATGCGAAGTTATAATAGAATGCATCAAGCAAATTTAAAAATGTTAAAATCTCGAGTCCAACTTTTAATTCCGTTAATATTTTCCAGTTCAATTGCGCCTTTATGATTTGGCCCAAAGGTAATTTATCGCGAAATTTTTTTTATCATTTTTACAAATTTTATCATAGTATAAAAAGTAACATTTCAAGGAAAATACTGTTAGAGCATGATTGTCTGAATATTACTAATGTACAATTATCACTGAAGAACTAAAAGATTAAAAAATACGAAAATATTGGGGTGCAGTGAACCCCATGTGACTATTTTGTGATTATAAGAAAGGGTTGACTACGAGGGATTATTTAAAATAAGATAAAAAAAATATAAAAACAAGTGCATTGAACGTAAAAAAAATAAATTTGAGTAAAACTTTAGTTTAGTGCCATTTATATGTGGCAATTTTATTTATCCCGGTCACGGGGTAACATTGGCGACTAATTAACATGCATTAAAGCAAGAAAAAGATAAAAATTCTATGCTTTTTGACACTTGTAGTACAATCACAAACTCTTGAAGCAAATGTAAAAATGTTCCCCCAGTCCACGTTATTCGTTTAACTACCGATTATAAAATCGCACTCAGTCGGAAACGAGTATCCTAGGTAGCGTCGTAGACAAGGATGAAAATGGTCCGAGATTGTTTCGAAAAATCTAGCAACCTACGTGCAAGGTATTTCGCAGTCATTCGCCTCCTTTTTGCACGTTAACCTTTTTCAACCCACCTCCGTAATATTACGTTTCTTGCGTAGTCTCAAAATTCCACCTCCGCAATATTAAAGGTGGTATATTTTACAGGTTTTTCAAAAACTCAGCGAGACGTTAACTTGTAAATACAGTAACGTTCACGAAGTGGATGCACACCTAAGAGTACGATATCCCTGCAAAAATGTCACAAGGCATTCACAATTAAAATTACAAATTAAATTACACCACGTCCATCGTTAATATTCCCCCCGAGTAATCAACCCCCCGTCGCGTTTATTAACCCCCACCGCTTCCAAAACTAGAATCCAACAAATCAGAGCCAAATACACAAAACCACCTTCCCCCAAACTAAAGATCCAACGGAGCCACTCAGAATTCTAAAAGAGAAAAAGATTCTACCAACTCTTAAAAATTCTGAAAGCAAATACTCGATATTCGAATCCATTCTCGACGCAAGTTAAAAACGTTACGATTCCGTATTACGCACGAACGATTGGAGGCAGACTAACATCTGTATATAATTGTTAATGATTCATACGATTCGTTAAATGTCAGCGATAACGAACGAAGGACAGAGCCTCTCGCGTATTGTAAGTTAGTCGATACCCTGAGAAACGGACCCTCGACAAGGTGGTGAGCCTGAGCATTTTTTCCAAATTCCTGCTGGTCATCCTGCTGCACTATTTCCCGCCGGCTTCCACGACCCCAGAGCCTTCTGTCCTCGACGAGGAAACTCGCGCGTGCAACCGTAGGCGCGTGCGACCCGCGACGCCAGCAGATCCCTCGAGAAACACGTCGCGCAGCGCGCCGCGCGACATTTATATATCCGTCGCGGGATCTTTAAAGCCGTGTATACAGCTGAGCGGAGGATCGCCCGGTAGCGTCGTCGGTGACGTGTACAACGGTCTCTCGATATAGTATCGCGGCTCGGGACGAGACTTTATCGGTGGGTGGAAAGCAACGCTATCATTTCGAAAGCGTTCCCGGATTTCGTAGACGCGGATGTGACGTTCTAGTTGTTCGCCGTTTGCCTCAAAGTCGCCGCGCATTTTGGCGAAGCGCGGCGACGAGGAAAGTTTATAAACTATTGATTCTCGTGGAGCAGCGTGCATTAATTAATTAATATCAATCTCTTCGATTCGATTTGCTTGGCCGAAATATGCGACGGCCTTAACACTCGCGCGGTCTTCTTTCCTTTCCATTCGTGTTGGTCCTTGACTCTTTACTAAATCCTATGTACTTAAATATTCATTTTGTTCTGAAAAATATTCATTCACTGTAATGAAAAGAGTGGAATGTAGAGGTTGTGCTTGTGATTTGTAGAAATAATAAAAATGCAAGGATTTTATTAATAATTTAATATAGTTGTGATCAGTAATGTTCAGATTATTAAAGCTCATTAATATTTTCACGTGAATATTATTATAAGGACTATAACAGTCCTTAGGCGAGGGTCTAATAAGACCCACTGATTTTTTTCGGCGGTGGCCGTGCGAGTGTTAAACAGTTCCAACGTTTGCCTTCTTTTTCGAGCATCGGTTCGGTATCATCCGCTAATTTCAGTCCCAATAATGTATGCTTTATAAATTCGACCCATTTAAAATGCTAAGAGGCTACTAAGAATATTAATGAACCGCATTTATTTTGTTTCGTTTGCTGCTTCATTTTTCACTTTCATTGACTTATTCACTTATTAATAGAAACCTATTAAATGTTTTGAACGAGGCAGCGAGTTACTTAGTGAAACGATGGCAAACAGTCATTGAAAAAAACACATTAATGTTTGAACTTATTTGGTTGTATATTTTTCTTCGTGGTGAAGTTTGTACAAAAATACGCAAAGACTTTTAAAATAACCTGATATACCCAGAGAATAGTGTATACAGTTAGTAGAATAAATATGGCGGAGGACGAAGACAGGATAGTTCTAAGAAGCTGAGAGACGACGTAGACCTTTAGGGCCTTCACGAAATTGTTAGAATAATTTCCAAAAAATATACCCAATGCCTCATTCAAGCTTGAACCTCTTCAGCATCACTGAAGCATCGCTTGGGTCTTTTGTGACCCGACACTGTTGGTTCTTTACCCTATTAAGGTCACCGAATGTTTTCAACGCAGCAGAGTTCCCTTTGTCACCTTAGTACGGTCTTTAGGACTTTTCTGATTCAGTAAGGTTGTTTGCGTAAGGTTATTATGGTCCCTGTGCCTTTTGTGACCCACTTGTGTTCTAATTTCTCCGAAGATAAGGGAATTGTTGCTATTTGTGCTTCTCGATTCTTGAAATTATGGTAAACTAGAGCTTTACTACTCGGCTTCTTCCGAAATTTCAATTTAAAATCCCTGATTTTATAAAACAATTTTTTTCAGTTTTTTTTCTATCGAAATGGTCACATTCATCTGGATTAGTCAGGGATAATGAGCTGAAGCACATTTCGCGATCCCAGAGTTTATCGTTGAAAAGTTTTTAGGCAACAGACAAACACACAACATCATACAGAAGCTTTCTGCTTTATATTAAGATGTGTAGTTATAATATTCGTGACGAAAATTGATGGGGCTGCTGAGGAAAGGAAAAGTCCCTCATCACCTCCTCGGGGATTTCTTCCCCAATCCTCTCTGTATAAAGGAGGAACTTTAAAGGGCCATTGAAGGCTCAGGCTTTAAGGGTTGATCTTCCATCAGAGTGAATCTTCGAAGAAAGAAAAATTGCTGCTTGCATACTCCAATATCCATTCACGCGAAGTTTCATTAAAACCAGAATTTTCCGGTTGGAAACGTTCCCTTTAAACGCATATTTACAAAGAGCCATGCTGAATATGGTACAATCGTAGCTAAAATGAATCCTCGCAGGAAACCGACTCCCACTTTCTTTCCAAGTCCTCCTTTTTCAGAAAATCGAATTTAAAGCTCCCAGTCCGGGTGCCATTTCATCTCCAACTGCACCGCTGCACCTCTTCCGCGAACTATACAGAGCTGATCAATCCCGCACTCAGAGAAACTGCTGACAGTGGCTCCAGGAAGCATCGGAGTAAACACGTCGCGAAAATTTGGACAACAACGGAAGAGGATGCGCAAATAAATTCTTCATACGCATCGCCGAGCTTCGGCGTGTCGTCTGGTGTAAATATTTAACGGTGGAACGGGGCAAAATAGCGGAAGGAGGTTTCGACATCCCTCCAGAAACGAAATTCATCAAATTCCAAAAGAAAGGGAAACGTACACTGCTGTTAATAAATATTAAAACGGATTAAATACTCTCCACTGTTTTTAATTTAAAATACAAAATATAATAAAAGTGATTAGAGCTCTGCAATAATTTTCCATCTCCGCTGCCTTTAATGTAAAATACGAAATAAAATCAAATCCATTAGAGCACTTCAATAAATTTCCAACTGTAATAATTTTACGTCTACACTGCTTTTAATTTAAAATACCAAATCAAATAAAATTGTTTAAACCTCTTCAATAAAATTCCAATTGCAATAATTTTCTATCTCCACTGCTTTCAATTTAAAATACTAAATAATATAAAATTGTTTAAACCTCTTCAATAAATTCCCGACTGCAATAATTTTCCATCTCCGCTGCTTTTAATTTAAAATACAAAATAAAACAAATTATTTAAATCCTTTCAATAAATTTCCAACGCTGTTTCCAATTATTCCAAACAGGGTGTCTGAATACTCCTGAACAGCAGTGTACAGAAAAAAGAAGAACTGCGCCGTGCTTGCGCACTCCGCCAAGCAGAACTCGAATTATCTACCTCGCTCGTTTGAAATGCCCGAAAGCATGCTGTTAAATATCCAAGAAAACCGTCGTTGCATCGCCGACGTTTTATTATCGAACCGTAAATTCATTTGCACATTTGCATACCGCGCGATAAGCTTCATTGCCGGCCTTTCATTGCGCCGCGGGTTCTGTGTCACACAGAGATCATCTCGGCGGGATTGGATAGGAGAGAGAGCAGGATTGCACAGTTTGGGCGCTCGAATCGCACGCTGGGTACACTTCCGCGGCTACGAAAAATATTTTCGACGGTGGGAATAGACGACGGCTGCGTGTCCTTGCGCCCGACGCGGCACTTGGGCCAATTAAACCTCTCGGCTGACTAATCAATTGTGTACGAACGAGTAAGTCGTTTACCAGGCCTCATAAAAACGAATAACTTTGCCGAGGAAACACGCCGCCTTGTTGGCTCTATCGTCTCCGTGGCCTATTCCGGATAATGGCGTCATGGAACTTTACCGTTCGAAGGAATTCGATGGTCGAAATTAAGGGACCATTTGTGAGCACGGTGCTAGAAACTGGAGACAATTAATTAGTGCCAACTGCGAATAGTAATGTATTAAACGTGCGGGGTGTGGAACCGAAAATTCGTCGGGAAAGTTGTGTTTCAAGTTTAGCCTTTTTTAAGTGATGCTTAGAAGTTACAAAAGAATGCTATTTTACGGGCCAATTCTACTTTGCTGGTCGAATAAGAGGCCTATTTTCATAATTTTTCAAGAACTATTGTACGGATTTTAATGTCATTTTTATTTGTTAAATATTTATTATTCCTTGCTGTATAGAATTTAATTTTTTATATTTCCTACATATAGTTACAAATGTGTGGATTTAAGTCGAAATGTCTGTATGAAAAAATATTAAAATCCTTACATTCGTTCTTGAAAAAAAAAATCTTTTTCGACCCGCAAAGTAGAATGGACCGTCAAGATTTGGTGGACTTTTGCCCAATCTTAAGAAAAAAAACGTAAATGAAATGCCTATAAAATATAAAAGATGTGAACGCCAATCCAAATGTTATAATCAATTAAAGATAAATATATGAATTTTCGTAAATTCTCGTAACGACTTAATTGCCACGCGGCAATTCCACGATTTCACTTAATCCCTCTTCTAATATTCCATAATTGAACGATGCATTTATTGCTCAGAGGTATGCAAGTCCGAGGGTTTCCTTATCATGAGAATTTTAGTGAAAGATTGTAAGCTCGAAGGCCACGCGTGACTTTCATGGCAGATAACATAATAATATCCCATTTTTATTAAACGTAAATATCAATCTGTCAATTTCTGTCGGAATTTCCAGCGTCTTTATTCTAAACGGCGCGTGGAATAGTTGAATGGTTACAGCGCGAAGGGTCGATGAAGATCAAAAGCGATAAAAGGAGCGCGTGTTCGTTTCTGGCTTTCGGTCGAATGCCGCGGCATTATTCCGATAAGTGCAGCCAGATAAGGATCTTTATTATTCATCGAGCACCATGTTTCCAGCTGTTCGCGATTCCTCGCCGACTTCGTAGATGGATCCGCTGAATTCGTAGCATTAAATGGACTTAGACATTTTATTCAACGAAGTGATAATGGGTGCCTTTTTTATTTGTTCGCACTTTTTTACCTGGCATTCGATTTTTAATACTTTAAAACAATTAATTGTATTATCTTATGCACGAGGAGACAATGTTTAATTAAATATTAGGATGCTTTCATAATTCTAACACTCTGTAATGAGTTTCCTTGCTGGATCTAAGGAAGCTTGATATTGATTAAGTTTTAAGACAAGGGAACATGTCTCTATTGATTCACTTTTCTCTTTTTAAAATCTTTCTCTCGCACTATATAATTATTATCACCCTTAATTTATATCTATTATCACCTACTTAACCATCATTTTCTAAATTCAGGCATTGGAAGCAAAAACGAACTAACCCACATTGAAAAAAATTAATTTTTCCTTTTTATATGATTAGTACAGCCTATTGGAATATCGCAAAAAAATGTGGGTTAGTCAGTTTTTGGTCTCAATGCCGCAATTTTAGTGTACTATAGCTATCTTAAATTCAAAAGAGTATCACCCCTATTCATCATGCTCGCGTATTACCTACATAGTTTCCTTCACATTTTGACGTATTAATCCTTAACTTCTACACACCACTAATGCAATGAAAACTGATTACCTATCGTCATCAAATTTCACAATCATTAATTTTACCCTCCCACGTTAGCTACTTGCATCTTCGCTCATACTAAACATCCTACTATTCTCAAAATGATCTTAATTACCACACATACCTCGCTAAAAATCGCAACGAAATTATGTGCAATAATATTTTTTTGTGTTTATTTGTAAATGGTGTGATAAAGGCAGTTTATTATTAAGTTGATAGTATCAACTTGATATCTAATATACAAAGTTTAATCTTTAAGTGAACATCCGATGCAAAGTTACTACCATCTGGCAATATCGAAAGAAATCGTTGCAATTCTTCCAATCGTTCACTGATCATTGTCGTCGTTCTCGAACCTTGGAAAATCCTCGGCGCTTAATTGGATCGGCGCGTTCGGCTGTGAAAAGCGAGGGAGAGAAGTACTCTGCGGCCTTGCAGGCTTATCTTGTAATTAGCCGCGCTGAATCTGTCGCCGACCAAACGAGCTAGCTTGAAATAATTAAATGCAACCCGCGATGCACGGATAGGAACAAATGTATCGAGACACTGTTGCGCCCGTCGTTTATCTTTCCGAGCACGTCGAGAGATCTTGGCAAGCGTGGGACAAGGTTCGGGCGGTAAAACCAGATGAACACCCAGCTTCGTTCTATTTATTTTGGACCACCTGTGGTACTCGCCTCGATGTACAACAGATGCAACGAGTCCAACGAGCGGAACACGGATAAATCGATTACAACCAGCAACTACTAGCCTCCTTTCAATCTCGAACTTGGATCAGAGAAAAATCAGTGTGAAGAAGAAGCTTCCGAAGAACACGTGCACTTTAATTAAAAGCAACACAGGGTGGTTTATTAAATATATCTCACTCGAAAGTTGCAGCTTCTAGAAAATTTTAAGAGAAGGATCGAACCAGAGATGTGACAGAAAAGTTTAGAAATATAAGTGGAAGTTTGAAGTTCTACGCTATTCCCATAGTTCCCTCAATCTTTCGACTATAGATATTTATTTGAGGAAGAAAAATAATACGGAACACCTGATCTCGTGGAAATTGGAATATTGCAGTTGGATCAACGCGCGAATTATTTTAATAACTCAGGAGTTTTGGACTTGATATTATATAGATGGGAATTGTATGTTTGAGAGAAAGTTTAAAGAAGAATATTGTTTCAGCTGACCCGTTTATTAAGCAAAAATATATTCATAGATATGCCCCACTGTTTATTTTATCTGTACCTGTTTACTTCTGTTCCAGAACGACTGTATCACCTGTTGGCAGGACGAAAAGGACCCGTAGCTGCGAGCCAGCCCCTGAGGAATCAGGGACGGCAGGGAGGACCCGGCACTTGGTTCACCCGAAGCCAGTAAACTGCTCCTCTCATTCGCGTATTCCATGGAAACCAGGTCGATATCAGGAAACACTCTCATGTTCCAGAAATATTAATTGTCGCTACGTTAGCAAAAAGCATCGTTAAACAATCGTTTCTCATTATCCACAACCGAGTCCCAGCATCTCATTTCTTCTGGCGAACGGTAGCAAGAATTAAATACGAATTACGATAATTCGTGCTACGTAGCAACCAGTCCAATACGAATTAAGATAATTCATTCCATGTCGCAACGAGTCCAATCCAGTTTACGTATGTAGTTCGCCTCTGTCTCGTTGCAATCCATTGTAAGACGGTGCACAATTCTCCAGGGAATATTCCCATTTCCCTTATTCTTCTGAATTTTAAACACTCCAGTGATTTCTCGCAAGACCGAGCGTTTGTTTATTAAAAGAAACCTCTGCCTCGCCGGTGTAATAAAGAATCCCCTCGCTTCCAAGTGCCACAGAGATCCATCCTCCAAGATTAATAACTCCGCACGAAAAAGCCGATCAACATTACGCCGTACTATTTAACCAGTTCCAAGTATTTAACTCATGCCATCTGGCATACAAATTGTCAGAAGCAGAGCCACCAGGTCACACGTTTATAAGACGATTTGCACGTGCCACGAAATTGCCCAACAACCGCGATTTATCGCCGCTTAACACCCACTGTTTACTATTTATCACAATCTCCGCGTCGTTCCTTCTACCAATAGATCACTCACATCCAAGGGAACGCGGAGTTTGGTTTGTATGATGGAAGATCGGTTTTTCGAAAGGGAAGAAATGCCCCTGATTTTTCTCAAGCAAAGCACAGGTTTGAATATCGAGTTTTACCCAGAACGATTGTTGGTGATTAATTAAGTAAGGTGAGTAATTAAGAACGCGGTGTGGATGTAGGTTTCCGCGGTTGTCCCTTTGGCACGTGTTATCTGAACCAGCTGATTTCACTAATCCCAGGTGAGATACCATGGAGGAAAGGAGAACGACTAAGGCCACGACGCCTAACGTTTATTGCGCGTGTGAAACGACGATTTTCTGTGGCCTCTGCTACGTATCTGCGGAAAGTGCTCAAGAAGCAAATGGAAGAAACGGAGAGAGATATATGCAAGGCCAATAGGTCCTGGCTTTCTCGAGGGTAAACGTACGGGCGAGCGATTCGCGCGAGTTAATTGTTCTCCTATCGTGGAAAGTCATTCGATGTTGTTTTATTTGAAATCGCTTCTGCTCGGTGGAAGTTGTAGGTGGACGTCGTTTCTTTTTTACTGGCGCGATATTGTGGAAATTTCTGAATCGAGGAGCTTGCGGTAAGAGGAGTACAGCTACATCTTTACCGACTTCAAGTAAATTAGGAAAAACTGTTTGCAAAATTATTGATTTGACTTAACATTGAAAAGAGAACAGTAATTGAAAGATATATATTTTCACAGAATAAGTAGTAGTTATTGAGGTGATAAGTTTTTATTTATATTTTTGGCAAACAATATTCTAGAATAAAATTATTAATATAAATATTTTTATTTCTGTTTCTTTCTTATTTTTATTTTGTTATATATTCTCTATTAATATTTCTATTTTTATTTATTTGTAATAAATCGTTCATTTGTTATCGGATTTCCATAACACGTGCACCAAACGATGTAGAATTTCTTTTTAAATTTACTGCACGTCATAATTCAAAAACTGTAAAAAATGAAGCTGCACCCCTCTTGTTGGAAGGTTCTCGATCGAAGGTTGGTGATTAGATGGTAACTCTTCATGTGTTTTTATTTTGATTGACGAGTATATTATACGTTTTAAGATTCTCTCGAGAGAAAGTGATGGGTTATAAAACAGTTCTCCGGTGAGAAGTATTGTTTTAATAGTTGAATCTTTCTGTTGGAACGGTTGCGTCGTTTCAAAAGTGGAATAACGTTAAAAAAAGAGTGCTTCAATGACGGAGTGCACTTTGTGGAGTGCAGCCCTCAGGTTTTATTTTTTTATATTTCTAAAATTGTTATATTTTTTCATCATAAATCATGAATGATATGCTATTTTTTGTTACCCAGTGTTCTACCTTTTTTTAGCTACTTAGCTATTTTTAGTGACAGAATCGAAGGTGTATTAATTACCTTCCAACAATACAATCACAATTAATTAATAGTTACTATGATAAATATCGTACTCCTAGAATATTATTCATTACAACCAACGAACAATATTATTTTCCACAGAGTATTTGCAAAAAGCTACTTTCAAATTCCAATTTCAAAAAGACTCATCCCAATCGTAATTATTCAATTATGCAACAATACCTAAAGTTCCTCGAGCCATTGCCCTCCACAAATTAACACTCCTGTAGTCAGTGGAAGATAATCACCGATTAGATTAAACGATTGTTGTCGCACGTGCAAAACACCGACGCGAAACGTTTCTCATCGACATCCACCGACACACTCTCCTCTCTTTTATTATTTTTAATCAACGAAGGACGGCCGTCGATCTTATCTTATCAACATAATATTGCACGATCGAAGCTCTTTCATAACAACTTGGACACTTAGCCACGAACTGTGGTTCAGAGGAACAAACGTCTCGCGATCATCAATTCCCACGATGACGAACATGTCAGCCGAGAAAGAGTTCACTAGCAACCTTACGATGGATCACACGAGTCCGTGCAACGAAATACGTAAACCTTTTTATCATCGAATTACGCAGCGCCAGATCGTTACGATAATTATTAAATACGGGATTAGTAAACAGTCGAAAATAAAAGTGTACCTCGGGGAGAACAGTTCGAGACATTATACGAAAATGGCACTGTCGACGATGCACAGTACCATCACCCGTCGCGTTCGATTGGCTACTGTTTAGTAATTTGAGGAAATCAAAGAAAACCGTGTGTGGACTCCATTATCGCTCAGTGGTCGCCGCTCCTGATAATGGGGGGATTGATAACGAGGCTGGTTGTTCGCATTAGATATGATATCGAGAAGAAATAGCAAGGGTTTGACACGAAACACACATAGTATCGTGTAACAGGTAAAATAGAGTGATTAATTAAATTTTTGTGATTGGAATTTTAAATTTGATATGCAGCGCAGAATGTGTACGCTTAGAAAACTTCAAAGGATAACCCTTTTAGAGACAGCATGCGTCGAAAAGGCGTCTTCATTGAGTTCTGAATTGTGCACGTGGGGTCGCGGCTTAAGAGTGTTACGCTGCAAGCGTTGGGCAAGTGGGAGCGCGACCTAAGGAACCTCTTCGGTACGTGCTACCTTTGTAGATCGATTTTCGAGTGTTTCAAATATGGTTTGTGTGAAAGATTGCACATGTGGGGATGTGGCTTAAGGTAGAAATTAAAAGAATATCTTATCTTCTGTCTTACTCGTCTTGTAGACGTAGGTTCACCGAGTTTCTCAACGTCGTGACGCTTGAACCGCTGTTCTCCTTTAATTTTTACTTTATAATATTCCAGCTTCATGGAGAAATGAGCTGGGCAGTAACTAAATAAGATATTATTTAAGTAACGAATCGAATAAAAGTTACTCTCACTTTAAATTACTGGAATGAAGTTAATTCTTTGATTCATCCAGCGTTTCAACTTCAGCGTCGAATAAATTTCACAACTTTTATTCAGTATTCGAAATTTTGTTTAATTAAAAATTTTGCCCATGATGGAGATTAGATTAATAAACTGTTGTGACACGTGTATCGATTGAAAAATACGACAGAGGCACCTGCTTTATAATTCTACAAATATAGAAAAAGGGAATAGGGCGAACAGGACGTACGACCTCATCGATCGTGGTATTATGTAAAGGAAATTACCAAAGAAGATAGCTAATCAGCTAAAATCATAATAGGTCGAAGAATCTGCCCTGGCACCCAAATAACTCGCGACCGATAAGCATCGCGTAAAAGCATTTTTGGCAACGCGTCGCTATGCGATGACGAGCCGTCTACTGCCGTTAATGATCACCATTAATGATTCACGATCACGGTAACGTAATATAACAATTAATTTAGTCTGATAAATTGGGATAACTGCGCGCCAGTAACGTCAACTGATTTATTTGCCGAGCAGGGGGCGATTAACATTTAAAAGAAATCTAATCACACACATCTGAATATTTAAACACTGTTTAATTAATTTCCACTGGCATTATAAGTACACTCGGGCAGGCGAGAAATCGTTACATAAAAATAAAGTCTCAAAATTAATTAATTCTTCGTCTCGAACCTCCACGAACACATAAGTTCCATCGACTACTCAACTCAATCACAAAAACAAGAATTCCCAATTTATCGTACCAAAATTCCTCCACTAGCTTCACTAAAATCACAACTATCAAAATACAATATCACCTCCGAATTAAAAATCCTAAAACATTTCCAAATGTTCACAAAAATCCCTCAACATTTCCAAGGCCCTTCGAAATAATTGTATTCTTCAGTGTTGAATACATCAAACGCCTAAAATTGGCAACTAGCGGCATCCTACTGTCACAACAATATATCACAAGCTCGATACCCTGTGGCACAAGGAAAGGTGGGCCATTTCCTCGGCCAAGGAAGTCGCAGGGACGAACTGCAAGGGTTCAGTCACAAACGAGAGGGTTTGAAATTTACACGAAACGATCCATGGATCCGTGGGATGTCTATGAATCCGGCCACCATGTCTGCAACGTCCGAGAGGCAAGCGTGGAGTCCTGCTGGCAGAGGGCAAACGGCGAGCAGGATGTTCGACGTTCGGTGACGAGCGTTCTGGCACTGGGTACCCCGAATCGCCGCGGATCTCCGCGAGAATGGAGGCGAGATAAATCACAGTCGCACCCAGTGTTAGCCGTGCATTGGCACGCACCGCCGAGGGTAAACGAAAATAGCGTAGGCTGCCGTGCACAGCGTTTAACCCTTGGACGGCGAATAGCTCCACTGTGCATTCGATTCAGGCTCCATTTCACCTATAATCTCGTCGGTACACACCTCGGAACCAGCTCCCGGGTTGTAGTCTGGTTCCAATGCGATTTAAAACCCTTAGCCACTTCAGGAATTAATTGCGGCGACCAGGGACGAATTTGGAGATTTAAAGATTTGGGGCCTTCTTTTCAGTGGAATATCCAATAGGGTAAAGGACCCAATTACTACCACCTTAAGCTATTTTACTTAAAATAACGAATAAATAAATAATTTATAGCATAGATTATAGGTTGAACTACATAATTCTTTTTGTGTATGACTTTACAACGTTTATTTATTTGTTATTTTAAGTAAAATAGCTTAAGGTGACAGTAATTGGGTCCTTTACCCTATTCTAATGTAAAAGTGTTGAGTTATTTTGAAATTAATTCAATAGGACAACTCGAGTATGAGTTATTGCTAATTTGCTAGGTGAAAGAAAAGTGAATTGTTTTTAAGTTGTATCAAGCCTCTGTTTTTAAAATACCTAAAAGTTAAAAATGGTAAAAGTGGTGTCATTCTTTTTTCGTTTCGCGATATTTAACTTTCTACGTTTGTGTGTAATCGATGCAACATAAAGTAAGAGATGAGTTCAATTTTTTAAACTCTCGAGACAAAATAATTTAAAAACAATAAATTAATTATCTCGTGAGATTAAAGTGTCACACGAGAAATGATATTTTAGTCTCGTCGTGGATTTGCGCCTCAAGACTACTTTCCCAATCCCTTCCGTCATTTCCCTAAAAACATCGACGCCAGTCTTGTGCTAATTTACCAAAGATTTCCTCAAAAAGCTCTCCGCTGTTCGTACTTTACCGCGTTTACCTCGTGAAGCCGGTGCTCCAAGTGGCCCTTGAGCAGCGTGAACTGAATCCTGCGGTATTCCCCGTGCTTTGAGACAGGCTTGCTGGCCTCGTCCGTGGACGACTTGCTCTTGGACCGGAGATGCGACATCCTCGAGGAGGTTCATCAGCGGCCGTCGGCTTCCTCGCGGCTGCTCGTCAGATTTTCAAGCGGCTCGCGCGTCAAACAATCCCGTCCAACTGATATCCCGCGGTAATAAAATCCGCCTGTATTGTTGCGGCTCGCGTGGAAGACACTAAAGCACGTGCAACGTGCGGGATCGTTCGCGGCGATCCCACCTTGTTCGGCAGCGCGCCTCGCGACGCGATGATTATTACAACGAGTGACTGGGGCTGTTGCGGTTTCCTCGGCCGTTCTGCTAGCCGGCTGCGCGTGCCGATAAATCGCTCCTCGAATAAATTCTTGCCCCGTCAATGAATTAAACATAATTGATCCCCGGCCGCTTTGCGATAAAGTGATTTACTCCGGCGATTATCGTTCCCATGTGTAACTATCACTGTCACTATTTTGTCCAACTTAATTCACAAGTATACGCACGTAACGTTTGCATAAGCATGACGAAACTACACAGCAGAGTCTAATAATAAATTCGCCGCAGAAACGATTACTCGGATTCGCAATTAATGGTGAAGCAAAAATCCCCCTGAATTTCGCGCTAATTCCGATCGTAAAGATAATGACTCCAGGCAGCTCCGAACCCGGTGACACGGAATTAAAATAATAATTCTCTGCCTCTAGCGTTTCTGGGTATTTCTGTTACTTAAACTTCTCCCGCCACCAACTTTTTAATTAATCCACCGCGCTCTATCGAAATTCCCTATCGGCGGATGTTCGCGGCGAAATTTTATCGCGAACCGATGGCCTCTTTCGAACGCTTCCAGCTAATAGGCCTCTCGAAATTAATGGCGAGATAAGGATCATCGACACTTTTACGGTTTTATCGGGCCGATACGAGGCAGAGTTTGTTTAACGAGGGCGAAGCTGCGGAGAGGGAATCAATGGGTCAGCTGATGCGAGCACCATATAAACCGCGAACTTTCACTGGAATATATTCGCGGAGCGAATGGAAAGTGCACGGGGACGCGATGTTGCGTTCCGCCGATAATCGCCCTGTTATCGGGTGGTTTGCAATTATCGAGTGATTATGCCACTCCTTGCTCGAGTGGCTGATAAAAGGTAAAGAGTTCTAGAATGTAACGTTGGTTCTAACCTAAGCTTGCCTAAGTTTCTCCTGTTACAGCCAGGTCTGACTGACAATTAGTCAAGATAGTACCTGGTTCCGAAAAATGGCAATTGGTTCTAATCCTTCTGATCGGAAACGGTATTATCAAGATGAAGATCGATACGATGGATGGAGCTTCTCAATGCTAGTATACACTTGAGACAACCGAGTGCTTTAACTTGTCGAGATTCTCTAGTTTTTACTGATGGAGTTTGGTTCGGTTTCTCAGAGGTTTAAATATTAAATTTGGGTTTTAAAAAATGCCTTTGTTTAAGTGTGGGGTAAAATTGAACTCTACGTTAACCTTAATCGAGATTGCCAAGCGAGGGACGCAGTCGGAAATAGGCACTTGCCACTGTTTTATGATTTCAGAGGAATGCGAGTTGGAGGAAAAGTTTTTTTCCATGGGAAATTGCGGTGCGAAATTGTAATTATTTTAAGCGGGAAATAACAACTATTATCAAATTTTAGCTGAAAAATTAATTTTAATTTATTTATTTTACTTTCTTGGCGCGAAGAAAATTGGATATAATTTTGCTCGGTGAAACGCAGATGAAATTATGTTAGGTGGTGGCATTACACTATATTACAGGAATTAATGGTTGAAAGAAAATTTATGCATATGTGGCATGTGCCATTTTCCACTGGCCCCCTCAAATTGTACTGTTGGATGTTCTTTTCTACACATGCACTCTAAATTTCATTGATGTATCTTTAAAATTGCAGAGCTATGGTAAATTTTGTGAATCGATGTTGACCAACTGACCCTAACTCGTATCTAAGCCAATTATACTTCAACCTGAACATCACACGATGTGTGATTATTTTTTCAAATATTAAATGAATAATAAAAAATAATGTTAAAACAACATTTTTCCTGTATTTCTCTATTTTGTGGATGGACCTGAGAGGGCTATAATTACAATTGATTTCACTGATTAATTTATTACATAATTGCAATTCTAATAAGGCAACTACAAAGGAGGTATATCAAATTTTTAAATATTATAGACAGTTTTGCAATAAATTCACAATGTATAAAAAATATTTAACTTCGTAATGTTTAGAGACACTTTTTTTGAAACTGACTTTTTGCACTGGGGCCCTTCTTGCGTCCAGCAGTACAATTGCAATTTTACTAAGTACTTCGATATCAATCTACGCCATTCATATATTGTGTATTTTACTTAATGCAAGGGTCATCTTTTTCTGACAAATGCGACGTGACATTCGCATCTGCCTACGTGCCACGGTCCCCTGGATGAATTACAAATCGCGCCAAGGCGATCGGTCACATCCTCCGCGTGAATAGGTACCGAACTTGTCAATCGTCTTCTAATCACGAGAACCGAGTCCCAAGGGCAATTATCCGCACTTAACGTTCCACGACTTCGAAATTCGATTATCATCGGGACTCGGCGTATGTAAAACCAACCTCGCCGTTGCGGAACGTCGGTCGAAGGGGACGTCCGGACAGAACTGAATGCAATTACGTCCGATGGCTAGGAACGCCAGTATGCGTCTACTTACAAATGCAAACCGAAAACGATGAATCAGTTCCCTATAAATATACGAGCGCTCGTCAAGTTTTTGGCGCGCTTTGTAGCCAGAAATCGTGAAACATTTTGTTCACAAGGAACGATCTATCTGGTCCCGATAATACCGTTTCCGAATCCATCAATCGCGAATGCTGAATTCTCTCGGAAATACATTCACCACTATCTATCTCCTTACAATTATTCCGAAGAGTTTCTCCGACTACTTGAAAGTTAAAACTTCAAACTTGAAGCTTGAAGGATAAAATTTGAAACTTGAAGCTTGAAACGTAAAACTTAAAATTTGAAAATTAAAACGTGAAACTTACAACTTGAAATTTGGAAATTAAAACGTGAAACTTACAACTTGAAATTTGGAAATTAAAACGTGAAACTTACAACTTGAAATTTGGAAATTAAAACGTGAAACTTACAACTTGAAATTTTGAAATTAAAACGTGAAACTTACAACTTGAAATTTGGAAATTAAAACGTGAAACTTACAACTTGAAATTTGGAAATTAAAACGTGAAACTTACAACTTGAAATTTGGAAATTAAAACGTGAAACTTACAACTTGAAATTTGGAAATTAAAACGTGAAACTTACAACTTGAAATTTGGAAATTAAAACGTGAAACTTATAACTTGAAATTTGAAAACTTGAAAATTTTAAAATTAACTTATAACTTGAAATTTAAAATTTTAAACTTGAAACTTGGAACATGAAAGTTGAAAATTAAAGCTTGAAGTGTGAAACCAAAAAATTGTGTTCATTTAAACACCCCAACCGCAAATGTATGCACTGCTCCACGTGACGCTCACTCGCGAGCACTCCAAGTGTCACCACCTGTACCTCGACTCATCCGCGATCGACAGCGGAACGCGCACTGAATTAGCCGCGGTATGCTCGAGGATTTATTAGCACCGGCGAGACAAGAGGGTAGCGAGGGAAAGAGATCGATAGGGGAGTTGGAAACATACGGTAGCGAGATTGGAAGAGGCTGGCGGGAAGACTAGGGATGATCGTCTTCGCGATGATCAAAGTGGAGCGAAGAACAGCAAGAGGAGACTGAACGCGGAGAGGAACTGGGCTGGTGACAATGGTTGCACGTTGATCGAGCCAACATCCTTCGCGCACTGACGCCACGGAACAATTGACCGCCGCGACGACATACCTGACACGCGTGGGCGATCCACGTGGACGGGCGATCCTATCGCTCGGCCAGGTGGTGGGTTGCCTTCGACCCATATCGGAATTTTCATTCAACGTGCTTTGAAACTAGTTTTTATTCAACATCGAACGAACCTGTTGAGGTTTTCAATTAGTTATGAAGTAACAGGCATTGATTTGCTGTTACCTCTTCTGTTCCAAGAAAACAGTTATAGAATGAAGTGTATTCAGTGAAACTTCTATTGTATTCATTCTCGCATTGATAAGGAACTTTTGCTCTCTCGAGAGTAGAAAAAAGTTGCAGTTAAATGGGGACATTTATTCTGCTTTGAAAAAGTTAATATCGTGGCAAGCAGTTTCATTCGATTTTCCTCTTATTGTTAGTAATATAAAATAATTATATAAAAATCACAACTTTCTTTCTCTAATATATTTATTCTGTTTTCAATAACTTACATAATGCTAATTAAAAGAATAATTCTAACTTTATATTTTACCTTAAAACATCTATTCAAAAATATGTGATCTTTCAGAATTGTTATTAATCGAATAGAAAATAACTGTTAAACCTGAAATTTAGCAATGGAATTAAAGTTCAGTCAATAACTTTTATTTATAAAAGTGTATAACTTTTATTCATATAAATATATTTTCTTCGATCTCTGATTTTTGGATACCGAATATCAACCAGTACTTTTTACAATAAGGGGTAATTATGTTATATTGGCAAGAGTGGGAGGTATGGACAAAATATGAATTTCCCCCTCTCCGCTGCACTTAACGGGACAGATGGGTCAGCAGCGACCCACCATCGGTTAGGCGAGGGTTAAGGTCTGCGTAGACGTGTCCTCGTATGTTTTGAACCGTTCTTTAACGGTAACCTTGTCCGATGAGAGAGCGTGGGGTATAGAGAGAGCAACGTCATCGTGCTTTATGGATTATAGGGAATCCCGATACCTTGCTGTATTGGTGAGCGGATAGAATTCGTGGAGGACAGCTGTCTCAACGTGATTCGATTTATTGAAGCTGATTGGGGATGGGTGTGCTTTGTACTCGGTGCTTAGTATTTAGTGGACAGTGGACAATCTTAATATATAAAGCAGAGAGTGTTTGTGTTTGTCTGTCGCCTAAAAACTTTCGAACAGTGAACTCTGGGGCACGAAATGTGTTCCAGTTTATTATGCCTAGCTAATCCAGAAGAATGTGACTATTTTCACAGAAAAAAATAAATAAATAAAAATTTCTTTTTATAAAATCAGAATCTAAATTTCGGGCGAAGCCAAGTAGTAAAGCTAGTATATAGACACTCAGTACTCAACATTCGGTACCTAGAACTCAGTATAAAGTTCTCGGTACTCGATATTAGGGATTTAGGCCTGAGTGCTTATTATTCGACACCCAGTATTCGCTACTCAATATTCTCAAGTAGCTACTTAATACTTAATGCATGATAATTGGTACTTGGTACTCAATATTCAATGCAAAGTGACGAGTACGTGGTATTCAATATTCAATACAAAGTGATGAGTACTTGGTACTCAATATTTAATGCAAAGTGATGAGTACTTGATACTCAATATTTAATGCAAAGTGATGAGTACTTTGTACTCAATATTCAAAGCAAAGTGATGAGTACTTGGTACTCAATATTTAATGCAAAGTGATGAGTAGGTACTTGATACTCAATATTCAAAGCAAAGTGATGAGTAGGTACTTGATACTCAATATTCAAAGCAAAGTGATGAATACTTTGTACTCAATATTCAAAGCAAAATGATGAGTACTTGGTACTCAATATTTAATGCAAAGTGATGAGTACTTGATACTCAATATTTAATACAAAGTGATGAGTACTTTGTACTCAATATTCAAAGCAAAGTGATGAGTACTTGGTACTCAATATTCAGTACTACTCGATTACTTGCAGACCGCAGGTACTGCGTTTCTGTTTCATTCAAAGCCTAGGTTCGTTTTCTAGGAAAAGCCGCATCTCCAATATTAAACTCTTGCCGGATACGAGACCGCACGAACAGCAGAGTCGCAGAAATGAGAGAAATAAGAGAATTACACGGCCGCGACAGAATTCGACGCGAAACTCGGTCACGACGAATCGCGTCGCACGTTCGGCCGCGGTTTCAAATACATAAATATAAACAAGTAGGCCAGCCCGCCTTTCCAGATAACAGCAGATGAATCGAGCATGCACGTTACTACGCCGCCCGGTGCCAAGTCACCGTTGCATTTTCGCATTCCTCGCAGTTTTGTGAATCGACCGATCGCAAAATTAGAATGTTCATTCTCCAAATAGACCCGGCGCGCCATATCTCGCTATGCCGCTACGGAATATTAATCTTTGTCAATGAGACGCTATTTCGAAATTCCTCACTGAATCTGATACATTCTGGGCCCGTGCAACAATCGACACGATACAAATTTTCAAGCATCATTATTATTTATATTATCATCACAATAACTCGTAGAAAATAGTATCTAATAAAGTTCACAGCTAATGTAATAATTTAAAGTCCCACAATTGATCAGAATTCCAAAAATAATATCCCATCTCTATGAAATAAATTCCTCTATACCCCATCGTCACAAAATTTCTCCACAAGTCATCAAACAAACAGAGGACCACTGATAAAAGAAACATTTGAAACGTCAGAGAAGCATAAAGCATATAAAACGCGCGAAAATTTAAATCCAAGTTTCCTCACGGTCGATAACGTCGCGTCCACTGTGACGAATTTCCTTGAATTGGTGCATATTAAATTGCCGATCGAGAATATCGTAAAAATTCATTTCTTTATGGCGCGGGTACAATAAAAACTGCTAACTTATGAATGGAGAAATGTGACAGAAACTTGAAAGAATGAAATAAATAAAATAGTTAAAAAGCGAAGGACATTTGCATTCAAAACACCCACACGCGGAACGGTAATTTATGCGCCAACCTAAGAACACTGTGGCGATCGAACAATCGCTTTTTCTACGTGTAACCGTCGAGGCACCCAATAACGCCGATATGTATATCGATCCGAATACAATATTTATTTCAAGGTAAGTTTGTGACTTATTTACCCAATTCGAGTCCGAGTCGAACGTCAGCCACATCCTGGGATCGGGCAGCCATGAGGTCATGTTGCTTAACCCTCTGCCGGGTCTTTTTCGACTGGAGTCACCGAGTGTACTAAATAGTAGGGAGAAGTTGAAAAATCGGAAACTAAACTTCTCAAATACTCCCCGCGAAAGAACGTCGTTTAAAATCCGTATAGAAGGATAGTTGAACACGGGTCTAAACTGACCCAGGCGCCGACTCCCGTGCGATCACTCGAAACGAAAGTCATTTGATGAAAACAGGCGCAGAAATTACACTTTCGGTGGCACGCAACGCAGTGAAACGGTTACTATTGTCGCGAACGATAGTTTCATCGGTAATCGACGATCGAACGCATCGACACTCGCTACCGTTCACATGAGGCGACCAATTCAACCCCCCCTCGATATGTTTCCACCTGCGAACCCGACGCCTCATTCTTCTGCCGCCAATGAATTGGTAATTAAGGTTAGGTTTAATAACAGCTGCACGCTGAACCTCGCTGTCGCGCTCCAGTTTGCTCTGTTATGTTACTCGTTATAGAATCTTATAATTTCGTATTGTATTTTATAGAATAAAGTCATTAATAATAGTAACATAACTGTATATATGAAATACATGTATGCCTCGATTTTTAAACGCGCTTTTTTCTTTTCGTATTTAAATTATGCGAGCAGCTGGTTTCCCGCCAACCTGCTATTGGTCGATTGTTTATATTTAGATTAGTTATGGGGAGGGGTTATGTTTTCAGAAATGAGGATTTATGTCAAAGTTTAAATGCACATTGAATTAATGATAAGTAAATTGAATTTAGGTTAAGTTTTTTGGTGAGCTCGGAAAATGTAATCAGATACAGTTGTATTGAATATGTTTAATTATGGGTTGATTGATTTTTAATAGATATACTGTGATGCTTTTAAATAATTTAGGTAGTTAACGAGTTTCCCTAAAGCTTCCTTGTTTTAAAATCGTAAATTAACAAATGTGCGGTGGAAGAGAATTACTGGTTTAATTATTCCCTTCTCTCCATTGATTATTCAAATTTCTATTATTCGATCGGAGATTTTTAGGTTAGTGTATCGTTACACGCATAGACTAGTTTTGTGTACTACTTCAACGACAGTGTGATAGAAACTACGAAACCTAAAGCTACGCTTGCTAATCGCCAACTCTATCAGCTACAAAACAATCATTTCATCTGTCAATGAAACTCACCAATTAAACAGAAGATCGATTCCTCCGGAAGTCCGTCGTCGTCATGTATAACAAAGCCTTAATCCTATCTGAAACAAAAGAAGATACGTAAGAATGAGAATTTAATTCAGAATCGAACACTTTGCCCTTCAGAATTACATCCAAAAATAATCCCCTTTTGAATATCAAAGCGTATTATCAACAAAGAAAAACATTCTATTTCGAGTGGAAGTAAAGAAGAATATATGAATCGTATATACATTTTCAATCCCCGAAGCTTCGTGAGAACTGTAGCTTAAAGAAATAAAGGAATATTGTGTTTTATTGTGGTCAAACGATATTTCGCCAAGAGACGCAACGATTTTGTTCAAAGGGATTCGATCTGATTCGTGGCGATCACGATTACACACGATTCGTGGAAGGCTTTTTGTCTCGCGGATTCTAACCTCACCTGACAGAGGGAGAGACAGTTCCAAAGAACCCTGGTCTTGTTACTCAACGGCACGAGCGTCACGAATACGAGTTATTAGCACCATTTTTCGTTTAATCGCGAATGTCATCGTAACGAAGCCCCCGTGGATTGGAAATACGAGGCTTGTCAACGATAGAAGTACGTAAAACGCGAGAATGAAGCTCCCTCCTTTCTCTCGAGCGAGGCACGAAGCGTCATCCGACAGCTGGCGCCACTGCGGCGAACAGCTGATCTCTTGTGCACGCGCGCCATGTGTTTAATGTCCAGGCACGAGGCCAAATCACTTGTTATTCGATATTTAAATATATATTCTTTGAAAATGGAGAAATTTTATTGTTATTATTTGTATGTGGCTTCTTTGTGGCACTCTTCCAATTTTTCAGCGGTTTTCTCCGATGCATATGAGTTTTATTGTAATGCTATTATTTCAGTCCTGAGATCAGTTACGTTTGATGTTCTTTGAGTCCAAAATTTCGGTAAGTAATTATAGAAAATGAACAATTTATTAATTATCCGCAATCGTACAATTTTGTAATGAAATAGGTTATGTTTAGGAACACACAAATTGTTTAGTCCATTGTTTATTTACAATCTCAGGACCTGGGTTCCTTCTCGAGGGTCTAGAAAACATCCCGCGACAATTTTTAATAATAAAATTGTTTATTCAATGGTCTAAAAAGCTATTTGAAAATTTGTTCGATTTGCTTTAACGCCCATTATTTTAGAGTGCTTAGTATCAAGTAACTATTTATAACTAATTAATTATAAATCAAATCGCAACCACAATCACAAAGCAAAGAGGCAAGAGTCTATATTTTGAAACTCAATACTCAGCTACACAAATTCCTCTTGGATAAGCTGTAATTTTTAACTTTGACACAGAGACTTTAACAAAACCCCGAAGTCACGTTGCGTGAATAGAAATAACTCATTAATTTATTATTTCATTTGCAATCTGAAGACCTAAGCATCTTTGTGGATTTGCTACCGGTCATTCTGCAAGAATAAGTAGCGAGAAGTGTGTTTATTTATTCTTATAAAAGCAAAAGAACGATTTGAAAAAAAATGGGCGTTGAAACACGCCAGTACCAGTCTACAGTAAATCGGTCGAATTTTAGTTTAATTTTCTGCCGCTACGCGCAGCTAGCATTTATGTTTTTGGGCCATTAAATTAACAATTTTGTTGTTCAAAATTGTTGCGTTATATTTTGTAGAGCCTCGAGAAGGGGCTTAGTACCTCAGATTGTAAATGAACAAATAAATAAACAATTTCTGTTCCCGAACATAACCTCCTTTTCAGTAATTTATACATCGCGGAAAATTAATAAACGATCCATTTCCTAAAATTAATTAACGAACTTTTGTAGTTTGATCTTGAAATATAAACCCTTATCTGTCTTACCCAACCACTGTTTAGTCAATCAATTACGTACGTACGACGTAGTTTTCATGTCCCCTCTTCTTGGAATCGTAATAAACACAAACTTCTACATACTTACTGTAATCTACGATCCCATCGCAAAACTAAACTCGAAATATAGAACGTAGAAGAAAGTGTCGAGCGAATGCTCAGATTTATTTTGTTAAGGACAATAAATTTATACAGTATGTTTTAAGCAATACTGCTGGCATTAGATGCAATCCTTGGCCATAAGTCTGCACACTCTTTCGCAACAGGTCCTGTAATAGCTGATCCTTTCATTTCACCTTTATTATTCACTATAACCCCTGCATTATCTTCAAAGTATATAAACACCCCGTCCTTCCTTCTAAACGGTTTCCGTTGTCGTATTACCACCGCAGGCATAACTGTGTACACAAAGAAAAGAGAAAACAGTTCTACTATAGGCTTCCAATCTTTCTCAATTGTTTCCAAAATACTAGAAACACTAAACCATTTACAAAACCTTCGCCTGGAAGATACAGAGTCCACATGGACCCATACCACGTATCAATTTACTGACTACTATGTTAATATTCTTATTAGCAATACTTCGTCAAGAAAATAAGAATTTCAGACCATAACAGAATAAAATTATTGGTCAAAATGGAGCGCCGTAGAATAATGTTTACCAGAGGATTTCAATACAAATCATACTACCCTGCTTCTCAGTATTTAATCCAATAACTTCTGCAAGAAATCTCTGCTACGTAGCCTTGCATATAATAAAAACAAATGCACTGAGAAGTGCCTAGAAACAGGGGAATTCATAGAACTACCGAATCGAATTAGAAACTAACTTCTATACTATTTAAGAAAACATATTACCCTTTTTTCTTAGTTCAGGCTTTCCCTTCTTGACGGTAGCGACAATCATATCACCAGATCCTGCAGCTGGTAGGCGATTCAATCTGCCTTTAATACCTTGAACTGCGATGACATATAAGTTTTTCGCACCTGTAACAGAATTGGAGGACACTCGGTTTATAGTACGCTCGCGTGGTTCACCCATTAAATATTTTATATCGAATAATTCTGTTAAGGCTGGTTGAGACACGACCAGTAATTTAGTCCAGTAGAGTAAATTACTAAATTAATCGACGTGTCTGAATCAGCGTTTACTCGTGTATAACCTCTATAGGAGAAGAAATCTCTGTAAAATATTTTACAACAATAAATGACAATCAGCCATGTGTTGCTCACCGCCATAACACTTCGAGCTTTGAGGTTATACACTATTTTTATGCTGCTTCTTTGAAATACTCACCAGTATTATCGGCACAATTAATCACGGCACCAACTGGCAAACCCAGTGATATCCTAAACTTCGCTCCTGCTGAACCTCCTCGTCCTTAAACAACAACAATATCACGTTAATTGCCACATATGAACACGTCCAGCCCGATATCCATCCCGGAGACCATCATCGATTCTTCCGATTTTCACCGTTATTACGAAACAATTATTTCTGTAATTGCGTGCCGCGAACATTCCGCCATCGTTCGCGCGACTTATTTCGAATCGATAACACGCTCTTGGACGGATTTCTTCGGATTCCGTTTCATCACCAAAAACAACCTACCTCTCTTCGACATCTTGGCGTGTTTGAAAGGAACAGAAACTGTTGTTTACCGCGCACTTACCCTCGCGCAGACCGCGACGATTCGCTTCCGGCGCGGGAATTCTAGGCGCATTCAAAATGCTTCTCTTTTTAATTAGCTGTATTGTAATCGCTTGTAGATTTATGAAGATCACGGGATAAATAACTTGTAACAATAGATTAATAAATAATAAAATCTTAATAATTACGATACTCTCTCCCGAATATATTATTTGCAAATATTTCAAGACACAGTTGCTAATTTTAAAATTTGTTTAATAATTGCAAAATACATTTATATATATATTAATTCATACTAACTTCTATGTTTTTAACTTCTAAAATTGTTACATTCAAAACTGCGGTAGATGTTATTTCGGAAACTCAGCTTTTGTTATTAAAATCGATCGACTTACTTGGTAAATAATTTTCAAAATAATTCGAAAATGTTGAGCGATTGTTAAAATCATTCACTGCTTGCACAAGCTATGTACTTAATAGATGAAACGAGCGTCCTTTAAATTTCGGTTGATAGCGATCGTCAATTGAGTATATAAAATTGTAAAAATACCGTTAAACAAAATTCTTTCGAGCTTGTTTTTTTAATAGAATTATTTAAGCAGTAGTGTAGCACCCTTCCGACGCATTACTATTATCTATCAATGATTATTCCCAGAAAAAAACGCAGTGAAAATATTCCTCCGACTGTCCCCAACTTTATCGTCTGACGAAGCTCGAAGCCGCGGAAAGAAGTGAAATTTTAAATCCATCGTCAGCATCAGGTTTAATCGAACAGAATGCCTACTCCTCTGTTAGGAGATTCTTTAACTCTAGAATTGGAAGGTAATTCTAAATTCCACTTCGAAGAATATTTTGTGTCACGTTTCCAGCTTACATAAAAGTTAACCTTCATTAATTCTGTAACAACTACGATAACATTCGTCTCTTTCCTCGATATCTTCATCTGCAACGATCCGTACAGAGAATGTTTATTATTAAAATTTATTTCCCCCCGTTGCTCGACAAATCTTAATAACTTTTGCCTATGAGATTCTGTGCGGGAGACTGCTCGATCACATCTTTCTCTATAAACACCGGTGATGCCTTTCTTTTCTCGTGCAGCTCAGGAGCCATGGCCTCAGACACTCACCTTATTTCAACCGTACGAGGTCGAACAGATATTGCTACCCGACAGTGCGAATTGCTTGGCCGTGAAGGCTTTCCTCAAAATGTGCGGCATAGACTTTCAAGTAGAGCTGAGGGCCAACGCCGAATACATGTCTCCGTCCAATCGAGTGCCGTTTATTAAATGTGGAGCGTTCCTGATCTCCGAGTTCGACAATATCGTGTCGTTTGTAGGAAACAAAGGCATTAGCTTGTCGAACGACCTGCCTTCGACATGCAAAGCTGACATGAGAGCTTACATGTCGTTGGTGGAGAATATATTCGTGAACGCCGAATTGTATATTTGTTGGGTCGACGAGGCGACGTTGAACGAAGTCACCAAACCGAGGCACGGGAGCGTGTATCCCTGGCCGTTGAATCACTTCTTGAACTGGCAAAAGAGGAAAGAGGTCGTGAAGAAGCTCAACATACTCGGCTGGTATAACAAAACTCTGGAGGATGTGTGCGCCGAAGTTAGAACATGCTGCTCTGCGTTATCAGAGAGATTGGAGGGTAATGAATATTTCTCCGGGGAAACGTAAGTATAAGCTGGCGATATTAGATCGTCGTAAAAATTGGCTTACTTCTCTTTAATGGAATTAAATGAAACTGTAGATAAATCTCTAGTATATTTAGTTTACGCGGGGTACAAACTATATTCTAATTATCCCCGTGTTATTTCTTCCAATTAAAAAGGCCCAACGAAGTAGATGCTCTGGTCTACGGTCATATATATACCCTCCTCCAGTCTAATCTCCTTCCCGGCATGCAAGACATTACCAAAACTGTCAAGCAATTTCCCAGGCTTCTCGAGCATGCGTCGAAAGTTAAATTGAATTATTTCAATCGCACTTTGACCGAGTCCAACGAAGATTTCGAAGTCATTGAATCCCCTTCCAAAGACACCCTGTGGAACGCTTCCGAGTCGATCGAATCGCTACCTCCGCTTTCAGAAGACTCCTTTGAATTCTGCCTGCTATAGTATTCACTGAATTTGTTATCATTTAATCTACAAATTTATACATACGAATGAAATACATAGACGTCTGCTGTTACGCTCTGACATTTCTTGTTTACTCGTACCGATCGCTTCGTAATGGAGAATTTTATTCATATTCAGGACACCCAATGAATTGGATGCCTTAGTCTTTGGACACATTTTCATAATAATTACCACATCTCTACCTGGCAACAAACTGGCAAACATCGTCCAAAGCTATCCGCTGCTCGTGAATCTCTGCAAGCGCATTGAGACTAGGTATTTCCCGCGTTCAGAAGACTAGATGGAATTATACTCGAACCGCAGATACATCGAGCTCAGGTATACGGAGTCCACTGATATTAAGTTCCTGTGCTACGCACGCAACATCGCTGACAGTGAAAACGTGAGGCCGAAAGTCTGCAGCATTCAATAAATCTCGAGCCGATCGCATTTAAAATAGGACTGGGACTATTTGTCGAATTTTTCGGTATTCAATAACTTCAGTTGCTCAATTATTTGGCGAATATAATTCGAATACTGATGTATTCGAATAGTATGGTGTGAATTATAAATCAAGTTCTTTAGGTTCATTTTCTTACAAGCTTTTATTTAGTTTCAGTTGTGAGTTTGTTAGTTTCTCAGGGTGAAACCTTGTGAGCTAATAACATGATTTATAATTCACACCATACTATTCGAATACTGAAATATTCGAGTAGTATTCGACTACTGAAATATTCGAGTAGTATTCGAATACTGAAATATTCGAGTAGCATTCGAATACTCAAATATTCGAAATTTATTCGTAGCATTCGAATACTTGTAAAATATTCGAATATTAAATTATTCGAATAGTCTCAGCCCTCATTTGGAAAAGCGAAGTCCTGTATTTTAAATAATAATTCAACGCAACCATCACGGTGTATGATATATGAGTATACACGATATACACATTGTCTGCGTATATACTGTATTCCATATATTTGCAGAAATATATATATATATACATATGACGAGAAATGCTGCGATAATGAGGGATCTGTTCGATGTATCTGAAGTTCGAGTACGGAGACATAGTAAATTGTATAGAAACTAAGAAAGTATTTATAGTTAACTTGTTATAATTGTTATCTATAGAAGCTATATTAGTTGAGTGTATTGTTTTAAATATATAATACTGCACGTGACGTTTTTCAGCATTTTTTCCCCTCAAGCGATAGGGGTCAAGTAGAGTAACAGAATGTTGGAGGCGAGAATTAAGTAACACGACTTTGGAGATTTCCAAGCGTATGTTCTTGGATAACGGCAAGAATGCATAACCAATCAAAGGTACCTTTAAGTTAGACGTTTTACAGAAAGATATCTCTCGACAGTAACTGAGAACGATTGCTAAATGATTTATATTGTACGTTTTTTCAAGGATTATTTTCAACGTACCTGTTATCAGCATTTATTTCTGACTTAACTGAATCATACTGAAGAATCATGTACAATAATCGTTCTGATGTTAAGCGTGCCTACGTGGCGTTAATCAACAATAAGTAATTTCTCAATTATAGACGTTGTGTATATATTTAACGTAACTAATACTAATATATTTGATCCTTTTTCTATTGTAAATCACTCATCTATTTATCTATCTTGTGTTTTATCTGGGATTCTTTGCTAGTTACATGGATTTATATTTAACCGTTTCGAAAGTGTGTGTATCGTCATTGATGCGCGAATTTTAACGCACACCTGTTCGATACAGAATACCTTGACCGTTGTGTATTGAAATTTCACTGCTCTCTAGTCAGCTTTTATATAGATTCTCGATAGTTCATATCAGTATAATATATTCGTAGGAATTGTATTGCAAATAACGCGACGATACCTTATACAATAATGTTCAATTTATGTTAAGCGTAAGTTATGGAGATAATATTAAAATGAGTTTGTGTAGTAAGAAAGCTGAATTTGAAAATAAGTATTCCGTATTAACTTTCCACTGTAATTAGCCTTCACAATTATCGTACTATGCCTGTTACATATTTCTTGTCTCCAGCGTTTAGTTACGATAAACACCGATTACAATTACATTTCGATTAACCAGCCGTACCGTCAAACATTTGTGTACACGACAGATTTGTAAAAATTACGTCCTCTTGGTTTCGAGATTCTTGGCGCTTGTAAGTCGATATTCCAATGTGCAGGAATGTTATCAAATAATCAGTGTCTATGTTCTAACTGTAGAAATTGTTCGACGAGGCGAATAAAAGAATGGATAATACAGAACCACTCGTTTCGTACATAACAAGCATGTATTTTTCTTATACAGTCTCTCTACTTTTATTATACGGTTTAATAATACCTTTCGATAACAAATATTATGTCCAAAATGTATTACTATTACAACGTACACGGAAACGTAACTCTATCATTCTAAACAGAAGTGTAAGCGACTTGTGATCTGTTACTCGTTAAAGCAAAAAGAAGGAACCATCAATCGATCAGCTCGATTGGTACTTTAAAGTAACGTGAATAAAAGAAATATCCGACGCAGGCCTCGGGCGTTTTTACGACTGCCGCTAATAGAATCCACCTTACACATCTGTAAACACCTGGTGTAAAACGTACAGAACGGTCTTTGAAGTATAATAAAAACTACAAGACGCAACGTGCCTCGCGCTATTTCCCGCTAAATTACTTCGCACGGATGCCTCGCTCTGTTATAAATCCCCGACTATGTGCTATACGGAATTCTATAACATTATTTAGTTGGTAGGTGTAATGATACAGTTGTTACACGCACGCTCGCAACAGATTTACGTACATATTCTATTCGTAACGATAGAATTACGAATATACATACGTAATGCGGTCAAGTAATCTGCAATCTATACTGATTTATACTTGTAGTGCTCAACTAAAATTCTTTAATATCTGTAGTTTTAATACACTGATCGAAGATAATCAGACTGAGATCACATTCCTCTACGATGACTATGCTTGAATCAAAGACCTGTATACCATCTTAGAGGTAGAATAATAAAAAAGAAATTTCATCATTGCCCGTAGAATAAAATCTACAGGCGATAGTTGGATTACGGATACTCGCCTAACAGAATGCTGAGCTACTTGTGCGCAATCGGTTTGTGAAAGTATGATAGAATTAAAGTATGAATAAATACAATGAATATGAACAGTATTCTTATATCTCTGATTTATCGGCTTTCTGTTATACAGCTATCATTTCGCTCTGCTACGTACGCGCTATGTGCAGTAGTAAAAACGTGTAAGAACGGAAGTTGCTTGCGTTATAATTGGAAGTTTGCACGTTATCTATCTCCCTCCTTTCAGCTACGTCTATCCTACGAGTATAGTTTTCTGTTTCTATCTGATGGACTCGATCGTCTTTCGTTAGCTATCGAAATAAATATCATCTCGCGAGCGTGTTTTGTTACGTTTCTTAAGTTATTCTCGTGAGTAGATAAATTGGGTGCTTTACAAATTTCTGCGTGCAGCAGATACTATCATCCGTTTAAAAACCGAATTCAAGCAACTCAGAAGTTTCGCATGAGAAAAGAGACTTGCTTTATGCGTGTGCGATATTTGATTGTTCTTTAGTACTTCGTACGCTTAAAATAGAAACTAAAATAATGAGATTTCTAAGAAACAGAAGTGCTGGAGAAATGAACAGCGACTGTTTAATGGATTCATTCAGGCACCTCTCAATTTAATACCACGCGCGATCATATACTCTAAATTCATTTTTATTTAAGTATACGCAAATTAAGAGACGCCCGAGATATTTATTATGACTTTAACTGCTAGAGCAATCCAACAACGTGGGACAATTTTCTGATAGTTGGAATGGACATTGTACGAATAGAACGTACTCTTATAACGCGCGAGATCTAGCAGTTAGTATTATATCTTGATTGGTCTGTATGTAATTTATAGTTTTATTACTTACTTTTAATCGATTGGTACCTGCCCAAAGTTTGATAAATATAAATTCTAATATCTATTATATTGCGATGTTTCGTACGAACGCAATTTCGGTACATCAACATTGTGCTTCCAAATGTATTTACGTTACTAATCTTGCGACCGCGATCAGTGTTACTTCCGAAATTTTTTAGACACTTGAAAACGAATGCAATCAAGAATATAATACAGTAGAAAATCCATCGTATTTCGTTGCTACATAAACTTCACTAGAAACTCCGTAAGCGAAGTCGTAGCGAAGGAATAATTTAAACTTTTAAAAAAGTAACCGTGCTTTCGATTTTACTCGCTTTAACATTCTTTCCATCGGACGTACTTATCGATAAGATACCATTGCAAATTAGAGAATTCATTTGGCGTGTGTTATTGCACGCTTTGTATCAATATCTTACATTTACCTACTTAATATCATTAAGTTACAGATAAACATATGTACCTATGTAGGCTGGTATTTCCATATTAATTTTGTGCTTGCTATCTAAATTAATCTGGTGGTAAAAAACTAAAGAGCCGGAATTGTTCTCTAATGCGTGGCCTAACGTCTCCGCCCTGCAAAATCGAATACATTTAATCAATCTCGAATTGTTCCTTCAAACGATTAAATATGAGCGAAAGTACTCACCCAAGTGACTAAGTTTTCTAAGAAGGGTAACAATTTCATTAATTCGTTATCTGAACGATCAGCGAACCAGCTTTCTATAGGTATACCATTCTCCAACTGAAAGGGAAGAATTTCGTTAGAACCAGAAATCGATCTTTAAATTTCTTAATCGCTCGTTTACCTGATATCCAAATGCCTGCGGACTATTATCAATAATAACAGTTTTAGATAAATCTCTGCCCAGTATAGACAGATCCTTGATATAGTTCCCATTAACACAAACACAGTGCTCTCTGAACAGACGGTATTTAATCAATTTCCTCGTCGGATCTAACAGGTTCATTAACTTGTTCGCGTAAACTCGTTTGCTCGCGGTGAAAAGTATGACTTCGTACAGCGACGAGACGTGCTCTAAAAATTCCCGGAAATACGGTCGCGTTCTGACGAACACTGTGTACGTTACATCTTGAAAGACAACTGGGAAACGGAATGCCGCGTCCGAGAGTTCTTGCAGGCTGCAGTGCACTAATGTTTCATCCTGCGTAACAGAATCATCGTCTTATACCCAATTTCATTTCATAGATTTTATTATCGCAGCTTAAGGTGGACGTACCAAATCTAATACTAAACTAAACTCTGGGCTGCTGCGTGTCTTAAGTGGAAGAGCAGGACATCTGGCTCTCATCGCTGGCGTCAGAGGTGGCAAGTGTTTGATGAAGACGTAAGGGTCAAACGGCTCCCAGTCTTCTTGAACATGAGTGACCATATTTTCTACGTCGCAGCTCTCTACTATTTCTTCGCTGCCAACTTCCATGTACTCGACATCCTGGTAATCGCTCTCAATATCCTCGGAGTTGTACTTCTCAGTAACATTCCCGTTTGTGTCGGATGAATGATGGTGATTTATGCTGTACATGGCTGGCGTGCTATACTTCGCATTAGCGAAACTTGACTCGTACTTGGACGAATGGCTGTCAAGGGGATACTGATTTTTTGATAAATTGCTATTGCTTTCATTGTTGTTGCTAAGAGCGTATTTCCCATTTGGAAAATACTTCTCCGATGGGTAAGGGCGAGTCCCATACATGGATGTAGAATGTATTAAGCTGTAGCATTCGTCTGACGTTTCTGTTTGTATGCAGTGCGTAGAGTAGTAGAGCGAACCAGTATCTACGAGACAGAAAATCTTTCTTAGTAGATATTAAAATGGGAACTAAAGGAATGCGTAACTCCTTTAAATTCATTTACCATTAGTCTTAGTTTCTTCATTGTTCAAGACGTACGAGAGATCTGAATGTGATCCCACGGACGCTGGAGGCATTAGATTTGTCAATGATGATACGCTCGGAATGGAAGGTTTATAGTCGTTCACGGTGGATATGGAGGAACAACACGAATCTGTATTTAATATGGATGAGTACAAGGATAAAATTGTAGTATTCCAGTTCTCTTTCGACTCTTCAGAAACTTTAGTCGCTGTTGTGCATTTCAACGGCTAAAAGAAATTGCGATTATAAATCTTCGATAATCGAGAAGCCAGTTAATTCGGAGTAACTTACAGTGATCGCATCTTTTGCGGACGATTGGTGTAACGGAGTTGAAGTGACCATCGACCGCTTTATGCATTTTCTTCTACGAGGCCCCCTCTCACGTTTAATAGGCACAGATTTCGCAAAATGCAAAACATTCTCTTTACAAGCCTACGAAGATAATAATCTTTTTAGCAAAACCGAATCGGAGTCTTTACGTCAACCAAATGGCTTCGATTGTAGTTTCTAAGTAATCTAATTGCACGACATCCTTTGCGAAGTTAGTCAGTCGCTCGTTAACCATTAATCGCCGATTAGTTAGAAAATATTTCTTTTTAAGGAATAGTGAAGTTTAATAAATGACCTGCAAAGATCATTTTTAATAAGCTAACAGGCAATGATACATCTTGAAATATCGGTAATCGAACATCAATGTCTTGGATGGTAATAAAAGAAAGTGAATAGCGTGTGAGAGAGATGATTCTTATAGGAACCTAAATGTCCTTGCTTACTTCTTTCAAAAAGTGCGTGCACCTACGCCTCCATCGCGTTAATCTGCCGCATTTGTTCGGCGTATTAATGCGACGACTATTGTTACTGATTGACGGAAGCTTTCGTAAACCGCTGACTTGGACTCGATGATTGGATATTTTGGATCTGGATAAACTGCTTATACCTAAGCGACCACGCAGTCTTCTACTAACATGTTCGCTTCGTAACCACATTTCAGGGAAATGTTTAAACGGCCTAAAACAATACAGAAATCGTAAAGTATTATTGCTACGCCATAGGAAACATCGAAACGGCGACTGTTACATATATTTCATATCTTTCCAGCGACTAACGAAGGAGACAGGATATCAGATTTCACGAGAATGTGTACATAAAAGCGACTTAAATTTAAGGACGCCGTTAAACATATTCAGCGGAAAGAATTTTATTCGTATCATAGCGAAGTTTATAATTCCATTCCCCTCCGTCTTATACATATGTTTTACATAAGAGCATAACAGGCTGCGACTAAAAATATTCCACCACCAGCCAGTGCGATAACTGATTTAGTAATACTCTATCTTTAGCGAACAATTTTGGAGCCCAAAAAATTTCCTCCCTTTAAAAAGCAGGCACTCCGGACGTTCCCAACGTCCCTAAATCAATTAAAACACCTTGCCCCAGCTGGCTACAATTGCAAATACAGATACACTAAAATAAACAAAGGTATTATTCTAAATCGTTAACAATCTGCATTAAAGCACATACCCCGCGCAGCAACCCATAATTCATTTCAAATCCCCAAGAAACTGGGTCGAGCGAAAAAGAAAGGGACGCCGGATCGTTCGAAAGTTAAATTATCGTTAAAGGGGCATGATAAAGCTGAAAGAACGAAAGGGATCGGCGCGAAAACCATGGAAGAATTTGTTCCCGCGTAGAACGAGAATATACGGTGACTCAGAGTTTTCGATTATTAGCCGATTCGCGGTGTCTTAGAAATTGCGCGGGAAAGAAATTCGATCGTATCGTAAAAAGGGGCGTTCCTGATCCACGGGTTCCTTGTAGTGCCTGTATATACATACCAGCGTTCAAGCGTCACACAGGCTTACGGCGCACACACACAGGGGCGCGCGCGCGCGCGCGCACGTAGAGAGCCGAACGGTATATATCGATTTATATGCGGCGTGGGATATGCCCGGTTACGTTTTCTACTGTTTTCGGCGAGAACGGGTCAGTGGTTCGTACGCGCGATCTGATCGATCATCGGGGGGTATCGGACGGTGGTTGCGGCAAAGGCCATACCCGATGCCCATTCTGCTTCACGGTCTGCATTGGGTGCGAATCGATCGAAAGTTTGAAAGTGCAATGCTGCGCCGCGGCATCGGCGGCGGCACCCAACAACAATCGCAACACCTGAAAGTTCCCGCGAAAACTATTCCGCCGGGGATAGGCACTCGAACCCGCTTCTAACTGATGACACCGCTTACCATATCCCTTAATTAACAGGCACACCGGTTGGTCACAGCGATAAATCGGTACGTGGTGGCCGCACACGCGTTTCATTCAAATCCCTCGCTCGCGTTCGCTTTTCATCCCCCCAAAACTAAACAATCATGGCTACGGCGTCGCTCGAAAATACACCACGAATCAAGTTCGCCACTTTTTTAGCGGCGTATTTCGCGGGGACAGGGCACAGACGAGATTTGCTGAATTTATTGTTCGATCGTTTATGCAGGACGGCACTGTAAGAAAGGGGAATGGAAATTGTTTGGAAATTAATAGTCCTGGAACTTGATTCATTTCGGGAAGCTTTCCGGCTACTGACGCGACATCTGCATTTCAAACGCGATCTGTTAGTTCTTACAATGGCGTACGCTTTGTCGAAATCGAACCAAGTACTGTTTGTTGCGTTTTAGTGGATCAGTCACAGAAAATCGATTTGCGAAATTGAGGTTAGTAATTGTACGTTGTTAACATTGTTAATGGCTTGTGACAGAGATTTCTTGTACTAGAATATTCGCGCGATTCAACGATCTGTTGCCTCGAGTTAGGAACGTTGATTTCTTTCGATCTGCGAGCCTAAGAGATTTTAATTAGACAGTAAGGTATGTTCGCAAAGAATAGGCGTGACATTCGCGAATGCCCGGAGAACAGATTGTGCGAGATTTGTGCCGCGTATTTAAAAATTCTAGAAAAAGTGTGAAGCCCGAGAACCCTATTAAGGCACGATTTCTATACAAAAATAGCAATAAATATTTCAGACTTTTATTGAATTTCCGTGTAACTATTTACATCGTTATATTAGTTCTTCGATATACCATTGTAAGAATAGCGAATAGTAATTTTATATTATTTATAAAATCGTCTTATAGTGTATGCTCTACTTAATCACGATTAATCCATTATTTACAATATGTATTAGAAAAGCCAACTTGTACATCCACTATGTACAGCAGCATGGCGTTTGTGTAAACTTTAGTTCGTTAATTTGCACTTACGGAATAAATATTTAATACAACTTTTGTATACTTGCTTCGACTTCCTAACACTACGCTTCGCCGCGTGCTATTCCATTCGAACACGAGAGCCCGTGCTACATTACTTTAGCGGCTGTTTATTATAAACATTAATGATAGTTCAACAAAAAATTACGCAGCGTTCGCTGCCTGTAAACGTAACGCCACACGCAACGCTTCCTCGACTTTCATCTCGAGACTCTTCGAAACTAAAGCAAAGGCATAAATCTCAAGGCCAGTTTTTACAACCATGAATATTTCGAAGAAAAATAACCGAAGTGATGGATCTTTTTACATTACCGTTGCATCTACTGATCGAAACTACCGTTTTATAAAAAATCTATTGCAATTTACAAAATGAATATGCTCTCGCACCCTTAAAACCAAAGATGAATTAAAATCGTTTACCTTTGTTACGCGACAATGAAAGATTTATAAAGTTTCAGTGACAAACTTCTCGGTACACGTGCAAATAGATCTCCAATGGTGCTTCACCTTGGACGCTTTGCTCTTTGTACGCGTGCAGGGGTGGTTAAATTTTCTGGCAAAAATTTGTCGCACATGTAACGGTGGTTACGAAAGGTCTACTAGCAAATGTCGCCAGTTCGGTTCGAAAGCAAGGAGTGCATTGGTCAGACACCGTTCGATGTTGTGCTGGTGTGGATCGGTGGCCTTAATAGATCGTGGTATTGCAACAAGGCCTCTCGCAATGATCTTGAGACTTGGCCTGATGCAGTGGCGATAGTGCACTCTACTAAACAGGGGTACAATCCGATCAGTTGCTCCCATACAGACTTCTCAACTGAAATACAACGTTCGCGTTAATAATAAGTAGATTCAGGAACATTCCTAGATATTTCACCTACGCAATTACCTTTATTGGGAGGCGCTTTCTTCAGCGATACCACGAGCGTCGCCACGGCTTTCAGAACGAACGAGATTTCAGATAATCTGTACCTAGAAAAGGTTTATATAATAAGTACTTAAAAATTGATGCGAGTCTTTTACATCTTGCACAGGGCCCAACAAAGTGGAACACTAGTTGCGATCGTACAAGGGGAAAAGTCTAATTTAATACACTTCGTAATGTTTAAATGAAGAAGCCGTAAAACAGTTCAGTTGGAAGCAAAACTATTACCTAGGCAATGGGCACTTTCCGCTTCGCCTTTCGTTCTCTATATATCGTCGTAAAACTTCCTGGAATCTGTGAAGCAGAGCAGTGACTGCTAATCGCCCTGCCACGCCTCCTTCGTCGTTTTCTGGATTCTTTGTTGCTTCGAGCTCTGATTCGGTATTCAGCCCATCCAACAGGGAAAACTGTAGCAACGTCTCGAAGCAGGTTTTCGCGAACTCTTCTCTCAATTTAGTTTCGCCGTTGTTCTCTGCGGAAGTGAACGGAAAGTAAACGATAGTATACCGAGCTCGAACGATTTCTTCGATATACTTGAATAACGAGCTTCTTGGGCACAGAGAAATTGAAAAATGTAACGATTCGCATGCCTCACCAATATTGGTCGTAGTTGCCGAGTGTATGGAGCCTTTGTTCAAAAGCATGACTACTCGCAGAATAAACTGATGAGGTATGTGCTGGGAATGGGGTAGAACTTCGTCCCGCAACAGCTCCATCACTTGGCAATCTACAGCCTCGTCTGCTTGGATCTCTTCGACGCCTCGTTCCACGCTCAACACGCTATAATTAAAACACAGGTAACTCTTAATGTAACAACTACAATAACCATGATCCTGTGCGGCCTCAGTCTGTAATACGAGACATTACCTTTTAGGGAACAGAAAGTCATCCAAGGTACTCGCGAGTTCTGGCCACATACTCTGAAATTGTTCCGGATACTTTCTGGCTAGAGGCAGACCGGTGTGCAGAACAGCGAGCAGACTGGTGACTGCTAATTTCCAAGTAGTCGGCGATGGACAAGCGTACTTCATCGACAAAGGCACGTGCAAAGCTTCTATTATGTGCATTAAAACCTGCCCATCTATCACCGCCATTTCGTGGGCTGTCTTTTGGTACAACGTTACCACCATCGACAGAGCTTTCTCTCCAAAAGGAACGTAGTTCATGGTCACCCAGTCCGCCTAGAAAAGTAAGAGACACTAAACGATATCCATTTGACAACGGATTAGCGGGCGAAGTAGAAGTACTCACAGATACACCTCTCACTTGGGAGATGTGTTTCGTTGGTACTTTACCATAAGTGGGGGCTTCGCAGGCCAACTTCGAGAAGCTCAATAGCTGAAGGAATATCAGTACTATCATCGTACGGAGATTTTCAGGCCCGTTTAGCGCTTCCTGTAAAAGTACAATGAGAAAATTGAATTCTAAACGAGAGCAAGCCATCGAAACTGTGTACCGAGCCACATACTTTTTGCAGGAGCTCCATGGAATGGAGTACGCCGTCCTGTAAATGAGTGAGGACAACGTCCGGCATTGTAGGTAAAATATACGGCGTCGATTCGCCGTGCACAGGAACAGCGACTGAGTTCTTCAGCACGGTGCAAAGCTTTTGCAAGTCTGGGCCGGTGAATCTGTACAAGTGGAGAATTAAAGTTATTCATTTCCGAGGGGTTCTGTTTAATCGGTACGGAGCTCGACCATTCAGGCAGATTAAGAAGCATACTTGTTTCTGATGTGTTGAAAGACAGCTGGGAATATATGAACCAACGCTGTTAAAAACGCCTGTGATGGTATATAAGGTTCTGTCTCCCCTTCTTGGGGTGGCGTTGTACTCTCCATTCCAATATTCAGCCAAACACGCCATGCGACGAACCACAATGCTTCGGAATCGTTCGACTGTATCACCTCGTTATTATCGCTTCCTTTTTGAAGATACAGGATCTCTTGGAATGATTTTAAAGCTGCCAATGATACCTGGCGATTTCAAGTACGATTTAATAAGGCTGCGTGTTTGTAGCTTCTCCGGGGAAGGCAGGAATTATTTGCACACACCTCGTTATTTTTACTGAGCGCGGAATTCTCTATGAACTCCAGTAGAAGGGACCAAGCTCTCGGAAAATCTCCCAGCATTTGCAGAAGCTGACGTTTCGTGTTGAATACTCTTCCAACGCCACTCAAAGTTAATACCTGCAAAATAACTGTTCGTAAAACTTGCTGCTTCGTAGATAATAATGTGGAGTTCAATTTGGAATGTATATGTAGATTATTACCTGGGTCTCTGCCCATTGTTTCTGCGCTGTGTTCCTGCTGTGATGAATAAGTATGTTCCCACTAGTATCGACTTTTTCGCTGCTGGCAGAATTGGATAAACTCCTCACTTTGTCCAACAAGGGGAACAGAACCTGCCAGAGCACTGCCTGCCATGTTGGCTGGTGTAGCAAACTGCCGTGAGCAGAAATGGTGGAGAATAACGTTTGGCTGGCTGATTTGCGCACTGCGGGTCGAGGGTCCACGCACAAGTCTCCTATAAAGTGTAACGGGAGTTAAAAGTAAAGACTGATCTCGGGTTCTTCGTCGTTCGTAACTTAAGAATGCATACTTAAGTATTCTATTCCTAATGTAATACTAAAAGACTGATAAATATGTTACCTAATCGTGCATACAGACACATCCAAAGTTTATCAAACGCTGGCATATTCGTCGTACCCGGAAAGTCTGGGAACACAGACGACGAGTCTCCCTTTAGAGAAACGCACAGTTTCTCTTGATTTTGATAAAAATAATCGCTTATATTCCACTGAAAGAAAAGATAGAAATGTAAATACACCGAGCCAATGTACGATATCTATTTTAGTCATCTACGAATCTACTTTGACAATTGTATTTCGCATGGAATATGAAGAAACTTCCGATGTAATAACGCGGTCGTAATAAGACTGTGATTGCCTGATTGCCTTGGCTTTGATTTCATTCGTTAAAGGAATCTCAACTTCGACTTTTAATAACTTTAGACGCTTCTAAGTCTTCTATAACTGAATGTATACACGTCATTTAGTCGAGACTTTTCTTCGATTAAGGGACTGATATTCCGGATGTTTAAAGTCTCGTTCGAATGTAGCTCAATCTTACCATTAATCCAACGGCAGTAAGCGAGATATTCAATTCTTGTGTTTGCGAGCCAAACTTGGCAGCTGTGTCGACGCAAAGTGGAAGACACCGCCAAGGCATCACTGGTAGAAAATCGGTTACTACCAATTGTAAGCACTGAAAAGCTATTCTAACTAAAGCTTCTCTGTAAAACATGTACGATATATGTTATAAATTATATAAAAACATAGTTCAGAATCTCAAGCTACGCTAATTTAAGCACGTAAAACAGTATGGTACGACTGATACAGTAGCTATTTTAGCATGCGAGCGAAAGGAAAGGTGCTATTACTAATGGAAAGGAAACTATACCTCGCCGAACCCAGAGTTTCAATCTTAACAGCGATAATTACCCGTGGTGATCTGATACTGCTCCGATGATACCAAGTACCAAGGGCCAGCCGTGATATAACGTCTCCCCTGCGCCATGCAGGACTTGCAAAACGCACTCCAACTGGCGCTGCCTTACATCGCCGTGGCGCACAGATGATAATTCTGACAACGGTCCTAGGAGTAAAGTCTGCAGCTTCTACGGTGCAACAACGAATGTTTTTAACATACGATACTCTAAAATGTATTCGTAAGCAAAGCGAAATAAACAAGCGTACTTGATTATCGCGTAAAGGTTGAGGGTATTTGTGCTGAAGTGCCATTTTAACGAGGTACGTAATGGCTTCGACTCCCCATTCTCTCATACGAATGTGTGGGTGTTGGCAAACCTCTAATAAGTGATTCGTGAGCGGCCTCCACAAAACTTCCACCCTAGGTAAGTTTACCAAACCGGTTTCTAAAAGCTTGGCTACAGCGAACAGCGATGGTTCCTAAGATAGAGGTACGAAATGCTTGTGAGACCCTTCATTACGAACCGAAGATTAAAATACAACTGATTATAGTACGTACAGTGGAGCATAGAACATCTTAACACTCACCCTATTAGAGTACGCCAGCTCCATGGCTTCGTGGCTCAGTTTACAGAGCGCGTCTATCAGATGATGCAAGGCTACGTCGTCCAGGTGTTGACTACTTTCGAACAATCTACTAAGCATCGCGCTAAGTACAGGCAGGTCTGCCATAACTGCATTCGTAAGTACTGCGTTTGGATCTGCGGCGGTTCTACCAGCTTTTAAGGATCCTCCCGTAGAGGGCTTTAAACCGAGTATCCAGACAAGGTGTTGCAATGTCGTGAGGACCAAGTGCCATGCACCGCCGAGTATGCTCCCGTGACAATGCGCGAGGGACAATAATGCACGCATGCATTGCAAGTTCTTTGCCGTTAACATAACAGGACCTTGGTGCGCACCTACATAAACGTAATATTATATTTCCCTCGATACTATCAGCCAGTACGTCAGCAGTTTTACTCAAAAGTTCTTGCGCCTCTTATCGAATAACGTAAGTTCTACGCACCCACTGGCAGAGATGCAGTAGGCAACGGTGTACCGACAGCTACCACCTGTTGTCTGTAATCTGGCTCGCCCATAGTCAGATTATACTGAGTGGATTCTTGCTGCCTCCCGCTGGCTATACCCTGGGGAGCGTTGTACAACACGGTCAACGCGTAATGTGGAGGCAACGACGCTTTGCATATCGCTGTGATGAATGCATCACGCGGAGTCTGCAGGTCTAATTGCCCGCAGAGAGACGCGAAAGTTTGAATCGCTTTCAATACATTCTCCGTCGCAGACTCGTCGGTGCTAAGAACAATGGAGGAGAAATGATTTTGAATGAGCAGGCGTAAAATAGTCGATGTAAAAGTTAGTGCGTGTTACCTTGCATCTATGAGAGGACTCAGCGCAGCCAGGAGACCGCACCAGCTGGAGTTAATAAGCTGAGTGTGAAGCTTTCGTTCGGACTCGGTTGGCTTATAACTTTGATTTCCGGTTACAACCTCGCCGGAGCCGTTGATAGCGAAAGCAATCGAACGTATGATGTCCAATAAACACGCGTAGGCTATACTAATCCCGTAACCAATTGGTATCTGCGGTGGCTCGACTTTGTCAAGCATGTCCAGACTAGAAGTTATTCAAGTTATTTACACGAAGGCAATTTGAGGGGTAACGCCACTGTAGAGCCCGGAGAAGCAGCTTGATTTTGAGAATTTTTTAAGCGAGTGTCGTGAATGGGATACAAAATTTATTTGAAGGCCTTTGTTCTACATAATCTTACCGAGATAATCTTATATAGGACACCAAAATTTTCGGTTTTTTGTTCTAGGTCAAAAATTGACGGAGTAATCTTTCCGGCTGCGGAACACTGTTTTCCAGAAAAAAAACTTCTGTTGAGCTGTGGCGTCGTCATTTTGTATTAAAAAAATTTTAAAAAATTAAGGCCATCAAACAATTATTCACTATACTCGCATACAAAAATTCTTAAAATTAGGCTGCCTTTCCGGGCTGTACAGTGGCATTACCCCTTAAGGTAGTATACACTTCATCGGTAACTATTCTAACGATGATAATGTGCTTACTATGTTGATTTAGCCTGACCACTTGTGAATGTCGCGACCACTGGCAGCCAAATGCCACGCGAGTAAAAGCCAGGTTGGGGCGAGACGCCAGGGCCTATTGGCATTCCCGTGAACAGTGGAGAAGTAGTATTTTGTGGTATCGATGTACCTGTCGCTGTATCATGGGTTTGTTAATATCTTTCGATTCAAAAGCTTACTAGCGAAACAGATCTTACCCATGGTGGCTTGATTCATCATTTGAGGATTAACGAAAAGACTATGTACATAGGCGCCCAAACTATTGACAATATCTTGGAAAATGTTTGTTGCGTGAGGCTTCAAGTCGTAACATTCGCAGAAGTTTGTGAGAAGATCGGCTTGCACCGTCATCTTATGTAAAACCTCTAGAGCTAAAGCTCTCTGCCAAGTTGGCTTGTCGGGATCCAAAAATTTCACGATTAATGATAAGAATATTTCGCACTCTGTCACCTGAAAGCAACGACGCATGTAAGTACAGAGAATTTCCATTAGATTATTTCCTCGATACTCACCAAGAGAGAATGATACTTTTGTATCAGAATGGAAACGACTCGAAGGAGTCTCATGCTGATAGGGAAATAAGGCTTGTCCAGCGGCGTAGCTTGTTGCAGCGACGCGGGAACGGAATTCCGGTATTTGATGTTCGGTGAAAAGAGCTTGATAACGAGGGCGCAAACTCTTTCCTTTAGCAGAAAGCTGAATTCTGGATGCTGAGGGGATTTAAGATTGAAGATTTACAGGTGGGATCTGCAGCGAGTGTATTTATAAGCACGTACCTTGAAAAATACTGATGAAAAATTCGTTAGAACAGATTCCAGCAGTTCCAATCCAAATGTACGAGTCATTTCAGTAATACCAATCAACCAATAGGGTTGATCTGCGTTCACTAATTGCACCAAATCCTAGAAGAAAGTTACGTTTAATCTGAAACTTTGTGAATATGTAGAGGATTTCCTCCTAATTACAACACAATTTTTTTGCTCCCCAAATTCACTCTAAGCGGGTGAAATTCGGCTATTTTCCGATTTTATTTCGCAACTCGAGATCTGTAAGAGATAGAAGAAAAGTTTCAATACAAAAGTTACTTCTTTTAATTAGGTTTATCATTTGGTAACTTACAGTTCGCGAGCTATAACACAAAATCGGAAAATAGGCGGAATCGAAGGGGTCAAAATCATCCCCTCAGGATGAATTTGTGCAGCAAATAAAAATTTCGTTATAATCAGCAGGAAATCCCCTACATATTGTTTCGGAAATTTTTGAATTTCCGAGTTCGAGATCTTTCCTTGTCGGTAGGAACACATTACAGTAGACCTACTTGGAACATCAAGTACGCATCTGCGGCGCATGGTCCTAAGCCTTTGGGTGCTTGATTGGTAGGAATTTTCAATTCCTCCAAATTTATGTCGTCAGGATCTTCGTTATCAGGATTCTGTTCATCCTCGGCAACGACACGCTCAAACACCAGCGACACCAGTTGCCGCACCGTCGCCCCAGCTGTATTGATCGTCGTGCAATCTTTGGTAAAATGCAAACGAAAGCAGAGTACCAGATTCTGGAAATTGCATATTACATCTTACAACTTGCAATTAAACCAAATGCACGAAGAAGAGTTACTTCCTTTGGTGATCGTTAAAGTACCACGCAACGTGAAATCTTATAAATAGAAATTATTACCCTCGCGAGTGTTTCGCCATGTACAATGGTATTACTCGTAAGCAGCAAGGTTACAGTTTGTAAAACTTTAACCTCCTCTGTTCCTGACTCCATCAACATCCATAGCGTGTCCGTAATGTAACGAGCACCTTTCTGATCGACGGCTTGTTGCGTGATTAACCTTTGCATTATACTTAAACAAGACTGGAATAAAGAATAGCAAAAATTTGCGATCGAGAAAGTGGAATAATAAATTACATCAGATATTTGGTGCATCGTATGTACCTTAATAATTTTTACATCTTTACTCTCGCAGCCTTGGACCAAAGGGTACAAGATTTGATTAACGATGTAATAAACAGGAGCACCAGAAGCATTTGAAGCTGTCCTAATTTTTGTGATTCCTTCCTCGCACGACTGTAATGAAATTGGACTTAAGTTAATATCGTTGGAATTGTAATCTAAGAGAATTTAATATCACTACTTTTTACAAAATTTCACATGATTAAAAGTTCTTCTTAGTACCTACTAGAAATACTTTAATTTTAAAAAAAAAATGTTACGACATATTCTATTCACAAACTTCGGAGATACTTTATGAAAGATTTCGTAGAATAATATATCCCAAATAGTGACTTTTGACAGAGGCTACTTTAGAAAATAATTTTCCAAAAAAGAGCAGAGTTTAAGTTCACAAGCTAACCTAACTTTTTTCATTTAACGATCGTTACGATAAGTGCGGATTACTTAACAATACCAATAAGAAGAGCATACTTCTTTAATCTGTGGGTATTTCTTCTTCGTTTCGGAAGCGAGGGCCTTCAAATCAACTTGCAACGACTCCAGAAATTTGGAGATATTTTCCGGATTAGCTGCGACAGCTGCGCTCGCCATCGTTTCGGAATCCTTATTAACACCGTTACGATACAAATCTATCTCATCGTAAAAATTACAGACAGTTCCTCAAAGGGCGCATACTGCGTATCAGAACTCGTATCTATCCGATAGTGGGTGAGTTGGCACGTACCATGCCGATTATCACAAATGACAACGGACAGGTGACAATCTATTAAGTTCACCCTTAAGCATCCTCCGCCTTATATCATTCTACAAGATCTCGCTTACAATGATCACTCAAGGGTGTTATTGATCCTTCGATATAAGTCCCTTGATAACCGTGTGCCTCCGTGACTATCAATTATTCGCATCTTACTCGCAACACGTCCAGGTAAATAATAAACCGTGGCATGCAATGGCGCTGATAACCCGTATATCGAAATCGTGCTCTGACACGGAATGGGAACTAAGAACTCTTAGAATGGAAACTCGTGCAGTAATCCTGGAAGATGCACTTCTGCACTGCACTCTGCACTTTCAAATTCTGCTTGCAAGCCCGCAAAAATTTGAAATTTTATAGCGAATTCGGTATCTTGCACTGACTCTGTTCTATATAGTGCCAACAAATGACTTGGATTGTAGTGGTGCGCGATATTTATCGATAACTGTACTCACTTGCAGTATTTCATTCATTTTTCCAGTCATTCATAAATTATAAACTCACGCCAAACCAATTATATAGGCATATCAACACAAAATCCACAAAATCTTACAATAGGCGAAATCCACTTACGCCCAAATCGCCCGTGATTTTCGTTAAGCTAGGTTTTCCTGTACGCGACTCGACGCAACGTCAAGAATTTCAAAGTCGATTTTCTCAAAAATGAAACGTAATATCAAAAAACTTTATTTGTTTTCGACGACTTATTCACTTCTTATAAATCGAAGAGGAAGAGTAATTTTTTGTGATGTCGCACTTCATTTTCGAGAAAATCGACTTTGAAGTTCTTGATGTTGCGTCCAGTCGCGTATTAAAAACCTACCTTAATGAAAGTCACGGGCGCAAGTGGAATTCGTCCAATAGTGCAGGGCTTTTTGCATTAAGGTAGTACGCCTGTGTGGTTTGAGTTGCGCACAATTATTTGAATTAAGGATTGTGAGTGTGATTGGTTTGAATTTGGAATGTTCTTCTATAAAAAATATTTATGATTTACCATCAGCGTTGTTTGGAAACCAGTCACGCCTGGCAAACTGTTTGTAGCGGTGGGGGAAGTGCATGCGCGTGATGACACCGCGAACGAATTGCACGGTCCAATTTGGACCTGAACCAACCGCCGTGCGTAGGTCAGGGCGGTTACCGGCGGTTACAACCGAATGAGCGTACTAACTTCCCCATATAAACCGCTAGTAGCGCTGAACACCGGGTAGTGTTACGCGGCCGCCTGGAGAATCTTGTGCTTCGTGAGAATTTCAGCATGGATAGATGTCCGTCACCCGTGGAGCCCCATGGAGCCCCATGGAGCCCTAAGAAGCTCTGCCCGCGAATTGCGTTTATTTAAATGAACTTAATATCTTGTAACCAATATCTCAGAACTCAATAAACTTAATAAACTGAAGCTAAATTATGTCGCCCGTGATCCAAGGGCGCTTAGGAATCAAATATATTGAAATGCTTTTTTCTCTTCAATTTTCCAGACAAAAATTTCGTTCGCGGGCATTGTTTTTGTTTGTGTTTGCCTTAGTGGAGGCCTGGGGTTGTGATATACGATCTTGCACTGATTGCGAAGAAATTACAGCCTTAGGGGCTGGGCCACAAAATTTTTTAGCCCAGGCCGCTCAAATTTGTTAAGACGGCCCTGTACCACGGGGTACCCACCGCACGTTTGTGATCACTTTAATCACATTTCATGCTGCAGAACAATTGCAATATGACATGTGCATATTTAGGTAGTACTAAAAAGTAAAAAGAGAATTCGTCGGTAAGATAACTTTTTATCAGTTTCATTTGATTAATTCCATTTGCCCATGAAGATTGTTGCATTATATATCGACAAATCGATTCGAACGGAAAAGCATCTAGGTAGATCATTTCATCCAAACGGAAAGTTCATAAGAAACTTTGAGAATCGATTGAAGTGACAGTAGTCAGAAAAACTCCTTAGCGAAAAGTTGCTCCTTTCAACAGCCATTTGCAAGAAAAAACGTCAAAGCACACGTTCGCTGGAGACATATACATAACGCATACCGCATACTGCAGTAATACATACTGTATGATACTGTATCATGAATCACGTTATTAAGAAGACCAAGATTAATGCCGAAGAGAGAAGCTAAATTACTTTAAATTAAACCGTGAAGATTCGTAAATGTGACCACTATCGCGCTCTCGATCGTTACGGAGGCACTAAAACGGCTAAAACTCTAAAACGTAACCGACCGAGGCTGTCATAGGCGTAGACATACGATGCACCGAGAATTTCAAAGCAGCCCGTTCGGTGGAATACAATTTAATTAACGGCTGTATAAAGTAATTATTAGTAACGTAACGTGGCGGATCTGCGGGTGAAATTCGCTCGCCGCGATTGGAAACGGTGCCAAGGCGCAACTCTCGTATCCGCAGAGTTTCTATAGCTGTTGCGGTTGCAGGTAGGACCATGGTTGTCCTCGCCATTTTTAAAAGGAGCTCAGTCGCTAATGAACCACGGTGGGGTACGCTCGGTGTCTCGCGGCGTTCGAGCTACGGACCTTTTCTCCGTGTATAGTCTCGCTTGTACGCGGTGATCCCGCGATGACGGCTGTATAAAAAGCTTCCGCGCGACTCCCCATCGTACGTGCCACGCAGAGGTGTTATCCGAGAGGTGTGCGTCGCAGGCACCAGCCCGAGAAACATGTCCAGTGTGCCGACAATGTCCAGCGGGCTTAGCAAGCTCAAAAAGAAACACTTCCGAGTGAAACATCAGAAGGTTAAGCTGTTCCGTGCGAACGAACCTCTTCTCAGTGTTTTTATGTGGGGTGTCAATCACACGGTGAGCATTAAACAGACGCATTTGCGTGACAGCATCGCACGTCATCGAAATGCCATCTTTCTCCCTTCGTCCCCTTGAAACTTAATAGAGGCCCGCAACTATAGCCGATCGTTTACGTTATTTTGCCGCGTACGCGGTTCCCACGGCCGTCTCCTTTTATCGATAAGCTCCCGCGGGCTTGAATTCATTCGGGCTATAGTGTCTTATGCCTATTTCCTAATAGCAACCGCGGTATTAACTGCCTAACGTGTTATTTTGCATTCGCGTGTTTACAAGGCGAGAGTGACGTAAAATGTTTTTTGTCATCACTGGGATCGGTCGTCGAAAGATTTACAGCAAGCTTTGCTTATCCTGTTTTTCTTTGGCAAACCTCTGCGCGTTAGTTATTTACGTTCAAGATGGTGTGTTGTGATATTGTTATAGCTGCCGTATGTTTATTTAGTTCGGCGTAAAAGTTCAATGAAAACCAGTTTGATGGAGTACTACGATTGTCTGTTGTCAAAGTCACTGTTGGATGAGTCACTTGCGTGGTTAAACGATCGAGCCCGTTTCGTTCGAGCGGAAAATAAGTATTAATTATACGAAAATGGTTAGGTGATTGGGAACTGGGCATAATGCGTTGTAGCCGTAATTAATATAGGAGGGAATACACGCGATCGTTTTCGTTATCCATTTAAGGATTATCACATTTCTGCACATACTGTACTTGATCTAATTACATGTAGATCGTATGATAAACTTTATGTATAATGCAGCTGATGTTTCTCCATAATGGTTTGAAGGATCAGTAAATTTTCAATTACTTTGTTCATCGATTGATAATGTCAAAATCTCTTTGTGACAATATTCACAAACGAGGAGCTTGCTTGGGGGATTATGCTTATCAAAACATTGTTTTTACACGTTGCAGATAAATGAGCTTAGTCATGTTAATATACCGGTAATGCTCCTGCCAGATGATTTCAGAGCTTACAGCAAGCTGAAAGTGGATAATCATCTTTTCAACAAGTGAGTGACATTACATTACGTAGCGGCGTGTCTTTCGAGTTGCAGTTACTTAACGGTAAAAGAACCAAAGGGAAATGATAGATCGAAATCTATTTAATAAAAGACAGAAAGCACAAGTACCACCGTTTGACTAATCTGGGAAAGAAATCATTAATGTAAATTTACAGCAGCCGCCGAGGTGGCCCATTCTAAATATATCGCTAAATACTGAATTAGTAGGCTGGTCACTGATTTTAATAATAGAATCAATGAAGGTTCTCAGATCGCGCTTAATGATAAAGATATGAATAACATTATTTTCGATCCGAAAATGGATGTTATCCTACGCTTTCGAAGGTTCCGTTAGAAATCATCGAATGCCTAGAAACGTAAATGTTTGATTCGCAAGGTAACATAATGATTTGTATTTCGGGAATTATGGAATATTCGTAAGTGGGACTTTTTGTTTTAGGGAGAATATGCCCTCCCACTTTAAGATCAAAGAGTACTGCCCGTTGGTATTCAGAAATCTACGAGAAAGATTTGGTATACACGATTTGGACTATAAGGAATCGATGACAAGGTAAAAGATACTTTATTCAACGCTACGTATTCTACAAATACTCCCTTCGGATCACTGTTAGAAATTGGTTTAAATGTGTCTCTGAAGATAATTACGATAACCAGCATCTATTTGCAATGTATTTTATGAATAAGAAACAACTATTAATTTCTCTTCTTCTACATATCTCTATTATTACATCGCACCGCATGCTAAAGATTTGTATATTCTGCTATGCAAAAGCTTTCTGTATAAGTTATGATAGTTTGTTGCGCACCATGAAGTACCCGTGGGTCTACTAAAACAATTTGGTACATACGTTTTTTTTTTTTTTATTCCTTTGGCTGTAAAGCACGTTTGTTTATTTATAGAACATTGCAGATTTAGGGGTTTTACTTGATACAACCTTGAAGGAAGATAAGCTACCCAATGACTCATAGGCAGATCATTGTAAATAAAAGTCTCATCGTAGTATTTGATATTAGCTTGAACCGAAATGTTATGAAAAAGTTATTTCAAACTTTATAATAATATACTGTTCTTTCTACAAGGCATGGACACAAAAGTATTATTAGATAGGAAATTGGTATTGTGACTAACAAATGTTCTACTCAGAGTAGAGCTCGTACAGAGAGGAATATGTAGTTTCCAAAGTATTATCTCGCACTTGTATAAATCTGATTATGTTAGAAGACGATGAAGCGTACTGTTCATATAAAAAATAATAAGTAAAAACTCCCTAATGGTAAATTGTAATACGAGGATTTTGATACTAGATGTCGGGCATTTAATCCTTCCCGAACAGAGAGGCATTCGGATTTGGCTGGATATGGGAAGGCTCGTGAATTGGTTCAGCGCTCTGCTACTGCTCCTTCAGTAAACCTTTCTCCTTCTCCTATTATCTCACAAATTCCAGTCTTAAATAAGCCACTGCGTTCCTACAGTTTTAAGCCAAAGCGTCTGAGGTTAGCCAGACTTGATTTTTCATTTTGTTCGTGTGGCTTGTGGCTAACACGTTTCCATGAAATCCTCATTAAGGAAAGAAAAAAACAATCGAAAGAAATAAAGCGCACACATCATATCACAGTACCGCCTTATCACAGATAAAGAACATATTTATGTTCCCGCAATGTGTCACGAATTACAACCCATAGAATTACATTTAATTAAAGCATGCACTTTTTCTCTTCTCTTTTAGCTTCGTGTACTTATAGTTCTTGCAGTATGTAATACCATCTTACCCCTCGAATTTTGTTTGATTTAATTATTAGACACGCCATGTCCGTGGCAACTTTTTTTTACTTCATTCTACTACTACAATATGTAAATAGTAGTGTTTTAACGAGTGAATTAATATGTTCGACATGTACCTTGAGAACCAGTTTCCCCCGTTTGTTTATGCACGTTGAATATAGTACACGTAGACCGATTAGCAATCGTACGGAATTATGAAAACGAAACTAAAAACATTTTTACTGCAAGGAGTAAATAGTCTTGTGTGCTTTTATGTGAAAATGTAGATGCTTTATTTTTTAATAGGACTATTATTTGCTCTTAAGATGGGGATAGAGGAAACGAGTAAGTGAAATGATTCTTTCTCTTTTCAGATCGCAGCCGATATTAGACGACTCTTCTGGTAAAAGCGGCGCGAAATTCTACCAATCCTTCGATAAATTGTTTATCATTAAAACTCTAACAAGCGAGGAGGTGGAAAGAATGCATTCGTTTTTGAAGCACTATCATCCGGTATGTAAGGAACACTGTTAGAACGTATGGCGTATCTCTGTATTTCTGTAGAAAACTAACAACATTATTCGCAGTATATCGTGGAAAGGCATGGGAAAACATTGTTGCCCCAATACCTTGGCATGTATCGATTGACGGTAGACGGTGTGGAGCATTACGTTGTCGCCATTCGGAATGTATTTTCGAATCACTTGACGACCCACAAGAAGTTCGATTTAAAAGGCTCCACGGTAGACCGCGAGGCATCCGACAAAGAGAAAGAGAAAGATCTACCCACTTACAAAGACAATGATTTCGTGAAAGAGGGGATGAAGATTTACATCGGGGAAGATGCAAAATCCAAGCTCATAGAAACGTTAACTGCCGATGTTGACGTGAGTACTGTTCTCGTCCCACTTTACGCGCCATAGCGCTGGATTTATTAAGAATATTACTTTTACAGTTCTTGACGCGATTGCATCTAATGGATTACTCCTTATTGCTTGGTCTACACGACTGTGCGAGGGCCGAACAAGAGAACAGGGAACGCGCGGAGAGGGAAGAGGAGGAGGAGAATCACGAAGAAGAGGAGGACAGTGAATCTGGAAGTGGACTAGATTCGCGAGGTCCAATGGGAGAGTAAGTTAACACTTAGTTCTGTAGGAAATCTTGAGATTCAACATGTACAATATTCATTGCTCTTTCAGCCGTCTGTGGGGTTGGAGTTGTTTCCCTGGTATGGCAACGCCTCCGGAATCCCCGCACGCCGCGTTGATGCGCGACACGAGTCTACAATACGAAGATGCGATTATTCCTGAATTAGATATTTATGCGATTCCTAGCAAAGAAGGTAATTCGTCGTATAACCGACTACCATATTGGCTCGAGATAACGTGAACATGGGATTCTGTTTCAGGTGCACCCACAAAGGAAATTTATTTTTTAGCCATAATCGATGTATTAACTCATTACGGCGTGCGTAAGCAAGCGGCAAAGGCGGCTAAGACAGTGAAGTACGGTGCTAATGTCGATGGTATATCAACCTGTGATCCAGAACAATACGGCAAACGATTTATAGAGTTTATGAGCAAAGCTATAGAATAAGCCCGTTGTTCGTTGTTGCTAAGCTTGTAAATTTGGACCGCTCGTTTGAACATCGTGATGATACTGTCGCTTTTACCATGCCCCCGAACGCATGGCAACGAAGGTTTAGTGCATTGAACCGTTTATTCTCTGCACTTCGATGCTTTATCATGAAAGATCTTCGCTTAGTACGTCAGTAACGTTGATTACGTACCTCAGTATTTCTTACGATCGATTTGAAAGCGTAACAAATGATTGAATTTCATAAATTGTCATTCTACTACAGAGACTTGAGGAATCTTCTCGAAGGAATGTTTAGCACCTCTTATGCACCTCCAGTGACATATATTCTCAGTATTTACTTACAACTCTCCTATAATCGCGATCGTTCAGCATCGCGGTGTTGTTGTGTTCTTTATTTTCTCATTGAATTTACATACTTCGAGGCGTGAGATTTTATTCTGCGTGCGTTATGTGTACAGACAGATATATACGAGGGCCCTATGGAATATTAAAAGAATATCTCCTATATCCTGCTTGTTTCGTGAAACGATACTCAATACTATATCGAAGAGAATACTTCGCCTGTACGTGGATATATTTGCCGGTATATCTAGTATCTCGTTGCCCGAACTATTGATACGTTGATGGGCGGCGATGTAAGCGATATATCGTACTGTATCGTACGTTGTTGTTGGTACACATAATGTGCTATAAAAGCTGCGTTGCGCGCTGTGTCGCACGGCAGTAAGTTATACATAACGTTAGTTTACTGGGGAATATTGAAATTAAATGTTGATGTTACATAATAATATAATAATCTCGAGGGAAGCGCGATTTAAGTGTTTCGCGAGAGAAGCCTACACTTATCATAAAGAGTCTCTTCGGTTTCACAAGAGAAGAATTATAATGCTTCTGATGGTATTGTCTGTGGTATTATCTGGGATGTTTAAAATATTCGAGTTATAACGTAAATCGCTTCTACGGCAGGAACTTTCGTTTTTGGTAGGTCTAAAGAGAGGAGAGAAGTAATATATTATACACGCAGAAGGTACTATATTATATGTATATGCAATAAGAGCTTGGAAACTTGAAGAATTACGAGTAAATGTTAAAAGTCTGTAAATGTCATCTCGGTCGTTTCAGTTACCGTGAATCGTTGTTTAGACCATCGGTTCGCTTGGTTCGTCAAGTACATTTACCGGGAGCAAAGCGAGTCGTATGTATTATGCACGATTCATGTCTCCTTTCTTTCATGAAAGTGCTCAAAGTTATTTAGACCGTGTTTCCGATTGTAGATTGTAAGAAACCAAGAACGGCATACATTTCTTCTTCGACGCATTGAGAATGGGGCCCGTCGACCTTGTTCTTTTCAACACCGCAGCTTAATTAAGCAACGATAATCAGGTTTTCGATATATGTTGACGATATATCAGGTTTTCTGATAACGAAGATTAAGCCTGTCGATAGCGCTTGGTTCTCAATGCGTCAAGATGTTGGCGCAATTTCAGCTGCACAATACCTTGCTTAACAATTTCGATACAGGACAACTTACGCTATAGCTTCACTCTTTTTATTCGGTGAATAATGTGCAACAAGTAGCTTCTAACGAACAATATTCTAAGGTCGTATGTATCGTTTGTACTATGTAAAAAAGCAAAGGGGAGGATGCATCGTTGCATAACACTCTATCTTTAAATAATCTAATAATCGATTTTTTATAATTTGTTAAAAAATGATTCATAATGTAACGAATAATTACTTTACTAATTAAGGTATTCATCTAGTCTCGATACTTTGTATGATTTTATACGTTGCCAACGCATTGGAATGACGAGAGGGGAGAAACGAGGAAATGTAATTGAATATATTGCAGACGACACTGTACTACATACCATAACGTTATCAGTTGCAAGAGTACGCTCAATTTCTGTAATGTTGTAGTTTCTATAAGATAAGAAATATAATTCGTTCTGTCAGCTACAATAAACTGCTACGCAGTGACGAATTTTTATGAATATATACATACATATTTTTTTTTACTGGCTTGCAAGTACTGAAAGACGTTCAAAATCACACATTACCTTTGTCCAGCTATCGAATTCGGAATCCACCGATTCGACTATACACGGAGAAACAAATTTCGATGATTTTTCAGTTTAGGCTCTCATAATTCGCACTGTGTAGAAACATTCGCACTGTGTACAATACATATATTTACTACATTGCTGTTGGCGATACATATTCAGGCTTCTGTTGTCCTATCGTTTGTACTATTCACAGAGTCTGTGCTGTATAAGCCACTGGAAATAAATGGACACTTAACACAAAACGGAATTATAAATAAAACAGAAAGAAACACGACAGAAGGAAGGAACATGTTCGATTTTATTTTACAATAAGGCTGTATGCGAAATTTATTTCTCTTAGCGAATGATACTTGTCGCAACACTAAGACAATATACTTTATACTAAAAACGATTAAGTCATTTGTCTATTACTAAAGTAACTTGGTAACAGAAAATATATATTTCGCTATAAAATGAAACAAAAACATATACTAAAACATTAATCATACGCTTATAACAGATTTGTACTTTTGTTATTGCATGAAACAAAAAATTGAAGAATTCTAATTCCTCGATACTTTGGTTTTTACATATTCTACTACGTATTACAACTTATTCGCTAAAGAAGTCTTTGTGGTGTTTCGTAAGGCAAGTAATGAACGATTACGAAAGTAAAGCTAGACGCGAGGTTTCTTCGAGTCGTTCTGTTTCGAGCCACAGCAGTCTTTTTCAGAAGTAGAATCTTTATTTTCAGGGCTAAAGTAACTGTTTCGTTTTCTTCTCATAACAGGCGATTCTTGTTTCAAGTGCTCCATGTCGTTGAATACAACTTGTGCGCCTCCTCCACTGGTTGGTATTATGTCGCCCTATAAGAATCATTAACAATCTTTATTCATTTTCAATTGTACTTTATGTCTTACAAGGAAACATCTTGAACCCCGAAATTCGAAAAATTCTGAAACTTTGTGAATATGTAAGGGATTTCCGTCTGATTACAACGCAATTTTTGCTTACTGCCCAAATTCACTCGAAGGGGGTATAATTGACCCCTGAACATCCGGTTATTTTCCGATTTTGTGTTATAACTCGTGAACTGTAAAATAATTTTTTTTACCAAATGATAGATCTAATTAAAAGAAGTAACTTTTTTTCTATCTCTTACATTTCGCGAGTTATAACACAAAATCGGGAAATGGCCGAATTTTCAGGGGTTAATTTCACCCCCTTCAAGTGAATTTGGGCAGCGAACAAAAATTGTTTTGTAATAAGGAGGAAATCCCCTACATATTCACAAAGTTTCAGAAGTTTCGAATCTCCGGATTCGAGATCTTCCCTCGTTAGAAGATTACTAATGCTTACTTTATACAGCTTTGTTTCGAGTTCACCGTCTGTATCTTGTTCCTGGGCAACGAGGCAGTATCTGGACGCTCTGTCAGTTATGTCCTTCGGGTCCGTCAGTTGCGTGACGCTTCGTTTATTTCGCATCAATGGTTGGAGGATGGTCCCGACCGGAACTAAACCAGTGGGTCGATGATCGATCCACCTATCTGCGCTCTGCGATCGTCTGTATCGCAGATTTGCCACTGGAATCCTTTCCTAAAGATCGTTAATGATAAAAGGAAATTGGTATCGTTTCAGAGTACACCAGGAGTTAGATACTAAGGTACAGAGACTGAAGTATTTACTTTTCTACTCAATCGTACGTCGCTGGCATCGTCGAACTTAACGGTGGAAGCTGTCTTTGTGTTGGTTTTCGGTGTGGTTACGGGAGTAGATATGGTTTCAGGGACAATAGTTGTAGTAGTAGTAGTAGCTTTAGACGTTGTAGGAACTTCGTCACCATCGTCATCATCATTATTATCGATTGTCATCGGCACTGTTTCTCTAAATTCTTGTTTCTCTTCACTAGTAGCTTCCTCGTCGCTCACTAATATCTGCTTCACTAACTTCAGCTTGTCTTCCTTCTCTTTCATTTGATTCTAAATAAATAATCAGAGTTAATAAATGTACAAAGCATATATGTATACGTGAGTATAAATAAATACCTGAAGGATCTCGCGTTGACGGCGTAGTTTGCTTTCTAATTCTTTGCCCATTTTGTCAGTCTCCGCTTGAATTCTATTACTGTATTTCGTTTTAACCCTTTGCTTATCAATGTCGCGTTGATTCAGTAACATATCCTTGTTCGTTAACTGCGAAAGAATTCCATCAATCTTCGGTCCCCAAGAGAATGGAGAATGATTCATAAATGTGTGTAGAACTAAAAAACTTACTTCTTGCTTCATGTGTCTGATGATATCATTCGCGCTGTTTAATCTGTACAGTAAAGTATCGATTTGGCCTTCAGTTTTGCAGATGTGACCTTCCAAAGCAGATATCTGTAATAATAATTTTGTAATTACAGTCGCAACGTTCGTAAAATTCTCCGAGAGGCATACCTTTTTCTTTTGCTGATCGCCCGACGCTTTTAACGCGGTGTTCTCAATTTTCAGCGACACGTTGTCTCGTTCCATTTTCACCAACATATTCCTGAAGTTATTCTCTGAAAAGAAGACGCGTGTAAATTGTTAAGAAGATTAGAGATACCCAGAGTTAAATGAGAATTACGTTTCTGTCTTAAATCATCTTGCAACAGATTCCGCTTCTGAATTCGCATTTCCAAGAAGCGCATCAGCGTGGTAATTACTTCGTCGTTGTGCGGATTCGTTACGTCCATCTCTGGGAATGGTCCTCCAAGACTGAAACGAGATTTATTTTGCAATAGACTGAAGTTTTTTTTATTTCTATTCTGACAATAGGATGCAACGTACCTGTAAACTAAACCTAAATCGAGTTCCAAATCAGCAGCAGCCGGATTCCCGGCACTTTCCAATCTGTTTTTAGCTTCTTTAAATATCTGCGCAAAAAAAGAGAAGAGCAATGAACGAATAATCCACAGTCTTTCATTTGAACATTAAGAAAGTCCCTTTCCCTACTTTATTGGCTTGTCTTCTACCGGGTACGTATCCCAGATCCATTTTCGAAGTCGCGGAATTTGTGACTTGTACTTCTTGACTGACTTCGGCAAACTTCATCACTTGCTGCAACAGAGATATACATTATTTCGCAACTGATGTAGTTCGGATTAGAGCTGGGATTATTCGAATAATTTAATATTCGAATATTTTACAAGTATTCGAATGCTACGAATAAACTTCGAATATTTGAGTATTCGAATGTTATTATTTGAATATTTAAGTATTCGAATACTTGGATATTCGAATTATATGCGCCAACTAATTGAGCAACTGAAGTATTCGAATACCGAAAAATTCGACAAAATAGTCCCAGCCCTAGTTCGGCTAGCATAGTACACAAGGAGTCTTCACCACAGTCTCGTCGTAATCATCGACGCTGGGATTGACGCAAACGATCATTCTCACGTTCCCTTCGCCGTCGAAATAGTTCTTAAACAGATGCGTCACTTTGGAATCCCTGTAAGGGACTATCTTGTTCGAGCCCTGAGTTTGATTCTCGCGCAGTGTTTCCAAGCAGGTCCGCAGCGTCATCAGCGAGTTATTTATGTTTCCTGTTTTAATAAGTATCAGCTATTCAGTATTTGCATGGTGGGAGCTATAACATACACCTGACATACCTGCTTCTCTAAGTCTCTGACCAGTGTTTTTGGATCGATTGGTACGCTCGCTTCCAGCCAAATCTACCAGTGATAGCTGGCTGACGCATACGACTCTTTTATCCTGAACCACCTGCTCCCCATCCCTATCTAATGGTGCCTAGTAGATGATTAATATAGTAACTACAAAACGAGAGTCATACCGTCGCCGCATCTTACCTGTACAAGCCTTATAGTAAAAACGCTGTGAGATCTGCTCGACTCCGCATTCAGAGCAGTGTGCGCAATGTGCCTTTTACGTTGACCGCGCTGGAACACATCGAACGCTTCCTCCGAACTTTTCACTTCCACTTCGGTGCATCCGTGCACGTACATATTCCTGTTCCCATCTTCGCGAATAATTTTACTCTGTATAGCCCTAAATTTTCCAGAGCTTCTCGTGAATCTTATCAAACATCAATTATGCTTTTAAAAAGTAGACTCACTTCGTTCTCCCGTCGCTATCCTCTAGCAAGTCGTACACGCTATTATTATAAATTTCAGTGTACGTTATGAACACTGCATAAGCATTATCCTCGTCGACAATTACACTTTCCGATTCGCTTTGAGTCAAGCCATTGTCATTATTGTCGTACTCTTCGTTTTGTCGGTGCCTACAGAAAATACAGATATCAGTTTCATGCTAAGCGCAGTAATGTGCAAAGGTAAAGGTACCTACATTCTGGGGGTTTTTCCGTTCTGAGAAGGAACGGATCTTTGAACCTCGTTTTGCCTATCCGACACCGCATCGGCTTCGCTTTGTATATCGAAACCATTTAGTTTATCTGGCTTGAAGACGAACCTTTTCGCCTGGCAGTTCGCTATGCTATTGAAGATTACGTTTAAGCTACGAGGCATGATGCCCGCATCATGCAGATTACCGGACATGGTGTACGTCTTGCCACTTCCGCTAACTCCGTACGTGAAGAATAAACTGTTTTTGCCGTTAATGAGATTCTCAACGAGCGGTAAAGCGACAAGATTGAACACTTCTTTTTGAGAAGCGTTTGGCTCGAAAACGTGACTGAAAGACATTTGAATGGCTCTGTTCGCCGTGCGAATATTCGTCACTGACTCTGGCTGCGTGATGATCAAGCTTGTGTCGGAAATAATTCTTACGCAGGATACACAATTAGGATGGATCATTGGTCTTAAGCGGCAGAAGACCTTCACAGGTTCCTTGGACATCTCGGTATCGTATTTCGCGCGGTTTGTGTATTTCCGCGCTGCAACAGGTGGTCTTGCATACCTATTAGGATTTAAGGATTTAAGAATTTAAGGGCACAGATTCGTTAAATATGGTAAAATACAAATCGCACGGTTTTCGCGAAAACTTACGCAGACTTCATGATGGAAATGTTTATTTAGGTGTTATGAGAAGGTAACAAGGATTATTTTAAAAACTTTAAAAGTCTCATTCGTGGGGACTTCGCGGTTAGTTTATCATTATCTTTTCTGTAGTAACCGTCACGGTTGTAAGATCTGTCATCTATCAAGTTCAAAATTCAAATGTGTAAACAGTGAAGTCGCGGTCGGAATGCTAGTTAATGCGACTTTCCATATATTGAATTAAGACAGCTTTTGATTCGCTCTTGTAAACATTGTCGAAACTGTTAAGTTTACATGTATATAGAATTGTTACAAAGATATTATTTTAATGCCTATAAAAGCCATGAATGAGTTACGAGTTTATTCTTATGCATTCAAACTGGATTAGATCTCTAATTATGGCCGCTTTCTCCCTTACGAATGAATTCACGCAACACGTGGTTTATGCTGTACGTCGCGAGTCGCGGGACACTACACAATACACATGGCCACACATTGGGCACACATGGCCACACATCGCGCCTTGCGACGTGCTTTTTAGGGCAATAAATAAACATTTTTGTTGTTGAATACAGTTGTACGTGTCATGCGCGTGTGCCTCCAGCATCTCAGATTGCAAATAAATATGGAAATATAGAAATATATACATGGTCGTTCGGAGGGGGGTGAAAAAGGGGCAGTTGTCCCCCAGGATTTTGAGAAAAAATCGCTTATTTTTAAAAACTGGTATTTATTAAGTTTATACTAAAAAAGCGAATAATTTTAAATTTCGCATTTAAATTTTTAATTAAATTGGCACTACAAAATGAGTTAAAAAAAGCAAGCGGGCTACTCGTTTTTTCATTACTATATTTTTCATCACCGTCACCCCAAAGTTGCCCCCTCCTGGAAAAAAGTCTACGGACGCCCTTGAATACACGTCTGTATTCTGTATTCTTGCATCTAATTCCCTTCTTCAAATACTCTGTCTTTTCATCGCATTACATATATACGGATTACCTGCGAATAATTTATTTATGTACTTTCACAGTTGAATCGTACATAAAATAGAGACTCTTGACTACATTCTTATATGGCGTATGTAATTATTTTGTACAAAATCCATTGGCTATCAATAAAATTTCAATACCCCCATTCTCTGTGTAGTTATTCTTCCAATTTATATTCTCATTATTCAGTACCTTACCAAGTTTCTGGGCCCAATTTCACTTTAATTGTCATTAGCAATTTAGGTATTTATTATTCGCATAAGTAATTTATTATTCATGATTCCCACTCGCCGTAATTTTCGTGAGTGCAACGTACTGTAATACCGACAATATGCTCGGAATGGGGGCTGAAAATCTCCTAAAGTAATAGGAATACATGACGCTATATAGAGGAGGTGGCACGACCGAGCTGTGCGAGAGAGAGAGAGAGCGCTAGTGTGTGCGACAAGGAGGGACGTAGATGTAAGATGGCGTGCCACCAACTCTGATTATATGTGATCCTGCTCCTGTACCAGGGACACATATAACCAAAGTTGGTGGCACGCCATCTTACATCTATCTCTGTCCTTGTCGCACACGCTCTAGCTCTCTCACACTCCACCTATCTCCCTCTTTGTCGCACACGCTACCCATCTCTCTCTCGCACAGCTCTCGACCGTGCCACCTCCACTAGTATCATGTACTCCTATTACTTTAGAAGATTTTCAGCCTCAATTCCGACATATCGCCGGTATTACAGGTTGCTGCAGCGCAGTACGCAAATTACCGCGCGAAGAAATCAGAATAACTACTAATTAATTGATTATACCAGGGGCGGATTTGGGATTTTCGGAAGGGGGGTGCAGGGGCGAATCCAAGATCTTCTTGAGAGGGTGAGGGGGCGTAGATCTGAGAAATAAACCAACCAGGGACCTTTCTGATATTTTCCTACTAAATGAAAGTGTTTTTTAAGTATCAATTTACGATATTTTCCCTCATATTGCTAAGTTAGAATAAGAATTTTGCAAATTAAAATTAGTATTTTACGCTTGAGGGAGGGTTGCGCGCCTCCCTCGTATTCGAGAGTCTGTGCTCTATATTTTAAGGTACAAAAGACAGACGAATTCAAATGTATTTACTCTTTGTAGAGACACAGACTTATCGCGGAACCATAATCAACAGCAAAGTTGCATACACAGTGTTCTAAGAAATCTGCCGCTGTTCATAGATAGAACAAGAGAAGAAAAAGTATAACAGCTTTAAAAGGGAAACTTAATGATCCGGGAACTTTAAATAACAAAAACTTTATTGAACAAGATCTCCCAGGATAGTATTTCCACAACATAGATATTTCACAAGCTATCCATTGCGGTCTTACATTGTAAGCAATTGAAACATATGTACATTTACATACACTTTCATTATTTCTTTTTCAGCGCAACGATATCTTCCCTCAAATGCGTACCATCGCAGAAAGGTCTGTTAGATGTTTGCTTGCAGTTGCACAGCCAGTAGGATTTGGTCTCTTTCACCTGAAACAGTATCGGCCTCTGTTTGATCTTGAGAAAGATGCTATTGTGCGTGCCATCGCAGAACGGCTGCCTGTGGCTCTGGCCACATAAACACCACGAATAGATTTTGCCAGCCTCGCAGGTGAATTTAAAAGGTTTCTGATCGTACACCACGCCATTAACTGTTTGATCGTTCGCACTATAGTATTCTCTTAGTACATTCACAGGTATTTCCATATCATCTTCCTTCGCTTTACTGTAATATCTGACCTGGAATCACGTAATTAACATTGTAATAACTGAGAAACGGGTGACAAAGACGCGATGAGAAAATATAACTCAGTTCATTTGTTCTTAACGTAACATTTCATTCGCTAAATCCAAGTATCCGATTCGCCGAAAGCACGATAGACGCTAGGTTATGGTATTACAGTGGTCGGTGAAAAATTGAAAGTGAAACATTGTCATAACTTCAAGTAGCGTTTTATTTTACGCGTTTCTTACTTACGCTTCGACATTTCAAAATGTCAGAACATACGATCCGCGGAATTTTGGTTAACATTCGAATGCTCATTGCGCGCAATCACAGGCGAGGTATCGGCGTGATGTAAAAAGTTTTCGTTACCGACACATCTCGGCTGGGTTGTTCCACTGTGAAGTGAACAGGATCGAACACAGGTGGCGCCTGTTGAGAATGTTCCACCCGCAAACGCAATAGGAGCGCATCAATTTAAACATAAATTGGAGTTGTTCTAAATGAAATCGGTCTTTATAATTACCTTAATCTGTTTTCGGTACTTTATGATATAAAGATTCGATAATTACCACAGGGTACGAAATGTTTTACGAAATATACAGGAAATTAAAGTTACAAAACACCCCACAAAGAAAGAGGAAAAGGAGATTAATGGTAACCACGACCGAAGTAATTCAACAGCTTTGTAGAAAGAAAATCAAATTCGATTTTATTCTATAAATAAATTTTTATAATCACCTAATGAATTCAACTCGGTTACCCCTTCCCCAGATTAAATCCCAAGTGCGTCACTGCTATGCAGTAATTGAGAACTCGAGTGCACTTGCGATGCCCTCGCGATTCCCTTTCTCAGTTATGTCAATTATCAATTTATTTAGCTGAAAATCGAAGGAGTCATCCCTTCGCGATAGATTATTGGACATCAGTTATCAAACCTTCGCGAAATAATTATTTAGGTGCAACAGGGACCTGAAAGAGAGTTGAGCGTAGCCCGAAGAACGAGCGGGATCGATGAATTCTCATTAAAAAAGGGTGAACCTGCGAGCTCCGCTGATTAATGAAACAGAGGTCGGAGGATTGTGTACCTTTAACAATAAATATCCGGATAATAAATCCAAGAAATTCAGAGCGGGTTCTGCGAAGAACGCGCGAAACGGAGGCCACGGAATCCAATTATTATGCCTGCAGCGTGTTTTTCGGCGATAATTCTTCACTGGGGAATAAATTACATTGATGAAACAACGCTTTATTATTTAAATCCATTTGATCCGCCATCAGAAGGGCGATTTTTCACGAGCGAATAACTGTTTCTCTTAGATCCTCGATAAGAAGGAAACTGGTCCCCGGGCTCGTTTAATATTCACCCCAAAACACAGAAAGGGGTGCAGAAAATATTTTCCGGGCTTGCTCCCATTTACGACTTCTGCTAAACAACGCCCACCTGGTTAATTAGGAGCACACGATTCGCCGTTCTTACAATTAGCCGGGGACGTTGAAGTGTTTCCTGAGGTTGGGCCGCGCAACAAGTGTCGCGACCAGTTTCTTGGCGCGTTCTTCCGGTTGCCCATTTGCAGGGGCTGGCGCTCGAGGTAGCCAGGCCTGGCCAGTGTCCCAGGAGCGTTAATCGACCAGGACTCGGCCGGAAGCTGTCTCGTCTGTGAAACTCAGCAATTCGTCAAGCCAGGCTTTCCGTTGATTCTCTGTTAATTCTAGCGTGTGCGGGGGCGCACTCAGAGGGGGGCCAATGGACCCTGGCACACCCCCAAAGAAGAGGCTTCGTAAGAAAAAAAGAAAACTGTATTTTACTCTTGGAATAAATTTCACCATAAATAAATAACTTTCATCTATTGAGTTTTAATGCATTTTTATCCCGTCAACACGCAAGGGTGGATCCACGGGGGGTCTTCCCTCCCCAAGAGTAATAAAATAGAACAATATTATGACGTTGCGTATTATTCTGTGTAAATAATTAATGTGAATTTAATTATTCAGGCTATAGTATCAGATAGAGATATTAAAATATAAACTACAAGGTTAAAAAATGGTTAAAAAATGTACTTATGTACTTTTACATATTTTCGTACCCTCCAAAAAAGGCTTCTGAATTCGCGTCTGTGAACACGGCTGCTCCCAGATTAAATCCTGAGGCTGTCGGTCCCCCGAAGAAGAAACTAGCGTCGCTCCGACGAATCGACGATTTTAATAAGCGAGTGGACAGAGATATCCTTTGATATCCTCGACCGGGAATGGGTCAGCACTGTGAACAGGCGTTTCTATCTGAGAAACGAGACGATCGACGACGACGGTTCACAGGCCATCAAGATCGCGTTGATGACAGTCAGCGAATAAAAAGCACGCGCTCCTCGGAAACCGGGAAGATTTCCTTCTCCTTGGCCATTCGCTTTTTATGTCGCGGCGCTTTACGAGCACTGCACTCGGCGAATTCCCGACCGGGACGCGGGGAGACCCGGGAAATCGAACATCACCGCGTGCATCTCTCCGTGGGATCTCTCCAGTTAAGATCGCGGGGTGGGTCCGTAGTCGAGCGTCTCCTTCATTCCTCGGGGGTAAATTGTTTCCTAGTAAAGAGAATAATCAGTCAAGTGCCTCGCCGGAGGATTAATTCGAAGCAGCGCTGCTCGGTTTAACGGGCCATGCAACTTGCAATAATTACGGGGCTTCCTAAAAAATTCACGAGCCCCGCGCCTCACCGCTTTGACGTAGGTGAAAGGCAACGCGTCGGTTCCCGTCGAGAAAACTTCATCAGGGTGGTGGTTTTGCAACGGTATCTCGAGAAGAGAAGTCTCTTTGTTGCAGCGAGTCCGCTGAAAATTTTAACGCCAACACTCCCGCGAGAATCCACCTCGCAAGTATCCCGAAACGAAATTCTCCAGTAGCAACTGTCGCGAATATGATCGGTTTGAAAAATCGGGCAACTCACCGCGATAGAAATAAGTATGAACCGATTGATTCAGAAACAGCAACGACGTCAGAGAAAACCGACCCCTTTCGACGGTCCTGATCGGTAGAAAAATCTCTCCCGACGATTGTAGAGCGAAGCATGGGATCGATGTGCATTGCTCCAGGTATCTCGTGATTTCGTTGTCTAATTTGTCACGGGCGGCAGCGAGACAGAAAGAAAATCGTCGCTGGCGAGCGAGGAGAGGGCACGGCGAGCTGGCGCGCGATTGGTCGCCGTTAGGGGTGTCTGAATACTTCGTGGGTGGTTGGGAGCCGCTATATAAAGCGTTTCACGGATCATGGTACATCGCAGTCGCTCTTACGTGTTGCTTCACCGTCGCGACCGACGACTTTTCTTCTTCGTTGAGACCCGGTTCGGGGACGCTCGAAGGCCCGCCTCGATCGGCCCACCATCCCGCCGGAAACCAGCCCTCCAGTTATTAGAATCGCCGCTCCCTTGGCTCTGATCGCGGAGAATCGCGCGCCCGTCACGTACGCGCCCCGTGGAATCCACAGTCCCGGCGTGCGAGGCTGGAGGATGGTCCGGCTTTGATCGCGAAACGAGACAATTGGCCGCGAGAAAGGGTAAAAGGTGCAGGAAGACGAGATTTAATTCACGATTAGACTTAGATAGCGGAGTAAATAAAGTAAATTGCGCTCAGAACGATGACAGTTGCCCAATCGCGAATTCTTTATGCACGTTTTTTTAAACATCTGGTCCAGAATCGTATCTCAATCTTTCGTTAAAATTTCTACCCGTTCTCAGTTTTATTTGGTATTCTCAATTTTTTTTAACTTAAGAATACGAATTTCCTTTAAAAATAATTCTATATTAAAAACTAAAAAGCGGTGTAGTTGTCTTTAAAAAGGAGAAAAGGTGGAACAGAGTAAACGACTACTATTCTAAATAAGTATTGTTTTATTCAGTTGTATCGCTCTGGCGACACCTTTCGCACGATAAATCCACTTTACAAATGTGTTACTTTTACACGAACGTGGGATTTTTGGGAGGCTGTGGAGGCGTGCATAGAAAGGGGCATTCGGATTTCGGGGGTATCGGTGGAAATATTTGGGTGTTGGTTTTGCAGGGAGAAGGATGGTATCGAGGGGTGGAAAGGCTCTGTTGGTGCCGTGCTTTGGTAGCGTCGAGTTTGTAACGTGTTTGTGGATCGCGTGTGCGGTTCTAACCCTGGTCGCCTCCCACCAGAATTTCTACATCCCAGGCCGATACGGTAAACGGCATGAACCACGTGCGGGTGAGTTACGAGATCTTCCTAAATTATCAATTTTCCTTCTCTCGGGGTCCCCCTCTTATTAAATTATATCGGGCTTCGAAGACTACGTTCACTCTTTAGCGTCTTCTCGTACCCTGTGTGCCTCGACCTTCGACGCGTCTATTATTCACGGCAACTCTTCTCCGGGTGGTTGTTCGGGATTATTAAATTAAGTATCCTCTCGGACGGCCTTTTCGCGTTTATGTAACATGAAAGATAGAAAGAACGCTCGTTCGACGCGCCTACAAAAAAGCCTCATTTCACTAATTCACATGTCGTGTTGAATGGAGTGTAAGAAAAGGAATTTAATAACCGTGTGGCACGCTCGTCGGACAAGGCTGCTAACTTGATGTCCATTAATGTATCAGACAGAAATGCGCGCGCGATGAAGTTCCTCCAAAATATCTTCCTTTTGGTGTGCTAAAATAAATTCTTATTATCGGAAAAGTCTACGCAGTGAACGTGAACATTGTGTTGTACGATTACGTTGGTTGTAAATTACTACTTCCACTTCCATTGTAAAACTATAGAATTTATTTCTCAGCTTCGCTCTCATTGCCGCGTCCATTGGTTATCACAGCTCTTAACGTAAAGAACTATAAACTTCACCAATTGCGTCATCCCGTCAACGTCATTCGAGTCATTCCCGGTAGCTCGGAAATCAACTGTTGCCGGTGGGAATAGGAGAAGGTGTCCAGTAACTTCCTTTCACGTCCTGGGCTTTTACGATTCGTTCTCTAATCAGAAGCGTTGCGGTGGTACCGCGGCCGAATGGGCAGCGTGGCCTCCAATTAAACCGTTTCCGGTTCCCGGTTACACGACCTTTTCCCCGTGAACACGATATCGGGCAGGCCAATTCGAACGAAAACGGAGCCGTGTGATCATCATCGGTACTCTGCAGAGAAAGCACCCTCTTTTGTTATATTCTCGCGATAATTGACCAACCCTCTCACGTCGCCCTTTCCCGGACCGTTTCAGTCAAAGGAATTTCCTCGCCAGTGAATCCTCCTCTCCTTTCTCGTGTCGCCCGTTTAATTTTTTCAACGAATTATGCAAACGGCAGCTCGATGATCCTTGGCTCGCGTTAACTTCGCTCTGCCGTTCGTCGGGGTAATTAGTTGTTGGTCCGCGCTAGCTCGGCTACAAAGGGGTAGTTCGTAAACTATTGGACATTCTGCGGCGAATCGAAGCCGAAGCTGCTGCGGACTTGGGAACAGTGGAATCTCGAGTATTCCGCGTTATTTCTTCTGCGATCAGACGCGATTGCACGCGAATGCCTCCCACGTTCCCTTGCGACTAAGTTGAATTGTTTTTCAGTAGCCTTTGGCTGAAGAACTTGTTGCGATCTCAGTTGCAGACGGCTTGTTCGTGTCAGGAAGCAGGTACGGGCGTAGCGCGGTGCTGCAAAGGGGTGGAAAATCGCTGCCGAAGTTTGTGGAGCAAGAGCCAAGGGAGGGTCAATCGTTTTGGGTCACCCGGTACGGGAAACGATCGCCTCCCGATTATCGGAACGTCGCCCCTGTCAATCGATTCAGCGCCGTTCTGGATTTCATGGATCGCGTACACCGCATTAATCTCCAGAAGGACGCGAGCAAGGGGAACGGTTTCGACCCTCTTTCTTAAAACTGATTCATTTCGTCGGTACGTATTATCTTTTAGCTTATTGTTAGTTAATGAGTCCGATTTAGCGCTCATTCTGGCATCGAACTCACTGCCTATTCGCGGCTTCCATCTTTGCTCAATGAAATTGTACTCTCCATCGATGCAGAGGTCACTACCCTTTCATAGAAGTTGCAATCGCTTCGTTTCAATTGTCACCACTTTCCTGAAAAGAAACAGCCAACCTTCCAAATCCCTTTTTCTTCTTTTGCAGATATTCGCGAGGCTTCGTTGACTTTTTTCCGCATGCACAAACGAGTCGAGCGAAGAGAAGTGAATAAAAGGGTGGACCGGAGGATCGAGGGTGATCCGTCGGCCTCAACTAGCAGATTTCGATTCTTTACACGGATCTTTCGGATGATTAATCGTTTCTAATCGAGTTCAAAGTGTAACGTTTCCGCGGAAATCGATCGAACACGCAGGACGAAAGAAATATAAGCTTCAGTTGACGCATCGTAGAATTGCGTGTTCTATCTTCAGATTCTTCGCGAAGCGATTCATTACCCTTCTTCTTCAACACTCTTCCACCACCTTTCCGCCTCTCCGATTTCAGGAAGATTCTTCTCCGATACTAATTAAAGCTACAATTAGAAACATTTTGGGTCGAGACATCCGTCGAAATTTGTTAATTACACTGAACATTCAGGATAACTTTTTAATATACAAACACCAATAGTAGCTTCCCAAGAAAAGATCCTTCATCACTAAAATTTCGTTATTGGAAATCCAGATGCGTCTATTTCTAACTAAATGGTAATAATCTGAAAGGAATCTTTCCTTTTATTTAAAAGTACCCATATCAATTTACTGCACGAATATTATAGCATTTAAAACTGCTTCCTTTTTCTTCGAAAGAAATGTTGTAGGCAGATTTCCAACGAAATATCGTTTACTATTCCAGCTGCACCTCAGCTTTCTTCTGCGTCCATATTATACCGCGTTGTGTTACATAAAAGTTCGCTATTATGTTAGGCTTCTGTTGGTTTTTTTTTCTCACTGCAATTCACTTTGCAAGGAAGTTTCGAGGCCAGCATGATTGTCTCCCGGGAGCAATCACGGTCTTTCGCGTACTTTAACACGGCGTAATTATTTTCGCAGAAGTTTGGCCGGAGCGGCTAGTAGTAGTGGCCGGTATTAGGTCGGCCCACCGGGAAATCCTTCCCTTCGTTATTTTATTAACGCACAGCTTCCCCCGAGTCTCTTCTCCGTCCTTATTCTTTCCCCTTTGTCCAACGTTGCCCCTCAATTATTTAACGACGCGTCAAAACTTGATGCTTCACCGTTCAAAGGCCGCCCCCACGTTTACTTTATTCCTCGCCTACTCCACTAGCATCGGGCTTCCATCGTTCCTCGTTTCATTTGCTGTTTTTTTTTTCAAAGCACTCCCCGCTGAAGAGCGCAACAAGTAGATATTCCCATCGCAATCGAGCCGGGAATTCACGTTCGATCATTCCATTCGTTTCCGTTTTTATTCTCGTTTTTATTCCCTGCCCTGCTCGCCGTGAATGGAAAAAGCGATAACAATAACGTTTAATCCCCCGGTCAAGTGGTCGTGCTCGAACGATTTCGGACGGCTACGGCTCGTTCGCGATAATTAAACGACCCGGAAAACTCGAGACACGTTCGTTTATGCAACGCGTCTCTTTCCTCTTCCTACTCGATGCAATCGTCTCCTAAAGTGCTCGTGAAATACATTAGCGGGGATGTAAATCCTGGATAAATTTATTCTCCCCAAGCGTAAACGCTTTTCAGACTGTGCTGAACCTGTATTCCTGATTCTGGTGAAATAAGAGTGTGCGCTTTGTGACATTAATTACTAGTAATTCTTAAATCCCCGTGGTAGGTACAATTCTGCAGTTAATCTCGTCGGAATCGGAGCACGAATCGCAAGGGCAGCAGCCCAGGGAGGCAAAACTGATCGAAAGAGAAAATTAAAATCGATAGAAACCCATAAAAAAGTAAAACATTGGATTTTCCACCTTTCTTACATTTATTTACTTTCATTCCTTAAATCCTTTCTTTTGAAATTTAAATAAATAGGCACCCACCCCCCATCTATATATTTTATTTCGTTCTATTACTGTTTTCTTAAGAATATTAAATTTTTTATAAAGCAAAAGTCTCTCGTTATTCGACAAATATGAACAAACTGATTTATACATAATTAAATCTAAAGTTAATTCAGTGTCGTTGATGGAAAGTGGTGGTCGTGTCACGATGATAGTTACTCAGGCGCTATTGTCTGGAAGAAATCAGAGCTAAGAGAGCAACACGTATCCCATTCCATATCCCCTAGCTCGTAAGCAACACAACAGGCAATTCGAGCCCCTCCAGCCAGCGATTCAGCATCGCACAGGTTCGGAAGGAAAAGCGAATCCTAGCCCAGAGCCGATCCGCTCGGCGGTTTAGTCGTTGGGAAAGGAGTCGCGGGTCCACTCTAGCCTCGTCTCGCGATATCGATTACGAGCGTGCAGCTGCCAGTGTCGAATGCCGATAGGCCAATTAGAAACATGGACGCGTTCCATTCACTTTCGCCGATGAAAACGAAGAGAGCTCTCGACCGGTCCGCGGCTATGGCGACGCGTGGAAAGCAACGAAAGTAAGATGACCGAGCGGCCACTCGAGGGCTGCAACAGGACTCAGCTAGAGTGTGCAGCCCGGCGTGGGGCGACTTCTACTAATAGCCGATCCAGAGGACCATCGATGGCGTGGAATTAACCAGATCAGGCGGTCGAGTCGCCCCCCGCAGGAGACAATGCCGCGTATCGATTAGAAAGCTGGGCAACAGGCAAATCAACGCACAGAGGCTATCGGTGCGCTCCGAGCGCGCCGCTGCACGGCTCTCGAGAAAGGTAGGACTCTAATCGAGCGATCTTCTCGCTCCCCTTTCCTCTCTTCGTTCGCACTGTCCATCGCTCCGACGCTATCTACGTATGCGCTTTAATTGGGCTAGTAGTTAATACTCGTAGACGTTCCGAGGAACATTTGTAACCATTCAGAGCATAGCACTTACTCTTCGGTATCTCTTGAATCGGCGAACGTCGCTCCCGTGTCTCTAGCTTTTACTCTCGAGCCTCGACTTTTACCAATTTCACTTCGGCCTTTAGTTTGCGTAACAGTGTAACATTTCTTAATCACGTTGGGATTAGAGTTTCGGATTTTCGTTACAGCGATTTGCAAGTCATTAGACTTGGTAATGAGTCTGCTTTGATTTCTGCTGCGAGATGGCGACCGCGGTCCCTTTTTCGGGGCTTCTGAATAACGATTTGGAAATTCGCGGGATAAGGGAGATTAGGAGTGCGCGAATGGCGGATCCAGCGGCGAGGTGTTCAAAAGATCGCTTAATCCTATTTGGGACCTACTTTTGCGGCGACCCAGAGGAGAAAGTAAGAGGAGCAGCCGTCGCAGTGACGGCGGTCGCGTGCTCGAGAAAGTAAAGTCTCGTTCACACGTAAGAGACCCGCGCGTTTTTACACTGCGCACACAAGTTACGCCGCGAATAGGACTGCGATTACCACATTTTAATTTTCTTCGGGATTTCTGGGTCAAGGGGGGTTCCCATTATATATTTTTTTCGCCTCGAAAGCGGTCTGAAAACATAACGAAGCGACGTGGCGTACGCACAGAGGTCTGCTCTACACGGGCGAGAATTGAAAGGTGTAATTGCTTTGTCCGAATGGGTAATTGCCGGGACGATACTCATCTCTTCTTTCGCTCTTCTGGATGTGTAAGTACATTCGACAGAAACTTTATGTAATGGGCTTTCGGTAGAAATCTTGTGACTTTTTTAAAATTCGTCCAAACGACTTGAGTTTTTTTTTTGGAAAAGCTAGAACCATTAATTAACTAGGTAACATTGAATTAAATTGCCTGATCATTTAGTAAACTAATCCTTCTAGCTTCTCGATAAAACTCACGTCGTTTGGACCAATTTGAAAAAGGTTATTCTGCTTTAAAGGGTGTCCGAGTACTTTTCTGGCCCACTGTAATTAGCAGCGTCGTTGATTGCCATTGCAGATTGTTAATAACACGATTTCTTTTTAATACAGATCGAATGCAGCGTAGTGAGCAGAGAAGAGGATTTCATCCTTTGATTGTCTTATTTGCAGCTGCTCCGATGAAATTACAGAATCGCAAATGGACATATTAATATGACTTTGAAATTATTATACACGCAGCATGGTTATAGCCGTGGAGTATTAGAAGAGTTAATAAAGAGCGTGTAAAAGGAACTTGTAGTATTCTAATTATCCTCCGCCGCTACCCAAGCCTTTGTTGACAATAAGAAGAAAGTATGCCTCAGCCTCGATATCAACTGCCGAGCTGAATTTTCGGCAGTGGCATTCATTACAGCGCAATTAATTCAGCGTGCGTTAATGCAAATCGATAATAGTATCACTGCAACGCGACATATTCGCCCGACCGTGACATCATGCGACACGCGATGTCATTGCGATTTGTTTTCACTTTTTCCGTGATGTCACCCCCAAAACGTGACGATCATAATCCGCGATCGTAAAACGCTTTCCCCCTCGAGATCGGCTGGGAATTCAACGAAATCTCGCTGCGCGAAGTCACAGATGGATTCGAGAAAAGCGGCCAGCAGGGTTTGCGTACCGATCGCTTATCACTGCGCATTAAAGATTCTGTTACCGTGTCGAGATTAATTATGAAATGCAAATGGAACACATCATTACCATTTTCCAGTCGAAGCGAATAAATTGATCGTTGCGCCAGATTTCGCGTTAATCGCGCAGCACTCTGCTGGACGAAAATGAACGACTCTGTAATCGCGTTAGAGTAGAGTTTGCGGGACCGAATTCGTACCAGTTCGAATTCGAAAGTTCAAATCGCGCGGGGGTCGAATCGACGTTCGCTGGTAACTTTAAAGGGTGGCATCGGTTAACGAACCGCAATTACGACGAGATTGTACTTTCCGCGGGCCCGCGAACTTCCCCCGTGGTCGCGATTATCAGCGCGTGAATATAGTTTCGTTGCCATTTAGCGCAGCGCATGCATATGCAGATCGCGGGAGTCGAGGAGTTCGCGTACACGGGCGACCCTTATTACGAGGCGATTGTCCTCGAATGGAAATCGAAATTGAGCTCGAAAAGGGAACGAGCGATCGAGCGCACACCTCCGAGACGCGAACAAGCGTCGAGGGGTTCGACGAGGAGGGGAATAAAAATTCTAGCCGTGGTGCAGCTAACAGAATGTTCCAGGTAATTAGAAATTAAATTAAGCAGATAGCGCTGCACTCTTGTAGAACATGCTGAAATCTTACGAGCACCCAGAGAAATAATAGCCCAGTTTTTATCTAACAATAAATCCTTTGAACATTGTTTTTTTGAGTGTGATCGTTTCACGACAGCAGACGTTTTAATCCCGACACAGGTCCACGGATTATTCACACAAATTTTTCGTACACCTAACAGGCGTACGTTTATCCAGCGTGAGCTCGAAGGAAATATTGGACTTTCCAGTCCACGGAGAAAGTTATGCTCTAACGACTCTAAGGCGGGTTGCCGCAGACTCGTCTGGATAAATAAAAGCTGCACCGATGATCCAGCGGCGGTGTTGGCGAGCCAGCTGCTTCGACCCAGATTTTTCCTCCTGGCGTGCCGCGAGTCGGTCGAAACCGTGTCTCATTAGATATCTAACTTCGACACTCTCGATCTTTAATAGCCGCCTGCTGGCCGGGCTGCACCTCGTTTCGGTCGTTCACGTGGAAAATCGCGCGACTTCTCCGCTTATTACGAAGGAAAAGTAGAAAATTTGTAGGTACTCCGAATTGAGATCAGAGAATGGAGATTCAGGGTAGGTTAAGCTCGCTAATTTTTACGCATTAGTTGCAGCACGCTTAACGCTTTTATCGGAGCTAAGTAGTTTTGAAATGGGAGAGTCTCAGCTCTGCATTGAATATTTGCAAGGAAAGCTGGACGAACCTCCAGAGCGAGATATCGATTCTTTAGGCGGTGAAAAGAGGAAAATGGGACAGAAAACGACCGATTGCAATAGGAATAATTATGCAGCGAACGTTCCGCGGCCACGGCGACGCTACTTTCGTTTTCGTTTTACAGTGGAATTTGCATGAATCGTATATTTTTGCCCGTTCAGTCGGCGAGAGCAATTACGCGACCAGGATGCACCGTTACGCGTAACTCATTTCGCGAAATTCTTCGCGTTGTACCTGCCCCATCGATCCACCCGGTTCGTTCATTTTCTGATCATTTTCGTTGCGTCAGATAATTGCGGATCGTAAGACGATGCAACGATCGGGGAAATCTGTTCGCGGGGAAAGAGAGCGGAATTTTCTCGACCAAGCGCGGCAAATGGAAATAAAGCTAGCAACACACAAATCAATTCGCTGAGATCTGATCGACGATACACGCAGATATAAAGGAGAAAGCGTTGTTACAATTTTTACCGCTACTTATTGCTGGGGAGATTATTTGCAGCACAATTTAGCACGCGTGATACAACACGCCGGGTTTTGCAATCGGCGAGGAAGTGCGGGATGCGAAGTTCTACGCCGGGAAATGTGGCACAAGTCGCAGAGAAATGAGCGTTGTCTCGATTAATTCCTGTCCTCCCACATGCGGTAAGTGTGACCTTAACCTGAGAACATCTGAATCGTAGAAATCTCCATTGAATTGTTCCCAGTGTAACGAAGTAGGTACCACGAGCGAGCAGACAATGCGGCGCAAAAGCGACACGACGAAAATACGCCTGATGCGCGTAATTACCGCAGAATTGAACCGGCTGGAAGTAGCTTGTGGAACGAGAGTCGAGGAACTTGCGAACAATTCGGCTCCCACGGAGAGACCGGGATTAAATCGGTTCCCCTTGCTCGGAGTCCCCAGACACGGTCACGCAACCCGGGCACCTGGAAACGATAGGAGAGATGAGATCCCGATACGTTGCAGGGTTTTGGCTGGCCTCGGAGGAGAAAGAAAGAGCGGCGCTGATGGCGGATAAGGCACGGGAAGAAATATTGTCGTAGGCGCAGCACGTCGGGCAGAATATTCTACCTAGAGACGCTTTCGCCCAAGTAGTTTCGAGCACCGTCACCTAAATTCACCACTTCCTAGCCGGAACGCTCTTACTTTCTTCATCGATACGCTCCCTGTCGTACATAACGACCGCTGTCACGCAATCCACTCGCTATCGGACGTCGTGATGTCTGACTTGTCTGATTAGCACGATCCAGCAATTACAAACCTCGGACGTCCACTCGCGACGAATAAACGGTGACCTGTTTAGGATTTCCTGTAAGAGCGTGAAACTCCTAATGGGTGGCGACTTACATTGCTCGCGACACGTTGGGGCAAGCAGCGAGCGATAAAATTTGAAATACCTAGTTTCAATCAAAATACTAGAAACTGAAATGTTCCTATAAGCAAATAGGTACTGTTTCAAAATACTATTTCATTAAATGCTTAAATCATGAGCAACTATTACTATTTACTATTTACAGTCGGTTTTGAATATAGAAACTCAAATTTCAAAAGTAAACAGACCTACCTCTGTTGAGGGAGCAACATCCCAAATGTTGCTCGCTGCCTTCTTAAGATTACATATATTCGGGTAAATATTTCTTACAAGTATTTCTGAACGCGGGTGTACGCATATTTACACACATCACTTGTGTTGTCAGTCAGTCAGTCCTTCTTTGAAATACTAGATACCTATTGTTTGAAATGCTCGTTTCTTATAGGTATTTCAATGAAATACTATTCCACAATAGTATTTGTACGAGTTAGTATGAAAATATGTATTTGAAATACTGTTTCTTTATGTAACTACAATTTCAAAGAAAAGTTTATTCATCAAATCCTGCATCACTCTAAGAAATCAAAATATTAATTTCTATTTCTCTATTTCAAAAATCTATTTTCCCCAGCCCCGTGCAGGATACGTGAAAATTCGCGACGGAATTGAGCCAGAGCTAATTGGAAATAATGCCCTACAGTGGACACCAAAGTGTCTAATAGTTTGCAACACCGTAGTGTCGGAGTTTTCGAAAAATTTTCAATATTGGAGCACATAGAACTACCTCTATTAAGTATATTATTAGAAAACTTTTCTGGCTCGCAGCTCTGCCAATGAGAAACATCGTAATGACTGAAAGGACGACGCCGACGCGCAGAAACAATCGCTCGATAAACCGAGCAACATTGGAATTGCAATTTTCTCTGATCCAGATAGAATAAATAGAAGCAAGAGGAGGCATTCTTTTCCTCCGTCGAAAAACACATAGCCATGACGCGCACGGAATGTAATCGAAGCCAGCGTCGTAGGAATTAATTAGAGAGTAATTATCGACCTGCGGGACGCGACTGAATTCCACGAATTCTGCGCACTGTCGTAACAATCCCACATAGTTTCAGACGGTTTTACAGCTCCGGTCCTTGAGCGGCCGTATCGCCGAAACGGATGTGGACGTTCCGTCGGCGTTACGTGTGAGAAAACATTTGCACAAGGATATTACGCTAGAGTCGCGATCATTAGAGGATCGATCGCTAAATAAACGATCGTGACTAATCGTTGGTCGAGTTGCGAAAATCCTAGGGGTTCCGGGTGGATCGCGAGCGCAGCCCTATTCCTGACCAACGCCGTTATAGTTAAATGGCCTCGGACGATTACGAGGAATCGATGAGAAGCTCGCAGCAAGTGGAATACGAGAATATCGCTCTGCATTTCGAACTTTCTCGGAAGTAGATCTGGGAGGAGGAGAGAGAATCTCGCGAGAGATTTGGAAGGTGGAGGATTGCCGAAAACGGCCCCCTCCGCTGGCCGATTTGTCATGCACTTTCACCACTGCTGAAATAATAATTCGTGGTGTAACCATACTTTTGACCGCGGCGCCCAAGCAGCGAGAGTGTTCCGATGAAAATGTACTCCGCGACGAACTGGAACTCTAAGTTTCAAGCATCGTCCCTTAGTAGATTCGAGACAGCGAAGTAGAGCCCGCTTGGACTTTCCAATTGGCCAGACGCGGATCGATTAGACGTCGATGTCATCTCGACATCTTTCGTACGGAATTCTCCTACTGACAGTAGACTTCGCGCAGATTTCTCTTCATGCTCCTGTTCAGAGACACAATGGACGGCGCTTGTTCCTTTTTCTCGAATTAATGGCCTCCGTTAATTGTCCTGAATCGCTTCCTAACTGCTCGGGGGAACGAGCAAACCGTGTAAAATCACCGTCGAAACGGGAAGAGGATTCGCGAGGATTCTTCGTTCGCGACTGGTTCGTGGAAGGAACGAAGAAGATCCTTTCTTGTCAACAATTACCAAAAGTACAGGTCTCCGTCTTCGGGATAAAATCCGATTCCTTGGATGGACCAAGAATGATGTCATCTACTTCCACTCGCGTGCCCGCGTTTAAAAAACTCCATTGGTTAACGGTGAATCACCGTTGTCCGATCGAAAGAGAAGAAAACAGCAGGCGTGGAGGATCGAAGGACGATCGTGTCCTTCCGATCGGTCGATTTTCCCATTCGAGGAGGCAGAGAGAAGACTCGAGCAGCCGGTGTCGACCTGGTGGGGGACACACGAGAGAGTTTTACCTACCGAAATGAAACTACTCGCCGGAGAAAGTGAGAGCCGACGTAGCGGACGGTGGGCAACGACGAGCAGGCGACCAGGGCTCCTCGAGGCGAGAGGATAGAGACATGGTGTAAGCCCTCCATCGCGTGAATCCTCCACACCCCTCGACAGAATCCACCGTGCATCCTATCCGTGGGATCGCCTGGAACGTCCACCGCGAACAACAACAGGCAACATCCTCCGTGGAGCACGCAAAGCGAAGAAACTCGGACCAGTTACGACCGAACAACACCTTTAGTCTGGACTCTGGATCCAACGTGGTCACCTCAAGCCTAGGATATTATTCCACTGAAAGAAGCTTCAACTTCGACAACGCAACACGCACCACGGAACACAGTGCGAGAAGATCGCTCGAAGAAACATGCGACGGGCGTCTGGTGACATACCGGGTTTGATTCGGTATTATAAATCACGATAAACGGATCGTGGGTCGTCGCGGGTGTCGCGAGACTTGTGTGAAAACCGCGACAGAGCAGCGACTCGATTACTCCGTGTTCGTTGTGTTATGGTGGTGAGGACTGTTCAGGGTAGACGCGGACGAAAAAGAGGAAGAAGAAGAGAAAGATCCACGGAGGAAGTACGTGCTTAGTGTCTCGAGAGAAGGAACCTGGAGAATTAGCTGTGAAGAGATTTCTGAGGACAGGATTGCTTTGGTTCGACTGATCGGTAAGTAGAATAACGAGATTTTCAAGCTCCTTAACTGCTCCTTAACGTACCTCATCTGAAAAGAAATCTGGCTTTACTGAGAACAAGTGGGAAATTAATGGAGAACGGTGAGACGCGGTGTTGTATGAAGTTCTGGCGAAGGCGATTGTAATACAATAGCTGGGCGATGGCCATCGGAAAAATCGAGTGAAAGTGAGAAGGTCTGGATCAGCTTTTGAAAGAAAGCCTGTCCCTCTCCTGGCCGCCGGGCAAAACGTCGCCCACGACGGGCAAGATAGGTAAACGAAACTAGTGATTTTAATGCCTGGCCAATGTAGCTATTACGAACAAATCGACGGCCTTTGCCGCGAGCTTAGCTGCGATTTCCACGAACGGGAAATTAATGGACGGAAACATTGTACTAATGTAATTTAACGGGATCCTATAACCGTTTTAATGGCCGTTCTTGGGCGATGCATCGGCCGCGTAACGAACTCGTCAGATTTCTTCGATTCCAAGTAATTCGAGCGATCGATCGATTGGCTTTGCCCCACAGTCGTCGAATTATCGAAGGAATATTACGTTGCTCGTTACCGCCCGAAGGGGGGGAAAAAAAAGAAGCGCCCTTAACGGCGAAGCGTTGGTAAGAGCTACGAAGAAATTCAAGAGATGTAATTATACACGTTCGTGCATTCGTTCCTCGAAAGCCGGGGAAGATGGAGAAAACAGTGTTGCGAAGGTTCCAGCTACCAGAAGAAATCGTTGTTCAGGGGAACGGTAAGAAGATGCAGAGAAAAAGTGAGATCTCTCGTCGCGTATTGGCAATGGCTCGTGGCCATCGAAATGCTCAACTTTCCGACCTCGTAGCCAGTGAAAGTACTTCCGTTCTTTTCCAAAATGAGACGAGCAAGGGGACGAGCATTAAGGATGCACGCTTCGGTACCGTTCCACGGATTGCCTAAACGCCACTCCCCGTTTACGTAACAGCATTCGACTAGAAGTTTGAAGAGAAACGTGTCGCCGCTAGAACTGACTAGACACCTCCTTCCATCCCGTCTCTCCCTAAATACCTACGCACACCAGCGTTCCAAAGGATTTTCACGTATTCGCCAAGTAGCCCAATTAAAACGGCGGACTGTCATTAAGCATCTGCTCCGTTCAGCTTTCCGGCAAGGTGTTCCATACATCGCGATTCATGAATATTCAATGGAGTCGCGTGAGCGCGTTACTCTATCCGACACACTTTTTCTTTATTTTCATCCCGCCGCTGGGATTACGCTGTGTATGAGCGAATTAATCTCTCCTAGAAAGTAACAATGCAGATCGTTCCGCGCTCGAGCGCCACTGGAATTGTTTTCTTGGGGAAGAGGGGGCCGATGGAAGGATGGTTTCCCTTTGGCAGGGAGAACTGAGAAGGGAACGTTGGAAGTACGGGACGAAGAAGAGAATCGAAGGGCGAGCCGAGAAGGAACGGACGACCAAGAAGTGGGCGAAGAAAAAACGTTCGTTACACAATGGAAAGTGTTCGTCATGAAAGGGTATCGGTGAACTAGACCGCGAAGAAGCGTAGCTCTTTCAAGGCCACGAAGAAAGAGCAGAAGCTGTGACGTTCAGATTTCTTCGAACCGGTTTCCTTCGAAAGGTGGAACGCGTGCTCCTGCGTATCCACGATCAATGGTACACGACCAAGGGCCACCAGGCAAGCAGGCGGCGTGTTTTTTGTTTTTTTTAACAGGAGTTAGGGAAAAAAGGATCGCGTGCACGATTTCCGGTTTCGGAGTCCACCGTGGCGGACCCGGGCACCGTCACTTTCCTGTCCAAGACTTTTTGCTCGTTCGCTTATTTCTTCGGCTCGAGCGAGGCGGAGAATTAACGCGCTGGCCCTTGTTACTATTTACTTGTGCCCGTGTTTTCTGCTTTTTACGGCTTCAACTTGATTGAAGCTTCCTAAAACGCGAGGGATGTTTGATAGGTCTTGAATTACAAAATTTTTGCAGAAAGTTCACTTGAAACTTATTATTATTATTATTGCACGGGTATAGTATCCTTTAGATCACAATGTTAAGAACTAAAGGGAACAGAAAAGAAAAGATTACATATAAACTAAAACTAAAAATAAAATTAAAATTAAAATTAAATTAAATGGCTGTGAGGTTCGTCGAGCTCCCGATTAACGTTTCCCTTAAAAATTCCATGGACGGGTGTTGCTCGCAGCGATCTGGATATCCCGCGTGCGCCGAAGGGGAATGGAACGGGGCCGCGTCGGACGAAAACAAAATTTCACGCGCGCGCTCTTCTCATTTTGGCTTTTTCTCCGTTTCGCTTTCGGCGAAAGTAAACGGCGCCCGTGCGCGTTACAGAGAAAGTAATGGATCGCGCGCTCTTAATGTCGGTTCACACGGAATTCGGGATGCGGACAGTTCGGTGTGGCGCCAGTCGAGCGGCGAACGAGGAGAGACGAAGCAGGAGTTGGTTGAAAAAGCCGCGCGTGCAACGCACGTGGGCTTTCACGAACAGCTGGGAAACGAGGAACGTGCAATTATGCATGCGGTGTGCGTAGTATATCTCGCGGCGACGTGTACACGGGAGAAGAAACTCCGTACTTTCGACCATCGCCGTCTACGATAGAGTCAGCTAGTCGCAGGAAGGTGAAAGTTCGAGGCGACGCTGGAGATCCTCCTCCGTCGTCCGCCTCATCGATCTTTTTTTGCCCACGTCACTTTTCCTTCGATTGAGCTCAGAGAACGACGATTTCCTCGAGCATTATCGCTCGTCCGCTTCGCCGCCCGACATATCATGGACTATACTACTCGCCTGGTTTCTTCCCATCGTCACCTTTCTAAAAAATCTGTTATTATTATACTGCGACGTTTACGTTATTGGCGTCTATTTTTGTGGGTTCAGAGAAGGACAATTATCTTCAAAGATTATTCTTCGAGACGTTCCTCGAGACCTTACGCCAACGCTGACAAGATCGATGCTTCGTGGAAGAAGCGAAGGAGCAGTAATTAGGCATGATCGAGCGGCACGAGCGTTAAGGAGTTTAGTAGAATCACGTCCTGTTAGAGGCTGGAATCCATTTTCTACCGGGTTTCACTTTTCTTGCCGCGTCTCTTTTTTCGTAGCGCCAGGCCTCTTCTTCGTCTTCGTTCGTATGTCTTCGAGCCACTGACCTGGCGAGATTTTCTAGAGTGCGTTAACACGCTCTCCTGATTCTCCATTTAGTTGACAAGGCCGGTTGACGCGGGGCGTAACGAGCTCGGAAGGGAGAAAAGGAAGAGTCGAGGGAGAAAAAGACCCACGGCTCGATGGCTCGTAACTTCCGGCGACGCGAGTGGCACTGCGTGAACGTGAACTTCACACTGTCGTGCATGCAAGGAGCTGCACTTTCACTTCTGCTGGATCTACAGGCCAGAGCCAATGACCTACTAACACATCGAACCGTTCACTTGCCTCCGCGATGCCGCCGCGGCAAGGACGTTCGACGTCCATTCCTCCGTCAATTCGACTTTCCTTCCTCTACAAAAAATGCTCCCCGGCTCCGATCGACGCTCGATAAAACTTTTATCTGAATTCCTCTCGTGCCCGCACGCCCAGTTGATTTCCTGCCGAACAATCGATTTCTAACGACCCCAGCTTTCTACCCAGCGCGCGTCTCTAGATCCCAGGCATCGCCGTGTCCGAAATTTGCACTTGCGTCTGAAAAAAGGCCGCAGAATTCAACGCCCACTGCTTTCCAAGCATAACCGAGATCTTGTTCCTCGCCGCGGAATCTTCTCGCGCATATTAAATATTAATGGCTCCAGCTGGGGCAACGAGTAATTAAATTTTCACAGTTACGACTTTCGATCTGTAAAAAATTCCGAAACGAGGCGCCCGCCGGTGTCCAGCTGCACCGAGGCACCTTCCCAAGCTCGCCTTGGAATTCCACCTCGCCCGTGGATGACTCCCGCCCGTCGGCCGACAGTCGAGCGTCTTTTCGACCGAGGGGGATTTTTAATCTATTACGAAAGAGCCGTGGCAAGGGCCGTTACGTGGTTAAATTGCCCTGAACGTGGTCGAACTAGCGATTAATGCGGCTGGAACGACGGTTGCCCAATCGGCGCGGACACTCCGGCGGGCATAAAACTCGCCCAGCGTTTTCACTCCTCGATATCCCAGTTAATTGGCCGACGAGGATGCTGCCCGCGTACCATTATGAATCTCCGCGCGTATAATCGATGCGTTACTCGGTTCCGGGTGAGCCTCTTTTACTTTCACCCGTTACGGCGCGACGTGACGCAAACAGCATATTTTCGTCCGGTTCAAGAGGGACTCTGTCCGGCGGCTCGGACGAGGCTGGTTTCTATTCTCCGTACCGCTGGCTGCAGCATTTCGGGGGAGGGGAGATCTAGTCGTAAGAGGAACCAGCATCAGATTACGACATCTGTGGCGCCTGTAACGGCTGCGCATGTAATCCCTTGAACTTGGACACGTGGGTCGGCGTGGAGCGTTAGAAAACCGGAGGACTCCTTATTGAAAGTTGCTAATTGCTACGCCACGAAGGCTTTTCTTAGCAATGTTTCTTAGAATTAAGGGCACCTCTCGAGCAGCGGTGGTTAAAAATACTCAGGGCAGCGTGTGAAGCAGCCATGTATCACCGCGTGATATTATTCGATTGGTGGGCGCAGTTAAAGAGGACGCCGTTCGACGGATTCGTGTCGAAGCTGATTTCGTCCGTGTCTGCGTGTTTCCGTGGCTCGTTAACCGAGTGCACGCTACGTTTCCTCCGCGGCCGCCAGAAAATTGATTCTAACGAGCTCGACGAATCGAAGAGGCGATCAGCCGCGGGGCACGTGAAACTCGCGGATCGAGGTGAAAATCCGCGGACCGGCCGCGTGGCTCGCGCGCGCACGCCAGCCTCGTCTAGAAATCTGTGGATCGTCGTTAAAGGAGAGGAATGAGGATTTAATTATCTCGCGTGACGCGATACAATCGCGGCAATTACGGCCCCTTCGCGTAAAATCGAATCGATTCTCTGGCACTCGTGCCGCCCTCTTTTCCTCCCCCACTCGCGCCGAAGAATCTCCGGACTGTTCACCCTTTCGCTGCGGCTTTTTTATCTGGGGAACTTGTACCCGAGAGTTGCTCTGTTTACTCTCGCCAGAGAAGGCAGACGTTGGCGGGGCGTGAAATGTTTAACAATTTGCACGGGCTAATTGGAAAACCGTATCGGAGGAATTTCGGGAGATAAGTGGCAGACGGGGAGACATTCGCGTCGCGGCTTGGTGTTTGAGAAAAGGGAGGGCGAAGAATATCGATCTGTGTACTTTAATAAGAAAGCACTTGTTGATGATCACGAGGGAATTCTCAGAAGAGGCTGGCATTTCGCTGCGTCGCGGATACAAGTGGTGATGGACACGACACAGAATTTCACCAATCATTTATTTATTATTACGGGACGAGCCCAATTTGTACAATAAAGAATACAGCGGCATACGTACAAGAAAGGGACGAAAAAAAAACCAAAACATCTATCCGTATAAAAGATATTATGCCATATTATGGACGCATATTCTAATACAAGTCTCACTACAGTGGTATATAGCAATTAATCTAAAAGTACGAATATTCTGGGAATATTTTTTTGTAAATGGTGTAACAAAGACGTTTTATTATTATTATTATTATTATTATTATCGCAAAAGATCGTTCGATACGCTGATCCCAACGCGTGCTCCTCTCTTCCAGCCAAACGATGGGTGCAGCGAGGTCGTGCCAATGGTTGCTCGCAGGTATAGTCCTCATCGCTTCTTCAAGTCGTGCCACGAGTCAGCCAGAGGTGTCAGGAACGAGTCTCGGCAAGCCGGAGACGATCTTCAGCCCTGCTTACGTCGAGTCAGGGAGCAACGACGCGAATCGCAACGATTCAAGCCTGAATTCAGCTCGCAGGCGTCGGTACGTCCGCTTCCCAAGCGGTCCGAGCGGATATCTGTTCGAGGGTGGCGGCCCCCCGATCGGGAGAAACGTCGCTGTCCATCCCGGGGCGCGTTTCCCATCGTGGAGGCAACAGAAGTCGCTATGGAGGAGCCCGATGTCGGAATACAACAGGCCAGTGATGGGCCATCGAACCCCGCGGCTCATCTTCCGCGACAACGACTTTCCAACTCCAGCGGGTGGCAGCGCACCCTCCTTCTTCCAGCAGTCCAACCACTTGCCCGATTTCGAGGAAGACGTCAGAGGTAACGTAGCTTCCCCTAAAGCCTGTTCTACGCGCCCATTGCACGAAACTGAACGAGACTTTTGATTTCAGATCATCGAAAGCAAACGCTCGACGATTACCCTAGGTTAGAGTCAGGTACGTTCCTCCCGCAAGCAGTGATTGATCGAGCCGGAGAAGTACGCGCCTGTCGAAAGCTCGTTTCGCCGAATGCCCCCCGCCCGGGGTCTTTCGCTAATCCAACGAGTGAAATCGATGTTGCATCGCGCCTCTGGAGTTTCGCATTTGTCGGATAATCGTGAATTATTAGCCACCGGGCGCAATATCCTAGCGGGGTGTCGAAACGATTGTGACAGCCGGTCCCGTTTCCGTCTGACACCACGGTTTCCGTCATCCGCGCTGGCCGTGCCGTTACGAAAGACACCCACGGGCCGCTCTTTCCTGTAGACTTCGCGATTTCGTCGAGGCTTATCGCCACGTTTAGCTGCCACCTACGTAGACACCTATCATCGCGTCGCGTCTCAGTTCGATCGCGATTCCGCGACCCCATCTGGCCTGGCCCTTCTCGCAAAGTATTCCGAAGCTAGGCTTGGAGTAATCAGACACCGGTACGTCGGGACCGTTTCTTGGCAATCGAGAACGATCGAGGGAGGGAGGGAGGGAGGGAGGGAGGGGGCGAGTAATTGCGCCGCGAGAGGGATGAGGATCGAACGGGCGAGATTTGGATCGAGCGAGATTGCGAAATAGAAGCCGGACGCTCTCCACCTTCTTCTTGTTCCTCGAGACGGAAGGAAGCGGAGAGGAAGTAGAGAGGAAGTAGAACAGTTTTGCCCTGTTTTCTGCAGAATCGCGTCAGCAAAGTAGGCCGCTGTGGAAGGGCGACGATACGTTGTGCGCGGACGGACGAAGCTGCGAATTTTTTCTAATGTGCTGGATGTCCGCGGGCCTATTGGACGGCAGTTGCGGCGGCATTATGTACGTTTGTTGTCAGCGGAGAGAACCGAAAGGTAGCTCTGATTATAACCTGGTTGAGGCACCTAGAGATCAGTCTCAGCCGCTTCCGTTGGATACTTACACGGAGACAGCCAATGATGATCGTAAGTCCTTCCTACAGAAGCATGCCATCCGATTCTTGCACTAGCATGATAGACCCCACGCTGTCTTCCCCCTCGGGGACGGTCCCAGAACCACGATCTTGGTCCCCTAAACCTGTGGCAAATATCTTCACTTCTTACCTCCTTCGTCCTTCCCTTTCTTTCCTACACTTGCACTTTCCTCAGCATGTCGAAACGTTCTCCACTTTCAAATCGACCATCGGCCGTCCCCTTCGCACTTACACTTTCCTCAGCGTGTCGTCGTACGTCTTCACTTTCTCTATTCGCACCTTTCAAAGCATGAAAGTACGCGTACCAATCGTTTCCTTCCGAGAACTACCTGTCCCTCTCCCTTTTGTCACGAGCCGGCTTGCATGCGAAGCGATTGTCCCTGTTCTCTCGTCGTCCCGAAAGGACTCCCCTGTTCGCCTAATTTCCACGTCTCCCTGTTTGCCAATCGATCCTGCATGCTCAACGTGATAACAACGAATACGTTCTGCACGTCTACGTCGGTTCCCCAGTCACGCGAGTCCTCCTTGATTTCGTGCCCGCTTCCGGTCTCCGATGCTCGCGAGGATCGAGTCCTCGGCCTCCTTGGAAACGGTCGCGGTGTTCCGGCATCGATCCGGCCGTTTAATAGATTAATTTAACGAACGAGTCTTGTATCTTGATGGCTCGTCTTTGGAGCACAGCGGAGGACAGCGGAGGACAGTGTAACGTCTGTTGACCGTTTGGTGAACGCTTTGCTGAATTACTCCAAGTCTAATTCGGTAATACTAACTTGCTCCCGAGCAGCTCTCTTTTGCCCGCGAGATATTCCATGGACTTTTGAGATTAACGGGACAACCCTCAGTCAGAGCCGATGTTCTAGCCTGTACTCATTCTCGACGACCGATGCAACGTTTCGAACGCCTACCTTTCGTTACTAACTCTTCAAGAAACGCTCGCGAATGGCGACGCTGCGATTCGTGTGCATGGAGCCCCGTTTAAGGTTTAACAGGGCAGCTACATCGTTGTAATTGCAGGCTGCGGGATCCCCGCCTCGAAGCAAACCGCTCAGAGGAGGATCGTCGGCGGTGACGAGGCAGGCTTCGGCAGTTTCCCATGGCAGGTCAGAGTCTCGTCGGAGCGGGATCGATGTCGATCGCCTCGCCCCTCGTGGGTCGACTTTTAAACAGAGAAAATTGTTCTGCTTTCGCAGGCTTACATACGAATCGGGTCCAGCCGGTGCGGCGGCACGCTCGTCAACCGATTCCACGTCGTCACTGCTGGCCACTGCGTAGCCAAGTGAGTACGCGACGAGCTTGAACAGAATCTACTTCGGTATCAAGTAGAAACATTTGGTCCAGGTGTTCTCTGTTAGTCGCCGTTATTTCCCATTCCGTCGCGCTATCCCTTCCGGCCAAGTGCTTTAAAACCTCCTCCATTCTGTGCGCCAGAGCGTCGGCCCGTCAGGTCCAGGTCACCCTCGGCGACTACGTGGTGAATTCCGCCAGCGAATCATTGCCAGCGTACACCTTCGGCGTCAGGGAGATCCGCGTTCATCCCTACTTCAAGTTCACCCCTCAAGCCGACAGGTACAGTAAACACCAGCGCGGAGGAGTAACTCGGCAGGGGAGTAATTTTAAAGAACGAGGATTTTAATTTCCCAGGTTCGACGTGGCTGTTCTAAGACTGGATCGACCTGTGCATTACATGCCTCACATAGCGCCGATTTGCCTGCCCGAGAAGAACGACGACTTCCTGGGTCAATACGGATGGGCCGCAGGGTGGGGCGCGCTGCAAGCTGGTAAACACGCGAACGATTCTCTTGTATAGATCACCGTTTTATGGGTAATCACGCGTGCGACCTTTTCGAATTAACAGGGTCGAGGCTGCGCCCGAAGACACTTCAGGCGGTGGATGTACCTGTGATAGACAATCGAGTCTGCGAGAGGTGGCATAGGTCGAATGGAATCAACGTCGTCATTTACGACGAGATGATGTGCGCTGGCTACCGCGGTGGTGGCAAAGACTCCTGCCAAGTGAGTGTCAAGCTTGCTATTTGAATTAGAATTATTTATTCCAATGTCATGACTAAATTAGGGGACACGAGGAGTTGTACCTTAAATTATTATTATTATTATTATTATTGTCAATGGAAAGACCCTTTAGTATACAGAGGGTGTGGAAGATAACATCAGCAAAAATATTCAGTCTGAGGAACAAAAACGAAATGCGTTAAAACTAGGGCTGGGGCTATTGGTCGAATTTTTCGGTATTCGAATACTTCAGTTGCTCAATTATTTGGCGAATATAATTCGAATATCCAAGTACTCGAATGTTATTATTCGAATATTTAAGTATTCGAATGTTATTATTCGAATATTTAAGTATTCGAATGTTATTATTCGAATATCTAAGTATTCGAATGTTATTATTCGAATATCTAAGTATTCGAATGTTATTATTCGAATATCTAAGCATTCGAATGTTATTATTCGAATATCTAAGTATTCGAATACTGCTCGAATATTTCAGTATTCGAATACTACTCGAATATTTCAATATTCGAATACTACTCGAATATTTCAGTATTCGAATACTTAAATATTCGAATACTCAAATATTCTAATAATAACATTCGGATACTCAAATATTCGAAGTTTAGGTATTCGTAGTATTCGAATACTTGTAAAATATTCGAATATTAAATTATTCGTTAACTAACGTGCGATGCATGTATTATACAGGCCCTATTATGAATTGCCCTAGATTTCCATAGCTTCCGCGTGTAGTGGCTGTATCGTTGAGAAGGCAAGCTGACGAATAAGATGAAAGTGAAGGATATTACTGTTCTAAGGACTCTGTTGATTTTTCAGGGCGACAGCGGTGGTCCTCTGATGCTAGAGAAGACAGGGCGATGGTACCTGATCGGTATCGTCTCGGCAGGCTACTCCTGCGCCCAGCCAGGTCAGCCGGGAATCTACCATCGCGTGGCGAAGACCGTCGACTGGATCACGTACGTGATCAACTCGTAGCGAGCCGAGTCTGGGGACGCGGAGTCTGTTCTCTGTACGCTGGAGACTTTGCATGAAACAAAGTTGGTCGCACGATACTGGACAGGATCTCTGACACGAGTTCGCGAGTGGCCAGACGAAGATCGGGGGACTTGTACTCGAGGATCCGGCTTAGACGAGATTGAATCCAGAGAACTTGGCCATTCTGCGTTCCACGGATTGTAAATACTGTAGCGGTGCGACGTTCGCGAATGTGGCTCCGAACGAGAGACTTTTACCTTCTCCCGAAGTGGAGGATCCCGTTGATATCGCGCATATTAGTTATGTATTTTTCTAACACGAAGAGGCGATGCGCGCGGCTCGCGACTCTCCGAAGCTTCTTCTGTCGATTACCGTTGGAGAAATGGCTCGCGAAGTCGCATCGACGCGAGATATTTTGTAAATTAAGCGCGCGTCACACCTGTTTCCGTTCGCGCTCAATAAACGTTCGATTTCTACTCCATTGTGCCCGGCGCCTTGATCCCCGATCAATGTCCCTCGGCCGATGTTGAAAGAACCGACGACAATGGAGCCTGGATAGGAGTGTCTGCGGGGAGGCCAGAACAAAAGTCATTGATACAATAAAAACATACTTTGTTATTCGTAACACACAGTTTGTTATTCGACAACCGCTATATCTCAACGTAAGCATAGCGTCGAAAATAGTAGAACAACGCGGCTTAAGTATTTATTTCCATTGCGTATATAAGTACACAGTTATCTCGTTATCTCGTTACCCGTGTTAACAGTAAGTGAATCCGCGGCAACGAGCGTCGAAAATCACCGCTGATGAAATAATTAAGTATGATACCTTGGAGTAAAGAAAAGCACAGCTATACAGGTAGAGGCACAGCAAATAGGTTCGAAGCGTCCGAGCGCAGCTACACCGGTCACCGAACCGTCAGCGAGCAAGTAGTCTGAGCAGTCCGCGGTCGTTCCACTTTAAGGCTTTCTATCCTTGAATAGGGTGAATGGGGAAACGGAGCGAGTGGCTTTGCGAGCGAGACACGCAGTCGTTACGGCTTACGACCCCAAGTCAGGCCTCCGCTATTTATTTTCCCACGGTTCTTTTATTTTCGCTCGTTGTCTCGTTGCCCGAGGCGCGTTTCCTCGCAGCGGCAAAGATATAGGGAACTGGGTCAAACTATGCGGGTGATCGAGTAAACAAGCCTCGGGCGCCGAAACAACGACCTTGCGAGAAAAAGAAACGTGGAAAGGCCAGGAGCTGAGGATCGTCGAGAATCCCACGTGTCATTTTCTCTCTCGCTCGTCCCTCATCGATCCTGACGAAGGATAGACAGGCATACATTTATAATATTGCTGTATCTCTACCACCAAGTACACGTGTCCCCATGATTGCGCCAGGAACAAGAAGCTGGGTGCCCGTTTTCGGGATTCCGTCGCGGACTTTTCTTCCCGATTTCGTTATTCACTTGTCTTTCGCTAAGTACACTCCGTGATCAATCGCCGCGAAAACGGGAGCGAAAACGGGAGCGGCGAGTTGCCGTGGTTCCCCGCATAGAAAATTCGTACGCATCTAATATAATAACTGGATCTCGCGCGGGACACGTGTCATCCAATCTAGAAAAGACGTTGTGAAAAAGGAGCGAGGGGACGCGGAAATGGCTTCCAAGGGAGGAGAACATCTATCTATCTACTTGGATCGTCCTGCGTGAAGGGTGTCGTCTTCCGTGAGAGGATCCCACCACCCTGTGCGGCAGGGCGAGTTAAAAATTTTCATTTCATCTAAGATAAATAAACTAACGATAATACTTTCTCTCGGGAGAGTGGTACGCAGGAATACTAGTAAAAGGAGGAGGACGAAGAAAGAGCCGGGTCAAAAGGGACCCGTTAGCTTCTCGGTTGAAGTACAGCGATGCTCGCGGAGCTGTCGCGAACGCCGCTCTGAACGCGCGGCGTTCTAAATGCACCGTGTGGTGAACGATACCGGAGATCACGCTGGCAAGCTGTCATCCCTCGCTGAACACGTTCTAGTCGTTGCCTCTTCGACTGGCGCTGGATGAACCCGACTTGGCTGGTGAACTCGTGTCGACGCACTCTCGAGCCGTCCTATGCCCTACCCAGCTGCGTGACAGACTTGGCCCGCGATTGTCATGGAACAAGAAATGCACTGGCAGGATCGGAGATCTGGCAGTCAAACCCACGACGACGCGTCGCTCGGTTCTAAGACGGCAGGATGTCGAGTTCAAGGACACTTTGCGCGTTAGGTGACAGCCCGTCCACGCTTTTGTGCACCAGCACGTTCTTGAAGTCCCTGAGCTTCTGGGGCTGAAGAGCCACGGCGGTGGTCCTCGGCAGGGTCGCGATCGGGTTTATGCTGTGGCTCTTGAACGGCTTCTCGCTGCGGTTCACCCCGTTCTCGGACTCCGAGTTGTGCCTTCTCTTGGTGGTCAGCTCTATCTTTGGCTGCTTCACCGCGGGATCCTTGTCCTCGAAGCAGGGGACCGTCTGCATCGACACGGTGTTTCTCCGGTCGTTGAACAGAGATCTTGGGTTAAGGGTCACCTCTCTGGCGGAGCCGAAGTGCTTGAAGTTGGCGCAAACTGGGCTGTTCATGAAACTGGTGTCGGCGGAACGGCAGGCCTCCGGCACCCGTTTCTCTATCTTGATCTCCGTCACGTTCTGACGGATGAGCAAGTCCGGTACGGCCTCGGGCAGCGGCTCCTGGCAGATCGGCGGCCACTTGATGTCGCGCGCCATGTCGCGATCGATCGCGAGGAACTTTCGCCGGGACTTGTCGACGTTGTGCCAGCGATACCGTAGCTTCTCGAACACGAGGTAGTCGATGAACAGATACTCGACCAGCAGGGAGATGACGAAGTTCACGACCCCGTAGCAGACCAGGATGAAGCGGAAGGTGACGTTCTCGGGGAGCACCAGCTCGAACCATACGGCCAGCCACTCGAAGGGGAAGGTTGCGAGGTAGACGGAGAAGAGGCTGAGGAAGATGAACGAGGTTAGCAGGCCGTAGTTCGTGAACAGGGACTTTCTGTACGGGTGACCCTTTGAGAACGCCACGGCTAAGATGATGTACTGCATCGAGCTGATGATGAAGATCGTGTAGTTCTCCGTGCAGCCCACGTCGTCCTTGTCCTTCAGCGACTTGAACGTGGCGTTGAACGGCACGTACCAGTCCATCTGTTGCAGGTGCCACAGGCTGGCGTACTGAAAGACAGCCACGAGCAGGATTTGAGAGACCAGGCTGAGGATCGGCGTGACGCTCAGCAGGCTGTTCAGTGGGGCCATTTTCACCAATGGGCCTTCGTAGGCCTTGGTGCGGCCGAAGAAGAAAGCGAAGATGGAGATGATGAAGAGATCGATGTAGAGGAACTCGATGTCCGTCAAGTTCGACTCGATCCCGTACAGCAGCATCACAGAGATGAACTGGGTGAGGGAGTAGCCCGCCATGTACTTGAAGATACCGAAGGATGTGACCAAAGCTGCTCGACCTTCTCGGATCACCGTCAACACGCAGGAAATATTTGTCTCGCGGCTAGTGAACGGTGAAGCGACCGACGATTCCGTGTCAGAGAGAGAAATTCCTGTGTGGGCTGCCTTCAGGGCTCCGCAGTCGTTCGCGCCATCGCCCACCATAGCTGGAAATCGTAAAACTAAGGATTAAGGGCAGCTTCCGGTTTAAAAATAGATTTTTTTTTTTATTTCATTTTTCGAATGTTCAGCCTTTTAGGAATACGTGTTTAAAAGGATATGTTGAAATTCGTGAAATTCGTGAAATTATCAGCGCTCATGTAAAACTTTAAACGCGTTTTTCTCGAAACAGTGTTCTCAAAGCGGTGGGATCTGTATCTCCAAAAATTATTATCCGATTCGACAGAAACTTTTTTATTTTGAAGAATATACTTCTGGCTAGAGGGGAAAATCAGAAAAAATACAAAAAAATTGAAAATTTATGATTTTCAAAGGCGTTGAAAGGACGAAAAGTATAGAGAAAAAGTGATTTCAAACTTCAAGTGTCGTTATTATCCGAAAAAATGTCATTTTTGTAATTTTTTCTGGTTTTCCCCTAGCCAGAAGTATATTCTTCAAAATAAAAAAGTTTCAGTCGAATCGGATAATAGCCTTTCGAGATACAGGTCCCACCGATTTGGATCAATTTTTGACGCCTTGCCTTTAACGACTCCCCAGTGCCGTCTGCAATGATTAATTATAAAACAAAAAATATATTTGTATAATTTAAGACATCCTTAACGCAATGCAAAAACTCCCATTAAATTATATATAGTAGTTTTCCTTTAATTAATTCCTAAAGATCACCTTTTTGTGGGGGCTCTAGACCTCCCCTTAAGGGACCATAGCGTAAAGCGAAGGGTTAAAAGATCAGATACGCACCAACATAGTATCCCAGAGATTGCAATTCCTGAACAAGCTGCTGCTTCTGGTCTGGCGACATCCTGGCGAAGATCGCTCCGCGAGTGGCCAGCTTGGGGACCAGTTCGGGGTAGTATTGTTTGATTAGAGCCCACGTTTTACCGGTCAGCGCAAACACGTACTTGTTCTTCGAATGTTGCAAGCTGAAACAATGCTGCGTCGATATAGAAACTCCAATCTCCACGCACATACTGTCTCTAGCGTATACACGCGTTTTACAGGATACACTTACTCGTCGGACAAATAGTTGACGTGGTTCTCGAACTGATTGTTGCCGAAGGAGCCGCTCTCGACCGTGTCCAGGCTGGCCACGCTGTTCAGGTCTGTCATCTCGCTGTAATCCCCATGTCCCATGGGCGACATCGGCGACGGCTGACTGTTGCTCTTCGTGAAGTAGATCTGCGGCTTCATTTGGTTCTGCTGCGCCGCCGATACTGCGATAACCGACGTGCCAGGTTTCACGATATCGCAGTCCCTGGCGACCGACAGGGCTGTCAGCATATTGTCGCCAGTCACCATGACGGTCTTGATGCAGGCAGTGTTTAAAGCGCTAATGACCGGCATGGTCTCTGGTTTCAATCGATTCTCCATGATGACGAACGCCAGGAACGTCAGGTCGGACTCGGCAGCCTCACGACTCAGTCGCTGGACTTTGGCGTAGGGAAGACGGTTCAGGGATTTGTGAGCTATGGCGATCACGCGGTAGCCCTCTGAGGTATAGTGTTGCAACACGTTGCCAAAGTCCGCTGGAACTGCAAAGAGGAACGCGATTAGTACCTAGTCATTCTATCGGGAGACTGGCTCAAAGGATATTTGAGCGAGACACTTACTGGATTCAGCTTTCGAGAGGCTCAGGATCATCTCTGGGCTGCCCTTGCAGTAGAGGTCGTAATGGGTAGCGCCCAGTGTCCTGGTGATGACGCTCATCCTCTGGAGACTGGACGTGAATGGGAACTGTCGCACGATACCAATTTCTAGACCCTGCTCCCCGATCTCCGCCGTGGAGCCAGCCAACGTGGGGTCGAGGTTGCTCAGGGAGATGTTGTCCATCACGTCGGAAGACACGGAGTTCTGTCGGCTGATCCGCAGCTCGTTGGCCGGCTTCTTCAGCGGCTTGGAGGTTTTCGGTGGCCGGACGATAGTGGGGAACAGCATGGAGAACTTGGACGTGTCGGACACGTCAGGTTCCTCCAAGCTCCACCCGGTGGATTCGAACATTTTCAGGTCCAGCGGATCCCCCACTGCCTGATTGTCTATTATGGTGATCCCGTGACACGTCACCATTCCGATCAGCAGGTCGTTGATGGGCAAGGAGGCGATGTCTTTGACGGGTGACTGAAACTTGAGGTCGGAAGCGGCTACCACGCCCCACATATCCAGTCCGTCCTCGGTCAGCGTGCCGGTCTTGTCGAAGCAGATGCAGTCGATAGATCCCGACACGTTGATGGTCCTCGGGCTCGTGCAGTAGATCTTGTTCTTCTCCAGCCTGCGCTGCGCCACCATGCGACCGACGGTCATCGCGGCTGGCAGCGCTGGAGGCACCACGATGGTGATCAGATCCAAGGCCTCCAGAGTGATCGTATTACCCTCGATACCCCTCATGATCTTCGTTACGATGGTGTAGATCACGCCGATGCTGGCTATACCAGCCAGCAGGATGACGAACCTGTACGAGTCCTGTTCGAACTTGAAGTCCACGGGCGGAGGGTACATGATGGACCTCACTAGGCCACCTTTGCTGGTGTTGAAGCCTGTTCTCACGACTACGGCCAATACCTGATTCAGGGAAGACATTCCATTCAGTATTTGTACAGTGGAATCTGCGTAAACTAGAATAGACCGGATCCAAGAGTACCTACCTTCTCCGATCCATAGTATCGCGTCTGAATGACTCGCGTGCCGCAGAAGAGCGTGTGCCTGGCGTGCTCCTTTGCTTCGTACGTGACTTCGTTGGACGAAGGAATTGGCGTTTTCGTTACCGGCACCGATTCCCCGGTGAGCATGGACTCGTTCAGAATACAGTTCCCTGTCAGCAGCACCGCGTCGCATGGCATCAGACAGCCGTGAGACGGGATAACCAGAATGTCACCAGGAACCAGACGTTCGGCGGGCACGGTTGCTGTGTGTCCGGTAGAGCGATCCCTCATCACCGTCGCCACGTCGGAAGAGTGTACGGTGGAGCGTAGATTGTGCTGGTTCTGCGAGCCAATTCGTGGGATTGTTCGTTGAATTGATTTTTGAGGAGGAAAAGTGTGAGGGTTACGTACTCGTCGAGTCTGGAAGACTGCCATAATTATTCCGATGCTGGACATGGTTATGATGACCATGGCGTAGTAGTAATAATCGTCGGCCACCCATAAGCAGAAACTGAGCAGTTGGAAGACGTAGAATGGGTTGAGGACCTCGAGACATAGTAGCGTCAGGATACTTTTCACCGGAATCACGATCTCGTTGTTTCCGTAAACGCAGCGCCTAAGACACAGGGACGTAAGATTATCGTGGCGAAGAGTCGAATCGCGAGGAGGAATGGAGTTTAAGGTTTCACCTCATGTGTTGCTCGTGATAATTCAATCCCTGGGTCTGGTGCAACGTCGAGGTCAGCACTCCGGTGTCCAAGCCCCGGAGTTTCATGAACTCTGATCGTTCAGCATCCCAAACGTAGGTGAGCTTCTTGCAGTTGAAGAGGACGATCGATGCAACCTCTGTGCGACAGTGGAGTTAGTAAAGCTTGAAATCGAACAAAAGGAATTGAGTTGTTAAATCCTTACGTTTGAATTGTCCGCCCACTAAATGCAGAGACAGAGTGGGGTACTCTTCCTTCACTTCTTTGATGGTTATCATGCTGCCGTTCTCCATCCAAGCTTCGTTATCCATCAGCGATTCTCCATCGAAGGGCATGTTGCTTTAAGTAACAAAGGAGCAGTTAGTTTTCAGGATGGAATTATTTGAAATATCAATAGATCTAGATACTAACTAGACGTCCTGAGCAGCCAAGGTCTTCAGTTTCTTCACATAGTAACTGGTATGCTTCCCTTGGAACTTCTCCACGAGCAACACGGTGTCTGCATCTTCCAGTTGGCATCTAGAGTGTGTGGCTACCAACATCAGGCGCGGCACCCAGTGGAAGATCAATCTCAGTAGGCCCCCGGTGATGGCGATTAGGAGCCAGATGACCACGGTTAGGATCTTGTTTCTTTTGTAGCTAAAGCGAGACAAAAGCCGTGGATGACACCGTCGTACAATCGATCAGCGACTCACAGAATTACCTACCCGTAGATTTCCATTTGGTCTTCTTCACCAGGGTTGATGTAATCGACTCCATTCTTCAGGTGGAGGACGCCGTTACCTCTGGTACCTGAAATAAGAGAATACCCAGTGGCAAAGCTGCGCGAGAGTTGGACGGGACCATATTCCACTCTGTCGTAACTGGTAGCGTTAGCGGGGATGCGAGGAGATAAGATTCATGCGATCGTTAGTATCGGCAGATTGTCAGCCGATGGAGTATCGGCGACAGGATTACAAAAGATTACTCAGAGGCAATTGGTTGGAGTGACTCGCAGCTCCGTGTCCAGCTCTTACCCTCCAGGAGTTCCGTTTTCTGCTCGCGCTGATGATCAGCGGCGGTGTTGGCACCGCGTGTCCCGAACACGCTGTACGCGTTCCTGGCGAAGTTCAGGTTCAGTTTGCTCGGCGTGGGCGACATGGTGATTAGAGAGAAAGGAACCAAGACTTAAGCGTAAATATTACTCCGGTTTCTGGTTGAGTTATGTAGAGTTAAGTTTCGCGTGCCACGGAACGGGGATCGCTGTACTTCAGCGATTACCCTTTCGACGTTTCTCGCCCCTTCTCGATCCTGTTCGTCGCCTCACTACTACATGTTACCACTACCCTTATCAACTACAAGTTATTGTCCATGGGCCACCCGCAGGCCCCGAGCTTGTCGCCCGTTCGACGGCTAATCGACGGAAAGTTCGTCAATTGACTTTGAAGGGAGATGGAGGGTGGGTCGTAGCACTCGACCCGTGGGTCCTCGCGGCGCGGCGCGGCGCGGTGCGGCGGGTACGGGCGCCGGACGAGGTGACCGCTATTCTAGGCAATAACCCCGTCTGCTACCGACACCGGTTGCCCGCCATTTTCGGGTCCGTCTTCAAAGTTCTCGGCGTAGACCTGGACGGGGCGTTCCGTTGCATCTGGATGGCATGTGAGTGCTCGGTTACGGGGTGCGGTGTCCTATCGGGGCACGAGGGTCCGGGAGGTGATGTCCACGAGGAGAGAGATTGAGCGGCGGGGCAACGAGGGCGCTGAGGACGCTGAGGATGGAACAGCAGCTGATGCTATCGTTTCGCACCTGCCCCCGGGTTCCTGGATTCGTGTCAGTCGCCAGGATCGGTGAGCTTTCGCCAGCCAATTCGTGGCGTGATTACCGCTCGTTCACCTTCGCTCATACCGCGTCGTACGCACGCCTGCTTCGAGTCTCTGCCAGCTGATCTCAGATGAAACAGCTGAGGTACGCCGAGGTCCCAGCAATCCACCGGGCTCTTCCTCGTCCTGGCCTTGCTCCTCGCTGCTGATCCGAGCTTACCTCGTCCCCCGGCCCCGGCAACGGTCTCGCAATCAGCTTCTACCGCCTCTCTTGTGTGCTCGTGCCTCCCTTTTGCTGCCTCTTCGTGCGATCTCAAATACATTACGGGTTATAAGGAGATCTTTGGTGCCGTCGGATGTCTCGATCGGCTCAGAGATACTTTTTAAACGCGCGCCCCTCCTCCCAAGATCCGCCTAGATCAACTAGATCCTTCCGGCAGGGATCTAGCTTATCGATTCAACCGCGATCGTGGCCGATAAATGATCGATCTATCGCGGCGATTTTATCGATCTGTAACGATGAATAAATCACGTTGTTAGTCACTTTTAATACATAGAGACGCCGCGGGCTCTATTGTTAAGTACAGGAGCGTCGCAGTTCCGTTGCCCCCGAGACAAAGACCTCGAGGTTCGGGTTAAGTAACAGACCGATCGATAGATCAGCTCGTGAAATGAACCAGACGCGTGTGCGTTTCGGTGGTTCAGGCGCCGCCCGGCAAAGTCACCTAGCGATTTCACGAATTCCGCGTGGCTATATATAGAATCGATTGCGTCAACTCCACAGTACTTTTTCTTCGAAGATGATCGCACCGCTGCCGCGAGTTCTCCTAATCGATCACTTTATTCCCGGTGCACGCGCGAGCCCGGAATCACTTCCCCTCTATCACTAATGTTCGTCTCTCGACCCGGTGCCGTGGCCACGCTGATTAAAATCCAGACGTTCGTCCTCGCGGCTGACAACGAACGAAAACCCAGCTCCTTCCACTGTGTCTTCGTGCCTCGGCTAGCTACGTTCTTTCGCCAGTTCTTTCAGATGATCCGCTTAAACGATCCACCCTCTTCGGGACTTCTAAGTACAGAGAACACGGTGCAATAGTTTGTTCCTAGCATCTTGCTCATAATGACGATCCCTATCCGTGATCCCGCCCCGATCAGCTCCGACCAGCCTGCGGTCCCTCAAATTAGGAAACGGAAAAGAAAAACCCTCACTCCTTGGACAAGTCACTTTGCACACGGCCGTCTCGGTTGCGTTTCACGAATACGAGCCGACCACACGAGCTCCGGCTGAGTTTTCACGCTCGCAGCACCGTCTGCCAGCGTCGACATGCACTCCTCTCTTTATAGGCGTTCACGGTCGAGGAAAAACGACACCTTTTCCTCCCGGCATCCCTCTCCTGCACGGTATTCTCCGTAGAGCACGGTATTTCACGGAAATTTCGACGATCCCTCGCCGCGCAACGTGCTCGTGATGGTTCTAAGATGGCTACCACGGCCAGCCCGTCGCTGTGGGAGCTCCGCTCCGAAAAATCACTCGCTGCTTCTAGGCCCAGACGTCCAATTTCCAAGGCTGCTCGGGCTCGATCTAGACGTGTCTCGTACAGGACCGGTTCGCACCTTCACCGTCAACCACTGACAACCGCGCGACAGCTGGCAGAATGCGTCCGCTGGTGATTTCCAACGGGAGTTTCCAGACGCGAGTGCGCTAAGGGAGTCGTTTGGCATTAGCAGAAGACTTGCGCTCTGCCCGCTCTACCGTCCCAGTTCAGGGCCGTACCCTTCGCTCGTGCTCTTCTGGGTATCGCGCCACGTGTCCCCGCCTTTATCTGGCCACGAAACCAACACCGATCCGATTACGCGCTGTCAACCATTAGGTCGAGTTCATCCGCTCAGCATAATTCGCCGAGGTCTGTCGATGACTCGTGCAAGTGCTGACGCCTCACTTATACTTTGACCGGCTTTGGCGCCTCTAAGCGATTCGCCAGTAGGTATTCGGGCAGCCGTTGTATTTGGCGAGAGAGGGACTTTCGGAATCGGAGCAACTTTCAAGACTAGAGCTGGTAATCCTGAGACGCGAACAAAATACCGAACGGTGTCAATATTTACTATCTAGCCTCTAACGGTCGTTCCGAAAGGATTGTTGCTCCTAGTTGCGTAACACTGGCCGCCTTGAAGGGCTGCTCGAAGCTTCGTGGCGCCAGGCTCGCGCAAGTCGCGCCTGAGATATCCCTACCATCGGATTTTGCCTCGACCTACGACCACGCCGCCGCCGTTTCTGACTCATTTCTTCCCACCGAATCCCCTTCCGCGGCATAAGTACGGCCCTGTTAATTGCACCGGGCCTCCAACTGCACGCAGCTGTTTTCCAAAGCGACCCCTGGGTACTCGTGGGTACCCGTGGGCTAGAGGAGTGCACCTGTTCAGGCCCTCGGCACCGAAACCCGGGCAATTCGGCCGGTTCGACCGCTTCGACCCCGTGATCTTGCGTTTCCCTTCCCCTCTCGCCATTCGAGTATTGAACGAGCCCGACGGTCTCGTGGTCGATACTCCGTTCGAGCTAACTGCTCCTCCTGCTTCGGGCCAGCACGTGCCAAGCTTTCAAACCGTTCACACCTTAACTCTGCTCCGACTGGTGGGGGCAGTTCTCTCGAGCACTCTATTTCGAGTAACTCCGATTTTAGCCGCGCCGCGGGTTCATTCGAATCCGAGCCACTCGGGCCCAAGAGGATTCCTTAAGGAACATCGAAATTACACATTCCGAACGAGCCGGCGGGAAAGTCCGAGCACGCGTGCTAAATATTCATCGGATTTTCAAATCCATCGACGCGAAAGGGGAAAAGCCGTCGCAGCCGTTTATCTTGTCCGTATTGTTTTCCTCGGCCGCTCGTGATTCCACGTATCTCGCTGGACGTCGCGGGATTTTTTCAGCGCAATATTTCGCTTTTCACCTAGCTCGAGTGGCGCAATTACTCCCAGGAGAGATAGCGGACCTTATGTAAGGTGAACGTTGCGGATTGCGCAAGGCACTCCACTCGCGGACATCGCCGAGGATGCAATTCGCGGCTCCGGGACCTCGTTGCGTCATCAATTTTTCGCGAAACGGGAAATCGCACAGCAACCGGCTAATTGACGCGCGTTTCTCGCGTCTCGCGTGCTCCGCCAATAATTTCACCATCAATCGGAAGCCTGCGACTGTGCTCCGTCAGAATTCCTTGAACGCGTTGTCGGTCACGTTCCACGGCGAAGCGTATCGGATCTGATGGAACGCGCGATAACGATGCTTCTGGGCTTAATTAAGACTTATCGATCCGCGGATGGGTCTTTGAGTTTCTGGAATATTGGTAAGAAAGTCCGATATGATTAGGTGGGCCAGATTCAGGCGCACGTTGTAGCGGAGTCCGCCGAAAAACCCGCGCGAAAGCAACGTTACGCAATATTAGTGGGTCGGGGCGTTTCCGGGGACGACAAACTGCATTTTTTTACGTTAAAATCGTAGAAATTTTGATAGAAATATGGTGGAGGGATGAACCTTTTTAGAGGTTAAAGCTGAGATGCTGCAGAGTAAAGAGAAAATATTGGGAAAGTAAGACAAACAAGTTTTGAGCTTGAGAATCCATGTGAAATTTGACATTTTCCGTGATAACGCGTGGTTTAAGTTTTTCCTTGATTCGTTATACCTAATTTCCTATAGATTTTAACGCGTTGAATTCATATCTGACCGCAGAATTTCTGTTGCCCTTCAAGATTATTTTATATAAATTTTCAAAGTTAAAACATACTTTCCTCTTATTCTGCGAAAAAGTTCTATGTTTTTGACAGAAAAAGTGCAGTTTATGCCACCGCGCGTCGTTTCGGGCATCGATTGCTGCTGGGTGACAGCTCATGAGGGATTGTTTAAATGGACGCTGCCTTCTGCCCGCTTATAATACCACCGTCTCAATGTGCGCAACTTGTGTGCTGAGGTCGAGGCTCGTGGGAGAGTGCACGCGACGAGACGTCGCTATGCTTCCCGCTTTGTAATTGAACCACGTCCAATTAACACTTTCCTGGCTGGGTCTTCGGAAAATTAAGAGCCGCGGGATGATATAACTCCTCGTAGATTTATCAATTCCATTTCCGTTCGAGTTCATTCCGTTTAGAGTTAGATTTCAAACTCGTCAGTTTAAAATCCATCTGCTCCGCCGAGCAGATATCGATCCCACCTCGCCGTTATCTCGCGGAACACAAAAGATGTGGATCTTATCTCTCGCCTTTCTTCCACGCCTCAATGTTATCTTTTCAATAACTGCAACCCGAGCGATACACGGAGATTCCGAGCGTGGAGCCTGGTTTCGTTTACCGAATAAGAAGCCGACGATCGATCCAGGACGTCACGGAGCCTCCTTATCGGTGTTTTTTTCGCCATCGAGTGCGCGATTTCGGCGATAAATCGCTGATCGTCGGCCGATCCAAGGACCACGATCTATGAATTCGCACGCGCGCCGCGAGACACGGGCGACACACGACCTCCGATCTATTTTAAAACGGGCACCGACGTCGGCCGATTCGATGAAAATCGTCTCAAATTCTAGTTACTCTCCTACGACACGATTCCCTGCATTTAGAACCGCGCGCTGAAAACGAATGTCCATTCGAGCATCCTCGGTCTATAATAATCCAGTGACTCGTTCCCGAGAGGGCCGAATTTTCTGTCGAATCGTCTGCACTTCCGGGGAACAACTATTAGCGGGTACTATTTTCGATGATGCGCGAATTAGTCAATATTCTATTTCAAGCTGCGTAGCATCCTTCAGCTACGCTCAATTTCTTTTATCTAGATAGAAGATCCTCTCCAGTGACAGAGCTGGAAGGAAAACTACTTGGATCGAGGGAGACGCTAGATCGACAAGCACTTAACCTTCGAGGTTATCTGGAGTGGAATTCGACGCGCTCCGTGAATATGTGGGAGTCGATGATACGGGGTCGCTGTCGATTCACAGGAGATACGAAAGCGCGAAGCGGCTTGTGCTTCTAATCATTTTCGTGCGCGATAAGAAGCGTAATTGCTAGCCAGAGAGGTTGTTGTTTGTAAGTAGGCGATTCATTCAGATGCCTCGATAAGGTGTCGGCTCGCTATTTATATCGAATAGAGTCGCGTATCCTTCGATTAGACAGTTTCCGTGGAAACGGAATCGCGAGCCTCGTTCTCAGTGATGTCGTCGACTTTGGCGCGGCGGCTGCACCGTCACGGATCGTCACTGTTTTTCCCCCGATAAAGGGATCTTGCTTAATTGCCGCGAGACTTTGCAGTGGAAACAGACAGCGCGGATCAGACCGGGAATAGTACTCGAGCAAATTCGCGGCTGATAAGTTCCGCCGACGAGCTCGACGAAACTTAGCTTGCTCCAGTCGACTGAACGATAGCCAATTCTGGCTACGCTTTAAATCAAACTGACAAGCGTCGCTCCGTTAACGTCCACGCTTGTGTTACATCTTGATTAGACCAATTTTTTTAAATCGTTACGCGCGGACAAACAGGTCGAGGACGCGGCTGCTCGATAAATTCGTTCTTTGCAAGTTCGTCCCGGCTGGCTGGAATTGACGAATCGTTTTGGGGAACGGTAATTCGTCGAACCATCAGGGAAGCGTGCCGACAACGAATATTCTTGGACGACCGACTCACATTAGAGGGCGTAGATCACGCGATGGAATCGCAGGACTTACGAAGTCGTTCTTCTTTTCGACTGGTAGTCAATTCCCCGCTAAGATAGAAACGTCCAGATCTACTATTTTCTACCGTCGAATGCATGACTGACAGCTGTTGAGAATTAATTCCTCGAACCTATTCGAAAGTTCCCTTTCAAATTGGTGCTCGACACGTTACTATCGGCTACGTTGACGTGTTAAAAGAGAGAGAAGGAAGGCTCTACAGTTCTTATGGAATAATAAGATTAAGGAATGTTGGTACACTGTTGGGACATTTCGAAACCAATGTAAAACGTAAAGCATTTTAAGGCGATACCGTCGTCGTTCACGACACTGTCCTAACTGCCACTTCCTCATTATCTAAAACGACTTGCGCGAAATTACAGAAAATGCGAGGTCGCCTCGGCGACCGTTACATTTGTAAAAATCGCTGTTAGTGAAGTGTATCGACCGCCAGGCGATCACAACACTGGGCTTGCCGGCGACGATTCGCACAGGTGGTTGAAAATCATTCGTGTTCGCAGTTCGCCTAGCTACGCCGATCTACGAGTTAAACTTCGAGGGGCCTCGATTTCAGCGCGATTGCAATATCCCCGTTGGAATTAGGGTTTATACAAAAACCTACTTTTGAAAAAGCCGATTTTCGAATTCCACTATTCCCCAAAATATTATAAAATAGAAAATAAATATTTGTACTTATTTTCGAGACTTTCAGATTTTTTTTAATATTTATGGAATTACAAAAATAAAATATACTCTATCTATACAATTTTTGAGTTCATTTAATATTTATGGATCTACAAAAATACAACACAATAAAATACACTGCATACAAAACGAAATGTAGAAATACTAAAATAACTAAAATCCTCACAAAATATAAATTACACATTTAGTATCTTCCTTCCCAAAATATGAACTCGTGAAGATTAGTTTTACAGTAAACTGTTACCTACGGCAAGATGCTTGTGTCCGAGGCGATTTCAAGTCAGAATGTTAACGTTTTTAATCAAATAATTAATTCATTTTTACACATTGATTCTAGTATATAAAACCCTTTTTTTTGTAAATTTAAAACCCGCTTTTCGAATTTTACAAATTTATATATAAAAAAAACAACTTTCAAGTCTGAATTAGGTTTTTAAAAGCCGACGAACCCTAGTTGGAATGCTGAGTTAGCAGAAACTGGTTGATAATTGACGCAGAGGAAAGTTTCGCTGTTACTCTTAAACTTGAAACCGGCCGTTCGTAAACAACAGTGCTCGCGTGCACTGGTGTCGCGAATGAAGTTGACTGATCTGTTTCCATAACCTTACGGTTTACGTGACTTTTGTGTCCCACGACCATGTATTGATGTCTTACAATCTCCAGATTCCCAGGCTATAGAATCCCCAAACATTGAGATTATGGAGTCACCAAACAGAGTTGGGCACTAGTCGAATAAACATTTATTCGAATAATTGCCAACTCATTAAATCCCAAAGTTAATTAAGATCCCCAGTACCAGGTGCCCTGCGATTCTTAGATCTTTGAGTGCCTACCAAGAGGACCTTCCACAGGTCCTCCCCACCCAGAGATCCAGACCCACCTCCACCAGAATTAAATTCACAGACCCTCCAGGGTGTCACACTGCCTTTGGGACCACCACTCATCGAACGCGACGTTGGTACACACTGTTCAAGTATTTGCAACCAAATAACAGAATCCTACCGTTCATGGTTCCTGTGTTGAGCTCGGGGGAGGGTAGTCCGGTCTCTGTCCGTTGTCCCCGGTGTCGGTCTGGCGGTGGTGGACGCTCGAGCGGCAGGCATTTAGAAGTAATCAAAGACCAGGGGCTTGTCGAGCATCGCGCGTCACCGGGGCCGTGGCTTCGTCGTAGTCCCGATTTCAGCAACGGGGCAGCATAGTTTTCCCGTGGCCGCAGGTCTCGGTGGCACGCGCGGCTGCGCCGTCGTGGAAAGCGCTACGCGAGCGCGCAGAAAAGCAACCGGGACGCGCAACGGAGCGCCGAGCAACACTGTCGCTCCGTTCGCGAGCCCCGCGGCCCGTTACCGAGCTACGTAATCGCTTTCGTACCAGCGATCTGCGTCGCTGATTGGCCGCATCCGCGTCTTATCAGCGCCGATTCTCCCGTTCGAAGTAATGTCGCACGGCGCTCAACCATCGACCGCTTATCAGAGGATCTATCGATCACTGGTCCACGTTTCTAAATCGGAGCAATCGGTTTGAAGTTCGTCGACTGGAAGTCTTCTTTTTAGGACACACGTTCCGATGATTTTGGGAGAGATTCATGAGGGTAGCTTCGGGCATAGTTGGTGGTTACGGTGCCGCTAGAAAAGAAAGTACCGCAATTGAGTTCCCGTGTGTGCTTCCGTCCTCTGCTTTTCACAGTCTCTTCGGTTCTCTTCAGCATCGACTCGACGGTGGCTGGGTTCTCTGATTGCTTTATTTGCATTCCACCTTGTAGGTACAGCTATGGCACGACTTGCCAAGTGGCGAGTCGCGGACGCTTGACGAATGCCGACGCTCCGAGTCGGAGTTTCCTTCGACCTTCCTTTCTCTTTTGGGCTCGTTCTGATTCTTTCCTCGCGATTCGCGGCTGAGGGAAATGCGGTGACGCGTATGGTAGCGTTCCGTTTACTATTGGGGGTCAGTTGCACTCGCTGCTATCGTTCCCTCAGCTGGCGCACGTGCAACAGAACCGAAGGAATCGGTGGATCATGCGTGTCACGTGTACAAACGAGTCGAGCGATGTTTGACGTTTGTAATCGCCAACATGAATGCGCGCGATGTTTGCGTGGCCGCTGCCTATCCATCTCCGCCGTTCGTATCACCCTTTTGTTGACAAACTGTACGGATACTGCGCGTGCAACTTAATTGGATAGATCTGTCGAGCTGGGGCGCATAAGAAACGTACGAATTGGTCGGACCTTTGCGAGTGTTTATGTTATCTGTTTATTATCCGTAAAATTTTGATTCAAGGTGTTAAAGTACTCGCATTCGGGCAAGTGTATTTAATTTTGTAGTTGCCAACGAGGAAGGCGAGAGTCTAGCAAGCTGTACAGAGTTTTGGAGGGTCTAATGCCTGAAATTTGGTGAAGAAACCAATCCTCAAGAAAGTGAACGAGGATGCACCGCCAAGATATCGTGCTGACTCTTTGTTTATTCTCTACGAGACAATGGATACAGTGTATACTTTAAAGCAGTCAACAAGATGGAACGCCGTCGTCAGGCGTTTACAATGGTCTACCATTTTGCGAGAGTTAATTATGAACAGACGTAAATTCCTTTATTAAACGCGCGAGTACGTTAAATAGTTAACTAACATAATAATAATTAAATATATATTAGAATTTTATCTCTCTCTCTCTATCTTCCTCCCATTCAGCGCTTCATTTCCACCGACGAAGGATATCAATTTCCGTGCAACTCTAACGAGCTCTCTAACGCGATATAACGAGCCCCCTCCATAACGCGTAACATTTTACCAAACGGTACTCGAAAAAAAAAAGACAGAAAAGAACGAGGAATCTATTTACAGTGGATCAAGCTGAACGTCGAATCGTGCCTCAGTCACAAAACTGAACCGGATAATTAACTGCAGGCTGGACTAGGCAATGGGTGATCCTAACAAGAATAAAAGAAACAGAAAAACGATCTCGAGCAGAGACTTTCGCTTTATACCAATCGCGCCTTCCATCGAACTTTGGCCAGTCTGAGGTCTAAAGTCAACCAGCCAGGCGTTTCTCCCTGCGAAGGGTGGAACCGACATCGCTCCTCTCAGAAGTCTTTCTTCTTGTCCTTGTCCACGAGGACGTTGTCGTGGTAGCTGATCTCCTGGCCAGCGACCGCTGGATGAAGGTAGTGAGGCTCCACGTCGATCTTCTCCTTCACGTCGGAGTCCAGGACCATCGAGTGGTGAGGACCTCGATGGAGCACCGTCGTCGTCGAGTGGTGCTGCTGTTGCTGCTGTTGTTGCTGCTGCTGCTTCCCGGACGACTGGTGCTGATGCTGGTGCTGATGCAAGTGCAGCCTCTCGTCCTCCAGGCTGTACATCTTCATGAGCTCCTTCAGCTTGTCCAGTCCCATATCTTCCTCGAACTTGGCGAATAGATCCTTGGCCCCGGACTCGTCCAGCTTCTTCGAGTCCTTCAGCTGCCTGAACACCTGCAGGAACCTCTCGTTAGCCTGGACCACGTCTCTGGTGGTGTTCTTCGAGGAGTTCAGGTTGGGATTCAGCAGCAGGTCCGGCGTCTCGTGGACAACGTTCACGTTCTTGTCCAGATTCTCCTCCGCCAGCGACTGGAGCAGGGTGTTGTAGTCTGGCTTGATCTTGGACGTCTCCATGCAGGAGCTGCAGGAACAGTTGGTGATGATCTGGACCTTCTTCTGCATGGTTATCGGGTTGTTCTCCTCGTTCTTGCAGTCCAGTGTCACCTGCAACGGGTACGGATCGTTTGAGTAATCGGCAAGTGTCTCTGACATGTCGCATTGACTTACCGTGTGCCAGACGCTGTCCAAGGGTTGGCAGGAGTCGCAGTAGGGTCTTATCAAGTCGCCAGGCGCGGAAGGCTCGCTGTGAGGGACCATGTAGGAGAAACAGGCCCCGACGCACACGTTGTTGTCCAATTCCTGCGACGAGCACTGGGGCCAGGTGACCACCTGCTTGATGGGGGTGGTCTTGCACCAGCTGTGCTTGTCCGGGTACAGCACGATGTTGTGGACCTTGAAGCAACGTTCACGTGATTTCACCAGGAGGAGAGGGAGGCGCGCAGGCACAGCGCGGAAGGGTACAGAAAGTTGGATAAACCTTGTGCTCCCGATGGGCGAGAAGTAGGGTGGCCTGGACGAGCAGCAGTATCGCCACCGTCAGATGACACGTCGATCCCATGATCCCTGAAACAGCGCACGGAGAGAGAGGGTATCCGAATCTTTCCAACTGATCGGGCTGGCGCTGGGAGCCTCCGGTTAGCCAGGTAAGAAAAGCCAAAAGCAAGGGGGGCCCCGAGAACTTTCTCCGGACAAGACGAGGAGCTGGTCGCGCGTATCGCCCCGGACGGAATTTCGCGATTGCGATTCGCGGCGAGGCGTGCAGCGTGTGCAGCGTGTGCAGTGTGCACGTGTGGACGGCGTTATTCGTTCGTCCCCACCCCGAATGAATGAAAGTCGTGGGGTCTCGTGGTGAGCCTTCGAGGTCTCAGGTTCGACGACCGTCTGAAATTACGTCACCGGGGGATTTGTCGTGCTGCCGCTTGCTCCTCTTCCTTTTTTCCTGCGCGTGAATTTTGTTTAAAGCGAGCTGCGCCAGCGGGGACGCGTGTATAGGGGGCTCGTAAACCCGACCACCGCGTGCGCGCCTCGAGGAACACGGGGCTCGGGGCTCGGGGCTCGGGGTTCTGGGTTGGACGAGGAGGGAGCCCCTTGCGGCTGGCATTCGGCGACGACCCGGCCGGGTTCATTCATAAATCGTCGAGCCGATTCCCTGATTCCCTGATTCCCTGATTCCTCGATCCCCGACGAGCTGGATGCTCGAGTTTTAAGTCGCCGAGATGTCGAGATAACGGCATTCCCCACGGCCCCGTCGGGATCGAGGGAAAGAGGAGGCGTCCTCGTGGATGTCCTGGCCATAAATAGCGGCGGATTTGGGGTACGGGGCTTGAATACGGGATGCAACTTCTTCCGGAGGTATACGAAACTTTTTAAGGCCAACTGGCTGGAGTCCGCAGACGGACCGAAACTTTCAATTACCGCGCCTCGAAACGAAGAAAAAGCATGCTGCTTATGGTACGATGCTTTTGGGGAGGGTAAGACTAAGAATAACTTGCGAGGAGATGTAACATACTCGATGAATAACCGATTATTTTAGCGGCAGGCAATCAGCGATGAAAGGCAGCAGCTTCTCAATTAGCGTGGCCGGTGGAGCACACGCGGGTTCGTTTATTTTCAAGGTAGGTACTGGATCGGTAATGAAGCAATAATTCGAGGCGAGGGAAAAGGGGATGAAGAAGCGTGTATATAGACCGGTCGGATCGATGGCGGCGGGAAAAAAGCGTCAATCTCATCGTACGATCTTTCTTGATCCTTGGCTGATCAGCGGGGACAAGTGGCACCGGCGACAAGGTAAAAGGATGTGCAGGTCCAATTACCAGAGCTCCGGGGCCCTTTTTTGGGGTGCCCAGAAATCCTCGGATCCGTTTAACTGCGTAGCATCCGGAGGAACCCTCCGTGCATCCTCCGTCCTCCAGGAATTCACTTTGTCGTTGGGCTCGCGAGTTGAATTCCTGACAACAGAAGGAATCTCGTCCCTCTACGGACAATTGGTCCCCGGTATTTCCAGGAGAGGATCAGCTTTTCGTTCCCCTCCGATGCGTTTCAATTCTCCTCCTCCTCCTCCTTCTTCCTCCTCCTCGGCTTCCCCTTCATCCACCACTTTATTCGTGGAACCTTTTCTTCCCTGCGTGCTTTCCCGTCCTCTTTATTCTCACGCGGTCGGATCCTCTGTTTCTTATTTCGACTTCCAAGAAGCACGGAAGCTGTGTCCCGAGGCTGCGCGAAGAAACTCGATCGCGGATCGAAAGATCTGCGTCAGGGGATGTTGCGAAACTATCATTGGCTTTCCCGCGAAACCGATAACTCTGATGATGAAGGAGTACCTGAGGCGCGTTGCAACCTCGCTGCTAAACAAAGACACGTTATCGATAAGAGGAGACGCGTGCGCTGCAATTCTTCCACGAAACCATCCAATTGCGTCAGATAAGAGGAAACGGTGTGACAATCGTCGGAAGTGAACTGTTCGTCTGATTAGTTCGTTGGGATATTAGCACGCGATGATAAGAGTTCAGAAAATTCTCAGACTCTTCGGAGAGGCTGAGGCAATTAAGTACAGGTGTCTGGCTGTTACAAATTAGCTTAAACGCAGTATCCAGAAAATGAGAGCTCTCAGCTGGTTCTTGTTGAATCACCCAGTACGCTTGAGCGAGGAAAGGTGTGCGGCCACACGGTCCGCCGCCTATCTCATTTCCACGGGCGGAGATTTGAATGACCGAGTAGGATGCAACAGGGACGTACTTAATCCGGATGAGTCTCGCGACTTACGATAAGTACCACTTCATCCACGCGCTATCTGAACCATGATCCCTGGCTTCCTTACACGCTCAACATTCTGGCGCCTGCTTTGAAGCAACCACAGGAGAAGCTAGACGAAGGTACAATAAATTTCTTCATTCTTCATCCGACTTTGATAACCACCTTCCACTATCCCAATCAAAATGGCAATCCTTTTGAAGAACAGTCTAAAGACGACCAACGTCTGAAGAAGCACAACTCTGCAGGGACAAATGTTTGCTCGATCTTTAGACGAGGGGAACGCTTTTGTGTCTGTTCAATGGTCCAGTTGAAGAATTGCGAGGCAAGCTAGGAGAGGGATCGAAATAAATACGGCCCTGGCGGGGTCGTAGCCAGAAGTCCAAAGCTCTTTGTTGCTGCGCCACCTTCTCTTCTCGCCTCTGGGTCCGGTGTCGGTGGCGTGGAGGACCTCCGGTCCACCTCCTTCTTCACCTCCTTCTCCACCTTCCTCTCAGTCCCGTTCCTTCGATTTGCTCGTGTCGTCGATGGCGAGAGGGACGAAGACAGGCCCCGGCCAGCGCCGCAGGAGCAACGGAGCAGCCGGCAGAGGGAGAGAAAGAGAGAGAGAGAGAGACGAGAGAGGGTCCTGCGCCCAGCCGCGAGATTAATTTGATTTTCAACCAAATTTGACGCGCCCCCGAGCCCAGGCGGGCCGGCACAAAGGGCGCCGCGAATCTCTCTGCACGCCACGGACGGAATCCGTTCGTGTTCGGCCGTCGCTTGCCTTTCCCGCGGGACCTTTTAGAAAGCACGGGATTAAAGCCTCCTTCTCCGCGAGCTTAACACCTACGTGACGTGCCGCGCTTCCAGGAAGCTCCTAATAGCAATCCATATTTCATTCGGACTTTCCCCTGGCGAGAGAAGAATGATGTTCGGCAAACTGGACGATCGACGGGAGAACGTGCAGAGAGTCAACGCTGAGGGATCCTCGAGGCACCGGTGATTTAGAGACCTATTCGAATGTCTGGTGCCAGGGGCGTTCCTTGGATCTGATCAATTAGACGAGAGGAAATGATTCGAATATCGCTAGGCAAACTATAGAAAATCTCTGTGTCTTAAGAAGCTTTTTGGAGCGGGTACTAGACATAGTTAACTCTACAAGCAACGTTAAACGCGGAATATGAATGATATGGTGCAGTTGAACCAGAGTTGCTACGGCCCTGGTGCCTCGGGCAGAGGAGATACTTTCATGATCTCTTTGCCAGAGTACTTAGATGCGAGGGAAAGGGAAGAAGAGGAGTACGAGCAGGCAGAAGCAAGAGAGAGGGAGAGAGAGAGAGAGAGAGAGAGACGAAGAAGGAAAGGCTAGGAGTAAAATGGTTCGAGCTTCTCGGCCAATGGGAATGGCTAGGTACAGGTTCGAGCACGTGGTACCAACTATACCCGTTTCCCCTCGGTTCGATCACCTTCACCAGCCTTCGTCTACGATATCCGTAACCATACTTGGCTAGAATCGCCTGCACTGCGCGGTGCTGTCGATGATTATTGTACTTGCAATTCCTTTCCTAGAGGAGCTGCAAGGGTGGATCGTCGAAGCCCTCTGATGGGCGTCTGTACGCTGGCGGAGGGTCCCGGCGAGAATGGGGGCCCGAAGTAGGCGAGGTCTCCCGATCATCGTCACAGATTAGAGCACAATTTCGGGGCGCAATACGTTCTCCCGTTTTAATGAGAAACCCCTATCTCCCGATTTGGTCTAGCCCAATTTCGTATTTCGCGGCCGTCCTTCGCTCCTCTTTTTTCCCCGCAATACGGTGCCGTGGCCGAACTAATAGGGGGGCCCGCAGGCTGAGGGTTCAGAAGGGGAGCAAAATAAAAGAGGCCCCGGGGCCCGGGGGGGGGGAGGGTGCAGAACGCGCCAGGAAGCGAGACGGAGGACCGGCGGGGGCGCAGGTGAGAAGGAGCGAGAGACAAGGGGGTCTGGAGGAAGAAGTAAAGAAAGGAAAAAAAAAGAGGAGTTTGCCAACAGCACCGGAGGATGCCCCGAAAACACGCTGGACGTGTGGCGCCATCTCGGCTCCTTTTTTTTCTTCCTCTTTCGCCGGCACTCTCCGCACACCCCCCGTTGCTTGTTCCTCGTGCTTTTGTTACTTCGCCCATACTAATTCTTCGCGAGCTGCACGGCGTGCCCCGGCTGCGTGGGGAGAAATCGGCTCTGGAAGGGGCACGGGCTCGAGCTGGTGGGGCCCTATGCATCGACCAGTGTCGGATTAAGCTGCTTTCGCACCCCCCTCGTTCCCCGATTAGATCGCAATTTTAAGCCCGCCGAAATTTCGGCGCCAGCCCCGCCGTTTCAACGTCCAGCTCGATCTTCCTTCCCAGTATCGTAAAACCATCCGAAGGTTCCCTCCCTTCGAGCCGAGTATATAGGTACGATTTGGTCTGCTCCATGGGAACGCGGACTCCTTTCGACGTGTTTAGGACTCCTCCAACTTCGAATTTCCTCCAGTTCCGTCGGGTCGGAACAGACGCACAGCAGATATGTTTCCGTCGATGAACAGGTATTGGAAAATCCGATGCAACCGGGGTACTAAGGTCGGATGGCCGGTGTCTGAGTCACGCGGAGCGATCGGCCCTCAGTTTTTTAATCGAGCCTCGAATCAAAATTAGACACAAGCACGAGGATGGAGGGGGCAAAAAGAGGAGGAGCAGCTAGTGTGTGCACCGCTTAAAGAGATGTGCGTCGGTGTGGTGGCCCCCACGAGAGAGCGAGGACCACATACCTGCAAACGAACGTTCTTAAAAGGGAGGGCAGAGCCCAAGAACAGGTCGTTAAAATGTAATGACATTGTTGTTTTTAATGCTCGCCTCTTTAAAACGGGCCCTTTCGTCTTCCTCGAGCCTGCCCGCTACTCCAGCAGCTCCCCGATTCTCTCTTCCTACATCCACCCTGCCTTCTAACGAGAGAGCGGAAAAAAATCAACCGCGAGTTCTCTGTCCCCTCTGATCCGATTTTCTCTTACTCCCCCTATCCTTCCGCGATGCGCTGTTCCGAAAAGTGCACCGAGGATCGCGAAGGGAAGGAGCGTGTGGATGGGAAGGGAAAAGACCGATCTCGCAATCTACCAGCTACTAGAGCCTCGCACAAAGGAGACGGCAATTTGTACTTGGCTCTTTTAATGATCCCTTCTGGTAACCGTTAACCCGTTACCTGGGGTGCAGACACCAGGCCGACGGTGCAAGATGACACAGCTACTTCGGCCGCTGTTGCAACCTGACCTAATCGGATATCGGTATCAAGTGTCATGGACCCCCCTGGAAGCCCACGATTTTTCATCGTTCGTTACAGGCCGCACAGCGGAGAAGGGACGACCGCGCCACTCAATGAGAGGTTGAAGACACCAATTAAACCGGAGGTATTATTGTCCACTTTCTGCGGGCCAATTACTTGAAAGGCGCGAACACAGTCGCATTAGCGAGAGAGTTGGCCCGAAGCTCGCTTCGGCAAGCTGGACGGCCCGCGGCTTTAAAAATAAGTGCACCATAAGGTGTAATTAAGCGCAGGCCACTCTTCGTGGAATGAGACCGGTTAATGATATTACGATGTTTGCGGGATGAAGTAACCGGGCTCCAATAATAGACTCCGAACTTTGTGTCTTGGCTTTCGAGATCTAGAGTCATCTCTCGTCTATTAAGAAACTCCTCTGTCGCGGTAGGTCGCGTTGCCGCGTGAATCTTGCGATTCCCCGAGGGATCGTTGAAATATATACGCGAGAATTATCGGGGGGGATAGTTTAGGAGATTAGCCAATTAACAGCACAGTGGCAAGTGGAGCCAGTCGCGAAAGGTCTTCATTAGAAAGGACCCGATGGCTGGTCGGCTACCGCGCGACGGCTCGGCTTCGAAATTAACTGTTGCGTCTAAGAAGAGCTATCATTAACTCGAGAATAGGGTCCGGTATTAGGATTAGTGGGCAAAACGTTTCGGATAGGGTGCTTCTGGACTATTTAGCCTCGGAGTCCCTGTCCCTTGCCCGCGGTCTCGCCACTTTCCAACAGCCTGTGATCATCCGAGAGCTCGCTCAGCTGGTGTGAACTTTCTTCACGACCACCCGAAACAGGCATTCGCTTTTGAAAATAGCTCCTCGCGCTGTTCCGTGACTAACGCCAGCGGACGGAGGGCACCGAGCAAGCAGAGCAAGCAGAGCACGCAGACATCGGTATCTTATCGATCAGAGGCACGAGACCTATCGCCCTGGTTCTCGTTCACTCCGAGAGGCAGCTATATCGCGGGCGAGGAGGCCTATCATCGCCGGAGACACACTTTCAAAGGGTGGGAGCGGAATAAAGGCTGTTACATTCGTTTCCACGGCCGCGGAGTGTTCTAGGCACGAAGCTATCTCGATATCGTAATCGAATCTCTGGTGGACTGTCGCGACACACGTATCGGCAGCCTGGCAACTCTGGCAACTCTGGCAACGATCCCGTGGCCGTCCAGCCTTGGCTTTTCTCAAGAAACTGTCACTCACCTCCGTATACGTCACAGACGTCGCGAACTACGCACCACTCTAGAAATCCCGTGGAACGGATCGTCACGGATGAATTAGGAACGAACGAAACGACGGACAAGGTGTTGCTCGCGATTTTCACTCGGTGCTCGGCCGGATATCCTGCTGCTTGTCCCGGCACCGGTGGACTATCGGACCAGGGGGGAGGGGGAGGGGGACCAGGGGTGGGGGATCGGGCGGAGAGTATCCGAGTATCTGTACCCGACAAATTTGAGGAACGGTTCGCCTCGAAAACACGGGAGATCCGATATGAGGCTGAGCCGAGCCGAGCTGAGCTGAACACGAAACTGTGCTGCCGATCTCTCGTGTTCCGTTCTCCTCCTCCTCTTGCTCCACCTCCACCACCACCACCGGAGAGTCTCCTTCAGCTCCTCCTTCTACTCGGTACGCTCGGTTCCGCGCCGTTCCCGTTCCGTTCTCTCTCCTTCTCGTTCCACCGGATCCACCAGGTATCCCCGCGGTAACAGAAAGAGAAAGGATCACCCTCTCCAGAAGGATGAGGAGGGGAGAGGGATCAACGGTAAGCAAGAGAGATCTTTGACTACCTCTACACAACCACGTCGCGTGTACTGTAAAAAGCAAGATCGCCCGAGGCCTTACACCTCGAACCAGTAAAACTTGTCGTACGCTAGTGCTAAAGTGCGCCTCGCTCGTGGCCGCTGCTCGCACCGAGGACAATTGCCAACGATTTCGGGCACCTGGAGGGCATCCGTAGGGAACCTGGTCCCGGTGTACGTACACCGAATCCGCTGGCAAGTGGTCTCGGACGTTCCTGCTCGCTCCTTCCTCCCAGGGTCGGCACCAATGAAACGGCGGCTGGTTTTATAGGAAATTTATTTCGACGCTTGCACAATACTGTCTGTTGCGACGTCTTGTCTAATCGTCTTTGGTTTCAGCGACACACCTCGCGCACAGCATCTCTCTCCGTCCAAGGTCGAGCGGCTCCGGCGCGTACGCCAGGCATCGGTAATCGCGCACGTAAGCACTAGTTAGCTAAGGACCACTCGGTGTTCCCTTCACACTTATTGGTCCCACGCCGCTCCGTCAGACTTGATCGACAACGACCTCGAGTCGATTGCCCGCAGGATTGCTCTGGTACTGGGTCAAGCTCAGGGCGGTCAGCCTGACGCGGTCTACAATAGGGCCCAGATCGTTGTTCAGGTATTCCCTGAACCGCAGGCACTTCTCCTTGGTGTTGATGTCGTTAGAGCTCCCCCAAATGATGAGACCGTCGGCACCAAGCTCCGAGATCTTCCGCAGAGTGGCCTCGAGATCAGCCTGCGAAGATAAATCCATTTTTGAGGACCAGCCGTGGCTGGGCTATCAGGTGACGCATCTACCGATCCCCTAAAATGTTTTCACAAACGAAAGGACTCACCTTATTCAAATACGTATCTCTCTGATCTTGGTACTTGTACCAGTAATAGGGGAGAACCTTTTTCCTGGGTGTCACCTGCCTCGCTATTCTCAGGGCCTCCTTCACCCTGCCCCCGACCAGGCCGATCCTCTGGCTGCCGGTCAGGCCCAGCCTCAAGTACACCGAGGGCAGCAGCACGTCTTCCAGCTCGAACAGCCATGACATTCTGAAAGGGAGGAGCAGACGGTTGCTGGGGTTGCATGGACACTCTTATCGGGGACTGATTAGATAAAACAGATGTAACTCGGAGCGATTTGAATTTTCAGGGAGGCGAGGTCCTTGGCATTGACCCAGTTAAGCCTAAGCACTGTAATCTCGACGTGCGATCCGTAATCTCGTTACGTTAAGTCTTCGAGGGACTTTTGACGGTAACTAGAGCACGCGAGCACCTAGAGTAAGCTGCTGACTCGGCGATAACAGGACTGATCCACGTTAATCGATCATCTATTGCTCCGATGCAGGGGATATCGCTAAGATTTTCACAGTGAAGGGATGCCCCTCGGAAAAACCATTGGAAACAAAGCATTAAGGTCTCATAACTAACGTACTTATCGTTCTCCAGCACAGTCGTTTTATCGCACTGCGAGCTAGGTTGGTTCGGCGTCAGGTTATAGCAATAGGGGTAAGCGTAGTATCCCCAACTGGCTGACGGTCTGGTCTGCTTGGCAGCCTTCAGAGTTTCCTCCATAAAAAGTCTCCCGTACTTCTCGAATCTCCGTTTCGCTTCCTGCTCCACGGCACTCTCCCTCCAGAACGGATGCTCCCTCCGTACCAGGTCTATGGAGAGTTTCTTGTAAGGCTGGAGGGAAGCCCAGTTCTGTCGGAAGATCGGCCGCCAACTTTCGAAATCGATCACCCCCACGCCGTGGAACGACTCGTCCGGGATCTGATTGATCAGGTGCTCCCGAAATACTTGCAGATGCTTGGTGAGATTGCCTTCTTGCGGAACACCGCCGTTCCTCGTCACGACGTTGCCTGAATAATGTCCGAAACTTGTCTATCGTAGATAAGCTCACGGTACAAGGATTACGAGCGTTGCTTTACCATTCGAGTCCTGCATCAGCGCCGGGAACATCCCGGGATCGTAGAGGATCGCGATCCGGTCTCCCCTGAACTGGTCCATCGTGTTCTGCGCGATTCCATACTTCTCGGATACCTCCTCGAACCGCAGACCGTACTTGTGGCACATGAAAGTGGGCACGTTCCAGTAAACGTCGAAGCCCCGTCTGTCCTCGTCTTTGGGGGTGACTGTGCCGAAGCTGACGAGAGAGACACGAGGTGTTAACGGGGCCGGGAGCGGAGCGCGGCCAACGACACGGCTCAGATAAGATATTTTCAGTCCTGAACTTGAACGCTTTATGGGTATTTCAGGAGGCCCAGGATGCGCTTGCCAACATTCGCGATCTCTTTCCTAACGAGTAAGCGCGCTGCGACCGGTTCGCTCGGCTGGCTCGTAGAAATTGCAACGCGGGATTCATCCAGCTGCCGTGAATCTACGAGAAGAGACGGACCTACTGTTCGCAAGGCATCCGGGCCGATTAGTAACGCGCCAATGTTAAGTACCCGAAAAAGAATCCGTCGACGAGGAGGACAGGCACCAGCAGGGACAACACTCGCAACATTCTTCCGCTACGTGGACGGTAACATGAATCGAAAGCAGCTTCCACCGACGACGGTGACGTTTCTGCCGTGAACCCGACAGCCAACCAATAGCGGGTAAATAGTCGGGCGCGTAATCAACCCTGCTGGTACTTATCGATCTATCCTGATGGACTAGCTGGTAGGACTAGATGACTTCGCGATGACCTCTGCCGAGTTCCCCGTGAATAAACGGCCGACGACGATGGTACAACAGCAGTGCGACTGAATTCCGCTCGATTTCAGGCCACTATTTATTCCACATCGTGTCTCTCGTATTCCCCACCTACGTGCTAGTCAGCGCTTCGTTGCTGTTATCTGACTCCGGGTATTGTACGATGATTTCTCGTTTCCGTTTTTCCTTTTCTTTCTTTCTTCCCATTTCGTTCCCCTCCTCTTGGCCGTCGCGTTAAATGGCATAACGCGATAGCGATCAATCCAGCCGACAATGCGAGGAGTGCATCGAGCCGCGGGATGTAACACGCTGCGAGATCGATACAGCTGCCCTGGGCCAAGGATCCCCGTCGGGGTTCAAGGCCCTCTTGTCGAGGATGAGTGACAATTTCACGCGTAGACCAGGCCAAGTCCGCACAATACCCTCGCAATCCCCCGGGATTTCTTTTACAAGGATGAAAGGTAGCTTCTGCGGCGTTTCCACCTGGTTGGGCACTCTGATCTGTCCCATCCTTGGGTCAAATCATGCTAGCCTTACGTAAGCTTCTAACAGCTAACCCGGAACTTCTGAAGCGGCAAGCTTGACAAATAGCATTCGGGCAGCGATCCCTCGGGATGCTAGCAAAGTAGACGTTTTTATTCTATCTCTACTATTTATTTTTATTAACCGTGGTTCGACGTCACGTATAAGGTTGCTACGAACTCTAAACGCGTATGCGGGTGGCCTAAATTTGAAATTATTTCGGAGATATCCTCAAAGGCGGGGTTTTCCGTATGCTTGTTCTAACGAACAGATTATCGAGCAAGGAAAGCAAACGTATTATGCGAAGGACGTGCTCCTATTTCGCGAGGTGAGATGATTGGCAAATTGTTTGGAAGGTTGTACTATTATAATTAACCAGCTAATTTCGTAATTGTTCGGCGGCTATCGTTTGAAGGATGATTAACGTACCTCGCGAACCGCCGAGAACCGCCGCGGCAATTTATCGAGCCCGGATGCAATGAACGTACCCTTCTAATCTTAACAACGACATTGATTAGGCGAAACGCTTTTACAAGGGTGTTAAAGTTGTTTTTCGTGAGCCTCTTTCGCACGCCCGGAGATAATAAAAGCGATAACGGCCAAGGTGACAATAAATTCCACCTTCGGCCGCTTATGTTACGAATGGTGGAAATGTAGATAAACTTTCAGGGGCTAGCTGTGCCGTTTAAGCGTAATTTGCCTCGCGTATCGATGCGAAAATGTATTTAGTTTTCCTTGCGTAGTCACATCTACATCATTGACGCACGTCGATAAAAAGAGGAAAAATAACGGATTACAGGGAAGGGTGACTAACGCGGTTAAAAAAAGTTATCGCCAGAGGGACGACTCAAACTGGCAGGGTTGTGTGACACCTAAGAAGAGAGTTAATCAAATTTCAATGATTCGAGTCATCTGTCACACACGACCGTTTGAGATTCGGCTGCTATCTAAACCGGGCGTGTAAATGTCAGCCGCGTTAATCGCTACGGGGCCATCGTTTCGCGCCTTTTATCTCGAAGAGACCTTGCGTGTCGCTCGCGCGTGTGTTCTCTGTTAAATATTGATCTGCAACGGCTGTCGCGAAGGCCTCGACTCTCGATTAAGGGCGTACCGCTGGCATCGCGAGCTGACGGACACTAGCTCGAGATCACCGTTCCCGTGGACACTGTTCGCGCGGAGATTCCGGCTATCTGAAACACAGCTTGCAAACGAAAATTCTTATCAAACGTGTGGCCGAGCGAAGCGAAGCGTTTAAGTAGCGTAAATTACTGGGCGATGCTGAAGTCCGGACAGCCGATGTTTCCCTTAATGACAGTCCTTAGAAACTGGTTTCTTTCAGTGTCTTTTTGGTCCCGCCGCTATCTAATCGGCGCCGGAAGCGGGACCCTTGTTACATAACGGCTTGGTTCGAAGGTACCGGAAAGGATAGCGAGGCTAAAGCCGTGGAGATTTGGAGCCGTGGGGAGCTATAAACGTATCGTGTTCGATAAAGCTGAACTTTACGCTGCGCGCCGGGGTACCAGCTACAAAGGGAAAACAGAATTTATAGGCGAAGTTGAAGGGGGGGGGGGGAGGGGGGTTACTGGAAAGGTGGAGGCTGCGGCGAAGAAACAGAGGGAACAACACTTTACTTTCGACCTCGCTTTATTTAAACTCTTCCACTCTCACTTCGGCATACTTCTGCGACCTAGTTAATCAAGAATCAGATGCTGAAGGGAACGCGAAACCCCCGGTTAAATAAAACAGCGTCCAAGGGAGCCTTTATTTACTCGAGAACTGTGGATACCCTCGCGGCCGATGTACTCGCGTGGCTGCTGCAAATTACTAAATGTACGATATTTATCTACATTGCTCGAGTCACGCACATACGTATATATACACGCGCTGCACATGCATATTCCGTTCCTCGGCCTTGACCTAATGTCACGATCGTGAGCGAAGGCGGAGACAAGGATGACGTCCGCGGGAACCGAGAGCGGCCCGATAGGGCATCCCGTTTGATACAGGAAGAAACTGTCGCGGTTCCTTTCAAACGTCGAATGCGCCACGGGACACTCGTCGGACACGTGTCGAGGTCGTACTTGCTCCGGTTTTGGCGTCGGCTATCTTCTTCTCCCTAGTTTCCTTGGCGATCGCCCCCTTTTTACACCATTCATCCCCTCGATAAGCTTGCACGTGCGAGAAATTTTATTGTTTTTTGTTCTTCTTGCTTCTAGACAACGATCCGTTGAACTAGAGCTCTACTGCAGCACCAAACCGATTTTGCCGGGTGTCATGCTAGGGCAACGCCAGTTGTACAAGTAATATTGGAGATTTCCGTCGCCTATACCGAACTTCAGGGGCTCCAGGAACTCCTTGTTGTCCATCAGGTCCAGCGCGTTGAACACGTCGAAGCCCAGCTGAAAAAAGTCACGCGCACGATGTTTCCTCCGTTAGATTCGATGTAGGGAATCGTGGGACTTACATTGCGCGCTGATATCAAAGCGTCGGTCATCAGCTCTAGCCAAGGAGTCACGGTGGACACGTTGTAGAAACTATACGCAGCTCTGAGAGTCTTATGCGTCGCGTGGTGCATTATGGAGCTTGGCAATGTATAGTAACTGACCATGTCGGTGATTTTACCATCATTTTCTACTACAAAACTATTAATTATTCCGTTCTGCGGAAGGAACCAGTGCTGGAATTCCTCGATCGAGAACATCGGAGCCAAGTCGAACTTGTCCAAGTACTGAAACAAAAAAATCAATTCGATAAGCCGCTTGAATCACAGTCTCTGTATTGTACTCTTTTGTGATGATTATTACCTCGCTTAATATTTTGTGAGCTTGTGGCACGTCCGCTTGAACCAATTTCCTGAACCCTGGCACTTTTGTGTTCTCTGGCAGTTTATACAACTTTAAGGTCCTCTGCATAGTCATGTTGCGAGACAAATGGGAGAACTTTATTTCGATTAGTTTCTTTGGATTGAGAGAACGATGCCAATACCTGTAGCAATGATTTAGCGATTAAATGAAAAGGTCATCACGTTACATCGCAAGCAAGTACGCACCTGCAAGTTGCTATTGGTTTTGGCAATACAACGCCAGCGGTGTAGACAGCCTGGAATATACCTTGAAGATTAACTCTCCTGGTTATTTCACGTATCAACACAGGCGCGACCCTCTTAGATCTCAGCTTCTTGTGCACGCACAGAAAGTTTATTTCCACCATCTTCTGAGTGCTAAAATTTCGCTAGTATTAGATAACAGGCGACACACTTACAGAGACTACTGAGAAACCTACTGATTGTATACGCGCAGTGTAGCTGGAATAGCAGAAATGAAACCGACTAGACGTCCGCTTTTAGTGACTCGTACCCCGCAGTGCCATTCTTTGCACCAACCGGGGGGTTGAAGTGCCCTGAAAGGATGTTACTAAAGACCTATCGTCTTAAGCGAACTCCTATGTTTTATTAGTCGGTAATCTATTTACCACTTTAGAAAGTTCGGTGGATAATCGAATCTAAACATAGCGTCGTCGTCCTCCACGTAATTCTCAGCCAACAAAGTGTACAATTCGGATAAAACTAATGGATCGTCGAGATTCAAAGTGTCCCACTGAAAGTCGGCTGGCAACGAGTAAGGTTCGGGCCTTATGGATGTTTTGTCGGGTTCGATGGGTTCGTTTTTCACGATCTTCTCGTCTGCGCACAATCGACAACGCCGTCTTATCTTTCTAAAATCGCAGTTAACACACAAAGTACGCTGAATCATTTACCCATTTTTGGTACCGGCTGCGTGCTCCAAAACTGATACGGCTTTTGCATAGCCTCTTCCTGAGTCTTGGCAGGCTTCTGCTGGATATTAAACACCTCCATCGCCATTTGTATATCTTTTATCGAGATATTACACGTGCTATGCATTTCGTGCTCGTCCCTATGCCCGGTGTGGTTATGGTTCTCGCTGGCGGCGATCGCCACCTCGTTCTTCTTCTTGCGATGTCTCTTTTTCGATCTAAATTGTAAGCACTTTACTCTTCTCTTCTCGCATGGTAAACAGTGAAGGGACTTTGTTACACCGACATCGGAGCACCAAAGTGTAAAGCAAAGGGAGGAAAATGAAAGAGGGATAGGATACATAAAATTATTGCAAAGAACGATTATTCTTCAATGCTCAAACAGCAGCGCAGACTGCAAAAAATACACGCAATGGTAAAGAAACACGAGCGCATGAAATATAGAAGCATAAAAGGATAACGGACAGGGAGTTTATAGTTTCGTAAAAACGGCATGTAACGCGGAATGGTTAAAAGAAGCAGAATTCATAGGCACGTAAAGAAGCGCGTAACAATCTGCGTAGAATCTTCTAAAACCAAAGCTACGAGTTGCAGGGTGAAAGGGCTAGTAGGTTACTATATCGCGCGAACATGATCCAAAATTTTTCAAGTGATTTTTGAGAATAATATCTCACGATGTGTGGTGCGTCATGTTAGTTTAATTGAGAGTAAAGCAACAATCATCGATAATTATGCGACGGGTGCAGAAAAAAGTGGAGGTATCGTGTCCACAGAACTACCGGCCATCCATCAATCACATGTACGATAATTCAAACGAGAGCGTTCTCTAATCCCACCGATCGAAAATTAAGCGGGAGATGTTGTTCCAAGTGAATAATTGTTCCCTCACCCCTTGGATTTCCCATCCTTTTCGTGAATCTCATCTTTCTTAGCCTCTCGTTCCACGACCTGACTCTTTTCCTCCATTTTAATATAGATTTTGACAGTGCGCATGCACGGTACATGGTGGCTCCGCCTGGTAAATTTCAAACGGAAAGACGAAAGAGAAGCGGTCACGTGACCTCAGTCCTGGCTGACGCTTCGAAAAGTGGTATCGTCGTCGGTGAGTTCGAATTAATTATCAAATTATATAGTAATTACCGAGAGTCACTCGAATTAATCGCTCGGAACAGCTTCTTTGTCGATCGGGGAACACGAATTGCATAAAGTTTCCGATCGTCAAAGCGGTTTGCGAGTGATATCTGGAAAAGTATTTGCCACGACCAGAGACTGTTGAAGGCGCGAAGCAGATTTTCGTCAATTTTCTCTGGTCGTTCGTTTTAATAGGTTTTAGAGTCGGGAAATTGGTTGCAGTCGTATAATATCGAGTTCTCTCGATGGAACACCCGAATAGTCTGCTAATAGTTTCTTTGGAGACTTTAAATTGGTTTAATCTGTTACAGGTTCGTGCGTGGGTAGAGTTTGTGTGATCGTTGCTTGTGTAGAGGTGCGCGGGATATTTGAAAAGGAAGCGGCGGGAAGATGGCGTCGGGAGCTTGGACGATTTTACAGGTTTCTACGGTCGATAATGTCGCTGTCGTACTGGGAGCATCGATAATGGTGAGAAAAATGAAATCTACCATCTTTTTAACGAAATTTAATTCTCTGTATCGGTCCAAATGTTCGAGACGATTAATAACTATAAGATATAGTTTCTAACGAAGAAAATAGGAAAATTTTTTACTAAACACACTCTTGTATGGATCCATTTATTGGGCATGTAGAATGTGTAAGAAAATTTATTTGAAATTGCAATTTGATACAGTTTTTCTAAAAAATAATTATAAAGTATCGAAGAGTTTTGAAGATTATAATTAGCAGAAATTAAGCTCGATTAAGAAATAATTGCACCACGATCGAAGTGGGGGAAATGATAAAGCAATATTACATATAATATCGAATGTTTAATGTTTAAAACACAGAAGAAAATTCACGAAATGGCAGTCTGACAAGTATAGTTTTTTTTATTTCATTACCAACAGTATTCTTACATCTTCATGCCGAAACAATGTATAATTTCTATATCATAATATATATATATATATTCATTCATTTATTCATTCATTTATTTATGTATATAATTGTTAGTGATCGTAATAGCAATAAGTAGTCTGTAGTAGGCGAGTCTGTTAGGTATGTAAACAGCATTTTAGGTACGCGTAATCCCAGTTTATCGATAATTCAAACCCCGCTCGCGTAATTCGTGATTTGCATATCTATTTGCCCAACACTGCACACCAGCAAACACGCGCGTTTGGCTGCTGTGCACCGAACTTTGTCCCTTAAGAAACTCGTTTGCCCACGAAAACTGAACGTCCCCGAATCCGTTTGACGATCGAACGATAAGGTTCCAATGGAAAATTGATCGCAAGAGAAGCAGACTAACCCCTTTTCGGTGTTCGGTTCTTCCTGAGGAGCGTCTCGAGAAACTCGCGATCGTTCCACGGCTCTAAAGAAATTTGGCACAGAAATAGTGACGAGTTCCTGCGGGGAATAATACTGATACTGTCGCGGAAGTAATAGATAAGATACTCGATAGGCAAGTACGATATCGTAGGAATTGTCAAGAATTTCTCCGTATCCGACAAAATTCTTCAATGATCAAAGTGTCCGTCCACTTTCCGTCCACTTGAAACGGTTCGAATAGCATTATCAAACCGTACGAACACTTAGAGATTCGAGTGAATGGTCGACGTGGAAGCATTACGGGAGAAGGAATGGAAGAATGGAGGCTAGTTGCTTAGAGTGAAATAGTGGTGAACGATCGGTGGGGGGGATTCGCTGGTTTGCTTAACAAGTGCCTCGAGGAAGAACGATCGATCGTTGCTCCGGCAGGTACAGATATTCCGAGCGAGTCAGCAGAGAGCGCCGAGCGTTTCATTTCTGGCGCGTCCCTTACGGAACGAATCGAAACGAAATTTCCCTCGAATCTGCTGTTCCGAACTGAGAAACGGTCGCGGATTTTCCTCTCGTCGCGTTTGTTGGGTTCGCCGCGAGATTGGAGAAGCCCAAAGCGGCGCCGGGCTGCGCGTTCGATCGAAAGGAAACGCTTCTATAAAATTAGTCTCGCGGAAGGTTATTCGCTCCTTTTCCCTTTGGCACCGAGCCTCTGCGGTGGGTTGCGACGATGAGAGAGAGAGAGAGAGAGAGAGCCATATCGGTCGTTCGATCCATCTTAAACTCGAGCTTACGCCACAGATTTGTTCGTTCTAAGAAGGCATAGCAACTACGCTACTACGAGAAGAGAACAATTCCTTTTTCCATCACTGAGTGACTCCGAACGGTCCTCGGTCAACTACGGTCGCATATCTCAGACAGCCCAGGACTCCCCGTCCTCCGTCATGACGGCGAGCCTCCCGCTTTATTCTTCCTTTCTTCGGGAGTCCAGTTCCCGCCCTTCGTGCTCGTTAACGAAGGGAAAGACGAGAAGCCTCCTATCTTAGCTACCTTACGCCGCCGAGATACATCATCGCCGTGTAATAACACGCCCCCTCGGCTCTACCCGCGATACGTAATTTATCTTGCACGCCGACGAGGGCCGGCAAGGTACACGGTTGGCGCTCGCGGGACGCGAGAGTCTCGAAACTCGAAAGACTGAAAGCTCCGGATCGCGTTGTCAGATATGTTCGGACGTCGAGAGTGGCTCGAAGTGGTCCCGAGCGGCTTGGGAACGTGAAAGTGGAAATGTGCTTGCAGAGGGTGCGCTGAACGTCGGACGAGTTGCTCGTAATCGACGAATCGAGGATCCCCCGTCGCGGAGGCTGGCAGCTGGAGACTCCGCGGAGGATCGTCCAAGTCCCGCGCTGGCTGGGGCGTGTTTTCTAACTAGTTCTTCCTTGTCGCTGATTCCTCAGCAATGATATGCATAGAAGAGTGAGGAGGCGAGGAGCCAGAGGGCGCCGAGCCCGCGGGGTCGGCTGCCCTCCACTCCGTTTCTGCCGGGTCGCTTGCGCTTCGACTTCGATTTGGCGCGCCGTTTGCGCGAGAATATGGCGTTGGTGGCGTTCGTCGGCGACTCGATGTTGCAGTAGCTCAGGTCGCAGCAGCTGATGCAGATCTGGAACGAAATAACCGAATTTATTTCAACCCGGTCGCGACGGTCTGGCCTCTCCCTTCGCGCGAACAACTGAGAAAACCGAGAGCTGGGCGGAAGGGAGAGAAAAGCCAGGCCAGGTTGCGAGGAAAAATTCGCTATTTCGCACCTGCTGCGTGTCCACCGGGATGCAACCTACCGAGGACGGGCCGCATTCCGCGTTGCTCGCGCAGCTTTTGCTCACCTGAAACGGAAACGCGTCTTTCACGGATCGTTTCGCGTTGCTCTTAGCCTAGGGGGATGTCGTCGATGGGCTCCGAGCCGCGCTCGCTCGTGCGTCCCTCGATCTTTCATCGGGAGTGGTTTTTTTTTTTTTTTTTTTTTTTTTACTAGCGACAGTCTGACTGGCTCTATCGATCCACGTCGTCGTTAAAACCTACCACGTTTCTCCGCGCGATTCGTACACGTTCGATTTCGCGTACGCGAGCGGCTTTTTGTCCGGGCTACTTTTTAGCAGGCGAGCTCGACCTCGGGGCGTTTCAAGAATTCATGAGCTCCCTTCGCAACGACCCGAGTAGCAATCATGATTGACAAATTTCCGCGTGCTATGGCCTCGTCGGAAAAACGATAGTAACCGCGGGGAAACGTTATCGTCTGTCAGTGTTCCCACGATTAATTAACCGATCAGCGAGGGAAGCGTATCGCGAATGAATAGCCCACGGTGCAGGGAAACAGGGGTTGGGTTCGGGAAGCGATCTAATTGATTCCGACGTTCATAATTGAAAGAGCTCTGGGAAGTGCTTAGTTAAGAGCCGCTCCCAGCGGAGTTGGCGCTGTTGCACCGTCACTTTTCCCGATCGTGAATAACCTCTCGCAACTTTGTCCATTAACAAACACGGGAATCGATGAGCGCGTTTAATGCGCGTGGCTATTAGCGGGACGCGATAAAATCGCCGATTGATTTTCATCGGGGGTGCGTGCGTCACGCGCGCAACGGCTTGACAGGGAGCCGTCGGTCGATGTTGATTTTATCTCTGGACGGGATTAAATTGAGCCGCGGAACGAGACAAGTTCGAAGGTACCGGGCTTCTCGTGCCATTCCTCCCCATTCCTCCACCACGAGCACTCGGCCTTCCGTGAACGCGCTCGGATGATACAATCTTCGGAGACCGCGTAGTATAAAACCGCGCGCTCTCTCTGTTCCCGTATCGAACAACCGCCGCCGTCTAATCCCCGACGTCTGAGAGGCGCAACCGAACGTGCACGTTGAAACGTGGAGGGCCGTATAATCAGGCAAATTACGTCGATAATTAATCTCTCCTCGTTCGTGTAATCCCTTTTCGAAGAGAATTACGCAACGAACGAAGCGAAGCCCGTGGAGAGGCTCGGGGCACGGTTAGAGGCTGCTCGTTGGCAACGCGGGAGCTTATCGGGCCGTTCTATCCGTTTCTGATCGCGGCCGGGTGGAGTGTTGGGTGAAGAAATTTGCTTGCCAAGACGCTGTTTCCTCTGCTGTCCAAAATGTGCAGCGATCTGCAGAAGTCTCGGCCGCCCGCCGGACACGGTGTGTCTATCGCCCATTCGTTGCACATCTGCGAACAGAGGAGAGGAGAAAAAAGACGGGGCCTCGGTTAGCGAAGTGGACGGGACAGCGGCGGGGACGGTCATTTATAATTCGCGCGATCGGCTGCCGTTCGTGCCGAGTAGAGTGGCGCAAAAAGTTTGGCAAACGAAGCACGGTTCGTTAAACGACCGGGGCAGGGAATGCTTCGGGGCCTCCCGCGGCGACTTGATCAAGGAAACGGACCGTCCGTCTCCGTTCCGAAAATCCTACGGGCGAAACGTAACTGGAAACTCGTTCCTTACGGTCGAACGCTCGCGACAAACCGTATCGCTGCAGCGAACTTCTCGATTCCGAATGGAACTTACGGAGGGGCGAAGGCACGGGGCAAAGAAAGTGGTAAAAAGCTCGGGGTTCACCGATCGACCCGAATGAACCCTCGGCGAAGGATATACCCTGGGACTCGGTAGCCATCGATCCCCACGGAATCGACCATTTCCGCTGCAGATTCCCAGCGAATGTGCGTCTGTTTCTAAGGGGAGGTCACGGAGCGCTGCCCCGCTGCAACTGTATTTCATGGATCATCTTATACGAAAGCTAATTCCCTACAGCGTTCTAAGCTTGCTTGGATTAAAAAATTACTCGACCAGAGCACGAGCTCCAGTTTTCCGAGGACTCCGATCCGAGTGGACGGAAGCGACGATCGCCGTCTACTCGCGGCGTTATTTGGTGGTCCCCGTTGGCGGATGAGGGAGGTCGCCTACCCCGGGGCCGATATTGGTAATTCCTCGGCGACGACTGGAGCGGAGAAAAGGCTGGGATTGAGAAAAGGTGGTTGCAAGGGAAAGGCGGAAGAGGAGTTTGGAAATAAGGGAAGATCGATGGGGAAAGGATCCTCGGGGCTAAACGAAATTGCGGCCGCTGGAGCGGGCACGATACCGGCATTAGAGACTCTTAAGGGAGCGTTTAATGGACTCGTCGATACCTGGTTATCGCTGACGTTGACGCAAGTGTAGCACGTTAGACCTGCAACACACAACAGAGGGGGCGTTGGAGTGAGTAATGGGGTTGCAGAGACGCTCGCTCGGCCGCGAGACAAAGGGCGGGGAGACGTAACAATTAAACACGCTTAGGCGTTCGTTGGTTCGTTGGTTCGTTGGTTGGTTCGTTCGATATAATTCCCTCGCCCACGGCACACTTAGCGCCCGGGGAAAATGGATTGTCCCGTCGAATGGGAACCGTAACGTCGTCGAGGATCGGCCGACAAAGCGCTCGCTTCTAGATGCATCGTTAACAAGAGCCACGGCGACGGGGCGAATTGTTCCACCCCGGTCCGCCCGCGTAATTAATACTTTCGATGTTGAAACTGACGTCTGTCCCGGTCGCCTTGCGCCGCGCCGTCCCGACTGCTCGCAGCTTGCCGCGCTACCTCTTTTGGCTAAACCTTTTCCACTTTCGAGGCGAGTCACGGAACGGCAGCTTTTCTGGAGTCTATTAGCGTCGGTGCCGATGAAATGTCGTTTCTTTTCTGAATCGCGGCTGGAAGGCGTTTGAAAGCCTCCGCGTTCCAGCGAAATACCTTTCCACGCTAGTAACTTAACGTGACTTTTTAAATATCGCTCTCGGTTATAAACTGTACTCGTTACTCTAGTTGGATAGAAACCAGAGATTCCACTATCGCGAAGCATTTAGCTCGTGCCATCAATTTTTCATGAAAAGCTTCGAATAATGTTCCTGGAAGTTTGTTACTTCTATTACCCTGTTAAGGGTGTGTAGGAAAGTTGCGAAACAACCTGTGTACCCCGCGCTTGGCCAGCGCGACGAGATGCCGATGGCCGGTTTATGCGGGACTTTAACTACTTCGCGGGGCTGACGCTTTAAGAAGCTTGGCAGCGGCAGGGCGATATTTCCGAACAATATGTTACAGGCCAGGTGTATATAGATCAGAGAACGATTTGTGGGTGGGTGGCGGAGGCAGGGGAAAAGTGAAGTGGCCGGAGATCCGTGGGCGGGTAGAAGGGGTCACGAAAGGAGTATTAGTGGAGCTCAATTGCAGGATTCGAAGGGGGTGGTCGGGGATGGTCTGGATAAGCTCGAGTTACTCCTCGGAGTAAATCATAGATCTGTTTGCCTCCTTCCGCCCTTTCTCGGCCTCTATCCTCTTCTTTCCTCTCGCACCCCCGAACACCCCCGAACACCCTCGATACCCACGGTAGATGTCCTCGTCGTCCGCGGTGACTCCCTTCAGGCTGTCCTTCTGCTTCGCCTCCTCGTTCCCGTTCCCGTTCCCGTTCCCGTTCCCGTTGAGGACGTTTCTGCCGCAAGTTTCCGCAGCCAGGAGCAGCCCGACCATCACCCACGTGATCATTCCTCACATCTCTGGAATGACAGAAATGGGGCTGCGTGTTACGTAATTGACCGCGGGACGTGCCTATCTTTCGTGGCCGGCTGAGAATCGAGCGATATCGAATACACCGTGCACACGCACGATCCGGCGGTCGAGCGTGCGAGCCCCACGGTGGTTCGAGCCGTCGATTTTCAGCGGGATCGTAATTCGTCGGTATCGCGCGTGTGGGAGGAAAAATGGACGTCGTGCGTCAGAGGATTATCGCGCAACGGCTCGGTAAATTATTCTTATCGGGGGCCTGTACATGACTTATCGGGGGGCTCGATCGGTCCCGGCGACGCAGCAGCCCCGATTAAAAAATGGCCCGATAAAAGAAATCCACGATCAACGGGATCGGCGTTCGGGAAACAAAGAAAAATTCCCGGCCCGCGTTGCTAGCCGTGATATCGTCGAATTTCAATTTTGGCGCCGCCTGGGTTGATCGAGGGATTTATCGTCTTATGGGAATGAGAATGGCTTACGATAGGCACGGGCGGGGGAGGGAGACCGTCTTTCTGTAGGGAAAAGCTCGCGTAGCCGACGGATACGGCAGAAATCAAATCCGGATCAGGAATTACTGAGGGGGCGGAGCAGAGGGTGCGTCTAGTTTAAACCCTCATAGAACACGGCGGGCACAACTCTATTCTAGTAGCTACAGATGTTCCTCCCCGCGTTCATTATCCGTGTCGCTCTTCTTCGACGGTCGATCCCCTTTAATGTTCCATCAGCGGCGTCTCTTAGGATCAGGGGAGTCCGAAAAAGAAAATTGGATTCGGGAGACGTGAAAGCGTAGAAACGCGAGCTTCCAAGCTCTTCTGATCCTTCCGAGGCCTGCTCTACGGCGAAATATCAGGACACAATGTTTCTCCATCGAAATCGCGCCGGGGGATAACCAAGAAGATCGTGTTAGGAGAAATGTATGTACACTAGGGCGGATCTTATTTTCGACTTATTTTCGATAGTTCCAAATAATAACAAAAATCTGTGTAAAGTTTGAGCTTCAACATTTACAAAATTATTTAACAGCTCACAAAGTTTTTTTTGTAATATTTAATACGTTGAAAAGATAATTTTTTTTCTTCATAATTTCAGTGTTTGATATGTTATGAACGTTTCAGGAAACATTCAAACACTGAAAATATGGAATTTTTTATTTTTTTGGCATATCTCGGTATATGCCCCGGTTTTTAAGGAATGTTTAAAGATTAGTCCTCTAAAATAAAAATTACAATATTTTTTCTTCGCCTTCATAAATAAAATGTGTTCGAGAAGGATTTAAACTTTCAAAATTTGAAAAGTAAAAATTTTATTTTTAGTTTGTCGGACTTTTTTTCGGAAACTGTTTGACGCACGAGGAAAAGTAATAAAAGATGCTCCTTGTCTCGATCTACAACTTTTACGTGACATATTTTTTTATGTAATCTTAAACTTGGAGGATATTATATAAAATCGACTTTGCGAGCTGTTAACTAATTATTTCTTAAACTATTCTGGAGGGTGCGATGACGATAATCTTGAAAAAAAATTTCCCCAAGACTAAATAAGACCCACCCTAATATGCACTCGACGTCTCCACGATCAATTATTCCTTCACCAAATATCAGGAATGAATTGTGATGTTTATTAAGACAATTGTCAAGTTAGAATCGTTCTTAAGTTTCGTCTATATCGACCGAAACCGTCGAATGTTGCGTGGGCGTTGCTTCTAATCACCGATCGCGATAGAAGTAACTCGAATGCCGTTCTCGTTAAGGTGATTGGTCGCACCGAAAAACGGAGAAACCAAGGAAATTAGATCAATAACCGGAGCCACGGACGAGCAATCGTAGAGGAGATTGCGAGTTCGAGCATGGAACAGGATAATCCTATCGATTAAAACCGGTGGCTGGATATGGTCGGGTAGAAACTCCAGCGGACACGGTGTTCCACTTAATCAATGGCATACAGATCGATGAATATAGGTACTGTAACGAGCGCCGCACGCCGCACGCTGTCCTTCCCTGGGCAGTTCCCCCCTCCCCCCCCCCCCCGAACCCACCCCGTGTCCATTCTTTGATATGAAACGTCAATCAGCAGACTGATACGGTTGATCCTTTCAATGCACTTCTGTTAACGATTGTCTGGCGGCAGGTTCTGGCCGTACGCGGAGCGAAACGGCATCCGGTCGGCGGAAGCGGGATTATATCGCGGCAGAATCGATAGTCAGAATTTCCAGGTGAATTCACCGGGTGGATCACAGCCGAGGTAACACGATTATTTCGAGCGTATCCCGGCGTCGCGTCCGCCAAGAAATTCACGAGCTCTCGGATCGCCCCGTCCCTACCCTTTATCGTCGAATCGGTGGCCCGAACGGCGAGCTAACTTTAATCTCTTCTAGGGGATGACGAACGATAATGGCCATTACCGAAAGTATCCTCGTATTTCTTAGATCATCGAATCTACCTACTCCCCCCTGATCCACTCGGTTTTCGACCTTGATCGCCGAGTAACCTCGTTACGAATGAATGCCCCGCGGATCCTTTATCACGAGCCCACCGTTCCTCCTTACGATAAATTAGTAGCGGAAAGGGGTGGTTTTCAAGCGGATCCACCGAGCCGCGAGATTTCTATGGAAAACCTTGGGTAACGATGGCGGCTCGCGTAGATAGCTTTCTGCTTGTCGATTGCTTCCCAGCGGAGGGAACTGCCTAAGTAGTGGAAGATTAAGTAGTTTCACTGCAGGATTGGTCAGACGTAGTCAGACGCCGAGCGCGGCTAATTTCCAAGATGCAACGATCCTCGCGTCCCTCGAGTGCTCCCCGCATCGTTAGATCGATGCACTCTTCGCGCATCGACGATCTTCGAGCGTGTAGCCTTTAACAAGCCGCGGGTGGGGGGCCAATTAATTGGGAAACCAAACGAACATCCGTAGACGACGACGGGGTTCGAGTTTAACCGCGTCCAGAGAGCCGGATTAATCCCCCCTGGCCGGTTTAAATCCTAGTCGAACATGTCGTCCACGTGAATCGGCCGCGGGTAAACTGATCCACTCGACCGTTGGACATGTCAATCGATGGATATCCTAGTTCCAAGCCAGCGATGTGTGCCAGTTCTTCGGGCGTGGATCAAGGTTCAATTCTACGGGTCGGTTGACCCATCACTAGCAGTCTCCCCTTGTCGTATCAGGCTCCCATCGAACCGAGACCGTCGCGCGACCCTTTCCACGGACAGATAAGGTCCGAGCTTCCCTCCGGACCGTCGAAGGGTGAATTTGTCGCGGTGCTCGTGACGAGGCCCTCATGCCTGGCCCTCGCCCTAGGCCTTCGTCGAACCGATCTAGACGCGACCAGCTCGCTGAAAGCGCCGTCTCCCCCGGGAACGTAAACTTTTAAGACGGTGTTCCGTAATAAAACAGACCTCTCTCCCGGAATTAGATCGTTCGCGTTTTACGGCGGTCCAGATTAGGGGAATACGCGGTGCGTTTAATAGTTGATGGGCCCTGCTGCGACGGGAGCAACGAAAGGAAAGCGTCTCGCTCGTGAATTCTGATTCTTCTCGCGTTCGTTTTCCAACGGATAACCGCGATTTAGCCGGCGACGACGGGCGAATCGAGGATTGCCGCGCGGTCGAATAATGTAAAGGCACAGTGGGTTTTGGGATTTTTTCCAGGCAGAACGCTCGGGGACACTTCCCGCTACGCGAAAATACAATGAGACTTAATTTCGCCGCAATCAATGCCGCATGCTGCCTGCTCGCCGGGCGATCTTCAATTTTTTTCCATCGTAATAAGGGACGCTCTTTGTTCTTGTCCTCGACTCGCTCTCTCTATATTGCCTCTCCCCCCCTCCACCCGCTCCCGTGGATTAAAGGAACTTTTTATTTTCCTACTTGGAGCGAACTCGGCCGAGAATTAGGTTGCTCCGCTCCACCGTCGCTTCAGGTTGCCACTCTATAACTAGAACGCTGTTCTGGAGCTCCCATGAGCAAACATTGGCCCTGCAGTTATTACTGCCGTGAAGGTCATCGATCAAATCCCAATTTATAGGCTGTCGCCCTTGTCAGGGGATGAAATCCGACTCGACGGGAATCGATATCATCGGCGCGGTCCAAGTTTCGCCCAAATCTCTCGCCCCCCCCCCCCTCCTCTCCCCTGTCCCCGATCGCTGGTAAATATTGAAATGTCTGTCACAATTAAACGCGTTTTCCCATGGCGATTCTCGATAACTTCGCCCGTTTCAATTAACAACCCTCGCCGTTCGATCGTTTTCGATATCGATTCCAGGGGATTGTTGACGAGTTCAATCGGGCGTCGATCGGTTCCTCGGTAATTTCTCATCCACCCGCAGGAGATACACTCGACCCATAGCCCGGCAGACTTTCCGTGTTGATTTTCCGAAGCTCCCCAGCGTTATCGTTCACGACCGTGTCCGCCCGCGGTTTGCTCAGCCACGACTGCCCTTTTTCCTCGCCCTCTGCCCTCGACGTTCCATCTTATCCGTTTCCCAGCGCGAAAAAGGGAAATAGGAGAATTTTCTCGTGGCTTCTTTGGCCGGCCGGGCTGAAGATCGTGGCTGGTATTCAGTAGCTGGATAATGTTGGACGAGGCGAGAATCGGTGTTGGGAGAAACCGATTCCTAGGTATCAGGCGTCCGAGCGTTTCACGGAAGTCTGGCAAACGGGCCAAGAGGCCGAGGGACCGGCGAAAGCTGGCGCAAACTCCGGGCAAATTCGCGCGCGATGCTTCATTGCTTCCCAATGGCCGTGGTAACTCGATTCTGAAATGCCTCCTCTCGGCTTCCGCACGTGTACAGAACAGTCGCTCCGTATTCGAGCGGCTGCACGTTATTTTTATATCCGCGGCGGTCGCGAGCCGACAACAGCCTCAAATTGACCGTGCGGAATTTCGTTATTAAAAGCGTCGCTAGGCGTCCCGCGCAAATACGTCGCCGTTAAGGGCGAGGATATTTACGCGACAGCCCCGCCCTCCCCTCATATTTACGATCTTGTTTTCCAATTTCATCTCGCGGAGTAACCGCGGCGAAGTAGCCGAAGGAGATTTTCATTTCTCTTCCGGGGCAGATTCTTGTTATCGAGTGGAGCCAAGGTACCTTTGGCTCTCCCTTCGAATCTCGATGCAGTAGATTCTTGCTTCCGGGAAATTGATTTGGATTCGAACGTTAGCATCGTCAGTTTTATGAGGTGATAAAAAGTTCGCTGTACCCGGTATTCCAGCGGCGTTTCGCTATTAGCGCCCCAACCAACGGGCACTGTTTCTGGGATCGTTCCAAGGCGATGAATACTTTTCGAGACAGTCGCGCCGCGCGGAGCCAAAACTTTCCCTCCCCCTAGTAAAATCTTTTGTACGCAGAATTCTCGATATAATTCCGTTCGTAACTATCGCGAAGGATTTTACTCGTTGTTACGGCAACTTTCCTGTCGTTTAGACAAAAGTACCTGGCAACGACTCCAGTTCATTTTACTCCCGGACCTTTATCCTCCAAGCTCTATGAAAGAAACAAACGTGGTTATACAACGAATACTCGCGGCGGTCTTTTTAGCATCCGAGACTTCTCAGTTGCCCGTGGCAAGGAATTAAGGATGCCGCTTTGGACGCGGCGCCTGGCGGAACTTAATTGTTGCTAATTGTACCAGTAATTATCCTGCCACGAAAATGTCGAACGCGAGTTTAATTGGAGGAGCTTCCGCCTGAACATTTCAACGGTCGCGGCGGTGGCTTTCGGATAAGTTGTGTTACTAAACACGTATTTCAGGGCTCCAATTAGCTGTCGAGTGTCGACAGAATTTCATCTTCGATAAATCCACGCCCATACCACGAGCAAACAGATGATTCGCTTTTTCTCTGGTCGTCCGCCGATAAGTCAGATAAAGCCCCGCGAATTCCCCCAGGTCGAATTTGCGCGATCAGCTCTGTTTACTTAATCACCGTTTAATTGCTCCCGTCAAAGTTCCACCCCCCCGTATCCGCGCGCAATTAAGGGGGATTTTTTCCATCCCCCGCGTCCCTGGATAATTTGCCCAATTAATTCTCCCTCCATCAAGCCGAACCGATTCGTTTTAATCTTCCCTGGCGGTTATATCCAGGCATCGACCGGGGCCCGCTGTATTTCACCGAATCTATTAAAATTCCCGATCGTGGCCTTTTAATTCGCAACGGCGGAATTCCTTAATCGCCGTTCCCCGGATCATCGTTAAGATAACGGCGGATTTATCGACGCCAGAAAAGTTCAATTTCCTTCGCCGAGCCACGGGATCCTCGCCTGCGGGCCTACACAGCAGAACCAGGTCCTGGTTTCGCCCTCGCGCATTAATGAATAACAGTATCGACACTTTCCCCGGCCCCGCGAGCTCGGAGCTTCGTAAAGTTCGCGAAATTCGAGGAGGCTCGAGAAGTTCCGAGTCTACGAGGATATCCCGACGCTTCGACGCTCCACAAATTTCGCCCTTCGGTGTTCAACCCCGTTTTGAGAACGCAGACCCCGAAGCGAGTTCACGAGCGTTTACCGCGTGAATTCTTCGAGCGGTTCCCTGGATTTTGCCGCGCAGAAAACCGCAAGCATACGAATCGAGGGTTAATTTCACACGTGCTTAATTTCGAGTAAACCAGCCGCGCAATCCCACGGCACGTATGCGTTTAGGAGTGGTTGAATCTGTTATTTGCGCGGCTGCATGATAGAGCGGGACGAAATTTCCAGCTGGCCATCTTCCGAGTAGAACTTCGCCCTTCCCCGGCGACGACCCTTTGGCCATTCAAATAGCTCGGCTTACACAGCGCTCTCTCGTAAAACGGCGAATCTAGGTTCAGACCACAAGGAGCCTGGAGAAATTGCGCTCTTAAGAGTAGCCAAGCAGTCCCGCCCTTTTCGCAAATCTGGACCTTTCTATCTTCGGCGCCCTCCCCGGATACTTCCCCTTTAAATTTCGCCCGCTTGGCAGCTTGCTGAGTGGAAGAGGCACGAGCACCTTCCTTCTGATTAACGTTCTCGCAGCAGACTCCTCTGGCGCAATTGTTAGACTGAATTTCGCCGGTGAATCGCAGTCAGTAGACATCGTTGGCCCTCCGTCACCGACCTTTCGCTGCTCCCTCGGACTTTACGGGCGCTAAAGACACTCGTCTGCCGTTTAATCGCGGGCCGGGGAGGTCGCGCAGTGAAAAGCGCGGCTCCGGCCGTGTATAATGTAAATCTCGCGGCGAGGACGACCAGGGGAGCGAGTAAAATCCTGAGAAGCAGGACGTTGGAGCTCTGTAATTCCACCGGTGGCCTTTTCCCGCGCCTCTCTCGAGTGAAATGGAAAGTTTAGGGAGATTCCGAGGCTGAAGCGTCGCCGGTCGCCTCCACGGCTTTACGCCGGTGGTAAAAAGCGAGAAATGGTCCTCCCTGGCGAGATAAGCTTTGACCTTTTATCTGACGAGCTCGGCGCGAGCACCGAGCCAGCCTCGTTTGCACCGCTCGGCCTGGGAGAGTTCATTTTTTACCAGACTTTTGTCGCGAGAACAGATTCGTGGCTCGTGTTGTTATAAAGTTCCCGCGGATCCGACGACGCATCTGCGGTTATGGAATTGGAACAGATGAAACGGTCCCATAGGCCGCGCTGCTTCTCGTAAATATAGTATTTCTCTAGATTTCTCCCGCTTATTTCCATAGATACAACGCGCTCGTAAATAAGCTGCTCCCGTGGATTCATACGAGCGCACGGTGGAGCGGGGCACACGCGGCTTTTTCATCGACGCGATATTTTCCGAAACACCACGGTATCTTTACGGTTATGGGTGTGTAGCGCCGTTGCGATCCGTTCGCACTTATCGTCGCGGGACAATCTTCGACGGGGAATACGTGGCAAGTCGATAAAAGGAAATTGCCGCCGGTCGGTTGTAAACTCACGGGAATTAATTATACCGTCGTTCATTCCCACGCCGGCCGAAAAAAGGCGGATTTACCGGCGCACGCGTTACCGGAGGAAATGAAATTGTACAGCTGCATTTCTCAACTCCTTTCCACGCGAATTTCGGCCGTTTCCATTGAAACTTGCGGGGGTGTTGCTAAAAAGCTCGTTCAACATAGACACGCGGTGTTCGTGGAATTAACGAATTCGCGTGCACGTTGATTACACAGCTGACAGCGGTGCAGGTTCAAAGGACTCGGCGGGCAAAAATATTATCCAGAATAAATGCAAATGCGCGGCAAGGCGCTGTCCTCCGCCCTTCCCTTCCGGACGCAGTTTGCCCTCGTTACGCTCGCCCATAAACCGAAAAAACCTGAACGCCCAGACATGCCAGTCGTTTGCGAAAGCCGCGGCACCCGCGCGTTACCGTTTCTTGGCAGCGATTCGCGGCCGGAGCAAAGAAATTAATTGCCTCCCTTCGCCCTGGAAATTAGTGGCGAAACGCATAAAACCGGCGAGCGTTCCGTGGGAAGCGATCGTTGTGAGATTACTACGGAAATCCGACGGGTACGCGGGAAGGAATGGGTGGGGAAGGAAATTTAATCGAGGACAGGGAAACGGAACGGGATCACGCGCTGCTGGGACGTTCGGGAAAGAATCCTAGATACCTTTTATCCCGCTGGTTCGTTCGCGAGTTGTAGTTTAATTCGGCGGAGAGGAAGCAACCGTGCCCTGCTTTCTTTCTTAATTAACTCCGTCCCCCTCGGCGGGGGGCCACCGGCGAATTTAATGACCCTCCGCGATTCGCCCGCGGAGCATCGAAAATTAATTCGTTCGCTATCGCGACGCCCCGGCGCTTCGTGCAACTTTAAAAACAATGTATCGGCCGTGCTCGTTGGCCGCCGGCGGTGTAATTGGCGGGAGCCAAGGCCAATTTGCCATTTAATCCCTCGATGAGGATAAACGGGCGGCGCGTGAACGGATCTGCCTCTCCTTCCTCGGCCGTTTCTTTATTCCGGCCGTGTAACACGGTAATTAGTTGGTTCTCGCACGTGCCGGCAGCGTTCGATAAAAATTCATCGGCCCGAGACTGCACACCGGCGGTCGTTGTTGCTTAATTGAAACGCATTGGGCGAGGCGAACTTTTAATGCTTCCCCTTGTAAAGTTTAATTTAACGCTCCGTCGCCGCGCCGTTTCCTGCCTTCTTTTCACGGCGCACACGTGCTTACGCATAAATTCGCGTGGCCGCTTTTCACGTGGATTTACAAGCCGGAGCCTTGGCGATTTTATCTTCGGAACGTGGGATCGCTGCGGCACCGCGATAACCGGGACACCGGGAACTAGATTGCACGAGGTCTGCAAAATGCTTCGGCTAACAGTGTCAACTCTATCGCCGGCCGATCTGGGGTCACTTTGCGGCTCGCCATTATCGCTTCGGACATTTGGAATTAAATTTTCGAGCACCTGCTCCACTGTCGCGGGGGGGGGGGGGGATCTTTAGCAGTCGAGTTAGCCAGGTGACGTGGCAGGGTAAAACATTGGAATAGATGAGCAACTACCGTGACCCGCTTCTCACTATGATCCCCTCGTAATGGTTAACGCTATCCCCCGAGCGATCTCCGTCATACATCTTCCTTTCATCCGCCGTAATATCACCATCTTACCCCCCTCTAATAACACGCGATACATCTTAGAATGCATCGCGGCCCATTGTTTACAGGCCGCGCCGCCTAGCACTTGCTCACCCGCGATACGGACACGGGTAATGGATGTTCGTTCGGCCGCGTACGTGCCCGGGGGTATAAAACATTGAATTTTGGCGGCGAGCCGAATTGGCGTATTAATATTGAAAGTGGCACCGGACGAATCCGATAATATACGCGTGCGTAGATCGCGGGGCATCGGTAGGGCCGAGCAATCACGTACAGGGGGAAAAGTATTTCGGCTGGGGATTTACGAGGACGCCGTGAATTTACGCGACCGAGCACGGTGTCTAGCGTATGGCTTCGGTATGGCTTCAGTATGGCCGACTGAGAGCATCGACAAATGGAGGATGCTTCGTAAAATATGAGGCACGGGCTCGTGGACTGGCCCGAGCGGCATGGTATTAGTCGCTCCCGTGATATATCTACATTCGCGAGTGATGGGAGATGTTATAATGCAGCAGCCCGTGAAGCGCATCAGGTTAATCCGCCCACGGGTCCCGTCTTTTGCGCGCTCTCGTTCGGAATACGGAATTAACGCTCGCTCGAATTATTATAAACAACGATATTGCCCGCTCCCGGTGGTCCGTGCACCGCGGCGGAATATAATATTCAGACGGATGCGGGATCGGCGTAGACGTGGGTGCGCAGTTACCCGGCCACTTCGCTTTGATTTATTATTCAGCCGGTCCGCGCGCGTGGAATCCCGACACGGCAGACGTAGTACTTTGTCGAATACAGACACCGGGCACAAATTTCCATAAGTGATCTTTCTCGTAAATGTAGCGTTAGCGGGCGCGCGAAATCCACGCGGCTACGCGCGCTTCGTGGACCAGCGATTTCCATAAACAAGTCGGGAGGACTTAGCGTTCCTGGGGACACGGTGATTCACGCGAAACGCAGTATTTTCCCGCGGATACCATTGCGCTGTGTCTGTGTAACTTTCGAGGTGTATTCAAAATTCAAATAGACCAGAGAAGTCAATTCTCGCGTATTTTCCGCGACACTGTTCTCACCTTGCCACCCATTTTCCGAACGCAAGCACTCATATCTCCTGGGAGCGTCGATCTTCGAGCTCTTCTACTTCTTTCCAACTATCCACCGTGGAATCCCTTTAATTTTTCTGTACCTACACGCGACACGATTTCACGGGAAATGTCTGAATTAGGGGAACTCGAGATTGAAGGGACGGCGCGTGGTTTAGCGCGCGACTTCAATGGAGGCACGCGTGAAAGCATCGACAAATGGGGGATGGCTCATAAAATATGAGGCGGTTGGCAAGCATCGAGATCCACCAGGGCGCTTTTCACGGCGTCGTCTGCGGCGTCCCTCGCTGAAAATCACTCGTGAATTCCACTGTAGTCGGCTCGTTCTTTCACCGAAACCCCCGGCGCCACCGACCCCGCTTCTAGCGCGCTCTCCAACCCCCGCATCGTGAAAGAGAAAGGCTTTTTCGCTGTAGCATTTCCGCGAACGACGCCGACAACCGGTCGACCACGATGTAGACGTCTCTGGTACACATCGCGCCGCCTACACTCCACCCTCCAGACGCGAGGGTGGCTTGGGGCGGAGAGGCATCATCCAATTTTTCATGGCGCTGCATCTGTTCGCCGGTATCGCTTTCCTGACTGCTCGAACGTCATTAGGGCCCGCCGTCGCGGAAAGATATCGCTCCCACTTTCCCAGAGACACAGTTCTGCGAACCATTGAAAAGCCCCGGCAGTTTCTCTCAACCGCCCCGTGCTTTTTCTTCGTTGCACAAGCGTTACGTACTCGACGGCACGTTTCGAGCCACGTTACACTGCTCAGCACTGTGAAACACGCTCGGGAATTGCCAGGTTACAGCACCAAGGACACTGCTCCCTCTTCCCTCGAATTCCAAACTCCCTTCCGATTTCAACACACAGATTCGTACCGTTCGAGCTCCCTAAGGTTCACAGTTCCCTCGGCCCGAAACGCGTACAAATTACCGCGCCAAACTCCCCCAAACTCGGTCGACAAAGACGTCAAGTTTGGACACACCCCCGCGTTTCGTTGATCGATACCGACCGCGTGTTTATTTCGCCGCGAAACGACGTTAGCGATCGCGAAGCCGATCTCGAAGGCCCCGCTGGCGACGAAGCACGGAGATAACGTCGTTACCTGTCGTTCCACGGATCCGTCACCCTCTACGCTCAACCCCGCGCTCCTGGCGAGACGCGGCCGTAATTAAAAGTTGCCAACCCGCGGGGGAATATCATTTAGAGGGTAAAGCTAATTACGAGGATGAATAAATGGGAGGCGATGAATGAGAAGCGGGATCCGGCGTTCGGTATTCGTTCCTCGATTTCCCGGAGTCCCAACCCCTCCTCCCGAGCCTCCTTTGGACTACTTCCAGTATTACTTTTCCGCTTGTCCGGAGCTGAAAGACGTTACACGATTTCCCTTCTACATTTTTTCGCGCCCCTCCCTCCTCGAGGGTGGATTTGTCCCAGGTGTCGGTCGGAAGTCCGGTCGTTCGTCGTGCAACAGCCTCCTTTTCTTCTCTTCGAAACACCACCCGAGAGTTTCGACGTTCCCCTACCCCGTCCCTGTTAATTACACACTTACCAACTTTGCTTTTATCCGCGGTCTACTTATTCACGAAGTTTCGCTCACGGTGACCCGGGACCCACGGCCTTCCCCCGCTATTTCTCCCCGCCTTGGGATATTAAATACGAGCGAAGGAGGGTGTTCGATGAAAAAAATAAAACGCGTCTCCATCTCACGGAGCAACGCTTACTTCCCCGGGAAATTAACTGAGAGCGCAGCTCGAGAGCACCGACTCGTACATTGGACTTGAACGTTCGTGCCGCGATAAATCATCGGGAACGTCTTTCTCCGTGGCAGCGGCTCGCAGTCGTTTAACCATCCGGGCTCCCCTAGCGGGGCTCGCCTCGCAGGAACCGCGTCACGTTAGTTACTCAGCGAAGTTATGCATTCCGGCGGCGGAGGTGCGTTACGAGGACTACTTTATAATTTGTTCGAAAACCGCGGAAAATTGGCCCAGATGCCGGCAGAATTTCCACGTAGCAGCGATCCAAATGAGAGTCACCACCGCCCCGGAATACCTAATTTCCCTTCGCCTGGTTTCACTGGTCCTCCGTCCGCTGGAAACTGTGTTGGTATCGCCCCGACTGTGACCTACAAGCGTTTTTAAATCTCCACATCGTCGGAGGGTAGGGGAAACATTCCTACCGGCGGAAGACTTCCATCCCCGAGTCGCAGCGCGACAGGGGGAGTGAAAATTGATCGCGAGACCCGGCCGAACTTTCCCAACGAGGAATGATTTAACGTAAAATTCGCGGAAAGGCGTTCCGCCGAATCCGCTCCAGCCCCGCAACGAACACTGGCGCGTTCTCGTTCTCGCGAAGTTTCGCAATAATCCCATCGGAATTCCATCCCTCTCGCGGCCACGATTTGGGAAGCACTGTTCCGCGCAGCAATAAAAACTGAAGCAGGGAGGGAAAATGCTGTTCGTAGACCGAATAATTCAAACGGAACACCCCCGCCCCGGGGGGGGGGGGTGATATTAAACGATACTAAGGGCAGCCGTGTGCTGGGCCCGCCTCGTAAATATTTCAATTGCGTGCCGCGATAGCGGCGAATCAGGACCGACGTTGGTTTATGCAAAACACCCTCGGTGACAAAATAGGGCGTACCTGGCGAGCATCTGTCACGCGTCAAAGTTCTTTCCCTCCGACCAGAGCGTGGCCAACGAGCCGTGCGCCATCCATTCTCGTTGTCCGACCATGCACGTAATTTTCTACTTCTCGGCCCGCGGCCGTCCGTCCACGGACGGGTTAAGCCGCGTATACACTGGCGGCGCCGTGGAATTTATCTTCTTCTACCCGCTGTTCTTCTTCTTTGATTAATTCGCGCCTCGTTCTGAAATTACTAGCTTGCCAAGAGGACTGACTCGCGCGGCTCGATCGCGGCGACGGGCTCCGAGAGGCGAGCATTAAAAAGAGCACGAGGGCCGACAAATGCATTTCTCTTCGATAAATTTGCTGGGTAGACGGGCGGGGCAGTCGAACGGGAACGCGACGATTGTTTCGAGGCCCGTCTCGTCCGCCGACGAGGGACAATAAAGGAAGACGAATAGTCGGAGGCGATGGTGGGCTGCTTGCTCTCTGGTCGCCAACTTCTCGGCCCGGTTAACGACCATCGAGAGTGCTCGTTTTTTCTCGAGTTCCCTACTTGCCCGTCGATGCTCCTCCGTCGTGGAATTCGTAATGGGCAAGGAGCGGCGGGACAGCAGGAATAATCGAGGAACAAGACGGCGGGCGGGGGTGAACGATAACGGAATCGTCGACGGCGGGGAAGCGCGAAGGAGGGAGCGGAAGGGCCGCGAAAAAGCACGAGACCGGGGGAAAGTTTCCAGTTCTCGAGCGGCTAACGACCGACGAAAGCACCTATGATGCCACGCTTCCTCTCTCGCGGGGCGGACCAACGGTTCCCTGCCCATTGAAACCGTAAAACGGCCGGTTTTTCTATTTCTCTCTTTTTTTTTTTCTTTCTTTTTGCCCGTCCGCGATGTCTGACTACGGACGCGCTCGTTCCCCTTTACTCGCTCATTGTCGTCGCGTTCACGGCTCGATGGGACGTGCGATTCGCGGCGCGGAAAAGAGAAACAGAAAAAGGCGGAAGCGGGCCGTAGAATCGAGGAGGGTACGGGGGGGGGGCGCGGTGGCCGTTTCCAAATCGATGCATAAAGGGGGACGACAGAGGCCCGGTCAGGGCAAAGAGAAACGGAGATGGCCGAACAAAGCGGGGGGTGGGGGGGGGCGCAACAAGGGGGGCGGGGACAGTAGGGAACTGGGATTGTTTCGTGCGCTGGGTCTGTGGGTGAAATGGAAAATAGAAAAAAGGGGGGCGTCGATGAGCGGGAGGGTGGAGAGAAAGTTTCCAGCGCGGAACTCTCGACCGACTAACGACCATCGAAAAACCGTCCGCCTTTGAGTGGCACGAACTGCATCGATCCCTCCTCCGTTGCGTTCGAATAAATACTGCGAGAATAGACCCTCCTCGAGATGGCTCCCTGAAATTATTCCCCGCTGTTCCATTATCGTTATGAGCGCCCGTAAAGTGGCTACTCGGCGGGTTACGCCACCGCAAATCGTCTCGATCTCGATCGCTCGAGGACGGTTGATAGCGATCTTTGCTGGTCCGATATTCGCGAATATTCTTGGCGTTTTCCGACCCCTAAAACTGTCGAGTTCACCGAAACGATGCGGTCGATGGTTCGCGCCGAAGGGAATCGCAAACTGTGACCACTGAAACTGCCCCCTCGAGTTCCGTCCACGGTGCGGCGATCGAAGGAGTGATTTTCCGCGGAGCATCCGTGCTCCCCGCTCTTCAATCGCACGGCACACGGGACTCGTCCTGTTCCTGTTTTTTTTTTTCGCCCACCAGCGAACAAGCAACGGGGAATAATATTTTCTCGGGCTGGCTATCAACAGGTTCGCGGGAGCTGCCGCGATCCGGCCGGGGCTTCGAATATCGCGTTAGCCTCGAAAACCGAGCTTCTTCCTTCTGGATCGTGCCGATCAGTGGCTTCCCAGCCAGAATATTAACCCGCGATCGGAGCCCGCGGGGCGGCGGCGCGTCTGAGGTAAACACGATTACCGTCCAATGGCGATTTATGCCGCGCGTAATTTAGCAAAACAAGGCCGCATTGTTCGCGCTTTAATGCCATGATAAATTAAAGCGCGAAAGCCCGCGACAACGATTTAACGGCCGCATCTAGATCGACAGGCATTAGTCGCGAATTATTTATGCGGCGCACACAGTACGACCGTCAATTCCGCGTGGAAACTCGTTGTCCACCCTCGTCTCGGATCCATCAATCTTCCCCAAGGAACGAAGAATTAAACCTGTTAATTTGGCCGATAGGAATCACGAATGCTCGCTGGTGTCGGTGTCTTTGTGTCCCCGAGCGGGGTGCGTTCCAAGGGTGGTTGATCGAAGCTTTGATCACCGGTTGCACGCGTCGAAACAAGACCGCGTCGTGCGTTCTCCAACAGTGCGGATCCGGCTCTATGACTCGCAACGACTCGATAACGAAAAATGGTTTTCGAGCACCACTGAAGCTCGAACGATCCTCGAAGCGCGCCGTTCGAGATGAAGCACCGATGCAGCGGCAAGCCTTAGCACGTTTTTTCGAATTCCTTCCTCGCGGGGAGTGCATAAAGCGTCCAAGTGAACGGGCCCGCTTTCCCAGGCGGAACTATAAATTCGCGCGGCCGAAGGAAGCGAAACGATGACGGTAAATGTGGGTTAAAAGGAGGAAGGAGGGCGTGGAGGTAACGAGAAACGGCGGGAGAAAATGGAGGGGTGGGAATGAGCGTTTTTATCTGACACGTGCGAATAATATATTTAGATCCCCGGAAAACGAAGTGGCTTTATTGAAGTGTATATTTTACAGCTGCCCGCTTGTTACGGGCCGCTCGTGTCAGCCTTGTAGCCCAGGGGCGCGTTTAATTTCCTGTGTACGATTAATCAAAATTCCCAACGAAAACGGGGACCCAGGGCTTCCCTTTCCACGGGCGACGGTTTAATTATCAGAGGCACTCATTTTCCTGGTCGTCGCACCTCGCTGCAACAAAATAAGGGCCTCCAGCCGCCCGCCGACTACCTCCCTTCCCAATCTCCCTTTTCCGTTTTCCGTTTTCCGTTCCCCCCCTCGGCACCCGCTGCATTGCGGATACACCGGCCGAATCGCGGCAAAAAACTTCTCGCGGTGGACCCTTTAACACTCTCCTATTCTTTCACCGTCCCGCCCCCACCTTCCCTCCTGGTCCCCGGTCCCTTTCTTCTGCCCGCCGCGCATTATTCGCGCTCGTAATTCCAAGACAAAGGCGGAAGACGCTGGCTGGCCGCGGTGAAAGGGGCTGAAAGGCTCTCGAACCGGGGGCGGCACGGGACACCATGGAATAGTAATGACTCCCTCAGAGGCAGGCTGACCGAAAGAGAGGCGATCGATGGTAGATTCTAAACTTCCGCGATAAGGAACCCTTGCTTCTTCGTCGGATGATCGATGGAAGGATCGGTAATTTCGCCGGAGGGTGAAGGATGTCGCGGTGATACCAGTTCGAGGATTGTTTCCGTGACGAATGTGTAGTTGGAGGGAATTCGGCATCGTTCCATAATTTCGAATATTCCCGCGCGATTAATGGAAGCGATTTTTCAGTTATCGGAACAATATCGCAGAGCGCATTGAAATACATAGAGGCGGGACAGGTGTTTTGAATCGCGATTCTCGATGTTCGGCACGCCGCTATTCTAATAAATATTTAGCCTCTGATTACGCGTTACGCGGATCGTTGGCTGCATACATCGCTTCCAGATTTTCCAGTAATTATTCCGAATTGTCGCTGGAACTACCGTTCCAGTCGAGCGATGTCTCTGAAAGTGCTCTGATTCGTTCCTCCTACCAATGAAACTCGAGGTAGCGAGGGAAACCGGGCTCCAATCTCCACGAAATAAAAGGTTTGAAACTTCAATCTCCTCTAGCATATTGCAGCAACTTGCTCGGGTTTCTCGAACGCAATCCAGCAGTCCTTCCTATATTATCCATTAATTTCAGCTCGTTCCGCGTGGCTGTATCCCGCTTAGAAGCAAGGAAGATTGATGCAGGAAGAAGCATCGTTCTCTCCTCTGCGAAAGAAAAAGTTTCGCAGCCTCCTCTGGCGGGCTACGCGACTATCGCATCTAGCTTCGAGGAGGCTCGAGCAAAGTATTTAAAGCGGATGGAAAATCGGGTCTTAACTTCATCAGAGGAGCCGCGTTTCCTTCTTTTCCCTTGCGGCGTGCTCGCAAAGGAAGCGGGCGGCGGTGCGCGGTTGCCGCCAGCCCTAAAGCTGGCTGTTTCGCAGAGGATCGCTTTTAAGCCGGCGAAGCACGGAAAATACTATTGTACGGCCGCGTCGAGGACGATATTTTAGGCGGGAAGCCCCTTTCCGCTCGTTTATCAGGACTGGATGACGCGGCGAACGCGGGGTGGAACAGCTAACCGCGTTCCCTTTGACGGGGGAACGGTGTGGCCGCGCGAAAAACAAATTTAATCGCGGCGTCAAAGCCCCCTTTGCCTTCCATCGACGTCCCTCCTCTTTTTCCCCACTTGTCTTCGAGCCCCGTTTATCCGGGGCGGCCGTGGCAGCCGCGTCAGATTGAAATCTGCCTCGGCGATGTACAGATTAACGGCGATAAATTGACCGAAAACAATGGATTCTCCCGGCGTTATCAAAGTGACGCTGGTTACGCCGCACTCTTCTTTTAATTTCCCATCGGGCTGGCAATTCGGCGCGGCGACAAAGGGCCGACGCGGCACGTATTAAATCCCGTCGAATGGCCGCCGGCGTCGTCGGCGAACAAAGGAACACGACGACCGCGACATTGGACACGAATATGTACACGATTATAGTGTAAATTGTCGCTCGGTCAGAGAAGAGCCGATGTTATCATTTAAATGCAGATAGTTGTCTTCGTATTCGTATGAAGCGTATAAAAATCGTAGGGGACACTTCGAGCATAAATAAATAATTATGATTCTTCGGTGAATGGTCCCTTCCACTGTTCCTCGTAGATCCTCCGCGTTCTTATACGTTAAATCCGTAGAATTTCAAGTTTCAATTGATTGCTACGGACAATGCCCTGCGCGCCGGGTGGGCTGACTAGATACGGGCTGAATCTCCTTAGCGGTGAAACTTTCCTTCGGCGCAGCGTCGTCTCGGAATAAGACGCGATTTCGAGCAGCAGGAAGGCGTTGAAGTTTCAATCAGTACTGGAAACAGTAATTCCTTGCACGCACCGAGCGGTCTGGCTAGGCGCGGGATGAATCCCTTCAGAGGCAAGTCTTTCTAGCTGGGGAAGCCTGGTTTCCTAAATGAAACGCGATTTCAGACGTGAAACGGGATGCAACGGAGTTCCCTTAGCTCTCTGTGCGCTTTACCCCAGCGGAACCGCCGACTGCACCCTCTGTGCCCGTCGATGCTTCATCCCCCCGCGATCGTTCGCGACAAACATCATCAGTGGTCGTGTCTTGTCTGCGGTTTCACGTGGTCTCGCAGGGATAAAAGTCCGCGGCGGGTGGTGTGTGCCGTGCGAGCCCACGAGCGAATTAAACACCACGAAATGTCTGTTCCCGGGGTGGATGGACCGAGCGAAGCTCACGGATGAAAGGAATCCAGGGGGGTTGGAGAGGCTGGCTGCCTCGCGGTGCAGCTATTTTTTCTGCTAATGGCAGAGGGAGAGAGTCGGGAATCACGACGGTGGAGAGCGAAGGCAGAGAGAGTGTGCGTGCGCGGAGGAGAGAGACATGGGGCCGTGATTAAATAACGCCTCGGGGATGCGAAAAAAAATGAGGATCGGTGAATGATACCGGTCGAGGGCTCCGCGACCGGTAATTTTTAATCAGTAAAGCCGGCCCCGCGCGCGCGGATTTCGACGAGCCTCCTCGAAAAAGGCCAGCCGCCCCTGATAAACTCGCGCTAGCCCGTGTATCACCGTCGTGCCCTTTCAACCGGTCGCCCCCGATACGCTCTGCGCCGATGCGGCGGTTATACAGAGCCATATTAACCAGCTGCACTTCCCGCGATACGTTCCCTCCGATTCGCAGAAATGCCACCGTTGCGAATTAATTATTTGTCACCGGTTTTGTTGGCTATCGATCGGCTATAAGTAGCGGATTCATTCACGCGTCTGATCAGCGCCGACCTATATTTTCTCCCCCAAAACTCGATTCAATTAATTGTTATTCCGTGGCGCGGTGTTGGCGGCACCCGCGCCGCGTATAACGCGAAAGTCCCGCTGTTTCTGGCGATCTATTCTCGCGTAGAAACGGCGAACAATCGCGTTGCATAAATGGAAACAGTAATTACTTTGTCACGCAGTTCAGCAACGAGGGGCCGCTGCAAATGTACTCTCGAAGCATACCGAGTTGCAGAAATACAGAATCCACGTTTCCCTGGCTACAAACTTAAGCGTGGCTAGTTCCTTCAAGTTTCTTCGTTTCCCTGAAACAAGAAGCAAGTTCGAAAAACAAGGGGCCGCTAGAAAACCGTGTATTATTCGGCGAAGGAGCGCGGAAGACTACCGAATGATCCACGACCGTTTTATAAAGACCAGGAAGTGCCTGGAGTGAAAAGTTTCGTCCGAGTTGATGAAGAGAATCGAGCCAGGGTAGCGGAGAATTGCCTGGGCTGGTGATCTTCCAGGCGACGCTCGGCAGCTTGCAAATTAACGCGATTCCACGCGTGTTCGCGAGTAACTGCCGCCAACCAACGTACGCTAAAGTGCTTAAGCTGGGAGCTTCGGCGGATTCCCTGCATATGCCTTGAGACGGAAGTTGGATCCGGTGGCGTCGCGCGCGCCCTGGTCTCGGCCTCTCATTTTCATTGGAAATGAGGCTTCGTTTCCCCCGCATAGCGGTTTCGGTTTTTCCCCCTTGGCGCGCGCTTCTAGCGGCTGCCGCGGCGGAATAATTTCGAAAACTCGGCAAACAGCCGCGCTAAATTCCCTCGACAACTCCTGGCGGTGGAGGCAGACGCGCAAAAACTTGCTTGAGAATGTAGTAGCTCCGAGGAAGTGTTTCTTGCCGCGACCACTCCGAGGAATCTTTCTCAGCGCGAAGAGGCTCCGCGGATAATAGCGTTTCGCCCAACGTTCCCTACACTCCCTACAGTAATCGCCGATATCGCGCGGACGGTGAGTACCGGCCGAGGAGCAACGTGTAATCGCTGGCTCGAAATTGCCGCGCGATAATGGGGCAGAGCCGGCAAGTTTGTCAGGGGTGACGAAAAAATTCCGGCGAAACCGCGACGAGGTGCTCGGGGTGGTAGTTCCGAGAGGCGAGTGAAAGTAATGAATAATTTCTCTCGGGCGGCGTATGAATAAACAGCGGCGTCCGTGGAGCGAATTAAAAGGCGGGATATACCCGCGCGAAGGGAAAAAGGAGGCGGACTAAAATATTAAACGAACTTTTGCCTCGATGAAAATGCCACCGTGCGAAAGCTCATCGCCGCCGCGCCGGACGGGGAGAAGGTTCGGGGGTGGGGGGGGGGGGGGGGGGGCTGAGAAGAAGAGGCAAGTGGAATGCATTTACCGGGGGGAAATATTTCGAAGCATTCGCGTTTCACGGTTGGCAAGATTTCCCTGTGGCGACTTCGGAATTGCACGACGGAGCCACGCATCTTCGATTCGGCCCTGTTCCCGCTGCCAATATTGGCTTGCCACTGGCTTGCCAATACTATTTGCGCGGCCCGTAGGCGCCTCCCCTTTATACCGCTCCTGTCCCTTTATAGAGACAAAGGGCTGCTCGTATTTTCCCGCGGCCTTCTTTTTTTTTTCCTTTCGCCCCCCTCGCGGTTCATCCGCGGGATTACGCTCGTCAGCCACCGAACAGGGGGCTCGTCGCGAACGGTCGCGGGCAACGAGAAACGTCTCTGGATTCTGTGCTCCTGTATATTTTCGTTTCGAATTGAAACCCGTTGGCGATCCGGATTTCGGGCCGCTTTTAATCAGCGTACAGCTTCGCGCTTTCGACCGGACTAGCGTCGACGCGAGTGCTACGTTTAAATTGCATTTTATTCCCCCTCCCCCCCCCTTCCCCTGGAACCGTGCCTTTCCGCGGATTTCCTCGCCACTTTCGACGGGGAAAATTGCGGGTACGGATAATTCGAGGTTGCGGGAGCGCTTTCCCCGGAATTAGTGAAGGGATGGAAGACCTTCGAGCTCGTGTCCCTCGAGAATGCAGAACGGTGCAAGGAATCTTTGTTGCATGCGTTTGATTCACTCTGTCACGGCGAGTCCATCAGATTCCAGGGAGAATACCTGCACGGTAGAACGTTCATTCCGCGCATTTCGCTCATTCTGCTGGAAAGAATCACTCCCTCCCTTCAGTTGCGGAGAAATTCTGCCCGCGTGGCATCGTTTCGTTCCACTGTTATACCGCGGAATCGACGTGATCCCATTGCGCGAGCGGACGCCAGCTCTTAGGAGCTTTATGCTTGCGAGTTCGGTGGCTGTGCCGAGTCGCGACGGGGCGCTTTATGATTCGGCGTTACTCATAATCCAAGTGGCGACCGCGGGGCTGGCAATTACACCCGGCCCATTAAAGGGGGTGTTTTCGACGCGGCGGGACAAACGGTTCCCGATCGTGCCCGATAATGGAGGAAACGAGTAACCGGCTGGGTAATTCCAGAACACCCTGGTTACGATCCTTTCTCCATCGTCGCATTAATCCGCGAAAATAATTTAAATACTGTTTTCACGATCTGTCCGTACCGTAATTGCGTTTTAACGGGAGGGCGACCAACCCCCGATCACCCCTCTATGATGCCGCGGTGTCAACGCGATAGAGTAATTTCATTCAACTATTTATCGAGTGGCGCGACCTGGTGTATTGTTTCGTAATATCGCATTCAGTGGCAATCAAAGCTATTGAGTGCCGTAATGCGCGTTGCCGCGTGCACATTTAAAGGATCCTGCCTCGAGGGATCAAATTGAAATGAAAAAAAAATTTATGTTAAATGATTTTATTTAAAAAATGCACTGGAAACTAAAAAATAATTCTTTTCTTGTACCACAATTTTGATGGTGATATGTCACTTTAAGTAAAATTGTGGGGGCAGGATATGAATCAGTTTAATACAGCATCAAGCGGCGAAATGAATTTGTTGTGATATATTCGAGATAAATGAGTGCATATATAAAATAAAATCATTTGACATAAATTTGTTTTTATATATTTTTTTTATTTATTTTTTATTATTCAAGTCGTTCGGATTTGTGCTTATGGGTAATACTTATTAATGACTGGGTAATTTTTTTAAATCCCTCGCCGTTGTTTTTTTTATAATTTTGTATTGTCATTCAAACTACGCACGCCTGCAAAGTTTCAAGGCAATTTGATAGTCAGAGTGGGTTAAAATTGAGTTGCCAGATGTGAACCATACATACAAACAAACAAGCTGAGGATCGAAGCTGAATAAAATCCTTTAAAAATCATTTAAAAAGACTATCCAGACTTTTAAAATTCTACCTAGTCTCGCGTCTCAGGGAATTCACGATGAACCGCGAAAAGTTTCGAGCTCTCTTAAGAAAATCCGCCCGGCGTGTGCATAGTTGCCAAGTCTTCATCGGTTCGAGGAAATTTTCGAAACAATGCACGCGTTGGAAGTTTATGGTGAGGTGCGCGGACAGCGCGAGTAGTAGTAGCCAGTACCTAGTCAGCCGCGCGCTCACAGCAACACCACGTTCCATCGCAATTCTTTAACGCTCCCAGTTAACCCAAACAACTCCACATTCTGCGCTTTTTCATGCAGAAATAGTTGAAAATATTCAACCAGTCGTCCGCCGATAAACCCGCTCGAAAATTCCGCGAGAAATCTCTCCTGTAGTTAGAAATACAAATGAAATTATTCCGGAATTCCAGCGCCATTTCTACAATCCCGATCACGATATAATTCCCCTCCATTGCTCTTCATTCTACCTCGTCGGTTAAAAAAAGTCGTCCACGAAAGGAGACTCGAGCCTCGTCGAATGAAATTCCCCGACCGCTCGAAGTACTGTCCGAAAGATTGAGGGGGGTGAAATCGCGATTCACACCCGAGTAAATCTTCATGTTAGGGGAGCCGGGTTGGCCGAGGGATCGTCCACTTTCCTCGGCCACCTTTGTCGCTTGTTCGCGCGGAAAAATCGCCGCCGCTGGGGGCACAACACTAACGAGGAACAAAGCGTCTCAGCGTCCAAGTCTCACCCCCGCGACGGATCCATCAAAGACGGCTCGCGGCCAAGTAAAATGCCTTTCTCCATTATTCTCGATCTTGTTCTCTTTCTCAGTGGCATGTCTCCTTTCCCCCTCCGCACCCGTTCCTTTCCCAGCAGGATATGGAGCGCGGGGTCAAGGGTCGCGGCGGATTTCTTTCCGTTATTTATTCGACCGCGGTTGGAGACGTTGCCAGAATTCCGTGGCGAGCGCTCGCCATGCGAAGCAGGTATTGGCGCGGCGGTGGCTTCGAACGCCGGTGAACGAGCGGGGAGAAAGAAAGCGCGTAACGAGCGTCCAGGCTTCCCCTAAGTTAATACCGTTTAACGAGTTCCTCGCGTCGGTATAAACAGCCTCGGCCTTCTCATCTTCCCTCCCCCCGTCGCGTAATTCCCTCGCGCAGGGGCGGGAAAAAAAGACGAGGACTCCGGATTTAATAATTTTTATCGCGGACAACGGCGGGTCTCGTTAGAAAGTTGCCGGGGAAATTTTTATCGCGGCTCCCGCGAGTGTGTATACCGTTCGGTGAGGCGGAATTAAGGCGAAGGTTAGAAAAAGTTGCGCCGCGAGATCCCCCTTGAAACTTCTTCCTTCTCTTCTTCCGCGCGGCCGCGGTTAAGTCGTCCACGGGCGGCGGTCCCTTTTTACTCATAAATTAAGGCAGGGAACCGGGCGGATGATGAAGGGTGTTTCCACGACCTGGCTGAATAAAAATTGAGATTTATCGGACGAGTGTGCCAGTGTGTGGCCGGCTCTGAAGATAGCGGCGCGGACACGGAATACGTAAAGAGATCTCGCGCGTGGGGGGTAAAGGAATACCGGGGACACGTTTTCGGATAATATTGAAATATGTCTTATCCGGTGTCCTTCGAGGCTGGAGAGATCAAAGAGGTGACCCAGGGGGTGAGTATCGAAAGTAGCTCTATCAAGTCCCCCAGTACACATACGTTACTTCGGATATTTCTTAGGTATACTACCCTCTAAGCAGTTTTCAAAATATCCTGCCCCGGAAAATTCCTGCAAACCCAAAGGCACCCCATCACTCTCGCCGTTCCCTATCGCTCAGAGCCCCCTCCGTACTCTGCGCGAGTGGCAAGTTCGCGAGGGATCCTCTTAAGAGGTCGCGCGGACACGGCCGATATTAAAATATGTCTCGCGTGCGACCTGTTTCGAGTGCGACGGGGGTGGAGGGTGCGGGGCGAGGGGCAGGGGGCAGCTAGGGCGAAGTCTTAAGTAAAAGCTGAACAGGGAGGGCGCGGAAAAGTTGCCGGGAGGTCCTGCAGGAGTTTTCGCGGTGGCTGAAATACGTGGTTTCCGTCGCGGCTGGAACACGTCGACCTTATCAAATATGGATGCTCGCGGGTCGTATGGGCTTCGCGCGGGGCGGGAGGTGGAAAAAAAGGGGGTCGGTGGAGGCGACGAGACGTGACGCGTTGTTTCCTTCCGAAGCTCGTAATTTTCGTCGCGACCAACGACGCCGGGGAGTTTGGACGCTGTTAGATTCTATCGCGTTTATTACTGCCCCGCTTCTTCTTCCCATCCGCTCGCGCTGGTATCCGCCGTTCGACGGGGGGCGGGCGGAGAACCGCCGATAAGGCTGCTTACATTTTCCCTGGGCGGTGTCAGCCGAACCCCTGGGGAAACGCTCATTTTAAAGATTTCTGGGACACGTCCGCTGGTTCGGAGATCGACCCGCCGATAATTAGCCGGGGTTGTTTGCGGGAATTCATTGTTCCTCGCGTTTCCGCGTTCCGCTACTGTGGATATTGCAGCAGCGCTGTGCAGCTGGATTTCGTAGGAAGGAAATGTGCTTTGCTAATGGTAACTGCGATGTAACAGCCCTGGAACATACTATTGGTAGGTAGTAGGTAGTCCCTGACTCTGCCTTTCGCAGAAACTCTATCCAACTTCTTCGGGATTCTATCGTTTGCTCGAAAAACTATGTCTGACTCTGCTCAGCTGTAGATTTAATCTTCGTAGGCTAGATCGTTTTAGGATCCATTCGCTATGCTTGCACGAAAATAATAGCTCTCTCGTTCATTTACGCACACGTTATTCACAGTATCGATTTCTCTAATCCGCTTTTTCCTGGCACCAGCTTGCACCATCACTCGAGAAGTTGCTTCCAATGGTAATACAAACGATATTGCCCTCTGTTGACAATAATAAACTGTCGTTGACACGAAATAACGAACGAACGAGTTACGAAAGTTCTCCGAGCAAACTTGCCAATGGTCTCTCGGTGACGTTATTACTGTTTCTAATTGTTGCCCGTTTGTATTCATATTTCCGCCGCCACTTTCCATCCACTTAACAAGCTCGCCCCTCGTCCTAATCGTTTCGAGGTGAGCCGCAACGACGGAAGAGTTCGGCGGCAGCACCGATACCGTACAATTGCAAGCTGCGTTATTCCGAAATCTGTTCGGGGAAACAAGGGTTTGGTTAGGTTGGTCCGCGGTATTCCTATTCATAGACTCACCCTCGAATACGCTTAAAATTCATGGAAAAGGGAGGAGCCATATGCGAAGGACCTGCACAGACTTCGAATCCTAAGTCAACAATTCCTGGAGATATCAGTTTTTAACCCCCGTTTCCTGCCTCCCTGCAATATAAAGCGTATTTGCCTGCCTTACTTACCTCAAACTCTTCCGTTAAATAAACTGCCGGTCGCGATAAGTTATTCCTGGCAGGTAACGGACCCTCGCGATATTTACCGCGAATTTCGCAGCGCTGCCGCGAAACTCCACGGTTCCCACGGCGAAGGAGATCGATGCAAGTGGGTTAAAGACTAATGGGAAGCGATTCGGTGTTGCGCCCGTAGCCGCCCCGATGGCCGAGGCGTTAACGTGACGGCTCGGCAACGGGGGTGGAAACGGTGGAACGTTCGCAGTATAAATAAGAGCGGCGTCGGGACGCGAAGAAATGCGAGGCTCTTATTGCCAATAATGCAGTAACGGACGTATTTCCGAACGGGGTCGGAAAGAAAGTGGGTGGATCCAGGGCCCCATAGTCACGAACACGCGTTACAATACCGTGATTTCCGGCGGACGGGACCTACTTCCAGCTTAACGCGATTCCGCAAAATCAATTACCACGAGCTCCCATAATATACGAGCAAAGTTTCCTGGTCCAAAAGTCTTCCTCCCCGCCTCCCTATTACACCGTTGGCCCGTTGGCCCGTTGCCCCCCAGTCCCCGGCAGGCGGCATCCACCGAACTTGTCTCACCCCCTCCCGACAAATCTGCGCCCCGTTCGCCCCGTAACTCGCGAAATTATAGCGCCTCGGCGCGAATTCGTGCTGCGAAACAACCCTTGGAAATGGCTGTCGCCTAAACCTCCGCGAATAATCTGTAACTCCGGGCTTGTGTCTCCTCTTCAACCCCCGACCATCCCTCTGTGTTTCCCCGTTATCGTTGAACGCCACAGTTTCGCGAACGGTTCCTTTATCTGCCCGCTGATTGCTCGCGCGAGCCTCGGCCGAGGACACTTGCCGTTCACCGGTGTGGAACGCTATGCAGGAGCTTCGACCGTCTGTGCCTCCGTGGGCTTTTCTTTCTTAATTCGAGTGATTTTATCAACGGGCCATCGCCGCAGATTGCTCTGTAATAGCTTTCCTACTCGTTTAAGCTTCTTTACGCCGGGACGTCGGGGCGAGATGAAAATCTGTCGCGAAAGTTTCGCGGGTTCGTCAGCGTTGTATCATCTGAGCGTTTAATTGGTCAAAGCGCGAAGCCAGGAGCGGCGGATGCCCCGGGAGTTAATTTCAAAGTCGACGAAGTTTCGGTAAGTTTAAAGTCCGATTAATTCTGCTTAAATGTCGCGACAAAGGGTAATTCCAGCCTCGGTGTTAATCTTGTTTGAGTATATAAACTACGATTCCGCCACCCGCGGCGTTCTTGGCGCGGCACGAGCACAGTTAACACCTCCAATTTTCCAGCAAGCTTGGTTGATTAATCGGCGAATATGCTCGTACCTTTGACGAAACTTTTGGTCCTAATAAACACCGCGGCGCTGCCTTCTACCTACGTATATTTAGAATTTTTCTCAATCATGAATGAGCAAGACCGAAATAGCTGGATCGATCGTATGGCACATATCGCAGAAGCTCGAGGCATGCTGATCTGTTCGAGGACTCCTCTGTCTCGCGGATTCGTATTTTATTCAGAGCAAGCCTGCGGGCTATCCCGATGGCCCCGGGCTTTTGCGCGACACTGTACCGTGGCTGGAACGACCGGTAGCTCGTCCCAAACGAGGTGTATAACCAAACCGACACCCCCGATTCTGGCACGAAGTAGTTTAACGAGAGCCAAGCCCCGTTTAATTAATCCGAGAAATTGGATTAACGGCACCGACGGCTCGGCCACTTTGCTCGATGCCGGATGGAAGAGCCGAACAGTGGCTGGATATCGGAAAAATAATGAAAATCTTGGTTCGTCCGGCGACGGGGAGGGGTGGGCCGGTGACGGGGTCGGCCGCCACGCTCGTGTGTGTACACGTTCCACGTAACGTCCAATAATTCCCTTAGATTTCGTTAGAAAGATTTCTCCTCGGTGCATTCAGAGCCCAATGGACTCGAGGATGGAATCGATTCCTCCCCCGGAAAAATAATCTCCCCGAAGAATGGGAGCCCGTCGGTCTTCCGACCGATTCTTTCGCCGCTCTTCTGATCGGTAATTTTCGACTGGGTACGTTCCGAGGAACGGGCCCGAGTTCATTCGAACTCCATCCTGTTCTCCCGTGATGTACCACGAAATGGAATTCCTTTTTCTTCCCCGGAAGCGAGGGGCGAAAGGATTGCTGTCTCGCGTCGACACTACTGTTATTATTATTATTATTAAACGTCTTTATTGCACAACACGGAGAAGGCAAACAGCGACAAACGCTGTTTTTCAACTTAACCTAGTTTTAAATAATACAGAGAGAGAAAAAAATATCCTGTTCACTGGATATCGCGACTCTCACCTCATCGCGAATTTTGTCAATGTCCACGCAAGGTGGTGTTACAGTTTGCAACGTGAGGATTAGAAAGTAGTTGGAAATCCTCCAAGTCGATGTTGGAAATTCGGTTGGCGGACCATTCTTTGGTGGAGAAGCAGGAGGATAGAGATAGCCAGTTTAACGGCGTGAAATATCGCAAAAGGAGTTCGACTCCCTTCGAAGAGGACATTTGTCCGATCCTTGGAGACAATTGCCGAGAGGTTCGAACAGCGGGGGCGGCACGGAGGGGTCGAATTAAATCAAACGTATGGTAAGAAACGAGTCCCCGGAGGGTGGCGAGGGTTCGATTCGCTACTTCCTCGCCGATAATTCGATCTGAGAGGGGTGGTATCGGGCGGAGGAAGGAAGATGAAGAAAGTCCGATAATTCGAACGCTGAGGTCCCCGAGAAGGAAGCGATAGAGTCGACAGAGGACCACGTTCTCGGTGCATTTCATTGCTCGGAGGGTCCTCCTCTCCTTTCTTCCCCGTTGGTATTTGGAACAAGTTGTTCCACGGAGGGCAAAGTCTATTTGGATATAGGGATGCACTTTGCTCTTCGAGGGGGAATTAAAGTGGACGATGCAAAGGAGCGGGGCAGCGGCACAAAGGGGGTCGATTACAGAGGCGATCTTTCACGAAAGGAAAGCAACCTCCCCCTTCGACCGTTCGTGTTTTCTTTTGCACGCTCATTCGATATTCGCGGATCAATTAGACGATAGGGCGAGCGATACGGGCATAAAAGCGACGGGACCTCGAGTGGAGACGTTCGATGGGGGCGGGCTTCGCGTCGCGATGAATTTATACACGCCCTCGTCGAACGGGTGCTGAATATGAAACGCGAGCACGGGTCACGGGTCATCTAGGAGTCGGCTGGAATAAAGATAATAGTAATCGTGTCTTTATTATACGCGGAGTTGAAAGATACATACGCACGGGCGAGCAAGGAGAGGTGCGCGATATTCTGCGGGGACCTCGCCTGTAAATTCAACTTTACCCGACAATAACAAAGTTCGCGCGGCGAGAGGATACATAGAAATCTCGAGTAAGGAGGGCTGAAATATCGTTAAGGGTTTAACACGTGAATACCGAAGGAGCTGGCGCGGGTAAAAAGTTACTGCAATAAATAGTAAAGTAGGAGAAGGAATTGCGAATATACAGGGCTGCGTGGGGGTCTGGAATGAACGCCTTAAAGATTCAGCGCTGGCAAGGAGTGGTAAAGAAATCGTGAGGGGTGGAAATCGGTGGAAGGGAAGTAGAAAAGATGACGGGGTAGGATGACGTGCTCGAGTTGCTGATTAGAGAAATCTTGAACGATGAAGTTCCAAGGACAGAGTCTCGCGGGCGACGGTGGAATAAAGGTCGAGAAGTCTCCCCGGGAATGTAGCGAAAGAAGCTCGAAGAGGATAATTTAAAACGGAGCCACGCGAGGGACGGGGGTGGGTGGAGGCGATAGGATTGAGGATCCACGCCGTTTCTTCGCCTTTCAATTGCGGAGCAATTGCGCTTTCCTCCCTTTATCAGAGTTAAAGGGCGAGAACGCTGACTGCGGGGGCGGTTAACGGTACAGTGAGAGTCTGAGGGGATGAGAGGGCAAACATTAGTTTATCATTATTGGAACGAGTCTCATCGGGGAACGATTTATGTGGCATGTTTGGAAACTTTGGGTCTCGAGCACCGAGACTCTAGCGATTCTCATCGTTACGGTTTAGAGCATACAAGAGCCTTATTTCAGTGTGTGCCTCGTCGATTTCTTCCTTCTTTAAATGCTACAGAAACCACTGAGCAAACTCCAGAGTCTATGGCAGCAGCTTCGGGTTCGACTGGATTTCGCAAATACACGTAATTCTCGCTGAGACGAGGCTAACCGTCTTGGAAACTCCACTGACGTCAACAAGTGTATTTGCATATTTAACAAAGCACCCTTGGCGTGGATACAGGTTCCAGTGATGAATCCTCCGCGGTGAATTTGATCGCATTTATCTCGCGGGGAAGTTCACTGGCGAGGATGAAATTGAATTCGATATTGCAGCGGGCGCAAGTGTCGATGCAGGAAGGGAGGAGGGGAAACGGGGGAGAGGTCAGCCGTGGAATCGCGGGGGTGTATTTATTTTTAATTTAGACGCATAACGGTGCCTCTGCGATGGCACACATCCCTCGTGCTGGCGAATGATCGGTATTCCTCGGGCTCTTTGAGGTTCTCGAGATTGTAAGACCGAATTTAATATCAGAAACTGACTGCAGCTCGTCACGAGCAGAAGTAGCGAAAGTTCCGGAGCAATAATTTAAATGGAGGAACGGCGACAAGGAGGGCAGGGGTTGAAAGGAATATGTCGATAGGATCCAAGTCAAAAAGTAATTCTACGATTCGTTTCATTTGGTTTGATTTGCTCGGGAAGGGGGACAGCAGATTCCCGTTTCCCCGTTTCCCCGTCATTCTTCTCCACCATTCTTCCTGCTTGCTCGAGCTAAGGCTTACGGTCCCCGACTTGCCGCGAGTTCTTTCGATCCGAGTCATTAAAAGAGGAAGATAGGAGAGGCTAGAGGGATGAGGTGACAAGGGAAGATAGGTCAACTGCAGGCGAGAAAATGACTCGCGGGAACGAGCACGGGCGACAAGTGCGTTGTCGTATCTTGGATTCCTTTTAATTACTGCCACACCGGATATTCGTATCGCTCGCCGGGCTCCCGTCTTTGTTCCGCCTGCGCCTGTACGCGCGCGACGGCTGAGAATATGAAGCCTCGAAGGAGGCTGTTCGAACAATGCCGGGGTCGCTCGGTTCAGGATAAATCGCGGGGAAAATTGCGGCAACCGCGCTCCACGAATTTCACGGCGGCCAGCACGATCTCGAAATTACGTAAAATTTCGCGTTTCTTCGCGCGTCTGAATCTCATTTCCGCGCGGCCCCGCGGCGGAAACGGCGTGTATCGCGTGTATCGAGTCGGTGGGCTCGTTTCTTTTTCACCCCTCGCAGCCCCGCAACCCGCCACGGCGGAACTAATTACCGGCACGTCTCGCGCTAGCTGGTGGAAAGTCAGTTTCAGCTTGCGCCGCGACGTTTACCTTTATCGACGGACCGCCGAGCGCTCTTTTTCTGTTTTCTTCGCGCGGCACGTTAAAAGGACCGAAGCGAGCCTGGCCGCGAGAAATTATCGACTTTAACCAACGAAACGCGCTGACCCGGCCTCAAACGCGAAACTGTGAAGGGAATTCGAATCTGTTGGGTGGGCGGTGTTCGGGGGAATTTATGGGGTGCTGCAGCCAAAAGTCGTTTCACTTCAACTGCGACGCGTATTTCGGGTTCGCGCGAAATGAGGCCGCTGCAAGTAGTAAAGGCTCGGCATTGGTCAGACCGGGGGATAACGCTGTTTCCTCGAAGACGTATTAGAGCCTCTCTGTCGAGGATATATTCTTCCTCCGGGTTATTCAACGCATGGGATCCTTTCTGACAATTTGGAATCTTCATTCCCTTCGCGTATAAAACTTCTGCCCTTGCGAACAGAATTCTGCATTCAAAAGTCTCTACCCTCTCCACTCGGTATTAAAATTCTAGCTATTCTTTCGGCGCGAAATGTACCCGCCTCGAGTGTAAAAGTAACACGTATTTATAGGGTAGTTCGTGAAGCTCTAGAAAAATTTCTGGATCGTTTTCTCCGGCGCAGGAAAATTTCACGGAGCGCCATATCCGATCGAGATAATAAAAAATTTCACGTCCCTTCGGTGAAACGAAAGTCGGCAGCCCCCAAACGAGTTATGGTCAGCCGTAAATAAAATATGTATCCTGCCACGAGGATGAGGGAACTTTTTATTCCTTCCGAGCGGCTAGACGCATTTTCGCCGGCGTAGGCCTCTCCAGAGGAAGGTTCTTTCCGCTGGAAACGCGAAAACTTTCCCAGGGACTCGCCCGTACACAAGAGCATCTGGAACGCAGATTTATCTCTCATACGGGGATGATATACAGGGCGAGCCGCGCGAGTGTCGCCCCGAAAATATCCAAACCTCCCCTCGTGCCCGTGAAATATTCTTCTGGGTGAAAGTCTGACTATTTGTCAGCGCAACGGAGCTCAGAGACGCCAGAATTCCCTTCGCCGCCATCTTTCCCAACGGTTTAACAGCTATTCTAATCCTACACCTTCAATCGCTTCGTTTCCCCAGAATTCCCCAGAATTCCCCAGCGCAAGACGCGAGAGATCCTTCCGTCGCCAGAAGAAGTAAACGCGCAATCACGCGTACCAGGAAGCAATCAAGCTTTTTCTAAAGAAAAAGCGTAGCTACAGAATTCCACAGCGACGAGCCGTACACCCTCAAAGGAACAAAACTTGACGTTCAGAGTCGCCGGAGTGAGTTACGCGGCGCAGGCCCAAAGCAAAACGCCTTTCCACGACTGTCTGCAAGAGTAATGAAACTTTTTACGTTCTCATAAGCTTCTTATGAATGTTTCACAGCCAGAGTCCTTCGCCGTACACATTTCCGCAGTTAAGCAATCATTTCCGCGTGGGAGTATCGTTTTCTTCAATCTGCTGTTACGAACCCCGAGGGGGTTGCAGATGTAAGATAAACAACCGTACAGATTGCGGCCTCTTCACTGGTATCAACTGCACGCTGGAAGCTCAGAGTCCATAAAGGACAGAGATTGGCATCCAGGGGTGTAATCAAGCACACAGGCCATTCTCCAATTCATCGAGTAATTTCAATCGACCACGATGAAAAGTATCCCGTACGGCTCGAAAAACAGCCGTACGAGCCTAGAGGCACGTCGCCTTCCACCACCGTCCTGTTTGATCGACACTGCTCGCACTCGTGTTCCTTGTTTTAACGCGGCGGCCACCCTCACCCTCGCCCTCGACCGCGGGCAAATATGTATAGGTCGACGTGGCGAGGGGTGGGTGAAGCGGGGGGGGGGGGAGGGGCGCAAACATCCCCCGCGCGCAGCAGCCGACGAGCCTCGGAAAATCGTAGGCGGGTTTACGAAAGTAGGCTGGAGGCTTAAACGCGGCTCAGGCAACTGTATCAACCGCTGGAATCGTGTGTGGCTTCGCGGCAGAGCAAGTATAGAGAGGCACGACGGGTTCGTCAAGGGGTCGAGGAAGGCGGAGAGGGGAGGGGGAGGGGGAGGGGGGGGTTGCTTTTGGTGAACTGAAACGGGGGTAATCCGGCCCACGGACGGACCGGCGGGGAAGTTTTCTAATTTGAATGTTTGATGTCGGATCGCCTTTTGTTTCCGGCCTGGGCCACGGCGGCAGCGAGAAGAAATAAGAGCAGTTACAAACCCCTCCTCGCCCGCCCCTCACCCCCGTAGGCCTGCCATCCCCCCCCCTTCCACCCCCGCGGCTTTCCTTTCTACCTTATCCATTGTTTCCCACCTGATTCTCTCTGCTACCATTTGTGACCTCCTCCCACTCGTTCGCTAGCGATGGGATCGAGCCTCGCGCGGCCTCCCCCGATGGGACATCGCTCAACTGTTGCCCGAGCAGTTGCACGATAGTCGAAAGTCAGCGAAAAAGAGCTCCGAGGCTTGTCTGACCATTGCCGTGTTAATACTACTTCGAGCTCGCTGAGAAGACTTTCGTACCTCGAGGAATTAAACAAGCCTGATAAATAGGAGCTTCTGCGGTGGGAGACGAGGGTCGATGAGATTTAGAAGTCGAATCAGAATCTGCACTATCCACCGAAGTTGATCCCATCGCTACACCCCGTCACTTCGCCACCTTCCCTACCCCTCGTCAGCCACTCTTATCCCAGTCTAGATTTCATTTTAACCTCCTCGAAGCTTCCCCTAAGCCACGAGGACCTGCGGGGAGTCGCTAACTCGACCCCGAATGACGAGATCGAGCGGCCAAAGGCGAACGACCGCCAAAAATTACAACCCTCCGATAGCGCGATCCTTGACGCCCGTTTCGCTCGCTCGTAATGCGGACCCGCGAGCCTCCCCGCCCCCGGGGCCACCGAAATTTCTCCGCTGCCGGGTAAACGGGCTCCCTAGCGCATCGCGTATTTTTATCATCGCGCGATAAAGCCAATTAACTCCGTGTAAATGCTAATACGGGGCAACGAGCGGATCCACGGGACGGCGTGGCTGGATCCCGTTACGACCGCCTCTAAAATCATCGTAAAGGTTATTTCAGGGCTGTATCCTTCCCCTCGTAGCGCGGGCTTTCTTTACTAGATTTCGCTCGCACGTAGCAGCGGCCGCGTAAAATCCGCGAGTCAGCCGCGAGTAACTCGACCCCTGTCTTCGTCCATTTAAATGTTAATGCCTGCTACGCGGAAGCGTGCACGGTGGAGACGGCAGGACAGCGGCGGGCAGGGTCGCAGAAATTTGTCTCTCACGCGAAACGGGAAGTTGGTCGTCTCGGGAGAGATAGGGTCCGTGGCGATCGACGGTAAAGCTCCTCCGCTCCGTATCGCTGAGCAGCGAAAGGAAACACGGCCGAGTTTTTCCTGCTTCGACGGGATTCGTCTTACAGAAATGTGCACTTTAGAACGTTGATAAAAACCGAGCTGACTATCCTCCCCCACCCGCGCTCTCCTTGGAACCTACTTCCGCCGCCTTCGCCACCCTTCTTGCTTCCTGGCTTCTGCCCGCGACACTCCTCTCCATTTCGTATCGGATCGCCTGTCTGGATTTCGACGTCCACGTCCACCCACTACGGCCAACCCCTTCCTCTTCCATATAAATGGTAATGTTACACGGGGGAGGGATAAAATTCCGTTGGAAGACGTCGTGCCAGAATCGCGAATCTCTAAGGAGCATCGGGGAAGAATCGTTAGTATCCCGCGGTGTGCTTTCCTTGCGCACCGTGCAATCCGCTTGCTTCTAACGACGCCGTGCTATTATTATTTAACTATCGATCTGGGGCGGAGTTCGATGACACTGTTATCGGCAAAACCACGCGAGACCTCGCCGCGAACATCGTCGCACCGCGGTTACGAACATCCCTTTCCCAAGAATCGGTCGCGTTATCGAGAAAGTTTGCGTTCCGGGGCACGGATGCAACAGCAGGCACACGTACCCGAGGATCACTTTTATCTGTCGATGTACCCTCCGTCTCGGTCTGGCCTAGCCGTCCCATCTGTTCGGTCGGCTTTTCAATTCCTATTTTCCAGAAGCTTTCCCCTCCGCTCTGATAAGACCGCGGGGGTTTCGATATCGCGCAGTTTCCATCGGGATTGTTTCCCCTTTTAAACTTCCTCCGAGCCTTAAACGAAACGATGCAGCGGAGGCTTCCAGCTCGTCGGAGAGAGAGAGAGAGAGAGTGTCTTAACGCTGGCCCCTGAAACGGCTCGCCGTGGAGAATTTCGAAAAAGTTGGATGGCCCCGGCGGCGTACCAGGAAAATGATAGGTGGTCGGTGGGATCGCGGGGGTGGCAGGAGAAAAAGGAGGCAGAGGGAATGTGCGAGGTGAGGCGGCGCTGGCTTGCGGTACGGTTAAACGCGGCCAAGTTTGTCGAGAACGAGAGGAGACTTTTCCGGCGCGTTTCAGCGAGAAGTCCTCGTTAAGCACGAACCAGCCCGCTGGAGGATGCGCGGCGGCATTGCTCGGTGCTCTGCCAAAGTCACGTTGGATTTCGCGCCAAATGCGGTGCTAACCGAAGGGAACGGTGCACGCTCGAATGATTCCTTATCGGGGATTCAAAGAGGCGGCCAAGCGGCGGGATATGATGGTCGGAGGTGCGAGTGTTACGGTGTCGAGCGGAAGGAAAATTGCGAGGCGAAGGCGCGACGATGCCGAGGGTCGGAGAATTCATCGAATTTCCCCGGAGGATCGGCCGAGCCAGTTTAGCGGATGGGCTCCATCTCAATTTTCGGTTCGGAGGATTTCTTTCCTCCGCCGAGCCGGGCTCCGCAAATGAAATCGACTCGGCAAGAGAGGACGGGGACCGATCCTGATCATCCCCTGTCCCCTATCTCTCGATTAGTCCTGCGAAAACCCTGAATTGTGGCGCCTAACGGTGTCTACCCTTGAGTGCCAAAGTGGCAATCGTTTTGGGGAACGAACAAGGGGCGCGGGGAGGGTTGGGTTGGGGGGGAGAGAGAATAAATTCTTCGATAAACGTGCCCGGCGGTGTAATTGGGGGTGGCAAAGCTGGGCGACTAGAAGTTACGGGATTGCTCGCCGTGTTACTCACTTGGAATATCCCAAACGCTGTTCCGAGGTGTTCATTTGTCCGCGCGACCGTCGTCACGATCATTACTCTCTCCAGGCTCTCTCTTTCTCCCTGCTGCCACCGTCCCCTCACCCCCCTGGTCGCTCGGTTGATATCCTCTCGCCCTCCGCCCGCCTGTCCCTCAGTCGACGGTGCCCTTTCGGCCGCAAACACCGTGTACCAGCCGCTCGTAAGCACCGACGGTAAAGAACCGCGCGGGACAACGTATCACGGCCACCGACTATGCCTCGTCGTGCATTTACCGTGCACACACACACAAGCCGGTGCACCACAAACCGTAGGCAACAGCATCCGCGTGCAAGCAGCGTGATCGAAGGCTCAAACGGCTGGCGCGACGAGTCCAGGTGACCTGGTCGACGAATCAGCGCCCGTCATACGGATCGATCCTCCTCGATCAATGCCCTCGATCTCAGGGAGTACGATCCTCGGGATCTCTCGATGACGTTTCCATTCGCCGATCCTCGCGTTTCCCTTGAAATCCCATCTGTACACGGCTCGCGGTCGGAGTGGGTCAGCGGGAATCAGCTGCTGCTAGGTCGCAGGTGATACCAAGTTCAAATCGCTCTCGGTGCGTCGATGGCAATCCAGCCTCTTACGCGATGGTTTTTATCACCTGACCTCTTCCACGCGGCTGGGAACCACGGGACCATCGGTGGAATAACGAGGGGGATGGTCGTAGGAACGCGGCGCGTCCCCCGGAGAATAGAAAAACGCGTACAGACGGTTTTTCGGTGGTAGCACACTGGTCTGCGTCCGCGCAGACACGCAACCGCGACTACGTGTCCTCGACTGGAGGCGCCTGCGGTCCAGGCTGCCACGCAGTGTACTGAGCCGTGCCGGCTGCCCGGGAGAACCCGTGGGCGAACGAAGCTCCCCGAAAATCTGCGAAGATCCTCGACTCGATACGCTCTCTCTTCGGGGTCGCGCACCACTCGCGAAGAGACGCTGGATTCGGTACGGACCCCGTTCTTCCTCTGCGCCAGGGTGGTCTCCATCACGAAAAACTGTATTCATAGCTCCGGCTCGATAGAACGATGCATGAAATTGAAACGGCCAATCGATTCCGCGGGATGTTATCTTCTGCCCGATGCTTCGGGAACTCGCGCTCCCCGGTGGACCCTTTCTGTTACACTGGCTATATTTACGTGCTCCGGCAGGTATTCCCAATAGTTACTCGCTACGGCAATCCCCTGCTTCTCCATATCTCCGCGCAAATAATGTCTGATGGCTTCGCTCTGGCTTTAAAGCAGACGTAGTCATTTTTCATGCGACATCCGCGAACGTACTTGCGCGTCTGGCTCCGCACCACAGGTACACGGCTAAACAGGAGTCAACACTGGATGCAGTCGAGGAAATCTCTTGGGCTAACACGGCCATGCATCTCCCTGACTTTTAGTTCATCCCTGTCCCCCAGCTTCGGAGTCTGTCGCACCACGTGGCAGTCGTAATCATTCGGTTCTCTAACTTTTCACAAAAAATTCGGATCACGAAGCGCTGAAGACGAAGGATCTCGAATGGCCGGTTACGATTGCATTGTCTTCTCGACAGTGCGATTTAACTCCACCGAAGCTCGTTGGTTCGCAACGAAGTCGCCGCACCATCGTTCACGGTGAATTATTAGACAGCATGAAACATCTCGTTGTCGAAACACCGAAACACCGATATTTATGACGCGCGAGCGAAGCTGCGAGCCGAAGGCACTGTAATGCAAATATTCGGCAGCGCTAAAGGGCTGGATTTTTGCGCTGCCAGCTGCGTGGTAGCGCGCGCGCGCGCAATTTATATCGCATTCCCGCCCGTGCATGAATATAAGATTACAGATTAATGCAGGATTTAGCGAGGATTGATGGCGCTGGTACAATTGAAAGCATACTCCCTTATGGATCGTAAATGAAGAACGTAGCGCCCGATAGCTTTACGACCGTGCCCCGGCTGGTATATTCTACGGCTGCAAACAAGAACGAAATATCGTGGCGAAAATTACTTTATCGAACAGTTGTAATCGCAGCGCGAAACACGAAGGAAATGTTACGTCAGAATTTGCATTCGAAAATGTCGTTCGCGGCTGTCGATACACGTCTGACACGGACGTAATGCTGGATTTATCGCCGAGCGAATTCCCTTGCAATTTTGTCGAATCTCGGCGCGTGCATTCACTGCCGCGCCATAAATTGTTGCTCCCCCCCCTGCCCCCTGTCGCGCTAACAGCATCCCTTAGCGCTCCGCGGCTCCCTCGCACGTTCTTAACAAGCCATTTCACCAAGTACATTCAAACATCATTTGCTATTAGCGCGCGCTCTGGTAGACCAAGGCTCCCTTCCAATTTACCCAGCCTGGGCTGCACCTTTCGCTCGCTGCGCAGCCATCCTCGCCGGAGCCTGGGACCACCGTTCCAGCCGCGCTGGTGTACAACGCGTAATTCGTTTACACGAAATAATCGGTTAATTACTTTACAGCAGGTGCGGTTTATGCAAGGGGTCGGGAGGCGCGTGGTAGGCACCGCGCTGGCAAATACCTAGCTTCGAATGTTATCGCAGGTGATTGAATCGGGTGGCATCGGCGTTACCCTGGAACCATTCTATAACGCAAATCCGTAGCGCACACAGATCTTTGGAGCTAACGTAAGTTTACCGTGCTGCTCTCGGTTCGCTCTGGCTGGCAGGGGTCGACAGGGACCGTCGCTTTTATGGGGTCGCGAGGAGTTAGGGTCAGCAAATGGGACGTGGGTATTGATCTTTTTTTCCTTCATCTTCGACGTCCCCTCGATCCCGGCGTCCTCGTCAGCGCTCCCAGCCCTTTCGATAGGATCGATCGTTGGACCAGAAGTTCCACGGTTGGGAAGCTTCGCCGGCTGGAATACAATCTGGAGTTATGGATCACTGCGATGCTGAGTCGCGAGATCGTTGCCGCGGGAGCTGCTGACTGGATCGATCCTCCGATTGAATGAAATTGCTCCACGGCGAACAGTCGGTCGCGTGTCCAGGCGTTGCGGAATTCGGACGCGCTCGCTCGTTCCCTGGGACACTTTCGATCCAGCCGACGCGACAGGTATTCCAGTCACGTGGCAGGCATTCCAGCCTGGACGTACGAGTCGCGAGACACAATCGCGTGATCGATGTCGTCGTGATAAAAATTTCTCGATTACACTTTGACGATCCCCCCCGCTCCGAGGCGGAATTCTTCCCGGGGACGCTGTAAATCTTACTTTTCGACCATTCGTCGGGTCCGGAGAGCCACTCGAGATTTCTACTCGAGAGGTCGGCTGCAGCTAGACGCTTCGAGGCTCCTCCTAGCTCTGATTGGATTCCCCCGGGATACACTCCGCGGGGCAGTCTTTTCTAGCCGAGTTTAGGGGGAACGGGAACGAGGAACTCGGGCTGTTTTGGCTCGCCCGATGGATGGGACCGAACCTCGCCTCCATTGTTCTCCAATGTCAAAGCGACTTATGGCGCGGCTCCTTTTTCCTCGCCCGGCTCTTCGGGCGAACTTCACTCCCTGTAATTAAGTCCCCCGTGGACTTTAGCCCGGAGTTTTCCTCGCGATAAAGGCGCCGCGACTACTTCATCGACCCTTATCATAATTAGTCCTCCGGACGCTTCTCCTCGGCCTGAATATCATCGGGAATGCTGTTATTTCGTTTCTTCGGCAAACCGACTGGCTTTGTTACCCAACGCGGACGATTGCCCCGGGGGGAAGCTGCCAGCTCCTGGCTGCCTCGCTCGGCGGAAAGGGATTTTCGAAAATTGGACTCGCGGGCAAGTTATGATCCGGCGACCGCGTTTCCCGCGGTAAGTTACGAGTTGGACGCGATCCCTTTCACAGCAAGTTTCTGCGGTGTCTTTCTCGCCCGAGGAAGGTCTCCGACGTCGTAGCCATCTCTCATCGAATCCAATACGAGTCGGTTAAGAAAGGATGATGGGAATTATAATCCCGCTCTGATTCAGTTCACGTTCTTCCAGGAATTACTAGGCATTCTACACTGCCGGTGTATTTTCGTAGCAGCTGATAGTTTCACAGAAACAACTCATCGGGTTGTAATTCTTAAAGTGCTCGCGAGCATATCTCCAAACTCCCCGCGCAATTACTCTAGCTTTCGGTAGGAAAGAACGAAAGTTCCCCAGGTCCTTTCCTCCCGACGAAAGCGTACGACGTCCCCGCGACCCTTATCGTGCCAACTTGGCGTTCTGCTCCCAAAGGGGCACCCTGACTTACGGGCTGCAGCCTCTCCTCTATCTTGATGCTGCGACGGTGATGTACAAGCGTATGTTAAGTGCCGTGACGATAATTTCTAGCGAATTCCCGGGATAACGCGGCTAACCAGTTGTTCCGCGACCTCGCCAACTGCTGACGTTTACCTCGGCGATAGTCGCGTACAATTATCGTGTTTCTGGCACAACTCCTTCATTTCAGCCGACCGATAGTGGCCCGAACAGAATCGGACCTGCGGAGAGTGTCTAGCTCGATGAAAACTTACTCAGCGTCGTGTCATAGAAGGGACATTCAATTCTGCTTCGAGATACCATAACCATATTCTCGTTTATCTTCGCTCCATTATTCGTGCGGAAAGATCGAGTGCGCCAGAAGAACCGCGTGTTTATAGAATCGTTGGCGGTCTGGATACTTTAGGAATCGAGCAGTTTTGAATCGCCGATGAGAGCCGAATTAGCCCGAACGGCCTCGAAACGTGGGGTGCAATCGATTCGGAGCGAAGCCCTCCCTTCCCCCTTCGCGGCTGCCTTGGAACCATCCACGACAGACGCGCGTTGGCGTACCTCCGACCACGCAAGAGTGGAGTTCGTTTTTTTTTTTTTTTTCGAATGAATGTCCATTCATGAGACCGAGTTCCCTACCCCAGCCACCCCAACCCCCTCGCCCACTCCTCCTTTTTTCTCTGTTCAACACCCTCGGCGCGAAACCTTGTCTGTTCTCTGCTTTTGCCCTTTGCAAACTTGTTGAGCCCCGCACCCGCGCCTCGAGAGGCCGTAGGTGGCGGACGAGCCGCGATCTTTTGTTCCAGGCTTGTCTTGTTTATTCGAGGGCCGACCCTCGTCCCCCTTGGCTGGAGAAGTTACCAGCAAGACCCGCAAACTACCGCGGGAATCGCGTTAACTGCAATTACCGTGTAGAAACTGCGGGGTCTCGAGTCCCCGGGCAAACTTCCGCCAGACAAGTTCCCCAGACGGGTTGTTTTAACCCCGAGAGGCGGGAAATCATTTGCTAATGACTCGGGTCGCTATCTCGCGACGATTTCGTCGCTCAAATTTTCTTTGAAAATTCACGTGGATTACGCTTTGGTTGGAGCTTGTAATACACGAGCTGCGAGATTGGTTTATTCGAGTTTCTATAAAAAATTGCGTAGCGTAGGATGAGCTATTCTTTGAAAGCTCCATTGTTGTAGCACAAAAGCTTTGGCTCTTATTTTCGACGATTTAATTGCATGGATATTGCCTTTGATAGCAGAATTCCGCGATAGATTCTCATTAGTTAGACTTACCGCGCGATGGTAGTATTGTACCGACGGACTTCCATAGGGATTTCTAGTGGCGTAACGCTCCCTAGATATTCTGCTTTACCGGTGGTCGGTACCTTCGCTCCCTACCCACCGAAGGTAAATAGATTCCCCTAGAATCAAGGTAAGGTAGTTGAGGGAAATTATCCGGAGGCGAAACCTCAGGCTTCGAGCAACTAGATGGCACTGCTGCTCGAATGCCCCTGTTATTTCGCATCCTCTTTGCTTTTCTGCGAAGAGGACAATCCTTCCTTTTCTGCAACTTGAATATGTAGAATTGATTGAAAGCTGTTTAGTCGGCGATTGAAACTACAAGCAGCCTGAACGATTCATCATCAACTCCCCCTTTGTTTCACGTTTCTGGGACACTGTTTCCGGCTTCCAAATATGCGGCAGCTCAATCATTTTGGGTGGAATCATTGGAAGCAGAATCACGTATGGCCACTAAAACGTTAGAGAAGCCAGCTTATCGAGACTTTCACGGCATTCGTATCGTGATTCCCCCGCGAGCGTTCAACTCGTCGAATCGTATTGAGCGAGGTTAAAAGCCCGGCGAGCGGCACTTCAAAGGGCAATGTGCACGCGTGCATCACTTATTGATGAGCTTCCACCTTTCTGTCGAAAGTTCACGGGCCGTTTTTGACGGAAAAACAATCAGTATTCGGTGAGGTTGACCGAAAGTATCCGTTCTGACCATCCGATCGCCTATGTAACGCTTGGGCAGACACTGAATCGTGTCAAGTCTCTCGAAGATAAAGTTTAACACTTTCATGTTCGCCGATAACGTCGCGCCACTAGTATTACCTCGACTTCATTAAAACACTCGATGGAATTCCTGATCCCCCCTCGAACTTCCACTGGAAATGACTCAGCGAGCTCGGGCGGCTGTAAAGTTGCATTATCGGTAAAGGGTGATGAGTACGAGCGTGGTGCTCGCGCCGGATCACCCCAGCTTCCACTCGGACCGCGGAGGGTGGCGGTAAGAAGAAGAATTCTCCCCCTGGTCGTGCCCTCCCGAGGGGCACGTCAGCGCAAACAGCCAGAGCGGAGCGGGGACACGTCGCGTCGCGTCGCTCAGCGTGACCGTCCGATTTTTCTTGCGCGTCCGAGCTCTTTCGTCGGTAATTGGCCGTCATCCGGAACCGTCCACGGTTCCCTTCTGCTCGGGGACGCGACTAGACATCGGCCGCAACTCGGGCCGCGCTCTGATCCATAAATCAATTAATTTTAGCCAGTTCGATATGCCGGCTCGGGCTTAATTTAAATTCTTTCGGAAGCCTTTTGGAATCGGTCGGCCGATAGAGAAGCGGGGAGGCCAACACCGCGTCCCGGCGACGCTCGGCGAGTCTGGTGGGGGGCTGATTGGTGACTTACGGGGAGAGGAGAGACAGAAGGAGAGCACGGTAAAAGGGGAGAGAGCAAGTCGGTGGTATAGAGAGAGAGAGAGAGAGAGAGAGGGGGAGACAAGGAGCAGACGCCACCTTAAGTATTTCTGATCGAATTCCAAATGGCTGGTTCGTCGTCCGGTCGGACGGTCGGTAAGAATTCAAACCATGACGAGCAAATGGACAAGAGCGTGCGTCGGTCGATCGTCGGCCAGGGGAGGGGGCGAGGAGGGTCGAGGGTCTGCGTGAAACCGAGAAAGAAAGGGACAGGCAAAATAAGCAGCGGTGAAAATCGCGACGCAAAAAGGCGACCGCGTGCTCGCTCGCTCTCAACCCGTCCGAGGCTAATCAGCTCGCGGGTCGATCGATGAACTCTCCCGTTTCCCGCTCCTTTTTCCCCTATTTTCTGAACGCCAGCGTCACCGTCGTGGACGCCAGCCACCGTGATCCCACCGCCATCGAAACTGCCAGTAGCCCTTGCGTAATTCTACTTCCACCATTCAATCCACTCGAGGGATGAACGAGGGATGATTCCCCGGATGAAACGGGTTAAACCGTTCACCGGTACATCGAGCGCGAAATAAGGAATCGTGTAACGCGTATCGAAGCACACGCTCCCGCTTCGAAATCGGAATATTAATGATGCCCATAGGTCGCCGGTGAGCGAGTACGGGGTGACGAGGGACACCCGGTCGCGGCAGCGTCTGCTCCTCCGTTTGGAAGATGAATTTTGCATAGGTCGGAAGGGGTGAGGGAATCGTCGTTCATGAGAATGTAATGGGCACCGTGTATCAAACGAAACACCGCGGGAACCGCGCTCTTCTCCACCGGCGAATCTGTTTAATCCCGTTCCCGCTGCACACTTCCGGACGGCAGACCGTTCTCCGCGAGTCCGAGGGAGGAGCGAGCGCGGGAACGCCATTTTGTGTCTCATCTTCGGCTTGTAACGACCGCCACAAAGCGCATCGCGTGCAAGCTAATGAGAGTAATCACTTAATAAAGGCGGCTGGGCATCGCGTGACCCTCACTCTGCACGCGCATAACTGAGAATCAATATTTGATTTCGAGGCTTCTTTCGCCGCGTGCATCCTCCTTTCGCGGCTTTGTTTTTTCCGGCCGGCTGGTAAGCAGGATCGGAGGGGTGGAACCGGTATGCCCTTTACGCGGCCAGATTGCCACTTTACGGGAATAGCGTGCATTTTACAGCCCGAATCCTGAGAGAGCCGACGTTTCTTCGTTCTGTTGCGAGCCACGCGATGCACGTTTTCGTAGGAATCTGGGGGTGGGTGCTCTTCGTCGATTTTAGGGAACCAGGTTCGTTTAATTTCTGCATTTAGAAGGTATAAAGTAAGCGCGGGTAATAAAGCCCAGCAGGTAATAAGGCCCACCTGTCGTTTATCCTTGGCAGGTCAATTTACAATACTGGTAGTGCCGTTTATTGCTTTTATTACATACGAAATGTCGTTCGAAGAGTTTCCGCGCGATTAATATAACATTTGCCGGCTGCGAATTCAACAAATATTTCGCCGGCAACCAGCGTTGCTGCAATTATAAAGGTGGAATTCCACCGAGGCAACTTTCTGGCAACCGGCAACATCGTCGCATCTTTTTTTCGCATGCAACACATGCAATCACTATCGCACTCAACGCATGCGACATGTTGCCTTGCGTTGCCTCAGTGGAATCCCACCTTAAGAATTACGTCGGTTTCTTGGTTTTGTATTGGGCGTACTCATTGTCCAATTACAGTCTATGTTGGCAACATATTCCCAGAAAATTGATGATTTTGTAAAGTGCACGCTTAACATACAACCTCGGCAATGAGGAAGTGACAAAACAGATAATAAGGCCCAGCAAAATATTAAGTGGGCTGTATTTCTCAGGAAGTAACCAGAGGCCTCTTCCAAAGCAGAAACGGTATTGAGAAGAGCTCCAAAGCACGTGTCACTTCAAGCGGAAGAAAAAAGATAAGAGTGTGGGAATAGGAACTCATGCCATCCACCATCTTTGTTTATCCGAATTGTAAATACTAAATAAGTGGGCCTTATTACACGAAACAAAGCCCGTTTACAAGGTTTTAAGAAACCTATTAATTTTCGTATTTGTTGTGTTCATATATTGTTAGAAATATTACAGTTTATAGTTTAATGCCCATAGATTTCTATAAAAACAAAAGTTTTCAAAAATAGAGACAAGTTTTTTTTAAAAAAACTGTAGATCCTTAGGTGGCCCTTATTACCTGCATTTACCTTATCTATTCCAGAACGAAGAAGTGAATCGTTTCGCGACGCTAGTAGCCACAATCGGTAATTAATTAATCGATCCACCGGTCACCGAGCCGCCAAAGTGGTCAGGCCCGATAATATTCCACGAAACTCGAGCCATGTTTTTTTTTAAAAAAAACGATTTCGTGTCACGCGGCCGAATAGTACCAGGCCCGGTTTTTGTGATTCCGCGGCGGTGAGATCTGGTAACGATCGGTTCCCACATGGTGGAATTAGCATCGTGCCGTCATCAGTCACTGGTTTTGACACGCTGAAAATAAATAGTCCGGCCGATCCGGCGAGGAGGACGGAGACACCAGCCGGGGACGAAGCGAAACAGAGAGGGAAATGAGAAAAAAGGGGTAGAAGGACCCGGGTCGACTTGGATTCGCCGATAGTTTTTACGCTCTCCGTCGATCGAGCCCGAACACGGCCCATGAAAAGTCCGATCGAGCGATGGCTGATTCGCGGCGCGAATTTTCCACACATGATCGCGCCTCTCCATCCATCAAATCTCGCCACGCAGAACGAGAATCCCGTCGATTTTTAGCGGGTATAATCGAGTCCAGAAATCCATTTGTCATTCCACGTGTCCCGGTCTTGGGAGAAATCGACCCTTTTCCTTTTCCTTTTCACGCGAATCCTCGGCTCTCCACTCTCGCCACGAACAATCTCCCTTTTACGCGAGAGTTCCCTGCTTTTTCTCACTTTCTCGGGAAATTGATGAATTTCCACAGACTGTTGATCGTTTTTTTTTGGAGGAGAAACGGGTTTTTTAATGATGGAGATGTTGCAAGGTGCGCGGGAACACCTTTCGCCGATCGAAGGGGAGTCTTGGGAAGATTTCCCAGCTCCGAGTTTAGGAAACGTAATAGAGGAGTTGAATTCTTAGACAAACAGCAAGCTATCCCCATTAGATTCTAAAATTCGCGAAGTCTAGGGTAAAGGGATGCGAAGGGGTGGTAAAAGGACCAGCGGCAGGAAAGGGGTGAGAAGAGAAGGACCAGGTGAAAATAGAATTTTTATCCAGCCGGCCCGAACGAAATTCTAATTTGACGTTAGAAAGTCTGACGAGCAAAAAGGGTGGAAAAAAGCGGGGTGTTCATTTCTCACCCCTTGGGAAAGGATTTTTACGTATTATGCGCGCGCGTATACCCGTCTCGCTGCGAAAGGGTGAGAGGACCGGGTCTGCGGCTGGTAGAGGGGTGAAATCGTAGAAAATGATAAACAGGGTGAATCTTATTCAAATAGAAAGACAAGATCCTGGATTTGAGCGAGGAACCCCACGGTTCCTCGGCTACCTACCTCCGTTTCTACCTGAGTCATGGGAAAAAAGCTGTGCGGGACTTTCAACATTTCGATCGTTTTCTCTTTTTTAAGCATATGGGGGTCTAAACGCAGTGTTTCTTGAGTAGAGGGGGTTGAAGTAATAGGAAATGCTCCAATCCAGACGCGAGGTTCAACCGAAGCCCCAACTTCTGGCCCCCAAAGGATTAATAAACGAAGGAAAGCGTACTCCAGTACCTTGCTGCCGAATATAATTCCGAAAACAGTAATGATCCGCGTCTGAAATTACGGAGTATCCGCTGGAAAGAGGGAAAGAGAGTCGGCTGAATGGAAAGGAAACGTGGAAGGACAAAGGGTTAGGGATCCCGCGCGTCTCGTTCAGCTGGAACGGGCTCGCCGCGAACGAAACAGACACCGGCCGGCCGAGGATCAGCATCTCCGCGCGCAGACAGTATCAGGATCTAGCGTCAAACTCGATCAAAAGCCACTGGCGCTGGGATTCGTGGGGCCCGGTGAACCGGCTTCGGGCGAACGAGGTAAAAAGAGCTCGACGCCGATATCGTGCGGAGAACGCGACGGAAGGGAGGTCCGAAAATTCGAAATCCCTTGAGAAAACACAGCTGGCGAGCAGGTAACGCGCGAGGGTTCCGTCAAATCTGGAAGAAGCCGTGCGCGTGGATTGTTAGCCGAGGGGGGATCGCGCGCAGAAGGGGCGGCCAACCTGGCCGAGATGACATCTTGCGCAATTTTTTTTTCTCGTTCCTTCCCATTCTGTGGACCATGTCTTCCACGGCTGGTCCTCATTGAAACGCGAGAGAAGACTCAAAGGGTTCACCGGAGGGGTATTCGATTTCCTCCTTCTCGATCTCGGGCCCCCACCCTCCCGGGGTGGCTAGCCCCCCTCGATCTCTTTCCCTTTCTACTGCAACCTACCTGCCCTACTGTTTTCGCTTCTCGGGTTACTAAAGACGCGGAAATCCAGAAATCGCGAAGCGCGCCCAGCAAGGGCGACCTTTCTTTCCCTCCCCTTCTCCTCGGCGGACGGATTCAATGGGCCCCGCGCGATCTCTCTTCTGCCCTCTCCCACTCTCCACCCCTTTTTCGTTCCCCGGCCAAAGGTCCTTCTTCTTCGACCCCCCCCCCCCCCTCCTCCCTTCCTTCTAGCGCGTTTTCTCCTTTCTTCGCAGCACAACTATCCGGGGTTCTTAACCCCTTTTTTTCCGTCAGCTGCCGCGCAACAGCTGTGTACGTGTCGGAGCAGGCCCGGGGCCTCCTCGCGCGCGTGTGTGCGCGCGCGCGCGCGCTCGCGGCGAACTGTTGCGTCGATTCGAGTTTCGATTATTATCCAGGCTCCTTATCTCGCCTCGCATCGAAAGGCCAACGATTTCCCGCGTCGACGGGGTTGCGCGCCTAATCCATTGTGCCGCTTTATGGGATTTTCGAGGTTGTTTCGCTGCTAGTCTTCCGGGCGAACGGGCCAGGGAACGTCGTTCGCCATTGTTCGCTCGAATACAGTTTCGGGGGTGACGGGTTAAGTCGCCGCTCTGTGATTCCGTTATTGGCTGCGTTCTATCAAGATGCGAGGGACCAATCGACGCTTTTGCGATGTAAATAAACGACAGTTTCTTAGCACGAAGGTTCTCCAGCGCTGTTTACCGAAACGGTGGGAAACTCGCGCGGAGCCTGACGCGCAAACTTGCCAGCGCAGCGATCGCCGGGGCAAATATTTAGACGAAACGGTCCGTTACGTATCTCGTCACCGAGACTCGTTCTCGCGAGCTGTTGTTTGGGTAATTGAATTCGGACAGCTTCGAGTGGCCGGGAGTGGCGCGGGGAGCGTCTGAAAAATCTCGAGTCAGAGGGCCCCCGAGGCGTGATCCCCCGCTCGAAACGTGACTCGCGTGAAATTCTTCAGATCTTATGGAGGGCCAGGAGTAAAAGAAGAAGACGGGAAGACGGGAAGACGGGAGAGGAAGAGAAAAAAAAATCCTGTTTCGGGGATCGTGGATCGGCTTAGCGTCGTCTATGGATCTAACCGTGTATGAAGCGAAAGGATCCCGGCTCTGAAAGGAAAGAGTCACTGTAAAAATAGCCCGAGATAATGGAAACCGTTGAACGGATACACGTGTCCTGGGGACTCGTCTTCTCGCCGATGATGCCGCGAACCCTCCGCCAACTGTCCGGCCATCGCCGCTTCCAGCCCTCCCCCCATTCACTTTAGCGCAATTGATGCTCCGAGCTCTGTTTGATGGCGAAACAGAGGCGAGATTGGACGTGTCCTGGAGTTCGTCTCACGGCCCGAAAATTTATCGCCCCGCGGCTTCTATTCGTACGAAAGTCACTGCGAGCCACGCAACCAACGCTCGGACAGAGTTCGTTGCACCCTGTCTCTCCCTTTAAATTCCACGCCGAGACGTCGCCCCTCGTGCTCCCTCTCGAACACCCCCGCGCCAACTTCTCACTTCTAGTGGCTCCTTCGATCCGAAAAATCGTGTGCCTCCGCGCGATCCGGATGGCGGCAAGTCTCTCTCTTCCTCGGCCACTCGAAACCTTCCACTGGCGTAGAAGCCCGCTTCGGAGCCTTCAATTAACTCTGTGGCAAGTTTGAAGGCCATATTTTAATCGATTCCTCTGCCCGGCGAAGGGATGCAATTGCGATAGATGCTCGCATCCTCGGCGCGCGAGGGTTTCCTTCTCGAGTGCACTTTCAAGCTTTGCGAGCCAGCGTTTGAAGTCTGAGCGCGTAAAGAACACCAGGGGCATCGTTTGGTTCTTTGGAAAATGGGTTCGAGGGTTTACGTTTATAAATACACCCGTCGCCGCGAAGCCGAGATTTCGGCTACGCTCGTGCACCGAGCATTATCGGCTACCAGAGACTCTCCTCGTCGTCTTCGTCATTTTTCGGAGGCGTTCGGCAACCAAAAGTCGATGAGATAGGGAGTTGAGAAACAGCAGGCACCGTGCATCCCCTTTACCCTCTGCGGTTCTGCGTCGATTCCTGAGAACGGAGCCGCGCACATGGCCCGCTCCTCCGCCACTTATCGGTCGCCTTTATAATTTTAGATTTCAGAATACCATGATCCGTCCTCCTCGAGATCGTCTGGCGTCGACGTCTGCGAAAAAAAAAAAATGCGGATGGATTCGTATCTGCGCAATTCCCCAGAACCGCGTCCTTCTTTTTAGCCTCGACGATCTCATCTCCCGGTCCCTAGAAAATTGCCAATCCGCAGCTTCAAATCACGGCTAACTCTAATTCCCATTTCAAAACTTTCGCCCAGATTAGTCGCCCCTGTGATTTACGTAACTGTGCATCCCCCTCTCGAGGGTGGATTTTTTTTCGGACTTCTTTATCACCCCGTCTTCCAGCCAGCCTGAAATTGGAAATGGAGGGCGTGACAGGTTGTGGGAAACAGGCTAATTTCGTGGGTCGACGAGCGAGGAGCTTGCTCAAGGGTTGCGAGCGCCAATTTCCGGCCGTGGGGCGGAGGGGCAGGCCGCAGGAATATATATTTCTGGAATTTTGTTTTGGTAATTTGCGTCCGCACTTCCGTGGCCGCCGGCAAAAAAAAGGCAGCGGCCCAGCCTGCATGGGGCACGAAAGAGGGTTCCGACGAAATCGGGGAAACTCCAGGGGGGCCGGGGCGATCGATTAATCATTCCCGCTTCTATTTACCTTCGTACCTGATCGCTCGCCCCCCTCGTCCCCCGATACGTAACTCTGTCTTCTCTTTTTCACCGCTCCAAGATTCCTTCGTTTCTCGAATTCTTCCGACGCGCGCGTTTTTTTTTGCACCCCTCCCCGCGTATCCTTCGACTGGCCCTCGCGAGATTCCCCGCCCGTGGAAGGGGTTTCCTCCCTCTGTCCCCGGATCCATCGATCAGCGATGCATGAAAGAGTTCCATGGCAGCGTGAAAATTCTAATGATCGAGCGGCATGAGAACGTTTTTAATCGTTTCCCGGACTCCCGCGAAACACTAACAGCCGAGTTCGATCGACGGTTGCTTGGGAAACCGTTGACGTACCGAAAATCCAAGCGCGTTGAAGTAAACCAGAGGGTGTTCGATAAATATCCCGGGAGACGAGTTTATTTCTCGGCGACGCGTCGACTTCGAGTACGGTTGATCACTTAGCTCGACGAGACGAGACAAATTGTGGCCACTTGGAATGACTGTTCTCGTGGTCGATGACTTTCCCACGTATTCAACCAGGTTTCGGGGGAGTCGAGGGTTTTTACCGTGATGGATGCACGGGGGTACCTGATTCCGTGTTAATTCCATCTGCCGCTGCCGGTCCTGTCTCCCTCTTCCCGTGAAAACGCATCCCCGCGAGGAAAAGGCAGTTTTTGCCACGCCGGAAGTCCTGATCCAACTCGAGAACCTTCCCCGCGTCCTAACCCTTCTCGAGTTTTTTGTTTTTCACCCAAATACGCGCCATATTGTCGTGGGAACCCGATGGAAACGCGCGTGGCCACGATTTCGGCTAGGCCCTAGGGGTTCCTCCGGCCAGATTAGTGTACTATATTTAAATGTATCCTTCTGCTGGAAGCTTTTTCGGGAAACCCATCGGAAGGCTTCTTCACGTATTCAGCTTGAGTGAGTTACGCTGCAGCCTCGCAGCTAATGAATATGAATTTTTTTTATTAGACCGAGGGGGAATGGTACTTTCGTCGTTAGGTGGGATTAGATGCTGCCAGAGGAGGGGATAATTTCAGGGGGAAGGCGAAATTTGAGGGTACGTAGAGGCACTTGAAACAAGGGTGAGACAGGCATGGTTGTCGAGACGCCGCGATGTTAATTTATGCCCAATCGTAACTCTACATTCGACGATAGAATGACTCCAATGTTAAGCGGTCATTCCGGTTAGACGATTTGTAAAAATCGATTTTTTTAACAACATTTTTCGGAAGCACATATCCTCAAGAATGCACGGGTCAATTTTCAGAGGAAATTTTCATTTTGATGAAAACTTTTAACGCGTTTTTCTCGAAACGTCATTTGTCCCCACCGCGCAGATAAACTCTCAAAATCTATCGAACCGATCGCTTTATAAATTTTACTGCTTATTCTGCACACCTGTGACTCTCGCAGGGACTACAACCAAGTATTTTCATCGAGTCTAACCTACTTTTAAAATCGAAAATAGCAAAAGAAAAAAGCCAAAGAAACATTTTTCTTGCATACTTGCCCCCCATTTTGCTAATTTCGAAGATAAATCGCTAATTATAATCCGAGCGATAGCGCCAGACATACCGATCGAGAATCTGTTTGGATTTTTGGGTCAGATAAGTCCAACAGCTGAAATAGCTTGCACGAGTGAGGCATGAATGTTTAAACACGTCATCAAGACCACTTTCAAAATCATTTCAAAAGCAACAATTATATTACATTTATATTTTTTATTTACGGTAGAAATGTAGTTTAATAAATAGAAAAAAAAAGTTTCATTCCATTACTAGGTATAATTATTTTCGTCGCGATAAATTCTTGAAAATCGCTGAATTTTTCGACTCGCTAACGGAAATGACCCCTTAAGTTTGAAGAAGAACCCAAACAGGGAGCGGCAGCCGCGATATCTCCCACGCGTCATAGAATTAGGTAATGGTCTGATTAGAATCTGTTGAAAAGTGGATTCTAATCGCTCCGAAATCGTTCGATACGAACGATGAAGCTAGCTGATGTACGCTGACTCGGAGTGTTCCACGCTTACCGAAAGATCGGGATCAGCTTGTTGATAAGATAATGAGAGGCGAAAACTGGCAAAAAAGAGGAAATTACAGGAACGTCGATATTTCGTGTCGTTCCACCGTAATCGAGTGATCCCTTCGAGGCTGAGTGAGTTAAAGCTGTTAAACCTAACCAATCAGAGGGAGATCGAGGAATAAAGGACACTATTTCTCTAACTTTGGCCGGAAATTCCTGCCGTGGGGGATTCGGGAGTTGGCGGGCGTCGATCGATCGATCGACGGTGAAAGAGCAAAACGATCTAGTTGGATACACGTGTATATACATCTTGGCCGGCAGAGACCTTGAGGAGAGCCGCAGCTGCATCCTTGCACCGCCCCGTAGAGAAGGTAAAGGACAAACGTATAATATGATCTAACAGATCGCAGCAGCGAGGCCTCGTGCGAATCGCGAAATCTCGATCCATAGATCCTCACGTTCGTTCTACCCCTCTAGCCGGGCCGATCTTGAAATTTTATCGCTCCGACGTTGCTTCCATTGTTCCTCGCCGTGCCTAGCCGGTTTATTATTTAATCTTCCCCTTCGTGGGAATGATTGGCCGCTGCAAAATTGTTCTGCGCTTGTCGCAAATTGCTTCTTTGTTCGTTTGCCCTTCCATACCAGCTCTGTCTTTTAGATAAAACTCGAGGGGCTTCTTGAGAGATTTTCATGCTTGCGTGCCTCTTTGTACAGAGCGATGTTTGCGCAACAGATCGCTTCAACCTTCCTCGTCGTTCTTTTACTAGACATGTGCCTAAGCCGTGAATGAAACTTTAGGTTTAAAAGGTACCGGCGAATAATAGTTGGAGTTGAAACCACGGAGCGGCGTGGAATATCGAGCAGAGTGGCCTAGAAAGTTCGACATTTCCTCCGAGCTGGCCACTGGGGGGCAGATATAATTGATCTATTACAGCAGATACTGATAATTGGGCTTATCGTTTAAGCAATTTAACCGCGGTGCAGGCCAGTGGAGAATCCACGCACGCTGGCTAGGAGGTTGGCCACCACTGCGAGCATTCAGCGATTCAGGGTCTGTTGGGCCCTTCTACGATAATTACACGGTGCGAGCTGCGAGTCGGCCCAGGAATATATGTTCGATCGGCCGGTTTTTGAATTATTTGAAAAGAGACAGACCCTGGTATAACCGCGATATTATGGTATCGCGATTCCTCCTCCTCGAACCTTCGATCCCCTTTCTTCTTTCTTTTTCGCCTCCTTTTTTTCCCTACCCTTCAGCCTCCCGCTCTTTATTCCCCACCTCGTTTTACTTCTTTTGCATGGCCGCTCGTTTCAGAGAGCGAGGAGAGCGCGGAGAGCGCGCGCGCGGTGCCAGCGCTTTTGAAAATCGCGAGACGGCCACTCGACTCTCGAGTAGCGACAGTAGGCACACTGTTCTATCAGCGAGCCGGCAGCAAGTTTTTCAAATTAAACGAGAGTGCCCCGACACTCCGATGGATCGGTTATCTGTCGATTTACCCGACGCGGGAATCGACGGAGGCTCGATGAATCTTAATTAATAGCCGCGCAGAATTTGATGTCCCGATCGGATAGGAAACCGTGGTAAATACTGAATGTTGCAGGAATCGTGTCACTCGGATTAGATTAGATAACGAGTTCACGGTTGTACCTCGGAGAAAATAATATTTTTCCCGCTATTATCGCGATAGTTCCTGAGCGGGCTTCTTCGAATTAATTATCGGGAGTCCAGGCTACGGGGGAGAAGACGGTACAGTATTTTTATCTGACCCGCCCGGGTTTGACAAAATAATTCGTCTACGAGCCACGCGCGTCGATTCCCCGCTCGCGATTAGCTAATCTTCCATCTCGATCGTCGAGGAGAAGAACACGAAATGCATTTTCGGGGCTCGATCGATTCTTCAGCCCTCCTCCTGCGTCATTACCTGGCCCAGAAAGACAATGGTCCCCCGGCCGAAACTATATCCGCCCCTGCTTGCAGATGTTATAATTTCGAAATGCCGTAATTTCCAGCCAGCCCAGAAAGATCAGGCAATGCTAAAAAGAAAAAGCCGCGAGGGTTAACGGAATCGTAATGATTAGACGAAGATTGCGGCCGAAAGAAAGCAACTGTTCGTTGCAATCAAGGAGGCACCTTTAAGGGAGAGCCTCGGATCAAGATTCTCGTATTCCCTCCGGATCGTAAATACTAGAGAGAGAAAAGAATTGCTCTCTCAATATAATACAATTATCGCGGTGCATAACGCGCCGGTACAGTTGGAAGTACCGCGAGGGGAAGAAAGTGCGGCAGAAGGTGAGGCAGTTCGACGAACGTGAAAGGCGAAGCTCGGCAAAAGGACCAAAAGGCGTAGCTATGAATTCTGGAGACAAAGGAGGAATGTAATCAAGAAATCAGCGAACGGAAGAGGGAAGATGCGAGTGGAAGGGCGAGGACGCGACGAAGAGGAAAGGACAAGCATCGGCATTGGCAAAAGGCATAGGCACTGGCCGGCCGAGATCGCAACAAATGACTGTGTTTAAACTTGAACGTGACAAAATTTAAAAATCCCGCCCGAGGCTCGCGAAACAGCCGCGGCGGGCAGAGGGGCAGGAGAATGACGGAGAAGAGGGGGAGAAGAGGAGGAGAATAAAGGTCTCTCCCTCGTGCTCTGCTTTTACGTCGCTTCGCATTTCTCTTCTCTCCTTTTGTTCCTGGCGTTTGCGCCGCGATTCGAGCTTCTTTTCTCCGTTCGGTAATTGGCGGCGGCCAGGGGGTTGAATTTTCGGCGCGAGTCCATTTCGCTCCGAGGTTTAATCAGCTTCGGGGAATTCCAGCCGGCGTTGTTCTGAATAATATCGGTTAAGTAGGCTCGCGAGATCCGTGGCGCGAGGTGAAGAATCGAGGGTTCTAGAAGGAAGGACGCGAGACCGTGGCGAGACGAAGCGCGCAGGTTGATTAATCGAATAGATCTGGACTGTGGAGTTCGCGCCGCGCAACGTATCTCGTCCGGTTCCTACAGCGTTCAACGCCTCCCATCGTTATTATTGTAATCACGCTACTTGGAGCGACGGAAACGAACCCACCGACGACGCGGCCGAGGAAACCAGGAATTCGTAATCCCGTTGGCCGCTGGACGTGGATCGTTACCAGCCGAAAAATCCTCCGACAACCGTGCCCTGGGAGACCGGAGCTCGGAAGAAATGCCACGGGTCGGGCAATTAATCATATTTCGAAAATCATTCCGGCCGGCGAGATCTGGCCGGGCAGATAGAGTCGGAGAGCTCCTCGAAACTCCAGAGTCATAGGGAGCCACTATACGCGAGACCAGGGTGTTTGACCGAGCCCAGCTCTTTCTCTCCACGGAATCCATCTCGTTCGTACTGTTTCCTCCGCTCTCTGTCCCACACACCTCGCCATTCTTCTTTCCCCGATACGGCCGCTTTTAGAGCAGTTTAGAAAGCACCCTCGACGGGCTCCTTCAAATCTTCGCTCGGGCCTCTTTCTGTTCGTAGGCCGAGGCTTGTTCATTGCGTCGGCGAAACGGAGATTCTAGCACCGCCGCGAAACCAGTTTCCGAAAAAGATCCGCGCGATTAAAACGCGATCGGCGCGCCGATTTCGATCGCAGGTAGGAAATAATTTCGAGCGCGTATTGGACGGCGGAGGCAAAGTCGGGCGGAGAAAGAGGACGAAATGAGAAATAAGAGGAAGGATCGCAGGGGAGGAAAAAGGGGATGAAGGCAGAGGGAGAGAGAGTTTCTGGTCGTGATGTATTAGTTTCAACGCATACAGAGAGAGAGAGAGAGAGAGAGAGAGAGAGAGAGAGAGAGAGCCGTTGGGCCTCGTGGCCATTACAATGCGTCGAGGAGCTCTCCAGTTCGAGATATCTCGAATCGGAGCGCGTTCGATTCATTTAAGAGATAAGATCTTTCGTTCGAAATATGAATATTATATTATAAGCGCAGTCAGCGCTGGTTTCTCTCCCTCTCGTTCGTCGGTTCAGCCTTTTGCTCCAGTCTCTCCCCCACTGTTCCCCTTCTTTTTCTCTTCTCCCCGTTCGTTTCTTCTTTTTCCTCCCCTTCCTCTGTCCCCCACCCGCTGCCGAGCCGAATGCCTGCATTACCAGACCGACTGTTCCCCCCTTTTCTATCCCTCATTCTGACGATCCTCGCCGCGGGCCAAACGAACGGCTGATTAATTAACACTTTCCTCCACCAGTTTCCAATTCTATGAATTTCCCAAACGGTGCCGTACTTTTCCAAATACAGCACCCTTTCTTAAATACCCTCGTCATTCGTTAACATTAACCCACCGTTGCGCGAAGAGATTGAGACATTCTCCCCCCGCCAGAAACCTGCACGCATAATCGAGAACCGATTGGCCAGAAATCCCCGAGAAATCCCCGAGAAATCCTTCGAATTCCACAGGCCGGCCAGTGGAACGGAACCGTATTATCGAGGATCGTTCAATAAAGCAGAGCAAACGGACGTTTATGTATTGGCCGGGGTCGCGAGAAACCGTGCAAGAAGCTCGACGGCTGGAGGGGGTTGGAGGGGGTTGGAGGGGGTGTAAAGTGAGGAGAGCGAGGATCGCGGGACGTGGACGAGATAATAATAATAGATGATCGTGTATTACAAGCTATAAACGTCAGACGGCTACGTTTCGTCCTTTATTTTCCGCGAATGGTCGCGTGTGCACGCGTAAAACGGTCAAGAACGCAAGAACGCGAGACCGCTCGCGGCCCCGAAGACTTCACCCCTCCCCCGGCGTAATCGCTTCACCGCAACCTCTTAAAACGACATTCTGATCGCGCGTATATTCCTTCTTATTGTTGCAAGAACCGAGCACCGGCTGTAATTTCACCGACTCCTACCCCCGAAGAGAATGAACGCGCGCCGATAGGTAGGCGTACCGTTCGCGCGCGGCGTTATTAGAATTTAGATTGAGAATTAACGATTCCGTAAATACTTCTGCGCGTCCGGCGCGCTCCGTTCGTCCGCGGCGGGGGATCGTGTTCACTTTTCAAATTACGTATCCGCGTTTCAATCGGCCTCGACACTTCGAACGTCCACGTGGACTGTGACGATCCTGTTTCAGCGAACAATGCCGGAGCTGTTTGGAGTAATGTGTAGTTACTTGCCGGTTCGAGAAGAGGTAGCCTTGTCTCGACTCTCGAGGTGATCGGGGGCTGCGGTAAAAGCCGTACGGCGATGGTAACTCGCGAGTCGCGAGCGAGCCCGTCCACCCGATCTTCTTTCCATTCCCAGAGCGAGTAGACACCAAAAAGTCACTGAGAACCGGGCCAACCAATGTCAGAAACTCCCCTGCCGCCCCCTTGCCTCGCGCGTCGCGACGGGATTCCACGGCGCGACGTCTGGAAATCCACAAAACACACCCGTGATCTCACTTTTCATTCGAAATATCGTTTTACCCGTCGCGCTGGCCACCGACCTAATCCCGATTCCCGTCTATGTTACATTAACATACATATAAGGGAGGCGAGCGCCCGCGCGGAGATTAAATCAACGTGCGTGTGTGAACAACCGTCACGGGGGGGATGGGTGGTGCAGGGCGGGGGAGGAAACAGGGAGACGTGGCTCGAAAAAGGGTCCGAGGGGCCCTAACCTCTCTCCCTCTCCCTCCCTCCAATCCCGTCCTCCCGTCCTCCCGTCCTCCCGTCCTCCCGTCCTCCCTTCCACCCTCCTTATCCGTCCTTCTGCCTTCTCGTTCGGCCGGAGTCGTTCATTTTTTACTTTCAAAAATCATGACGATGCTCATTTTTCTGACTCGTGAAGAATTCTTCAAACTGACGTGTAACCAAACGGGGTCCCGGGTTTTTCGGTGGGCGGCCGCGGAGGGTCAGGGGGAGCTCGGAGGCTCGAAATCCTCCACCTATGCGCCACGATTCCACGGGGGAATCCTTTCTGTTTCCACCACGGCATTCTTCCTCACCGTTCCAGGAGAATCGTCCACTCGCTTTCGCTGGATTTTATTATTTCAGAAAACAATCCTCCGGGCCCCGAGATTTTTAGCCTCCCGGAACGCCTGAATGTTGTGCCGGGCTCAAATTTCGATCCACGTGCTAGGGTTGGCTTCCTCGATTCGATATCTCGATGGGAGAACGCTCCGAGAAACAGTTATCGACGCATTCTCCCTCCCGTTCCTTTCGTTACTCGGAGAATAAACCGAGCTTTTCTGTTCCCCTGTTTCTTTTAGGTCTTTTCGCTGGCTACGCTGCCCGCCTGGAGGAGTCCTCTTTCATTGCCCACGGGGTCCTCCGGGGCATTATCGTGATTATGATTATTTAAATTTGTTCCTTTTTGCCCGGCGGAGTCGAGAGCGGCGTTTGAGCGGCAGGGCCCATTGTTCGATTATTTGAATATCGAACGTACGCGGACGGACGGGAATCGATTCGTGGGGCCTAATGGGGATTACACGGCCAATCAGCCTTTGCTCAGGCCCTGCTCTCTCTCCCTCTTCGTCTACCCAGCTCCTTTCCTCTCCCTGTTTCTCTCAAAAACATCTCTCGGTATTTACCGATTAACTCACTCGTCTCTGTAACGACTCGCCGGTAAAAACTGTTTCACAGATATATATATATATATTACAACTTCGAGAAATCGCTCCAATACTATCGCCACAATTCTTATGACCGTTAATTTCATTGAGACGAAGGTGTTTGCTTAATTGCTCGATCTGTGGGGGGTACTAATCTTTCTGCGATCACACTGTGCGGAATTCCTTATTTAAATATTCCGCGGTCTTTGGAAAAGTAATTTGAAAGTATGCTCGACGAAGTTATACGCAAGTCGAAGGGTGGAAGGCAGGAAATGGAGCCGCTCAGAGGCACCAAGAGGCAAAACGCTTACGAAGAAGCGTGACCGACCACCTGACCAGGCAAAATAAAAGGAGCACGTATCTCCTCGCGTATTTAGTAAATACAAGGAGAACGATGGTTTATCGAACGACGGCACCGGGGCACCGATTTATCGGCCGGATTACCGCGAATCAACTCCGATTTCATCTCGCCCGGTCAAACTTGATGACACGCGAGAAAGTGAAACCGACTGTCTATATTACTTTCCACCCGGTTGACGTCATTCGAGCTCGTTCCCATCGTCACCGGGTCGGCGATAATTCCGAAACGGAGCAGCCAACAGATTCGTCGAAATCTTCCAGTAAAACGGCTGAAGTTTCCTCGCCAATCGATCGGCAGAACAGTACTTGGATTTATTTCGCGCGGAGGTGGAGGAATCCCTCGATTCCTCTTCGGTAGCACAATTAACATGGATTCACGCGTCGTCCTTGGGCCCGGGTATGAGAAATCACCCTCTCCGTTCTGCCCTGCTCCAAAAGAGGCTCTCGATGAAACCACCTGACTATGATGGATCGCTTGCGCGCCTCGCTGCGCTCGTTCCCCGTCGTTTTGCCCTAAAAACCATCGCGAATGTTCCTGAGAAAGGGAAGAGGGGAGGAAGAACCGATTCGGCGCGGAGTATCGAAGAAAAAAAAAACGAACTTGCAGCCTGCTATTATAACTTTTTGGAATCGCAACTCGAGTAGTGTTCGATCCTTCGTGCGAACGGACGAATTTACACGTGCGCGAGTCGAGATAAATCGTTGGCCGGAGAGAGGGCCTGTCAAAGTAGTCGCGGGTTTCGCCCCGACGAATAAATTTCCAAGGGCCGCTGAATACTTCGTTACCGCGTTTAAACAATGTCCGGGCCGGATAATAAATAACCGTGGAACAATGGCGGCTGGAGAAGTAGCTCGCAATTACGAGTCAATCAATGCATATTCATATTCGAACGAGCGTTCCTGGAATACAAAAACTCCCTTCTCCTCTGGACGTGTGCTTCCTCTCCTTCTCTCTCTCTCCTCCCGTTCCGCGCCACGGTGTCGAGTCTGCCCACGCAGAAGACGAGGAAGACGGAGAGGAAGAGGAAGAGGGAACAGGCGAGGATCGCAGGGGAGGATCGGGTGGATCGAGCGCGGGAGGGTGAAGGGGTCGGGAATCGACGAGCGATTCGAGAAACGCAGCGGAAAGATTCCATAACGTCGTACAAAGAGAGCAAACCATCGGGAGAAATTAATAAGCAACCGTGGCTGCTAGCGCTCCGAAGCAGAAGAAGAAGAAGAGGGAGCAGAGGAAACGAGGAGAGGCTGTGTGTGGGAAGAGAGAAAAACGGACGAATGGTTCTGCGCGCGGCCACGATCTTCTCCTCTGTCTATCGTCTCCCCTTTTCTTTTCGAGCAGTCGGTATTGACAATTTCTTCGTTCCTTCTCCCCCCTTCGCTCGCCTTCCCCGCGATTCTTCTTTAATTCTTCTTTAATCGCACGTGAAACTGGAGTGATAGAGCATTTCGAGACTTAAACAGCCCTGATAGACCATGGAGAACGCGGGGGTGCGGGACGGGGAGGGACAATGTCGAAGTCTAAAGGGGTGGCAAGATGCAAGCGAGAGATCCATCGGCCGGCTCGGGCCCTCGGGCTCCGAGGCATCCTTTAAAATTGGAATAATAATGTTCTTTCATCTCTCTGAACTCGAAATGATGACTCGACGTCTTTCAATATTGTGGGAACAGAAATCGGTTAGGAAGACGTCGGCCGGTTTACCCTCCTTCTCTTCCTCCTTCGTCTTCGTATGCTCGACGGCGCGGAGACGGATAGCTGAGCTTCCTCCTTATCTGGTACGCATCGAGCAACTTTAGAAGCCTCCATTTCAAGCGCGCTTCTTAGTATTGTTCGACGGAAGCGTCGCTCACCGTTAGAAGAACACCTACATTAAACGAGAATCTAATTGGTTGCCAATAAAGTGACGCCGAAATCAAGTCCGGCCGAGTTTGCAGGCCTGCACGAAACAGAATAACGTATTCTCTATATCTCCGAACCACGGAGACAAATCGCACGTCGCCTTCGCGATTTTCGCGGACAAGATGATTCGCGGATGTTTGCGCCTTCCCCGACAAAAGACATTAACGACGCTATTGAGTGGTGGATGATATTAAAAAGAAACACAAACGAACGGATCGACAATGGAGGAAGAGAGGGCGATTTGCAATTAATGCGAGTGTGTTGGCAGCGGTGGAAACAGGCAGATGAGAGGGGAAGATTGAGAAGGGGAGGGAGAGAAAAAAAAATGACGTAAGTCATCCTACGAAGCATTAGATTGAGCTTGATTACGAGTAATTATTCTTGCTGCACGGTTTCGTACGTCCTTATAACGTCTGGTAACGAGGCCGGCGATCTTTGATCATTCCCTCGATCGAGATACACATCGCCGCCACGCAGAACTCATCGACCTCACGGATTCGTCAGATTTGTCCTTCGATCCGGGCCACCTTTTGGAAACGATCGGCACCGCAAGTTTCTTTCTAACGGGTGCTTCGTTTGGCGGAGGAAGGTCGCGAGAGAAAATGGCAAAACAGATGTTCGGATATAGAAATAGAGAAGCTCGGCGCCCAAGTGTCATGGCGCTAAAGAGTTACAGCATCGATAAGGTACAGCTGTTATGAATCACAGGAAGGGGGACACATCGCTAGGAGAGTTATAGCTAGCGAAAGACAGAGCGCTACAAATCACGGCGACTAACTAGAGGGCAGTTACAATTGTATCACTCAGATTTACCCCGGTAGAAGTGCTTAAATCGAAGGGGCAGAAGAAGGGTAGCTGATACATCAAAACACCAGCGGATCGCTAATTACCATTGATAATGGTAAAAAAGAAGAGGACTCGAGATCGGGGTGCTCTCCGACACTCTCGATTCCTGCATCCTCGATACTCCTCCTCCGGTTCGCACGCATGTCCCGGGGGGACACCCGATGAATAACGAACGTCTTTTCCACGCCTCCGAAATGTTGGTGATTAGCCGTGAAATATCGTTTTTCGTATACGAAGAAATTACATGCGAGCCGGGGCACGCTCTGCGACGAAAAATGGAGCGGAGAGGTGGTCGATGGAGCGTCGAGGGGGCCCGGGATTTCGCCGTGGCGTATAAAAGCTCCGGTTCGGTACCATAAATAATGACGGCCGCTAATCTACGCTCATTAATTCATCTTTCGCGGCGCACCGGCCCGTGAGGGGGGTGGGGGACGGCGGGCAAATCGACAAAAGAAAATCCCCCGCGATATCGGAGGAACCCGTGGCCGTGGATAGATGGGACTATGGGAGTGGCCGAAAAACGCCGCGGCGAGAAAGCGATTTGAGAACCAGCCGAACAATTAAACGTCGCCAGGGAGAAGAGCAACGGCGAAACGGGAGTGGAAGGCGAGATGGAAGACGGAGGTGAAGAAGAGGACGGATAAACGAACTGGCGAAGGGGGGCAGGAGGAGTTAGTAGGAGTGCAGCCAGTCCGAAAGTCCGGGAGGGAGAAAAAAAGGATGAAAATCGCGGTTGTAAAATCCACGCGGGTTGCACCAAACGCAATTAACCGCTAAACCCGAATCCCCATAGGGGCCCGGGATACGGTGTATATAGGTGGAGAGGGCCCGAGGAAGGGAACAACGGGGGACGTTGACGTGGAGTAGGACGAAAGAAGGACGAGCGAAGAAAAGAAGTAACGAAGGAGAAAGAAGAAAGAAGAAAGAGGAAAGAGAGGATCTCGGCGAGGGGCGAAGGGAAGGAGCAGAAGGAGCAGAAGGAGCCGAAGGAGCAGAAGGAGTAGAAGGAGGGAAAGAGAGGAGATCTTGGCCCTCCCGACGACTACTTTCGGTCTGGCCAGCCCTGCCAGCCCTTAGGGCTCCAGACGGAACGCTTTTAAAATTTATTGACAATCATAAATTTCGAAAATAAAACCTTATATTCCCCGGGCGCGCGTGCTCCCCGCCACACACGCGCACAGCTTTCACGGACCTCGCCCGTGCGTGCGTGTGCCCACCGTTGCGCCTGTGGTGGGTTTGTGACTCTTGCAGAGGCTGCATACACGGCTGCATACACGGCTGCAGAAAGAAAAGGTTTCGCAGACGCGAACGGGGCCCCGAACTTCGTTTCTCCTCTTTCTTCGTGCACCACCACCGAGTAGCAGTCTGGGATCGTTTTCTCTTCAGTTGCTCCTTTTCTCGGGGTGCTCGAAACAAAAGAATTCGTTACGAATTTGCCTCCCCCTACCTCTGTTTCTCTTTTCTCCTGGAACTGCCTTCGTTCTCCCGTTCGGTTCGCGTACTGCCTCGCTTCCCCGACCCAGAGCCGCGAGTTGCCAATTTTTCGCCCCAACGCGGGGCCTTCTGACGGGGCGAAGGTGTTGCCTCTTGGCCTTCTTCTAAGTCGACCAAACCATCCGATCGATTTCCTAGGGGATCCGCTCAAAGAAGCAGGATGATTCGAGCATCCGATGTTTAATAAGCGGCTCTCCCCCTTTTTCTGACAGCCATTGTAACGACTTCTTATTCGACTCCTCCGGGGCTATCCAGCCCGACTATCTCCGTTTCTGGTATGCATCGAACGAGAAGGATGACCCCGCTGGAAATTCTCACGATTTCTCGTGGCGTGGAACTATCTTATCGATCGGATCTCTCGGGCAGGAATAGAGACGACTGACTCGCGTCCCTTTGCTCGGTTCGACTGATTGGGTGACTCTCGGTGACTCTCGGGATCATTTAGAACCTGCTGGGCGTCCAGGAACATTTCTGAATGCTGCCCCTCGCGTTTCCCCGTGTAACACACCCGCCCGAGAATAGCAGCTCATCCCGTTCGCAATTTCTCCAGATGTCACTCCGTGGGCCTAACCCACACCTCAGTGGTCTCTGGGGACAATGGCCGTCGAGTTCACGTAGGTGGACGTTTCCCTCAGGTGTTCAGGTGTTCGGTAATCTTCCTCTTGTCACCGTTCACCGCCAGCTTCAGCCTCCATTCTTCATTTGTTCCTGAAATAGGACAAGCACCGGGCTTCCCATCGCCTAACATCTCATCCTCTCACTATTCCTCCGCGACCGCGTAATGAAAATCAAGCATCTACCCCGAGTGGACACTCTTACGAGCCATCCAGAGATCCCTCGCCCACCCCCATCCTCCTTCAACCCCCCTCCCACCCCATTTCCATATCGCATTTGAATACACTCATCCGAGCTGTCGATCGAGTCCCGAAGAAGCCGTCTCTCTAACAGACGCCGATCCAAAGCCTCCCCGCATGTCCCCCGGTTTCTTTGGCGCCGGCTATCTCCGCGTATACGCGGTGTAAAAAGTTTTATTGGCAGTCTCAAGGCGCACGACGTCCACAGCCGGCGGGTCGCGCAAGAAACAAGGACGAGCGACTCCTAAATCGTCGCCGTTCGATGCCTGAACGGGGCCCCGCTTTCTCTCTCTCTCTCTCTCTCTCTCCTCCTTTTCCAACGATCCACCCGCGCCTGTCAGCCGCGTCACTCGCGGGGAATACGCGCGTGTCGTGTTTCATTCGATCGTCTCGAATTGTTATTTGCGGTATCGAGGCTCGATAGATTTTTAAACACGTCGAATTCCAGGCCCGGCTCGCTTATAAACACGCGCGCGCGCGCACACCGCGGCCGGGGTGCCGCGCCGCGGTGGTATCGCGCGCTGCACAGAGGTGTAGCAGAGAGATAGCAAGGGGGAGGCAAGACGTTGAGAAGAGGAGACAGGCTGGCGATTGACGAGGTTTATTATACCGGTAAGCAAATTACGATCGAAATGAGTCGACCCGGCCAAGTGGGCTGACTAATTGATTTGGAAATTTGTTCTCTGTCCTCCATCCTTGCTTTTAAATGTGCTGCACGCTCTTTTATTCTCGTCCACTATCCGTACCTTCCGGTGTCTTTCGGTACTCTCTCTCGCTCTCCTGTTGTCTTCCTAGCTTTATTTCTGCTAGATAATGTTATGGGGTTAGGTTGCAAAACAGCAGGTATGCTGTGTCTCGCCTATTTGTCACATAATTATTATGTAATTTTGTGGCGAATAAACTCGAATTATTATTTATTTATTTATTTATTTAATTCTGTGCGCTGGATACACGCACTTTGCCATCCCGAAGGGAACTGGTTCCCACTAATTTCGTAACCTTTCGAGGTCCCCCCGCTCCAGGTGAACGTTCGCTCCAATATCACCTCCGGATTCACGCGGATTCGGTTCCCCCGGAGCGTCGATCTCTTCGAGTAGCTCGAAGCGTCCGCGAGTTCCCTACCGCGAAGGAGCTCCGAGGAAAATCCTCCAACCGATCGTCTCCGTTCCACATCGCCTTCGTGCCCATATTTGTGGCTCGCGCTCGTGTCGAGAATTACGTTAAAGCGCGAAAGGTGCCGGCGGAATAAGCGCGTCGACGGGGTAGGGAGGGTCACCAGGACGAGGGGTGGGGGGGTCACGGGAGCGAGGGACAGGGGCCATGGGGGCCCGAGGGGGGGAAGGGGGCGAATTCATCATCAGTCCAAGTCAGGAATTATAACGGAGCGATTCATCACGAGAGGCCACCGATCCGTCATGCCGATCCACGTGTGCCAGGCCGTTTTTGAATATCCCGCGGACGTATATCTGTATATCTGTATATCTCAGTTAAGCCGCGTAATATCCAGGAGGATGGTTTTTCAGCCCCGCGCGACCTTGACGGGCCCCGGCACCCAGGGCCCCGCGGTTTCGTAAAAGTCCCACGAACAATGCGCGGAATTTTTGCGCGCTGGCTCGCCCCGCGTGCAAAACGCAAATCCCCTCTCCCCCTCTCTCTATCTCTCTCTCTCTCTCTTCTACCACAACCGCTCGCCTGGCCGTTATTTATATCTGCCCCCGCCGTGATTAATCGACCGCCTCATTAATTATGACAGTCTATTATGTATGCATCGCTCCGCGATACGGGCGGCTCGACTTGTAAATTACGGGCGAAACGGACTCGTTGCAGTGGAAGCGACAGGGGGATCCTTTGCTCCTCTGGAAAACTTGCTCGGCGTCGCTTGCGTCGATCGCGGGGTCAAGCAGAGCCCGCACCGTCGATCGACCGGTCAATTAACGGGGTCGATTAACCCGTAACCATCTAGCAGCCGATTTTCCCCGATCCCGTCCAACCAACGGCGAGAAATTAACGCGCCGGTTCGACCATTACCGACTATAAACCAGCGTCGCCTACACCGCTATAAATCCATAAATTCGACGCTGTGATCACAAAAGCCCGAAGCCGCGAGCCGAACGCCGCGGAGCTTTATTTATCGGCGTGGCCGGTCGGATAGCGCTCCGTTTTCTCGATTAAAATGAGCGACGGTGTTCCTGGCCGATGCGGCTATGGCGTACCAGGAAACGGAAGTGACGTCAGCCAGTGGGCTCGGGCTTCTCCTTCGAGTCGAACGTGCGCTCAGTCGTATCGTTTATTGGTATCGTTTGTTTGTCTTTGACCCCGTGTTACCTTGACGATGCAGTGGGACTTTGGTCCTCCGGGGTCGACGAAATTATGCTGTTTGTGTTTTAAAGGGAGCGCGTCTCAGCTGCGAGGAAAAGGGGGACTGGAGGTGAACAGCACGAACTTTTCATTGAAGTTTCGTGGGATTCAATTCGAGATAAGAGATAATCAGTTCAATCTGATGTGTTCTATACATCGCTTGATTCATTTCGGAACAAAGTGCTCAGTCGACTTTCCGAATAACCGTCCCTCGTGCGAAAGCACATTATGCTTAGCTTACCAGATTGGCTCATATCACTTTGTACTAGTCACCGTCATGGGCATCCGGAGGGGGCCCTGGTTTTTGAGAAAAAATCGCTTATTTTTCAAAACTGATCTTTATTACGTTTATAATAAAAAAGGGAATATTTTTAAATTTTTAATTAAATTGGCACTATACGATGGGTTAAAAAAAGCAAGAGAGGTATATTTTTCTTTACCATCATCCCAAAGTTGCCCCCCTTCCCCTGGAAAAAATCTGCGGACGCCCCTGGTTACCATGTTCTCGTATACTAAAGCGTTTTCCTGTTGAGAATAATAAATAACAATAATAATAACATGGTTATCTTTCTCTGAGGTTTTAAGGTTGATGTTCAAGTGTTTTGTAGTCTCGTTTCACTGATTAGCGGACCAGTCGCGTCACGTTTTCTCGATCGCCAACGGTTTCCTGAATAGTCCTACCAATCGATACGTGGAATCGATTCGAATTGTATATTTACACGAGCGTACGTCAGCACGCGAGGCCTGTTCGAATACCCTATTGGACACTGACCGAGGAATCGGATAACGTTTTCGAATCGAGCCAGGGCCCATTCACAGAACGTACGTGCTTTTCTGTACGCCGCAGGAGATATGGCTACCAGAAAGCCTTTTCAAATGTTCCTAAATACTCGCGCGATCGTGCCCGTGATACGCGTCCGTGGCTCTGACGATGTCGCTTCGATTATTCACCGATTTTAACAGCTTCCTCTGCACCGAGTACGATGTACTCGCTCCGAAATGGGTCTCGATATTCGGCAGCATTAATCTCCATTTGCAGATTGATTTTCTTAGATTCGTTCCACTCGGTCGTCCGGGTTCCCGAGCGAATGGTCCGAGGGTACAGGAAAGGCTGTCCCCACTTCGTCCAGTCACGATACGCGCGCGAGCAATCGATCGGCCGGTCGGATCGTATTTAAATAAATCCATTAAACGCGCGCGCTGCCAACGTCGAAGACGATCCCGCCGTGGTTTTTTTCGTTTCCAGGATCGGCCGGTGGGCCCCTGTATCAGCCTCCTCCACCTTCTCTAATTGACCACGATCCGCGATCTTGCACCCCCGTGGCACACGAAGGGGGAGGGGTAGGCGGGGGCGACGGTTAGGCAGGGCGGGCGCGATTTTTGAAATTTCAAATCCGGATTTGCGTTGCAGATGCGGCAGCCCCCTCGGGGCAATGTCGCGGTCGCGGAGTATAATGTTTTCCTCTCAATTAAGCCTTAATTAAGTTAAAATTAACATCGTGGATTTCTCCCTTCCCCACGTCCCTTCCAGGGAGCACCCACCTCGAGTCCTCTCCAGCTTTGGGTGGCCTGAACCGCGTACAGCCGCCGCCAAAATCCTCCCAGATTATCGATCACGGTCTCGTCCGGCGGAGACCGATTCTCCCGTGATACTCCATCCTTCTGGTGTCCAATTGCTAGCTAAATTCTTCTAATCTACCGTATCCGAGACTTGGAAAACAATCGTAGACTCCTGCATCTGAGAAACGCGTCAAGAATTTCCTTATCGAGAAAAACTCGCTGCGCACCGTGACGCTTGATAATCTAGCCCAAGTACAAGTCCCTAATCAAGCCAAGATTCTCCACTGTATACCAGGGGGTCTAGACATCGTTCCCATCATTTCCCATTCACCGTGTTCGAGCATCCCCGCCTCTCCGTCGAGATTTCGATGGAGAAAACGCTTCATCATAAACGCTCGCGATTCTCTCGCCCCGAGTTGTCCGTCTCCCACTCTCCCTCTCTCTTTCTCTCTGTCCCGACGCTGGCCTGGACCAGCCGCAGACTTTTGTCCGAGGATGTACGGAGCTGGTGGCTAGCACCACCGCGAAGGTGTCCACCACCACCACTGCATACGTGTGGTATGGGTTCTACTGGGAATCGAAAGCCTTCAGATAAACCAGCCTTCATTAGGGCGAGGATGATCAGACAACGCGATGGCCAGCGTTGCTGCTGGCTGCTGTTGGTGCTGCTGGTGCTGTTGCTGATGCTCCAGGGCTGCCGGTGGTGCACGGCCCCCGCTCACCACGACACATAGACGAGGATTGACCGTGGACACGTTCGCCAGGGAGACGAGCCCCACGGTCCCCGTGTGTGTCCTCTCCCGTGGCTGCCTCCTGTGTTCCTACTCACCGTGGGTCCCTTGTCGACCGAGGATTATGCTAAAAGGACACACGGGGAGAGCTTCCACGTCTCGAATTAGGAAGACTCTTCGCGGGTTTTATCACTACCGGAATTGTGCCCCGGGACCCTACCTCCGGCCACCGCGTAATCGATGAATAAGAATCGAGACCCACCATCCCCGGCCCTTCTTCTATCGTTGCCTCGTGGGGACCTGGGATTCTGTCGAAACTCACACTCACCGTCGACGATTCACTGAACTCCCCTGTCCATCCACGGCCCCAAGTCCCACAGACACTTCCCGTCCACGAACGCCTGTAACTGGTCTCGAAACACTCCAAAAATTCGACGCTTCCCATCCCCGGAGGACATTGATGAACGCCCACAGTCTGGCGCGCAATTTCTCACGCGATTTCGATTCCTCCGCGGGTACCTTCCCGCCAAGACACCGCTCCATCATGGGGCCGCGACTATTCAATCAAAGTGGCCAGGAACGAGCGGCCCGGCCGGTCACGTGTAGTTGCACGCAACGCGACGAGCAATGGAGCGTGCCCCGGGCCACCTGGAGAAGCCTGGAAACGAGCGGGGTTGGGGCAGCAATTTTCCGGAACGTCTCAGTTCCAGGCTACGATAGATTTCCAGAACGATTAGCCGGCCTCCACTTCGCCCTCCCCCTCGACCCGTTCAATTTCCTCCGGTTTCGTCGTCGTCGCCCGGGACGCTCGCAACTCCTGATTTTTTATTAGATCCGCGGACGCGTAATTCTATTGTTTTCACGGACTATTAAGTGTCCGGGTAATGGGCCGCTTCCGGTCGTACGAGGATGCTCGTGAACCGCGGCAAGCTGGAACTCGTCGAATGCAGGAAAGGGCGCGGCCCTAGCCTAATTCCTTGGAAGATTGAGGAGAGGCATCGGCTGTTACGCCATTTCTGCCCGCGACCTCCTCTCCACCTTTACCCCTTTCGACAGAACGCTCGTTATCCGCCGACCAGCCGCTATTTCGCTTCCTTTCTCACGTCGTTTGTCCTCCCTCGCGATCCCACCCGACCGATATGATTTACGATCGATACCCGCGAGATACGGGGCTTGCCTGACGATGCTCCTCCACGGGCGAACAGGCTCTTCCCTTTCGACCGTGGAAAGGGTCCTGTCGATGGCTGCGATCTCTTTCAGCAAAGCTGGACAACGCGAGAAGGAACGACAAAGCTGGCAATCCGCCGGGAAGCTAAGCTAAACTACGCTGTGCGATGCTATGTTTTAACTTAGCTTTCGGTGGAAGCGGCTCCACAAGTATGGATTGAAGCTAATATTTTTTAAAACGTAGCATCGCATAGTATAGTTTAGCTTCCCGGTGGATTCCCGGCTTAAGGCTAGAAAATTCGTTAGCGCCGTTGTCTTTGGAAGTTCAGAGTTGGCGCAAGAATTTAATAAGTGTGGGTACCGTTTCGGAATCTTGGAATCTTTGTACACTTCTCTGTCATTTCTGTCCGAAGTTGTTGACGAGAGTTGGAGTTGATTGCAGAGATTGTAGAACAATTCCCGCAGTGGGGTCCGTCGATTTTTCCCTTCCTCGTGTCTTTTGTGCTCGACGGGAGGAACGGGAGTTGTCCGTTGATGGTAATCATGAATGAAAGGGCTCTTCCATTTTGTGTCACCTCGCCGAAGGTCTCTAGAATGCAGGGACACACGTTAGCGCGTGTCGACGCCCGGGTCGTGAGTAGAATGTCCACGTCTGATTAATTTCGAGCGTTTAACCTACATGCGAGTAGTATGCGAAGGTCCCTGTCAGACAGCGCGCGTATCATATCTGCATAAACTTGTAGCGTGCCACGCGGAGTCGCGCGACACTCTGCATCGATCGACGCTCAAGCAATGACTTAATTAGTGGTCCAGAAATGTCTATAAATTACACTTGCTTCGATTAAACTCGGGTACGCAATGAATATCCCTTCGATACTGTCCGAGCCTTGCCAGCAGTTCAACACGTGTACGGTCAAAGATTCCTTCATTCGATTTCAAGTGATTTTCTTTCATTAGCAACTCCGCGTCACAGATTTTAGTGTTCTAATTGTATAGTTTGCAAAACCCTGGAGTTTAGCCTTGTTCATCGAGCGTTGTTCCAATTTCTTTGGTCACCTACTGCAATTCTGGGAGATCTTAACCCTTAACTGTTATCCTGGGTTCGATCATGACCCCCAAGCACGCAAAGTTCGCTGCAAAATTGTTGGTTGTCTAAGTTTGTAAAGGGAATTTCTAATTAATTTTATAATAATCGTTTAACTTTCCACGTTTCTATTATTTTATACATTACCGAAGAACAAAATATTCATAGAGGTTGATCTGATGTCGACTTTAAAAATTTCTGTGTCCTTTTTTATTTGAGGTCTGCCTCAACTCCAGTACACCAGTTACGTTTAAAAAAAAGAGAATAGCAGTTAAGGGTTAAGTGTTAAACATGAAAGTTTCATGGATGCTACTTGGAAGTTTATTGGCACTTGATTTCTCACCGTGCACCACCCCCAACCTGAATTTTCTCGCAGTTCGAAAGGAAACAAGCCTACACCTGAAAATGTTGATAGCAAAGGGCATTGGACACCAGAGACGCATATGTTTGAGAGGGCTGGGCCACGGGCAGCAGTAGGGTGGAAAAGTCGAGGGGGTGGGCCGCAGAAGGGCAGGATCGTGGACGGGAGAGCGTTGTCTCCGCATTGGAACGCTGGTATCGAGTCGTCTACGTAAAAGTGCGGCTATAGTCTTCGGCGGAGAGCAGCGAGGGAGAGAAGGAGCTGGGCTACAAGAGAACGGACTTAAAAGAGTGGAGGCGAGAGAGCTATAGAGAGGGAGAGAGCGTCCTCGGGAGGCCCTCGAGGTTGGTCGGAGGTGGCTCCGCCTCGTGTCCGCCTCCAGAACCCGATTGGATGGCAAATTCTCCCGCCTCGAGGCTCATTTGTTTATTAATGTTGTAATCACCCGCGTGATCCTCTTTTGTCCCGTTCCCTCCGTCTCTTCCACACGGCTCTTGTCCCGCGGAATGCGACCAGTTTCGTCTCGCTTCTTGCTGCCTCTCCTCCGTCCTTCGACATCTCCTCCTCCACCTCCGCTCTCCTTCTCCGCCGTTTCATCTCTCTCCCTCCGCGAGCCGCTGCTCCCTCTCTCTACACCCCTCGAACGCGAGCAGAAACACTCTCTCCCTCAGCCCTCGTTCTCGTTCTCGTTCTCTTTCTCTGCGTTATCGCTCACGGTCTCGCTCATTTTCTTCTCTTCTCTGCCTCCCTTCGCCGTCACGGAGGGACCACTGGCTTCGTTTCTTCTCTTCTCATCGTCCTCATCGTCCTCATCGTCGTCCTCATCGTCGTCCTCATCGTCGTCCTCATCGTCGTCGTCGTTGTCGTTGTTCCCTCGCTTTTCTTCGTCCTTTTCTCGAGCCGCGGGTGGCTCCTTTTCCACCCGAGTTCGCGCCACTGCTCTCTCTCTTCCTCTCTCTTTCTTTTCTCCTCAGCCCCCCCCCCACCCCTCCCCGCCTCTTCTTCTTCAGCTTCCACTCTTCCTTTTGCTCCCTGTCGATCGCGGTTCTGTTCGAATGCGCTCGTCGAATTTAAACGCGCCACGGTGTCTTGTATCGCTTCGTAAATGAACGAATGCCCATGCCCGCCGCTTTATTGCGCGACCGAATCGCTGTTAAACGATCATTTTCGGACCTTTCATTAGCGCGAATTCCCATCGTGCCGCGTACCAGTCCTTTCCCGGCTAACCAGGACGGGATCCTAGGCTGCGTTCCCGTCGAATCGGTGATCTCGCGCCGCGGACTACGGTGACGGCCTGTTTGTTTGAGCTGTCTTCGACGGCGTGACGGCGACAGGAAGCGTTACGACCGCGGGGATCGACGTTGAGGGACGTTTACTCTGGCTGCCTCACGTCTCCAGGCGAAAACCAAGATGCCGGGATACGTTGAAACGCGACGTGGAACAACAAGCCGAGCTGAAAGGTCCCAAATAGCCGTTCCTCAACGGGGGAAACCGTGGTCGACTCGATAAATTTTATTTTTGGATAAAGTCCCCTGATGAACTTCCTACACACCCAGTGAAACTCTAGGATCTTCTATCCAACGCGTGGCCATTTTAGAGGCTCGTCATTCAACGTACCTGCAAAAAGCCACCGGCATCGGGAACTTGCTTGATGGGTCGTTCGATTCCCTCCAATTAACCGATTCAACGATAATCGACGACCATGAAATCGGATTTCACGTGAGGCCGGGGTGTACGCGAGGGAATCCTTAAAGGATCCGGATGATCGCGTTAAGTATTCTCGTCCACGTGCACGGCCTGATGAAATTGGAGCGGATAGGCCGGCTCACTGACACGGTAATTTAGCGCAAGAAACACAAAGTAATCTTCGAATCTAGGGTAGAACGTCTACCATATTTATTCAATTCCACGAGCAACATTCGCCACGAGCAACTCGCGCTCCAAACCTCCGGAGCCCCTTCCATTAGCTTCGAGCAATTGGAGCAAACGATTCGTCCCTGTATATTTCTAAGAACATGCGGTAACGTAGCTGGAAATTGCGATTTCCTCTTCCACCTAATTGGACCAATTCGATCCATCTTCTTCCTCCCGCGTCTACTTAGTCTCTCCCTGCGTAGAGCTCCAAAAGTTCTTCCTTACACGTTCCACCGATCTCGGAACAAGGAACCACAGAATCAAGACCTATCAATCTCACTTCAATCACTCCTTTCTTTCCAAGCTACGTATCAGCACCGGTCAGCGTCAGCGCTAACTCTTCCACGGAGTATCGCACAGAGGACTCGGGGCTTATACCTCTTAAATAACGATCTTGCTTTCGCGATCCAATTAACTCGATCGACCTCGCCCTTGCTAGAGTGACCCGTGACCCGAGGCATGACGGGACCGCGGAGGAAAGGAGGACCCAGGCGCGAGGAAAGTTTCCTTGTTTCCGCGCGCGGACGTGTTCGAAATGTAGAATTCCTGGCGCGAAGGGCGTGGCGCGGCGGGTACGCTTCGTTGTTATTCCGAAATGACGAATCATAATGTATAATGCCCGGGCCTTTTTCATCGCGGCCGTGTTGGTGCACGTAGGTGCACCTGTCCGTGAAAGCAGCTTTGGTAGTAAAGTGATACACGCCGCACCCTCGCCTCCTCCCCCTCTCGCCGCTGCTGCTGGGCCCGCGGTACCTATTTCTATCTTCCTTCGGGCCACCTTTTTTCCTCTTCTTCCAGGCGCGGTTTCCCTTCGCGCTCCCTTCCTTCTTTTCTGCAGCTCCCCGGCCTGGCCCCTGTAACGGGGCCCCGGCCACGGCTAGTACTTACACGGCTTATTCAAATGAACCCGGGCGATTGCTCGATGTATCTCGGGACTAACTGGATTCTCAAAATTAAAAAAGGAGAGTAGGGGAGGGCGGCGGCGAGGGCAGCCGCCGAAACGAAGCGGTTCCGAGGAACAGTCTTGCTCCTTTTCTCGCTGGCCGGGCCAACTACGCTTCGATCCTTTCTCGCTCTCCTACTCCTTCGTATTCCTCCGCTCGCTCTTCCCCTCCGCCCAGCCGGGGCCTTATCGTCCCGTTTCTCTCAACGTTCGCCTCGTCATCGTGGCCCTTCGTCGTTTAGTAATCGCTCTTTCTTCTCGCTCTCCGGTGGTTTTCAAGGAGTGGCGCTGCGACAAACCGAAGACTACGCGCCTTGTCCCGGGCATTGTTTGAGGGTAGAGGCACGGCGGACCGCGGAGAAGGGCGCGGGGATCGTCTTCGGGCCCGAGATTGAACTGTCGATGCAAGTTTTCAGGGGGACCTCGATGCCAATTTCATTTGTGCACCTTGTCTCCTTCCCTCATCTTGCAAGTCAGCCCCGTGAGAATCGCGGAATGGAAGGGAAAGACACTGGCGAGTAATAATCATTGTAAACGATGCATTCGGTTGGCGTACCCGCTTCAGGATTCTCTTTCTGTTACTCTCCGCGAACATTCGCTTCGATCTCCCTCGTGAAACTTATTCGCGCACTGTTCTTCTCGAGCATTTCATCGAACAGATGACGCAGGAGCTCGGGGAAACGGTCGAAATCCGTCGACCAGGTACCCAGGCCGTGCTACCAGTTTACAGACACGTTTTCCTCGCCAAACTGGTGGCCATTGTGTCGAGGGGGCACGGGGCTCCGATTCAGGGAGCAGAAATTGCGTAACCGCAGCCTGTCGTCGCATTAAACACGTATTTAGCGAGTTTTCGGTGCCCTGGAAAGGGTCGCCCGTGGAAATCTTACACGCCCTGGCCTGCACCTCGCAAAGGGGGGCCCCCTTTCATTCTTCCTCGACCTCCATCCGCCCGTTGCGAATTCCACGATCGCCTTCGACACTTGCCCGCTGACTTACACGAAAAATCAGCCCAGAAGCCGAGCAGATCGATCGTTTTGTCCCCTTTACGGCGTCCCGCCCTCGCTGCTTTTCTCGGATCGATCGGACAATGGTAAATTGCGTGACTCGTCACGTCCGTTCAGCTGCTCGCCGCTGAGAAGCGTGTTTGTCGAGGAGATTTGTACATTTCTGGAAGCTCCGGAGACCTCGCCGATCCGCCAGCGCTCCGTTTACCAACGAATTTAGAAAGCGATTTAGGAAGCCTAGCGGGAGGGATGGAGATCCAGACAGTGGAAGTCATGATTCCCCGGCGATGAGGTAACGATCGAATGACTCGTGGATTCGCGAAACCGATCGCAATTTAAATTCGAAAGTCCTGGTCCGCTCCCGGAACTCCTTCGCGGTAAATGACATTTCGTATCGATCGCCAGGCTCGATATACATATATACAGGGTGAGGCGTTCGAGATGATTCATTTGCCCCGAGCTCGGCGAGGAGCGAATGCTAAATTAATTATTGCCCCGGTGCAAAATTGGGGACAGCACTTTCTTCGCCTGAATTATCAACGTGCCAACCATTATACGCCATTAAAGCACAAATTACATCGTATAATACAGAGTTTCGAATACAGTTTAAAGCCTCTTTAACCGCTTCACCCTATACGTAGCTCTTCTTAGAACGGAGCTGGACGGTTTCAATTGTCCGCCAACAATCTCATCGAGTAAATCGATCCCCCGCATCGTTCCAGATCCTCCAAATCGAATCGTTCGCATTCAATTTGCATCGATTTCCTACGGCACCGGCCTTTCTAGTCGCTCGAAATCAAGAAGAATCACCGGCTAAAATATACTCCCGCCTGAAAGAAGTCCGAGAACACAGACAGATAATCGTCGCGACATCCACTTGCACTCGGGATGCTGCACCTTCCGCAGCGTGCATCAGCGAAACGCGCCCGGGAAGGGTAACGATAACCGCGGCTGGGTCGCGATTAATTTGCCAAAGATGACCGCGCCGGTTCTTTATGCGGCCCCGGTTATGTATCCGGTCTCAGCGGTGCAGACGCAACAGTTTCTGCCCGGTGGGGGCAGGTTTTACGAAGAAACGACTAAGCATAATATTGATATAGCCGGTGCGCGCGCGAGCCGACGCGACGTTGATATCGTTGGAGCGATACCAGCGCGGTTGGCCTGGAGAGACGGGAGAGACGGGAACCAGTACGGTTCCATTCGTCCTGGCCGAGCTCTCCGCGTGTCCGTACGATCCCTGGAAACTCACCAGAAGGCGAGGGGGCTTCCCTTCGCCCTTTGCCGCGCGCTCTCCACCTCCCCCCCTCCGGCGAACTGGACCCCTTTTCTGTCGGGGCCCCGGAGGCCCCAGATAACGCGAGCATGCGGCGTGGGCGAGCAACCGTACGCTCCGATGCGGTTCGGATTTCTGCAATTGCACGCTCACCTCCGCCGCGTTTCTCCTTCCTTACCTTTTTTCACCCCGCTCTCGCTCTCTCTCTCTCTCTCTCTCTCTCTCCTCCACAGTTCCCTCTGCTCTCCTTCACTCCACTTTTCTTCCTCTCGCATTAAGGCCCCTTTCTTGTCACCTCGGTTTCCAGGAACGCGGTTTTCTGCAGCTCCACTCTCGCTCGCTTGTAGCTACTCACCTCCTCACTTTATTTCTTCGTTGATTTCGTTCTGTATGATATGGTGTATACAGAGAGGTTGGGGACTCGTGGACACTGGGTCTACGGAGTTTCATCCACTTAGAGGGCTGCGCAATAATCTTGCGGGCAGGTATAATGAAACGGTCGGGCCGACAAAAGCACCTGGCCGCAACAATATCCGCGTTGTTAGCTTTTGCGGCTGCACCAGCTGTGACCGGCAGGTCATCTCGACGGGTCAGCTCCACGTGGACAACGATTGCTTCACCTGTCCCGCGTCGATTTTATATAGGAACTTCTTCTCTGCTCCTAAGAACTTGGGAATACCATAAACCTTTCCACCGGTCTCGCTGAAACGATGCATCAGCCCAGTTCGCAGTTTTTTCACAAGATCGTCGAGAGCAGTTGCAGTGTAGTCGGAAAAAAAAAATTGATTCCCCCTGTGCGTAGCCCGACCTGTTAATAACCCGGACGGATCATAAGTCAGTCGGGTGTCTACCTGCGGCGCGACATTTCACGCGGCCTGTTCCCGGGCAGGTACAATGCAGAAGGCGGTTGCCCACACAGAAACCCAGCTTACACATCCGCCGAGCGATGTAAACTCGCTCGGTCAGTATAAAATCCTCCGGTACTGTTCGCCACGGCGACAAAGCCAGCGCTCGTATTTCAATTCCCCGTGAATCGAATTCGAGTCACCGCCTCCTATCTACGGCCCTCGATAACGGGCAATTCTTTCCCCGGTATCGTTCAATCTGCTCAGCCTCACGTAGAAGCTGGAGAAGGAGAGGACTCGCACTGGTTCCGGCGTCGTTGTTCCGGTATCGCGGTCGATAACGCGGAATTTCACCGATTTCACGGTTAAGGCTGGTCTTTGAAAATCTTGTGAGGAGATCGACCGATTAATCTCGATATTTCTGGAGACTCGAGGGTCCTTGAAGACTTGTAGATGGATAGTGGAGGTCTACTGCCAGAGGTGTATCACAAACGGGTCTAGTTATGCAGAAAGAACTGAAGCTGACAATGAGACACTTTAGTCTGGAGATTTTAATTGTTAAAAAACAGAGCTTTATTTCTATATGGGGATATTTTATTTCTAGTTAGTGTTTGACAAGGATTTTTAGTTGGTTATTTAATAGTGAGTAGTATAATTAATATTATTTTAAATTTTCTGTAGCTTTCTAAGGTTAAAATGGAGCTACGACTTGGTAGTTTTAGTAATTGTATAATGTAAGAATTCTTCTATGGGTTGATCATGTTTTGCAAAATGAAGATATACTGCGTTTATTATTATTATTTTATTTGATATCAACGTGTCAAAACTCTTTATTACATAGCTAAAACGGAGAGTAGATTAGAAATGCGGACAAAGCAACGACAGAAAGTAAAATAAATTAAGTAAAACGCGAGGAGAAAGCAGTGTATCACATTCTGCATATCGCTAGGTGAACCGCACGTTTAAATGAATATAAAGAGTTATTAAAGAAGTCGAGTGTGTCGCAGAAGGTGTTCGCTATTAGACAGAGACATTTGAAACAATTATTATCGTCATAAAGAGTGCAATGCTGTGCGAGTGCAACTTTTTTAAACTCTTTAGTTTAACTAATTCCTTGTCATTTTGAGGTAGCTTTCTACGTAACTAGCTCGAAATGTAGTTTTGGAGCGTTGTTTCTTTCGTCGAAAGTCTCGTTGTAAAACAAGGGCCGTGTTCGAGTGCGCGCATGGAAATATCAATTATTCCGCGGCGCAAGTTATAATCAACGGAAACGCGGAGGGACAAAGAGCTGCAGGAAATAAGGAGCCGCTCGTCCACGCAGAAAGCGAGTCAGTGTTTCGACAAAGAAACCCAATTACACATACTAGAAGCGAATGCAAATGGATGGCGGCCGTTCCATATGAATAAATAAATAAATCCACCGCCACGGGGCGGTGGATTTTTAAGTAAACTCAAATACAGCGGGCAGAGCAACAATGGGAGCGGAAGAAAGTGGAGCACGTGTACGTGTACCGGCCACAATTCATCTTGCGAAGCAATGCAAAGCAGATAGATACCACTTAGCGTGCTCGTCCCACGGAAGCGGTTCATTGATCACCGAACACATATACTCGCTCGCACGCGCACACACACGTACACCAGCTACCCTTACTTCCATCTGTGAGCTTCTATTTAAACTGGCTCTCGTTTTCATTTGGCAGAAGTCACCCCGTGCCGTCGTAATCGGCACATGCGCCAATTGGCAGCTGCCATTTCGGTAATGAATCGGCAACCCGAGATGTCCTTGGCTGATTTATCGGCTGATTAGCATACAGACGCGAGGAACGTTGGGGTTCGCGATAGGGTACACGCATCGACGCGTGTAAGCGTCATTTGAATTTCGGATATTCCCCGATGAAACGGAAGCGCGGGATCGCGGAAGCCAGCCGACTCCTCGTGAGAAATCCGAACCCCGGGGTCGCGAGGGAGCCTGTTTAACCGACGTTCGGTTCACGGAACGTCCGATGCCTCGCGTATTAATAAAAGCTGCTCGCAGCACGCGACGAGAAAGAAGATAGCGGCGGGCGCACCGTCGCCGCTCCTTCGAAATTGAATTATTCCGTTGAGAGGGCTTTATCTAATTATCCGAGAGGAACACGTAGCCCAAATCGGTCGATTAACGCCGAATTCCCGGGGCGACGCGAGGCGACGACGCGCGCCGCGTCAAACATGGCCGATCGATTTATCTCGCGGGGCGCGAACACCGCAGCCGTGTTCCCGTTAAGCAACGATTTATCAAGCGGCCGCGTTAATGTATTCGTAAAAACGAGCGCAGCTGCTGTTCTCTGTGGCAGCGTGTCGCGATACAATGAAGGAGCGCGCGCGCGCGCGCGCACGTATGCGAGCGGCAAGGGGTGGCGATGATTTTTCGCGCGACCCTCCCGACCGCGACAGGAGAAAAAGGAAAGAGCCGGGAAATAGAAGAAAAGGTATCGCTGGATTCGCTGGCGAGCGACGTGGCAGGGAATGGAAGGAAGGACGAAAGAAGGAAAGGAAGAAAGACGAGGGAACAACGAGATTAAAGGTAGGAGGAAGAGAAGGAGCAGCAGTGTACACGGGTGCAGAAGGAGCAAAGAGCGAGGGGGTTTTCAATCGACAATCAATGAAGCGCGTCCGCGGGATTAAAGGTCCAATGGAGAGAGATAGATCTAGATTCGCGGTACTGGCTGAGCCAATCGGATCTGGTTCAAGGAACCCCGGGGACCGCGGCTGTATTTGCAATGCAAAGCAGGCGACCGTGCGTCGTAGCTACCGACGAACGAGAGACCCGCACACGCCATACGTCCTCTTCCTTCGAAACCGTGCTCCTCTTTGTCGCGCCACGACACACATGGCTACGTTCGATTATTTAGATATGCAGATGATCCCGCGGAAAGACCGACCGGGACACGGAATAACCGTGATCCAACCGAGGGAGAGGGACCAACCACCGCAGGGAAATGCCAACTCTCTCTCTCCCTCAACCTCAATTGCGTGTGCACGGAACGGCTAACCCTTGCGATCCTTACCCCTTCTGGATACCACGATCCGGTGAAGTAAGGAACATTCAATAGGATTAGGGTAGATGCAACATTTCTGGCCACTTTAAGGTATTCTACCATTTTTCGACACTTCTCAAAAAATATAATATTTCCGGCGGTGTACTAAACAAAGTATTTATGATGTGAAATTCTCCACATAGGATGGATGTAGTACCAATAAATGAACAAGTACCGGTGAATGGACATGTTTTATTAAAATTAGTAAAATAAGTTTTTAAAATAAGGGACTAATTAATTAGAGACTTCTTTTTATTTCTTGCTTCATATCGAAATAATTTTTGTAGCACGTGGAATCAATCGGGCTGCGAACATAATTTTATAATAGTGTTCATTTATTGGCGACTTTACCCTAATAATGATTTGCAAGCAATTTAAAAATAAGATAATTGTGCACATGGCCAAAAACAGTATAATGGCCACGAACGGTACATCTGCCCTAATTGAAAGTTCCTTTGCTCCGAAATCATCGAATCTCTCTCCCGTAATCATTGAAGGACAGAAAAATTCACGCGATTTCGACGGACCGTCGACAAAGAGACATATAGAATATCTGCAGTACGTGTGATTGTAAAGCAACGTGACTCGCGCGTGCAAGGGCTGCTACCCCCGTCCTCTTCCACCAAAGGGATCTCATTGTTGGCCAGGAATTTGCATGTCGACGCACTTTTCGACGCGTGTTCACGGAAGGGGTGGTCCCTGGCCAGATTTACCCCCACTCGGTATTGGGGATGCTCATTTTTCGGGCATATGCAACGTACTCTCTGTGCTCGATTGTCCTGCTGCTCGGGGCTCCACCGGCGGGTGTCATCGACGCCGACCTCCACCCCGACTTTCACAGCGATTTTCTTGCTGATTTATCGTCCCTTGGCCCGTCGACTCGTTTACATATCGTCCCGAGGCCCTTCTTCTCCCTCGATGACACGAGTGTCCGATGATTTGCTGCTTCGCGTCGCTTACCACCTCCTTCCTCGTGGACAGTTTAGACTCTAGGACTTCTTACTTCTTAGAGTTACGTCTCTTGGAAGCGAACAGACGCGTTAAAAAATACTTGAGCAGAGACTAATTACACTTATCCCTGGCACGTCGGCTTTGGCTGAACATCTCCATCGAACTTCCTCCTCTGTACCCATCGAGAGGCGTTGAACTCACTGCCAAGTCGAGATGAGGGTTTTCCTCGAAGAGGGTGGCGAGTAATCAAGGACATTCCTTCAGATAATGGCTAGAAAATGTGTATTACTATTCGTTAGAATGTTCGTGGGCAGTAGAGTGGAATCTCTTACTCCCAAATGGCAATTAAAACTCGTTTACAGCGGTAATTTGCTAATTACCGAACAATGTTAATGCCGGCGATACCGTGAAACGAGATATCGGTGTAATTACGTAAGCGAGGAAGATGGATCACGGCGTTTGCTACCCTTCCCGATTCGTCCTCTCTCCTCCGCTCGATTTCCTCCTCCTTTTTCGTCCCTTTTCGCCGGATTCGTCTTCACCCGGCGTGTCGACTGTCTCGATTATCGATCGACCACCTTGACGACGGCTCGAGAATTAATTGGGACGACCTCGTTAGCGGCGGATATCGGCGACCATCGAAAAAGAAATCGAGGGGTTTTCGTTTGCACCCGTAAAAAAATCCTGCTCTTTTATTTGGCCAGGTAGAGGGCCTCCGCGTGTAAGAAGCGCAGCTGCCCGAATCAATTTCATTGAACGAATCTTCGTCGAGCTTTTTGCCGGCTATTTTCTTCAAACTCTTTTTTTTTCTCTCTCCCTCCTTCATCCCCGAGCCTTTGTTCGTCGCTCGTGGAATCTTTGTTCCGGCGACCCTTTGAATATTCCCAAGGACCGAGCGGCCCGGCGATGATCCCGTCGCGAGGAATATGCAATTTACCGTGGAGCTTCGCGCATTGTCCAAATTTCTTCCGCGATTCACAGTGGATCCAACAGGTGCCCGCTCCGCGGCGAGTAAAACGACGGATTCTTCAATCACGCGTACGGATCCTCTTCTACGAGATCGGAGTTAAGCTCGACCTCGTCCACGGAGTAATTATGATCCGTCGATTCGTCTCGGCGAATCGTATTCTCGGTTCGCGCGCGCGCCGGCAAAAACGTGCCGCGTTGAAACGACCGAAGAAAGGGAACGGAGGCCGGAGAATAGAGTTGTAAAGCGAACGACGAGAGCTGCCAGTTTTTCCGAACGTGTTTCCTCCGTGGACTCGTGCAGCAACGTGTAGATCGGTCGGATGCACTCACAGAAACACACACACACACACACACAGGCGGCTATATTTATGTGCTTGCAGACAGGATCGCGAGACAGTAGACGATCATTGTTTTGCCCTGTAACGGAACAATTGGAGGGTTTCTTTGAAATATCAATGACCCAAGTCGATTCTCCGAGCTACACTTGAGATCACAAAACTCTCTCGATTCTTCAGAAAAATAATACCAACACTGTTGCTCCACCTCTGGCGCCATTCAAGCTTCAATTCCTGAGAGCCTCTTACGCCAGTCGGATTCTTGCAATTAAAGGCGTCGGAGACCACCAGAGATTTCAGCAGAAAGGCGATGCTCATTGAAAGGCAAACAGAGGAGGCAGTTCCTAAATCATCCTCCAGCTCATTCATGCCGCGGCTCGGCCATATTTCATAAAAGTCCATCAAGTTTTTCCTCCCGCCCCGTGGCCGTTCGTAGCTGGAGGCGCCTCGTGGGAATGAAACCAAAGGCGGAATAGAGTCGTAGAGCCTGCCAGTTTTTCCTCCACTTGCATCCAACGGACACGGCTCTCTTCCTCGGCTCTCCCTTTCGTCCCCCCCGTGCCTTGGTGCGTGTGCGTCTCGAAGGGAGGGACACGCGTGCACACGGCCGACTTGGAAGCGCGAACGCGAGGGGGACACGCGCTAACCTGCAACGCCCGCTGCATACGAGATCGCCGCGTTTTCACGAACACGTATTTCCTTCTCGACACACGGTCGGTTCAGGGGGTTTCAGGGAAGATCGTTCAGAGCCCCTCCGCGAGGATGATTCGTCGACTTCTTCTTTCTCCGCGAGAACGTGGCGACAGGATCCAGGGAGATTCGTCAGGAGGTCAGCGTTGCTTCGCAGAATACTCACACTTCTTGAGAATTTGTTGCTCTGCTACTCACACTTCTTGGGAATTTGTTGCTCTGCTACTCACACTTCTTGGGAATTTGTTGCTCTGCTACTCACACTTCTTGGGAATTTGTTGCTCTGCTACTCACACTTCTTGGGAATTTGTTGATCTGCTACTCACACTTCTTGGGAATTTGTTGCTCTGCTACTCACACTTCTTGAGAATTTGTTGCTCTGCTACTCACACTTCTTGGGAATTTGTTGCTCTGTTACTCGCACTTCTTGGGAATTTGTTGTTCTGCTACTCACACTTCTTGGGAATTTCTTGCTCTGCTACTCACACTTCTTGGGAATTTGTTGCTCTGCTACTCGCACTTCTTGGGAATTTGTTGCTCTGCTACTCGCACTTCTTGGGAATTTATTGCTCCCCGTTACTCCACGAACTAATCTATCCTCCTCAATGTACTCTCTATCCACTGTGTACACAGCACGAGTCTCTTCCCGTTGAGAATAAGTCATGCCACCAAAGTAATGAGCCAAGCCAGCAAAAGTAAACAGACCAGAACACCGTTTACTCGCCGATTTGTAGACAGGGGGCAATAAACATTCGGGGTCGGTTATAGGTGCCGGCGAGGCGTCGATCGCAGTTCACGAGTGCTTGGCGTGCGTGGCGGGCACGCGACCGCGTGGTCACATTCATTCACCGGGATAAACGCGGTTGCCGTCGATCGTGCGGAACTAGTGCTTCCGATTCCCGCGATCGTCCCCGAAGAATCGGGCCTCGGCGTCCACTTGCTTCGAGGGCGCAGCAGAACCCTGGACATGGTGAGTTTTTTTAAAAGTATATACCTATATCACTATGGAGAACACATTTTAGCATCGTTTCACCCTCGCGATTGGGCGACTCGATATCCTATTCCGAAATTCTCAGAGTCTCCATAGGTAAACTTCGGCTCCGATAGTGAGTTAAAAATCTTCCGTCGAAAGCCACGGGGTCTAGGGCAGCAGAGCCAAGATCGCGCAGCGCTCGTAGCTTTTCAAACAAACTCGCACGCACACGCACCCACACAGGTGGGCAGGCAGGTGGGTGCGTGACGGTGTGCGATCACCGTTCTGCGTTCCATTGTCGTGGATGTGTTGGGCATAAAAGAGGCGTGTTAATTCCCGTAACCTTATTGTCGGCCGACTCTCTGCGTGTATCCTAATTCCCCGGAGCCGGCGATTCCTCCTCTTTTATCTCAATCTAAAAAATGCAGAAAATCCAGGGCCTCGTTCCGCGCGGGCCGCGGAACCTCCGGGAGGGATATAGTTATTAAAGGAGCGTTCGTGTAATCGTGTAATCGTGGAATCTCGGAACGAATCAGCCACGTGAATTACCAGGGGGGGTCGTTCCCGTTTCACTCGGCGTCCGTGCCCCGTTAAACGGTTTTATCTCGTAGAAAGTTACAAACAAGCGCGTGGCTCGTGGAACGATGATGCCGATAGGGTCACTGGCTCTTCTAACATCTCCTAATGGGAATTTAATCTGCTCGATACTTGTGCCTCGATTGCTGTGGATTTACAGTGACGAGTCTGCTAATTTAACTCCAATCAGATTCGATCTCACACCTCTTCGGAATAGCTTGCAATCTACCGTCTCCCCGTTCCTTCTCCAAGGAGAGAACGATGCAGAAACTGGATTAGTCCAGCTTTGGGTCAGGCTCTATTCCCCGCAACGTCGTCCCTGGCACCTCGTCTATTCCCCCCCAACGAGCTGCTTCGGTATTCAATTTCAAGCGGCCGCAATTTGTCTCGCGAAATCGCCAGCCGAATGCGAGCTGGCCTGCATTCGCCGAAAAAGGTCACGGTTTTTCGCAAACATCCGATCGATCGGGCCCCCAACCCGTCCCGTCCACCGCGATTTCCACAAAAGAAACTGCGCGACGGGGCACGCGCTGCTGATAGAGTATGATAGCTGCATTCCATCGGTTGCAACATGTGTGTCATACGAGACGTGCTTCGATTTTCTATCGTTTCGATCCGATCGCCGTGACTTATTTACGGCTCGCGGAGAGACCCCCAAGCCCTCGGAATTAATCGGCCGAGTTTAAGCTGATTTCAGGAGCCCTCCGCGCGACGCTACGCTACTAGAGTGTTTCTTCGCGCGGTGTCGAGTTCCGATTCCTGCTCCAATTCGCGCCCGCTCGGGAACTATCGAAAGTCTGGGGTTGCACGCCGTGGAAAAGAAAATGGAAAAGCGGGAGAGATTTTTAGGGGGGATGCTTTCTCCTCCCCTTACTCGTTATTATTCTGAACCGTCAGATTCTTGGTCGGAAGTTAGTGGGCTTTCAGGGTAAAGAGGGAATTGAAATTGAGCTAGAATTAAAAGAAATCTATTAGAAAATGTTCCACGGGCCAATGGTGATACTATATAGTATGGAATTTGATTTTTCACACCTACAGTGTTTTCTACAAGGACACTTGAGTTGGTGTCGACGATCTGTATTTGATTGGAGCGTTCTTACTCCCCGCTATTAAGCAAGAAACGAACCAGCAGAACTTTCCTGTTCCAATCTGATACTATTCGCGATCCTTGGCGCTCGAGACGTCGAATTTGTCGCCTAAGCGGCCGGCGATCGCGCGGGCAAGATAAATCGTTGCGAAACGAGCCTGTTGTTAAATAGTTTAGCGTCGTTGTTGGCACAATAACGGATGGCCGTGCGTTTCGCAAGAATGACTCGCCGCCGACTGTCGTAAATTTTGTTTTGAAAAATAACCCGTTCCCCGGGACGATCCGCGCCGGGAAAACACCGCTCGTAGATTAGCTCTTTCGCTCGACTGTCCGTCGATAAACATTTATCGCCACCACCGGGCGTCTTCGATTGCAGTAAATATTGCATTTATTCGAGCATCGACGGTGTTCGATTGCCCGGGCGTAGAAACCACAACTCCGACATTTTTCGCCGATGATTTCGAGCCCCCTCTTCGCGTTTCGAAGCAAGAAACCGAACGGGATTATTTTCGTCAAAGTAGAGAAAGGTGTTGCGCAGGAATCGGTGAAGCCAGAGACACTTTGTTGCGTCAGATATCGAACAATCTTGAGTCCGCCGGTAGAAACTAGCTCGACATACGTATTTCGATCGTCGAGAGATCTGCTCGGCATGGAAACTGTGCTCGGTGTATCCGCCAACGAGACAACAGATAACGAGCCGTATTTTCCAATAAGTCGTCCACGATAATACCACCATTACCATTCCCGCTCAACTATGAACCGCGTGTTTCCGCGCGTACAACGAGTTTTTATTGTCCCGTTCTTGCCCGCGTTATTCAGACATAATGGCGAGCGGGACGATTGCGACACAGCCGTTTCACGATACAGAGGACAAAAGAAATTTACGATCGTGTGCGCTTTGCATACGTCACGGTCACGACGTGTCTACTTTTCCCCATCAACGCCTCACCAGGAGTTCACCGTCATATCACCTGAAATAAATCTCCCTAGCCGAGCAACAGTTTCCCCTTATCCGACTAATTCCATCGATTCGTTAGACGACGCCTTGGCGCGTCACGGAGGATGCCGCGGCCGCTGGGACAGCGGCGAGAGCGCACGGGTGAAAATCTGGCCCGTGCCACCGGGGGGACCCGTTCGGTAATCTTAAATATCACTAATTCACTAAATCACCGTTTACCGGGGCTAATCTGATGCACGGCCGCCGGCCTGGTCGCATCAATTTCATTAACCCCCGGGCCCATCACGAAAAAATCGAGAGTCGTAAATTAAAAAGCAGTCCCAGGATGTGTCCACCGGTAGCTGTCTGGACCCTTAAGCCCTCTTCACAGTTCCCAGAATAACTCTACTATCCTAATTGACCATAGTTCGTTGGGCTGCGTGAGGTGCATAACTTGAAGTGACATTTTTTCGAACAGCCACAAATGTAAGCTCTGAGAGAAAATAAATAGCTTAAGGGGAGGTTCCGATCTATAGCTCAAAAAAATAGGTGGTCTTTAGGAATTAATTAAAGGAAAACTACTATATATAATTTAATGGAACTTTTTGCATTGTATTAAGGATGTCTTAAATTATAGAAATATATTTTTTGTTTTATAATGGATTATTGCAGGCGGCACTGGGGAGTTGTTAAAGTCAAGGCATAAAAAAATTCATCCAAATCGGTGGGACCTGTATCTCCAAAAGTTATTATCCGATTCGACTGAAACATTTTTATACTTTTTTTTAGAAAATAACGACACTTGAAGTTTGAAATCACTTGTTCCCTATATTTTTCGTCCTTCAACGCCTTCGGAAATTATAAATTGTCAATTTTTGTATTTTTTCTTATTTCCCCCCTAGCCAGATGTAGATATATCTTTCAAAATAAAAAAGTTTCAGTCGAATCGGGTACCGTTTTGCGAACATTGCTTCGAGAAAAACGCGTTTAATGTTTTACGTGAGCGCCGATGCATTATAGTGCCTATAACTTCGGGAATTTTACGAAGCAATCCTTTTAAACACGTATTCCTAAAAGGTTGAAGATTCGAAAAATGAAGTTAACTTCCACTCTACCATAGTGTCAGAGTCGTACCTCCCCCACAAAACAAACTTCCCCCACGATACTCGATAGTTTGGAACACATCCTACCAAAATCCCTAAAAAATTCTCTGAGCACCTGAAATCATTCTTCACATCTTTGTTTTCCCATCACAAATTATACTCCACATTCTCACACGAAATTAACTTCCACTCTAGCATAGTGTCAGAGTCGTACCTGCTCCACAAAACAAACTTCCCCCACGATACTCGATAGTTTGGAACACATCCTACCAAAATCTCTAAAAAATTCTCACATAACGTCACAACGTGTCCCAACTGGGTTGTCTTGTCTCGCGCGACCAAGTGTGTAACAGGCTTAAGGAGCGACCGTATTGGAGTTATACTTATGCGTACACGGTGTGTACCTGGCCTGGGCCGAGTGGGGGAGGGTTGGGACCTCACAGGCACGATTAACACGTGTCACGCGTCACACACATACGCCCGTTCATCTATCTTTTCACACTTGCACGGCCGTGCACGCGCACAGGCCCGACTGCCCGCGTGGGCACACGCGCGCGCAACAGTCCATATATCTACCTAACCCGCCACCAGTCACCATGTAGGACAATAAAGGACAGAGGTGGTACGTAACATTTCCATACATTCCTGGGCAGCAACGGGCCGGCCATTTAAGAATTTCTCGCCGTACTGGAACCGAGGTGAGGTCCCGTGCATTTCAATTGGCCGACACGCGCCAATTCTCGCCACGAAAATTCACCGCGAGGAAAGAAAACGCGTCACGAACGTGGGTCGTCGCGATTGCAACCGTTCCTCCGCTCCGTCTCCTCCCTCGATTCTGATAGACGGCTGGTAGGCCCCAAGGAACTCGAACCAGCCGAGTTGCCGTCCCAGCGATACAGAATTCACTAAATGATCTTCGAGTGCGGATCGACGGATCGCTGGGTCCTTCGATGCAAGGGATCAAGGGAAGTACCGATTGCACAATGGTCGTTCTCGCCTTCCAGCATTTGCGACGACAATTTCCGTTGTATATTCAGGGGAACGAGGATCAGCTTCGTTGTTAACGCAACGTCGAGGCTAATTACTCGAAATTTGCATGAAATACAGAGGTGGAGCAGGCCTGCCAGACGACTTACGCTCTTAATCCCCTACGCCGAAAGAAACCGTCCTAATAGTGTCTTAACGGCGTCCCGAACACGCGAGCGTCGTTCCTCATTTCCAGGAGGCAGACATTCCTCTCGCGGCGTTCGTTGCACTTGCCCGATTAATCAGCATAATACTAATTGCGACAGGCCGTCGCCAGCTGCGTTCATTTCCAGCGGCTCTGCCGGGGAATCAGCTTTGAATAAGTCGCCCAGGCCGGTGAAAAACAATGGTGGTTTTAGGGTACCGTTTCGCGCGGCAAACGCATCCACGCGTTTCCGTCGATTTCACGACCGCTCCTCGAGGCGTTTCGAGGAGGATCCGATCTATATGCGAGCGGAGTAGACGGGCATGCTTCCATTCACGAAGAAATCATGCGCGGCTGCGGAAATGAACGACCGTCGTCTATATTTAACCTGTCGACTGACGACAGGAAGGAGCCTCGACGTGCTCGTCACATCGCCACCGAACCGAACACATTTTAAGGCTCTCCGCCGCCTTTTTCTTTCACAAAACTTTTACGCGTTCCTTGGCCCAACCGGCCGCGCTGCCATTCCGTCTGTTACGTCGACCTGCCGCGTTTTATTTTCCTTCCTCCTGGCTTTCCATCGTTATCTATCAGCGGGAACCTCTGCGCAAAGTATTGCGACCCTTTGGCAAGGACATTTTCAGCAATGGAACTATGGACCGAGTATCGGAAGGAGAAGAGACTCGATCGAGGGTAGGGACCGTGTGAGAATTAGTGAGCGCTGACGGTTCCGTAGCGATCGCCAGTCAGAAATCGATGGAGCGTCGGACTTTATTAGGTGTTACAGGGAAATTTTCGAAAGTGTTTGGCGCCCGTTGACGTTTCTTCCTCGTTTTGCGCGTGACTGAATGCGCGCGCGCCGCTCGACGTATATATACGTGTTTCCTGGCGGTCACGCAGTCGCGTGAAAACGTGTCGCGAGCGTGCCGTAATGGTACGGACGAGCCTGCCAGCGGTGGAACGAAACGGAGTGTGTCGAAAGCGCGTACAAAGTATCTCTAATCGTCCCATTGTATCGTTTCTCCTTTGTCCATTCTCGCGGGTGAAAGCTTCGTTAAAACCCGATCGCTAATGCCCCCTTGTTTTTTCGCGAAAACAGTCCGGCCCAGCGCGCTGCACGCAGCGAGGATCCAATTGGCATCCCTCGATGCAGATCATTCGAGTCTCTCTCTCTACCACCATAAGCACCTCGCGACAACTTTTTTCCATCCATATTCACTGCATTCGGAGATTGCGTCTCTTCCAAAATGGACGCGGTAGTCGATCAGCAGTCCCAATAAGAGGAGAGTTTTGTTTTCATTTGAGAATGTTTGAATCGAAGCTATTCAATCTCTCCCTTCGACCATTTCTATCACACTCCGAGTACACTAATCCCTGACGATTCCCAGCGCCGTACCGGGTGATTCCGAGATTCTGCGCTTCGCGGAAGCTCGTCAAAGGGTGAGGCATATCTTCCGAAGTGGTAGGGGCGCGTGTCCCGCGAAGGAAGCGCGTGAAACACGCGTGCATTCCATCGATTCGGACGTGTAAACGCGCGCTGGAAGTGCGTGCCCGCCTCGAATCGAATCGGATCGACTCGAATCGACTCGAATCGAGATACGAGGACGGGTGTTGCGAATGCGTGTGCTGACGGGGCCGAGAGGGGGTTGCGGGGTGGTCCCGACGGAGCTCTGGTTTCGCCAGCCCGGGGCTACTTGCACCGAGGAGAATGGTCAAGAACCTAATACACCTAATACGAGTATTAGGCTGTTTCTATCTATACCCCATATATACCTCGACGCAACGGTCGTTCGCCAGTGTCGCCGTTTCCTCGACTAACTACCTGGTTCCCGTCCTATCAAACAAATGGTAACCATGCAAGCTCTCGATACACGGTGCTTTCATTTGAAAATTCTCCTCGGATGATATTTCCAACACCGTCCGGTATCCCGGCTGCCACGAACCGAGTGGAAATTCGACGTGGCCGGCGCAAGCTCGGCCGAGGATCGTTTCCTGAAACCGAAGATCCCGGCTAATCAGGCCGGCTCTCGATAGCCCCCTAAATCATTCGCCGACTTCCGCGTTCAGGGATCGGCGAGCGTCTTCCGCGAGACGTATCTGGCACGATAGATCGCCCCGGCATCGTAAAATAATTCAGCCGTCAGGGGTCCGCGGGTGAAACGATCGATTCCGTATTATCCGTCGTTTTATCCGTCGATTTATCTAACCGTGCCGGCTCCGCGGAGCGGATGCAAAGTGGAGCACACGGTGCACGGCCCGGCTCGCCGGCTCCACCGGGCAATATCTCTCCACGGGTATTGCTGTGCCCCGGACAAACTGGATATCCAGTTTCCAGCATTTCTCGCTTCTCCACGCTTTCGAGAGGCCCTAATCCCCCGGTGTCTCGTGGAACGGCCTCAGCAATAAAATCGCGGCGGCGCGCGCGCGCGCGCATAAGACACGGCCCACGGTGAAGAAATAATTTCATCACTGGCCGTGGACTGTGCATGCGACTGGGTGCACACACTGCACCGCTGCCCTGGCCAGAACAGAACCAGAATCGCTCGGTTGTTGTTCGCTGCGCGGGAATGCATCCTCGCGGATCGGCTTCTTGGCCCTCCGGGCATTCTTTTGAACCCGTTCCTCCTGCGTCTCCGCTACTAGCAGACCTATCCCGAGGAAACTCCGTCCGGCGTTTAGAATCGGGGCGAACCGCCAATGAACGGTGAAAATTGGAGCTTTCGACTCCGTCAAATACCATCCGCATCGAAGATTCCACTGAAGAATTTTGTGAAAATTATTTGGGCGATCTTCAACCGAGGATCGAGGAGGAATGGAAAGGAGTCTATTGCTCCTGATAGGAAGGCGGTCGTGGCGTACGATCGATCGGACGCTGGTCGATATCTGGCAAGTATTCCGGCTCGTGGCCGGTCACGATAGCCTCGAAATTCGCGGTAGTCGTCATAAATCTGCGGATCTAAGCGCTCCCACCGGCACGATCTGGCCCGAGATCTAACAAGTTGCGCGAATAACGGGGCCATTAAGGCCGATATCGAAACACGGAGCCGATATTCTCTCTCTCTGGCGTCGAAACGCGACAATGGCTGTCTCGTGCACGGCTGGCAATTAAGAGCGACCGAACCGTTTGCTCGTCAACGCGCTAATAACTCTCCCCTGCGCGCGATTAATGACCCTCAACGTCCACGCGATTCCAGATCCAGGACACGATCTCGGCTAACATATCCATCTTGCTGTTTGTCGAATTTTAGAGAAATTTCGAACGCCGGAACACCTCGTCTATTGCAATTCTAACTCCATTTCGGGGCATAGTTCAGGGGTTCTCGGAAATATTTCGGAACGCGATCGAGGCGATAATTCCATTAATGTTCAGTTAAATCGAATTAAACTACAACATCTCTGGCTTGCTTCTCGAGCCGAGAGCGTAGGAATTCATTCCCCTTAAGCGTCTTTGATGGATCAATCACGGCGCTTATGGTGACGTTCTGGTTTGCTGTTTTCCTTCAGCGAGTCGATTGAGTTGCGATCGTCGGCGATATCCTTGCTACGATCGTGACTGGTGTGCGGCAATTTTCTTCGGTGCTTCAAGCCTGTGCTAAATATAGCTTTTTCCAGCACGATGGGACGCCGAGTTGGTTCTCCCCAGTGTCTGAGCGCTCCGATTTTCCCATTAAACGTATCGGTCGTTTCGATCATCGAATAGCTGAGCATCCGAACACCGGTGTTTACAATCCTGGCACTGAACAGTCGAAGAAAGTATCTCGGCTCTGGCGGAGCAGAGATCTGCCCCGAAACGGTCCGTGGATCGCGAATAAACGCGACGCCACCCGTCTGTCGCAAGCGATTCGCCGATAAGGCGATTATTTTTGGAAGGATACGTTCCAGTTTCGTGCAGGACAACGACGATGTATAGCCGCTCACGAGTAGATCTAGATTTCGCGCGCGAGCGGCTAGACGCGCAAACCTGATCCGCAATAACCGGCGGGTAGAGGCGTAAATTCTGTTCCACGAGGTTTCTAGATTATCGAAATACCAGTACTAGGTGGAATCAGGTTCCGTGCTCCAGATTACCGGGGCGAACTGCGAAGCTATCGGTCGCCATGACCATTTCAGGATTATTAATCTTGGTCACCGTTGCCTTCTGTTCGCGCGCCGCGAGATAAAGTCGAGCGGCCAAGCCTGCCGGAAAAATAAATCTACGCCGCCCCGTGAGCCGCGCGTCGAGTTGCTCGCTCTCCGAGGTCGCCGTACGTGCTCCCTGGCCGACTTCGATACCTCGAATTTTCCCTCCACGCGACAACCTTTCCGTGGAACTCCATCGGTAAACCGTGGCGGGGTCTCGGCAACTTTTTCGACGCCACTCGGTCTCGCTCCTTTTCGAGTCGAGGTGGCATTAAGTTAAGGAGCGAGATCTCTTGCCTCGAAATCGCAGGACGAAGGAAGGGGATGGGGACAGCCCTCGATCGGCCTTGGTAGGTCAGGAGACCTCGCCGGGAGTATAAGCGAAACCGCGGAGCCGTTCCATCAAATCGGAAACACGAGAGCTTGATCGTTCGAAGACACGGCTCGTTCGCGGAATCGGGGCTTGCTCTCTTCGGAATCCCGGGGGAAAAAAGAAGACGCTCCCGGGAGGATGAGAGCGGGGCCAAAGAGTTGTGCCCGTGGTTCCCATTTAGCTCAGTCGGAGAAAGAGGTAGAAGAAGGGCCTTGGACGCGAAAACGATATGGAAGAAGAAGAGATTTTCGTGGCCGGGCCTCCCCTTTGTGCGCACGACCAGCCACGTTTTATGCACAAAAGACGTGGGAAGGGAGAGGGGGGGAGGGCGCGGGAGGAGGAGGCGGAGGTGGAGGAGGAGGAGGAGAGCAGAGGAGCGCGGCGGTTCGTTATGCCCGGTTCGCGAGGACAATTAATTATCTCCTGATTCCTTCTAAGAAAACCAGTCCAAGTACAGTCGAGCGGGCAGCGCGCACGGACGCGAGCACACCGAGAGGACGCGCACGCACGCACCCACACGGGCCCGCGACACAGCGCTGTTTTATAGACACATATGATGGAACACTCTCAGGCCGATCGTGTTTCAAACCACAGAGAGACTTAACTGAGAAACGACACACGTTGCTGCCCGGAGACCAGGCTTCGACTCTCATACCCTCTTCTCGCTCCTTGCGGTCCTGCCCGATTTTCATTGTCTAGCACGAGAGAATCTCGCGTCCGATTCGTGGACGAAAGCTGCGGGAGAATTTCGGGGTCAAAGGATATCTCCGTGGGTGCAACAGGTCGCCCTCGTGGCAATTTGTGCGTTAGGTCTTTGGCTTCGGGATCTTCGAGCTGTGGACCTTGAGCACTTCTAACTGTGCCTACGTTTTCCTCTGAAACTGGTCTGACACTTGGCCATCGATATTCTTTGATCGATTGCCTAGCTGCTGGTCAAGCCTGCTTCCGAAATCTCCATATTCCTATCGTCTCGTGAAACATTCCTCCACTTCCAATCACACTTCAACTGTCCTACGTGAAATCAATCTATCACCGTGCGATTAAAGTCCCTGGAGTGTTTCGTCGTTGGCAACTCGATCTCTAATTTTTTTTTTTTTTGGGCCAGCGAAGGTGGGATTCCACTGAGACAACTTTTTGGCAACCGACAACATCGCCGCATCTTTTTCTCGCGTGCAATCGCTATCGCACTCATCGCATGCGACACGTTGCCTTGCGTTGCCTCAGTGGAATCATCCCGCCTTAACACTTTCCACCGAAAAACTGATCAAACATCCGAAGCCTTCTCAGTCACTGTCGACCGAACGAGCCCAGATTAGACGGCTCGCGGCGTCCTTCGATCAGCCGAAGTTCCACCAGTTAGGATCGACTCCGCCGTCCCTCCCAATGATACTCACATTCTCCTCCGTGTATCGATCTAACGTCTGGCCATCAAAGTTCGCCATTCGACCGGTTGCGAGCCATTAACCCGTCTAATCGCGCCGAGCCCACGGATAAAGACATCCATCATCATTAGAATGGCTAATTATCGCGAGCAGTGAACTTTCCTAGTACAGATCGGACCTCTCCCCCACCTGCAGCCCCGTTTCATTAGCGATCAGAGGAAACTAACGGCTCGGCGTTCCCACCGCGGCCATCTGGATTTCCAAAGTAAATCCGTCGTACGGCTCGCGCGGACACGTGTACGGGTACGTGACGTGCGATCGGCCATCAGCAGATCCCTTGAAGAATCGACGGCGAACCGAGAGGCTCTCCTTTTCCACCGCGTTTTCCCTCTACGCCCCCCTGTCACCGTCCCCGACACACCGGGTTCACCCGTTTCGATTTTCTTTATTATTCCGTGGAGCTTTGCGAGCCGCGTGACACGTTCACGGCATCCGGCCGTGTACGTGACGTCATACGAGCTATATTCCATCGGTGAACCGCGTTGCCCATATGGTCGCGACGGTCCCCCATTCCCCCCGCGACTCGCCGTATCGACACTCCTCTCGATTCGCGGAGAAACGCTTCGATTTGCCCTGAGAATCCTATGATATCGCTTTTCCAGCTGTTCATCGATCCTGTATCTCCTCTGAAAGTACACTCCGCGATATTTATCTCCCAGTAGCCTTCCGTCCATTGCTCTCCAGATCCGTCACAACCCTCTCCGCGCGCGCGCGCATCATCGTCCCCCGCGAGGGCAACCCCTCGAATCGCGGCGGAGCGCAGAATTCCACGAATGGGCAAGGTCGATTCGGATTTTGCGCGTGGAGGGTGCGTTGTCCGCCCCCGTGGAACCTGGAAACTGATGTTCGGCCCCCGACTAAGCGGCTCGGGCGACGGGGGTGAACGAGGGTGCCGGAGGGTTGATATAGGCCAGCCAACCCCCGTGACACCCCCAGCAGTGGGCGTAACCGAGCTCCTTTTTCCCGGCTAGACACTGCGAAGTCGCAAGAGCCGCGAAACTCCGGCGACTTGCGGGGGCCCCGGGCTGTTTTGCCACGGGAAATTAGAATAATTCGATGATACGTAACTGTTGCGGCCAGAGACAACGGGGACGGGCTCATTTGAATATCTGTATAATCGGAACGCCGTTAGGGCGGATCCAGAAAACGGCGGAGCCTGTCGCCGACACCTTTCGGTCCCTCGTCCCTCGGTCCTCTCTAATCGACCTAAAAAGATTCCTTCCGGCTTCTTCTGGCCACTCCTGGCCCTCTCGTTAACGAAGGAAACGATATCTTCTGGGCCGTGGCCTCGAAACTTCATTACTCTCATTCCGTACTTGGCGCTTGTGCTCACGAATCTTCTCTCCGCCTTAGATCCTGTGCAGGATCACACTTATTAGCATCTATTTTGCAAATCCTCTCCTTCCCTCTCCAGCAAATTGCTCAAACTTCCACGGATTCTAATGAATCACCCCAGCAGCGGTAATTCGATCCAAGGATCGTTGAATTTTTCTTCCCAGCCACGAGCTTTATTCGAAATGGAATCAACCGCTTCTTTTTTCCACGAAGAGCTGGCAATACCGCCAAGGATCCTTGGAGCGCGCGCGCGCGCGCGAGTTCGGCCGACCAAGGAATTCATCAGCCAAAGGTTGGCAAACGTGCACCACCATAAAACCGAGTGATTTACGCCCGACACTTTATGGGCCGGAGCCAGACGCCACGGCTTTGCGAATTTTTCGTCGATTTTCGGCCGATGCTAGCCGCGCCAGCGACACACCCTTTTATTCGTCGCGCTTCCCACCGTCGATCGCTATTTTTTCGCCCGCGATCGGCCGCTCTGCCTTCGAGATATCGGCGATCCAAGCGGGAACGGACGCGGCTTTTGGCGCGGACGGTACGGCCGTATCGTTTCGCTCGGGGCCAGGCTCGAGAACTATGGAAAAATCTGTTTCATTACACGCGTTCGTAACGTCCACGGCTGGATGCTTGATGCACCTCTCCCCCTTCGCCGTTTCCTTCGTCTCGCTCGCTCGTTTCGTCTTCCCTTTCATCCGTACCATTGACGTTGCGAATTTTTCCAAGCGCGCATCCAACGACACCGACACCTTCCCCGAAGTCGCCTAAAACGACTAAAACGACCCCCCAGAGTGGACTCTGAAGAAAAAAAACACTTAATGCCTCTCTTATTATCGCCCAGTTTTTTTCGAAACCATATTTCATTCCACTGTCATCGCTAAAAAAATCAGGTTTCGCACGCCGGCCCGCGAGCCGACGATGGATCGTAAATTCCACAATCGCGGGTAGTTACGGCGTGGTCGCAGTTTTTCACAGTTTTTTTGCGACCATTATCTCAGCCCGTCCGCTGTGAAATGGTGGTTTCCCCGCTTGAGGAATACCGGCCCCCTGAATGGGCTTCGAATTGCCTGGGCCTTCGAGGAGGTCAACGGGAGGAAATCGTCGATCGAAACCTGTCAAAATATTTTCGAGTGTCCTGCCCATTGTCGAGCGATTTTCCGGGGGTCGGCGGCGACCGGGGGGGTCCTTGAACAGGGTCAGTGTTCCCTGGACTGTCCCAGGATCGAGAGGAGGGAGACGGTCAGGTATTAACGGCTCAATTTCACAGACGGACCCCTACTAAATTCCCCGGAGGAATTTTCTCGTCCTCCGGGTCAGGTGCCACTGTGTCTGCCTTTTCCCCGCAACCAATGAGCCGTGCCTTTTGCCTGCGATGCAGATATCGCCTCTTTCTCACCCGAGTCTCTCCATCTCTCTCGCTGCGCGCTTCCAAAGACGAGCCATTCACCCCGAGATACATTACAAAGTCTATCCAGTTTCCCTCTTTCGTCCGCTTTCCCCCAAAGTGGCCAGTGTCTGAAAAAAAGGAAGAAAGGGAAGAGCCACTCGCGTTTCGCCCGATTTTCGGTGTCTGAAAAAAAAACGCTTCGGTAGAATAGAGCTTTCCACGCGATTCTCCCGATCCTATGACCGAGAATTTATGACGGAAGGGAAGAGGCTCGAGCCAATTTGTCCCACGCTCGCGCGTTTGATGGACAGTGGACTGGTCGAAATTTCTCGGCCGTAAATCGCGTTCGTGGCTATCGATTATCGATATCATCGCGGGCATTAATCGCCTTGGACGTTGGGAACGGGCGGCTGGTAGCTGGAGGAAATAACGAGGGATTAAAGTGATAAGGAGCCGCCCAATAAAAGGTCGTTGACGTCCCGATGACGCGTGCACTGGCTGCATCTCATCAAAACGCGCAAACACGCGTGTGCAGCGCCGCAGACGTTCACGTGTGTGCACTGTGCGCCACCGAACCGACACACCAGTGTTTCTTTCTCGATAGCAAGCGATAGTCGGCTCTCTGATGTTGTCAGTGGAGCTTTTTCGAATGGGGCTCTTTGAACCCGCAGGATCCGCGACACTTCACTTAGGGAATCGTCCTTAAATTACTTCGGGCTTTTTGGGGGGAGGGTCTCGTGAATTTCTTTCGTTTTAAAGAAAACGGTGTTTCATCGCACACAGGAAAGGGAGTTAACCCTGAACTGCTATACTATTTTTTTTAAACGTAACTGGTATACTGGGGTCGTGGCAGACCCCAAATAAAAAAGGACACAGAAATTTGTAAAGTCGAGACTAGGTCAACCTCTGTGAATATTTTGTTCTTAGGTACTTAATGTATAAAATAATAGAAACGCAGAAAGATTTTAAACGTAGAAATTGGTATTATAAAATTAATTAGAAATTCAATTTGCAAACTTGGACATCAAAAATTTTGCAGCGAAATTTGCGAGCTTGGCCGACCTCAGGATACCAGTTAAGGGTTAAATGAATTACATGACCTTTAAATTACTGTTAATAACTGAAACAATGCAATGTAAACAAAATATCATGGAAGGGAATGAAGGGAGGGGAGGGGGTTGGAATATAAAATCGCCAAAATTACCCTTGCGTGATTTAAGAACGGCCGCTAGAGACTTCGTGTTTGCTTCAGGTGATCTCGACTACTTAATCTAAATTAAATCCATTCCGCCTCCTCTGTTCTTCCCTATATCTCCCCACAACTTCCACCCATCGTGTCGCAACTGAATACTGAAAACGAGCAGCCTCGTTTCGCTCGAACAGTGTCTGGGACGGGACAATTGCTGGAAGAATAGGCGCGTCGCGGTACGTCCATCGGTAACATTAAACAATCGCAATTGACGAAGCGACGCGGTCGCCTCGAATAGAAAGCGCAATTATCGGAAGAGCGCACAAAAGGCTCCCACTTAGCGAATTCCATTCTGGAACGGGAATAACGATTGCGATGCGAAAACTCGTCGTCGAATGTGAAAGTTCAAGCCCACGGAATGCAAGTAAATATTCCGCGGAGCTTTTAAGTGCAGCGCGTTACCTGTTGCAACCAGCCACTACCGGGCTCGTTCGAACTTGTTAGCCGGTCGTTTAGCACATTGTCGCTAGTAGATCGGGGATCGCGTACAATGCGTACACAGACCGTGAAATATTGGCCGTTTCACGGCCCGCCTCGCGTTTCTCTGTATCGTTGGAACCGCTTCCTGAACTCCCTACTTCCAACCTCAACCACGCTAGAATTATTTAGTCCACTGTCCATTTAAAATGGATCAAAGGGTGCCCAACGTGATATTAGAATTTCAGAATTTACTAACCACAGAGTATGAAATTTCTTAAATTATTATCGAGCCGTGTGCAGCTGTATCGGCCCAAAAAATCGTGAGGAAATTCTGAATGCGATCGACGGGACGGCTGGCGGTCGCGGATACACGCGTTGCATTCTTATCGAGTCACCATTGTTTCCTCGACTTCCCAATTAAATGCCCTATACGCAGCCACGTCGTCGAGGTCCCCTCTGCTCCCCGCCGCCTCGCGATCGTTCCCCGATTCATCCTCTTCCCGTTTCTCCGTCTCTCTTACCCGGGCACGTAGCTCTGTTCTCGTTCGTGGGGAGGCCGTGAATGGGCGAGCAACGCGATTCCGGGAATTTAAAAACGGGAAGGAATTCGTAGAGAAAGGCGGAGGAGAAAGAAGGTGTCCACGGGACGGAGAAGGAGGGAAGTGGATCGGAGGAGGGCAGAGGGACACGCCGTTCTGTGTGATGTAGGCAGAGAGACACGTGGTGGGTGTGAGCTACTGGTATTTTATTGTTCGCCGGTGTGATTTGTGGTGTTGTTGTGTTGTCGTGTAGACGACTTGCTACACAGGGTGTACCGGTTCGTTTAGAAGGCCTCTGACTGCGCGACGCCGCGCCGCGGACTAGCGTTTGGTAGCGCTTGGAAATTCAGAACCTTGGGGATCGATGGATAGAGAGATTTCCTTAACAGATAGAGGATTTTCCTTGACACGCTGCGGTGCCGGTTAATGAGCATTGTATGTAACGTGTCACGGTATCAATAACTCGCGCGCGCTCTTGTCGGTGAAATATCGCTGCCGTTCCTCCGATTGCTGTTCGAAGGTGGCTCGATAGGAAACATATAAGCGCAGACTTTGCTTCCTTGCCGTTTGTCTCTCCAAGCACTCAGCTTTCCCGTCGAGCTCCACTTATCGTTAAGAATCTCGTGATTTTTCGTGCAGAAGTCCGTTCGACTGAAACTCTACAAACCTACTCGGAGTCAGAACCGGCGAATCGAATTCCCAGCGGACTGCACGGATCCAGGATTAGATCGGATAAGGTCAGACGGTAGCGGGAGGAAACGTTCCTTCTGCGAACGCGTGGGCTACCAAGGTATCCCGAAGAAATGAGTGTAACCTCGTCGGTATGCAAGTATTATGTGTCTCGTGGAAACGGGATATCCCCGACTTGACTCCGGCAAACAATCGATACCGGAGTAAAGGAGTCGATACTCGAGTGTACGCGGACTCCCGCACAGGGGCACTCACACAGCTTCGACTTTCACGCCTGTACACGCTCGGAAAGCGCAGGTATGCGCGATCTTCTCATGACGAACGTCCAATCGATTCCCACGACGGTCGAGTGCTTTCCAGAAAAATCCACGATTGCGTTGCCTTTCGAAACGCGGGGCATTGCGGGTTCCTACGCCTTCCGCCGCGTTCCCACCCCTGTTTGCCCTCGCAGGGAGATAAACGTCGCGATATTATTAATTGCCCGGCAGCGGAGGGCAGGTACAGAGCGAACGGAGCGAGGAAGGGAACTTTGACTCTGTAACGACGCTGCCTGCCGAATAAGACTATAAATTCGTCTGCGTAAATCACGTGGGAGGGTAACGACACGCGAGCAAGGAGGGTACTTTTTTCCGCAGGTTCGCGCGGGCGCGCGCGCGCCTGTACGATCCGCGTACACTGGGTGGATGTTATTGGTGGCAGGTACACGTGTGTTCCCGAAGGGAAGCACGGACGTGGCCAAGGGACAGGAAAGTACAAGTGTTTCGAGGAACGCGTAATTTATATTCGAGGGCCGTCGACGGGCCGCGCGGCGAGCAACACGGTTTTATGTGCCTTTCGGGAAACGAACGTTACGAGGCAATTAATTTTTCGAAAATCCCGATTATAACGACCACCCTTCGTTTCGCCGCGTCGCTATAAAACGCGCTAGCACGCCTCTATATCGCTCCACCGCCGGGTCCACGCGAAATTTATCGTCGTCCTTCTGGCGAATTTGTTGTCTCAACGTTGCGCACCTTTGATCGCCGCTCTTCAGAGGCGATAGAGTATTAGACTAGCAAGAGCTTGCCTATGTACCGTAGAGACACCTTCCTGGAATTTTTTCACGCTGCCCGGATCGACCTCGACGCCTCCTCCCAGGCTAAAGAACAGAGTTTCCTAGCCAGGACCGTGGAGCTAAATTAATAATCGCGTTCTCCTTCGTTGCCGCGTCTAACGATCGCAAAAAACGGACCCAAATCCGCGATCCAAGAGCGGCCGTAACGGTGCCCGTGTCTGCGGGGCAAAAATCCTCGATTTCGTCCGCTTTTTCCAGCAGGAACGGTGACTCCGCTCGGCTCGGTCCCGCGAGCAAGAGGTTCTAATTAGTTTCGAAGTTCCTCCTCGGGTGTGAGGGTCTCTGTCCGCTTCTGAGGCTCTCTCGCTCGTACCAGGAAGTTCCAGCGCCACCAGAAGACAATTATCCCTTCCTCTCTATCTGGGGAACGGGGCCTAGACAAATATAGCGTCGAATCCTGTTTTCGTGATGCCATATTTACAGAGTACCTCGACTGGGAGTACTTTAATGGCCCTTGATCACCGCGTAGAGAACGTTCGGTGATGGTATTTAGCCGTGATTCCCGATTACAATGATCGTTAAGGGATGATCCGCGTTTACCCCCTCTCAGCTTGACGCGCAATTTCCCAAGCTGAAAGTCCCCTCGGGTGGAGGGTGATTCGTGTGGACGAATCTCGGCGTGCAGGGCAGTTGACGGTTCGGAAAGCCGAAGCGGTCGGAGCGGATACAGAGCCGCGACGGTGGCTTCGAGGAAAACGAGATGAAAGATAATTGGTAGGAAAGCAATAGGTCGCCGTGTACGCACATTTCTGCGTGCAGGCCATCGGTAACGGAGGTCCGCGGCACACACACACACACACACACACACACACACTCGCGCACGCTTCGGAGCAGACAGCGACTCGGCGAAAGAGAACGATTCCGCGAGCGGGAACGAGGCGGATGTGGCGCTGAAAGACAGCGGCTTGTTACTTAATTCCATGCGCTCGCTTAAATAGAACGACTTAGACTTAAGGTAGTCTGCAAAAATCGGCGACACGCGGTTGCGGAGAGGCGGCGGGGCCCGTGCGTGCACACGCTCGCGCGTCCACGTAGCCAGACACGCGGACAACGGCGTGTTTGATCGTGCAATGTCGGGGGTGCCTACTGGTTTTGATATACGAGCACACCAATACACGATCGAACGGTGTTACACGCGTGAGTCATATTGAAAACCAGTCCCAGCGATTGCTCTCGCGCACACGCGCGGCATCGCGAGCGCCCGGCACTCTAAACTGGCCTCAGACTCCGGAATATCTCGACCATGGACGAGGAGCAAGCTTTCCTCCTCACCTCTCGACGCCGCGGTTCAACGTGGCGATGAAATTTTCCAATTCCGGTCGAACCGCGGAGTTTCAATTCTTGGGGATTCTGAAGGGTGTTTGGGTTTCACGAGCTGGATGGGACTTGGAGTTTCTCAGGTTTCGCGAGTCGCGTAGGAGAACGCGAGGCTGTTGAGAGTAGGAATAGATGTTGGCTTTTTATTTAACCAATTCGGGGAATCAATAAACACGACTTGTTCGTTCTTCGTCTCAGAGCGATCTGAGGTAGTCACCGATCACCGTTTATTTCAAAAGTCTGAGATGCGCGATGTTGCCAAATCTTACGTATCAATATGGCCTCACAAGGCGCGTAACTTAAATCTACTTATCCTAAGGCAAACAATTAGTCCACAATAGATTTAGAAGTCTCCGGAATATTGCGTTTCCCCGCGGGACTCTGGGAATTTCCAAGCTCCCCTCATCCTCCGAAATTGTCGTTGCACGAGCAGAGGGGAGGAGAGGATGCAATCTGCTACTCTAAGAGCAGGACGGGGAATATCCTTTCTGCGATCATGATTATCGACCGATAGGATGATGATGCTTGGGTTCCTCCGCGGGCTCGAGGGTACCGTATGATTGTTTTGGCGAATAATAGGGAATAACGCGTGGGTAATGGGTTGTCGGAGGCGGTCGTATTGCTCCCTGAGATTGCACGAGCGTAAACTATTTCTGCCAAAGCGATGGCCCCGCGGAACACGCGCGAGGCTCGAGGAGAGTCGGTGGCCAGAGAGTTGGATGCCATTGTGGCGGGAGGGAAGCTTGCCAGTTGGCTTGGTGGACAAGCAAAAGGGGAACAATGATGACAATGTACCGAGTCGAGCATGTATTTATTCATTACCCGTCGCGCACAATTGGAAATAAGCTTCGGAATGGGAACTTTCCTCTGTATACCGCGAAAAGCTCGCTAGCTTTCTATCACACCAACGCGAACCCAACTATACCTACTCTGCCCACTCCACTCCTCGCGTCTACTCGATCTACGCCACATCCGATCAACCTACGACCGCCAATCCATCAACTCTATCACCCGTACCACCTCCGTCCACCTCGTCAACCCTGAACACCCACAATCCTCGAAAGCTCCACAGCTCCTCCGCGGCGGCGGGCACGTTCCACCCAGCTCGTTTGCTCTATCGTAGAAAACCAGCAGCGCATTCCAAACGGCACAGTCACGGGTAGTATAGTAGCCGCATTCCACCGCGCAAAGTCGATCACGCTCGACTCGATATGCAAATCGGCGAGTTTTCGTGGACGCGTAGTTCGTCGCAGCTAGAGGGCACGGGTGGAAAACGCGTGTCCAGGTTGCTGGAAAACCGTGGACGCCGAAGAGGCGCGTATTACAGGCAGAAAGGAGCCGGGCATCGCAGAGGCGCGCGCGCGAGAAGCGGTCAGGCAGCGTATCCACCCACGACGTGGCATACTGTAACGAGGCTACAGTCCATTAAGTGCGTGCGGCTATTATGGCTAATGCATTGCGAAGCAATAAAAAACGGGAAGTATAGCGGCGGCGGGCCGCGTGCGCACGCCCGGGAACCGGACCACATTCCATGTCGGACGAGTATGTACGCGCTGCTCAATGCATTGCCTTCAACGTACAACGCTCGTAGATACGCCGACGACACGCGCGCGCACAACGCGCCCGTTCCTCGTACTCGTTTATCCTTGCCTGCATCCTGCCTGAAATCCTTCGGGGATGATGGAGTTTCGAGCGCTATCCTCCAACGACGGAGTTCTTCCCGCTGGATCGCGTTGCGGAGGGGAGGATTTTATCCGCGAGCGTTGGAAAAATTTCGAGTCCGGATCGAGGGAACGACGCGTTCCCGTAAATTTCCCGGGGGCAGAGTCGCCACGAAACCGTGTAGCGAAGGAAAGTTGAACGATCTCTCTCGGCGCGGCTGAATGTTTAAAAATACCCGCGGCTCGGCCCTTGAGCGGTGGAAATATGAATTTTTTATCTCTCCCTCGCGGACCATATGGCCGGTGCTCATCTCCCGAGGGGTAGAAAGACAAAAAAGCGGGTCGAGGAGAAAGAGAACGGTGGAAAAAAACGGAGAAACCGCGGGACTGCGGGGTATTTTTAGAATAGAATTTCCAAGGTGGTTTCCGTGGTTCGCTGCGACAGCCAGGAAAGAGGAAAGGGTTGCACCGTCCTCGTTCCTTTTTCCTCCTTTTCAAACGGGGCTCCGCCACCCCGTCGTTTCCGCGTCTAAATTCTTCTCACCCTTTCCCGTTGCCGCTCGGACCCTCTGTTTTCCTTTGAGGCTCGAGGATCCTTCAGCTGTCACTGCGCAATCTTCCTCTTGCCATCGATTCTGTGCCGATTCCTTCCTCTTCATTACGAAAACTTTTAGAATTCAAATAATTTCGTAGTAGGGTAATTCCGGGATAGTTGGCCATATTTTTTTCGTAAGGCTCTCACACAGAAAGTTTTATGATTTAAGTAGAAACAATTATGACACGAGATACTTTAACAATCTGCCTATACAACTAGCTGCAAAAGTTAAACCAAAAGGAAGACAATGAATTCATCGAAATTTAAATTTTAAAAAGTCTTCGGTGGACCATCTTTCCCTAAGTGTCCGGCAGAGCTGGCCAGAGTTAGCGCAGTCTTTTTCTTCTTTTTCCTTTGCTGTTATTTTTATTATTCACTAGCTTAAAGCACCTGGCGTTGCTCGGGTAAAGCTTTGATTGTCCCAGAGTGCCAAGGGGGTGAAATTAGGGGAAACGGGTGGGATGTCCAGATGTCATGGTAGTCCATATTCTCCGCAGGGCTCTAGAGAGTACCTAACTATGCAAAATTTGGTCTAAATCGGTTAAGAAAATCGTGATAAAATGTATCCTATATCTTATTCCTACTCCTAGACTACGTGTATACAAAAATTCAGTAAAATCCGTTGCGTAGTTGCGACGTGATTGAGTAACAAACATTCAAACACACTTTCGCATTTATTATATTAGTAGGATATTGTTTTTATCTTTCTTTCTGTATCTTACGGAAGTTCAAAAAAAAACTAAAAAAAAGCACTGATAGGAAATTTTCGTCAACTATAGGTACATTCTTTCACGAAATATCTTCGTCGACCAGTCTCTTCCGTATGGACATCTCCCCCGGAATTACCCTACAGTGGCACGACTCAATCCTGATAACGAGAATCAAAAGATCGAGTGAGTGGAAGTTTTTCGATTTCCTTTTCTTGGAGATACGAATCTTTAAAAGACGTGGAAGGCAGTGACGGATGAAAATCACAATTTTTTCCATCGATTTCTCGAAACGTCTCCAGCTGTCCGCTAACGTCTCCCTCCCCTCGACTCTATCCTATAACGTGGAAAGATATTTCCATCGGATCCTGGCTACCTGGAATCGAAAGTACCGATTTTTTTCTCTGCTCGATCCACCCCTCAGGGCAACGACGGCTGAACCGGTAGCCCGTTATTTAAAGGTTCCTTTTTGGCTAATGGTTTTCTCACACGGACGCCGCAACGGTACAAACCCCTTCTTTCCTGATATTCGAAACCCCCAGGAAAAGCTAACGAGACTCTTTCTGTCGGAAAAAAACCGTGACTCCAGCTCTCCAGAATTTTTCCAGCCATTAGCAGCGATTCTCACCTCAAATTGGTGGTAATAATCGAGTTCCACCCTAAACCAAATTCATAGGAAAAACTTGATCCCTCTATGAATCAGTCATTACAGATTTTTTAAGTAAATGAAGTACAGTGAAAGCACCGGATTGTGGTAAATCTATAAACGCGTGAGTTGGCAGGGGAAATGACAGAAATGTTGGCCGTAGGAAACACGATATTTTATCGAGGCTAAACGGGTCTTTAAGGAAGCGATACGAGGGGCCGGTACCCTGACCCATTTCTAGAGGGTTACTCAGCAACCCTTTCGCCAGCGGAACCTAACGGACCGCGACTCTTTTTCCCACATTCTACTTTCCACGAACTATCGGCTACCTGATTTCCGACGGGGTGGAAAGCGGCCCGAATTAAACGGGATCCCCTCGCTGCGCAGGTGACGCAACAGGCTAGATAAAATGAAATTAATTTCCTGCTCGGTTGATCGCGTCTCCCGAGGTCTGCCAGATCACCACACTTGGTTAATCATCCCGTCCGCGTCTCGCTGCAATTGCTAATCGGCCACGGAACAAACTGCGAAAGTTGGAGGACAAAGTGCAGCGGTTTGGACGTTGTTTTTCCTAATTCAATCCGCAATTGTTCGCGATGCTCGCAATGGATGGTGAAGTGACAAGTCTCAACGAGCCTTCCCTCCTTTCTTTGTTCCAGATTCGTCTTGCGCCGGGGTGACAAGAGGCTCGGAGCCTCTCGGCACGGTGTTGAGCGAGCGTCAACGATAGTCGTGGTGTTCGCGGCGGCATAATCGTGACAAATGAGGATGTCGAATCGCCGTTGAATCGAAAAGGAGGAGGCGCGTTCACATGGCCTGGTGAGTACGTGAATCAGTCCCATTTTCGTTCATCACTCTTTTCATCTTTAATCATCCTTAATCCGCGGCATAAACCACCCGCACGGTGTAAATAGCTCGGAAATGTCAATCTAAAACCTGGAAGGGACGGCGAATGTGCCGTCGTTATTGGAGCGAAAGAAAAGCCAGGGGCCAGCGCTGGGAACCCGCCGGGTCGTTTTTAATCGTTCGTTTCTGGCCATTGTTTCACCTTGGCGCACGGTTAATTCGGCACATTGTTACTCCATTACGCTGGCGATCGGGACGTCTGGAGGGAATCAATGCTCCTCCGTTCATACGGGACTCGTGGCGGAAAAAAAGGGGAGGTCTTCGGGGCCGTGGAGGGTGGCGAAACTCTCGACATTATTGGACAAGGGCTAACCCCCTGCTCGCAACGTGCCCCCGTAGGGCGAGTCTGCGCCCCGGCTCCCTTTTGTTTCCCCGTTGTTACTGTGGAAAGCAGGATGCAGCTTCTTGCATGGAATAACAAACTAACGATTCGAATATTGTTCGAGATTCCAAGGCCTCGAGAGTTTCACTGTTTGGAGCAGAGTAGTCTTGCCGTTTTGGCTTTGTTCGCTCCACGATTTTCTGATCTCGCAGGACTTGCGGGGCAATTAGGATTGTTAAGAGGCCTCGGTTCTTCGAGTGCTGTTTCTAGCTTGCGAATATTTAAATATGATTAGGCGATGCATAGGATTCGTAGGACGATCGATAAGAAGACCGTCTTTATTTTCCCATCCACGACCCCATGCGATTTCACAAGTGCTCTCTGGCTCAATTAGCGACTAGCCGAAAGGAGGCTAGGGTAATCGTCACCCCTGCGAAACGTATCGCCGATAAGCGTCGACGATGACACAGGCGCTCCGTTTCTGGGGGTGAAAAGTGGGAGGGTCTTGGACGGGGTTGCTCGAGAGGCGCGCGTGACGTCATTGGCTAGAACTGCACCCCGACGATTCTGCGCAGGGGTGAAGCTTGACTTTGCCGAACGGAGCCCCGTGGACTTGAGAAACCTCCTGGTTGCTCGCGCTACACTCGTGTCTATCGAAACTTGGAGTAGTCATGCTCGACGAACCTCCGTACACAAGTTAAGGACTGTCATGAAAGCTGAAAGTCTTGGTGTATGAATTGCCCCTCGCTGATCCACTGCCACCACAGAGCCCCGAGTAGCAAGACCGTCCATCCCGATCGAGAGGAATCAACCGGCAGCCTCGCGAAGCTATCTGGCAGACCCACCCACAGCCTCCCGCGCCCCACCGCGTGGAGGGTGACCGCGCGATAAGAAGAAGAAGCACGTGGACGAGGCATCGAAAGCAGCCCCGAGGCGCAGCACGCCGCTCGCCAGCCGGTGGACGAGTGCGCGACAGTAGACGAAGACCAGAAGAAGAACTCTGGCCGGACGGTTTTGCGGGACGGTGGCAATCTATCCGTCCCCCTTCGTCCACGCTCCTCGAGCTCCTCGAGCTCCTCTAACCTGCGGCGGAGTCGGCGCGCGGGGCATTCGGTTCGTGTCGGAGAGAGACGGCGAAGACAGGGCCGCGTGGGGAAACGGCTGGGTGTCTGGGGGTACGGGGACGAGGTGGAACGACACCGAAGGCGGGGAGAACCCGACGTGTCGTTCCGTCTGACGGGGTGGGGCATCGTTGCAGGGCACGTCGGTGGGGGCCGCGAACCGTGGATCGGCTCCGCAGCGGCGAAGAAGGGGCATAAAACTGGCACCGCTCCCCTCCTCTCTGTCTCTCTCTCACCCTTCGGAGGGGTTCAGTCATCTCGCGCCAGCCGAGCCACGCGCACTCGCCTGTCTCACATTCTGGGCTCGGTGAAAGACTCTCTCTGTGCTGCGAACGCCGCTACCGTTCGCACGCGCGCTCACCCCCTGTTACTCGGGGTTGCAACGAGCCAGCTTTGGATAGCGCGATAACGCTCGGTCGCGTCTAACTGCTCGGTGCCGCGGTGGTTCCTTGGTCAGCTGGGTCAGCGGTGCACCTAGGCGCACGGGAAGCAGACCGCCCCCTGCGGGACGGAAGCCACGGAACACCCCCACCTCTTGGACAGGCGAGCCACCCCCACCAGCCGGCGAGATCGGAGCGGAGTGGAAGATACACGGGGGACCGAGTTTCACGGGTGGAGAAGCCGCGGATACGTCGCGATCATCCCCCCAACCAGGCGGATTGCTCTCCCGCCGGAGGATATTTCGAGGTTTTCCCGGGAAATCAGTGCTACCACCGCCAGCTGGAAAGCACACCCCCTTGCCGCCCCCTCGAGGAGCCGGAGAGCTCGGCACGGAGCGAGGACAGTGGCAACATCGCGCCTCGTCCACTTCATCTGCCCGTGGATCGGTGGTGCCGGGAACTTCCGGTTCGCACGGCTCTGAGGGTGGCGAGTCGGTTCGCGCGTCGCGCCTCGAGAAGTGATAACGCCGTTGGTTGACAGTGGCCAGCTCGGGGAGGAACGGGCTCCAAGTGGTTGTTCGTGGACGGTGGTGATTAGGCGAGTGAATATCGTCGTGACGAGTGATCGATATATATATAATTCTCTTGCTCCGCTCCGTAACGAAGGGAAGAAGAACTGTTCGGTGTTCGGCGATGCCAAAGTGATCGTTCACGAACCTCTGGACAGCTCGCACTGTCGCCTATCGTGAGTGATGAGACACGCCGAACGACAGACAGGCGTGCTGTTCGTCTAGGGTGGCACCGGCCACCGAGGAACCACTAGGCAAGCCGCTTCCGGCTCGTCACCGTTTCGTCCAGGACTATGCTGGCCAGAGGAAACGCACGAAGCGGAGGAAACGAGGATACTCGCTGAAACGAGTCGAGGTAAACGTCACTTTTCACTTCTCTAAGTGTCTGTCCGGCGACCCGGGCTCCGTCCTCGCGTTCCAATTCGAAGCCTCTCTTGCTTCCGACCTCCTCGAGACAGGCAAACGTCCCCCCAAAGTAGGGAAAAGCCTGTAGATCGAAATAGACAGCACCGTCAGCCGTGCGCGAGACGCGAGATCGTCGGTAGGATTTGGGAAAGCCGCGAAAACAGGCTGCGACGGGTTTATTTATAATTTATACGAGCCGGTGAACATTGCCGCCGGGCACGCCCGCCGCAACAAAGTATTTGAATTATGTCGGGGAGGCGATGGATTACCGCAAGGGCGGCTGTAAAGTCAGTTGGCAACCACTTAGCCGCCTCGTGTTCCGTGAGCTCTGCGAAACCGCTCGATTTAGCGTGCACGCTGTATTGTTCCTCGCCGAGGTTCGGCAAAGGATGAACTCCTTGGAAATTCTGTTCTAAAAAACCGCGCGAATTCCAGCCGCCGCGAAGACGCGCGGTAATTGCCAGCGGCGGGGTATCGCGTTCGGTTAGAGCGGAAAATTAGCGTTGCTCGCCGCCTGGCCGAGTGGAAATAACCGGGGAAACGCTCGCCTGATTTTTTCGTGACGATGCTATCTGGGGAGATTTAAGAAACCAGCCGCGGAAAGAAACGCGATATCGAGGCGGTGCGCCGGTGGGTGGCGAGGGTGAATTTTTATGGGGAACGCGAGCCGCCACGATTCCCCGGGCTCGGGGGCCTGTAATCAGAATCGCGGGCAACGATAAGCCGCGACGAGTGGCGTTCGTTTCAGGCGTTCCGTTTTCGTTCAGGTACCGTGAATTAACTGCGCAGAAGTTGCTTTTAATGACGTAGGGACACGTTGTCGGCGTGCTCTGTAATTTCGGTGCCTCGGCTCGGGGGAAAACGGGAGGGAAAAGTGAGCTTGCGAGTGGTGGAGCCTTGAAGCTCGAGAAGCTTGCTCTGAAACTCTAGGATATTCTCTTGGTGGGCGTTTCTTCCTTTCGTGATTCCTTATTCTTCTAGACTTTCGGGGGATTATAAGTGCAATAATTGATCTCTTAGCCTTCGTCTTTGAATGTCGACTCGGAAGCATCGTTCGAAATCAATTGCCCCTATATCCCAAGAAAGCCCTCCTCAAGGGCATCGACGGTACCACGACGCGAGCAAGTCGAGGCAACGAGTGTCAAAGTAGCAACAGATACACTCCCGTACACTGGGAGCGAGAGAAATGAAGGTATCAGGGGAAAAGCAGAGAGAAACACAGGCTCCGTTTGATGCACGGTCGGTGGGCGAATCTCGTGGAAAGAGGGAAAGGACGAAGGGTAGAAGAGGAGAAAACGAGAAGGCGGGGGACGCGGCGGGGAAGAGGGTGAGGAAAACCTCGAAACAATTGGAGGCGCGGAGGCGGCCGCATTTCATGTTGCCTGGCATCGGCTCCCTTTAAAGAGTCTCTTGCTTTTTGTTAGCTCTTCGAAAATTATGATTGTTTGTCCGCGAGATTTACTGCCGCGGGAGGCCTCCTCAGCGCGGTACAACGTAGCCGAGGTGCCCTCCAGGGGCACCCAAAGAGTTTTCAGCCAGCGCACGAAGGGGGGCCCAGGGGGGGGGTTTGCAGAGATTAGAGAATCAGGAACGTCACGGCGTGCTCTCTGTCGCCCTACCGAACCGTTCCTCCTCTTCCTGCTCCCAGCTTCCTCCTCTCCTTTCTCCCCTACGTCTACTTCTCTTTTTCACAGAGTTGTTTATTTATGTCGCCGCGTTCCCCGTAATCTGGCCGCGGAGATTAGCGTTGTTTGAATTAGCTGATTCGGGATGACGATTAAAAGTTTCCATCGAGGAGCTCCGTTCTGATCCGAGATTTCCTGCCTCTCTCGCGAGCCCCGCAGCTCTGTTTGGTTCTGCGATTACGTTTCGGTGAAATTGTCAAGTGTCTGGGGAGTATCGAGTGGGTCCCGAAGACTTTGGAGCCCTCGAGAGTCTCGATACTTTGAAATTTCTTGGAGATCTAGGTGATTGACAGCCTCGCGGCGGTCCGTAGTGTCGCACTTTCAATGATTTCCAAGGATTTCGAGATCCCTCGAGCCGCGTGAGTCATGTAAGACAGGAAATTTTAAACAGTACACGAAATGAATTTGTCGGGGTATACTCGCGAGAGAAGGGAACCAGCTGAGAACCTCTGACATCGTGTTTATTAATGTGGCCAGGCAGATATAAATTGATTTTACGTCAGTTGTTTTATTTCCATGCTGTTTAATAATGAGCTAATGAATCTGCACGCGTTCCAAGAATATACGCGAACACGTTTATTGTAATATAATCGATTGTTGCGATAAGATGCGACGCCACAATGTCGTCTGAAAGGACTACGTTGACTCTGGTTGTTGTCTTCCTCCCTGTGCTCTTGTTGGTCGGTAGCTCGGTCCACGAGAAAAGGGAAAATAGCGAATTTCCTTCCCCTTTGTTCTCGATCGAAATTCAAGGGTACACTCGCTCGTAAAGCATCGACTTGTGAGCTCGATACACTCGGTATTCCGTTGATTTATTCGCTATCTTATTGTGCCTCCGAACTAAACCCGACCCGGCCGTCCCAAAAAGCGGCTCCTCTCTTCCTCTCTTCCTCCCCTCTTTCTTCCCTCACGAGCTGGCGATCGCTCTATAAATTTCACGAGTCTTTCGAACCCTATATTTTCTCGTTATCCTCGCGTTTTGCACGACACGTTTTATTAAAGTACGATAATTTTACGAGGCGCAGCCTCCTCCATCCCCGTCCCTCTTTCTTTTTCTTCTCCTCTTCTCCGTGCACCGCAGCCCGCCACCCAGGCGGCTTCCCTTTTCCCCTGTTTCACGGTGTTTCTTCGCCTCGATTCTCGATCCACCGTGCCACAGGAATGGAACTGTTTCGCGTGGAAATGCATTCTTCTTGGTCTAATGCGTTCCGAATCGCTTGGATTCTCAGGAATTCTTCCTCACAACAGTTCAACTGCATCTTCGACAGGATGTTCGTTAATCTACGCGTTAGAGCTGAATTGCCACCGACGGTCGTAATAAGATCCTTCGTTTACCCATTGAGAGCATTTGATACACAATAGAAAGCGAATCACTGTGCCAGAAACCTACATTTAAAAGTCAAGGGACTTTGGATTACCCTGAACGGTGTTCGCGGCACATCTGAGGGAGCCGTCGATCGACGGACAGTTTGCAAAGAAACATTCAATTATCACGGTCGGATCGACGGAACGGGCGGAGGCATCGTCAGAACTCAGAAGTGGACGAAGAAGGAACGTTGGGTCGTTGGTACCGCGGGGCCGACTGTACCTTCCCCTGGAAGGCAGCTCGGCAGTAAAAGGCCGAAAGTTTTTAATACTTTCAGTTGTTTTTATGGCGGCTGGCATTTGCTCTTTTTTATTGTTCGCCTCCTCTTTCCATCTCCCTCGCGGCAACACGCACACGACCCTTCAACCGCGATCAAGGGAGGAGAGAAAGAGGGACGAAGGAACGCGAGTACACGCGGCGGAAGAGAGAAAGACTCCAGCCGAAGGAGAGAAAGACCTCAGTCAGCCTTCTCTGATGTACGACTCGGCGGTCCGCGTGAAAAAAATCCCATAAACCAGTAAAAAAGCACGGGGTCTCTGGGCCAGAAGGGGCGGCGGGGAACGGAACAGCCGGGGCAGGAGGTGGAGGTGGAGTAGAAGGAGAAAGAGACGGTGGAGAAGAAGAAGAAGAAGAAGAAGAAGAAGAGATGGAGGGCCCAGTATCGCTAAAGGAATTCCTCTTATGACGAACCACGCGTGATTTTCTCTCATTCCCTCTCCCCCCCCCCCCTCAACCCCTCTCCGCCCCGGACCCTTCTACCAGTCCGAATCTGCACTTCTTCACCTCCCCTTTACAACCATTCTCCTATTTCTTCGTCTGCTTCTTCCTCGGGTTCTTCTTCCCTCGGGCTGCACCGCTGCATCGACGCGCGGCCGTGAAACCGCGCGATCTCGATGCACGAATTAAAAAGCGAAGACAGAAGAATTTCGAATGACTAATGACCGCCACATGTGCCCGTGTCGCGTCTATTCTTCTTCGTGGCTCCCACCAGCACCGAGAACGCGAGGATCTCCTGTTGGCTCGTCAGTTCGAGCCGCCCTTGATTTAACGTCCTTTGCTTTCCGCCACTTTCCAACTCTCTGGGATCACGTGCCATTCATTTGAAAGGAAACCTGGATTCTTTGCCCATCCTCGAACGTGTCTCGTCCGGCTGACGGCGGCCCAGATGATCGTTGCAACGCGGATATGGAAATTCGCGGGAACGGAACTGGGAAGAGAGGAACGACGAGGAAGGAAAATACCAGGAAGGGAGAGAGGAGAAGGAGCGGAGAGAATACGGATTGTAGTTCTCTGGCCGAGACTGTAATGGAGTATCGCCGGTCTCTATGAATAGTTATGGCTCGTTTCGCATAAATTACGCCGTAAGAATTAATAGCTAATTCAGCAGGTTTTCAATTATCGCCGAAGCGAGAATTCAGTAATACGGTGGCTTATAAATATGGAGGAGAATCGTTGTTGCTCCCACGGCGCGCGGACGCGAATTTTTCGAAAATAATGCTCGACTAATTTCCTCGGCGGTAATCGAACCAGCCGTCGAATAAAATTACAACCCGTCTGCCCTTCTTTTTCTACTCTTACCCATGTTCCACCGGTCATTTCAAACCTTTCGTCCCCGTGCTTTGAAAATATAATCTTCTAGGGATGATCTGCTCCCAGAGGAAATATATTAACCGACGAGCAATTAGCTCGACTTCAAGCTAATAGATTAAGAATTCTATAAAAAAATCCACCACTCCGAGGATCTTCCTTCCACTTTCAGTGGCACTGACTTTCTCACGCACATTTCGGCAAGTTGCAACTCTTTAGAAAAAGCTACGCTGTTTGCACGAAGAACAGAGAGCAAGAATTCAAGAAACCACCCTCCGGAGGGCCAAACGAGCTCGCAGAAGTGGAGAAATCGGCAAACACAGTGGCCGATTAAACAAACCACTCCTGGAGCACGAAAACCCTCGTCAACGGCTGCACGAAGGCTCTCGGGGAAGCGAAAAGCTCGCCAAACATTGCACTACTCGAAGCACAAAAAAGATAGCGGAGGAAAGTAGCATAGACGCCACTCTCCGGCGAGAAGGACTTGCAGAGACGTGGGGCCAGGATTCTGGCTATCGTCTCGATGATCGGATCGAAAGGAAAAGGAGGAACGAGAGGGCAGGATCGAAGCGTCGTCCGTAATTTCAGATAGACTCGGTGCCGGGTGTTATTAAACCCGATAGGCCAGCGAATGTTTCTTCCTCGCGGGTGTTCCCCGGCTTCAATTTAAATCGGTGACTTTGCTCTTCTGCCTCGCTCTTCCCTCGAGTGGTGTGCGTAGCCGCGGCGCGGCGTACGTGTCCTTCGTGGCAGGAGTCCCTTGGAGATCCTTTCGGGCAGCGAACGAAATGGAAAGGAGGAAGGAGAGCGGAGGAGGATCCACGACTGGGCTCCGACGCGATCCAGGAGCACGCGCTTCTCGGGGAATCGAGTCGTGATAATTACCGCGTTCACTGTACCTTAGAATTCACGTCCGCGAGATATCGGCCGAGCATTCTAGGAAGGAAAAGATGGACTTTCCCTTGAGAAAACATTCGAGGCACTTCCTCTCTTAGCCGGTCCCAACAAAATATGTATCAGTAAGACTCATTACGAGCCCGTAGCACTACTTACCGGTTAATTAAGATCCCGCGTGATAAATCCCAGGCCGGGCCACTTGCTCGTGAATTAATGATTTCCATCGATCACGTGGCAACCGCCGATTAATAACGCCGAGCGCGTAATCAGGCCCCACCGATTCGAATAATTCCTAATTCGCGGCGCGCTCGAGCCCCGCGTCGATACCGATCGGCCTTTCACGAGCCACGATTCCCATAGAAACCGCCTGAAACACCGCGTCGGCCGTTTAATTACATCGGAAGAAGAGCGTGATCGCATCCCAGGAGAGATCGTTTGTCACGATGATCCCGCTGACAAGTCAATGCCACGTACCGGAGTCAAAGAAATCATTCATCACCTCGCGCCGCCGCGCCGTGTCTCGGCCGATTATTCGCGTGTCCGTTCAACATCTTCCGCCGGTGTCGATGACCACCTCGTGGGTCCCTCGCCCAATCCGAGGCATTCCGTCAGAATCACGGAATCCACTCGAGAAGGATCGTCCGGTTTCTGTGGAATCGTTGCTTGGCCACGGTGGCCTGTTCGCGCGCTTTTACACCGCGCAATTAGGCCGGCTGATAACGGACGATAAGAGGGCCAGCCGCGCTGCTCCTGCTGGCCCGGCCAAGTTCAGGGTTCCTGAAATTGGCCGAGGATCGGGGGCGAGGTGGCTCTCAGAGGCTGGCAGATAAATGGGATAGCTCTCCGAATAGCTTGTGGCTCGAGATTCCTGAAACAGATGTTAATGGTCGGGAATGGTGTTTGGTTGCGAGTTAATCAGAGACTTCGTGGCGGTCAGTCGTCTTTCGAAACTGTCTTTTGCTGTAGCCGTTGTAACATTTCCGTGCGACGGAGTGTTTCCACGAGGCTTCCGGTGATCGTTGGCGAAGAAAACTCTCGGAAGCCCCGTCGAAACAGGAAGCATCTCGGCCCCGGAGGAGGACACTGCCGGCCGTGAGGATCGCGACCGGTTCTCCGGATCGCGTTCTCATCGGCGAACGCCGCTCGGTGTCGCGCGGGTTCGACCGTTATTCAGGAATTAATTCATAATTAGAGCGGCCCACCTATGGGGAGCCTAACCCACATTCCAGCCGCCAGCTGTCCCCGCCAGCAGCCTCGTTTCCAGCTTTTCTTTTCCTTTCTTCTCTTTTCCCTGCTCCGCTCCGTCCTCTCCTCCTTCTTTGTGCTGCCACGTCTCCCTCTGGTCTCTGCTCACCTACACGCGTTATTTTGCATCGGCTCTGTCGGTGTCGCGAGCCAGCCGGAGCGTTACCCGCACACCAGCTTTCCTCTCTCGCGGTGTTCACGCTGCGTCGCTGTCCGGGAGAACTGGTCCCAAGTGGATCAGCTGATTGCTCCGCTCCGAGTCCACTTCACGGCTTTTCTGCCCGGGGAGGTCCTTGCATTGTTCCTAAGCGGATTTTCTCCGCTCCGGATCTGTCGCCTCCTTGCTCCACCTGACGACCGTCCCTTGGAATCTTCTCCTCCGCCCGCCCCGGCAGTTTTGCTCGAGCAACAGGGTATTAAGCTCGACCTCGGAGCTCGCTTCTTCCAGCGTCCTCCGCCGCGATATTTTAGCTACTCCTCGTCTGTGGCCCTCAACCTACAAACTTCCACCCCGCGGCTCGCGATATTCTCCCCGAAAGGAGGCCAGAATAATTCGACTCCTCTCCTGGATCTCCGAGCGCAACGGCGACGTTTCGCAACGAGTTCACGGATCATCGAGTGCGTGGGAGTCGGGTTGGCGAGGAAGAGGCTCGGGAGGATTAGAAAGTCGATTTCGCGAATCCGAATTCGAGTCGGTTCGATCGAACCGGCCGAGAATTCGTCCGGGGGTCCTTGCACCCGGAGAGGATTCCAGCGGCGTCATTTATGGAACGGACAAGACACGCCATTAGATTTATGATTATGCAGCACCGGGGTTTATATTTATGAAAGCCACCGGCACACAAGCACGCCAGGCCAGATGTGACGTTAATCCGATTGCCGGTAGAAACTCCCGCGGGACCGACCAGTTCGATTCGGATCACCTGATTTACAAATTTATCGCCCCGCAGGATTGTTCGCGGGGTTAACGTTTATCGTTCGTAAATATCGCGATAAAGAAACCTCTGGGAAAGATCTTTTCGCGTCTCGGTATAAAATTAAAAACCGGGGAGTTAAACTGCCGCGGCTCCCGAGCGTAGATCTTCGACGGAAGTGTCCCTGGATTCGAGTATACTCGAGGATCGGAAAGTTTTATCGCAGCTGTAATCGGCGTCCAGCTTCTTCGAGAGTTAAGACTACTTACCGCCGTCCTCGGCGCCCAATTTCAATACGACTCTTGAAATACAACTCCTTTTTTCGCGTGATGCGAGCAACATTCAGGGGGAAGGAGTCGAGAGGAGTTTCATTAGGAATACTAGAAGGAGCGCTCACTCCCGTGCGCGGCTTTAACATTCAAGAAACTAATTAAGAATTCAAATAATGACGCGTGCCTGCGTCCGTCGGTGAATTTAAACGGGCGATTAAGGACCAAGTTATTGGTCCTGGAGCGCAGTCGCAGAAACGCCACCGAATACGGGGAACCGAAATTCTGGCAGAAATTATGGCCGACCCTCCCCGTTTCTGCGCCTCCGTTCGAATAAACATCGAGCAGGGAAATTGCACGCAATTTGGAGGCGGTTGCGCGCGGAAATTAACGCAGTCCTTGGTATTAAAATATCGAAGATGAGGGGCTGCTTGTAATTGGAAGAATACGGAGGGATATAGGTAGAATTAGAAAAAGGGAAACGTGGCGAGATGAATAACGCAGGCAGAGTTGGTGGCAAGATCCGGTAAATCATGGCTGACTCGATCGTCGACGCTCGGATAGGTGTTTTATCGATCGATCGAGAATAGGCCGCGGCACGGTGCTCCGGGTATATCCAGTTTTCCTGAAACGGACTTTTTGGTCGGGCAGGGCGGTCGTAAAACGCGAGATACGCGATACGGAACGGCTTGGAACGCGCTATCGTGCGTGTACCTGCGCGGAGCGACGATAGCACGCGCGAGCGCAAGCGTGGAGACACTGCAACGGAAGAATGCAACTCGCAAGTAGGTCAGCTGGATTCTCTGTTGCACGCTCTCCCGGCCTTTTATCTCCGCGAAATCGGCCGATTTCTTCGGCTGGAACGGCCGGGATTTTTTCCGATTCCACGCGTGCTTCTCTCTTTTCCTCCCCGCTTCCTCGAAGCGTGTTTCTGCGCGCGGAGATCTCCGGCGAGTCTCGCGCAGGAGCGGCGGACGATTTTCTAGAAGGAAACGCTCTTCCACTTGTTACTCGCTCGGCAGAGACAGAAGCCTCGCGCGATCCGAAACTCTTCCGCGAATTTAATCTCGCGTAACCGTGTCGCGTGTCTCCGTGCCTGGCCTCCTCCGCTCGACGCGTTTCCATGCTATTCGGAAATATAACGCGCGGAGTAACAGGGTTTCGGTTTTACATGGCTTCCGTTAGTCGCTCGAATAACGCTGCGTGCGCAGAAAATTCTACGGCAAAACGCCGAAAAAACGGACGAAAGCCTGTGACTCCGCTGGTTTCGCGGCGGCCGATGACTTTCCCGCGTCAGCAGTAATCGTTTTCGCGAACGACGTGACGGACGAGCAAGGATCGATTGCCGTGCAAGCAATTAGTTTCCGGCCCCGTCCAGGTCTCCGGTTGCGGAATACCGTCGACTTCGCTCGATTGCGCGAATTTATCATTTCGATTTTTATGGATCCGGTGTTACACAAAGCACTCTTACAATTAGATCGCTCATCCATTTCCTCCGGCAAGTCAGCTTCTCCTTTGGATATTGTACACTGTATAGGAAGGCGGTGCCTCCTCGAAAAATCGACGAGCCAGAGGGTGTGTCGCTCGAAAGAAACGGAAATTTGGCGGCAAAAAAAAGAGGGGGGCGAGGATAAAGGCGACGGCACGTCGCTTTCTTGCGCGGCTGAGGAGGAACCAGAGGGCCTATTCGTCTCCTTATTGAGACGATCCGGATGAGGGTCGACGATTGGGCCCGCTTCGGCTTAAAAATCCCGAACAACTTTTTCCAGCCGGCGGGCCACGACAATTTACGACAAAACCGCGGTCAATCCGCGCGCAGGCTTTCTGAAATTCAAATTGCCTGCGCGCCCCCGGGCCCGCCACTTTTTCCACCCGGTCCTCTCGCGCTCTCCGAGGAGCAGACCGCGAGAGGAGGAACAAAACAGAGAGGGGTGGGGGAGGTGCGCGAGCGCACGTGAGCCTCGCTAAATTTAAATTTACGATTTCTCCCCAGGCCGCGCCGCTTGTCTCCGCGGACGCTCGTCTTCATCTCGTTCTCGCGACCGTCGTCTTCTGATCTTTTCCCGAAAACCACGGACCTCCGAGCCACTGCCACCGGAAACCCTCACCCCTTCCCCACTAAATAGTCTTTCACGAGTGTGGGACTTTCCTGGGTCTCGAGTGCGCCCAATCTATTGCCCGGACACAAATTTAAATCTTTTTCAATCACCAGGGAAGGGGACTTGAGTTCACGAACAAGTTTGAACTTCGAGTTGTAGGTACTACTAGAAAAATAGGGGAAGCTTATAATTTAAAGCATCGCTCGGAACGCTGTCATAACTTCAAGCTACCAATTTACCATTATTAAATACGAAGGAATTTGAGTGCATTCGAGAGTAGCCAAAACGTCGACGCTTCGCAGCTTTTACCGCTGCGAAAAGGATCGTAAAGAGAGGAGGGTAGCCCGTGGATATTCCGCGTTGCCTCGCACTCGGCGAATTTACGTCGCGAAATGACTCGATGATTTGCATCCGCCCGCGATCCACCAAGAATTTAGTGGAACACCTCTTAATCGTCCGTGCGCACAGTGGCCGCGTTGTCGCGTGTATACTTGATTTAATTTAATTTAAGTATACACAGGCTCGCGCCAACAAACGACTGGTATTTCGAGGGGACCGTAGAGCTCACGTGGCACGGCTTTAACGTGAAAATAGCAAGGAGCTGAAGCGTTGCCGCGCAATTTGTCATCGTTTCGATTTTTTTCCCTCTTCGAGCTGTGAAAGCGATCCTCGCGCTCGAAGCTCGGCCAATTCCGTTCATCCCTCGTCGGTTCTCTTCCAAATCCACCACTTATTCACCGTGCAATGTTGCTCCAAGTAATCGTATGCGTCGAGGCGAGCATTAGGTTCGAGCGCAGCACGGAGGAATTGGAAATTGAATTTTCGACGGGTCGAGGCTTCCGGCGAACGCGGAATTCGTGGTAATCGGATATCAGAGGAACGGGAGAGGCGGTTAATCGACGATCGCGCGGTTTTTTTTTCCAACTGCAAAGGAGGAGGAAAACATTTCTCTCGGTCGCTTAAGCCGTTCCTTAGTCGCTTATCTGCGGCCGGTGGCGTTAATTGTTCGATACACAGCCACCCACGCACGGAAGTCGACTTCCTCGCCTAATCGCCCGGCGGAATTTAGTTTCTTGGTCGGGTGTTTAATGCGCGGCACATTTTTCAGCGGAATTCTCGCGCGGAACGCGATATAAATCCTCCGCGATAAACGTGTCCCACCGGCGAATCCACGAACGCGAATAAATTTCGTCTATTTACGCCCGAGGGTACAGAGCGTAGAAGATGGTCCATTCGAGATTCTGATCTTGCGAACGAATTCGCAAATTAACAAGAGACAGTCTCTCCTTTCTGCGTGCTACTCGGCGAAACGAGGGAAATAGGAATTCGACAATGATCGGCGGCTAGCAGATACTGTTTTCCATATACCGCAGTATCTTCTTCCTGTTTACTTGAAATAGCTCTGAAGCGATTCTTAAACAGTTGTACCACGCGCGGACGATCGCATTTGTAGACTTCAGAACACTCAATGGCATTCCCTCTACTTCTTGTCGCGCAATCTATATTAAGTCACTCTTATTTTCCGCGTTGCTATGACTTTTCCAGAACCGTGGATTATTCTTCCATACATTGGCGGAATAAATGCCCCTCGGCAAGAAACTCGCTACAAAAAAAAGCCGCGCCGTCGCGTTCTACTGAACGTGACGGCGCAAAAAGATGATTTGTGAGCCACATCGTCCACCAGTCGACACTCGCTTTTTTCGTGGTCGACATTTTGTATGTACATGACTTGACTGAAGCCTGAGCCAACTCTGAACTTATCAGCGCCTCGATTATCGAATACAGGCGCCAATGCGTCATCCAAGCAAGGGTTGAATCATCCCCTCGAATCTAATAAACCTCATCGACTCCTCTGTTACCGAATCAGTGTCTGACACAATTTCCACGCCTCTGAACAAATACGACGCCGGAATCTCTCTCCGAAAATGGATCCTCCAATTGAAAAACTTGGGCGAAGACAAGCCCGTAGGTGTAACGTGGCAGATCTCGCGATCACGGAGCTAAGAGCGGCGCGGCGTGCACGCGCGTGTAACTAGGCCGCGGTGTTCGGGTGTGGCCGTGTCGCGCGCATTGTTTCTGAAATTACGATATTGTAGTTATTAATATTTATATATCGGCGAGCGGAGGATCGTCGCGCGAGCCTGGCTGCCAGCGTCGACTTTCTAAAGTGGTCGAATGCCATCGAGGCGCGCGACGACGGCACCTTGACCCGCTGCTCGGTAAAATTATCGCTTCCACGCCGTGAACGCCTCGCGGAAGTTCGCGGGATGATGGACAGTGATCGAGAAGCTCGATTAATCTTCAAAAATCCAGAGGGAATCAGAATCGAGAGGGACTTCGCTTCGCCCCCCTCCCCCTCCCGCCGCGATAAAGTATCTGATCCGCGCGGACCGCATCAGCGACGTCCAAGTCAAATCGCGAAACGAGAGACACATCGCCGCCGAAAACTTTCAACGAGGCGGGTCGTCGTCCCACGTGGACAGGGCGATGACGGTCCAATACAATTTCGCCGATAAGAGGCACAATGTCTGCATCCTCCGGCGCGATCGAATTCCACGGTGCTTCGCGTGGCTGGACGCCGCGCCGCGTCGCACGGTCGCAGCTGCTCGATATCTGGACGCCTAACCAAATCAGGTGGAGCGGCTTGGAATGTGCCAGTACGGCGGTTTGATTGACATTTCGGGGACGCTCGTTTGTCACAGAAAAGCCGGACTCCATTTGTTCCTGTGGGGCGCCCCTTGGCCCCACAGCACCCCTCCGTCGTCCAACGCTAGCACCCTCCACCGTTACCTGCCTCGCGTATCCACCCGATCCACCCTCACTCGCCGGCCCTTTTCCCTCGTTTTTTTTTAATTATTCCAACCGCTCCTTCTCTCTCTCTCTCTCTCTCTCTCTCCTTCTTTCTTCGCCCCGTGCATTAAGATAACGGGGCGAACCCACGCTGGGACTATCGGTCAAAGTCACTCATACGCGCGACACGTTCGAAAAGGATCGCTTCTGCTTCCTCCTTCTAACCCTCTCCTCTCTCGCAGTCCCGACACCGTTCCTCGATGTTGGATTTGTCTCGACACTCTTTCGGTACCCTTCCCTGCGTCCATCCTTGGTAGAATGTCAACGTCCGATTCCTTAGATAACTCAATGATTTCTCTTCCTTTGGAGTCGGGTTAGAACCTGGAAGCTCCTCAACCCTCGCTCGATCCTGACTCAATTTAGAATTTCCTCTCTCTTCTACACCCTAAAGCCGGGAATCCACCGGGAAGCTAAGCTAAGCTATGCTATGCTGCGTTTTAAAAAAATTAGCTTCACTAGATTCTTATGGGACTGTTTTCACCAAAAGGTACGTTAAAACATAGCGTCGCTTAGCTTCCCGGTGGATTCTCGGCCTAAGCCTACATTCGTCGCGTAGCTCCTTCCTGCCATAAAACAGGTAGACGTATGCCCGCCGCTGGGTCGATCGCCGCTCCGCGAAAACGGGAAACCAGGAACGTTCTGGATCGCGTGAGCGCTGAAATTGGCGAGCCGGATACGCCAGCTGCCGGTCTCGGTTGCAGCTCATTGACATTATCGTCGAGTTCCGATGCACGGCGATCGGCGGAACCCCAGCGTCATCGGTCGCGCACGATCGCTACGTGACATTTCCCCGGGCTCTATAAAAATGCGCGTCCGGTAGCAATTGCAGCAGCGTGTGTCGCGTTCGTTAATAAACATCAGGATGATCGACGGCGCGCCGCCGGTTGCCCGTGGCTGGGCCGAAAAAGGCGCAGGCCTAGCCGCCTTGGCGAAAGACAATGGAACGGCACGAAAAAGGCGCGAAATCCAGAATGCGCGTATCGGTGGCGACCACGGCCACGGCAGGCCGAAGCCCAGGCGAGAGACGAACGGAGCGATCGGTAGGTGGACGCGATTGCGAAGGTGGGGCACGTCCCGCGGCGCAACGCGTCTCTCAAATAAATTATCAACACTCTCTGGCATTCGCCGCGGAATCGACGATTCTATATGACCGGTTGCTGGCGGACGGATGGATACGGCACGGACGTCGCTGAACATGCCAAACGCGCGCGAGTGCCTCTTCATTCACCCGTTTCGCCGTTCCTGGAGGGAATGTCGATCTCTCCTGGAAGGAGACCCCCGTTTATTTTCGACCAGGCGGCGGACGGTCGGATTGGCGCGGACATCGGCTGTCCGCTGTCCGCTGTGCATTTACATTTCAAGGTAGTTTCGGTAGTTGGACTGTTGACGCTGCCAGTATAGTCAGCCGCGAAGTCAATCGTTGGAGGCCGCTTCCCCCACCGCGGACTCGTCACCGCCGGCCGCGAAGTACAGGTTGCTTTTGTCCCAGCGAAGTATGGGCGGCTGATGCTGGCGTGCTTGTAGAGGAGCTGCTTAATCGAGCCTGCATTCCATTTTATTCTTTCATCGCGTCAGGCTAGTTGATAACCACGCGGGAATCTTAACGAAGCAGAAGTTACTGCGATGTCTTCCGAGTTCCGTTTTCATGTTCCTGGGCCTACGTTGATTAACACCATTTTTTTTTTTTTTTATTCGTATCGGAGGGCGCAGGTACTGTTCCGTGCGATGGTCAACGGTAGTCTGAATTGTTACGTTACCGTCGACACTGGCAGCGGTGGTATCGGGACGGTAGCTGTCCCATTATTCTCGTAGATACGATATCACCCTTGATGGAACTAATAACAGTATTGTAGCAGCAATGACATCACCATTAGCAGTGGCACTATTAACTACGCTGCTACTAATACGCAGCTGATACGGTGTTTAAGAGAATTAACCGCGGTATCAGCGGACCTCCCAACTCTCAGCCGGCGGAATTAATTTCGCAGAAGAATTCTGACCACCAATTTCGCCGTATCCAAATGTCACGTTACGCAAGTACGCGTAAACCCATTGACAATTAATTAAGCACTCCTATCAGCGCTAATGCCGTCGCGCGCCCCGGGTGAAACTACAGGTATCTCCTCTAATACCGCGTATGGTGTGTGTAATCGCGGCACCACCGTTGGTTCGATAACTTTTTCCCAGCTAATGGTACCATTAGCAATAAAACTGTCGCGACCAAGAACGCCACTCGCGACTAGCAACGCGGCAACTATTATTAGCGGTGCAGGCAATAATTATACTAATGCCACGGCCAGTTTCCAGCCGCGCACCTCCAGTCCGTCCCTTTTTATCGAACGGCGACAGGTATTTCCAGATATTCGACAAGAGTCGAGATTCTATAGAGAATACCAGCTTATAAGTATTTAGCAGACGGGACGTAAATTCGTTCGTGCTATCCTGCTTATCGAGTGGCGCGTGTTGGCAAGACTCCGTCACCCAGAGGGGTGGGAAAGTTTGGCCGAGTTCGATGGCACCCCCGAAGTTCCGGGCGATTACACCTTGGCACGCCGTTGAAATCTTCCCGCCACTGCGTGATTTAAGGGATGGTCTTCGAGACGTAGAAATTACGTGGCATTTGGTACATAGCTCGATCAGTCAGAGAAGCGTCTGCGGTGTTCCGAAGAAATTTGAATACCTATCTCGCAGTGGAACGCGGAAATTTCAGATCCCCTCGAGGCAGCTCGCGATTATTGTTGGTGAATTGCTCGTACAGTTCGCGATCGACTCATTGACATTTTCGCCGGGTCCCGCTCGTTGGAATTCCGCGTCTGTGCCCACGTCGCAGCGTTTCTCGCGCGATGGAAACCCGCGCGTAGGTTACAACACCTGTGTGCGATGGTTGGCGCGACGCCGCGAGTATCATCCAGTTCTGGATCCCCGATGCTCGGCTTTTACTTCCCCGCTGGGACGCCCGAGCGACGCCGCGCGGAGAACTCGCTCGATTTTCTCTTGCCTTTTCGAGGCGAGCCCGTTTCAGTCTCGAGTGCCCAAAGAGCAGGTGTCTGACGTTAGCGTTCTCGGTTATTTTCTAGATTCTAGATCCTCGGCACCGTAGTCCCGACCCTTATCGCCACCAAAATTGTCTTCGCCCTGCGCTCGTAACGGCCTTCCGAATAACGATAAATTCCAGCAATCAGGAAGGCCAAGCGGGTCGATCATAATCGACGCGTAAAAAACTCGTTTCCCAGCGATTTACGAGCGATCGGCGGTCCGTGGGCCGCGCAATTACGAATCCGCGCGGAGGGATTTCAATAAAACCGCGCGCGGAAATTTACAGTGCCGCTAACGAGGGGAAGGCCGTTCGGGATGTTTGCGGAGGAGCCACGATCGATTTCGATTGCTCCAGCTCGACGATCCAGCCCGTGCGCGGACGGTCGTTCGAACGCCATAAACCGTGCCCTTCGCCTCTTGTCCCCCTTTCCCCTCCGCCGCTCTCAAGATGCACCCCGTAGCTTCGACACGTTTAAGCGTCTTCACCCTTCGGCATTCCACGACCAGCAGATCCTCGGGGGCGTCATTGGGAAGGGAGAGCTTTTTTGGCGCGCAGAAAATCCCTTTTTCGAAGTGGTCGGAAGAAGCGCGTTGCCGTTTGGCGCGAGGGAAGCAGATCTCGATCCTCGGCGAGCGCGGAGAGCGAGGGACACGGAGGAACTGGCTGTAGAGAGAGTCAGGGGGACGGAAGAGGGGCACAGCGAGAGTGGGGTGTGCGGGGGAGGGGTGGCATTATATCTCCGAACCGGCCAGTGCCATTATCCATCGTCCATTTGAATTTTCAGCTCTCGTAATAACGACTAATACGAGACAAATGAACCGCGGGTGAAAGAAGAGGCATCGAGGGGGAGGGCAGGGCGAAAGGGGGGGGGGAGGGACGGTAGAGGGATGGAGGAGGAGGTGGTTGGGAGGAAAAGGGGAGCGGAGGAGCCGTGTGATTAATGGAGTCTCCGCGGCGAGCGAGAGCTCCGCCGGGATAAGATCTCCGATGGAATTCCCGTGGCTTTTATATTGGATTTCTTTTAAATTCGTTACTTTATCCGGCACTATGTTAATAGCGGGCCGATATGAGAGCTCGCGGTTAAGAGGAGTTCATTTATCATTCGCCGCCGTCGCTTCCTCCGGCATAGAGGACGGGGTAGGGGAGAGATGGATCAGTCGAGCGGCGGCCGCGTTAGTCACGAGCCTCGGCAAAAATTTTCGGCCGTGCCCTGTGCCCCGTGTCCCGACCATTTCCTCGCGGCCCCCCTCGGCGAATTTGTGTCTTTGAACCTCGGGAACCGGTTCCCCTCGTCTTCCAGCGTATTTCTTGCGCGCCGGTGATTGGACCGCTCCGTGCTCCTCGATGAAGGATTCGCGGGGGAAAAAAATAGATCTCCAGCGGGAAAGCGGAAAATTTAGAAAAAAAAGAGGCAGGTTGTCCGTAAATTTTGGCGGAGTTGAAGGGGTAGCGAGGGATCCTCGGGCACGGGGAAACCTCTCGGAGTTTCCCGGCCGCTGTAAAACGAAGCCTCGGAAGCTGAAACGGAGGTCGTTCGTCATCGGCTCGCAGCCAGCTCGGCGGAGAAAAGCACGAGCGGATGACGCTGGAACACGTGTAGATGTCAAGGCGTTAATCCCTCGAGAGACGAAGAAGCATCTCTCGGTCCTCGGGCGCGGTTCTTCGATTGGAACATGCACGAGAGAATCCCGGGCATGGCGATAGCCTGCAGAATCAACCGAGCATGCAGATCGAATCTTTATTTCTTAATTCTTCTTCTCATAGAGTACCTACTCCAATTCACTTTCGCATTTAATGCAACCATCGCTCAGACTCCCTTGTGACCCAATTGGGATCGTTTCTTGTCCTCGGTGCGCCTCTTCGAACGCGCCTCGTTTCACAAAAGTGTTTTCATTGTGAGAAACAGTATCCAATGGCCCGGCCGCGTAAATCCTCGCGGTTGAAGAATCGTAACCACTCCAATTCCCATCCACGGGGCTGGTCCGAATGCTGGAACACGTTTAATGAGCTTTGAAGAGGCCACAGGCCGTTCTGCCACGCACGCGGACAGACCTGGCGGTTTTCAAGCGGCGACAATGCGCGTACTCAAGAAGCCACCGCTCCGCGCGATGTTAATGAGGGACAATTAATCAACCGGCCAGGCGAATCTTAATGCGAACAGGCGAAATCGTCGAAAGCCTGCGGTGCTCCGGCGAGAACACTTCCGTCCACTTCCGAGGCGACGACCAGCTCCGTAAACAAACTATCCTGAGTATCCTAGCATGTAGCGTAAAACTATCGAGGTCGAAAAAGCGATGTCGAGAATGAGAGGGCAGTATCGCGTGCTTCTGTCACATTTTCCACGCTTGATTGGCGAAAGTACTTCCGGTGGTCGCTGAAACCGATCGCTGACAGCCGGTCGACGTGTTGCTCGATCGGAGAAACCCGATCGAATCGCGAGAAACGCTCGCGATTTTGCTGCCCCTCCGCGGGAAACTGGTTTACGCATTTTTCCGCCACGCGTTTCTTCTCTTTTTTTATTGGCGGGAAGGAGTTTTTCCACGCTACCGGCAGCCACTGCGCAACGAGAGTATCGTTCTGGGAAGAGAGACGTTCGAGGGAGACAGCTGAGCAAGCGCTCGCATCGTTCACAGTCACCTAAGTGTCTCCATCATCGTGGCGGAATTCGGTTTCTGTCGACGACTGCGAGGCGCCTCGAATTTGTCAGGGAAAGCTTCAAATAAGTTTCGGCAGCTTCGCACTGCGAAGGTTTCGGCGTTGCGCCGGGATTCCTTGGGTCATTCTGTCTTGTTAGCGGACAGCAGGCTGCTGAATCCGTGATTAACGGAACGATCGTTTAACGAGTCCGAAACTCTCTGGCTCGCGGGAAGCCACGAAATTTTAAGCTGCAGAGTTTGAAGGCGATCTTTCCAAAGATCAGTGCTAATTGCTTTGCGGTAGTATTAAAACTTACGAAGTACCGCCCTGAAAGGCCCTCGAGAAAATCTAAACAAAGCCGAGGAACTGCCGAAAAATTTAAAGCAGTCCAAGGACACTGGGCCACGCTGAAGGTTCCTCTTAAAACTGTAGGAAAGAGGAGAGGCAGCCACTCTGGGCTCGGGTGGGTCGACTATACCTCTTAATCCAGATTGAAAATATGTAAATAAATCCACTCGCGGCTCCGCAGGCCGGATGCCCACTCTGTATTCCCCGTCGAAAAAGTATTTTAATAGAAACGATTCATCATTCCGCGGGGCCCCCGACCAGCTTCTTTTTCTTCGTCGATGGGAGAAGCTCGCTTGCTTGGCCCCCCTTGTCTCTCTGTTCTCCCACAAACCACCGCGGGAACTCTCTCCCTCCTTCTTCCTCCCTCTGACCCTCCCCCCTACCCCTCGGTCCTTTGTCCCTGTTCGCTTTCAATTTTTACCGGATTTCGCGGAATTTCGACCGAAAGGTTTTCGCTTTATCTTCCCGGGCCGCCCCCACGTCCTCCGCTTCTTTTTGCTCGCTCGAATTATGCGGGGATACGCGGCGGATTTCGCGGAATTCCTACGGTTCGCGTCTCCTCCTCGCATAATTTCTTGGGGCCGAGGCCTCGGTGCAGATTTCCAGGCGAGCCTCCTCCGGCCCTCTTTGTTCCGCGCGATTTCGCGGCCCCCTTTTGTTTCCCCGTTTCGATCGCGATCGCGATCCGACCAGCTTCCTCGCGGCTTCCTCTATCGAGAGAGGAGGGCCCCCACACCCCTGCACCGCGAGCTACCTTGTTTTTCTGACGGTTTCTTGCTCGGTTTCTTCTTGGCCAACGGGACTCGTCTTCGCGGTTCGATGTCTCATTATGTCAGAGCTGCCAGGATTTCGGGGGGGGGGGGGGGGAGGGGGACTTGGTGCGCTGCTCCCTCTGCTTTCCCTTTCTGCCTGTCCCCGTTCTTCGTCCTCTGCTTATTCTCGTCCAAGGACCGCTCCACCTTGGCTCCAACCTGGCTCCGCAGTTTGGAAGAAGTTGATGGGTTCTTTCTATCTTAGAGCGGCCTAAGTCTATAAAATGGGACTTTACGATTTGCGAGAATCCAGCGGACGCGGTGTGGTCGGTGAGGATTCGTGGAAGAAGCTGGCCGAAAAATGGCCAACCGAGTGGGTCGGAGGGCTAACGGTATCGCACGGTAATCCAGAAAACTCGACCTGGATGATCCGTGGCGCGCACGACCGAAAGGAGTCGTGATTTTTCCATTATTCATTAAGCCAGGACGACCGTCACATCCCGATGGGTTTCTTGCGGGCCGCGCTATTAGGAATCAATCAAGCCACCGAGGATCGTCGGTGCTCCGTTGACAGCCGCTCTAAAACGTCCCGTAAGAACGTAACGCCGAGGACCCTGCACGTCTATCGACTCCTCTTGATTCACTCGAGACATCTCGTTCCGTCTGCGCTGCACACTTCGTTCGTACGACCCCGTAAAAACCTGCGATCGCGCCACGCTCGATTCGAGAGCCGAGCAGGCGTCCGCGAGTCGAGGATTTCGTTATTGCTATTATTTACCGAGGGGGGCAGCAGCTCTTCATGGCGATGGGCACTGTTCTAAATGCGACGCGGCGACTCGCAGATATGGATCGCTCGTTGACGGAAGTTACCGGACCTGTGGCACGTCGTTTTACTCGTTTCCCGCCTGGAAGACGAGTAATCGATTCTGTGGCTGGTACCCGGGGGTGCAGCTTCGAGTTAGATCGAGCGGATGATGAAGAAATCATCGAGGCAGCCGGTTCTCTGCGAGCATCCATCATGTAAAGTAACAAAGTCGCGACCTGCGTGATGGATAGTGGTAGTCCTAATCATTTCTGGGGTTCAGGGTTCGAGATATCGATACTTTGCAACGCTCTCGGATCCAAATTGCAGTACGATGCTGAAGAAAGTTTCGAAGAAGGAAGGGCAAATAGCCGTAAAAACTGAGAAACTTAAAAAATATAAAAACCTGCCGTTTTGCATTTAAAGTGCTTCCACAGATGTGGAGATTGTACGAAATTCTTCCCCGAGAGTGCCACCGGTCGAGTAATCGTTCGAGTTCTTGTGGGGAAGAGACGCGAGTTCTGAAATTCAATGGAATCGCTGGTCTGGACGAGCTGAAATATGGTCGGTCTGACACCAGAGCGAGCTGTGGCGAAGAAAACGATCGTGTTGCGAGTTGCCGAAGAAAGCGAGCATTCAGGCTCCGCGCGCGTTTCTTCGGCCGAGGAGACGTTTCGTCCATAAAAAGATACCCCGCTGGTAGCGCCAATCGTTTCGCTTGGCAAGTGTAACGTTTACAGGCTGCCTCTAATTGGTGTTCGAGGCTGATGAACGCCAATGAAACATGGAAAAGATGGGAACGCGAGATACGCATTCCCTCTGTCAGCCTCGCGCTGCCTTGGGCTTCGACGCGCGTTTACGAGAATCCATCAAATCCGAACGACTATTTCTGCGCCCTCGACCAGGCGAGTGGCTGCAGTTCGTTATTTGCCTATAAACACAGGCGACGAACGGAAAGACCCGCAAGTGTTCTACATTAAACTAATCACCTCTGGTCCCACAACCCCTGGAATCATCCAGAAGGCAGCCAGCGAAGTCGAGAAGCTCTGGAAAGAAGAGCTGCGGAGAAAGTCACCCCTTTCCGTGCGCGGCCTCTCTTCGGGATTATACAAGTCGCCCCGTACTCGCGCATTAAAATCCTTGGAACGAAATATTACGCATCTCCCCGATAGTCCGCCCCTTCTTTGCTCGTTACCAGCAATATGGCCCCCCTTTCCAGTGGAAGCTACCCCGAATCGAGCGAGAGCCAGACCAGTCCGTGCCACTATAAATCTCGGAAGTTTTAATGCCTTGCAGCCTGCACGGCCGGCTCCCTCCGTCCTTCTTCTCGTCACAGGGACTACCTAGCCACCCCTCCCGTGCCCCTCGACACCCCGTTCGATCCACGAATCCATCCGTGACCCCGTCCACCCCTTCCGTCCGTATTTGCATACGCGCATAATAGCGCGAGAGAGAGAGCAGCTACCCTTTACTATTAATTTTATAAAATCATTCGGCCCGCTCTTTCTGCGTCTCCCCGTTTCGTCTCGTCTTCTTTGCCGCGCTGTTTCTGTGCGCCCCCTTTCGCGGCCCCTCGGGACCCTCGCCCGCTTATTTAAATAACGGATTTTCGAAATCTCGTTTTCAGCGGGATCACGGGGGTCGCGACGGCTGCGGGTCGCACGTGCGCCTGGCCGCTCGAAATTTTCCATTCACGCTGCTCGGCGGATCTATTTTGGCTTTAGATATAATCCGCACGATTATTAGCGACGGAGTAACGAACGAGTCGAGTGATAACCGGCAGGTATAGCCGGGCGAGTGTAGACTCGTGGTGACGTAACGCGTGGAAGGTGATTTCTCCGAAGGGTTCCGAAATTTTCTGCACCTGGACAGACAGAAAAATCGATGTGCTCCGTGGGACGCTCCGAAAGGAAGCGTCCTCTGTCAGCACGCCTCTCCGCGGACAGGGCTCGATTAATTACTCGACGCTCGCTCGTTAATTAGCCTCGGAGCTTCCCAACGTGCATCTTCATGCAGAAATCGAATCAGCAAGCATGACAACAACGCCTCAATTAAATATAACCGATCTCGGGAAAGGATCGCCGCTGTTCCTTAACCCTCCTTTAACAGTTGCCAAGGCTGCCTTTCGCATTAATACAGACGGCCGCGAGCGAAGTTTGCAACGTCGTAGAAGCCTCCCTCGCCGGAGACAAAGAGGAGAGCGTTTTTCCGCGCGAGTGGCCGGCCATTAAGACGTTTTAGCGCGTTTCGTGAAACGGGGGAGAGGAAGGCGACGGTGACGAGGGAGGAGGATGAAAGGTGGCCCCCGGTGGGTCTACTTAGAGCCGATAGAGGCGGCCTAACTACCGTAACCGTATCCAGGTCTAAATAGTTGGAGTTACGCTAAGTAGCCCTAACCAGATTAGTAAGTCGTTGCGTGCTCTATTTTTAACGGCGCGCCGACGGCATTCGAGGCGTTTTACGTGGAACACACCGTAGAGGCCAGGATGCCAACGGACCAGGCGGAGGCGAACAGCGATGAAGAGAGAAAGCCTGAGCAGATAAAAAAGCAGCTGAGGGAAGAGAGAAAAGGACGGAAGAGGGGAGACCTACGAACCGAAGCTTTATCCTAATCCCCGTAAACGAGACACGTCCTCGTCCAAGCGTTGCCCTTCTTTTCTATAACCCTCTCTTCACCCTTCCTCGTTTCCCCGTCGCCCCGCTCGGTTTCACTATCCTCTGACGGGTTTTGATCGAAGACGTTCATTTGCATAGAGATTACTCGTGGCCGGGTCCGCGGAAACTTGCTCGATTCTACCGATCTTTTTTAAACTTCCCGTCCATTGCCATCAAACTGCTATTTAATTATCGTGCCCCGTACACCCGAACGGGTTCCCCGCGCCCCTGAATTGGGCCAGTGGCACAGGCCCGCGCGGGCAAGCACCGCGATTCTTTCGACATCCGCGAAATCCAAATATTGGAGGCAAACAGTCGCTCCACGCGGCCCGGCCCGGCTGCGAATTTATTTGCACGCCGCTCGACCGTTAAGCGTTCTCCACTTGTCGCGGAGCAGACGCCGCGCCGTCGCGGAGGCGAGAACAAGAGGAGAGAAGGAAGGTTCGAGCCCGCCGAGATCCCCCAAGATGGTGTGGAAACGGGGGGAAGAGGCGGGGCAGGTCGGAGGGAATTTTATTTCCGCTCACATTAATTTCAACGACGCAGAGGAGTTCGCGCGGTGGACGCGCGCAGCTTGAAATTACGAATATTATGACTTCAACCAGTTCTCAGAATTCTATGTTTTTCATTCTTTAATCTCGGCCTCTCGCGTTTCACACCATATCTTATGAACACACTCGCCCTCTTTCTAGCCGTCGCCTCGGCTCTCCTCGTTCCTCTTCTATCCGTTTGGCCGCGGATCGCCGGCTCTCCGTGCACGCCGACACGACCGCCGTGTCCAGCGCGAGGCGCGAACGCGCGTGAACGCCGCCGCGCGTCCGGCCGAGGAACGGGCCTGCGAACGGGGACCGTGGATTTTGTCGCGGGGGAGGGTGCGCCTCTCTGTGCTGCTGGCACTTGCCGGGCGGCTCTGCTCCCGACCCTGTCCAGCGCACACGAGCAGAGACAGCGGCAGAGGGGCAGAGTGCCTGACGGTATTCAGACAGCTTTGAATACCGTTTGAACGCGGCGGGGTAATGGAGAGATGATTGATGTCAGCAGTTTAGCGATATGGTAGCTTTGAACTGCGACGCGGTGGTACAGTGACTTCAGAAATGCTGAGATAACAGTGATCTTTGAGCGAGCTGGCAGGAGCTTTGATCCTGCAGCCGTGCAGGCCTGACAGCCAGAGGTATCCTGCCTCTGCTCCACTTTCAGAAACAGATTTCTAAGACTTTTCACGAGTGGGAGAGCGGGCTTCAGACGGGAGGCGGTGAAAGCTGGATGAACAAGACTACCGACTCCAAATTTCCATAAATTTCTCAATTTCTAAACTCCCCGAGTGTTCCGAACGGGAAGCAGAGGTCTCGGAAGAAGAGTGTCTGTCGGCAGTAACCCAGAAGTTCACGATCCCGTCAGGCTTCCACGAGACAGAGCTGGGAGAGACTGGGAAACGAATTACACGCGGCCGGAACGGATCGACAACGATCGATTCGCTCGAACAGTAAAACGCTGGCCGCGATAAGACGTTTATGTACGCGCGTTTTAAGCCGTCGCTGGCGAATTTGAATAATCTGCCGGTATTGGAACGGACACTTGAAAAGCCACGAGGCCCCTGCAGCCCCAGGCCTGGCAACATTACATTCAAGTGTTTGACGAACGAACGCGTTACGTCGCCCGGGCTTTTTTGTTTTCCTCCTTCTGGTATCGGCATCAGCGTCGAGCTATGTCGAGTGGCAGGCCCAGGCCTCTCTCGCACCGACCAACTGCTGTCTCTTCTGGTCTCGGTCTCGTTCTCGTTGCCAGAATTCGTGCCCGATCGTTTCTCGGTCTTAATGATCCTTTTGTCCGGGAACGTTGACCTTTTGCCGGGTCCCGGGGGACGGGAACGCCCTGTGCGCCCTGTTCCGACTCAATCTATGCTCACTCGGAGCGAGCCTGGTCGTCACTGTATCCGTTCGATCGGCCTCTGGTTTATGATAATTCCTCCACGAATGTGAACGGGGATGGAGGTGTCGGTGAATGAAAGATTCATGGAAATCCGAGGGGAGCTATCTGCCTCCTCAAGGTGTACACTGTCAAAGGATCGCTGCTCGCGATAATTGAGCAGTTCGAAGTCACCCTCTCGAGTCTAACTACGCTCGTAAAGGTCCGTGGAACTGGCGTTGAGCGTTCGTAAAGGGAAAAGGCAACCGGTCCCGGGGAAAATGTCTCAATTTCCATCCAACGTCCCCGGCCTGGCTACTCTTCCTTTCGCGGTGACCAGGCCTGAATTCATCATCCTCCAGGCGTAACGGCCGCTTCTCGCTGCGCGGGCTTTTTTCTAATCAGCAGCCCCGCGCGCGCGAGCCTCCCGTTCAAATTGAATCATTAGGAGCGCGCGTCGGGCTTTTTGCGGCTTTCGAATAATAGCCCGAAGAATTTCAAGGTTTCCCGCTGCGGGGAGTTTCCACGCGCGGTTCCGTCTTTATTCTCGGCGAGTTCGAGACCGGCACCCCAAGAATCTAGGCCAGCGAGCCGGGGAATTTCTCTTTTTCTCGAATCGGCGCGGCAAAACGGCGAGGAAACGAGTAACCCCTGGCTCGGTTCCTTCACCACGGACAAAGCTACATCATGAAATCGAGGTCCGGCTAGAGATTCCACCTCGAGCACCGATCAAAATCGAAAGATTCCCAAGTCGAATGAGAAGTCTGGAGATTTTCGAGAAAGCGACTGAAGCTTGGCCGAAATAACAGGGATTCCCTTTCCCCTGGGTCGCGACAAAGGGCCCTACGATCCCATTGTTCAGGGTCGATCGCGCTGCGCTCCGATTCGACGGCCGGTCGTGTACGTGCGTGCATGTGCAAACAGGGTGATAATGTATTCAAGGTCCGCCCCGTGGCCGTTGGTGGGGGTGAAACGGGGCGGCCCGCTCGCTGTACGTACTGTAACAGATGTTAATTATCCCTTCTGTGTATAGTCGGCAAAAAAAGAGCCCGGTCTCCGGGCTCGGACATATCGTCCACTCCTGTACATCCCCGTGCCGAGGAGGCCTCTTGCGTCCTCGCTTCCAAGGAGTCACGTGGCCCGCCTGGCGCACACGCTCCAATCGCGTTCAACTTCCGGCGAGGTCGCTAGGGAAATTCGCTGGGACCGCGGGTCGACCTGTCAACGGGGGCAACTTCCCTCCACCAGCCCCCCGACCACCCCAATTTCGTCGTGAATGATGATCCTGCGCGTCGATCCTTGGATCACTCACGTCAGCATCCTCCTCTTCTTTCCTTGCAGCAGAGTTTTTAATCGCTCGAATGTTAGTTGCGTTTTGGTAGGGGAGGCTGGGTTATACGCTTCTGAGGCAACTATCGGTTGGCGAGTCTAGAACGAGGGACATATTCCCGCCACGCAGCGAGAGGATGGAATTTCTCGTCGAGGTCGGGGGAAAATGATTTCTTGTCGCGCGACTGAACCGGTGCGTCGCCATATTCGTCGGCGGGGAAGCCTTAATGGGCCAGTTTTAGTGCGGAAATAAATAACCGATAATGAACCGGGCAAAAACGGAACTGGCGATTTTCAGGCCGAATTAGGCAGCGCGTTTCGGATGCCTCGTTCGGAGTCATCCGAATCGATTGGGGGGGCCGAGCTTGTCGGCCCGATGACTCGGGCAATCAGCAGGCAGAAATAAATGAATGGCGATGGGCCGAGGAAGGGAAGAACCGATGTTTCCAGGGCTAACTAGATTCCTCGTGGTTGTCCGAAGCTGTTGGCACTCTGGCAGGCAAGCTTGGTGTTGTCTCGAAGGGTTTATAATAATTCTCCAAGCTTCTGCTCCGTTTTCGATCTAATTCTCTTCCCTGGCAGTGTTGGCTACGAGTTTTTAGCATCGTGGCTTTCAGAGCCGCAGTTTTCCTCCCATCGATGGCCAGCTTTCTTTAACCGGGGGGCAGCGAAACGACTCGTTTCGCTAACCGAGAAACGAATTGTCCCTCGTTTCGCCTTATCGCGGGACCGTCTACTCGGCTGACCGAGCAGCGCTCGTATATCAGCGTAGCTTTTGTTACGGCGACGTGCCTTTGTTTTCGCCTTGTTCTCGCGTCTCGTTCCGCTGGTGCAAGCGTGGAACATTGGGGGTTTCGCTGAACTTGCTGCAACCCACTTTTGCACTCCCACAGACACAGATAACCTGGAATACTCGACTCCAGGAACAGGGGCTTTTATCGAACGATGATTGCTCCCCGGCTGGCCACCGAATCTCACGATCTCTCTTTCTCCTCTGTTTCAGAATGCATTGAAGAGTCGGCCGGTACAGGAGAATCGAGATGTCCGCTGTAACCACCCCGTATGGCCCCAGTAAGACACATTTTCTAAAGTACTATCGTCCAAGCAATCCTCCACCCTCCTTTAGCAGGACAATATCATCGCTTCCCAGAGCCTGCCGTCTTCCACCAATTGCTCGAATCGTTACAGCCACGCTGCCCTCCCGACGACCCCGAGAACGTTCAATTAACGCGCGCCTCGGTTGAATTCTAATTAACGTTAAAAATTGATTTGCGGGAAGCTTGCGGCATTCGCGATGCGCGAGACCCAGTTGGAATCGGTCGAATCGAGGCAACGCTCGTTTGCAATCGCGCGGTAACTTCCCATCTGAATTCTTCGCGATCTATGAAACCTTCGCTGCAAAATACAGTGTCCCTGTCTCGCGAGAGTAAACTGTCATCGGCATCGTGGCCTCCGGAACGTTCGGCCGTCGCACAGTGGAACATAATCACACTTTTTCTTCAAATCACCGTACAGGTCGTAATTTTTTAGTAAACTTGACGATTTTTTTTCAAATTCTTCCCAATTAAATTTCGTTGCTGTTTTTTTATATTTAGCACCCAATAAACGTGCAAATAAGATAGCACCCTGAAAATCTAAACGCACTAAGTTTCCTCCAAAATAAGCTCATTTTCTAAAATTTTGCTTCGATATATTGAATTTGCCATCGTTAAAAAGCTCTACAATTTAGAAAATTTGAGTTTACATTCGGAATCGGCGGTCAAAAAACCCCACAGATCCCAATTTTCTAAAAGTGCTGTATATTTCGCTAAATATAAAAAAACAGCAACGAATTTCAAAATTCCGACCGGAGGGATCGATAGAGAATTTAAAAAAAAAAATAGTCAAGTTTACTAAAAAATTACGACCTGTACGGTGATTTGAACAAAAATTGTGATTATGTACCACTGTGGGTCGCGTGCAAATCGCGCCCCGATTCGCCTATCATTGCCAGTCCTCGGTCCCCAGTCGATCGGTCTGATGCCGCGGTTCCTTTCCATCAGCGGAGATGCTTTCGGACTCGGTGTACAACTACGCGACGACCCGGCGGGGTACCGCTGACCAGGACAGCGACTCCCAGTATGAGGGCCAGGCTCAGCTGCAGATCACGAGTATCCAGAAGCCCCGGAACAAGCGGAAGAACTTCAAGCCCATAAGCAGCCGGATGGTGGAGGTGTCGGACGAGTCCGAGAAAGAGGACGAGGAGCTGGAGGCGATGGAGGAGACCTCCAGCGAGATCCTCGAGTACGAGAGGAAGACGATGCTGTTGCCGGCTGAAGACAGGTCCAAGCAGAGGCTGAACAACAACGAAGTCAGCCCGATGGACCTGTCCGTGGCTACTAGGCCGCCTTCCTCCGAGGCTGACGAGGACAGCGGTGACTCCCTCAGGCACAAGTTCATCCTGGAGCAGCTCAGGTCTCAGAAACTCTACTCCCCTGGCACCGAGGTAGGTCTCCCTTGGCTGTTCCACCCTCCCCTGGTCCGTGCTTCGGCAGAATCACGCCGGACCTCTCGTCTGATCACTGTCCAGGCCAGGAGTCCGAATTCAGACTCGTCGGAGAAGAGCGGCAGCGGGGTCCTGGACACGGAATCGGGCCGCCTGGACGACACCGCGTTCGACGACGATCGGGCCCAGGACGGGGACGGCGAGATCGAGTGCGGGGAGAGGAAACCCTTCGAGGGGATGAGGGAGTACGCGGAGTCTACCATGCAGGAACTGCTGGCGATCTACGGGCTCGCCGGTGGAGAGCTGGCGAAGTCAGTGAGCAGACAACTACCGCCGACCTTCCTGAACCCCGCGACTGGTCAGCATCATCACGGTGAGTCTTCCTTACGATGACGCTTCGCTGTTTGAATCTCCGGATCGATACTACGCGATAGACTGTCTTACTGGCTGACAAATGCTGATGACAATTTCGCGAACGCTTCCTCGGTACCTCCGTTCGCGTCTTCCGCTCTCTCCCTCTCTTTCTCTCTTAGTTATTTGCTGGGCTTCTTGAGAGTACACCGGAACCACCAAGGAACCGTTGATACCAACCAAACTTCCAAGCATCACGCGCACCTCTGTTCTCAAAGTATCGATCCAGATTCTGCCACAGATCCGTAGAAATATAGCTGAGGAGTGATTGGCGCGTGGGCGGTGCTCGAAGGAGGATCCGAGAAAACGCGTGGATTTTCAAGGATCCGACGAGCACTTATGGACTACGGCCGTGTCAGGTTCCCCGAATCGTTATTATTCGCGGCAGGACTCGCGCGCGGCGACCGTTCGCCGAGGAGAAATTAGAGACGCTCTCGGTATTCGACGAAATCGTTAGCCAAGCCAACAATGGGACGCGGGACGATTGGCTGGCATTGAATTCGGGGTTGGGCTAGAGGCAATTGACAACTGGTAACTGGCTGGCATTCGTAATTGGACTTGGCGGAAAATCAATTTCACGCGCGGCGCGGCCTCAGGTTTTAACGCGGCGGCTTATCGGCCGGCCAGAAAATGCCGGAAAGCAAATGGAAAAACTAACCGTGTCGCCTTGGCGCGATAAATCCGTCGCGGGATTCATTGTTTCTGCTATCGCGACGATTGACTTGCTTATCGAGCTTGGCTCGTTCCCGTCGACAGCCTCGATTCTCGGAGAACACCGAGACACGCCGCGCCGCTTCGGCGTGAAAGTGGTCCGTTGCCACGGACGAGAAAAGCCCCCCGTTAATTGCTGGAGGAGCAAAGTGCGAAAGCGCTCTATTGATTCGATCGATCTGCCCAGAAAGACTCGGTAATACCTGCTAATAAAACGCCCGTCGATAGATCATCAATAACCTCGGCAAAAAATTCAGATCGATCACGGGGAGGCACTGAAAGCTAACGCGCAACGAATCGATCCAGCAAAAAGGGAACAGAGATCTTCTTATCATCCTAGATCGCTAATTCTTCTTCAGTTTTCGAGCGACCCTAGTCGGGGAATCGTGGCCAGGAAATATTGAAAGTTAACGCGAGATCGAGCCGGGTGCTTCGAGCGATCAATCGAATAGAGGAACGAGAGTAGCTTCTTCTATCGGGAGTGTTTATCAGCTCGACGAGTCTCTCAGTTCTCCCTCGTAACGATTTCTCGGAGGTTCGATGGCTGGATGTGCGCGGTTCGTCCAGAAATCGTTGAAATCTCGCGGCGTCGGAGACTCGTGGCAGCGGGGAGGCGTAATTTTTCGATTAGACTGTACGCGCGTGCACCAGAACAGAATGTGGCACTTACATATTGCCAGTGCATCGCATATGCGCGCACGTGAATATGCGATGGCTCGGGCAAAGATGGCCGACTTATAACTCATAAAGTCGGTCGGACTGCGCGAACCGCTGACTGCCTCGCGATCGATGGATGCCTTCGAGATCAGCCAGCGTCATCGTTTCCCGTTGTCGAGGCTCGCGTCCCGCGTGGGTTGACACTCTCACGAATTCCCTCTGCATTGTATCCAGCCTTACCTCCGCGAGCCTCGACTAACGAGTCAATTTCACTATTCTCCCCCCGCGCCCCTTCCTCTCCCCCTGACAAATACTAAACGTCCAGTTTTTGACTCGCCATTCTGCCAGGCCTGATTGATTCATGGCCGATGCTCGTCGCTGGATTAACGTATCCAAGGGGAAATTAGGTTTCCTTCCGATGGAGAGTCGGGGCAATTATGTTGTCCGTGGTCGTCGCGATTTCTTCCGTCGGTGAAAGGGATAATTGGGCTGCTCTCCTTGTTTGGCGTTGCTGGGGAAATTCGGTATTTCCCGTGGCATTGTTTTCTTCCGTCGGAGCAATAGAAATCGGAGACACATTGGTCAGCGGACTCCGGCAAATTTCCTCGATTATTCACGAAACCTTGCAAGCTCGACGAGACACGCTATCGACAACAGACGATTCCCAAGAAAAATGTACGGGAAATGGTGTCGGTTGTCGGATCCTACAGCGCAGCTCGTCGAATTCCCTGTCTGTGACTCATCGTTTCAAGCTCCCTCGCTCACTCAATATTCATACATTATGTAAGTTAACCTTACGTGGATGTAAAAGGACCCTAACGGGCTTTCGCGGCACCGCTCCATTGTTACTCGATTGAGTCTTTCGGGCCGGTTGTAGGTACTACACTTTGTCAAACGGTCTTTGTCGCGTCCTGCTCGGGAGAGTAATCTCTTTCGGATTCGATTAAACTCACACTGGCGAACGGCGGCACGCTTGCCAGCCGCCATCCTGCCAATTACCAGAAAACTGACCGCGTGAAATTGAATGCGACATGGCTCGTAAACCGCCGCTCTCCTCTTTCTTCCTCCCTTTTCGTCAGGAATTGGGAATATCTTGCTGACGCAAGTTCGCCTCTCCTTATCTCTGCCCCGGAGCGGTCTCGCTGAATTTTCGACGCGGGTAATGTTACTCGTTAACGTCGCGCCGGGGCACAATGACGAGACCAGAGATCGCGGCTGTACGTCACGCACGGAGATTGATCCGCGAGAGGGAGGGGGGGGAGGGGGGAGAAGAGAGACGTGCCCGTCGAGAAAGAAACGTCGTGAGAGATGAGAGGACACCCGAGGAACTGGTATTCGAGAATCGGAGGCATTTAGTGAGCGGATGTCGGTGACCTGGAATCGGTTTCATTAGAACCGGGACCGTTGGACAGCTTCTGGGCTAGCAAAGGTGACGGCGTTGGCTTTCTTTTTGTCTTAGCCGGGCGAAAACGCGCGGCACACGTATCGACGAGGAAGAAACCGAGGAGAATGGTGGCTCCCTTTCGTCGCGTTTCCTTCTTCTCCTCGGCTGTTTCGCCCCCTCGTCTTCGCCACCTACCTACACGCGCGGCTACGTGGAACAAAAGGCTACCTCTGCTCGTTGCGTCCTATCGTCGGGATTGATACAAAAAAATCGCGCATAATTTATCATGCAAAAGCTGGCGCAAACAGAAACGGCGTCGCGGATGAATCGACTGGATGCCAGGAGGGAGGGATACGGGGGGGGGGGAAGAAAAAGGAATAACCGCGGTTTCTTCTGCCTCTTCACGTGTCCGTCGTCTTCTATGAACCTCGCCTGGACGGACAAACAAGCTTCCCATCGGCTTCTTCCGTCAGGAATACATTAACGAGCTGGGTTAACCCAAAACGTACACTCCAGTTTGCGTAACGACTCGTCGCGCGTCTCTTCATTCAAGAAGACGGTAGTTAGCGTTGCACGTGGATACCGCGGCCACGCGACGCGGGAGGAAGAAACGAAGGGATCGTTGGTCGAACGACATCCCTGATCTTCGGTTTCTTCGGCCGCTGGAAGAAATGCTCTTGCGGTAGACAATCGACGCGGCGAGGTCTCTGGATCGACCCATTTCACGGTCCCATCTCGCGAGTCGAATGTTTCTGCGGGGGCGGGCGAGGAAGAGGAGCCAAAGGCAGTCGTTGAATCGTGTTAGGGAGCAGAAAGGGGAGCGGTAATCCGGCGCGAAGAAAAGCAGAAAAGCCCGCGTGCGCTGTGTTGCTGGCGCGGTCCTGGAGGCAGCGGGATGGAGGACAGCGATGCCTCCGTGAACCCATTAATCATGCCAGCCGGATAAAAGGCAGCAAGGATGAAAAGAGAAGACGGACAGTCGAACGGGAGGATGGCAGGCATGCAGGCAGATAGAGGAAGAGAGGCGAAACAGTCCTTCCTTTCTTTCCTTCTGTCGCTGTTTCCCCGCTGTCTCTCTCTCTCTCTCTCCCTCTCCCGCCTTCGCTCCGAACCAGCAAGGATCATTTTTTATTTTCTTCTTTTCGAAATTCGTCGGAGGCTTCTATTGTCGGGACCCAAAGCGAGCAGAGAAGAAGAGACTCCTCAGACTCATCTCGGGCCCCGACGGTCTTTTCGACGGGGAGGAGATTCATTAACTGATAACGCGACTCTTTCTTCGAGCCTTCTCCTCTTGAAAATGATATCCAAGCCTGTGGATCGATGGTGGGTGAGATCACTGGACACCTGTCGGGAGGGCACAGACCGAAGCGCAGAATCTTGGAATAGTATCGAAGAAGGAACGATTCAATCATCGATCAAAGGATTCGCGACTCTTATTCTCTTGAGTAGAATACAAACTGTGCGCGGAAAGCTACGAAAGAAACATGGGGAGGGAATCGAGTCGTGGAGCAGCTCCGAATCAGCCAGCTCTCGTTCCAAAAACTGTTTCGTTTCGGTTGGAATTTAATTCGAGACTTCGGTGGCCTGGGATCGGCTGCATCGAACCGAAGGGATGCGGATCGTTCTGGTTACGAGCTTTTATGTCTCCACGTGCACACCCCACTCGAGCACGTAGGTACGGGGCGAAAAGTACCTACGACGTAGGTCCTGCGAGATCGAAATCGGAGCTCCTTCTTCGTAGCCAGTAGACAAAAGGTCTGCCGGTCCGGATGACAGGAGGTGTCGGGGAGCCTTTGGGATCGGCGACCTGTTGAATCCCCTGGTCTCATAACCTTCAACGAATTCTGCTTTATTGTGAAAGAAGAAAAAACGAGCACGAGGCGGGAGAGGAGGGGAGGGGGATCTGGAGAGGCCGAAATACGTTAACCCTTATCTGCGCCTCACAAAAAGGATTCTGGAATAATCACGAGAATGCCCCATGTGGCCCAGAATGGCCCATTTATTGCTCCCTCCCAGGCCACGTCTTCAATTCATCTGGCTACCAAACGACGACTAATTGCTACGCTAGTTACTGCTCGACGTTGCTATTTAAACTGTTCCGTGTAACCCTTCCTTCGGGAAGTTTCTTTCAATCAGGCTTCACCTGGGCAAGCGCCTCAACGTTTAGGGACATTCTGTACCAGAAAATCTAGTATACTCTGCGAAGAAGTCCGGCACCATTTGCTCGTTTTCTGTACGAGAATTTTATTACCTCTTCATCGATTACCTTTTCTCTAAGACTCATTTTGACCAGTAGAATCTGAAAGTGATAAAAGGAGCTGCTCGTAGAATTGCCAGTATCCAGCGAATCGCAATCCTACCAGCACTGGAGAAGCAATCTTTTACTCGCTAATCCCATCAACTCTTTATCGCCGGCGTGACAAAATGAGCACACAGACGCCTATCATCGTGCAACTGATGTGCCTCGAAGAAATCAGCAGGAATCGTTCAGCAGCCAGCGATCTTTCCGCAAATCATAGCCGAGGAGCGTCTCCGGGGCCATTATCCGCTTTCCACGAGGAAAGGGTTACACGTTTCAGCCTCGAACGCAGTGACAATAAAACCGACTGGCCGAGGGAATGTGTTCTCGCCGAGAAGGAACAATTATTCCTCGGCGTCGTGTCGAAGGAAACGGAGGAATTCACGGGGACGTCGAGCCACCGGCTGGAATCGTCGAACGTTTTATGAAAGCTTTTATGAAAGCCTTTACGAGCGACGCTCAAACTAGGGCCCCGCTTCTGCTGAACACGTGAGGCCTTCCACGGCTCGTCTTCGTCTCCTTCCTCTCGCCTCGGCTGTGTATTCGCACGGGTTTCCTCTATCCAGCCTGGAAACTGGCTGCTCCTCGATCGTTTCGAGGTGGTTTTCCAGCGATCGGCGAGACGAGGAGAACGACTCTGCCTCCTGGTCGCCGCTGCCAGTCGCTGATGTCCGCTTCCGGGTCAATTGGATCTCCTCGGCTGCTTTTTTGTTCGTCAATTAAGCTCTGAGTCAGAGTGCGACGAGGCAGGAGGCGGAGGAGGCTTATTGACGTAGTACAGTCCTCGTTAGTCGAGTGGCTTTACTTCGTGCGCGTGTTCCTCGTGTCACGTGAGAATCCACCATTGTGCTCAATTATGATCGGTCCACATCGGCTTCGGCTCACTTTTCAATTAGAATTCCGGCTCCGCGAGCCACTCGTTAGCCGTGAGAAGGGGAGTTTTTGCCAAATTAGCCGGCAATTCAGGCGATTGCCGTGACAATGATCGATACCGCAGCATCGTGGGCGAAGGATAGAGGGACTCAAGGTTTCTCTCAAAAAGTGGAAACGTAATCACTCGTTGAATCCCCTCCATCGCTCCGCTAAGCAGCTCCAACATCTTTAGACCCCGTTAGTTCTCCTCGTGCTAGTTTTTTTTTCCAAGTGAAATTAACGCGATCATCATCGAGGTCAATGGGCATCTCACGACGAAAGATGGAAACAGGAGAGCGTGCCCCCCTTTCCTCCGTCGTTCCCCACGGTTTTTCTCTCCTCTTCCTCGTTTTTTCTTCTCTTTTTCGGCTACTCCACGCGGCATCTTGTTTATTTTGCCCGTCTGTCGGGCCTGACACTCGGACATATTCGTTTAAATTTAGAATTCAATGGGATCCTTTTACCGGGCGCACTTTCGTGCCTTAACGGATTCCCTCGCAGGCCCCTGGGATTATTTGTTTAATTCCGACCCGCGCCTCCATCTCTCCACGCCTTTCCTTCATCCTCCTCTCGCGGTTGTCACTCGAAACGCGATGTAAATATTTTTATTGCTACGGGGGAGCCGTGATCCTCGTCCTCCACCCCCGTCCTCTTCTTGCCTCCCTTGCTCTTCTGCTCCTTTTCGTTTTCTCAACGCAAACTCCCGATTTTCACAATCACTGACGACACAGTTCTTCGGTTCGAATCTCAAAGCCCCTTTGGGCCGGCTTCGCTTCATCTCTTCATCCCAAGGTGCACACGCGAGAAAACTCAATCGCCGAGGATTCCCTCTTCCGAGAACACTGAAAGCAACACGGAGCGCAGCCGACGACTCGCATACCATCGATTCCTCGGTGAATTTCAACCGTGTAGTGGCTTTTAAACCGCTCGGCAGCAGTCCTCCGGTTGCTCGCGGTGCAAAGAGGAAGGACCCATTCACCGACACCGTTCCCACTGTTCGAAACGCGAAATCGCGTCCCGCTAATTCCCCTGACATCTCCTCGAGGACGGTGGTGCGCGCTGTAAAAATCGCTTAATTGCTTTATTTCCCCTTGTTCGTGCGTGCGCGTATGTGTGGGTTCCCTCGTGGCGACGCGTGAATTTTACAGCTGCGCCAGCTCGCCGAGTCCTTATTGATCAGGACACCGTCGACTCACCGTAATTTCCACGATTTTATCATCGCGAATACCGGTTCCGCGGATATCCAGCTTCCTCGCGGCGGCTGAAGGAAAGCGAGCGGGGCCGGTCGCGCGGGAATTTCGCTGGCCGTTGGATAATGACAGCGCGCCAGGCGAGTTTTCCAACGTCTCGTCCCGTCGAATCGGTGATAACATAATCATCGACGGGCGATCGCTGCACGCGCGCCGAGCAGATAAGCATCGCGAGCCGTCCGGGATCGTGGAACGCGTTTCACGCGAAAACCTGGTAAGGAGTTATCTCGAGGATCTATCTGTCTATCCACCGTGGATCTCGGCAACCTGTCCGCCGCGCTTCGCTGATTTACGCGAAACGCCGCGCATCGAGGCGGCCATGGGAAATCAATCGTGCGTGTACTGGCGTGTTGTCGTTGACGGGAGATCACCGAGTGTGTTCCGAGGTCCGAAGATCGTCGGGATTTCGGCTAAGCTTTCGTCATTGTTGGAGCCAGGGCGATGGGTTCGGATAAAGATTTCGGTGACTCGGCTGGACGCAGGGAAAAGCTAGTTGCCTCGGCCGACAGAGATCGATATCTTGCATCCTACACTGTCTCACGAGCCCTTTGAGATCGATGTTGTTCGTCGATTAGCTCAGTTAGAGTGGTCTAACTTGACTCGAAAGCATGTACTTGAGCCTCGAATTGCTGAAAGGAACATCAACCGCCACTGTCACCAGACAGAGGGGCCACACAATTGGCAGCATTTGTGAGTTTTCTTTTCACGGTCCTCCTCCGACGTCAGCCTCGTTATCCCCTGGGCGGTTGGTCTGGGGTCAACGGGATTCATAACCGATAGAAAAGGCGGCCGTGTCCATTAGCAGTTCCACGGAGGGCCAGGCAGGGTCCAGGCAGAGGCTCGATTAATTTTTCAAACAATCCCACTGGTGGACTCATCGATTCGTGGGCCGAGATAGGGAGGCCCTGGACACGTCTCGTGAGCTCGGGCAGAGAGAGAGAGGGCCCATTAGGCCCCGCGGCGCGGAGGCCCCTGCTGCCCCTTGTCAGTCTCCGAAAACCAGAAAGTCAGCTTGTCAAATTAATCACGGATGACCAATCCATCAGCAGGCATTCCTAGCCGAGGTGGATCTTCGGTCGTTGGTTGGTGGTTCTCTCCGTTTCTGGCTACCCTGCCGTTCTCGTTTCTCGCTCCCTTTCTCTCTCTCTCTCTCTCCTTTACGCTCCCCGATCACTCTGCCTCTCGCGCCGTTGCGAGGACAACGACAGAGGGATCTCTCGACGCAGTTTCTGCCCCCTTTCTTTCGGGGAAACGTTATGGTATGCGTGTACCGGGGGAACCTGACGCTTCTTCTGCGCCGAGGCTCGGCCTCGCGGTGCTTGATAGATAATGTTAATGCAGGGGAAGAGGACGCCGCGATGCTTCTGGATGAGTAATGCTTAACCCTTGCGTCGCTGGCCAGCCTCGAGGGAAGTGTTTGCGGAGGATGGGAGCGCGCGGGAGTGTGGGACGAGAGATTCGGGGGTTTTTGGGACGGTGTTTTGAAGCCGGCTGATGAATCGGGAAGATTCCCGATCACCGGTCTCGGATCCTTTCCTCCTTTCCAAAGCGTTTGATTAAGTGGCCACGGCGAAGATAGGTGGCTCGTCGTTTTTAACTGACCAAACGAAGCGAGAGCTTCGTTTCCCATCGTCCCGAGAAGGAACAAGCAATTTCAGAAAAATCTAACCGTTCCAAGATTCTAATCGCCTCCCGACATTTCCCCTAGCTTTTCATTGCGCGACAAAACGCGTGGATCTGTCCGTCGACGCGCGAGATAATTACGAATCACTCGGGATCGAAGGGGCGCCTTTCCACGGGAAACATAATATTGTAAAGCAGATCGAGAGGGAAAAGAGGGGGCGTTCACTGTGCGTTCTTGAAAACACATGGCCAGGAGTGTACAGTCCTCGAGGAAATGCTGCGTGGATGATCGGATCCAGCGGTCGATCGTCGAAGAAATTCCTCGCGCCAGTTTCTCGACGAGAGGACGCGTCACGATACGCGACACCGTTTTCTTTCTTTACTTGGCGATTGCACAAAATTTCGCCAGGCATTTGCCAACTATTTATTATAGGCAATTGGCAAATTAACGGTCACGCGACACGGTTTTAGAATCGAACGGAAACAATGGGACCAGCGATTATATTTAAATCGGCGCGTTTTTGCCGCGACCGTCACTCTATTCTAGATCGTTTCTATATCATTTTCTAGCGCGGTTGACTATAATTAGCTCGGCTAACTCGGTGGATGCAATTGGTGGCCAGAAAAGAACTGGTTCCCGAGCTGTTGCTATAAAATATCTGAATACGCACACCTACCGGCCGCGCAATCCGAGCTTCCACCCAATCGGATAGAAGTAAAAGGTAAAAGGATGTTTGCGAGGGAATTAGCCATCCATCTTCCACGGGACAAAGTTCGTAATCGAAAAGCGTCGAAAAGCCGCGCACCCGCCGAGAAATCTCGCGTGGCCCGAGGGCGACATCGCCAAATAAAGGGTTAAGGGCCATGCCGAATGCGCCGGGGCCCTTTTATCCGAGCCCGATGCGCTCGATGATTCAGGGGAGAGAAAAGACCCGCGAAAACCAGTTTGTCCGACCTAATACGGTGCCCGTGGCTTCGACGATCTTAATGAACTTCTCTCGTGCCCCCTCCGCGGCTCCTCGCTAATCTTCGCTTTAAAAACCATCGGGGGCTTTTCTGCGAATCCGCGACTCCACGGCTAATTAACGCGGTCGCCGGGAGACGTTGCACGAAATCCTGATGTCTACATTTGGACGAGTGGGTGGTTGGACTGGCGACTCCGTTCGCTGAAAAAGGCACTTTGCGGATGTTCCTCGTGCTCGTATTTCGAACGCAGGAAGTTCAAAGAACGAGGGATGAATACTATACGCGCCCAGGCGTAATGAAATTTTCAATTCTCGGGTATTTATCGATACGAGTGCGTGTTCTGATTTGGTAGGCAGAAGAGGGGCGGAACCGAATCAACGTTTCGGCATGCGAATCGAAAGGGGTACGCGGGAACAAAGGGGAGGGGGGTGGAGGAGCGGGGCGCATAGTTTATGAAAACGTTTCGCGAGGAATTTTCGTGCGGACGTATCTAAGGAAGAGGAGAATACGGGAGAGAAGCGGGCATTAAAGCTGGCCTAATCTTAATATTCAAATTCTGCGGCGAAACCTCGCCGCTCCGACGGGGGTGGCGAGAGGGACGGGGCGGGGAGGGGGCGAGCGGAGGCCGCGCATAACCGATTCTCGAACTCATAAATTTTAAATTATGTCAAGCAAAAAGAAAGGACGCCTGGATGGGACCCGACCTCGGATAAAATAAGAGGAGAATCAGAGGGGCCCCTCCCCCCTCCCACGTTGCTCTAGAAAAAGGCAGAAAAGCCTGAACCGGGCCCCGACCACGCGAATAAGAGCCCGGAGAATTATTAAGGAAGCTTTCGTGGAGAAATATCCTGATACGATCAGGAAATCCCTCATCTGCTGCTCGAACATTCACGCAGGACCTCGGCATTCCAAATTGGAGTGCGAGGCGTTAATCGAAGCGGAGAAAACGGACACGCTTCTTCCCCCCCGTGGAAATATTCCGTCTGACTAAAAAGATCCGTTATCTCGCCGGAGGAAGAAATAGAAGGTAAAATAACGCCTAGGGTTTCCTCGTTCTAAGTCCCTGTTGTGGGGAACGATACGCCGCGCAGACGGCGGCGGGGGGAAAGAAACGGAGGAGAGAGGGGAGGGCTTATTGCCTCGACGCGTTTTCCATACGCGAAACAGCTTTATGGGGGTCGCCACGAAATTTCGGGGCCCCTCCATTACCGTGGCGCGAGGGGGCCCCACCGAGTCGAATTTCCGGCATTAATTCGACATTATGCGATATTCAAATCGGGGCCCCGTGGAATTTTTCGGTCTAACGAGCTCCTACCCCCTTTTCCTCAACCCCTCCGTCCCGCCCCTTGGACGCTTTTTATGCCTGCGACACCGAGGCTGCTCTCAGCATCGACGGAGAAAGAGATTGCGGTGTTTCATGCGATACTCGCCGGGCGCTGGAAATTTTATTACGACGAAACTATTACTGTGAAATTTTAGATCCATCCTCCGCAACGTTTCGGGATCGTTCCTTTCTAAAAGGGGCGCCCTAATTGTTGCCATCCCCGCTGAGTGACGCTCCGTCACTATGTAAATAGAGCGTACCGTTGATCGCGCAGGAGATCGTTTCCCCCAAAATTTCCGGAAACAAAAAAAAAACGAGGAGACAAAGTCGATCCACGGGGTTCGATGGCAGCGAGCGAGCGTGGCGAGGGGGCAGGCAGCGTTTCCCGGCGGATCGGCGCGGATCGGCGCGGCTCCTCTTTGTTCGCGGCCGTTTCATTTTTCGAGTACGGCGGATAATTAATCTTGGGTGGGCATAAAAGGGTTTTCGGGTTCGGTCGCGAGAAAAAATGAGCGCAGCTCTGGCTTCGACCGTGGCCAGTTGTTCGCTGCCCCTTTTTTCTCCCTCCCTGCCTTCGCCCGTCCACCCCCACCATCGCACCCCGTGTCTTTCCGTCTTTATATTTCTCTCTGCCTTCTCCCTTTCGCTTTCTCTCTCGCTCTCTCTCCTTCTCGTTCATCCACTCGACATCGCCTCCCACACCGCGTGGCACCGCGGGACTCTAACCGCCATCTCGTGCCCCCCTTCAATCTCCCCCCCTCTCCCCTCCCCTCCCCTGCCCCGCTCCACTCGGTTTTCCCCTTCTTTTTTTCCAGAATTTGAGTCAATAAAAAATCGCCTGGAACAAAGGAACGAACGGCCGCCAATTTCTCACAGGATAATGTCCGGAGCCCCATCGTGGCCCGGCGGAAGGCTAATCACGGCCGGGCATCTTGACTTCTGTTAGGTGTTAAAAATGGGCCCCGCGGGGCCCTTCGGTCTTTATCTCGCGCCAGTCGCTCCTCTCCTCCGCTCCTCTTCCCCCTACCCCCTTCCCCTGCCATCCTCGTCATCGTCCTCGTCCTCGTCCTCGTCCTCGTCCACCTCTTCTAGCCGCCTCTCCTGGCCGGCCACGGCCAAATATTAAAATTTGGAAACGTTACACCCGGCTCGATGAATTCCCGTCTCGGAGGGCCCCGGCCTGCTCCAGGGCCCCCGCTAAAAAAATTACGCAGATGGCTCATTAATTCGAGCGCAGGCCCGGCTCCGCTCCCCGTGGCGATTTTTCTCTTGGCGAGAGCCGCGAGAGATCGGGATCTCCGCGAACTTGAGAAGCCTGTGCGTGCGTCCAGGCTTCGTCGATTTTCTGTCACGTTCCACGAGCCACTCTCGCTGCTCCTTTTCGCGCGCTGTCACGCGGATCAGCACTCGGAATCGTCGTGGAAAGTGCAAAGATTTTTTTTGGATCCATCGAGCTGAGTTTAGATACTCTTTTTCGACGCAGGAGGAGCACGCCGGAGCGAAGAACCGAGCGTGCAGAGGCTTTAATGACGCGAGTCGATTCGCCGCGGTCGATATATCGTCGTGTACGATGACGAGCCGATGGAGAATCGACGATTTATTACGGAGATTCGTCCGAGGCCGACTTTTCCATCGCATTCCGCGCGGGCCCGCGCTCTTTGATGGATCGAGTATTTTATCGCGCGACCTTGAACCCTCAACAGGTGTCGGTGCCGGCCATGCGAATCGATTTTCATTTTTCCCAGCCGCGAAATTATTGGATTATATCCCCCCGGCTCGCTGACAAATGGGCCACCATTAAACCGTCCGAGCACAGTTCCCTTGTGCTCCGAAGCGTTTCCTGCTAAACGATCTTCATCCCCGTTTTCGCGCTCTATCTTCGGAATTCCGCGAAACGTTCGGCGGAAAGCTGGCCCGCTCGGCGACGTTTAATCGCGGGGAGACCGCGCCCGGTACCGTATCAATCCTATTCGCCGCGAAGCCACTAAACAAATATAAGGGCGAGAGCAGATCGGGCATGCGAATCGTAAAGGCGAAGGGTGTCCCGTGGGAAACGCGGCGCGTCCCTCGTTTGTTTGGCCGATCGCGAAATCCGTGTTTCGATTTCCACGTACGCGCGTTAGGCATGCGTAACGCGAGGAACACTATAAACGCTCGCGTGTTTCATTACACGGCGATACGCACGAAATTCGATTCTAATGGGAAACAAGAAAGCCGAGAGGCCCCGGCCACGTCGTAATCCGACGTCCCGGCGCGTTTCAAATACCTAAATCACGAATAACGACGCGATTCCTCGTAAAAGCGGAGTGGCCTGGCCCCGACAGACACCGCTCCGCGGGACTTATCGCTAATTGCGATATTACCGCCGGGGACCAGGGGGGCCGGCGATCGTTTTTCGCGCGAGCCATCGAATACGCGAGGATCCCGCGTGTTCCCGGAACGCGGCGCATAAAATTCCACGATCCTGTTATTGGTAATGTATTCCTTTCTCCCTTTCCTCGGAGACTGCGGGCCCCAACGATTTTATCAACGCCGGACGGTCGTGCAATCTCGACAGTTTAGGTGGATTCGCGCGATTCGAGGGGCCCGGGGATTTCACGACCGCTCTTAACATAAAGTAATTCGAGGGATTTCCGTGTCCACGCTCTCTCACGCCGACACCCGAGCGCAGCTTTCCCTCCCCCCAGAAAAAAAAAGGGAAAAACGCGGATCCCTTGCCTGCGAGGTACTCGACGATGGGCCCGGAACGATTACTCAAATTTCTCATCGAAAGGAGTGTCTCGTGTCTCGGTTTTCCATCCCCGTCGAGCGTAGAAAGGGCACGACGATCCATCCCACCCCTTCGAGGCCGCCGTTCCACCCTTCTCCGGAAGAGGAACGGGCCGCAGTGAGAAAAGAGGAAGAAGAAAAAGGGCTCAGCCCCAAAGGAGCTGGTAACCCCGCCGGGTCACGGGGTGAATACCGTTTTACCGACTATTAACTCACTTTTACCCTGTTTTCTTACCCCCGAGCAAGAGGGGTAGAAAGAGCGAGCGAGATGGCTTCCTCCAGCCCGCTCGAGGGTTGTTTTCCTTCCCTCCCTTTTCGAGGTTTCTTGCGTAATCTCTCGCTTTTTCTCCCGCAGGGGTAGCTCCCCTGCTTTTTATTTTATTTCTCGTTTTTTTTCTTTGCCCCCCGGGATTCCTTTCCGGGTTACTGGTGGACGTACGCGCGCGTGCAGGTAGCTAGCTACCTGCGAACTGGGGAAAAAACGCCAGTTTTGGGGGCCACGGTCGATTTAACCCCTGAGAAAAATCGCGCAACCCCCTCGTGGACCGCGTCGATCAAGGATTAACCGATTTCTCGGGCAAAATTTGAAATCGGAGAGCCTGCTCTCCTCTCTGCCGCGCACCCATTTAAAGGCTTAAGTGTCTCGTAAAAATGGGCGCAAGATGCGACTTGGGGAGGGTTCTTTCTCGCGGGGTGAACGGGTCGGGTGTCATCGTCACGGTTCTCGACGAGGGATCACTGTTTCGCGTCCAACGATTACCTTCTAGTGCCGTAAAATTGCCGACTCACTTCTGCCATCGTCGGGAGTAATTAAGAAGTCTTCCCGCGAAGAAATAATTGAATATTCACCTGTCAAAGTACTTTAGTCTGACTTTTGGCAATCTTCCTTAAGAAACATCCTCTGGCAACACTTCTTCGGAGAGCAACATTTGGACGAGTGAATTTCGCGAGCCAGCTTATTCTCTCAGGCGATTCGGTTTCACCAGCCACCCCCAACCCCCGAGACGCGCCGCCATTTCTTACCGCGTTTTCTCTGTTCTTGATTTTTATCAATTCGACCACGACTCGCGGCTGATGCAGGCCGATGTGGAGCAAAGATGAAAGGGAGAAGGTCGCGAGAGGAAGAGAAACACAGGATCCCCGCGGCGCGGGATCCTCCTCGGGCTGGACCTTAAAAATCGAGTCGATTTAAGGATCCGGCCCGGGATATACAAGCATAACGCGAGCGTGCATGCGATCCTTCAGGAGTATCTACCCGTGGAATCCATTTAACGCTCAAACGTGTACGAAATCATTTCAAGTCACTTTTGCCCGTTCCTCTGCCTCCTTTTTTATCGCCTCCAGCTCGCGGTGCCTTGTACTTTTCCTCTCCGCCAGGCCTAAATATCAATTACTATCAAGAATCCGCGTGTACAATCGGCTAGAACCATCGGGGAACTCAATCTTCAAAGATTCCATTACCCCAAAGGCATTGAAAAGGCTGGAAACCTTGCCTCTCCCAATTAAAAAGCCAACCACTTCATCTTCCCCTCGAAACCACCAGAAAACGTTTTCCCACAAGGTCTGCCAGGTCTCCTAAATTACCAACGAAGGATAGTCATTTTTCATCGACTCAGACGCGTCTCGTTAAACGACGCTGGAATCGGTGTGTGGGTAAAAAATCGAGGAAAATCCTAGAAGCTGTACAAAGGGCTAGAGGGGGCCTCGGAGAAAGGACTGGAGGTAAAAATGAAGCTTAAGGGGTTGCGTAATTTCGATAGACGTCATCGATCCGGCCAGAGGGGGGTCCCAGGGAATCTCGTCGGGCTAACGGAGGTCCTTTAAGCCCTTTCCCGAATCCAATGCATTCTCCGTCTCCCTTGTTTCCCAGTTTCGCGGCTACGGGATCGACTGGCCAGGTCGAAAGCTGCAGGTACAGCCTGCAGATCGGGTTCTTGATGTTCTCATGGATCGTCCTCGCGCGAATAAATCGCTGGATCTACCTGAGCCGGGCTCTAACACCCGGGGGGTATTAAACGCTGCCCCAACTCCTTACATCGGTTCCAACCCTCGCGTGGATGCGTCGTATAAGCTTGTCTCCTTCTGCCGAAAGAAAACAGGGGATGGTTCTGTGGCGTTTTGCGGATCGACATGGAAGATCGTTGCATTTGGCAACTAGCTCGTTTGAGTATGATTGAAAAAGTGCTTTGGAATTTAATTTAAAAGACTTTGGAATTCAATTTAAAAGACTTTGGAATTTAATTTAAAAGATTATTACCTTCGGGGAGGCAGAACACGGAGAACAGTACCTCCCAGAAGTCAATTTTTTGAAAGACGTTGTCTCTGAACGAGTATAACTCACCGGAGAACTCGATCTGAATAAACAAAGTTCCCAGTTCGTCATAAATTAAAAAGATGCCAGGAGTAATTATCGCTCCGCGGTAATTGGCGAGGAGAATTGTTCGAAAGAACAAGCTGATGGCATCAACGTGACCCGGAGCAGATGTACCTGCTGGCAGTCGATTGCGGCTTTCACAGAATCGAGACGTCTCAATTTCACGACTCTCGTCCCCGACCGGCAAAAAACTACCCCTCAGTCAGTTTTTCTTGCGCCACGGGATCGTCGCGTTTCCATTCGATGATGCGTCTTCCGGATTCCGACCAATCGAGAGGCCGCCTCCCCACTATTCTCCCGACACTTTTCGAAATCGTGGAAAAGCAGGTATCACCGTCAGTCCCTTCACGGCACCCGTGGGAGAAGGAGATCGTACGCTCGCCGGGGGTTACGACAAGTAAGTAGCGGGGATACCTAGCTACACAGGACGACTGTGATAACAGAGCGCTCGACCTCATTCCGCTCCCAAATATCAGCACCGCACGGAGGAATCGGTTGTGGCGAGAATCATTTCTGCGTACATGTGTTATTCTATTATTATTATTATTATTATTAAATGTCTTTATTGCACCATTACAATTAAATTACAATGGCGAGTAGGCGAGGTTCAGCATTAACTGCTGCTCTACAACCTAACCTAAATCTTCTATCTTCTCGTGTAGTGAAATAAAATTGTTGAAATTGCTGTTTCAGGAAAGGTTAGGGTGAAGGAAGAGAAGGATGCTTCATCGATGGCGCCAGGAAGCCCGCCGACGCCGCCTCACACCCCGCAAAGCCCACCCCGACACAATCCACCACCCAGCAACCTGTCCCAGTCATGTCAAACGTCCAACGCCAACTCTCCCAGCCTGCAACAACAGCAGCATCAGCACCAGGAGCAGCAACACCAGCAGCAACAGTCCATTCATCCGATAGCCAACTCACCCCTGAGCCAGATCCTGGTGCAGAACCCAGCGCTGGCTCAACTGTTGCAGCAGAACCCGGCGATCCTGTCGCAGAACCCGCAATTGGCGCAGTTGCTGCAGCAGAATCTTCAGGTTCAGATGGGCAGCGTCCTGTTCCAGAACGTCAGGAGGGAGGAACCTGAAGAGCCCAGGGTGAGTCACTCGAACAAATTAATTAAGCGAGGGTCCCTTTCATCCCCACGCAGCGTCTCGGTGTCCCCTGTGCTCAGCTCGCCACGGAGATCCACTCTTTCTTTCTTTTTCGTCGTTTCTCGAACGGCTTTCAAAGTCGTAATAGCGGGGCTTGATTATCCAAGTAACTAGTGACAATTAGTAAGGCATACATTTGTTCATTGAATTGCAAAGAACACTATTACAGTTCTGGTAGGCACAGTGACCTTTCGTTTGCTTTAATTCGATGCGAAAATCGATCCAATTTGATATTTAAATTGCTATGTCGAATTGTGGAGCGGTAAATCCAAAATCGCAGATTTATCGTTGCCCCTGCTCGACTAGTAGTAATTCCCAGTGTGAATCGAGTTTAAATCGTGACTCGAAGACGTAGATCGATCGTACTCCGTGCTAGTGGATATTGAGACCGTTGATGATGACGTGACACCGGATTGTCAACATGCCGCGAGCATCTGCTACAGCGGTTGGATTTCGTTCAACTTGCTTCCACGTTAACGATCCACGCCAAGATCCACGGTTAGCGCGCGCGATCACCTAGTTATACGAGAATAATTATCCTGATTCATCGGTAAACACAGTCGCGGGAGAAAACGCTCCTCTTCGGAGTAAAATGCTGTTTGTCACTTTTCAACTTCCATCGGCCAACTTTATCATCGCTCCTTTCGAAGACAGAGATCTCGCGGCTCTATCACTAAATAGTTACGAAGCATTTTAACGTCCAAGTATTGTCTACTTTCGGAGTTGCTCGATTTCTGCGACGCTCTAAATCGATCACCCCGTTGTTCGGGGAAATTGAACCGTGTCCAAGAGCAACACGAGGCCCCGCAGCATTGACGAGTCGACGATGCACACACGTTGTCGCGTGATAAAATTGTGCCCGCTGTTACTTAATTCCTGTCCCGTTTAGCGAAAGTAGAATTTCTCGGACAAGCAGTCATCGTTTATATTTAATCAGTCTGTAGTCAATAGCTACGCGGAATTCAGAAACACTCTGCCAGGCGTCGATGCTTCTGCGTCTTCTTCCTATTTAGTGGAATAATACGAGCACTCGTCGAGCGATGTTCTAAAAGGGTGTGCCGACGGATGGCGCGGAATGTTAATTGTTCTTTTAGAAAGCTAATTCCTCGAGCTCTGACGCAATCTTCTCGAAAATGCAAGCATGACTTAATCAGCCCTCGAAACGCTGTCCGCGCATATACGTAAGTAGCTTCTATGTATAGCATCCAAAGCGAGACGATCGATTTGGCAGAAGTCGTTTCATAGATCCACTGGGAGCGACGAATTTTTTTCCAAGCACCGGCTCGATGTCTCGATCCCTTCGACGCGATAAGCAAACTTACCGGTGTCGATTATCGTAATTACATGCGGCAACGTGGTGATAAACTCGTTGGACTGCGGTGTTGCGACACAAGGGTTAATAGGCGTGCACGGTGTCGAGAAATGGTTAATGGATGGACTAATTGAAATTTACGCGAACGTGAAATCCGTGACGGATAACGAAGCCCCATCAGCCATCGACGATTACTCCACTCTTATTTCCGAGCATCGATTAACTCCCACTCGGAAAAACTCGAGGCACTCGATTCGCACGAGCTCCGCTTACACTTTCAAAGCAATCGAATCGATTCTTCGCCGGCTTTATATCCAGATTCAAGGATGCAGAGCCTTTGTGTCCGTTGACCGGCGATTTTTCCCGTTCCGCGATAAGGCGAACCTTGGAGATATCCAAATTTCATTGCATTGGAACCTTTATTGCCCAAACACGGTCGTTTCCCCTCGGCCGTATTATCGCGACGCGAATCGAGGGGAAAGGAATCATTGTTCTCTCGATTATTTTATGGGAACACGTCTGAACGAATTAAGGTCGGGAATCGGGGCCTCGTGAGACTCGCCGGGGATTACGGCAATGTATATCGCGACAAATTACTGCCCGCTTGTCCCCGCGGTTCCAGGAACCCCTGGATTATTCTGCCATCGCTACACCGCACGATTCCTCCTGGAATGCGATTCTTTGCCGGCTGTCGCCGACTACATCGAGTCATCAAAACGTGACTATGATTCACTGCTTGCTCGTCTTTCTTCTATTATTCACCCTCGACGAAACTCTGAAATTACTTTGAGAAATTATCATTACGTTCCTCGCTTTCATACTTATTCCCCGAGTAGTCCGTCGCGCTAGCCTCGCAACCACTTTGCCGTCTCGATTCCCTAAGCGCGGACGAACGCACAGACTCGCCTCCTGTTAGAAACGGACAATCCATCATCGGCCGCGAAATTGGTGCGCGACGAGGACGGTGTCCGCGGGCTGGGAAATTCGCAGGAAACGGCGGATCGTTTTGCACGGGATTCGAAGGAACCGTCGGCGTGTGTGCAGTCCCTGGGCTAAATATACATGTGTGTACGTGCGCTCGAAGGAGAAGAAGAAGACGAAGAGGAGACACGGAGATGGCCCGGGTAGAGGCTCGCTCGGTGTTGTATCGCCACGCTGGAATCCCATACGGGGAGAATTGAAATTATTCCCCCGATTTTTGTCGTGTCGTTTACATTATTTTCGCCTTTGAATATTAATGGGCATATGCTCTCCGGCGTTATGGCACAAGAAGTAACAACGGCGTATAATACTCGACTCTTAACGTTATTCTATTGTTTGCAAATCAGCTCTATTGTTTTCTCATATACCTCTATACTCTCCCGGTTCCCTCTTTGCCCTCCCTCCCTTCCCCCGCCCCCCTCCTGCCAGCCCCCTCTCTCGCTCTCTCTCCCTCTCGTGCCTCCGCGAGGCTCCTCTTCTACCCTCTCCAGTGTCTCCCGCACCGTTCTTCCCCGTTGCCTTTCGCGCTCGATCCTCTTCTACTCCTTCAGCCGCTCCGTTGTCGTCGTTGTCCTCTTAAGCAGCCTGCACACACAGCCACCCCGCGGTATTTTCTATTTGTTTCTATGATCTCCGCTTCCTTCCTCTGACTCTCTTCTTCTTCTTCTTCTTCTTCTTCTTCTTCTTCTTCTTCTGTGTCGTCCTTTTGCCGAGTTTCACCCGGGAAGCTCCGGCGAGACCTGTGTGGGCTACTCTGCAATCGAAATCTGCCTCGCGGACTGCCACAGGTATCGATTCTCCGATGCCCGGAAAGGCGAGCAGGCTTCCCGACGCTCGCTCCTTGCCACGGAATTCAGGAGCCAGTGTTCGCGTCTAGTCGTTTTCGATTTCCCGCGGAAACCGCGCGGGGCGTTCTTGCCGGCGCATTGCCATGCGATCCGCGCGGCGATCCGTAATATTGGGCATCGAAGGTCGACGATAATTATGAGCGCGGAATATAAATGGCCGATCGGTGTCCGCGGGATCGATGGGACGCGATTGACGTGCACGTGAGAGGCGTTCGATCCTCGGGACAGAGAGAAGAAAATCGTCACCGCACGTCGTTCGGCGGAGAAAATGGAAACGAGGAGGGGACCCGAGGGGCGGCGAGGCGACGGACGACGGACGCTACGATGTGGCAATCGCTTCATAAATTCAGCGACGCCACGGATCGCAGATAGGGCTTCGGAAATCGTACAGGATTCGAATAATTTGTACCGCGATGGGGCTTCCGGCGAACCGGCGTCCCTCTCGCGCCTCTCGACACCGTTCTTCAGCTTCTGCTCGGTCTCCGTTTCCTTGGTCTTCGGATTTCCAACAGCCGCCGCGCGAGGACTCTTAATCTTCTCGGTGCGGGAAGACAGGGCGGACGTAAAAATTCCATTAGCACCCGGGATGCCTCCGCGTTTCAGTCGTTTCTTGGAGTAATTCCGTGTCCACTCGGTCGCGATTACGTTTAATGGCCCCGTGAAGTGTTTTCCCGACACACATTTGACGGTGCAACGCGCCCGGTGCGCGGCGGGCAGGTCGTCGACCCCGGGGGCATCGAGTCGGTATTCCGATTCCTGGACGTTTTCGGGGAACCGGAAGCCGTTTCCGCCTCACGTAACGTCCCCGGGAGAGGATGTCGTAACGATAAACGGGCAATTTCTGTCGCGGCGAAAATTCGTCGCGCGGGTAGAGGTTAATGCCTCGAATTCCATGCAGGATCGTATCGATGCCAACATCACAGGATATTCCACTTCCTTCGTGATAAACCTTCTACGAAGGCCTGCGTTCCCCTCGGAAACTAGGGCAAACGAGAGGTAGCCTCGGATAAAATCGCAGCTACTCATCCCAGTTTACCGGGCGATCCAAGAAATCAGCCAGCGAGCAACGATTCCCAAAATCAACCGACGGATCGATAACCGTAGTCCATCAAAGGAGAATCTTTGATAGAGTGTTATTCGTGCATTTAGACGCGGAAAAGCGTAATATCCGAGGGGAGCGTCGGTTTTTTCCCAAAAGGTCCGCGCGAGGGCCCCGGATAATTTGGAGCCATTCAACTTTTTAACGACACGTGTCGCGGGGCCGTGGTGGAAGCGTCCCCCTTCGTCCCCTTCGGCCCCCTCGTCCCCCTCGGCTTTGCGTGGGCGGCCCCCCTTTTCGTCCCCGTTGGCGAGCACGGCCCTGAGCATGCTGGTGCATTGTACATCGTAATGTATTTTCTTTTAGGTACCGCCGACAATAGCGAGCCTGGCGGCGATGAAGGTGGAGGCAGCTGACCCGAAGGTTTCCGGTGAGTTACTATTTCCTCCTCCTTACGGAATTATCGGGATCGTAATTAGATTCAAATCGAGTCCCCGGCGTTCGACGACCCTGCGCCGCGGCGCAGCCGGCCGCGGGAGGGACGAAAAAGAGAGAAGAACAAAAGAGAAAAATGTGCCGGCGGGGGGGGGGGGAGGGGAGCGAGGGAGCGTGGGTCGCGACGCGTCCAAATCGGCGACGATCTGGTTGAACCGGTCGATTTGCGCTCGTCCTTTTTAATTGTTGCGCTAAAACGCGCCGTTATGGCGCTGACGAACATCTTCATTCGACGCGGAGAGATTTCGGAGCCTCGCGGAGGACGCGTCGCACAGGAAATTGCCTCTCTCCCTCTGGGACGCTTCGATTCAGCTACAGAAACATCATCAACTCTCGACTTGTACATCATCGTTATCCCGTCGAAACTAGGTTACAGTTTCCACTAAACTAAACCATTTAAACTCTTGAAGGCAACAATGGGCCCGCATTTCCCAATTATCAATTCCCACGTTCGTCACGTAACGAGGCGGTGGATCCGTAAATCTCGTTCGTCAGAGGATGCACACGCATCTCTCTCTCTCTCTCTCTCTCTCTCCCGGACAGCTTCTATTTATTCGATTGAATCGGTGCAGGCTCGTAAATCGTGTGCAACCTGACGAAACGAGTCGTGTCCCATGCTCTTTCAGCGTTTTGTGGCCGGGGGCTCTTCCCCCTTTATTGGAATATCCGCCCACAGCATTATGGGAATTATCAAGGAAATGGGATGAGCGCAAGTGGGTCCCACGAGGGGGCTGAAGGGGGCTGCCTGTCCGCGGCACGATCGGGAAAGAGAGGAAGACCGTGCGTGGAAACGGATTCATGCAGGTCCCCCATACGCGCGCCCACCCCCGATTCGTTCCATTCAAAAAATTACGCCTCTGATGGGGAAATTGCGCGGCTCCGTCCACGCGGAGATTGTCGTTCTATGGACTGACAGAAGTCGTGCAAGACAGACGATACGTAATTTTTCTTACTAGATAAAGAGGGAGGGGCCTGGCGAAGTTTATATATCTCTTCGGAGAAGTCCCTAGAAAATATAGAAAACTATCGATCGCGATCTCTGCGAGGAGTTACAAGTTCCAACGACGATCGGAGCAACGGTGATTTCTCGGTCAGAAGGATTCCCAAAACGAGCTCGCGCGCAACGGGACGAAAAAGTGTCTAACAGAAGGAGCTGGCGAGGCATTCTGACGACACGGGTTAAGTATAGATCGGCCACGGGGAGCACGCGATGCCGATCGATCGGCGATAGAGGATAGAGAAGTCAGTGACTCGATGGGAATTTCATTAATTATAGGACATCGCGGCGTTACGTAACCGCGTCGATAGCCGTTTATAAATACACCGGCGGACCGTGTACCTAGGCGTCCGATCGACTCCTCGTTTTGCCATCGATCCGCGAATTCTTTTCTCTTGCCTTTCACGTCTTGCATCTGCCATCGATCGGTTGTCAAAGCGTGGAAAGTTCCAAACGGCCGAGCGGGCTCGAGGCGACGCGCGACCGTCCGCGGGACGGCTGGTGGAAGGTTTTCGGACGAAAACGTGCGAAACGAATCGGCGGCGGCGGCAGCGGAAATTATGGTAATCGGTTGACAAAGCGGGGTTACGGAGACGAGAAGGGGGAGCGAGGGAGGAGTGGGCGGCTTCTCTCGGTCTCTCTGTTATCCAGAGACACATTCCCACAATTTCGGATCGGCCAATCAACGTCTCGCGCTCCCGGACGATATTAATGCCCGTCGCGAGATCCGCGCTGAAACGGAATAAAATAAAATTGTGCGCTGTTCGTGGAGCGTGTGCGCGTGTTCGCCGACACGAGGAAGAAAAAAGGAAAGAGAGAGGCACGGGGCGACGGGGAGGGATAGAGGACAGAGGGAGATGGTCGGAGAAAGAGGGAGGAGGCTGCGGGAGAAAGAGAGAAAGAGAGAGGAGAGAGAGAGAGAGAGAGAGAGGGCAGCAATCAAAGCTGATTAAGCCCACAACTGGGGAATCTGTGGGGCCAGTGTCTCACGCCAATCTCGCCCAATCAGCCGGTTGGCCGGGGAGATTTAAAAAATAGAATGCCTACTGTCAATTGTCCCATAATTTAAATAAATCGAATAAATGGACAAAGTGGCCAATTAGAGTAGTTGCTGCTTGCTGCTTTAACGCATTTATTCTCTCTTTCTCGCGGTGTCTTCGGCCCTCTCGCCCTCCCCCGCCCCCTCGCCCTGCGACCGCCCTCCCCGGACGTCGATGGACCCTCTTTGATCGTCTCCTTCGAACTTCTTCCATCGTCGCCCTCCGCCACCCCTTTGACCCCGGCCGCGAGTCCACTGGCATCGACGTTAACCGACCACCTTGCGTCGAGGTGCGCTCTGCGACAGCTCCTGTCGCGGCACCGAGGATCGCTCGAACTGTGCGTTAAACGGCCTCGCTGGTAAATCTGTGCACGATGGATTTCTAGAATCGCTCAAAGTACCCGTCTCCCGTTGGCCAGTTGCGACGATCGTTGCCGCGATCGCGTCTCATTTCCCTTGACAAGTAGATTCGCCTCGGACTGGTCAGACGCGATCGCGCGCTGGCCCGCGTTCCCTCGGATCCGCGAACGGAGTTAATTGATAATCCGCGACCCTGCGGCCTTTGCTCGGCAATCTTCCGATCGGTGGCTGCTTTGAAATTTAAGAGAACGCGCCGCGCAACCCGTCGAATGCCAGTGACAGGCCTCAACAATTACAAGCAATTTACGACTCTAACAATTACGCTCGACATCCGTGAACCACGTCTCTCGGCCTGCACCTGTTCGACATTCATTTACGGCTCGGGCTTAACATGCTCGTTGATACGCGCGGTCGTTAATTCTCTTTAAATACAATTTAATTAACAGTCGCCGCGGCCTAACCGCCGCGCGAACCCCTCTCTGTCGCATTAATATTCCTCCGTTCCCCGAAAATTCTCCGCTACGCGCGTCTCCATCGCGATAAGCTTTAATTGGACGACACTGCGCCACTACTCAATTCCTGGGATCATGCAGCATTGTGCCCCGCCGCGGGACATCTCTCTTTTCCGAAGAAACGTGTTAACGTCACGGCCAAGTCCGCTCGGTGCTTGAAAGAAGGCTCGGCGACCGTGAATCTCAGCTTTCCAAGAGGAAACGCGATTTTCCGGTCGAAAAGTTTAACAGTCCCCGCCCGGGGAACGGGTTATATTGGATTGGAAGGGTTGCAGGGTGGGGTTGTGCGGCCGAGAAAAGAATGCTTCGTATTAAGCGGCCAATTATGCGAATCTGGCTCATCTCGACGAGGCACGGCTGTGTAACGCATGTCTGGAAGGTAGATAAGGTACCCTCGTAGGTGCTCGTACACCTACGTGGGCTGGCAGTCAAGCCAGCCAGTCGGTCGAGCAAATAACAAATAAAGCATAAACGGGAGCTACAATAAATAACTGGTGCACCGCGTTCTCTGCATATACTCGAAGCCACGCGGACCCTTCGGGGCCTCATTCCCCTCTCTCTCTCTCCCCCCTCAAGCTACGTTCCTCCACCCCCACCATATTGGGCCCCCTTTAAGGCCCATATATATGTCATAACGTGGACGCCAAGGGAGCCCGGCTTTGAGAAAAATCGTTCCTGACTTATGCGGTTGCGGTGAAAACGGATTTAGGGGATCCTCGGGCATCCTTTTATGGCTCTTCCTTCTCTCTCCCCATGGGGACGCGATTTTCGAGAATTCCAAGCATTCGGCTGCTCCTATTCATCCTCCGGCGCTTGTTTCTTGCCGCGCCGCGGGACTGGGAAGTTGGGATTTTGCGTGTCAAAGAGGATTCGACTTGTTGAGCGCGGACGGTCCTTGGTGTTTTAAACTCTCTCGACTGAGCCTCGACGATATCCGCGAGAAGAGCGCGCGGAGCGAGTTTCACGGTTGATTAAACAACTTCTTGCGGGGATTTGCACGCGCTGTTACAGGATACGAGGGGTTGAAGTTGCGCGAAGGAAAGGCTAAATAAATATTTGACAGCTAAATCGACGAGTACGCGCCGCCGCTTTCCTTCCCGCCGCGCTTTCTCGCCGGAGCTGCTCGCATAATTGGTTACAGATGCATTATTCTTCGGCTCTGGGCTCGTTTCTCGCAGCCCCATGCATAAACATTCGGCTCTTACGACATGGGCGTCGCTGATGCTTTTCGCCTCTCCTTTTCTCCTTCGCTCCGACCATTCTCTGCCTAATTTCGCCAACACTCGCGAACCGTCGCTATATTAAACGAAATTCCTCTGACCGCTCGAGGAATTCAATCAGCAGAAACTGTTGGCCAAACACTGTCAACGAATAGGTCGGAGTAAAAGACACACGGAGGAGCTCATCTCCCAAACGTCGCCATTCCTTTTGTAACTAAACCAACGCGAAGCTGATCGAACCTCGAAGCTCACGAAAATCGTGCATATCTCTGTCGGCAGAAGGGGGATAGAAGGAACAGGGGGGGAGGAACAGTGAATTTCGTCGTAGAAGCGAAACAATGCGGCCGGGTTCCTAGCTGGCCTCGTAAAAAGTGGCTGGAAATTTTATTATTTATATTTGAAATTTATTATCGCCCCTCGCCGGCCCAGGGCCCGCGGAGCGGTCGATCCGTCCCCCTCTGGGCCCCTCGAGCGTATTCTTTCCGCGGCGATTCGGTCCCCTCCTACCCCCCCACCCCCCTCCACTCGCTGCTTCTCGCGCCGTCTCGTCGCCGGTCTAATTTATCGTTCCTCAACTTTTTATTAATTTCTTACCGCTCGCGGAATCGCGATCGCATTTAAAAGGAACGTCCCGGCGGCCGAACGTCGAGCGGTCACCGAAATGCATCGGTACACAGACGGAATGCCGTCCCTAATTTTTCGCTCTTCTCCATCCCCCCCGCATCCCTCCTGGCGTTCTCTTCTTTTGCCACGCGGCGCCCGCTGACGAGGAGGACCCTCCTTGGCCCATCGATGCTATCGGCAGACCCGCAGAAGAAACGCATTTTTCCGCAAACTGCCGCGCTGGTGGCGCTCGCCCCAACCCCCCAGCGCGGATGATAAAAAGGGAACGAGTTGAAGATTCCGCGGAGCGGATCACCAGGTTACGCTGTTACCTCGTCGACGGTGATTTCGGCGAGCAATCTCTTGGCGATGAAACGGTTAGCGAGGGGCCCCGATGCATCGGTGAAGCAAGCTTACTAAGATCTTCTGTCGTAGGTGACTCGACGGACCCCCGCGATTTTCCCGCGAGTAAGAATGATTCTCAAAGGCGAGCGGTAGGATGAAACGGCGCATCGACGGAGCAGTTTCAAGGTTCGCGACAGCTCCGAATTAGAGGGATCGATTGGTTAATCGGCGCCACGATAAACCCCGTGTATTCTTGGCGGCCGAAAAATCGCGAAACGTCGGCCAGGAAAAAACGGGGACGAGCAGAACGGAGAAGCTCGGGACGAGGTTAAGCGCGCTTAAATAATCCCCGGTGTTTGGGCGGGGGTTGACGGGCCGGGGGGGAGTTGGTGCGTATCGTTTGATCGGGCAACGATGGATTCCTGAGTTTCGAGGACGGCATGCGATTGCCAATCGCTGTTTCCCGATACAAAGACGATCGGGGCCAATCGCGCGGCCAACAAACATTGCGGCATTCGTGCATCGCTTTCGCAATTCCCTTTTCGAACTCGCCACTTTTATTGCCAGATATTCTAGCCCCTGCCTGCGCTCGGCCCACCCCCTCCCTCTCCTCGCTGGCCCGGTCTTCGGCGTTAATTATAGCGAGCGGAGAACAGAGGGAAAAAAAAAAATAAAACCACGTCCCTTCTTCGTCGCTCTCGAGGCGCTGGCTCGATCGCTCTCTGCGTTCTCATCTCGCGGTTCTTCAGAAAGTCTGATCGACAGCCAGTTTTCAGAGGCAGCAGATAGAGGAGGGACACGGGCAAGGCTACATGGACAGCGTGCCTCGGCAAATGTCGCGACGGAGGCTTGTTAATTGCCAAAAAATTGCAGTGACTAAAAGAGAGGAAGTGTTGCAGTCTCCCCTCGAAGACACTGCCGGCAGAATCATCCCCGAAAGTGCATCTAGGCACAGCGGGAATAGTCGAATAGTCCCAGCCAGTAATGTGGCCCCTAGGAATCCCCGCGAGATTTCCTCTCGCGATCCATCGACAGACGTATCATTACGCTCCCGTTTCTCCTTTTGCAATCGTGCTGGCGCGGCCGAGAGCCGTTTAATTACATACTTAAATATTTATACGCGCGGGAATATAAATGGAATCGATTCATAAAAGGCGAGCCAGCGGGCGAACGCGGCCAGGGAAACAAGACCATCGGTCGGTGGACCGCGATCCTCGGGGATCGTTGCTCGTGCAAAAAAGGGCGAAAAGGAGGGAGAGAGAGGGGCCCGCTGGCCTGGCTCCGTTTCTCTCTAACCTCCGCGCGGCCCGTGCCCTCTCTCGCTCCCTTTGGCTGCTCTATTAATTAGCTCGCGGCAGCTCGCTCCACTCTGTTAATTTACTCGGAGGGGGCGCATTTTATTTTTCGTACGGGCCTGAGCGTCGTCGATCCTCTCTCCGGCTTTGGCTCCTCAATCCGGCTCTATTAATTAGCCGGGGCCCTTTTTTCCCCGCGGCCCAACCCCCGTAAGACCCGTCGAATCCCGTCAGGAAAAAGGGGCACCGCGCACGGTTAGAAAAAGAATGCGCGCGGACCGCCACCGTCCGTCTCGGATTCCAGAATCACCGGAAAGGGAGAAGAAATATTCCGGTTTCGAGCAAAACGGTCCCTCTCTCTGCTCCTCCTGTCCCCGGCGAGAGGGTCCAAGGGGGCCCGGAGTTCGCGAGTCGCAGCGCGTCCCCGATGGAACTCGAACGATTTCGGCCGGGTCGATTGTTATGCAGGCGGTTTCGTAACGCGTGGGATCTCCCGTCGAGGGTGAATTTTCGGGATTCGAAGGCGATGTCGCGAGTCTCCGATGGGTCAGCGGCAGCGCTGCTTGCAATCGGCTTGGAGAGAAACGTCCCTTGGCGAAGGTAGAAACTACCTAACTACCAATATAAACCAAGGTGGATTTGCATGAGAGCTTCCATCAATTTTTCACTTGTACAGATATGCAATTCATGCTCGGGTTAGAATTGTACGAGGGATGCGGAGGTACTCGAAGAAGCCGAGAGGGGGATTCGGTTTTTTTTCTCGGGAATATGGAGGTTAAACACACGGAGCGGCTCGAATACGATATAGGTGGATATTCGTTTGAAGGGGCGATTTGTCAAACACTTTAACAGCTGCCGCACGCCGACAGCATTATGGAGAGGAGTGTATTATCGATTTTCACCAAGTAATTCAGACGCCATGCTCGCCCAGCCACGCGGAAAGCGCTTAATCCGAAACCCTTCGAACAGTTTTGCACACGTTAAACCGCATAAAACGTGAAGTCCGCGTGTACGTCGGAGCTGCGACGCTCTTGAAGAACATCTACGGGTTTCGGGATTTCAATTCACAATTCCCAACGAAAATTCTCTCTCTAGAAACACCGAACAGTGCCTTGCATTTTAAAGCCTCCGTGCACGGTTCCTCACTCGCGAAGCAGAAACGGGACTTGTCCGTGTGTGTTTAGAGTGATTCAGCGTAAGATCCAGATCTTTAGTTCCCGTAATGAATAATGTTCGTTTGCTTCGCGGACACCGAAGGAGATCCAAACTCGTATTTTATGGGGCGCGTAGGAAATCGTTTGTCGGTAGTTGCCCTGTCATCGGCTGTTCATAACGAACGAAATGGCCCATTACGAGCCACGGTTGGCCGAAATAAAGAACAGAGAGGACGCGAATAAAGAAAACGCGGTGACCTGGTAGAAAACAGACCGCTGAAAAGGCGGAGAGGTCGCCTCTCTTCGGCTCGTTTGCCCCTTTTCCGTCTGTTGGAGCGCATTTTGCGATCACTCCCTCTCTCCTTGGCCCCCTTTCCTCCCCTTTCGTGATTATACTCTCGAAATAGTCAACCGGATGCCGGCCGACAGCGGGCTCGCGGATATTCCGTATATTTCTGGCGACCCTTTTTCCCGCGAAAAAGAAGGAAGCCCGACAGAGGCGATCCAGAAATCTCGGTAAGAAGAATCGTATCGCTTCAAACGGAAATTAAACTTCACAACACCATAAAATACGCAATAATATCTTTGATTCTTTACTATCGTACACCCTCTTAAAGAAGAAGTAAGTAAAACGAAGCTTTCCAAAAAAAAATATCCACCGCCCCTCGTATTTTCTTCTCCTAGTCGATAAATTTATCACGAAATACCCCAGAATCGGCTTTCAATCAAGAAGAACGAGGCACAGAGGAAAGAGTGGAAGCGCGGGGCCGCGACTGGTCTGAATTTCCGGTTCGGAGGAGACGCGCGGGCGCGCACTTCGAGGAAGCAACCCCGTAAATCAATTTCCTCGGCGTTTCAGAAAATCAGAGAGACAGGGACAGAGAGAGATAGCGCGGAGTCGTGTCGCTAATAAATCGAGCTTTCTTCCCTGGTTTATCCGGCGTCGTTCCTCCCAGTTCGCCATAAGTCGCTTAAAGCCGTTGCTCTTCGGCGCTTTAGTAATTCGAGTTAGCCGCTGAAGCTGGCCCTCCTTGGCCCTCTCATCTCCCTCGCGCCGTCTCGCTCTGGGCCACGCTCGCTCGTCTCTCCCGCTCCTCTGTTATTTCGCGCTTGGCGAGAAGCGAGAAAAAGGAAGAGGACGTCGTCGCGCACCGTCGGTGGAAACGACCGAGGAGGAGGAGGAGAGGGCCGAGACCAAGACCACGAACGCGCCGATTGTTTTAGCCCTAGGCCAAACTAAAACGGCCCGGAGAAGTCCGGAGGGTCAGGGCCGTGCCAGAGGGAGGTCGCAGGGGGCACGGGAGAAGCCCCGGCAATCGCCAACACCTACTTCTCCGCGGGGAAATTTCGATTTCCAGGCCGGAATCGCGGCTCCACTCGTGCTCCACTCGTGCTTCATTGCTATCGAAACGGTGCGATAATCTTGAAGAGAGCAGTTTAAAGTTTCTAGGTATCTTGGAATTCCGCTTTATGAGCCGCGGGTTGATTCTTGAAAGGAACGATACGTCACTGTCCGTGGATTTTGCGAGAGGTTCGCGAGGAATCGTTCCCCGGTTTTCCCTCGCGTTTTCCCCACCCCTGGGCTTCTCCTCTTTCTTTCTGCATCTTCTGCGTGACGCGAGGCAGGGGACGACACCCGACGACGTGCCAAATCATGCGAGCGGAATCGGAGAAATTTAAAAAATATTCTAAATTTAATTACCCCGGCGACCCTCGGTCTTTCGAAATCGTCCGGGCTGCCAATGGCTTGGTTGAAAAATAGCCGATCGACGAGCCGCGCCGCCGAGCCGCTGGCGGGGTGGCATTTGCATCGCTGAAAAAAGGGGAAGAAGAGAGAAACGCTCGCGCTCGGGCCTCTTAACCCTTCTGCCGTCGAATCATTCGTTGGATGAAAAAGAAGATTGCAGAGGAAGAGCCTGAAAGAGAACGTCCACGCAGTTATTTCGCGGTAAAAAGAAGCGGAATATCGGAACCGCGATGGATAATAAATATGGCGCAGTGATCGAGTAAAATTTCAGACTCTCGGCCATGGAGATTTATTTCCCAAAAAATGACACTGAGAGAAACAAGAGCACCCTTTATAAATTGAGAAAAAAGAGGATCAATGACCGCACAAAGGTCCCCGGCACCATGCAGCTAAAAAGCGAGAAGAAAGAGGAGCGTGGTGGGCAATGAAGAGGTCAACCAGGGCCCCAATTTCAATTTCTCTTTCCCACGCTTATCCGGCGTCGAATCAATGGCCCCGACTCTATATTTCACTCAATAACTCAGCCATCGGGGCATTCATGAATCCAAGCTGCACACAGCCCAATCGAGACACCTACCACAGTTTAACGCCGCGTCAAAATCCTCGCGAATCATGATTCCCCCAACGAGGATATTGATAGCTTCTTAAGTGAAGCAGACGGGCATTCGCGGGGTTGATCACTGCTGGCAACGGCGAAGAATGCATGGATTTTTCCAAGGAAAAGCGAGCAGACAGGGGGGTGGACGCTCGCGCTCGGAGGTTAGAGCAGAAAACGCCACCGGGCATCGATAGAGCGTGGCGGCGCACTTAATAATAGTCCTCGCTCGTTACGCACTCGTCGAACTGCCTTGTTAAGGCTAACAGCCACTCGCTCTCGGGGAATATTCGAAAGTTATCGGACACGCGATCTCGTAAATCAGCGCGCGTTATGGGACTTTGTAGAACTTTGAGATACGCGGCCACCGAAGGGCTCGCGCTCTAACGATTACTCGTGAATTCTCGTTCGTCCGGCAGCTAAGAGCAAGCAGAGAGGAAGACGCTATTTTCATCGAGAAAACCGATTTCCTCTTGAAACTTTGCTCGAGTCTATTCACGCCAGCACGGTGAACACGTTGTCCGATGGCTTCAGCTCGATCTACCAATTATCTCGAGTAATTCTATTAGCGCAGCTGTTCTGGCAGCACTGATATTCCCAAATTTGCGTGTCGCCGCTAAGAAAAATGGTGAATAAGACTGACTGATCCATTTTACCAGTTGCAGTAAAAACACTTTGAGAAGAATTCGCTCTCGAGAACGATTCTCCCTTAATTATCCCCCAGACTGATTAATCATTTCACTCCCCCAGTCGCTGGAAAAGTGACTCGTCTCAACGGTATCGTGTTTCCGTAAACAGAGGGCGATCGATCGCTCAATATTTCACCGCGACTACTTTATAGCCGATCCATTTTCTCCGGCGGGGCCACCCCTTTGGATCCTCGCCCTGGAAAATTCGTTGAATGAGAAATCGGGGTGTCCCGATCATCCGGGGGCATCGGATTTCGTGTTTTGACAGCGGATCGTCGATCCGTGGCTAGTTTCTCTTCCATCCTCTCTCTCTCTCTCTCTCTCTCTCTCTCTCTCTCTCTCTCTTTCCGTTTCCTTCTGCGGCCCCGAGCTCGGCGCGCGTAGACGCTTTTTTGAAAGTCGAACAAAAGGGGTGCGCGAGGAGGCGAGGGCTCCCTCTTCTGGCTATTTGAATTTGTAGAAAGGGTTCGATTCTGTTTATTTTCGGGAATAACGCTGGGGGAGGGTGCATGCACGCGTGTGTGTTGGCTCGAGGCGCAAGGGTGGAGGGGCACGTTGCGCACATGAATGGCCGATATTACGTGCGAGCTTCACCCTCGTGAAAAGTTTACGCGTCCCACGTAAGAGGCTGAATTGGGGTGGCGCGGCAGTGACGGGGGTGAATCCGGGGAGACCGGGCGATAAGTAGTACGCGTGTTTTCGCTCCAACTCAATTTACCCCCGTAACGCTGGAAACACGCCGCGCCGGCGAAAGGGGTGGCCTTTCCTTTGAAACTAAAAATCTTTATCCTACCACCGGGTTTTATTTTCGGGGTGCGCGAGTCCGCTTGGATGCTCGTGGTAATCAAGTCCCACACCCCTCAGCCTCCTAATTGTCAAATTCCGAGGAGCGAGGTGGAGAATTTAACGCGATGCTCTCCGAACATTAAAGTATTAGACTTTACGGTTCTTCCGCATAGAATTCGATAATATCTCGCGACCAAAAAACCCTTGTCGCTGAAAGCTGCCACAGTATTGAAATTCTACGGGCGAGTCTTCATCCCCCTCGATCGACTCCGAAATGAATTGGCAGTGGCGCGCCCACGGTAGAACAAAAACCCGGTTCGCATCGCCGCGACTCGGTCAATAATTTCGGAAATCATTGTTCTCCGATATTCCACGTCGGGGTTTCCCCTCGTTAAATTTAACACGGGCCGCCATAAGTAACAGTGGAGAGGGAGGGGGGCTCGACCCACGGCGCCGTGAAAAGAAGGGGGTGCGTAGAAAGGACCACTGCCGCGTCGAGGGGGTTGACACTAAGTAGTATGTCCGTAACAGTGGCCCGAAAAATCCATACGTCCGAGGGCAGGCTAGATTAAAATGAAAAAAAAAAAAGAAAAGGAAGGAGAAGGAGAAAAAATTCCGCGCCACGCTGGAGGGGTAAAACGATACCAGCTACATACGCGACATTAATGAATGTGCCTTTAGAAACGGCCAGTGAGAGTGCGAGAGAAAGAGGAGGAGAGAAGGAGAAAGAGGCGCGTAGCACGTGGCTCGATTGCTTTAACGACCGTTTGTACGCGCGCGCTCGTTCACGCACGCTGCGACTCACGAAAGCCTTTCGACGACGGACTCGAGGCGCGCAATAATCGTCCCCGAATTGTTGCCCTTCGGTGGCGGTTCCAACCGGATTTTGGACCCTTGCTCCGTGAATCAGAGGTCCTCTAGCGTGTCCCAATAGATGGTAGAGCAGCCAAGACTTCGGAAGAATCTCTGGCATCGATGGGGGTGTTTGAGGATTTCGATAGAGGTAGAAGGAGTTGGAAGAAGACCTCGTTTCTCTTTAGCGCCTCGTGACCTCAGTGGCACTTTTCAAAACCCATCGGAGGATAAAAACTCCGGGGGAGAAGATTGCTTTGAACCACCCCGGTGTCCATGGCCGCGCGCCGGCGGATCCACGGATATCAGAACCTGCCGGGTCTATAAATACGATTCATAAATCTCGCGAGAGGACGGGCTAGTAATAATTACGAGGAACGAGTAGACAAAGGCGCGAATAATTCCATCGGCGGTACCGAGGGAAGATCGTAAATCCCCTGGCCTCGGAAGGAGGACGGTTCGGGCGACGAGAGCGGCTCGGTGGAATATCTGGAAACGGGGGCTCCTGGCTTCTTCCCTAAAGAAGGAAACGCGTTAATTATAATGACAGTGTAACCGCGTTTATTCTGGTCGCGAACGGTTCCGCGGGGCGGCGAGATCGGGAAAGAAGACGAGGGGACAGCTTGCGTGGAAGAAGGTGCTAAACGGAATAGCACCGAGAGAAACGGGACAGTAGAATGGCGACCATAACGTAATTTTGACAGAAATAACGCCGCCGTGCTCGCTGAGGGACAATAAGTCCGCGACACTCTCTCTCGCGCGGAGGATCTTAGAATAGTTTAGCGTCGGCTCGTCTCTCTCTCCTCCGCCCGTCCATCCCTCCGTCCTCTTCCTGTGTTCCACCTTCAACCGCGGCTTCCCCGTTTCATCTGCTCGCTTTTGCTGACCCTCTTGGCGCCACGATTTTCATGGTTGCGACTGGATTGATGATTCTACCGTATACGGAGGCTGGGGCCATTTTAGTCCACCCTTTTCCGTCACAAACTTTCCCCGATCTTCGCCAAGTTTCCGAGGAGACTGTTGATCGCGATATCAGCAGAGGAAAGGGAACAAACTAGTGGTCGCTGGGCATTAAAACCTAACGCACCCGCTGCGACCAACTTCCATCGAATCCACTGAACCCTTCCCCCGGGAGCTTCGTGAAAAATATTAAAACTCAGCGTCGAAATATTCCCACCAATCACGCTCCGTCCCTCCCTCCCTACCCGTGGAGCGCGATGGGATCGCGCAACGTCTCTATTCTGGCTCATTAAATCGCATCTGGCCGGTTACTCCTTTGCCGGAGCCGTTTTTCCGGAAACAATGTTGTGACGAGGGCCGTCGAAAAAGGGGTGAAGAGCCAAGGAGAGGGGTGGCCGTTGGGATTCTTTTTTTGTCGGTATTTAGGCCCTCTCGAGAGAGAAAAAGAGGAAGGAAAAAGGTTGAATGGACCCTTCGCGATTGCGCGCCGAACGGACTGCGACGCAGCGGGCACTTGACGCATTATCCAAACACGCGATTTTGTGGGTTACGTTAACCCTCCGCTACCCCCCCCCCCCTTCCGCCCCGTTCAACCACTCACGGTTAATTATCCATGACTGGGTCCTTTGAATAATTACGCCGAACAATCCCGAGTGCCTACTAGAAAAGCTCTATTTTCTGATAACGGTCGATTACCGAGGCAATTCGTCGGGGGGGAGGGGCTGGGGATCGAGAATTATGTTACCTTTTTATTCGACTGCCCGATTCATCCGGATAGCGCACGATCCAGCTGAAAACGTGTAGGTCGTGCGTCGCCGAGGATTTCGGTGCACACAGGTCAAACCGTGGAGCGTTGCGTATAAAGGGTTATTCAGCCGGGACCACGCGGATTAAATGATAAAAAAGGAGAGTGGGAGAGAGAGAGAGAGAGCTGGCCCGCTGAAATACGGGGGCCTCCTTTTCACCATCGGGCTTTTTGAAAATTTTAAACTCCCCAGCCGGGGCCCCGTTTCAAGAACCAGGAATAAAAGGGTTCGGGGCCTGAAAGCCGCTGCTTCCACGCATAAGGGTTGGGAAAGGGGGCCAGCCTGGTGCGTGTCGTCCCGTGAGTTTCTCATATTTTTTAAGATTCGCTCAGCCAGCTTCGTCACGTTCCTCGTATTCTTCGCTCCTCGCGCACGACGGCGGTGTTTTTGAACCCCCAGGCGCGGGTGGCGCTCCCCTCTGCAGCTCGTCGCACCTTCTAGACTAGCGAGAGAGCAAGCGACTTCTTCGAACACAAATACCCACTTTTTTTTCACGCTTGACAAGTTCCCCGAGCTTCTTCCATCCCTCGAAGCGTCTCGAAAGTTTCTGTGCCGCGACGGAGTGGTTGCATTCTACTCGAGTGCCGGGCAAAGTGTCCGCGGAAGGCGAAGGCGCAGAATTCGCGCGTAATATGCATCGCTGTATCTTTTAACGAGTTCCAAGGCCAGGCCCTGTTCGACAGCAGCGCGCCGCCGCCGTTTTGGCACGCTTCCTGAGACGCGGGCCGCATAATTAGGCGTCAACAAAATGTCTGACATTCCCGGATACGAAAGAAGAATCATGGACACGACGCGTTTATTCTTAATTAATAGAAGCCGATCGAGCCTTGACCTCGTGGCTGTCACCTCTCCTCCCTTTCCATCTCGCTCGGCCGCGGAGGAGCGCGCGGAGGGGAGAGAGAGGCTGGCTGTAAATTCGTCCGGATAACAATTTCCTCGGCGCGGACTGCCTAGTCGGAAGGTGGCTCTAACGAGCGGCACAAAACACGCAGCTGCGTTACATAATTACTGCAGCGCGGACGATAGATTAATAGTCATAACCGAATGTTACGCAACAATATGCGCGAGCGTTCCCGGTTCGGCTGAACCGGATAATTAATTTAAACATCCAGAGCGAGCCGCGAATTTCGTAATTCGAGCACGTGCCGCCGTCGGGGGCCCCTCTCCTCGATTATCAAGGAATTTCCATGTAAGTCGTTGGTTCGCGGAGGAACGGAGGAGTTCCTCGGCGTCCTCGGTTCTGATGAATTGCGAAAACGGGGCCGGGGGAAGATCGAGAGGAGATTGCTCGACGCGGATCGGGAGATTTATCGGAGGAGCTGTTAGAAAGAGCTGGAGGAAGTTCGTAGTGTTGGGTTGCAGCGTAGATTCGCGGGTTTTGCGTAGTTTCGGCGGGGGAACATAATACCGAGAGGCATAATGCCCAGCCTCTCCCTCGCAACCTTTACCATTTCGTCTCGTTTCTCGTCCGCTCCTTTTTCTCTCGTTTCCCCCGGGCCACGGCGCGGGGGAACCCTTCTTCTCTTTCGCGTACACACGTGCGCATAAAACTTGGCCGGTACCTATCCCCGCCAGCCGCGCCCAGCCGAGGGGGACCCCGAAGAGAAATATTCGACAATTTTTAAACTCGTTTCTGAACGCATTGAAACGCGCACAGACGGCAAGTAGGCATTTCTCGGAATCAACCGGGGGCCCTTGGTAGGGCAGCAAACGTGGAACGTGGTTTGCTGGCGAGTGGGGGTGGAGCCACGCTATATATCGCTCTCCCTCCGCGCTTACGTACTTTGCGGCTATTCGCGAAATTCCTCGAGCAAGGGGCAAACGAACGCGTGGGAATGGAGTGACGAACCTTGGCGGACTTTATTGCGAAATTGGTGCGAGAATGGATGGGTTTTATGAATGAAATGGTGGTGGTGCAGGGGTGCCTCCAAATATCATTCCAAACAGTGCAGGTTCTCTCGTACATTCACTCTTTGCCTTGGCCATTTTTAAGAATCCTCTAGCTGAAGTTAGTTTGAAATTGTCCCGCGTAGTATGTAGTTCATGCGCGACATCACTTTCGCAGCAGCAAGTGTTTCCTCTCTAGAGTTCGTCCTCTTTATTCGGCATCACGGATCTCTTGTTTATCGGCCGATGAAGAGCTGACTGACCGACGAAGGGTAACGGCGAAGCTGTTAGGCGATAACGTTTGTGCTGCAGTTTGCTCCGTTACCTACCGGGCGCTCTGCTGAATCAGGGTCCCTTACCGAACGAGCTCGGTTAGAGCGGTGGGATAGTAGGGAACTGTTGCGCGGGAGTCGTGTCAAATGCGGCGGGTCTGCGAGGTAGATTCTCACCAGCCCTTTGGGGTTTCTGATTTCAGCATTGCTGAGACAAAGCATGTCTCCAGTTGCGGACACCCTGATCGGTAGCTCGAAAAGCACCGTGTCCCCGATAATCGATTACTCCCGGTACGTGAGGCGGTACACGTCCGGGCAGGAATGCGGCAGCTCGTATTGTAAGGAGCTCGGTTGCAGGGAGCATTTTCACTGCCTGGACTGCAGTGGTAGGGTGTTCGTGAAGAAGGAAGAGATGATCAGGCATTTCAAGTGGCACAAAAAGAGGGACGAATCCTTGCAGCACGGTTTCATGAGGTACTCGCCGACGGACGACTGCTCGGAGAGGCATCCGGGCCGCGCCTGCCCGCACAATAGAAAACAGACCCACTATCACTGCATCCACGAGAATTGCGACAAGGTTTACATATCTACGTCCGACGTGCAGATGCACGCCAACTACCACCGCAAGGACTCCGCGATCATACAGGAGGGCTTCCAGAGATTTCGAGCTACCGAGAGCTGCGGCACCGAGCACTGCCCCTTCGTCGGCCAGAGGACCACCCACTTCCACTGCCGGCGACCGGGATGCCGGTTCACCTTCAAGAACAAGGCTGACATGGGTAAGGAAGTCCATACGTTTCTTCTATAATAGTTGCCCCGCGTCTAATGCCTCCCTCGAAGAGGAGATTCGCTGTAGCATCGTCGACTTATGTCTACAGACAAACACAAGTCCTACCACATCAAGGACGAGCAGCTGTCCCGGGACGGGTTCAAGAAGTTCATGAAGTCCGAGGCGTGCCCATTCGAGCAGTGCCGTTTCTCGCGCGTCTGCAACCACATCCACTGCATACGGCCACACTGCAGCTACGTCCTCCACTCGTCCGGTCAGCTCTTCTCCCACAAACGGAAACACGAGCGCCACGAGTCCGAGTTGGCCTACAGGAAGTACAAGTCGGTCGGCTGCGTCCGACCGCCTGGAACCTGGCCGCCCGAGGATCTCAGCGCCCAAAGTCTCTCTCTAAGCCTGAACGGCGAAAGCTCCAATGAAGACAGAGGTTCCCCGTCCTATTACTCCCTAGACGACTCTTTCCAAAGCGCGAGCGACCTAGCGATGGATCTCACCGCGCCAACCACCACGGTCTCCGCCAGCGGAAGCTCCACGGTCACCGTCGACCACCAGCATCAGCAGCAGAGCCAACAGCTCACCGCCACGGAACTGGCGTATCTGTTGCCCGCTGCGGCTGATTGCCCCTGTCACATAGGCAGGGACCATCACCACTGCGGGCTGGATCGCTGTGGAACCGCGTTGAAAGATCCCCGCGAGGTCAGGGAGCACCTGAGGGAGCACGAGACTCAGGAGCGCATCACGGACGCGTTCTTTGAGGAGGGAGGCTGCGACGACAGTTGCCCGTACGCCGACAAAGAGAAGCACTACCACTGCAACTGGGAGAATTGTCGCGAGGTGATCCTCGCCACCGACAAACCCTTCCGTCGCCTGCAGCACTACAAGATCCACGAGTACAGCAGGCAGGTGAACCTCTCCTGTTCGTCCCACGCCCTCTCCTCGGACGTGACGTTGACCCACCTGACGAACATCGACGCGATGTTCAGGCGGAAGCGGGGTAGGCCGCCGAAGAACAGGGTGATAGAGATATGGTCGGGCGGAGACCCTGCCACGCACACCCACGACTCACCCCAAGCGATCTTCACCAGCTTCAAGCTCCCGAAACCCCAGACACCGAGCCTCACGCCGAATCCTCTGCTGGAGGATCGCGAGGGGAGCGTCTCGCCCTCCAACAGCCTCGGCGAGCCGGAAGGCTTCGCCACCTACAATCCCGACGGTTGCCCCGATCCAGCCTGCGTGCTCAGGTCCACGAGACACCATCACTGCTCCCAGCCCAGGTGTCACTTCTCCACCGATAGGCCCGACCAGTTGCTGATGCACAGCAAGGATTTCCACGACAATGTCGACATACCGCCTGGGTTCGCCTTCTTCGACAAGATGGTGGACTGTCGGCTGGCCGGCTGTCACAGCAATCGAGTGAACCGACACTTCCACTGCACCAGACCGAACTGTGGCTACTCTTTCGTCCGATACTCAACCATGGCGCTGCATGAGAAACAGCACACTGGTCACAGCGACGGTAGTAGCAGCCAGGAATCGTCGATGCAAGAGTGTCAGGCTACGGTGCAACCCGTTCACGAGGCCAAGCCGAGGATTCAGGTGAAGAACCCCGCGGAACTAATCGAGAAGCCGGAGGAAAGCTTGGCCGGGGACATGGAGAGCAGAACGATGATGGAGGACAAAGAGTCCGATCTACCGAGCCCGGACGCTAATAAAACCACTGGTAAGTGCCACTAGTCCAAGCGAACGGCCCCGCACGCCTGCATAGTGTTGTTTCATAGTTGAGTTCTGTTTGGTAGTTGATTGAGACATCACCGAGAAACAGTCACCCGTATAATGCATGATTTTTCTGCACGCTCACGCACCTCAATGTATATTTGGACACAGCACCACCCCGACGCCCCCCACCCTTTCGATACTTGGATGAACCTGTTGAACCGCCAGCGATGGGGGAAAGAACCGTAGACACATGGTCGTTGAAGGTTTCTTTCGACCACCGCTGTGCACTAGGGTGGCTCTTGTTTTCGACTTTTTAATTTTTTTCGTGGCACCCTTCAGAATAGTTCCAAATAATAAAAAAAAATCTGTTTAGAGTTTGAGCCCGATTGGATCACGGGTAAAGGTGCCCCTGGGCCCTTGAACATTTAAATAATTATTTAAAGCACACAGTTCAAGGACCCAGGGGCACCTTTTCCCGCTATCCGATCGGGTGCAAACTTTACCCAGATTCTGTTTATTACTTGGAACTATTCTGGGGGGTGCCGTGAAGAAAATCTTGAAAAGAAATATCACCAAGAGTAAATAAGAGACAGCCTACTGTACACTGCTTAAGGAAGGGGGGTCGAAGCACACCTCCACTGTCACCATTTTTATTTCTCTCTACATTTGCGTTTTGTACATTTGTATTTATTGTTCTCTATGCGTCTGACGTATCTGTTGTACAAGGTGGTTGTAATTCTAGTATGGGAGGTATATTTGAAGTGTTGGTTGTTTGGTTGATTGTTGCTAGTGGTGAGGGCGGCAGGCACCTATTATCCGGTCAGCGGACCGCCGAGTGAACCTGCACTTCCGGGCGTCGTGCTATCCATGCGAACTTCCGTGCATCAAGGTTCGTGTCTCTATCGACGAGAAATTTTGTCGCCTCGAGATGTGTTTTCTGCTAGTATCTTAGTAACACCGTCGCCATTCGCGCTCGCTTTTCGTGGACCTGAAGAGCCGAACTGAGGCCGATCGTTTCGATTGCAGAGTCCCCGGTGCTGCCTTCCACCAGCTCGGCGACGCCGCACACGCTCTACGGGCCGGAGCAGAGCTGCAGCAGGCCGTTCTGCAAGCTGAAGCGCAAGAACCATTACCACTGTAACGCGTGCAACCAGGCGTTCTCGGAGCTGGACCGATTGGTAGCGCACATAGCCAAGCACTCGACGGGCGCCATCCTCAGCCAGCAGCAGCACGACCTGCCCAGCCAAGCGCCCAATCAGCTGCAACACGACTACCTGGCCCAGCTGTCGCAGAAGCACGACTTCATGGCGCAGAACGCTCAGATGGCGCAGAACATCCAGAACTTCCAGAACCAGATGCAGCGCCAGATGCAGCAGACCCTGGGCCAAATGAGCCAGCAGAGCCAAGCGAAGGAGGTGAAGATGGAGCCCGCGAGATTGGGCTCGGACGTCGGCGTGCAGAACGTTCCGAGCGTGAAGAGGGAGCCTAGCGAACTGTCCAGGGACGACGGGCACAACTCGCTGTTGGACGGCAACGAGAACGGTCAGCTGTCGCAGCCGAGCATGCCGCCGAACGTTCAACAGGCCCCGGTGCCTACGAGCTTCGAGCTGGACCTCAGCCACGGCTTCCACTTCCCCAGCCCAGCGGTGATGGCCGCCATGAACCAGCAGATCGCTCTGATGAACCAAGCCCTGCCGCCGTTCCTTCAGCACGGCGGCATGTACACCGGTGCGCCCGGGCTGATGTTTGCGCCTGGTCTACCTCCGACGAACTTTCTACCTCCAGCCAGGGACGAGAACCCCTTAGCTTCCCTGGCGGCAAACCTAAACTTGAGCAAGAGATCCCTGTCACCGCCGGACAGCAACTCGCCCGAGGCCAAGAAGCAGAGGCTTCACCACTCGATGCGAATGCTGAAGGACGAACCAGTACCGGAGGGATACGTCAGGTTAGTCATATCGTTTCTCCTTGGGGTGGAAAGCAGGGATCAAAAGAGTTCAGGGATCGAAAAACTTTTATTTTATCAGTTCTCATGGAAACTTACAATGTGAGAACACTTTAAAAAAAGTCCCACTATCCATGTTTCAAACAAAACCCATTGAAAAGTTCCAGAACTCTTTGGAAGCCTGATGGAAAGAGCGCCTTGCATCCTTCCACCTACGCCACTCTTCCGCATCCCCGTTCACAGGCTCCTTAATTATCGTTATCGCTCCTAATTGCAGGTTCAGGTTCAACGAAGACTGCAGGTACCCGCACTGCGGCTACAGAGAGCACCAGACCCACTTCCACTGCATGCGCCAGGACTGCGGCTACTCGTTCTGCGACAAGACCCGCTTCGTCCAGCACACTGCCAGGCACGAGCGGCTCGACACCCTGATGGGAGGTGACTTCCAGCAGTACAGAGCGAACGTGCCGTGCGGCAGAGCTCAGTGCGCCTACACCTCGTCCCTGGGCTCGATGCAGAACAAGGCCTCGCACTTCCACTGCCTGAAGTGCGACTTCGTCTGCACGGACACCAACAAGGTGGTCGCCCATCGGCGCCAGCACGCCAAGCTAGACAGCATCGCGGCGGCCGGCTTCCAGAAGTTCACCCCCAGTCAACCCTGCGGTGGCGTCCAGTGCCAGCACTCCGGCAAACAGACACACTACCACTGTCTGCAGTGCCAGTACGCCGTGCTGGGCCTGGCGCAAATGTCGGCCCACAAGTACAGACACATGGACACATAACGACGCCCAGCGGAGCTGGCCAGTCGTTGGCCGAAGAAAGACATTCTCTGGTCCCCGTGGAACGTTCCTCGAGGAAAGAACGGGGGCTGGGTCACGTGGATCCTGCCGATCAAGTCTGATACCAAGGACTGAGGAAGAAAAGACATTTTTTCGTACGCTCCCTGTAGACATTCCCCGCGGTATCGCGATTCTCCACGCCCGATACGAGACGCTACGTTCCCCAGACGCGCTGGATGATTAGGAGCACCCTGACCGCGCGGCCTAGTCATTAATCTTCAGCCGTTTCTCGACCAGAAGGGATCGATAGCTCGTCTCGGTGTCCCGTCGAGGTCGGAACGAACGATATCACGACGCCGATGGGAACGGAAGCTCCCGTTCAATCGGCTCGATGACTTCGTACTTACGAGGAGATGTTCATTAAACCGATCGGACCGATCCTCCTGTAGACTTGGAGGGGTTTCAAGCGCGAGTGGTTGATAATCCAACGGCGCGGGCCGTTGGATCCGACAAGGGACAGAGATGACCCGGCATAGAACCGTAGACAATAACGCGGACGACAAGTCTATCGTATAGCTTTAGCGCGAAGAAAAAGACAAGCTGTAATATTTAATAGGAAAAGACCCCTGTACATTTCGTTTCTTTTTTTCTTTTTTTTTCCTTTGTCTTAGTATCTCGTTCGTGTACCCTCCGCGTGGTGCAAAGAGTAGTCGTCGCGACGACTTAGGTCCTAGAATAGATAGTTAATATATATACGCGAGTGAAAGAGAGCCGCGAGAGAGAGGGAGAGAGGAGAACTGAATTCTTGACGAGCAAGAGGTCCGCCGCGGAAGTCGAGGGGACTTTCGGCGAAACGTCACCCGGACGATAGAGTTCGACTAGCCTTTCTACCAGTTTCCGGACGAAGGTGCTCCCCGGACCTTCGCCAGCGAGCAAACACGGGAATCGTGCCCGAGCACGACGCGTCGTGTCTAGTCCATCGCGCCATCGGTTGTTTCACAGGCACAGCAAACAGCACAGCAGCCGGTCTAGCGGCGAGTCGCTGCCGGACTAAGTATTCCTGACGAATCTCTAGCCAGCGCAGAGAGGGCTCGAGGACTCGACGAACGATCACTCAACGACGGTGCAACGATGCTTCAACGATCGCCCACGATTACTTTATTGTACTTCTTCGTTTCTTTCTTTCTTTCTACTTTTAACATGGCGTCGCCTTTCGCGCCACAGCTATCGTTCCGCGTGTTCCTTCTCTATCAGCTGGAGGGGAGGGGTCGATTGATCGAATCGAGCCGCAACGAATCGTACTAAAGAATATTCTATACGCTTTCTCGGGAATATACATACGTGCCGCGGCCAGGAGGGTACGCGTTCCGTTAATCGTATTACGAACAGTATTGCTAAACCGAGAGTTAACAAAAAGACTGCCAGCCAAGATGAGACAGAGCGGACGAGGGCAGACCTGCGACGAGCATTGGCTTCGAAGGGGTGTACAGGGAACTGTGAGGAGCAGAGTAGGGGACAGTGGAAGGGGTATATCGCGAGGTATACTCTGACACTTGTGCAGAAGCTCGAAGAAAGGGATCGTTTGACACGTGTGAGTATTTTGTAACGCCTCGCGAACGACGGGGTGCCTCGCGGTTTCATCCCCGAAGGGGATTATATCTTTCGATCTTCACGCGACCAGAGACGGATCGGGAGTACCTTGAGTCCTTGCGATTGGACTATTTTACTTCCGGGAAGAGTTTCGGTTTTTGAGAATTTAGGAGGTTTAGATATAGAGAGTAATGGGTTTAGAGGCCTTCAATTGCTTAGAATATTCAAGGTCTCCTATAGATCCGTCTCCGGGTTGTGAATATTTCAACTCTTCGACACCGTTTGCAATTCTTCCCGCGCAGAGGCCCGCCCTCGTACCTTTCATCCCCCCAGAGGCTCACCCCTCCTCGAACGTAACTGGATAGTATAGGAAGAATTTAACCAAGCGACCAAGTTCAAATTTTAATCTTTATTTTAAATATACTTTGCACGAAGCGTGACGAAATTTTACGGGAGGAGAAATTTGTGTGTAGAGATGTCAGAAATATAAAAATCCTTATCATTATAACGTCGGAGTGACTTCCCTCGAGTAGGACGATCGATAGAAGGCCCGATTTCCTAGAGAACCGTATTTTATCGAAGACAACAATTCAATCATGTAGGTTTTAGTGCCGTCTGTAAAACTGTCGTTCCCCAGATGACATAGGGGGTAGTGTGTGCGCGTGGGCGCTTGTGCGACACGCTAGGGTGCCTTTAGAGTTTCCCCCGAACTTGTAGCACCGTGCCTTAGCAACGATAACCTTGCAACGTGCAGATTGTCCAGTAACAATGGGTCCTTTTCCACCGAACGGGACGAGAGAGGGACACGCCCGACGTGAACACGATTGTAGGAAGCTATAGTGCCTTAAAAACCTGCGTCGAATCCATGAGAAATATAGAAACTCGGTCGCCGTGGTCGGTTCCTCCATCTCCGTCGTCGCTTTCCAAGAAGCTCCTTTTAATCCAAGGAAACAGCGTCCAAACTCTCTGCAGTCCAAGGTTGAACCACGGCGACTAAAAAGACCCAGCGAATCCAAGTGTCTGTACGCTTTTCCAGCGTCCCGTAAGAAGTACACCGCGTAGAGGCGGGAAGAAGCTCTTCCACTGTATCGGAGAGACGTGCGTTCTTTTATTCATCCATCGTAAAGACAAGACTCGGATTGCTGTAAATGAAGTTGCAATAGTGATTGCCGGGTAGGTGGTTGACTGGAGACCCAGAAACCGGACACGGTTGACCTCCATTAAAGTAGGCGTCCTTTTTTCCGCAAAAGCTGCGGGGGAGATTGAACTGTTTGATAGGAAGAAATCTCGCGGGTCTCTCAAAAATCCAAGTTCCTTTTCTTCTTGTTAATTCGACTCTATTAAAGTTTCGCGATGGAAACAGAAAGCTCCTAGTCTCGTTAGCAACTTTTAAACAGCACGGGAGAGTAGAGTAAGTCGTCTCTGTAACGAGTAACGAGTCTCTGATTGTCAGTGGAGGAGCTTCTTCGATCAGTCAGAGAAATTTCCCTCGATACGTCAGCATCGTTCCATTACAGAGTCGCAGCGAAATCGACTGGCCGCTCAGGACCACCACCCTCCACCCTTATTAACTCGGATCTTTCACGTAATCACCTCGATGAAAGTGAGGCGTTAAAGCTCCTCGTTTGGCAGACAGAAGACGCATGCTCGTGCAAAACTAGAAAACGGTGGAGGAATCCTGGAGCGACCACTTGATTTCGTGGCGACTGTAGCGAATACAACTAAGTCGATTAGTCATCGATCCTATCCCCGTGGCCGGAAGAATAATTCTCTCTTCTGGAGAGAAAGCCCGATCGACCGATTCCTCGATCTTGGTGTCCGGTGTCGTTGGTCCCGCTCGGAGCGAAAACCGACACCGTCGCCGGGAGGAAACGCGACGCTCGCGCGCAAAGAAGCGCGAAAAACGAAGGAAATGTCGCCAGCTCGTGGCCTGGGGGGGACAGACATGGGTGGTGGATGTGATGGAGGCTGTTTGAGAGAGGCGAGCCATTATAAACGAGTGCCATAAAACCGCGATATGTAAAATCTCGAGCCTGCTGTATGCTTTTACCGTTTAAGTCCCGTGTGCAGGGGGAGGGAGGACGACCTGTAGAATATTTATTTTAGCCCCGTTTACGTGGGGGTGGCTGGGAGGGCGAGGTCTCGGAGCCGGAAGTGGGCGAGATCGCGGCAGGATGGAGCGTTCGGTGGGGCGAATCAACCTCGAAGGGTCGAAAAAGTATTGTATGTGAAAAGGAGATACAGAGGGACACATGCTCGCGAGTGTTTCGAGCAGCGACGATGAACTGAGGTTGCCTTATAACTATCGAGCCTACACTATACATACAAATATAAATATATAAATATATATATACACATATATATATATGAATATAGAAATATATTATTGCGTGATCGTCCACGACGATCGAGGTACATATTGTTCGAACATGCGAGAGAGAGAGAGAGAGAGAGAGAATGCATTGGAGTGTGTGTGGATGTATACCAGTAGAAAGACGTACTATTACTTGAAGATGTTAGAGAGAATCTATCGTATGGTCATTAGCACATATTATATAATTTTATCTATTATTATTAATTATTATTAATTATTGATTAATATTCTCTATTATTATTATTATATTATGAATGAGTATCGGAACCACACATCTTATGTAGCTGTGATTTTGCTTTCGAACAAGTAAAGATTAAAAATATTTATAGCAATTGGAAGGTGGTTTGTTCTTCTGCTTCTTCGTTCATTCATCATCATCGCAATCACCTTCTTCTTTTCTACGCTGGCTTCATTCAGTCGAGACCTGTGCGTGTTCAGTGTACGTTCAACCACCATCGAGCTATCGTCGAGGCGGTGAAGCACCTGGAGGTGATATAGCGTGAAAACTTTAAGTATCAGAATCACTGGGTATGTACGATCAATGGTGATCGATTCATTTTAAATTCTAGAAGATCATTCATCGTTCGTTGTATGTATTTCTAGAGAAATATCTCGACTCGCTTCTGGTTGTTTAGAAGCCATCAGTTGCTTGTTTAAATATTTTTCCAAGCTACTTCGTCCGAAGAACGAGTTACGTAAGAAAAGTTTGAGGATGTAGAAAGGGGTCATCGTTCGGTGATAGTCTTTTCACTTCGAGTAGCAAAGTGCAAGAAGCAACGCTGCGATACTAGAGCGATAAACTTAATCTTCTTAGTAGACAAATCTCTTAGATCTTTCGATATACATAGATCCCTGCTCAAGATCAGCAGCTATATCTAGAGTCCAAGGTAACAAGAGCAAAGTATAAAATTCTGTCAACTCTGTCCAATTGAAATTAGAAACTTTGTTTGTCCCAGTCAAAACGTACACACTCCATCGCGAGGCTTATCGTTAGCATAAAAATAATGGTAGCTAGAATTTTCCATTGCTCGAACTGAAACTTTCCACCCACTGGCCATTAAGGGGAACCATATTTTTTTTTAACTAAAAACAGAGCAAAATTTGGGATTTTTTTAAAGAAACTAGCCGTTCGATTCGTCTGAAATTTGGACCATGTTTTTATGCATCTTTGAAATAGTTGCAGCTTTTTTTTTATTAATCTTTAATCGTAAATATAGGAGTTACGCGTGGTCGACAATCACTCAGCGCGAAATTAACTCCAACTGAATTCTTCGCTTCGCTGTGGCCTTTGATTAATTCTCGCAGCTTTCATCGAAAAGAGAAAACAAATCTGAAGCAATTACTCGGGAGCTAGGCAAGCCACAAGCAAGCCAAAAACCAGCGAACAAACTCAATAAATTCTTGGTGAGGAACGAGGAACCACTGAGCAACTAGAACCGCTATGAAAACAATTTTATTATTCACCAAACGTTCTGTTCCCTGCGACGACATTCTTATATTTAGTCTCTGCTCGCTGCCAGACGATCGCTCATTCAGCATTCAAATGATAAACGCGAAAAGGAAAAGGAGAGGAGAACGAAAACCGAGAACACGATCATCTGTCGTCGATTTATCAATGTTTCGCTGAACGATTGAAATTCGCTCTTTACGAAGGAAACTGATTAGACAGGCAGTGGCGCGTGGGAAGATAATCTGTGGAACTGGAAGAGAACAGTGCTAGGGAACGTAACTTTCCACGAAATTGATATTTTAAACGGAGGAAGTACTGGAAAAATTTTGGCAACAAGTTGCATCAGGAAACCTTCTGTCGTAAATAATTGAGCCGAGAATTGGACACTCGATAACAGAACGCAGGTGTCTCGATTTATAATTCAGCTGTACGATACGCTAATTTAGTAGACGGATAATGGTCGCTCGATTAATACAGCTGCCAAAGTATTGTTTTATCGTCTCCGTGGAATTTGCGGCAATTACTGTCGTCGTAAAGTGTCGAAGGGAGATGTAACGTAATCATCACGCAACACGAGCATGTCACTTCGTTCTATACCTACTCAGCCGCGCAAAAAAGTTAATTGCACATTCAATGAGTCGACTACTATTTGGACACGCGACGCTCGAGCGGCGAGGCGCTTAAGCTAAGTGCCGAGGTCTTCAACTATTAATTAGTAAAAGCACGAACGTTACGTGAAGATGAGGTAACGCCGTTTTGCAGTAAACATTATCGACTTACTGAATGTCAAGAAGACGAGGGCACTTGACAGTTACCAAGAAGAAAAGTCAAACTCATGCGAACTCACAAATAATGTAACCAAGTCAGATCCCCTAGCAGAAGCGATGAGCTATCTCCTAGCGATAGACGAACCAAAAATTTCCATCATTCGCTCCTCATCCACAACAAATCGATCCCCCAGCCAAACAGAAACATAAGAAAACACAGGAACCTCTCAGAATCGCAAACATCCTCTCTTCTTACGCAACACTCGGATCCAAAGGTCAGAGCCTCGGACCAGCCTCTCCGAAGTCTCCCGGCTCACCCCGCCAATGTTTGCTTGCAGACTAGCGAACAGAGCCGCCTAAAGCCTCCCCAGAGTAACAGCAACTCGCTGGTGAGTCGCTGGATTCGTTGGAAAAGCGAGAAACGCGTTGAAAGCGGAGAAAGGATCTCTCACGTTTCGTCCAGCGTTACCTGGCCGAGCACGTGGGTTTGTGGATGAGGGCTCGAGGGTGCACGTGATCGTCACGTGGCGACGCGTTCCATTGGCCCGTTGCCAGGGTTAGATCACGTGCGTGGGTTGTGACCACCGAAAACGGCCCCGTTACCCTCCCCCGTCCTAAACTTTCCGCTCGTTCCCAATCGTTCCCGCTCGTTCCCGCTCATTCCCGCCCGGCACGGTACCCTAGACAGTTCCTCGGCCGCCACGTTCATCCAGCACTCAGAAGCTTCTCCGCTAATCACGTGATGTAACGGTGAGTACTTACACAGATACGATTAAGAGTTTCGGAGATTGATCGAGGCCACTGTTTACGTTCGGCTGGCCCAGCACGCGACTTGGCCTCGTGACACCGAGTGCGCGTGGGTGCGACAATACGCGCTGGTGTTGCCATTATCGCGACACGTCGCCTCTGATCGCTTATCGAGTGTTGCTTAGCGATAATTCGGAACGGGAACTGCATCGAGCTGGACGATTGAGTAATACGAATGATAAGCGGTTGGACTTTCGATGATTTCGTAATAATTGTCCTTGGGTGAAATGTTTGCGACGGACGGTCGAGGGTGTGCGTTCTAAGAAGTGTCTGCAAGAGCGTGTTTCTTCTAAACGCGCGGAGAAAGTGCTATTAAGTATTAATTAAAGTCGACGTAATTGGAAGCATCGTGTTATAAACTAGTTAGTAGACCAATAAATTGCAAGAGTGCACTGTATAATTGTTCGCGGAAAATCCATAATTCATCGAACAAAGTGAACGCGCACCTTCGGTGATGTGTGTACAAATTCCCATTGATGTTCCTGCCGCAAGTGGAAAAGGAAAGGAAAGGTTTAACATGCATTAGAAGTGGAACGCTAAATGGTCGAGCGCGGCCGCGAAATTTCGTCTTCTGGGGGAAGGAGTACATGATATCAGTGGAGGTATGAAGGTCTGGGGTAGAGGGAGTGAGAAAGGAAATGTGTGCGATAAGAATAGAGATAGATTACGTGCCACTAGCTTTGATTATGTGACCCCGGTACAGGAGCAGGAGAGTATAATCAAAGTTAGTGACATGTCATATCTCTGTCCTTGTCTCGCGCGCTACCTCTCTCCCTCGCGCATTTGAACCGTGCCACCTCCTCGCGTCCTGCTCTCCTGCCACCAGGAGCGAGGAGGCAGCAGGAGCGCATAACCAGAGTTAGTGGCACGGAAGTAGCTCCCTGTTTGTCGCACGCGTTACCCAACTCTGTCTCGCACAGCTCGGACGTGCCACCTCCACTAGTATCATGGATTCCTATTAGTTTCGAAGATTTTCAGCCCCAATTCCGACGTATCGTCGGTATTACAGGATGATACAGTGCGCACGACTTGAATAATACATCGACTAGGTAATCATTTACGCGCAGAATAATAAGAAATATCATACAGAAAGTAATCAAGAGTCTCTATATTAAGATCTAACTGCAAAAGTGCGTAAATTATTAAGAGAAATTCCGCAATTCACGGAGAGTCTGTGTATCTGATGAAATTACCTACCACGCAGAGGCACAACTTCTTTTTGCCCAATTTAGTATAACACTTCACCCCTACGCGCCGTTAGCATTTGTTTTTTTATAAATACCAATTTTCGAAACCTTTTAGGTTCTTAGGATCTCAAATTTCAAATATATAAATATGTATACGCATATTTTCGTATTTTCATTAATAAATACGTCTATTATAATAACATAAATCTTTTCTCAGTTTCCAATAGTGTAACATTGTGACACATTTAAACATCATTTTTTTTATTCCATGATGGTTTTATAAATTAAATTAGGAGAAAACTTTGCCTCTTATGCGTCCAAGCATTGGTGGGGTAAAGAAACCAGTAAATGACCGAATAGTTGAATGAGAAGCCCAGTAAATGACCGCATACTTTTATTAATAATTGTACTTATTAATGTTTTAATAAAAATATGGGATATTAAAAGTGCAACTACACTCTATTTATAAACAAATAGTAATTTTTAAATTTATAATTGACATTTCTTTGCCTAATGGTCATTCACTGGTATGCTGTCAATTACTGGTTGGTTTACCCCACATGTGCCGAGAATACGGCTGTGCTGTGCTCGGAATTGGGGCTGAAAATCGCCAGAGTTAATAAGAATACATGACACTAGTAGAGGTGACACGGCCGAGCTATACGAGAGAAAAGAGAACCCTAATGCGTGCGACAAGGACAGAGCTATATCTGGCGTGCCACTAACTTTGACTATACTCTCCTGTTCCAGTATCAGGAACACATAACCCAAGTTAGTGGCACGACCAACTCGGCCGTGCCACCTCCACTAACATCATGTTTTCCTATTGCTTTAGGAGACTTTCAGCCCCATTTCGAGCATATCCCAGCCGTATTGACATTATCACAGCACGCTGCAGCATTGATGCAACTTATCTCGTTGAAAAATTGCGGAATATTACAAGTACCTATAGGAATAATCACACAGGGGATTGGGGGCATCGATGACTTATTAATTGACACTCTTCGCTGATTGTTTTTAAATCTACTTCATTGACCATTTACAAATTCAATTTTCTGTTTCGCTGTAAGCATAGACACCTACGTAAAACAAGAAGCGCGACACAGCTTGTAGACTTAATAATCACTTCGATGCGGCAGAGAACCGGGCTCGCAATTAATTAAATACATATACGATAGCGTCGCTCGGCGGAGAGACGTTGTTTTGTACACTTGCTCAACACGTGCCAGAAAAAATTACGCAATTTTGAGGAATCGGTTCGTTGAAGCTGAAGGAAGCTTGCGGTATATAATTCACGACGCACAAATGCCACTTGCCACTTATGAATTTCGCGGAATTGTATATCGATCAAACAAGTCTGTATGAATTTGAGGGAATCTTCAATGTAACCTTGAACCCCTTCGATACGATTCGTTTGCTTCTGCCACCCTCGTGTGATAAAACGCACTTTCAATTTCTGACTCACCGTGAAAAAATTATCATTGATTGTACAACAGACAGTAAGGTCGCGGTAATTGACGCGGTATCGCTGTACAATCGAGTAAAGAGCGCAAATAAGCGCGCTTATCGCCGCTTATCAACGGTCGCGGAAAAGTTGCAATCAGCGAAGTGGCGAATACTCAGTGACGCGCTTAACGAACACTCGAGTTTTCCAAGTATTCCATTATACCTTGGAATTCGCCAGTCAGCGATTAGTAGCTGGATTATTTCTGAATGGGGATAGGGAAAGGGAAATGAAAGCGAAAGCAAAAGCTACTTTTTAAAGCCTCTCTTTAATGCGTCGTTGAAAAAGCACGGTACATCAATAAATTAATTCCACAAAATAATACACAAGATTGGCAAAATTCCACTTTACACTTCCACTTAATCGCAAGACCGGGACGCGTGGCAGTTATCGAATCGCCATCTCTCCAGCCATGAACCCGTAAAACGAGCAAATGCTGGATACTTGGTGCAATCAGTGGCCAAAACAGCCATTTAGATAACACTGAAGCGTTTGTCGGATTTCGTAGCGGGTGGAGGGGCGGCTGGATGACTAATAAAGCAACAGCGTGTTGGGCTCTCTCGTTTGCACGCGTAATCGTGCGCAGTGCGTGTTGACGAGTGGCGGGAAAAATAGAAGATACTGGCGAGACGGCACATCCAAAGTGTATCCTTCTATTATCGTCTAGCGATCGTGCTGGTGTTATTAGTCTCGCAGTGACCGACGTCCCTCAAAGAATCGGAACCGCAGACGGTCGACGTCCAGGGTGCAACTAGACAATCGTATTAGGTATGTTTAGAAACTCGCGAACCATCGATCTCCTTCGAACTCGACCTTTGCTCGAGTCTTCGCTAGGCTGTTTGAATAGACAATTTGCAGTTATTTAGAGTTGAATATGCAGCGAAGAGATACCTGCAGTAGGATTTTCCCAGAATGTCCAAGGCTTGCGTGCACGGGCTTTGGATCCTGGTTGCAAGTTCGCAGAATGGGTGTGGTATTTTCGGAGCAGGTAACCGCGCTGAATCACCACGGTTGAAACTGTGAAAGGGGATAAGCCGAGGTACTCCGAGGGTAATTTTGGCGATTATACAGTATTGTCTCGATTGAGGTTCCGGGGTTTCTTTGATTGAATGTAGGTAAAAGTGTTCTTGGAGGAAGAATAGGTACCTATATTAAGGGAATGAAAGGTTGAGATTAGGGTACGTTTATGTTGGAGTTGCAATAAAAGCCATTAGAGTGTCGATCAGATGGTGAGTAAATGGTTCGTCGTTCAATCGTTGCTCAAGAATATCTTTGGTGTGTTTATAGCGGAGCTGTGATAATAGTAACAGTTGCCAACATGAGCCATTTGAACACGAGTGATTCTGAAAAAGAATTATTACTATCTTCAAGTTCCGCAATAATGCTACATCGGTGATTTGTATCTTTCGGATCCGGTAAAGGAGATCTGATAAACGCTTCGCTTATTAATATATCCATCGTCAATCAGATTATCTACAATGAGAACAGCGATAATATCGACGAAAAAGTAATAGGTATGCGGTTCTCGGCGCTTGTATCGTTGGTCACCTAGTAAACGTAGCTTTTTTCGCTGCTTCAATGTGAACACTTCCATTATAAAACTATAGAATGTATTTCTGCGCTTCGCTCTAATCGCCGCTTCGATCGTTTATTATCGCAGCTCCAACATAAACGTACCGAATATGATCGTCAACAGTCCATTAGCTTCATTAATAGAACAAACACTTCTGTAGTCTTAGAACGCCCAAAATGGAATGTTTGATCTTTGATACCGAAAATGTACCATAAATGGAAGCCCAAAATCGTGGACGGTTACAGAACGACTTACTCTAAATAAAGCTGCAGTTGAAAGATGTCTGCGAAGGAAGAAAATACCATAGGATATTTCAATCAAGCTTCACAAATTCATCAGCAATAAAGACGACCACGACTCTCGCATTTCAATCGACGTCCACCTGACCGTTCTGCTTACTCTGCTCGTCCAGGAATACCCAGCCCCGCGTGAATTGCAAATTTCTCGGATATTTGCCCCCGCAGGGCCGGGGCCCAGCTACTCGGTGTCCCCTGGTATTTGACTTCCATTGGAAACGCGCCACGCGAGGCACAAATGCAAGCAAGCCTCCACTCAGCTGCCAGTGCAAGCGAAACAAAGCAAACAGGCAAGCTGCGCTTCATTTCCATCGGGCATCGGTGCGAATCCGCGTGCAGGCGATCGAGCAATCTCGTCAAGGTTCGCGCATCTCTTTCTTCGCTTCAAACGCTCGAATCGTGCTCAAATCAGCTGCGAGAGAACGCTCGAGCGAGTCACGTGTCGACGACGAGCGTCGAGCACCTGAGCGAGGCTGGTGAGAATCGACGAAAAGTGTCCCAGAGCGGAAGTTGTGTGAATTGCCGCTGGAGAGAATCGACGGAAAGTGTCCCGGAGCGGAGGCTGCGCGAATTGCCGCTGGAACGAGGCTACGGACGTCCGATTTTTCGCTCGCCCACGGGTTCAGCAGACGGCCGAAGAGGAAAAGGCGAAGATAAGGCTCGTGTAATCTAATCGTCGCTTGGACCAACGTCCATTCAGATTGACTCGGTAGGAAATTAGAAAATCGCCGTGTCTGAAGGGTTTCCCGGGCGTTCCCGTCTCCCCGATCACGTGAGCACCGCGTGACGGAGTCTGTGGATTCCTCGCGGAGCGTGTGGTCTGGCCATGGGATCCCAGTATAGCCGCCAACCCTTTTTTTAATCCTCCGCTGCCTGGACTCCGGAGCTTTGCTCGTTTCAATTACGCCCGGGATCAATGAATCGTTACATAAGATCGCCATCGGCTATCAGGATCGACGACGCACTGGAACCGCCAGCCGGAACTGATAGGAGATTTTTCGCAATTTAGTCACCGATTATTCGCTCCATCATCTCTGCGACAATTGTGATCGCTAATATTTCTGGGGCGTAGTAGACTACTTGGAAAGTTATCGCTCTGGAGCGTGGCTTCTTTACTTGGCACAAGCCCTTCGACGAGAAAGTGGGTAGATAAGGATTTTTAGGCCACAGGAAGTTCCAATTTGTTTGTCTTAGGATGTGGCGTAGGCAGAAATAAATCCTACACTGTTATTTAGTTCTTTTGACACAGAATTTTATTGGTCATCGCTTTCCTCATTACAGGTTCAAAGTGACATCGCAATTGACCCACTTATTCGCTAACTTGATTACATTTCGGATAGGGTGTTATTAGTGACACGTAACAGTTTGATACGCAAAAAATTTGGAAATTACATGATTCATGCTTGTCAGATAAAGAGGGAGAGGACAGGGGACAAGGAGGATGATTAGTAACGAAGATATATGACGGTTTTTATAAGAAAAAAAGTGTGGTATTAACGATGCATGTCTAGCAATTAATCGCGACGAACTTCTACGCGTAGATCTATCGAATTCTTACACGGAATGGCTGTGATATTTTCTCAATGACACGTCAATCGGACAGTTTAAATTTCAGTATTTCGATAAACGTGTTTCCGCTGGACTTTGGACTCGCTTGAACACCGTCCTCCGATACACTGATCGCAATTGGGATTCTGCGCGCTGCAACGCCACATTCGGCCCCGAGGACGCGCGTCCAAATCGCAGAATTCGACTAGCATGTCCGTCGCAATCACGTGTCCCCGTTGCCGAATTCGTTTCACGTACAGCTCTACGAAGCAGTCAGGTCGATGAAACTTAAGTCGGACTCGGGTTACAAGCTAGCTCCCACACACATCATTTCTACGCTTCACTTTCGTCGTTTAATGCCAGCCCCGAAAACTCTTGCAATCCCGTAGCTTTCTCCAACTCGGTTGCAGTATGATTAATTAGAATACCCACGAGCCCGCTATCACTCTAATCCGCAGCGAAGAGAAGCGTAATTCAGCTACACACCAGATTCTGCTTCTATCTTATCAGCGCTCTAATTAATTGAGGACTCTGTTCCTAAATCGCATCAAAACAACCGTCTATTACAACACACTTAGCCGAACGTTCGTCAACCCCAAGTAAATCCAGGCTTCCATCAACAGAGCGTTCAAAAATCTAGTCAAATCCATAAGTATTCCCAGTAGCTTGCCACGGCACGACACAGTGTGGCTGTCGTAGTGAAGGAAAAGATCAATGGAGGCGTCGCGTCGGGTCCAAAGGGCCTGAGTTTCGAAATATCACGAGGGAGCCTCGTGACTTACGTGTCTGGCCTCACGATTCCGTTATTCGGCCCTTTTCGCTTCTACAACGACGCTGTTCGCGTTCCCCGTGAAGACGCTAGGCAATTGGCCCGGCTACCCTTGGAGCCCAGGCCGTCGACCAATCCGCTGTCTGTTGTGGTACGTTTGGAGCAAAGGAACCGCGAGGTCGCCACTCGAGCCTCGGGGCTGCGTCGAAGTCTGCGCCGACACCAGGCAGGCCGCCAGTCGTTGTTTGTGTTCAACTGGCGAAGGTGGTTAGTCAGACTCGAAGGCTCAGAAGAGAAACGAGGGATCGTGGTAGAATTCGTGGGGCCAGCGTCGGTGGTTTATCGATTACCGAGGAGAGTCGCCCTGTGTACCGAAGGATGGGCATATTCCGCGAGTTCCCGATCGTTTTCAATCTGTACAAGAAGTATAGCTAGACAGTGGAGGAAGTACAGCGTATATGGGTGCCAGTCGCGGCTCCAACCGCAACGTTCACGTGAACACCGCCACCGTCCCCCCAAGGTGAGTCAACACGGGTGACCATATCAGATTCTTTCTCCTCCTTCTGCTAAATCCACAACATAAAAAACATAACACAACTTAACTTGTGATAGAAAAGTTTGCATAAGGATGTAGTTGTCGAAGCTAATTTTTTAAAACTTAGCGTAGCATAGTTCAGTTGAGCTTTTAGGTGGATTTCCGGCTTTAACCCGCTCCTATTTGCGAGCCGCTCGCGGGTCAATTGCTTTCATGGCCGATCCATAGGTGCTTCCGCTAATTAGCCGGCGCGCGACGCGCACAGTGGCCTCTATCGACACCGTTTACCTGCACGGCCTAATCAACCATATTACCGGAATATTAGCAGAATTTTCATGGGTGATGAGAAGTTCACCCGTTTAAATTGTACATTAGAGCTCGCGCTGTTCCTCGCACGCGATTATCATAAGTTCAGGGCGACGTTGCGACATCCGTTCTAGTGTTACCTGGCGTTGAATACATTTCGTCTTTGGTGGGAATGTATGCGGATTTGTTTACGTGTGCCGATTGACGCGGGCCACTGTGTTCAGTTCGCTTGAAAGTGCCTCAAGGAGCAAGCAAGGAGTTCTCTGTCCGTTAAAGGCGAGTACTTGTTTTTCTGCGTCGTGGTAGTTTACGAAGAAATGTTCCAGTGAACGTGAAGATTGTGCAGAAGAGCTGTAACGTAGGCAAGCCAGACCTGACCCCGTGGAATCCATACGACTGTGTCTTATCGGGCTAGAAGTAAGTCTCTTCTTGCAGTAGATATTCTGCGTTGGATAGGGAAGTTTGTGAATGTTTTTCTCGTTGCTGCTCCCAGAGGTCTAAGAACAATACATACCTACATCTTATTAATTCTCAGTTAAGGCAGCTCAGGCTCGCGGAGAAGCAAACTGTCTCCCTCTTGAAGACCCTCCTAAGACTTCCTAAGCCTACTCCAAACTAGTTTCTACGTCAATGCTGCGTCTAAATTGGCTGCGATCTCGTGACCTTCTCTCCAACTTTAATAAATACTTGTATATCCAAACGACGAGGCCCCCTCCGCGGTATGCCAATTGATCACAGTGCGCTAGACCCTCTCCAAACATCGCGCGCACATGGACCTGCTAAGAAAGCAAGGTCCCCGAGCTGCGCAGCTTCCAGCGTCGCTCTACCTACAACGCACTAATTCGCAGCAGCGACGAGAGGCAAGGGGAGCGCGACAGGGGGAGCATTTACGATCAACTCAACCGGTCTGCGAACGTGTCACGAAGTTTGCGCCACTGCGAGGCCGTGCGTCGTTGGGTCAGCCGCGCTTCGAGCCCTCCATTTTCGCGTCCATTCTGCGCCACTCGCGCGTCTCCTTCGCTCGAGTCTAACCAAGGTCTCGCGAGCCATTGTCCCTGCACGTCTCGCACTCCAAATAAACGCAACGGCTCGCGACGACATTGCTCAAGATCGCCTGAAAATGCCAGCGGAGCATTGATTAATCTCGGGTCGCATGGGCTATCACGGGGTGGCGCTTTTTTTACCACGTAGCTTCTCCAACGCGAAAGTCAGGCCTGTTCAGTGCTGATCGGAGCGTTTGCTCGTAATCCTCGAACCAACACCGCCAACTCGTCGACTGCACTTCGCCGAGCAAGGTCGCCGATTCGCCCTTATTCTACTTCCTGCCTGTTTTGTCTACGCTTCTACCGCATCTCTCGCTGAAACGACTGTTTATCTTTCAGGAGGCAGCAATAGCCGCGCAAAGAGGGCCGAACCTTGACCCAGACGCTCGGCGAGCAGCGTGCGCAACCGAAGCAAGAATATCCGAGGGGGCCAGCTTAGGATTATTACCAGGCTCATCGAGGCCGGACAACGCGACAGCGGCGTTGGCGAGAATGTCGAATGCGGCGGCTATGATTGAGACGGAGGACATCGTCGGGAAAGCCACTCTGGTCGGGGACGTTCCCAACATGCTGAAAGGTGGGGCCTCTGTTTTTACTCTCAGCGCGCGTCGCGAGCCGATAAGCCGATACGGCTGCTCGGGGCGACGTAACGGGGGCCGCTCGTTCGGCCGATTGCTCTTAACACCTCGAATTAAGATAAGCCTTGTTGCCAACAGATGGTAGCCACAGCGGGCCGCCGACGCTGTTCCGTCACGGGTCCATGCAGAGGATCCGCCACTGCTGCCAGAACCTGAACCTCCTCCCCTACCTGCTCTACTCGTTCGACAACTCCAAGTCCCACCCGATCGCGCGCAAGGTCCACCTCTGCTTCGACCACCTGCTGCAGATCGCCACGGCGAGGATCCTGCTGCTGCAGAAGAGCTTCCGAAGGTCGCTGATACGCGGCATCCACCCAGAGGAGTCGCAGGAGCAGGAGTCGACCAAGCTCCAGGAGCCGTGCAGGTCGAGATTCCGGGCGTTCGACAGGCAGAAGCGCAAGGAGAACCCGCTGTTCCTCATTCTAGCTGTCTACTTCGCGCCGTTGCTGCTGATCTGCCAGTCGATCTGTCTGTTCAGCCTGATGGTGTTCGGAAAGTATACGCCGGGCTTCATCTTCCTGTTCGCCGCCCTACTGTTCCTCGGCTGCATCTCCCTGAAGATCTTCTTCCACGAAAGCATGACGCATATGGAGAAGTGCGAGAAGAAGAAGGAGCAATGATCCGTTCTAGACCGCACCCGTTCACCCCAGCTTCCGCCATTCTGCGTTCAGATCGCTCGTCATCGGCTAGACAGTAGAGCTGACAAGGTGTCGAGAGCCTTCGCCCCCGTGGCCGGTCCTCCTCGAACGCTTGAACCGTTTGAAATAGAGTCTCGAATAGAGCTTCTCGGTAGTTCGCGTGAGATCCTCGCGATGTTCCATTAAACGCGTCGCTGTTGTACTTGCTTGGACGCAATAGCGCCGCGAAACGTTCTTCTTTTTTTTTTCACGGAGGATAGGAGACGATGACGCTCGAACGTGGCACGTGATAGATTCCAAGGAAAGCCTGCGAACACTTAACGCGCCAGGATAGTTCTAACGTTCTCCGTTGTGCGTCTTTCTTTTTCTACGGAATTCCGAGAATTACTATTAGTCCCCCTCAGCCCCGTTGCGCAATCGAGCCGCGATTTAGGATGTCGTCTGTGTACAGCGACCGCGTAGCACCTTATCCTCTGCAGCAGAAGACTGAGCATTGTTTTAACACGTTTTGTACATAGAGAGAAAGGTAGGAGGATGCGATATAAATCGTGTAAGAAAGGAATATATTATATATATACATACGAGAAGAAAACGTTTATTCTCTATATCACACAGAGGGAGAGAGAAGGAGAGGGAGAGGAAAGAGAGAGAGTCGCTTTTATCGCTCTTGGAAAGACTTGGTGCGTCCACTGAACAAGTTAGGCTAAAATCTGTGATGAAGTGGATCCAAGTGTATTTTTCACGGCCACTTGCTGTCCCACTTACTTAAGTACGATAAGGAATACATGTGTAATACGTCGTTTTTTTTTAAAAATACATGTTACTTACACAACACCATCGCAATTCTCTGTATTTCTTTGCGCAGTATCTCTACGAGCTCTACCAGCGATCGAGCAGAAGTAGAAGGAACAGTGTGCAGTACATTGTCATGTTCATTAAGATATTATATCCGTGAGTCTCAGCGCTGTTCGCTCGTGGCTCCATATTCGCCGCGTAGCCTATCACACGGGCGACGTAGTTCTGCTCGTGCACGCTGTGAAATAGATGAGCGAACGGACCTGGAGAACGAACGAGTGGATAAGTGCACCTGTATCGCGCTAAATTCTGATTGCCGTGACTCATCAGCGTTTTAGTAATTATACCTATCGCATAGACGGCAACGTCACCGCCGCCGTGATAAGCCTCGTCAGATACGATTGCAGCCTGCTGACTGTACGTGAAGTCCGTCGTGTTCGCCCTGGAAGGATCGACCCTCTCCGCGGTACCATTCTTAACGGTGTACGCTATATTGTTCGGGCCACCGGTACTATAAGTGAGCGTGGTGTAGGGAATCCCATCGAATCTCGACTTCTGGGCGACCCCTGAAATCGTAATTACCTGTCAGACTCCATCGAGCTGCGAGTGGATGACGCGGAAAGTCCTACCGAGAATGTTTGAGCCTCTGTCGCTGTACCCGTTGAAGCTCATCGAGTGCGTGTGATCGCTGGTCACGATAACCAGGGTGTCGTCGGTGTTGATCATCCTCAGGGTCGCGTTGATAGCGTCCGATAGTCTGACAGTCTCGAGCAACGCCTGAGCGGCGTGGCCACGGTGATGGGCGAAGTCGATTAGACCACCCTCTACCTGAAAGCATCGCTCGACGTGGTTTCGACGAAGGAGCATTGTTTATAATTCAGCGAAACGGGCATTACCACTAAGAGGTAACCGTGCTTCGATTTCTGTAAGATTTTCAACGCGGCGACCGTCATCTCCTCGAGGCTCGGCTGCCCTTTAGGCCCCTTGTCCCTGTTCCAGTCCATGCTAATGTGACCGTTAGCAAAGACCCCCAGCAGGTAGTCCACTTTGTCAGTGTGCACGTTGGACAATTGTTCGGTATTCTGAACGACCGTGAAGGAGGCATTCCTGGATGCCTTGTCCTTCCTCCATTCTTCAATCAGGTCTCGACCGTCCTTTCTGTAGCAAGCCCAAGTGTCTATGGGGTCCGACGCTCCAGCTGAGGAGTTCGACCTCATCACTTGCCTGCCACCCCCCATGATCACCTGAACGGGAGCTTCCCTTTAACTTCCACTTTCCCTCGCACCTCAAGATACCAGAGAACGACTGTAGAGGGTTTCGTTACCTTGATATTGCGCCCTGGTAAGTCTTCCACCAGTTGCCTGGCGATGTCCTTGCAGCGAGCCGCGCTCGTTGGCATCTTCGCCTCGCACTCCCATCTCCTGTCGGCGCTGTGCGCGTACAAGGGCGCGGGGGTCGCGTGCGTCACCCTGGTGGTCGTCACGAATCCTGCAAAGCCGTGTGACTTTCAATCAGAGATGGTTGAAGTTTTTATTTAACCTTTAGAGGGTCGGGATATTCTTCTTGAAATTGTAAATTTTATTTATTTAAAATTTGTTCATATGCACTACCAACATGTTCGGCAAAGTATCCAAATTTTTACGTGGCCACTATAAAGGCTGCGAACGGTGTGGCATATACTGAAATTTTTAAACTTTGAACTTTAGTGGTTCAAAGCGTAAATGAATAACGGCAGTTAAATTCATATATAAATCTTTCCTTTGGCGTTATCCGGAGCAAGGGCGTAGAAAGTTTTCTAGCTCTTTGTTTGTTTTTGGGGTTTTAATGTTATTTTTATATTTTCTGATTTTACTATTCATTATGCGAGGTGCAGTCGTGCTACTCACTAATGCCCATTCGAAACAATCATTAGCGTAAATTCGAATTTCCGACATGTAAATTCATTCTTCTTTTTATTTGAAAGGACAAGAAGTATGAAGAAACAGATAAAAAAAACATAACAAAAAGGTACACGTTCATTATTCATTTTGTATAATGCATGGGCATTAGTGAGTTGCGCGACTGCAGCTCGCATAATGAATAGTAAAATCAGTAGATACAAAAGAAATCCAAGAATAACACAAAAAAACAAAGAGCTACAAAACTTTATATAGATACGAATGTAACTGCTGTTATTCACTTAGGCTTGTTTAGGTTGGCAACACTGTTACTCTGTAAAGTTTCTACACTCTGATCTTAGAATCGTGATTAGCGATGTCGAAAACCCTTAGAAACATTAAAGTTCAAATTTGAAAATTATCAGTGGCCACTAAAAGTTAAGGGCGCGGCCCTCTAAAGGTTTTATAAAATTTCGAATACCGAATAAAAGTTAAAGAAATTACGACGAACAAATTCTCATCAGATTCAGAACTTGCCTTTATTCGTCAAATAATCTAAAGTGAAAGTAACTTTCATTCGATCCGTTGTTTAAATAATGTTTTATTTAGTTAATGCCCAACTCTGCTTTCAATATTCCCGCCAGCATTCGCGCGCGCGGGGCAATAGCCAATAAGCGCACCGCTCACCTGTGTCTTTACCAACAGCCTGCGCCCACGAGACGATCGAATCCACGTGGTAGTCGGTATTTAAGCTGGCAGGGCAGTCCCCGAGAGGTACATTCCCATCCACGCCCACCACCTCGTAATTCGTCTTCACCCCGCCGAAAAGAGCAGTTGCCGTGGACGCTGAGTCTGGCACTTGCTTGTTCACGTTGTACGTCTGAGGGTGAAGATTGCGGGGGTTAGCGAGACTTTGCAGAGATTTTGTAAGGAAAAAGGCACGGCACCCGGCACCTTGAGTATCCCTATGTGAGGGAACTTCTCCCAGGCTAGATGGCTAGTCTCGCCGGCGCGGTAGATCCTGCTGGCGGTTATGGTGTCGGGACTCATGCCATCGCCTACGAACACGATCACGTTCTTGGCCCTGTTCGTGTTCCACTGGTACGACAGAGCTTCCTCTAGCTCCTTCTTTCCTAAATCGCGCCAGTGTTTCCCGTCTGCGGGAGTAAACGATTAATACTCCTTTACTTATCGGTACTCCATGAGGATGAAGGCTCACGTGTTTAACTACTTAAGTGATAAGCAAATAGAGTGGACTCCGTAATGAGATGATAAGAATTCGTAGACCAGGCCTCTTGCCACGTTTATGGATAGAGTATGAAATAGATCATTGCTTGCTGAAGAAGATGAAACAGCGATGCAAGGGTTTTGATGATAAAGGATGAGGGAAGAGGTGTGGAAATTAAGGGGAGAGAAGAGCGCTGAGACTACGTTATCGTCCGAGGGCGCTGACGTTTTCATTGATGATTACAGAGAGTCGCTGACGACCACGAGACACGCATGAGTCGATGGATTTAGTATACCTTCGGTGATTGTGGCGGTAGCGAATCCAATTAGGAGGCAGCCAATGTGGAATGTGGGGAACTTCATTTTTAATATGTGCCTCGTGTAACTTGTGTTCCTCTCGCTGTGTGTCTTGCTTGCCACGGGCAGATGTAGCAGTTTAAGAACGACTAGTGCTGGAACGAGACTGAATGGAAGACTGAGACTCTGTGAATAGCCTGCCTGCGTCAGCTGTTAACGGAACCCGTGGCAAAGCAGTCCTTGTTGAATCGATAAGGAAAGCCTCTGTTGTATCTTTCAGATAGAATTCTTTCATAATTCATGTCACCGACGAGGTATTGGATAGAACTGACGTACGAAGCTTGAAGTAGTTTGAATCTACTGTGCCACTATCGTGTTGCACGCAACATCGTCTAGCGTCTGTTTGGTATAGTGTACTATCACAACGCTGCTATAAATAGAATTACTATAGTAATCCAGCAGTTTCATCATCCTCGATTTGTTTTATCTGATAGAAGTTCCTCCCTATCGTCACAGTTTATTGTGAAGATTTAGATCAAGCTGCAGCTACAGTCGCCGATTTCGTGAATTTCGCGATTTTCCACATTATTCTGCGATCTTTAAGCGTTTATAGCTCAGAGCAACGATAGCCGATTTTGATGAAATTTTAGGCTTGTAGTATACAGCTTACTTCAATCTACAAACGGGTTTTCTGAATTTTCTTTACAGGGTCATAAAAAAGATTAAAAAAAGATATTTACTATTTTTTTTGTTATTCCAAATAATTGCATTATTTTGCAAAACGACGAAACACGGCACGTAGCAAATTAATCCTTCTGTCCTCTCAAAAAAAAATCATGTCCTTTAGACCAATTCTAAAAAAGTTAAGCGATTTTAAAAGTTGTAAACTTTCTTTCGTTTCACTGTATATCTGTATCTCGCTGAAGATGAGAGTTAGAAGAATTGAAAGCCAGCTCGACAAGGTATACAGTCGTTCATACTGCCGAGCCATTTTAAATGAGGAATCGAAATTGCGTTCTCCTTGCCTGCACCTCGACGACCTTACTGCCGGCGAGCATTCGCGAGCATTCATTTTTTCCTTTACACCCCCGACCACTATTTCAATCACGTTTTCCTTGACATTCACGTCAGATCTTTTATATTTTTTCAGAGCATTGCAAGGACTACTGGGACCGGACATGCAGCCGATTGCTGGCGATGCGGATGGGCAGTGGTGGGGAAAAAAATGTTCAACACTGTGGCATGTTAGATATATGTGGTTTATTCAATGCTTTGTATAAATACATTGTAAAAAGTGTTACAACATAATTGGTTTAAATAAACTTTGATATATCTTGAAATCTATCTTGTTCTCATTGACCTCCCACTCTTTCCACACCATTCCATAACGATTTTTGCGTCCACTAGCACGTGGGACATAGTTGCACACCAAAACCCGGGTTTTCCTTGAACTTAAAAGAAAGGCAACCAGTAAAAAACCTTCTCTTGCAGGTGCAGAGTAAAAATCTGCTTCTCTTGCAGGTGCAGCGTGAAAATCTGCTTCTCTTGCAGGTGCAATAACTCAGAAACCTCTTGTTCCGAATTCCATTGCACGATTCTTGCACCTGCAAGAGAGGCAGATTTTCGCGCTGCACCTGCAAAAACTCAAAATTTCGGCCCCACAGCTTCTCTTGCAGGTGCAGCGCGAAAATCTGCTTCTCTTGCAGGTGCAATAACTCAGAAACCTCTTGTTCCGAATTCCATTGCACGATTCTTGCACCTGCAAGAGAGGCAGATTTTCGCGCTGCACCTGCAAAAACTCAAAATTTCGGCCCCACAGCTTCTCTTGCAGGTACAGCGCGAAAATCTGCTTCTCTTGCAGGTGCAATAACTCAGAAACCTCTTGTTCCGAATTCCATTGCACGATTCTTGCACCTGCAAGAGAGGCAGATTTTCGCGCTGCACCTGCAAAAACTCAAAATTTCGGCCCCACAGCTTCTCTTGCAGGTGCAGCGCGAAAATCTGCTTCTCTTGCAGGTGCAATAACTCAGAAACCTCTTGTTCCGAATTCCATTGCACGATTCTTGCACCTGCAAGAGAGGCAGATTTTCGCGCTGCACCTGCAAGAGAGGCAGATTTTCGCGCTGCACCTGCAAGAGAGGCAGATTTTTGCGCTGCACCTGCAACAAAGTTGCAAACCGAAATTTTCCTTCTTGTGAGAACGAAACAAAGTTGCAAACCGGGAGTTTATTTCTCGAACAGTCCAATTTCATTTGCAACATTGTTGACAAATTCTTATGTTTGCAACTTTGTTGCGTTTTCACGGGACGTTCAATAGCTTACCTGAATACTTACCACATTGTGCAGGATCGCAGGGCAAGTAAGTATTTCTGAATCATGAAGGGTGAAGTGTAAGTATGAAGTGTGGTAGGTAAAGTATGAAGTGTGTAGTATAATTCATGGGTACGATTATATTCGATGAAGTGTTGTTTATATTCGGCGAAGTGTGAATTATATTCGATGAAGCGTGAATTCTAAACGACGATGTGTGAATTACATTCGGTGAAGTGTGAATTATATTCTATCAAGTGTGATTTATATTCGACAAAGTGTGAAATATATTTAATGATGTGTGAGTTGTGAACTATGAGGCGTGGACTGTGAAGTGTATGTTACATGTAAATATATATTATAATGAGCTAATTATGAAAACTGTAGTATAAATTATAAACTACAAATTGGGAATTGCGAGTTACAGGGTGTGGACTGTGAGCTACTAGATTTTATGTACTATGTTCGTGTGTAGTTTTAAATAAAGCAGGAAAGTCAATGACTGAACTAAGAATTCTGGTAATGGAACTGGATAGGTGACGTGAGATCAAACGGGATTAACTAACATTCATTGTAACGTTTTATTTGATTTCTGTTCATATTCACTGTCTGTTCGTACAGATCGTAACACATCGCGTAATACAGTTTTCTCGTAGAAGAATCTCCTCCTCCCCTCGTGTGTTCTACTTGAAACGGAACTACGAAAAATAGACTCGATAAAATCAACCGTTCCTTTCCTTCCACCTTCCATCCCTCGCGTTCGCTTGAGCGCCCATTTCCCAGAAAATGAGAGAACATCTCCCTTTCTCCGAGATGCAAACGTTCCTCCTCGTTTCCAATCCTCATCGAGCTTCTCCTAAATTTGTTCGTCCAAGGAGCCACGGAAGAAGCCAGATCCCGCTGCGTTATCACATCTCCGACGCGCCTAATGACCCATAATCGCAACGATGATTACTATCAACAATGTAGAGTATAAGATTTATAAATTTTGATTCTCCAACGCGGAACAGGGCTTCTTGGCTCGCGCGACCCTTCGACGCTAGACTCCTCTTTGGCCTGACTCACAGTCCAACCAAACAAATTCCCTACTGTTAAAAAATCGTCTGCCTTGGAAAGAAAATTAGGCATCAGGTTGCCTGATGGTTCTACCTTCGGCCAATCAGGAGCTACATCGCAACGAAAGAAACTCTTTACAGACAACGTGAACATGTGCTGAACCCCGAGTCATCCTTATCAGACGGCTCGTTATCAAACGATCGTACAAACGTTACGCGAGTATTGCGCTGGAACGCGACACGATCACTTGTGCCTATAGCAGCGACCATCTATTACGGCTGTTCCAGACCACTGTATCGTTGTCAGAGCCTTTCTTCCGAAGGAAATCGATCAGCGAGATGGAAGAGGTTCGATCTGACGACACAGTGGCATCGAATATCCTCAACAGCTGGCCGCGACTCTATTTTGGGAAAAAACATCGCTATCGTAGAACTCTCGCTGTGACAATTGGCCTACTTTATAAACTCTCTACAAATCTCTCTTACACGATAAAGTACAATAAAGTTGTCCTGTGTACGCATTAAACGCGATGCACGCGCGTCGCGCTCTTCTCCCTTCACCTATACTTTCATCTCTTCGCCACTTAAATCGCGTATTTATTGCCAACAGTTTGTGTCTTTGGTATCTCAGTTTCCGCCCTCTTCTCCGTGCACACTCACCCTCTGCTCATAACCGCGCTGTGAGCCATCGTATCTCTATAGTCTTCCTAGCGAGACTTTCCTCAATGCTCATTGGACTGTCCTCTTAATCCTTTGCCATATCGAGATGCAATCATTACCAGTCAAGGGTCCCCGTAGTAAATCATGCCTGCATCCAACGTTATTCCGACTGTTTCCAGTGGTAGCACCCCATTTCCCGAGGATATGACGACGCATTAACAGTAAAGTACCTTTCAAACGTACCAGAAACACTTCCACATCAATGGCATCGTCAAATTCTAAAGAAGATGCAAGCAAAGCTGATAGAACTCCTTCGCAATGTTCTACGCAGGCACAATCGGCTGGTGGACGCCTGGATTATAGTCGAATTGCAAGAAATTGGCCACTGAAGGCTGCTTTCTCACGTGCACTTCCAACAAAGACTTCCAAATGGAAGTTTATAGACACAACCGTGCGCACTATTGCGTATCTGAAAGTTGAACGCGATAAATTGCACTTCGAAGTCTTTCTGCGAGCCCGTTGGTGACAGAGTGCACTTGATCCACTTTTCTCAGGCGAGATTCTGAGTATTGAGATCTTAAGCAGCCAATTTCCAGCTGTCAGACTACAAGAATAGTAGCAACGGCGACCACGGAAGCCTCGAGTCTCCTCGTTTCTTTGTATCTTTCCTACATTCTCCGATTCCGTCGAGTTTCGTGAATCCCAACGAAAATATCCACTTGCAGCGGCGATGCACATACGTACACGATAAAATTGACTTTACGATGGCAGAAAACACTCGACGGTTTTCCTTCTCTCTCTGTGATCTCTTCTCCAAGCCACTCGCTCGATATCGGTTCCCCTTCTGTTCCACTCTCTCTCTCTCTCTCTCTCCCTGTCTCTCCCATTTGGAACCGAGAAAGTCTCGCGAATGCAACGAAATGATTCGAGGCCGTTCAGCTCAGTACGCGCGAGGATTCTCTTGACATTCACCCCTCAGCTTTGGGGGTTCTTTCCTCTCCGCGCTCGGCGGGGTTCCACTGTGCCTCGAGCGTCGGAGAAGAACCCTCGAGCGATCCTTAGACAAATTTCTGGCCGCTCTTGAGCCCTCGAACCTCTATTCTTAGTAAGAATCCCAAGCAACTTAACCCTTTCCAAGATTCACCTTCGCGAATATCCAAACGATGCCTCGACGCCTCGAAACTTTGTATTTCAAAGCCACCCGATTGCCACGGAGAAACTTCGGCGCTATGACACCTGGTTCACGAAACGTGGACGATGCCTGAGCTCGTTACAGATGAAACTAACGTAACAGGTAATAATTGACAGTCTACATTACACGCTAATTAGCAGCGTCGTTGGGTCAGCTTCATCCGCGGCCCACGGTCCCCGAAGCCCCGAATCGGTCCCACGTAGAGGGTGGGACCGATAGGTTCCGGCCGAAGGGGGTGAAGTGGACGCAAGGACGCCAATTAAAATGTACTAATCGCTACTGATATGTGCGCGATGTTCTTCTCGGACACAAGAAAGTATCGGCCTGTCGAGTTCCTTCGCGGGGAAAAATGAAGCCACCCTCTAGCGGGGTTTCGTCCAGAAATCTGCGTAACGAGCCCATTCGAAGCGGAGCGGAATTCGAGACTTTCTCGGGGGACTGGGTGACTGTTTCGCGCCGTTCTCTGCTCAACCCTGGAAACACGACGCGTCCTTTGACAACGTATACTCTCCCTCCTATCTCCGATCGTTTAAAAAATAAATATTACCGGCAGTGCGTAAATTAGGTCAAGTTGGAGGAGGACGAACGACGAGCGTTTCGAACAGAGAGACACGCAAACGGGGGTTGGAATAAGCTTGGGGATGGGTTGGGGGATGAAATCGAGTAAACGTTCTCTCGCGAGATATCGTTTGTCTGCCAAATCTATTCTGTCCATTCTCCCTTTCCCTTTCTGTTCCTTTCATTCGCCCCTGTTTTGATATCGCGCCTTTCTCTACGCCATTGTCGCGCGCTGTAAAAAAATTGCTTTTTGATTTTTAGCTGCTCGCGCTGGCTCAAGAGCGACGCTGGTCGAAAGACGTCCAAAGGAATCGTTCTGAAACAGCACCGTCAGTTTGTCTAATAATATAAAATATCGATCAATCATTAATTCTACCGAGCTAATTGTTTTATCCAGCATCGCTCACCGGGCCGATGGGTCGGTAAAGGGACTGGGCGGGAGCGGGGGTTGAACAGCTTCAAGGAGGTCTAACCGTGGATTAATAATCGTTAATCGTATACTCGTGAGATATCCATCCACTTTTCTCTTCCAACGATTCTCACATTTCTACGCGCATGTTCTCTCCCCGGCTGCGTCGACACCGTCGACAGTGCGCCGCGACCCTTCCGGGGCCGCTGTTCTCAGGAGCGTGCGGGGGTAGAATCTAGGGGTAGTAATAGTTCTGCAAGTAGTCGATTAATCGAGTCCCTCGAGACACATCTCGAGAGAGAGATAAAAGAGGACTAAATGAATCGGTTATCGATGGACGTTGCCTGACGTCCTTATTGCGATGCACTTGAAAACTATCGGAAACTCGTCAAAGAACCCGATCACCCTTCTTCGATTAGGCTACCATCGTGTACGAGCTCTGCCCTCGTGCGTAGTACACGTACGCGTGATGGGGGTGAAATTAGTTGGCAGGGTGGGAAATGAAAGCTAAAGAAATGTCTCTGCTTTGTCGATAAGATCCGCTAAAATTACCTACATCGTACGGATGAGTTTGACATCCGTCGACTCGAAGAAGATCCCGCGGAATATCAAGTTTGATTTATTCTCACGTCGATGCGCTCTGCTCTCCTTCACCTGCCTCCTCGTTTACCTGGGGAATGACGAGCGAGATCGGGGATTCCTAGCGGAGGAGCGATGGCTAGTTTGAGTCGACTGGAGGAACAGGATTATCGATCGCGTGGAACGATCGCGATCGACCGGGATGGGTCCGCGTGTTCGGGAACCCGGTGATGATCGGCCTACGTCCTCAAGAAGTATTGTCTGTGAAGCAGAGTCGAGGGGATGGGTCTCCGATGATTCCCGTCCCCTTTTAATCATTAAAACGAACAGACACGTTATATACGAACCGATGGAGTGACCTATAAAAAAGTAAGAAGAAACGTCTCGGGAGTGAAAAAGTGAGCGCTCGGTTATGAAGCCTGGGAGGGGGAGGGGGGGGGGGCATTAAAGATTACATGATAATGAAATAAAATAGCAACGTTGCGCTACGCTCTCGAGTCTCTTCCTATCGATTAGTATTATTAGTCCGCGATAACTCGATATGACAGGTTGCTAAGTTTGGCCGCTTCTAGGTTTTCTTAGGTATAACTTCTCTATCGCCGCTATACGTTCGCGCGCCTCGGGACCCTCTGCCTGTTCAAGATGCGTCGCGAGCGCGTTGCCTCGCCTCTTATAAAACGTTAAAATGCCTTACCCTAATTGTCCGTCAACCGAAGAAACATAGAGATCCTGTCTCCCCTGGAACGAGACCGCTATTTTCCGAGTCAGGGTGGCGCCGAGCGGCGCCCTGTGGCTCGGAGGGCTCGAGAGGGCGAGGGAAGAAGACTACCGGGGATTACAAAACGCGCGCGTGAATGTTTGATTTGAACGACAACCGGGCTCGCAGTTCATCTTGAACGGGTCCCGAGGTCGGTGAGATCAAGTGTATCCAAAATCCTTCGTTACCCATCGGGATCGCGAGTCGTCCAGGCTTTTCGGATACATTATTGATCGCCCTGAACGTCTACGTTGTCCCTACACGACAGAAGACTACTTTTCTTCCCTGAGGAGGGCTTCCTCTGCCTCCTTCCGCCTCGCCTTCGCCTCCTTCTTGGCCCTCTTCTTCTCCTCCTTGGCCAGCTTCTTCGCCTCCTTCTGCCTGCTCTTCTCAGCCTTCTCCTCCTCCTTCTGGCGAGCCTTCTCCGCCTTCTCCCGCTCCTTCTCCCTCTCCTTCTCCTTCTTCGACTTCTGCACCTCCTGGACCACGGACAGCTTGGGCGCCGACTGTGGCCTCTTCATCGACGACCTCACCGTCGGCGAGGGCGTCGAGGCGGCGCCGCTGGTCGAGCCCCTCGGGCTCGGTGATGTCTCCAATTGGGTCACGATCTTTTGAGCACACCTGTAACACGGGCAGATTCGCGTGGGTCGCGTGAGAACCGTGGAAAATTCAATTAGATTAAAAATCTAGAAATCCTTGGATCATTAATTACCGTATCCTCGTGGAGGCTTTCCCGGCACGATAATCCCTCTGGAATTCCTTGATCGGTGGCAATCTACGCTCCCTGTTCTCCCTCATCACTTCCTCCTCCTCGACCACCTGCTGAACAGGATCCTGGTACTCCTGGGCACACAAACGGCGGATAGTCAGTGAATCGAGCGACTTATCTTAACGGCAAAAGACTTCTGCACAGTCGTATCCAACGGACCTGAATCCTGATCTTCATGGACTGCGTCTGCGAACGTCTCAAAGTGGCGCCGGAAGGTTGCCTCACCCTCAAGGGCTTGCCAAGGCTGGAACTTCCTGTGCTACCCGCCGAAGACGAACTCGAAGAAGATACGGAAGACACTCCTGATCGAACAGACGCAAAACGACGTCAGACATCACGGTCCCGTATGAAAATTCTACTCGCTCGATCGCGAGGCCGTTTCCAGGCTTCTACGTACCAGAAATTGAGGATGAGCCACTGGCCATGGAATACAGGGAGGCAGAGGCAGGCACATTTCCGGCGACCCATCTGCCACCAGGTCCGGACACCCCAATGGACACTCCGGTGCCCATGTTGTACTCCGACGCACTTTGCGGCAGGACCCAGGACTTCCCTGACATCGAGTACTACGGGAAACGAATATCGCGACCGTAATTCGCAGCGTCGATGGTTGCTCGAACGACACCTACGTCGACCTTCTGCTTCGAGTGTCCGATAAAAGTGTACCGGGCGATAGGAACCCGAGTTTTCGCGTTCAAAGCAGCATCGAATCGCCTCTAGCGTTATCGAAAAAATAAACGAGGGATCTGGAAGCTATCGAGCTGAACGGATTACTCGCGGCTGGCTTCTCGCGTATTCGAGAGTTTCGCGGGATTAATTGCGGGGGCACGCGAGAAGAGTGGGCTGCGCATTCGGGGATATTTATGAAAAGCGTTCGCGAGCGGTCATACAACGCGGTATTCAGGCTCGCTGAAAAGCGTCGGGGGCTTTCCAGGTGCGCTCCAATTAACGGCAATTTCGCGTGGCCGCGGCCGAATCGGCCAATATGAAGGGCCCGGCCGTTCAAGGCGAAGGAGAGATTCTTGAAGTGTCTACGAGAACCGGTGCTCCGAAACGGTCACGTCAGAAGAGGGCGCGAGAAGAGCGTTGCTCGCGGTTGAAGGGGGCGGTGAATGCATGTAGATCGGCGAAAGATACCGGAAGCAGTTGGCGCGGACATTAAAAGACCAAGCCGCGTAATTATCTGCGCTACTTACGTCCCGCGGGATGAGGGTCTGCTTCAGACGCAGGATCTTTGCTCTGCATATGACGCATCTCAGCGGCAGAAGCCTCTGCGAGACGGCCATTTGGATCGTTTTCACGAAGCAGCGTCTGTGGAACAGCGAGAACAAAGCCGTGACGAGTATTCCGATGACCAGCCGGGACATACGTGCGCGCTACTCTCTGAGGTATTGCCTGTGCAGCATGCTTGGGGAAAGGCTTAAAGTCTACGGCGTGCAAACCTGCCCTGATAGCTCGGAGAGTGTCAGAGGGTGGCGTGTGCGAAACCACCGTCGACAAGACAAGCGTTTTACCTGCAAACCACTCGATGGCCACAGGGGACCGTTTGCATCGTGGCTCTGGCGTTGACGCAAATCACGCACTGCAAGAAAAAAACGGCAACGGTAATCGAAATTTAATCCTACCGGCCACCGGAACGTTACAGACTAATTCGTCGAGTGGGGAAAGTGTTTCACGCCTGCTGACTTCGGTGGAAAGGTCAAAGGTAAAATGAATTCTCTTTGGGCGTTCCTGGATGGCCAGCAGAGGGTTCCCGCGGTTGAACGAACATTTTTCGACGCTTACGCCTTTCAAAGGGGACGGTTTACATAACCCAAATAGAGATGAGTATGTGGTAGGTGAATTCTGACTGGATCCAAGGGAAAATGATCGATTTCGGGGGTAAAAGATACGCAAGAACGTCACGTCACAGCTTTCCTGCCAATAGATTTATTTAATTGTCTAACAAACTACGAAGAAAAATGATCCACACCGCGATAGCTTATGATCCTTTAACCCATACCAGGCATAGCTCCACCTAAACAGAAATAGACCACATTCAGACAAAAAGTCTCAATTACCAGGAATCGTCCCCTGAACGTGATATTCACCCATCATGTTTCCGGCGGTCTTAGCCATGTCCCCCATGGCTTTGGCAGCGGTTTGCACCCCATTAGCCATGGCTTCACCAAAGCCAGCCCCCATGCCACCCCCCATGCCTCCACCCATGCCTATACCCATGCCTCCGCCGCCACCACCTCCCTGTCCACCATCAGACTGTGGGCCGCGGGCGAATCTCTTCGCCCTCACTTGAGAATCCATGTCCCCAGATGGCGTGGAATCCATATCCGGCGGTGGTCCACAAGGTGGCTTTCCATTGTGTGAATGTGAATGTGCCGTTCCTTCGGGTGACCTTGGCGAGCAATCTGGAGGGCTACGTTTCTGTTTCATCGGGGGTGTCGTTTCTTCAGACCCGCTCCGAGAATTGGATTCCGACGATGCTTCAGCGACCTCGAACTAATTTAAATGGTCTTTAGATGATGTCTGACGACAGGTCCAACTATGGGTCTCCTGTTATGGTTCGGAGCTTTTCTCTCGAAAAGTTGGAGAACGAATGGAAACCAGTTGGACCATGGTGCGTACAGATCGTCAGCACGAAGAGAATATAGAAGGAAGAATCGTTTTCTTTTGCTTACGGTGAGCACCAAAATGGCGACGACGCCGGCGACGAGTAGCAGACGCTTCATGGTTCCTGATGCTTCGACACTGTTCCCTTGGTTTCGGATTCCGAGAGAATAAATAGCGAGCACTGGCCGTTGCCGGGAAAGGGAAAGAGAGACAAAAAGCATGAGATAGACGGTGCACGGCGTGTCGCACGCGAAAAGGACTCGCTGAAGAGGAAATCATCTCCTGGCGTCATTATCGGCTCCACTGATATCGTCGCCCATTGTTCTCCGCGCAGCATATTTTTCCTTCTTGTTTTCCTTGTTCTTCTTTCACTCGCTCGGCACGAACAACAGCGGAAATGACGAATGGACCCGAGCCACGGGCTGGCGTTGAAGCGGCTCGAAAAATATTGTTTCGATCGCACACATACGGAAGGACATTGCTGTTTCTAGCTTAAAATTGGCGACGTTTTCCTCGTCGCTTTGAATCTTATCGCTCCTTCCATTAATTACGCAATTCGAGTTTAATAACCGCGATCTTTATCACCTACGGAAACCAATAATTTGTCCGGCGACGACAATTGCGCCCAGCAGGGTTCATTAAAATTACGCAATCGTTCTGTGTCTTATTAACACGCTACTATTCCAAGTAGATTTCACAGAAAATATTTCATGCTTCCAAGTGTTCCACCAGCGCCCACTATTCGAGAATAGTAGAAAGGGCGAGCCCTTTCGCCACTGAAAGCTCCCCGTGGCTCAAGGATATTATCGGAGATCGACGAAAATAACTGAATGGCTGGTTTGATCGAAAACAAGAGTCATTAAGGCGATTAAAGCACCAGCTCGTCGTTAATGACGCAATCCGGAAGTCGGTCGCGTTTCAGGCCTCTAGTATCGCCCAAAGTGTCGCGCGTGACGAGTGTACCCGCTGGCCTCAACGTTTGCTCGCGCGGACCCAAGGTAATAGACGTAACCGAATTATGCGCCGGCTTGATCGAAATATTAATAGTTCGCCGAGGGTGGACGAGCACGTCAGGAGTCGCAGGCTGGCTGCTTTGTCAGCCTCGTTAATCGACTTTCGCGAGCCATCGAGCGGCTCGTTCACACGGAAATTGCAACTTTTCCGGGCTAGCGATCGTCTTTCGAACGACAGAGAGGCCTCTGCGCGCCGCATCCGGTTTTCAGCGTCGAAAAATTTTCTGTGCAACCCGCTGTGCACGAAGTGTATCGATACGTGCAGCTTTCTAGGTCAGTGTACCTCTCTCGGTCCTCCGCTTTTTTCAGTACGATCGTGTAAAAATAGCCTCCCGCGGCTGAAATAACGCGAACCTTTTTTTTGTCGACCACGTAGCACGTGATCGAGGAAAGCTTTGGATGGGTTCTTTTGGGGGGCCAATGCGCGTGGGGATTCGTGAAGCCTGTTACGAGAGACAGTTCGTTCATCACGAGGCTGGGGCTTCGAGACGTTTGAGTGACGCGAAGACGAGGGAGGTTAGTCTCGTTCCACTCACGGGGGAAACGAGAAAATCACATTGCCCCGCCAATCATCGGTCCTCCTTGGTGAAATTACGAATTAGGCTTGATTACGTCTTGTCCCTCGTAGCGAGGGAGAAAGTAACGAGGTTACCACTTTACCAGCGTGGAGGCTCGAAGAGAAAAGCGGAGGACACGGCGGAGAGGATGGCTGACCTTTATCCTTCAGCAACCGCTGCGTTAGGGTCCTCCCGGGGTGTCGATTGGATCAGGGACTACTTTCCCCAGGAAATTTCTTTCGTTCCACTGGCGGGATTAAGCGACACCCCCCGCCGGCATTTCTCGACCAATCGGAATATTTGATTTGGGGGGTTAATTCGGCCAAGTGGATCCCTTTGAAAGCGATTATTTCGAAGGGGTCGGGGTTTACGCGGTTCCTCGCTTACCTCATCTTCCTGAGAGGAGGCCAGCTCTGGCTCGTTCTCCTCCAGCTTCGTCAACAGCTTGTCCTGAAACGAGAAAGAATCTCTCATAGAATCAACGCTAAAGAGCCTCGATACTGGATTTCAACAGTATTCCTTAGCGAGAATGATATTTCTGCCGATTCATGGCCGAGCATTTTACCTCCCCCATGCAGATCGATCTTTTCTGGGGAGACAGACAAGTTGAAGGCCTGATCGTTTTCGCGGAAGGTTGAGTAACAGCGATATAGTAGCCACTCGGCAATTGTTCCCGGTGCTATTTTTGCGGCCGTGCGTACTAGGAAACGATCGATATATTATTCCCTGCCCACCACCCCCGTTTTTCACATTCTAAGAGCCTCTTTCCACGAACTCGCAACTCCACCGTCCGTCTGCCAAAGAAGCGCGGCCGTCTTGTCTCCAGTTCCCTTCTCACTTTTCAGACACGCTGGCCGAGAGGCCCTCGAACGAGACATCCTCGAATCGATCCGAGCCCACTCCACTAAACCACTTCTCGGTGCTTCGATTCAATGTTTCGTCAACTCTGCTCCGTGGTATTTCAAGGGAAACTGCCGCGTCCTCGCTGGGGACGTTTAAAACACTCGAAGGGTTCAATGCCAGGGTGCACGGGGCGAAAAGTGTGGAATCTGGCGAAGCTGTTGGCACGTGGTTCGTCGCAGGAGCGATGGCGTCGCGCGACGGGGATGATCGGTGGTGTTCGCGGCTGGAAATTGGCCGGTCGTGATTCGCGATGGTCCACCGTTCGGTGCGTCAGAGTGAAAAGTTGCTGTACCGATGCTGTGCACCGTGGTGGGGATATTTTGCGCATCATCCCCCTAATATCTGGAAAGCACCCTGACCCAGATACACGGTGCGCGTGGAACAACCGGACGGTCCTCTGGCAGGATCATCCGACATCCAGTGAAAACGCCACGCGACATACGCCGACGACTTTTACGTTCATTGTTTTCCTGCGGGCGACGCGATAGCCGGCTCCGAAAAACGAGCACCGAGAAAGAATCGTGCACTTGTTCCGTTACAGGGGATCAAGCATGTATAACCTGTCCGTCCTGGAGATTAAGCTTGTTAGTGGAACGGGCTCGTTTACCTCGGATCACTATTTTCAGACGGATCAACAATCTTCTCTTTTACATATCAGCCATCCAGAACAAAAACGGACAAAGAAAAATTGATTTTTCTTATTTTATATTCGCAATTCTTTCTGGATGGAGTGTTGCGAGCTCTCGCTTATTTTTACGCTTGTACGGTAGATGCACCATTTGTGGTCACTTTAAGGTTTTCTACCAGTTTTGGCCACTTCTTAAAAAATATAATATTTTTTCGTGTAATCAATAAATGTAACCTTATATTTCTAGCGATATACCAAACCAAATATTTATGATGTGAAATTCTCCACATAATAATGATCTGTAAGCAATTTAAAATTACGATAATTATGCACATGACCAAAAACAGTGTAATGGCCACAAACGGTACATCTACCATATTGAGGTAAATATAGAAAAGCAATTGCATTGTTGTTCGGCCCAATAATTCCCGGTGCATGGACAGTGTAAAATCGTAATTGATCGAACTTCTGAAAATTCTGTACTCGGACGGTTAATAGAATTACGGGCAGTGGAAATTGCGCAATTTCCATTCGATACAGCGTCGATCGCAAATGAATTTTCAGTCGTTCCTAACGAAGCCAAGAAGGCCGTGGAGCATTCAATTAGTTGCTTGATTTCCTGCTTCCAATTTCCCGAGTGATTGTCGTAGTTCGCATTTAGAGATTAATCTGTCCGTCCGGGCATCGAAAGCGAATCTCTAGGAAACATGTTGAGCGACCGCTAGTTGGGATTTATCGATAACTCCGTTGGAAATTTCGATACCAACGATCCAAGAGTTTCAGATCGGAATATTCTAAGTTCTAGGAAAAGGAGCCCGGCAGTGACTGGCGTCATGCTCGGCATCCTTCGAGCAGCCGTGCAGATGCCGGCTTTCAATTTCTGCCAGTTTGCTCCAGCGCCTAACGTTGATAGGAATTGCGTCCTTCCTCCCGTTCTTTTCGCCCGAGTGCCGCGTTTTCGTGGAGAAATGGTGGTGCCGCTGTTCCTGGTCTCCGCATTGTGCCGTATAATTGTAATCAGACGAGGTAATACAGCCATACGTTCATGGCTCCAAGCTATTAACGAACGGTCCTTCGGTACGGTGAAAAGTCTCGCGGGTGACATTTAGCAATCTTTATTGCCTCTCTTAATCGTCGCGTCCGTTACTTACCGGTCACGAAAAGCCGGAATTTCGAGGATAATTATGCCCCGGGTCCACGGCCAGCGAAATTACCCGGCGATAAAAAGAACGACTTGAAATGTGGGCGTCGCGACGGCAGGAACGCGCGGAGGAAACGTTCCTCCTTCTTAATTAAAAGAGTTGTTTTCGTGACGGGGCGCGTGCTCGTTGCGAAGCGAGTGAATAACAGCGGCACTTGAATTTCGGGGTTTTGCTTTTAACCGGGCCTGCTTTTCACTGCACATACTGAAAGGAATTTACCGCCGGTGGAAACTCCGGGTCCTTTTGTCAGACAGGGAATAACGGTAATTCCGTTAGAAAAACGTGATTGCAGCGCGGTAACGTCTGCTTGGACGTTTCGTAAATTAATTAGCGAGGCGTAGAAATCGTAGTGGTATCTGTATATTTAGTAAGCCCCGCGGGTTCGTCTCGATCTCGATTCGGGCTACACTGTACTTGCTCGCGGATTCTGTTACTTTCACTCCGAGCAAAATGGTAACTAGGTGAACGTAACCACGGATGCCGAAGATCCAGCGGGAATTGGGTTACCATTAATCGACCACACTAATCAGTGCGTGCCGCGCGTCGGATTTCTCGAGCAAGATCATTGAGAGCCTCGTTTCCTTTAATATCTCGATCGCTAATTAAACCATCGCCGGCGGATGAATTCTTACGGTGGCCGTGGTTGCGTAGATCGTCCGCTGAATCGCGCAGCGTCTTGCCGGGTCGGTCGAGGTTTATTAGAGAACGCTTTCACGTAGCTGTGGCCGTGTCAGCGTTGCGCCAGTCACGGGGAATGATTTCTCGCCGCCACAGAATCACGGCTATCGAGTGGGTCGGCTGCATTAGGTTAAGAGCACTCGCGGTGATCGATATTGCGAAAGCAGCCCGGAACGGCTCCGTTTCGCTCGGCTTTTCGCGCCTCGATTTATTGTCCAGCGGCAACAATGCCCCGAGGTTAATTAACTCGTTCTGGATGCTCAGTCATTTTATCTATCTCGATCGCAGGCTGCGACGGACTGGAAAAAAATGATACTCCGTTGAAAGTTACCTTTTTTAGCGAACTACGAAGTAGGTAAATGGTCCCCGCGAAATCAGATCTGGCATTGGTAACGCGAAGCACGACAGCTGGCGTAAGTTTCAGCTTTAAAGTCTAGAGTGGGCGGTGTGTTAAATAATATATTTAGAAGGTAGCTCCTAACCAGCAGCTATCATTGGAGTCTCCAGTGACTCAGAGCTAACAGAAGACTAGTCATCCGACAATGGAGACCAGTCAGGGTGAGTTAGATATCGCCCAAGCCTCACCCGAGTGCAATTCGTGTTTCAGCTAGGTATCCTCTAGTTTGAACTGCGGTAGGCGTTAGTTAGACCAAGTTAGATACCAATCAAGGCCGTTAGATGGTCAGTGACCAAATTAGATGCAAGTAGGCGTGAGCTGGGCTTCGATTACCCGCTGTTGGGTTACGTCCGAGCTGAACAATCAGCTAGATACATAACTCCGCGGCGCGAGGGGGCTTCGATAAAAGAATTTAATCAGCGAACACGGCACGATGCTGCGCGCAGCAGACGCGCCGAGTCGCCCCGCCGCGTTTCCTCGCGCGCGGTTACTTCTCCGCTATTTTCCTCTGAAATTACAAACTGCCCCCCCCCCCCCCTCCCCCAGCAGGTAGCGGGGGATCAATTTTACCGTGCCATAAACGCTATTGCTGATTTACGTTCCGTTCGCGCGCGGAATTCCGCTCTGGGACGTTTTACGGCCCCTATTGAACTATTAAACCGCATTGCACCCACCGCGTCGCAATGTGCCTTCCTCCTAGAGCCCGCCGCGCCGAATAGAGCGTCCGAGTATCGCCGGAGAAAGGCGCAGAGACGGGGTCCTAGCTAGCAGTCAGGAGGGAAAGGAACGCGGAACCCGATCGAGACGAGTTTTTATCGCGTACCCGGCGAGGCTAGCCGCAGTTTCTCAGTGCGTTGCACGTGCTAGCAGCAGGAGGGAAAAGCCTCCGACAGGGGCGACGCGTATCGCGAGCGATCGGCGAACGCACGCGATATCACGTGTCCCGTCCTCAGGTTCAATGACGACGACCTCGGCGATTGGTCGAGGCCGAGCGTCGCCATGCTTCAATCGAGCACACCAGGCAAACCGTTTCCTTTCTGTCGACAGGAGATAGCCCAGTCCACATCTCGTTGCTCCCGGCGGGCACCTGCTTCTACTGCTGTCCCATTGACGAGCATCGAGACATCGGCTTCTACCTGTACACCAGGTACGAGTAGATTACGGTTTCGTAGTTTCGGTAAAGAGCCCGACGCTGATTGTTCTCGTGATGCTGTGATGCTTGCACCGTCAGGCGGAATCCGAGCTACGCCAGCGAGCTGAGCATCCTGGATCCCCACTCGCTGAGGCGCAGCTACTTCGACCCCAGGCACCCAACCGTCATTCACATCCACGGCTACAGCGAAAGTGCGTTCGAGGGAAGCGCTGCTGCGATTCGAAAAGGTATTGTCTCTCATTCCTGTGCAGTAGTTTCTCATGTTCATTACATTTTATTGCCTATTGTGGGGCTGGAGTCTGTGCTTCTATGAGAGGAACCAAGCACCGTGCTTGTTTCTCGGTTTCTCCTCGGACGAACGGTATGTGTCGTGCTTAATCGACAGGGTCGAGTGTAAAATGATGGAAGATCCAGCTTTCAGTGGTAGTCGCGTAGAACACGAGCGTACTGTATCCGATTTGCAACTCGGCGATACTTTCAGTCCCACGCTCAGACAGGAATTGATGGTACCTGGCCGTGGACATTAGCAGCTACAGGAATCACCAAGCTACTGTGAGGCATTCTGACAGAATGATGAATAGTGAACCCTTTCGGAGTTCTCTCCGTGAGAGGAAACTTCGGCGCTCAGACTTGGTCCATATTTTACATCCTTCCTCACTTCGGTTCTGAGGCTTGAGAAGTACGTTGCGATTAGCGCGCATCGAATGGCTGTCGAAGAAAGCGTATTCCACGCAGAGTTGGGCATTATTTGAATAAAAAATCAGATCTGATCCCATACTTTGTCACAGAAATATTGAAGCATTCTTTTCATAGCTCACGCATGAGAATACTCTATTCACTTTGCAGTCTACCTCCGCCGAGGGTACTTCAACGTGATCCTAGTGGACTGGTCGAGACTAGGAGGCCTGCCCTGGTATGTGACAGCGGTTGGCAACACAAGAGTGGTTGGGCCCCACGTCGCCCGCTTCGTCAGATTCCTGGACGCTCAGGGAGCCGTACCGATGTCCAAGCTGCACGTGATCGGGTTCAGTCTGGGCGCCGAAATCGCTGGATTCATGGGGAAAGCTCTAGCCCCACGGAAAGTAAATTTCAAACACCGTACAGCCAGAGATGAGCAAAAAATGATTTGAAATAAAGATTCCGTACACAAATTTTTATTTCAAATCATTTTTTGCCCATCTCAGTGTACAGCTGTCTACAAGCTGAACTCCCATTCTCACAATCAGTGGAACGATTCCATTGCAGGTCGCACGGATCACCGGTCTCGACGCTGCGTACCCGCTTTACATGAACACTGGCCGAGAAGGGCACCTGACGGCAGCCGACGCGATGTTCGTCGACGTGATCCACACAGACGGCGGGCGTCTGGGCTTCCCCAATCCCCTGGGCCACGTCGACTTCTACCCAAACGGCGGCAGACCGATTCAACCCGGCTGCAATCTGCGGAGTATAATTCGTAGGAACTTGTCGCGACTCATCAACCAGTACAGTACGTTCGCAAACTCATCGGGAGTTAATACGTAGCGATCGAAGTAGGAAACTCGATGTCTCTCTGACCAATTGCTCGTCGGATGTTTAGTTGTCTGCGGGCACAATCGGGCCTGGATGCTGTACGTGGAATCGGTGGCAAACCCTTCGGGCTTCCCTGCCAGCCGCTGTCCAAGATGGCACCCTAGTATACGAGCCAGTTGCACGTGGACCCCCGACGTTCTAATGGGATTCGCGTTGGACGTTCGCGTCAGGGGCAAGTTCTACCTAAGAACCAACGCTGAAGCACCGTTTGCCAGGAACATGACTGGATACATAGGGAAATGACACCAGGAAGCTTTAGTTTGGATGAACCAAACGAGGAAAGAGGAAGGTTGTTACTCTTTTTGGAAAGGGTAAATTAAAAGCCTCGATTTTCTCAATCCAATTCTCTTCTTTTGGCAGACGTGTCACGGAAACTGCTGCAATTATTCGTCTCTAAATTCCACGACGCTCGGCTCCCGAGCCTCCTCTGCGAGCAGAATTCTCTTGGCAAGGCAAGCGCAACCGTTAACACGACGTGGAAAGATACCGAACCGTTGGATTTACCGTTCTACGATTCGAGAGCCTGCCAGCTGTGGTCGGTGCACGAGGCAGATGCGCGTACTGTTTCGTTCGGTGTGATAATAAATCCGAGGTACATAATTAACGATGAAAGCCCCGGTTTATCGCCAGATCTGTTTCTTTCACGGTCGATGGTAACGAGCCCGCGAGAGGGAGCCTCGGAAGGACGCGCAATTTTCGTGGCGCTTCCGATGCACCTTGGCTGTCCTCGAAATATGGAAATCCCAAGGGCAAGTACTTCCTTGTTTCCCATTTTAGACGCTCGATAAGGGAAGCTCGGAAGGAAGCCGCCAGGCGAGGGTAATTGCGTTAAACATTTCATAAGCCAGAGCACGGCGAACAGAGAGACCCGGTGACCGATAAAACTGGTGGAAAAAAAAACCGGAAGCTGGCTCATCTCCAATAGTCCGTAGTGCTTTTATTTTGCAGTGATTTTGCTGGATGACTGGGGGACCCGAAAGACCGTGAATCCAGCGCTGCTTGCCAATGCAGGCGAAGGAGATTTTAGGGCTGCCTCAGCAGTGACACCTTCCAAGAGGAGGAATAGAAACGCCCCGTAATCGCAGCGACCGTCGCGTCTAAGTCTACGAATTTTAAAGAAACGGGGATCCGCGACAGGGAGGAATCGTTCGCCAAGTATTTTGCTGGAACGGACGGAAAGTATTCGACGAAACATCCACGGACCCACACTCCCGTTTGCGCCAGAGACTTTTCAATCCGTCCCGGCGACAAAGACATTTCTACGAAGCTCCAGCTACCTTTTCCTTTTCCCCTTTGTCTCCCTTTGCCAGCGGATAGCTTCCAATCCATAACGCTCGGACGGGCATCCGCGCAAGACAATGCTTCTCCCCTTTTTTACCTCCACGAGCTTTTTCCACCGTTCGCCTGTTTGTCCCCGCCGCGAGTAGACCCTTTCATCCGAAAAAGCTCCAAGGACTCTGTCACTCTTGCACCTTTCCCACCCTTGTCATCGACTTCCGGAGCCATTGATAGCGCGAGCACACGAAACGATGCGTCGAAATGCACGTGTCCTATTACGCGAAATAGTCCGAGGAGCGAGTGGCTAGAGGACCCTTGAGAGGTCGATAACAGTGGTGGCAGAGATCCGTGGTTCGATGGATGTGACGCGCCGCGGTCTGAAACAATCCTCCCGAAGTTCGCGACTGGTAGGGCGAAGTAGGGCTCTCTTAAATTGAAAGGGGTCCAAAACGAAGCTCGAGTACGATCTCGAGCAGTGTTAAGAGCGTTAGCACCCGGACGATCAAGTGGATTCGAGGACATTCCGTGCGCAATAGGGAATGCGATGTTTGAGAATCAATAGGATGATTTATGTAAAGTGGGAACAGCTAGTCTGACCCCTGTTCCAGGCCCTCTGACCTATCGCCGTCGCGCCAGCTTTCCCGAAACTTGCCCCGTCGGCCCGGCGGCTGGGTGTTTCTGCTGCCGCGAGTTGGTGAGAGGAAGGGATTTTCCCCAGCAAGTCCGGGCGGAGCGCGCGAAATCTGATAATCTCGACGAGAGCCCCGGGACACTCGGTCAGTCAACCCGGCACGTCCACTGAAAAATTCAACACTAACAGGTCGATAACGATCGACGACCTATGGCCAGGGTTATAGATGACCCTAGTCTTGAAAGACCGCAGGCCTGTACAGGCGGGAGCGTGCAGCACGCGCCACATTTCTCCTTACTCGCCCCAGAAGAGTCCCGCGAGTGTCGTTGCCAACTGCCCTCCCTTAGAAAAAGCCTCGATGCTTTCGGGGTGAAAAACAGCCCCGACTGCCGATTATTCTCCCTCGCGGGGGTTAATAACGCTTTAATGGAACTCCTAATGCAGATCGTTAAAATTCCGCGCGAGCTCGAGGCGGTGGAAGAGTTTTTGCAACTCCGCCCCGCCAACAGGCAAGAGAAATGTCGGTGTTCCTTCGCATAATTCTGTTCGGGGAATCGTTTCGCTCGCTTTCGGATTAAGTAAACTTCGCTGTAAAAGTCCTACTGGTCGTCGAGTGTTTAAAGCCTTAAAAGTCCACTTGAAATTTCGAAGTTGATCGCGCAGAACTGCGGTGAATGTCGCGATAGATCCTCGAGTGGCGAGAGTAAAGGGATAAGAAGCCAAGCGGTAGCTCTGAAATTCAATTCGCTGCAAGCTGCGCTCGCTTTCAAAGGAAGTACGATAAAGATACGTTATTTATGGGACGGTCTGATGGGTTAAACGTCACTAGAATCTGTGGGGAATATCCTCTGGTGGGTTTCCGTGCTGGCAGTTCGCGCTTCATCACGCTACGATGCATTTCACCTTCTCTAAAGGAAATCCCCTGGAGAACCGCGTCCTGTGCACGCTCGATTCGGCCGCGATCTTTTGGCCATTTAATTTAGGGAACGAAGAGTTGGGAGGTCCTTTGGAGCTGGGTATTCTCGTGAAAAAAAAAATAGGTAACACTCGGTGAAAGACGTTCGGTGACGAGGGCAGAGATGAGAGAAAGGAAGTCCCTCGGTGAATTAAGCCGAATGGGACAATTATAACGTTATTGGCTTTATCATCGCTGTCGCTGGGAACTGACAGCGTGAAATCAATGGGACGGGAGGGCGTCTGGGCTGAGCGGTGTCTCTGTTGCATTGAAATCGAGACCGCGGTCCCAGCATCGGTGCATTGTCTTGCACGGAAATATAGGAAGCAAGGCACAAAATGTCTCCGACTCCGCCGGCTCCCATTTGACTCTGCTATCGATTTCTCTTTGTTCCCGCCGCTCAGATTATAGACACGTCAGAAGCACGCGGCCCTAACCGCCGTTCCACCCTCGTTACATTATTTTCTGCGTGTGCACGGTGCTCGTCGGGGAAGGTCGTGCCGAAGGGTTGTTCTCCCCTTTCTGTCCCTGTCTGCGCCGCCTCCCTCACGTGCTGCACGCCACGCACGCTGCAATCGTGCGGATACCGATCGACTGACGCATTTCTCAGTACGAGGGGCTGAATCATGCCGTGCACGAAAGTCGCTACGACGATACTTTGGTTCTATCAAGCCTCGGATAATACTATAACAGACGTGGAGCCGAAGTTTTTCCAGTATCTTCGAGGGGTGAGCCTTAAAATAATCGCGCGAAGAACAGTTTTGAGCGCGTTTGGAAACGTCTGTCCATAGCTGGCTCGGATCGATACATTAGAAGAAGAACATTCTATTATTGCAAAGTGGTATGTATGTAGCTGGAAAGGTGTGTAAGAAGGTCGCTAGTATCGGGTGATTCACCTCCCCTACGGGGATCAGACATTTTCAGCGAGGGCTATAAATACCCCCAGCATCGCGTAATTCCAGCGCGAATATTCTTCCACCGTTCGAGAACGATCCCCGAATTAAAATCTCGCCGACAGCTTACCAAGGGGTCCGGGGGAGGGTTAGGCGGCTCGGGAATGGCGCGGGATAAATACCCCGGGCGCGGTTTCTTTCCTCCCGCGGAATTGGAGAGCGTGTGGAGAGTGGAGTGGGCTTTCAGTGACGTCACGTGATTATTTCCACGAAGGAAAAGCCTCGACGGGGCCCGGGAGTGACGCTCGAGGCATTAACGGCTCATTAACGCCCTCCAAGAATGACGCGATCCTTCGTCACGTGCCGCCACTCATTTCCACATCCCTAGTTTCGCTCTTCCACGTGTCCGTTGTCGCCGCTGGTTGCCTTCACGAGCCGCTGGTCACGAAACTCTTCCGCGTCCCGTGCAGCTCGAGCGAAGCTCTAGAACGACTTCGGCTGAGTTACGGGTCAGTCATCGGAGACTTGTTAGGTTCTCCGAGCACTCCGCTGCTCGTTTCCTATGAGAAACTGTGGTAAGCGAGCCTTGGGGGAGCGTAAACGTAGGGGTGTCTAGACACGGGGCGTTTTATTGAGAGGAACTGCGTCGTGGAACTAACTTACGCTACATTTTCCATGTATTACAGAGTTCAGGATGATCGTCGGGATTTCCTCCAAGATCCTCGGAACCTGCGCGCGCCCTTCTGTCCCGCAATTTCAGGGGCAGTCTATGTATGGAAGCTCGTTAAGCCTCAAGGCAGCCTCAAGTATCGCGGCGATTCTATTTTTGCTGTATTCCGCAGTTTGTCTAGAATCTCGCCGGCGGGTAATTAAGCCCTTTGTTCCCGCCATTCCGGCGTCCCACCTCCGATTTCTTCCGTTCCATTTCTGCCCCCGTTTCGGGGCATCAGCCGCAGAAATTAAATTCACCCGTCTGGACGAGCCGTGCGCATTTAGCCGGCGATGATTCCTGGAAAGGCTCGATTTCATCCGCGGAGCTCGCTCGCTTCGAGTTGCAGCTACCGCTTCCACCGGCCGCGGGGAGATTCCAGATATTCGAGAGTGTCGAGAAATCGGAGAACGACGAGGACTCGTTTCCTCGGTCAGGCCGCTTCTTCTGTGCTTCTTCGCACTTCCAGCCCATTCTGCCGTTCCATTCTCGGCCCCGCCGTGCCATTACAGGAAATTATACGCGGTACAGTTTCATCCGTGCCTACACAACGCGGGACAGACAATAGCAGCCGGGATCCACTCCACGGGAAGTTGCGCGGCAGCCATTAATGGCAACAGAGCCGGAGAACGGGGGGGGGAAGAGAAGCGTACCAACGAAAGATCCGAATTATGCCCTCCAGCCACAACGAACCTCCATTGTGCCACGCGTTCCTCTTTATCGAGCCGATTCCACCATTTCCCTGGAAAATTCTCGGCGTGCCTCGAGTGCAGCGGGGCTAGATGCCCCTCGCATCCACCGTTTACGGGGTCTTTCCTCTTTTTTTTCCCCTCCACAATTGCTGGGCTTCAGGAACGACTTCAAACCATCCAGAAGAATGACGAGGTAACAGCGGGGGTAGGTATTGTAAGTTGTAACATTCGCAGAATTCTATCGGATTTAATGTTTCTTTTTAAGATTATAAATAATGGTATCTGCTCTTCGATCTTAGAATTATTATAACACCAACGTGTCTTTCAACAACTTTTAACTTTAATGCGCAACAACTCCCTTTAATTCCTTTTGTCTTTGCGTGCACTACATCCTGTCACTTGGTACAGATCTCCCTTTTCTGTTATGTAGATTGTAACTTTTAAGGATGCTTATCCGTATATAAATAAATAAATATGTAACACCAACTGCCTTGATTTATTATTCTTCGATTGGACGATGGACTCGATACGATCGGAGGATTACTCCAGTCACTTGCCAGGCGGGTAATGAAATTAACGATAATTATGTCGCGGGCAAATTGAAAATGGTCCAGATTCGCCGGAGTTAAATAACAAATTGGATATCCGCCTGGTGTAGATTAAGTAGAGCTAAGGTGCAGATTAGGTCATGCTCAGAAATCGTACGATTTCTAATCGATCGGTGGTCAGCCTTCGATGGCGAGCTCGTGATTTTCCTTGGTACTTTAGAAGGCAGGTTTCTTCCACCGTTTTGTCTGTACTTTTATCGACTCGTCGCCAATTTCCAAGCGTTAGGTAATACAGAGACTATTAAAGGGACTGCTGGGTTGCGCAAGAAGCGTGGGAATGTTTGTTGCGACGTTCGAAGCGAGCAACGCTTTCAAATTAATAATCCGATTCCGTGGGCGTTCGCGAGTGATTCAACATCGTTTCCACCTACACGGAAATTAGCTAATTCTCACACATTTTCTATCAGTTCAGCTCGTTACCGAAGAACTATAACTCGTTCACCGTAGTATACAGGGGTGTAATTATTTAAAGCGTGTCTGCGATAATCGTTAATTCAACTTATCGCGCAGGACGTGACCCGCGCGACCACTAACGCCTGCATCCACCCCGAATAATGGCAGTTTGATGGTCGTTGCGCGTCAACCCAATACCCGAACCAGCCTTATCATTTTCCCTGCAACATCCAGGCACGAAGATAAACGAATATCTCTTACAACAACGTCGTTAACTTCGGAGGCCACTTCTACGTCCAAGTGTACGCTTAAGGGTCTCCCCTCAGAGCTGAAGGGCTAAGCCCCACCGTAATTAGATCCATCAAATACAGAACAACGCCCCAATTCCATCACCATACCACAATTATCATCCTCGTATCTAGTCTCCCAACAGCACAGGATCTCGAGGAGCAAGAGTTTCATCCGCTCGAGCGTTCGTTTGAATTACAGATCCTCCGCTCGACTCGAGTAACTCTCGATACTCGACGGAATATCGAGGCAGCCGCACACGGCTCCGCCAATGGCGGAGGAAGCGGCCCAGACACAATTTCCGCGATACTGTTCCTGAGACATCGATATTTTATGATCGACACGGACTACCAGCAACAACTCCGCTCCTGGCGATATTAAATTTTCAAACGTTCGTACCAAACTCCAAGGAAGTTTGATGAAGTGTCTTGACGGAGCTGCCCTCGAAAAACAGATACCGCGATGGCAATCGATTAGACAGATAATCCCCCCAAGACCAGTGTTCTGGGAAAGTGGACAAGCTTCGTTTAATCCAACGGAAGCGGAAAGCTGCATCGATCGGCATTTCTAAGGTCTGCGCATTATGGGGGTTGATGCGGTCGACCTAATGGTATTATCAACCCTTAATGCCGGGCCCCCGAGGTCGTCGACCGGCCAGACGCCGCTCGATCCACTGCATCTTCCCTAATTAAGCCAGTTTCATTCAAGAAAACTAAAAAAAAGAAAAAACAGCAGCTTGTCCTGTGAAAACAACAACTCGGGTTATATTGGGTGTTACGTCAGTTCATTGTTACACAGAGGGAGTTCACTGGCATCGGCCGCCAGTGTTATCTATTACCAGGGGCGAGGTCACGTTAGCGCGGCTTTTAAACAAATTTAATTACGCGCCGGAGAAATTTTACGATCTTTCGCGAACCACGCCAGGGGGTTTTACGCGCGGAGCAACTGAGCGATGATTCGTGTACGATAAGGGCTATAATGTTTCTCGCGAACTGTTCGTCGAAAGTACGCAGGCTAGTGAGTAAAGAAAAAAAAAAAACTCGCGTCTTATCGTCAGCCGTCCGTCGAGGCTGAGAATTTTCGAGCAACTCCCTCGGTCGATGGAGGAAATGCTCCTCCTACGTGGCAGAGGCACATGGCCAGGCCAGACGAAGGGCGTTAAGGTTCACAAACACCGGGCAATCGCGATCTTAACGCGGAGTTAGCGTGCACCCTATCTCCCGCGAAGTCTAGCTATCGCTAACTTACGAATTCCTTCGAGGCAGCGAGAAGGACTTGACTTCACGGCAACTTTTACCCACCGCTTGTGCGTGCACGTGGGCTATTGCCAAGGTTGTGGCTCCGACGGCAGCAACCGTGGGCTTTCGCGGAATATATTAAAGCTCACGCAAGTGAAGCAGAATAGCGCTTGAGTATCTGAAATGCACGAGCATCGTGAACGAGCAGGGGGACACTTGAAAATCGCACTCCGAAGCCGGTCAATTTGCGTGCAAATTAGCCAACGCCTGTCTGTGCATGCAAGGCTGAATCTACTTGCTCCTCGTCGGGCTTGTGCCTTCGACTGTTTCCTCGCACGCGAGAGCATTAGCGCTGTTTCAGAAACGGGATGGTCGAGATTATCGATGATATTCTGGATAAACTAACGATACTTTCGTAGCCGTTAATGACTGCCGGGCTTGCTGTTAAGGGTTGCAATCGAGGGGGTCGCGATAAGGTCTAAAAATCCCAAGGCTCTGGCCCGTCGTTTACCGGCACGCGACTACCAGCACGGGTCCACCACTCGATTCCAGGGAATTTCGTGATCGAACTGCCTCGATGAAACCGAGCTGGGTGTGGTGCGCCTGGGAATTGTGCTGGTGATCGACGGTGCAGGCTGAAAAGTGCCACGAAACGACTGCGAGGATTGCAAGGCTGGTCTTCTATTCTGAATTTGAAGAGCATGGAATGTTTGCTCGCGGAAGTACATAAGTGATATCGGTGATGAAGGAAGACCACTTCTCTGTCGTCTAAATCATATACAGGGGATCGAGCAGAAAGGAATTCGGCGGTTCTGGGTAATCGAATATCGGAGTCACAGGAATATTCCCCATCATATCCCTGTTTTCGGTGTACGATAGGGGGTGAATCGAGGGATCGTAAATCAGAGGGGCGACGGTAGCTAAATGGATTCGAGAAATTTCAGCTGGTGGGGCGAGGCACGAATGTTGGCCATAGCAACTGCGCCGAGTATCCAGGCTATCCGATCGTCGATCCACCATCGGCCGTGAATACTGCTCCTTGGCAGGCTTCCTGACAGGGACACTTTTTCCATTTTCCTTTTACGCGGACCCTGCCAAATCTGCCGCTGACCCACTGCTGCAGCACGGGCTGATCTTTGAAGGTGACCCTCGGGCAACTTCTACACGAATCTCGGACATCGAAGGGAAGAAGTACGCAGTCAGAGGAATTGTCCAAGGGAATGTCGGAATTTGCATACTGATCGTCAAGACTATGGAGAACTCGCGTGGAAAACGGAATACCTAAAGTTTCCTCGATTGTTTATGGCCTGAAAAGGGGCAGTGAGAGTTCTGGGCCAAGAAAGTTGACAAAATCCTTTGGAATGGGCGGAAAAGTTGGAACAATTACTAGCAGGACCACCGCATAACGGTCACGGTGAAGGAAGCGGAAGTTAACATCGAAAACGTTTATTATTTCCCGATACGTTCCTAGTTTCTGATACGCTACCAGCATCGGCGTACGATTCAAGCTGGAGAGAGTATCTTGCTAATGGGGAGCTGGCTAAGTCAGCCCGTCGGGGGTACAGAAATCAATACGTATTCAGAGTTTCTAACCGTAAATCTTCGGTGCACGAGTCGTTGGGAGAAGCAACCCTTGCCTGACATTAAAATATCTCCAGTTGAGGGAACGACTGCTATATTAATTCTTGATCAACAGTGAACATAAATGTCATTGTCTTAGTCTCCCTTAACTTCTACTTGCCTCCATAGGCTTCCCCAATCCTGAAGTTATCCATCACCAACTAAATACACGCCCATCGTAATGTATTCTGAAGTGTCGAATGCCAAAGTGGTGCACCGAAGGGTAAGAATAGTGAACCGAGAGCCCCGATGAAGGGAAGACACTCGACTACGCTCGGAGTATACAGTAATAAATGGTTTTAGCCTTTAGGATGTTACACAGTGTCTTTCCAGTGAACGGTGATCGCGTTAACCTCGGGTAATTGATCCCTTCCTCTCCCTCTGCCTCGCGCAGCTTTTCTAGCTCGCCCTTCCACGACCCTTCGCGACTGTTTCCCTTGGATATCGTATCTCGAGCTATCGCCCCATCCTAGCTACCGTCTCCAGATAATCGTGGCCATCGTTGCATCCGAGGAGCTCGCGAGCACCACGCCACGTCCGCTCCGATAAGACCTCCCCTTTGTGGCGATGGATACGACCGATTAGGGAAGGGCTCGATTAAAATTTCCACCACCGGTATTTCGGGGAAGCGTCTCCTACGAGCGTGTCAAGTGTCCATCGATCCCAGCAGCGCGGGGCGGGGACGGAAATGTGACGAGTTTGGGTGACTGGTCTGTTCAATTGGATTCCACTTAGGTGGCATAGGTCAGACTGATTTCTGCGTGGGGTTGGAAGTATCGGAAAGTCACAACAGGTGGGACAGGCGAGACGGATGTCTCGAGCATGGGCTATTCATAGTATCTCTCTATCTTCAGCTTTATGGGGACATTTCGTTTGAAAAGAAGACCTCTGCTTTCTGTATGAAGTGTCTATCTGCAAGATCCCCCTCGCTAATAGTCCCAAACGGAAGCTTAAGCTGCCCACTAGCCACGGACGTTCAAGTACTCACGATTTTATGATGAAGATGCTGGAGCTCCCTCTCGGTGACTCTCCTCCGCCACAGCTCGCGCTGCTCTCGTCTGTACTGGCTGTACTTGTAGAACAGGTACATGCCAGGAAGCGCCAGGACAACCAGAGGCTTCATCAAGCCAGCCCTTCCGCTTCCGCCGCGAACTCGAGGCTCTGGCGGCTCGTCCAGGTCCTCCAGTTGTCCTGCACCCTCGGCCACAGCCGGCACAGCGGGCATTTTTGATCACCTGCAACAGAACCACCGGGTTACTGGAAAATAATTCGCAACCGCCGACCGCGAGCGCGGCAACAGGAGGAATACCGGCTGATTAATTAATGGGATCGCAGTCGATTAATTCCACCGCAAGACAATGGTCTGCGCCGGTGTATTGCGCTTCATCGGGGACATTGAAACGGCACAATTGCCCGGAACGCGCCTGACACAGAAACGGTAGCCTGCGCGTCTCATAATGGATCATTTGTTCGCAGCAATTAATCGATCTTAAGCCGCGCGAACGGCTCCCGTCGCGATTTAAACTTCCTGCCGCGGCGAAGCCTCGGAAGAGCCACTCTTAACCGAGAAACTGGAACGACGCGGCGGAAATCCGCGCGGAGGATCCAGTGGCTCGGCGCCGGGGCGCAGACAAAAGCGGCGTGGGCGAGTCGAAAGAGCGCGGATAACCGTTTGCTCGTTGGCGCGAAGAATTTCAGCGTTCTGACAGAGGCGGACGGGTGAACGGCGAATTTTAGGTCACCAAGAGACGTCGACTATTGGGTATTGGTTTTCCATCAAACCGTTTTTTACGATTCCTCGTCTGTGCGCCGTCCGAGTAGTCCGGGCGAGGCGGAGGCCTGCTTTTCTTCCTCATTTCTCGATATTTATAATCCTCGTTAATGTCGCGCCGGAATATCTGCAACGAAATAGCTTTCCGCTGCAGACGGGTGGAAGGGAAACGGTACCACAGGCCTCGGCTTTTGTCCGATACCAATTATTCTTGCTCGCGGTAAAGGAAACCGAGGAAATTTCGCGGTTAAGATGCACGCCAACTTTCGTACGTGCTGTGCTCCGCAATTTCACAGAGCCACGGGCTTCAAAGCACGTCTGGGGATGTCACGTTCGACCGATCAGATGGTATCAACGCGGGGACCACTGTACGAATGCACCCTTTCGAAAGAGCCCGAAAGATCTTTAAAAGTATTCTCGTTCACGGGACCTGAATTCTCGGGGAAGCTCGCGCTACCCCAAATTCAGAAACTAGCGGCAGCCCTACCGATCTGTTTCTGGGTTTCCAAGGAAAGGCGGTTTGTCAAGGAGGCCTGATTAATGACGGGCCGTCCTGCGAGGCTCCGTGACTTCAATGAAATTTCGTAATCTTCTTGCCGGACGTTCACCAGCTATATTTAATTCAACCGTCTATTTGCCGTGCTATTCTTAACCGGCTGCTCTAGAAATACGTCCGCTTTATATCGCTGCCCGCGGTTGGGTCGTGCACCCTCCACTCGTTGCGGATGCAGTTGCCTCTCTGCGCTGCGACGGGGCTGATCCGATTACTCTGCAAGTGGCACGGCCAATCAAGCGTCAGCCTCGCGGTGTCGTTAATTATTTGGCGGCTGAAGGATTGTAGTTTTCGAGCCACGGCTGGAACAGCAGGGGCGAAGACACTTGGGGGTGGCCCAGGTGTTCTGAGAGCCACTGAGAGCCACTGAGAGCCACGGACACGCGAACTGTGGGCGAGTTTCGCGGGGATGGAAGCGAACCGACACGAAGGAAATCTATGCAAATACAGGAGGATCAGCCTGGAATGGATGCGAAACGCTCGTCGCGTCCACGTTTGCGAATGAGGATTAGAGGATGTAAGTTTGAGGTTGAAAGAACAGAGCTTCTGTTCTTGGCACGAGTGAAGGCTCGAGCTCTTCCGGCGATAAGGGAAATCTAGAGCAATCCACGTCCTGCTTTACGCGGCTCAATAGGATCTTTATGGGAATCAATAGGGATCACTTCTAAATACCTCGGCCAAGTATTTGCACAGAGATTTACGGCTCTGTTCCCGGTAGTCAAGAAATCTGCATTGCAAATCGCTGTTTTATCGAGTAATTGGGCGATATCGCGGTCAAGATGATGAAGCTTCCCTTCGCTTCGATTCCGCAGCTCTCATAAAGTAGATATCTAATACAACGAGCCTGGTTTCGCCATCTGATGTACTAATTGGACCAGCGGTAAGAGAATCATCGCGCTGGGAAGACAGAAACAAACGTCGGTGTGAATTCTGGATAAAAGACACCGTAGCAATCCTGCGAGGTGCGTAGACGATGCACGTACCCGTGCACGCGTTATCACCTTGGGGGGTAATATATTATCGGAAATGAATCAATATATCGACTCGTTGTACGCCCCGGACTCGACACTATGAAAACATACACCACCTCGGGGATTGGCTGTGTTTCTGCCAAGGGCAAGGTCGCCCCTACTAGCTTTTTCACCTGCAGGAACCTTCGAGCATCTAGAAATTCCAGTGACCATTAGATACTTCCGTGTTTCTCGAGGAAACGGGCGAATGACGAAGGAATCCCTCGCGTCCTACCAGGAACCTTCGAATTCCAGAAACATGGAAGCACGCGGAGCATCGAAATTGGGACGAACGGAGCGAGAAGGGTCGTAGTCGAGTTATTGCCGTCAGAGGTGTCGAGGCGAGAGTGGACGAACGGCGGCGGAGTGAAATTATTACGCTGCCATCGCGAGGACTATCGCGCCGATCTAATATTACACGTACGTATGCGTTTCGCCTTGACATGTCGTAATGGCGGTCGGCAAGAACAAGGACACCCGCCGCGGCAGGATAACATCGTGCTGGATAGGCTACGGCCAAGTACACGTCCTGCTGGGCTTCTATTTTTACGCCGTTTTCTGTTGTTCAGTAACGTTCGATTGCCGTGTTGCACGATTAGGATCGATCTGCCCGCTCTTTCCTCATCCTCACGTGACTCCGCGCGAGACCCGATGCCGTGACACAGAGTACGCCGCCAGCTCGATGTTAATCGTTTCGATTTTCCCGCGAGCGTCGGTTCAGGCCACCTTTAAGAACGCGAGACCACTCGAATCGAGCGAGAGAATTATAAAATTCACGGTTGCTTCGCCGACTGCGTATGGATCGCGGAGCGTGTGGCGCTCTTTTTCAAACTGCGTGACTTTCGAGGGGAACAACGGGCACTTTCAATCACCCCCGCGTTTAATCTCTGTTGCAACCGTGATTGGTACAAACGGGCGAAATAAATGGACAGATCGTCCCACCGCGACGTTCAGCTTCGTTAAATTATCAGAGTGGACGTTGTCTGTCGCGGGAGAGAATTATTTACACGAGCCGTGTCGAATCGTCCCGGCTTTTCACTGGTCGCGCGATAAATCAGAACGTTTCACGGAATTTTGTAACACAGATATTCGAGGACGATTATTTATATCAGAATTAGAGTGCCCCAAATGGTGAATCTACGGTTTCTAGTTACAACCTACTTGTTATCGGTTACGCGTTCGTTCACGTTAACCGAACATTTGTCTGAGAAGTCCCGGCGACACTTTTCCCGCAATTCATAGGCGATCATGCAACGAATAACACTTGAAAGAACGAATCGGCCACGTACATATGTAAACACGCGCTGCCATTTAAGCAAAACACCAGGCGACAACACCTCGAAACGTTAAAACTGCATTCTCCTCGATCGCCAAGCTTGTCGATCCTCCCGTCAATTATACAGAATCAGATTCGTCGCGCGTAGCAGCCTGCCGCAGAGCAGAGGCGTCTCGGCACTCGCCATACGAAAGCTCACACAGCAGAGTCCTCTCATCCAAGTGCATTCATTCCCAAGGTTAACCGAGGAGCGCCCCTCCGTCGCCCTATCCCAACAACCCCCACAGCTCGGAACTAGGGATCTAGTAAACACTACGGCGAACGCGGTTGCACTTACGTTGCTGGCTGTCCGAGCGTGATCGCGCGTGCTTGCCAGGTCGAGGCAGGGGAGCGGGCACCTCCGGGGGGAGGCAGAGGTCGACGGGAACGTGGAAAAAGCACGAATGAAATCGGCCTGGGGCCGGCGACACGAGCGTCCCTCGTGCGCTCAGCTCAGCTGAAGCATCGCCGAGCCGCGCAAGTAGTGTTGGCGGTATTGTACCGGCGGCTGCACTGCGCGTCTGCAGCTAGGCAACCCGCACCAGGACTCCCCGCTCGCGACAGTTCGTGGCAACTCGGCAGCCCTCGACCCGAATCGGCGGCGATCGCCGCCGCCCGCTCGACCTCGATGCTTTTTGGCGGCTACGTGGGGTACACCGGCGCACGTACGCGCGCAGGCTTGCAGCTATACAGGGGCCAGAGCCCCTACTGCGCACGTACCGGCGTGCAGGCTTGTATCTACCCCGAGACCGTAGTTTCGGGACCAGCCATACGTGGGCGAGCGTAACGGTGCAGGGTTGTAGCAATCCTCGGGGGTCCAGGATCGTAGATCGCTTGGTGGAGGATCAGGGGGGGCTGGCATGTTTAAGGGGCGCTTCAAAGGCGGTCGGTCTATTCGACTAGCCCGCGAGGTAGGTATGATCTTCCCGAGGGTTCAATGGGGATCTTGGGTCGCAACTGTTGTAAGGTACAGACATTTGGCTGTGGGTAACGTGTTGGGCTGATACGCAATAAATAGAAGGGAATGGGAATCTTGACGACGCGTTGTCTTCAGCGATGGGGCCATTGTTCCTCGAGGGTTAGAGCGTCGTGGGGTAGAGCGAGGGTGGCTTTTAATAAAATGTGCTTCTAGGGACCTGAATCCTCTTACCCCGAGAACCTTGATATTTGAGATGTGCTCAGAGCGATACCCTCGAGGGTACAAGCATCCAAACGAGTCTCTCATTACCCAGGCCACCGATATGCTTAAAATGTTCAACTCCACTGTTTGTACTTCCTGCTACCCTGACAACGCCAACTGCATTGCTTCGTTAGAAGACTCGACGCATTCATTCGCGTGCCCCGTCCACCAGCTTGGAAACGGTCAGCTTGGGGGCACCGAGGATCAATCGTCCGTGGTTGTACGTGCATCGCCGTGCAACCGGCTCGTGTGCTGCGTGACGCAATGCGTGGAGCTCCGTACAACCAGCGATCGAAGGCAGCTCTGTCAGCGTAGTGGCTGGGTAGCCAACTGAGGGTAGTATACGGACAACCGTTGGTGATTTCTGTGGACGATGCTGCGCTACCCGCTGCCAGAGGAGGATCGATAAAGGGAGGAGGGATGGACGCGCCAGCCGGGAAGAAACGAGGGAATCTGCGCGCTCTCTCCCCTTTTCTCTCCGGGGCACGCTCTCTCCTCACCCACAACGCATGACTGTTTGGTAGATCCGCTGATGTCGGTCTATCCCCCCACATCCCTCTTCCGCCTAGGCCTCCCCCTTCCGTCCCAGTATCTCCCCTTTTCTACTACCCTATCTCCCTACGTTCCCCCTTTTTTTCTCTCTTTCCGTGCCTCTGGAATACCGGCCTCGTCCCTCTCGGGACGTGCTGGTCTGATATTAGGGTTAGTGAACTTTGGATCGACATAGATAACCGTCCCCGAGTCCCTTTAGCGCTGGACTGATGACTCTCCGCTAATGAAACCCGCGATTCTCGTTCTACTTGATACACAGCAGTCTATTTACCGGCTTCTTTCATTCAATGCTGGGCTCGTTTCTTTCAGCGGGCGCCCTTCCCTTTCGATCCGCCCGCCAACGAATTTGGGTTAATTCGCTCGACGTTTGTAATTAAGAGCTGGACGCTCGCGGTGATCGCCGATGAATGCACCGGACCGGGCAGCTTCTATATGGGCCACACGCTCGGCAATATCGAGTATCCCAATCCCTCTTAAATAATTCAGCAACAATTTATCAAGGACCACCTGCTGGCAGTCAGCCTTGAAAACTTGCGGGGAAAATAAATGATTCTGCCCGCGGAAAGCGGCCGGCGTACAGTATTCACGGTTCAGAGGCACATCTCTCTGTGTGTGTAGGTGCCGTAACTCCAAAATCCTCGAGGACTTTAAACACGGTCGAACAAATTGGACGCTTTCCCCGTCGAACGCTCAACGTATCTCGCCTCTCGTTGTATTATACTTGCCGCGGGCTTTGTCCATTAAATCGTCTTCGAGCGGAGTGAAACTGTGAACGCAAGCCGTGTTATTTGCACGAATAGGAGGGAAAGGTCAGAGTAGATACACCCTCGCGCGTCGGTCCACGGGCACTCGATAAGGTCAGAAATTACTGTGGCATTTCCCGGCCCTCCCTCGCAATCGCTTGCGTTACATCCAGCTGGAGCGAATCGATGGGTCTTTTAATCGCACATCCGTCCACAGATTGACCCATGGGGAAGCGAATGGAGCGGAGGCTGGGGAAAAAGCCGTGGATAATGGCGCATTATGAGCGCGGCAGCAAGGATCCCTTTGGTTTGTGTGTCGCGGCGATTCAATGCACGCCCGTAACGAGTTCGGGCTTCTGACGTCCCCTCGAAATAACGAGGCCCCTGAACAAAAGTGCAGAGGTTCTTGTACGCCTGGGCTAGTGGCGAAAAGAGTGCCGTTACGTAATAATATCTCTGAAAATTCAACGTGTTACCGCTGCCTTGCGCGAGGGCGCCAGAAACGGGCAATTTAATCCTCTCTAGCGCAAGGACCTCTCGACGGTACACTACCCCCTTCTCTTCCCCTCTAACTCCGGCGTACCAACGCTAGAAACACTTTGTTCCTCGCCGCGGTGGCTCTGTCGCGCCGCAAATCCGTCAGGCCGCCGCTAGTTCGGGGCCATTTGTCAAATTCCAGGCGTCTCGGTAAACGCGGCGATCGATTTACGAGAGTGAAATACAATACATCCTTGAATCGCAGCCAGCAGCCCCCAAAGCAGAGCCATTTTTCGTGACGTTTGACCCGCTTCTATTGGGCGAGCGTGACGTCACCGCAGGGAATGTCAGATCAATGGTCTCCAGGGGTTGCTGCCACTGCTTTTCCACCTTTACATCCTCCATGCTCGCTGGAATCTCCTTTCCACACGAACACGTGCAGGCTAACGGCCCACGCGCGTCCCTTCGTCGAGCCTGAGGCTGCAGCAAACAATCGGGATGACGACAGCCGTGGATTGCCCCGCAACCTTTGTTACGTCGAGGAATTTCCACGCTGCGTCGCTTGCAACCCACAATTCAATCTAATTAACACCTTAACTTTAGGTTTCAACCCTGTTCCGATGGAATCGTCAGCATGAAATTCCACAATGCTTGAAGCTCATAGACCCAGTTGCATCTGGTTTCGACCAGTAAAAGCTTGACGCTGGCAACCCAAAGCTCCCGCAGTCCTTCAGATATCTTTGACGAGGAAAATCGGGCCTGTTCATCGGGTACCGATGTGAGTTTAGGGTCGACGCCCTCGCACCAGTGCTCGCACCTTCTGTCAACGTGTGCAAGAGAGTCAGGACGAAGAAGCTTCCTCTCGATCTGCGACGGGGGTTGAAGGGAGACGACGAGGGGCTTCGGGGATTGGTCGATGACACGCTTGCAGAGAAACACCGTGGCTCTCCGGGGGGGGGATGAGCGCCACTGGCGTGACGTCACAGAAAGTTCAATGACGTCATAGCCCCGTTCGATACACCAGGACCCCGATGGTGGGGGCTGGTTCACCGAGACAAGAGCAAAGAAGAGCACGACCCCGGTCGGGGGAGGAAGCGCGGAACGAAGCTGTGCAACGTCAGACGAGGGAGAAGCGGCGTGGAACGAGAGACTTTTCACGCCGTTGCAAATGAATGCCACTACCACTCTCGCTTCGCGTATCAAAGAACCAGGCTGACAATTTCGGCCGAGCTGCCCGAATACTGCTTCCTTGCATTCAATTTTTTAATATCTCTGAATACCCACGGACAACAGCTGCACCCCATTTTACCACGAATGACGTTTTACTTTCGGTACGGACCCAGTGGCCGGGAGAAATGTTAACACGAAACTAACAGCGGCTTACAGTGGATGGACTCCGTTAACACAGAATTCTAGTAAATGGGCGATGTTTCTAGCGATACGGAGAATATCTGACTCTAGCTGATAAGAATCTGTAGCTCGTAAAATCTATTAAAGCCTAGAAGCAACGTGCATTTACATTTCTATCCGATTGCATTAATATTTAATCCCCCGACGGCGGACTATATGAATACCCCAAGTTTCACAATCAAACGTACCTACGTGTGCAGGCAAGTTTGAATGGAGAGGCAGCGACGAAAGCTGCCAATTATCGCGGTGATCGCCGTCAGGTAGAGGAGGTTATTCCTCCAGGAAGAGTTGGCCGCGATAAATCAATGGAAGTTTGCGGAGGGCTTGCAGAAGCACGTGCATGTGCAATAGGGAGGAGCGGTATAGGGGCGCAGCGGGCAAGTACCGTGTCGGGTGATTCTGGAGCACGAAGAAGAGGCGCGTCGAGTGGATAGCGAGCCCCGAAGAGGTAGGCGGCTCGCCTCTGAACGAGGATTCCCCCCCGCGACACTAACATATATCGAGGTCGCCCCAAAAGACTCGGCCACCGAGCCGGAATCTCTCTATCTTTCATCCCGCGGATTCATCCGAAAGAAGCCACCTTGAAGGATCCTCTTCACCATCTTCCGCCTAAATCGCAACGCCGTGCCCCGTTCCAAGGTTTCCTCGGGGCAGCCCGTGAAACGAGGCACCTTTCCACCTGGAGTCCCAACGGATACGCCGAAAAAAATTCCGCCGTCCCTCGGGATGCAACCATCTAGCAAACTTGAAGAGTCGAGAAGAGATTTAGCGTCCTGGAAGGGGAAATGTTTTCTTGGACGCAGACCCGAGCTTCGTTTAAACTTTAAGGGAGTGTTTTGTGGAAATTAGAGAGGGTGGTTATCAGTCCTCCTCGTCGGAGCACTCGACTCTAATTATAGGACCGTTGGGGTCCGGGATAACCTCCGCCGGGAGGTAGATGACGCATTTTCCGGGATGAAGGGGTCCACGAGATCTCCAGCGACCTGTTTGTCCGCTCTTAGGGATGCAAGTCAGGGTAGCCGCATTGCGCCACCCCCACTATCAGTCAGGCCTGCTTATAAAAGGTACGCCTGTAATTTTCGTCCCGCGGGCTGGCGCGCTCTGCGGTTTCCGGCTGGCCAAGACGGAACACCGGAAGCCCCGTTGGTCTTGTCGTCACGCTCTTCTTGACCGTTAAATCGCGTTATGCAACGACGTTGCGCGAGCACCGCCGCTTCCCGTTACTCGCGCCGCTCGTCCTTCCAGCCGGGAACAATGGCAGTTCGGTGGAAATGCATCAGCCAAATTTCTTCGATACTCATCGGCCCGGTCAGTCCTCGCTCAGCCTCGTGTCCAACCAGTGGGCTCGTTTCAGGCGACGATGAATCAATCGGAGACGCATTTTTCCCGCCGCAGGACGAGTGCTTAATTTCCGCGTTTAATTACGGCCCAGGATGAATGGGCATTTCCCGAGCTCACGGGAATCGATCGCCTTTCCGTTGGAACAATGTCTGGGTCGAGCTATTTGGAAATTAGATGGAGGCCAACGGGAGAATTTCGTAGGAATGCCTCCATTAATCAGCGCAGGCAACGTTTCCAGAGCGTTTGAAATTCGTAAGAGGCGTAATTTATAAGGCAACCGGCTCGAAGTTGGGGGCGTATGTAGAACGAGTTGGGGGAGCATGTGGGTGTGAGGAATAGCGAACGTTATACTTGGGAGCTTGAGTTTTCATCGATAATTTCGTGCAGCACCTTCGTACATTAAACATTCTGTCGATACTCTTTGAATCTCACTTAAAAATCAATTTAAACTTTGCAAGCATTCATAAGTTGAGCCATTTTTTATACCGCCCCTGAAGAATGCAACTCGGTCCTCGAGTTCCTACCTTACCAACGGTTGGTGGAATTCCCTAGCGCTCCATGGGTACTACAGAAAGTCACTACGCTGAATATATAACTAGATGGAAGAGAACAGTGGAACCATCTGTGACCAGACATAGTAGAATCGATATTCCCTCCGTTTCTGCCATGCTCGGTAGGTAAGCAATTTTAGACGCACTTCCAAAATGTCCTAAACCGTTCGATAATTAGAAAAAGAATGGCTTTGGACCTTTACGAGTAGCGCAGTCAATGCAATGCCACTTTGCAACCACACCCTCCGCATAAATCTAAGCGAAGCAGAAACGAAAGCACCATTGTCTTGAAATTCCTACGCTGATTGCAAGCCAATTAGTCGCCAGGATGATTCATCGTTGAGTTCTTTATTTTTCGAGTGTCAGCGCGGTTGAATTTGTCCGTGACGAGTCGCGTGGGTTCACCATCCGGCGGAGAGGATTGCGCCACCACCTCCTGCCTGTACATTAAATCTTTTCCGCATAAACTAAACGATGATTTGTGGCCCGCTGATTAATGAGCAACGTTGGGCACGTTTCGCCGGTGTCAGAGTTCAGCGACACTATTGAGTTTGCATCAGCAACTTCGTTTCACTACTGTCACGTCTGCTGCTGCGCTTAACGAACCCAGTCTCTCGACAGGCGAGGCACTGACAAATAGAGTTCCCTGGATTTTACCTAGAAGTGAATCAGTGCATAGCCCACTCGAGATACTCCCCCACTAATCCCCAAATTCGCGCAATTTCACCGTCCGCGTCCCACCGAAATTGGCCAAGATTGGCCGCGATGGAACCTAAACTCCAATTGTTAAAGTACAAAAGCGGCTGTTCGCATTCCGATCCCCGTAAGCCGGCGATCCTCTATCGCGGCGTTACGAGCCAGCAGTGAAAGCAGCAACAGTAACGACCGTGTAATCGCCATGTTGAAGAAGCGCATCCCGCGATTGCGATCGCAGTCCTAGTTAGAAAAATGTAGTTCCACCGATTCCAGCGTCGAATTTCGCCTCAGCCAGAAAGGGAGTCAACGGAAGGCTATCCGCGATCGGTCCAGTTAGATTTTATGGCTTTCCAGCCGTTGACTATTTTCCGGCCAGCTTTTGCAACGCGGTGACTCAACGTCGGTAGGAATAAGTGCACTACCAGGAAGAAGGGTTGGCCGTGTCAGCTTATCAAGGAAGCATTCTGTCGCTCGCCAGGATGTTACAAAGTCCCTTAGATAGGCTGACGAAATTCCCTGAAACTCGTCCATCCTATCGGACCGGTCGGAAAATCTGGAATGGAACGCCTGTTGCGAGCGATCGCTGGCGCGACAAGGCTCGACTCGATGGATCGACGGTGGCGAACGGGTTAAGCATCCATCGATTTGCAATTCATGCACTCGCTCCAGTTTCCGCGTTACCCAACCAGCCAGGTGATGTCCAGCTAACGAAAATCGCGGCAAAGTCGCGAGAGCGACCTAACGAGTGCGCAGACGACGCGTAAGCTGTCTAAATCTGGACTGCTCGTCGGGACGTTGCCTGCTGATAGGACGTTTATGAATTCCAGCTTCTGCTAGGCCTAGGGGAAATTCGACAGTCTCGGCCACTTAGGCACGGGTGTCGTGGAAATGACCCAGCTATTAGAGCATAATTTGGTCATTTAGACACGATGGCGCTTGGAGAAAGCAAGCTGGGAATTGGGAGATCAATGAATAGTTGCTTCTATCCAAGTCCATGGTATCATACATTCCCCCTGAAATGCATTTAATATCCTCCTTATTTAAATTAGGAAACAGGTGCGGAGGTATTTGTGACAGTGAGAAAACACCCTGGCATTCACTTTATAGTTAATTGAAGGTATCACTTATTAATTTTAGATTTAGGTTTTAGGAGATAAGAAGATAAAGAGCCTGAGGACTCAAAATATCCCTTTGCGTTTCAATTCTTAAATTCTCCACTACATACCACCCTCGTCATTGGACACTTCAGCGTTGAAAACCTCGTTAGCGCAACGTATCGCTCCGAAAGCGCATTTCGCGGAACAATATCAACGGAACTAACGTTGAATTTCGAAATTATTAATTGACGCATTTATAATTGATCCACAAAGTTAGCCTGGCGTGACGAACGGCACACGTTTCCTCAATGGTGAAAGTAAAAGTTGCCCGACACTTTACCCACGACTGAAAACCGCACGTTTCAATCGCGCCTTATCAGCCCGCACGTTGAACGTGTGCCGCGGATAAGGATCACGGGACAGTCGGACACCCATGGCTCTCCCTGACCTTTTCCGTGAAAACGAAAAGTTTCTCCTGCCATCGGGACCCGCACGATTTTTATCCACAGTCACGGTATGCGCCCGCGCGCCGAAGGGGCTCGCGAACTATGCAACAGCCGACAGTCGGACTCGCGGCGACCGTTTCAATTCCGCAGCTTCTTTCCCGCCAAGCGACGAGCTTTCCCACTGCCTCATAATTAATTGGATCGTGCATGCGCGTAACCACATTATCCACGTTCATCTGCGTCTGCCACGCCAGTTGGGAAACGTTGAGCCCTCTGAACGGGGTACAGAAGTACATTGCGAAACCGCGTCGATTGGCGAATCGTCCACTGCTGTTTCGACGGTTTTCTGCTGTTGTAATCGGGCATCGCTCTGTATTAATTTAGCCAGGCATAGAATCGTGTCAGTGCAAGGCGCGTGGACTGTACGTTTCGCTGGGAAATAGAGGGAACTCTGGTTTAGGTGGATTCTAGGCGGATGCTGGGCTGAACTGAAGTGGCGAGTCACGTGTTTGAAGTAGACACAGGGTTCGAAGACGACCCGTGGCTACTTTTGGCCGAGACTCCGCAGCGGCAGGCAGCGACAGGAAATTTTATTTCCGACTGAAAAACGTTCGTTTTGCCGCGGCAGGAATCGGAGCAGCAGTTGCCAGTGGCAGCTTCACGTCGGATATTTTTGGCACCGACTCTTTTCTCCCTTTTTTCTTCTCCTTTCGCGCCTCGCTTCGGCCAGCCGCTTCGTCGCGGCAGCCGCATTTTTCCTCGTGCACCGCGCCGCGTGGGAGATAAAAATACAATTTCTCTTTTTTTTTTAAATATCTTCGTTCCTCCCGCTCCCTTGATCCACGGACTGGTCGAGCCTCGGTATCGGGCGCTTCTGCTCGCGAGCGCGCTGGGAATACTGATATCGAATCGCGGGCGACATTCGAGAGGTGTCCATCGCGTTGCACCATTGTCGACGCGATGCAACCTCGATATGGATCGGTGCATTGTCCAATTATTTCTGCCGTGCCTGATGGCACTTTCGTATTTGTTCGCTGAACGGAAGAATCGAAACATCAGTAACTAGGTATTAGATCACACGACAAAATATGACTCGACAACGATCTTAATCTGTCGTAATAACTCTTGGAAATCTCTCCTTTCTCATGGTCCCGCACATTTTCCCGAATTCCCATTTCGAGCCGAGTCTCCTTCGCCTCCCTTCCACCCAGAATCGGCACGATCGGAAACGCTCGCCATTGTCCGCGTATTAATGCGAACGGTAAACAGCGGCGAAATGGGTATCTGCATATAATTTCTGATTTCGATCTCACGAGGGCTGGACCGATCAGGGGCCGATTCACCCTATTTTTTCACCTGCCCGTATTGTGGCAACCCTTGGGCAGACTGATACCGCTGTCTCTTCCTCGCCCCTCGGCTCTTTTCTTCCTCCTGACAATGCGAAGCTACTAATACGTCGTCGCCACAATTCCACGGGCTGCCAAGAAAGCCCGTGTGACAGTTTCCCGGAGTTTATGGTGCCGGGTTCCCCCGTAGATAATAAAAACGATACCCATCGCCGAAGAGTCCATAGGGTGGCCGGAGGCTCGCATCTTTAACGCTCCTCCAAGGATCGTTCAACCGCCCCGCGTCGCGAATCAACCGCCGCCTGCCACCTTTCTTAATAAATAATTCGCGGGGGAAAAGCGGATCCGTAAGCTCTGAGTCAGCTCCTTCCCTTATCGCCGATATCCGGCGGTTACGCTCGTTTTACATGCAATTAGAGAGAATATCGACTGCGCCGGGGACAGAGCTGCAGGTTCTAACGCGAGTGAAAGTGTGTCACCGTATTTTTCATTTTTCACGTGGCGCTCGTAGACGGTGTTCTTGAGACGGTTTGACGTCACGTCGATCGAGTTCGCGGTAGTTTACGCGCGGATAATTAACCTGGCGGCGCACCGTGCACGAGGGGGTATTCGATTTTAACGGGTGTACGCGCGTGGCGGGAAATTGATTTATACATCGTAGGAAATGATGGAGTCGCAGGTAGCCGCGCGAGTTACTCGAAAGCGGGAAACGATTCGCGTTTAATGGTACGGAAACAAAGGTGAAGGGATACGCGCGAATGCCGAGTGAGACACTCAGGCTCAGAAGGGGTGAATTCCTGGGGCAATGATGCGAGAGCGCAGGGTGCATCGCGAGTTTCATTCACTTATCCCACATCCGTCATATCTACAGACACGACACACTTCAAAAACTCAGCGAGGAAGGCGGTCAACGATTCTCGTTAATTTCTATTTACTTTCACTGTAGTGTATTCTTTTTTGCTTATTTTCTAACTTGGCATTATTGCTTTTTTCCTTTATTTTCTCATTTTTGTGTTTCTACTATTAGTTCTCTACTGGACTTCTCCATTCCTTATGTACCAAAGGATTTCTCGTATATGTATATAAAAAACATGAAAATATAGAGTTTCTTCCTAAACCGCCCGCTTTCAAAGAAATCCCTGCCAGAGATGGGCAAAAATTTTATTTAAATAAAAACTGCGAATTTTGAATAAAAGTTGAAAAAATTATTCGTCGCGTGTCGAATAAAGTTATTTTTTTATTCGTCAAGTGTTTCAACTTCAACTTTAACTTTAACTTCAAGATTAATGCACCAGAAAACTATTGGACCTCGAATAAAGTAAAAGTTACAGTGGAAAAAAGTTATCCTTATTCGTCAAATAATCTAACTTTTACTGGATCCATTATTTAAAAAATTTATTATTTACTTAATGCCCAACTCTGATCCCTGCGCCGCGTCAGCCGAACCTGGCGAAGTTGAAAATTGCCACGCTGCCCTTGGTCTTGGAAGGGATGCCCGTAAGCGCGCGAGCGACCGAGCCACGGGGGTTGCTGAAGAGAGAGGAAGACAGAGACCCAGCTGGAATGGAGGGGATGAACGCCGAGGTGGAGGCAATCGACGGACTCGCGCGCGCGTTTGTTAGTCGTTCGCCGTACGCGCGCCATGCTGGATCAACGATGATCACTTCCCCGTACCAACGACGAGCAGAGACCTTCTCGTTCTACTCGCCGCGCGTTAATTAAACGGTTTTTCTGCCGCTGTGACCGCGGCTCGTCGCTGAGGGGGGGTTGGGGGGGTTGGTTCTATAAATTTCGCACACCAAGTTCACACTCGGAGCGGTGTCCTGTGCGCGAAACGTCGTGACAGTTTGCTGGAAGCTTCGCTGTCTGTACCAGTGCCCGTGTGTCGGTGAAGATTCGTTCGAACATCAAGCACCACTTTTGTCGAGGGATTTAAATACTCATTCTGTGTCGCGAAAACGTCCTCTTCCTAAACGGAGCTTCTATTCGATTGCTTTATCGTAAACCAAAAAAATCGTGGCACGTGTCCCCAGCAACGTCAGATTGTGGAGGATCGAGGATCGCTGGTGGTTTCGATTGCTCCGAAGCCAGCACTCGTAATCGAACATCCCCAAAGCCTGCGCAAGCGGAACACCAAGGATTCGGCAGAGTTTAAGTGATCTCCACTCGACGACACTCGAGCTCGTCTCGTTAGCCGCTCGTCGAAGGCTGACGCCGGTCGATAACGTTATCTGGCTGCAATAATTGCAAGCGCTATCGCAACGGCCGGCCATTGCCGTTGGTAGAGGGCCGGCGGAAGGAGGGCAACAACAAACGCTGGTGAACCGCGCGTCAACAGGTGATAGGATCGAGCGTAGCGTTATCAGTGGCTCTGGTAGCCGAAGCCGGAGGGTCGTTGAATGAAGAGCAGAGTCGATCGAGGAAGGTGAACCGGATCGAACGGTGGAATAGAAACGGTGTCTCAGCTCTCGGAGCGTTTCGTCGGGACCGATAAGGTCACGCTCGCGTGCTACCGCGGGACAACAAGCGTGATAACGTCGGCACAGAGAGATAGAGCGGAAAGGGGAGCTCGTCTGGCGCCTTGTTCCTCGCTAAAGTGACACGTCGCCTTGGCCAATAAAACGGCAGACGGTCGAAACCGAATCGGCAGCTGTTCACCCGGTGTTCGCCTGTCTCGTCGGCCCCTTTTGGCCCCCTTCGAGTTTAATTCTTGGGCGAGTAGGCGGCCCAGCGCGTCACGGCCGGATCCGCCCGCCCGGTGGAAAAGGAAAGGAAGTGCGCGTCGGTCAGTGAAATCGGTGAAAAGTGCGCGCCGACCGGGCACGATGACGCGAGGGTACTGATCGACCAACGGCAGCCAGAGGACCCGTCCAGGATGATGATGGCGCCGCAGGTCGTGGGTGTTCTGCTGAAGAAACCGGGACAGCAGAACCACCCACGTTTCCCACCCTTGAACCCCCAGGAGACGAAAATACGAGGTGAGTCCTGTTTCATAAGATAGGTACTAGTTTGTTTGGCCTCTGTGCTCTGATTATTTATCTTATCTCGCCGTGACTCGCTTCGTCTCGCGTCTAATTAGTACTCGAGGATGTCCTGTGCGATAGAGCGGAGAGGAAGTCGTTTTGTTCCAGACTCTCGCGTCTTATAATCATTTTTGGCGATGTGTTTAGAAGGGGAGAGTAAGGAACGTGAATATCGCAATTTTAATCTGTGCGGCTAGTAGATAATTGGAATAAAGCTTGTCGTCAAACCTCGTTGAGGTCAAATCCGTTGAAAGGCAGGCTTATTGTTGGAAAACAGTTGTTTCCACGGCGAGAGAGTCGCGGGGACGCTCCGCGAACGTAAACCAACCATTCACCGGCCACCTCGTCCCGATCCTCGTTACATTACCGATGTTATGATTCATTAGGTCGTGTTGTTACAACATCCATCTTATCAGGTCGTAACTCGAGGCGGCTTTGTGCAATGAAAGTGAACGTTCCAGCGCGTTCCCTGAAACGCTCGCGAGGGTTTCGCGCGCTCCTTCCGCCAGACGAATCCATTTTTCCGAATAACGCCGCCGAGGAAGTGAACGGGGCTGTTACCTCCATTGATTAACGGCTTATCAAGCCGTGATTTACTCCGATTCCCCTGGAAAGTGGATATCGATACTCGTGGGATATCGCGAGGTCCGCGCTGTACCATCGATAACGCGGGTCGTTCGACCGCGTGGCGTAGGTCGTGACCATTGGTACAGGTTACGTCTGCAAAGTTTCCATTCGAGATCTGTGCAATCGTCAGCTAAGAAGCTAGAAGAACTACGCTTGAAGCAGCACAGAAGTGTCGCGGGACTTGTAAAAAGATCGTCGACCGTTGGTCGCCGACTAAAAAGGCGTATCACGAAATTCCTGCGGTACCGCGGCGACCGGTGTGGTCAGCTTTTTCCGCGGCGAGGTGCACGGAAACTCGCAACCACTCCGTTTCGATCGGCAATTCGTGCTCCGTAATCCGGTATCTGGGCTACCGTGGTAACGGGATACTTTTACGCGGTTATCCACTCCGGGGAACATGAAAACGGGCTGTCTAGCGCGGCCTACGAGCCTCTCGAGTTCCTTTTTCCCAACACCTCCGAAGGTCCGCGATCGTAATGTCAGGGTTGACGACACCTGGGGAGGTTTCACCGCGAAACTTGTCACTTAATTGCCAGCGGAGCTCGGCAAAGCCTCCTGTCGCAATGCTCGCTCCGATTGCGAACAGATTCTCTCGCCGTCCAGCCGCGTGATTTTCGCGGGAAACAGTGAATCGAGTCATTCTCATTTCCAGGATTTCCTACGACTGAAATTATTTGCGCAACGATGACAAACGATGATGTTTGCCCCGGCTTTATCTAATCTGGAGCAGTCGATTTGAAGTGTCGATTACGTGGCAACATGAATGACACTTCGGCCCGAATGGAATCGCACGAAACGATGCCGATTGTTTTTAGAATTGTCGGCTGGTAGTGGTGAGAGTTTCTTAGGCGGCTTAATTGTGACTGACAAGTGGAGTGGCTGAATTCCATCGTTTACGGCAGGTCAAGAAACAGTAAAAGGAAAGCAGGTGAGCCTATTAACCGTGCTGCTCTTGACGCCGCTGCTGAATTTCTATCTGTGCAAGCGGTTATCGTCGACCCTTTCTCTTCTAACGGAAACCCCGTCGAACTCGTCCGATTTCCTGGCTTTTCCTTTGGAAATCCTGCCCCGCGCTTCCTGGAAACTGGGCACCCCTTATCGCCCCGAAGCCTCGAAGTTGGAAGCGAAATCGAACGCGACGTTTCGCGTTCTCCTCGTGGATTTTTACACGTTGGAAAGTGCTCGCCGTTCTCGGTGAAAAAATTCTATATCCCACAGATAAGATTGCGCGGCGACCGTGCTCTAGCCTCGCTCGGACTCCGCTCTCATTATCGAGCCGTGTCTTCGAGCGGTTTCCATCGCGAGGCTTAAGTTTTTTAGCGGGCCCGTAAAAAAATATCGCTGGAAGCTCCGACTTTCACGGGCGAAAGCTCGTCACTGGAAGGTGCCCACCCTAGAATGTCTCACGATCGCTCCAGTTCTTCCCTCGACGCAACAAATTTGACACTTAATCGTGCAGAAACAGTTAATCGAAGGGAAAGTCTCTCGGGGGTCGTCTCGCTAATTTTCCGCAGTTTCTTTGAATCGCGCAGGTTTTGTCGGAACCCCCAGGCGGGGCTGGTTCTGCGGGGACGCGAGAGGGGAGACGAAGGGGAGTCGAGGGGACCCGTTGTGTTTCATCTCCCGAACACTTTCTTTGATTTTCTTTTTAAGCTCTCGAGGGCCCCCCTATGGCCACGATTTTTCGCGAAACGCGAGTCGAGGCATAAAGGTGGTTTTTGTGGAGGGGCACCGCGTCCCCGTAAATAGCCAATGGGGCCCCTTAAAGGACCCCACGAGACACGCACGAGTGTCCGCAAATGGTGACACACGTTTCACACTTCGGCGTCCACATGCGCAACGGGGGGAACAGGATCTCTCGAGGTGTCGGCTGCTTTAACTCGATTTTTTAGCCTCAACGCCCTGGAACCTTGCCCGTAAATAAATTCCAGCGCGAAATATCCTCGACGAGCGGTCGAGGCGAAATAAATTTGCAACTGAATGGCGCGGCCTCTGGACGATAACAGTCGCGCCACTGACAAGGGACACGATTCGATGCTACGACCTGATTCGGAGCTACTGGCGTACGAAAATACAAACAAACCTCTGGTGGAGAAAAACAAGCCTGCGAACGAAAATCGTAGCGTTTTGGACCAGAGGACCTACGAACCTCTGGTGTCGCGGATTCGGAGCACTTGGGAGGCTAAAACGTTCGCTTCGGTATAAAGAAGATATATTTCAAGGAGAACGAGAGCATCGACTCGTACGCTCCTCATTCCCCCCTCGGTTAAAATGGAAATTCGTGTGTCTTTTAGCCGACTGTGTTGCATCGTAATTCCCGTTGCGTCGCGAGGACGCCGGGCCGTGTACGCCATTGAAATTTAGGTCAGAGCGTCGAATTAAGCACGGTTCACAAGTGCTATTGACGAAAACCCGCTGCGACCGGGGATTAAGATGTATACACGCAGATATAATGTCGGATCCCCCTCTACGCTCGGTCGAGTTTCTTCGACTGTCCGCGGAATCCTTTCACAATCGAGAATCCTCCTGAGAAGTTTGCCCTCTCGTGGCGGCAACGTTTACGGGAAGTAATCCTGTAAGCGGCCCTTGCCGAAGAAAAGGAAGCAGCAAGTACCTTGTCGCTCAAATCCGAACGCGATTGTGTCGTCTGACTACTTCTGCAGTAGATTCAGATTAGTCCACGTAATTCTCTAATCATATACCACTTCAGCTTCAAATTAACCCTCATCCGACCCTCGTGTCAATTTCACACAGTTTTCCAATAATAAATTATTCTGTCTATTATTTGGGATTCTTGTAAACAAGCAGTACGTCCTGCAGATCGTTTCATTTTACGCGAAAGTTGTGACGAATCTAAGATGTAAATGTTCACCCATCAATTTGAATAAGAAAATATCGAAAAATAACTGTTTACCTTGTCATTTCATCGATCTTACGTACCACTGTGTCAATTTGACACCGAGGGACAAATTCGGTTCGTGAAATGAGTAACAGATGCAACACAATAAATTCAATTAGACACATCATCACATGTTGCCCAAAATATCAACGTAAAAGAAGATTATATCAATGTAAATCGTACATAAGTGACTCGAGCTGCAAATTCATGCTCAAGTGTACTAAAATTCTTGAAACATGCCATTCTTCCATTTAATTTAAATTTAATCTAATTTAATATCTACGCGTACCTCCAGTTTTATGTAAACGTGGTTGCTAATGACTCAAATGGATTGGTGCAACCTTAAAAATAAAACGAAAAGAAAAGAATTTCCTATTTAGTCACTGGTTCGACATCCAGCGCCGATTAAGTCGGTGCACGTCGATAGGAAACGGCGGCTAAAAGGCGCAGAAGTGCCAAAAATAGTCTGATCGCCCCCGAGTGACATAACGGAGGTGAATTAATATTCCGCCGGTGTGCACGTGGCGCGTCTCTCGATGATCGATTCCTACACGCGTAATCGCGACGTGGGAGGAGCCTGGCGTAGAAGCTGTCGACTCTTGAGCAGGTAAAGAAGCAGAGATACGTAGAATCACGTGCGGTCGCGAAGGGGAAAAGGAAAAGGAGTTGGAGTGACGAGGTGTTTGGCGCGAGAGGAACGAATGCAAGTCGCGAGGAACGACATCGTGACTCGGGGTTCGTCGATCGAATCGAATCTCGGCCACGGAAGACACGCGGCTGTTCTGCCTTTCACTAAATGCCCGGCCGTCTTCTTTTACACGTATTCGGGATTCAAACGGTCGACCCGGTCGTGCCATTTACCATTCTAGGCTCTCTGTATCACCGAGCAGCGCTTCTTGTCGTATGTGGGTAGACAGGCGCAAGGGAACTATGGGATTAAGTCTCTTTCACGCGGGACGATTCGATCGGAATCGTTCTACGAACTTGTAGTAAATAAATCAGAGGTTTTCTCAGTGACGATCCCCTTTTATAATATTCAACTAACCTGCCCCACGAATATGAGGAAGTTAAATTTAATAAGGTAAAGAAAACACATTAAAAAAAGAAGTATTTCAGAATACAATTCTAACTTAATAATATTAAAAAAAATCGTGGCGACTCCCCAGGAAACAATTCGCGACCCACCGGATGGGAACCACTGTGATAGCTGTTTCGCGCTTTGTACAATTTAAATTTGAAGAGTTGCGCACTCGTGAAATTGGGATTGCGGGTTGTATTTCATTTTAAAGTTTTGCCTCCGTTTTGTAACGAGTTGTGGGCGTGAAGGGGGCTTAACTGTGAACACCGATTGAAAACGTTTGTTATTCGAGTGAAAACGGGGCCAGAGGAAACGGAACGATTCCCCTTCTGGCTCGATTCGTAGGTAAACAGGTGTTCCAGAAGGACGTGGGCGCCGTTCCGGTGGGCGACTTTAATAATTCACTTTCATCTGGTCGAGCCTACGTCGAGAGGAAGTTCGAGGCGAAGTGCGACTACTTTTGAAGGCGAACTGGATGCTGCGGAGCGATCTTGAAAGCGAACTGGACCATTCTAGCTCCTCGCGCTCCATCCCCCAACGAATCAAAACAGTTTGAAGAATAATTGAAAAATATTGGAAAACTACTCCAGTCAGGGGGCGATAATTAAAAGAGCAGGTTTGGCAAGGTTATCACTTGATCTCCTTCGACCAGTCTCCCCCAAGTAATTAAACTCACTCATCCACGACAGCCTGATGAAGTTTCAGTAATTAATCGAGCGCAGTTTCCCTGCGAAAGGCACAGCGGCGAGTAGAAAAGTGTTCCTTTCTCTGAACAAATGCCACTGACCGACTAGACATCCGAGAACCCATCGATCACGAGTCGGTCATCGGTTGTGTTGTTCGATCCTAAGCGAAGTGCATCGCTTCGGTGAAATCATCGCGCAGAAAGCTCGCGTTTCTGCGCTTATTCTTCGGCAATCTCCGCTCCGTCGATATCACAATTAGTCGATGAGAGGAGCTAATAATATTCACTTTCTAATTCCATAGCGGCAATGAACGGTAATTGTTCAATTTGTAACACTCGCTTTGTGTCTGATTTTCTGCAACCGTCCAGCTACGAAGAAATGTTACAGTTAAGCGCTAGAAAGCGCTGGAATAATCGAACGTACGAAGAGTTAGGTTGATCGAACTTACGGTAGCCTTCGCGAGGCTTATCAGTGTCAACTTCGCGGGTCGTTCGTCCAACGACTATTAATTATTCCCGACGTGCCGTTATCTAAATGGATTTTGCATAAAGTTCACTTATGCGCTCGTCGAACGCGACCGTGCACGCGATCCGAACAGAAATAGTAGCACAATGAAACGCAGAACACAACGGTATCTCGTTGTTCCGTGCTCCTTATCAAAGCCTCGCGTGATAAAGCATCCGGAATTATTCGACGTTCAACGCCCCGCTGGACCGAGTCTTCGGCAACTATGCTTCGCTACAGAGGAATGTAGGAAAGAAAAGATACGGACGATTTGGGAAGTCTTAAGATTAAGGTTTTCCTATACGCGACTGGAATTTCAAAACCGATTTTCTCGAAACTAAAGCGCAATATCAAAAAACTTTATTCCTTTTTCTCGACTTATTTACTTGTTATAAGTTGAAAAGAAACGGTAAGTTTTTTTAATATCACGCTTCATTTTCGAGAAAATCGAGTTTGAATTTCTTGACACAGGAAAACCTACCTTATGATTCAGAGGAAGGTTTATCCAGAATGGAGGGAAATTGCTGTAGAGATGCGGAGACAGGCAATCTTGTTGTTCGTTCTGTTGGTAGGTCATTTTCTCTGATAGTATCGACGAGTCGACCCCTTTAAGCCGGATTTCTAGGAGGTTGTGTCGCGCTTAGAACCGGGTTCTGGTCGCCTGGATTCGCAACCAGTCTTCGCGAGGGAAAAGCGGTTGTGAAAATGTCGTGAGCGCTGATCTACGTGATCCAGGATCCGCGATCGCGCGCTCCACGCTTCTTGCAGCCTCCTCGGTATCGAATCGCATTTTCTTTTACTGAGACACTCGATCGAGCGCGTTCCTTTGCCCAGCAAAGTTATACTTTCACTGTTCGTGCTGCTCTACGGTGCACCTTCCCGTTCTCCCTCGGTTTTTGTTACATAATTTTGGAACCGCGTTGCGAGTGGTTCTGTGTCAGTAGATCACGGTAATATGCGATCGACGAGCACGTTGCTGTTTAATAATCCTTAAACCTTAATCAGACACTCTAGCGATTTTGGAAGGTCGAAAGAAATCGAAGGAACTCGTGGTTCCTTTCAACGAGATTTCACTGCCATCAGAGTTCACAGTTAACAAATGCTCGCGATGCGTGTGCGAAGAATATATTCGACAAGGTTTTTGACTCGAGTTGCGCCAACGAGCCGAGTGGCCGAGGAGGGAATTGGAGAAACGAAAAGTTAACGATGCTCGTGCGCTGTGTTTCTCCCCTTTTCGTGGTTACGTAACTGCAGAGCTATGCTGCTATCGGGCGATTTCGTAGAGCCCGAGTCGAGTTGCATTAGCGAAGCAGGCTCCGGCGAAGTGGCGGAGCAAGGAATTCGAGGCGAAAAGCTCGTTAACTTTATCGGAATCGGGCCGAATGTAGGATACGGCTGAATTTCACCGGCTCGCGGTTCTTTATTCCGACCGGCTCGGATATCATATTTTACCGTAATCAGTTTTGCCGCGAACGGGACGGCGGGACTTTCTAAAAATGATTTGCATGCGGCAAAAATATTCCCCAAGACTCGTTACACCGTCGGGAGCGCGCGCGGGAATAGATTCGCGAAACTGTGACTCAGAAGTAGGGAACAGAAAGCAGGATACGGAGACACGACTCATCACTCTGTTAGCCGTTGAACAAAAGGCGTCGACTGGTTTTCTAAAGTCGATCGATAGGGGAATGGAAACCGGCAATCGTCACAGTTGTTTACCGTTCGAACCAGGAAAGTCATCATCGAAGGGAGAACTCGGAGGCGGAAAGCTGAAGAGCCACTTGGAATCGCACAGATACTTCGAAGAGACGCATTCGTCGAGATTACCGAGCACACTGGTGACAGATGAGTAAATGGCCAACGTTTCTGCCTGTGGAGCGTCACTTAGCGTCCGACATTCTTTTGCCCAAGGGTGTCAGAGGCTTTCCATGAGGCGTATCGCGGCTTTTTCACGACGATGCAACCGCAAGATTTTTTGCCCGCGCACGTGTTTCGCTCTCCCGTCCACAAATTAATTAGCGACAGCCGGGAGGGGGAGTAAGTCAGTCTCAAGTGGGTGTAATTAGACGCCCTCGCCTCTGTGTCGCGAGACGGGAAGGCGAGGAAGACGAAGAGGAGAAAAGAAAGCTCGCCCGCGATGAACGATGCCCCGGCGGAAAGAGAAAGCAACGCGTTTCAATAGAAAACCGTGTGTCTCGTTAAAATCTGGCCGGCTTCGCGTTTTCAGGAGACGCTTACCGCCGCTAACCGTCAAGCTAATCGCGCCGTCATTAATATTCAACGCGATCAAACAATAGTGGGATTATTTACCGATCTCGTGGAAACGAGCGTTCAGTTATTCGTGAAGCTTTCATGAAACTTTCATACACCATTTACCTTCTCGATTTGAAACGAAGCACAGGTTCTGTGGGTCCCAGATCGATCTAAAGGTGTCTCTTGCAATCTTGCACACGGTTTTATCTGAGCGCTACCACTCTGAATTCTCATATCCCCCAAGATCTGAAGCCTGTGTGCTTCAGAAAGCTTAGAACAACCGGCGATAATGTCCACTATCAGCGCTACTTTCTCGAGTGCGAAACCAGTGTGCTTCCCAGCCAGACTGTACCCCATCAAGCCTGGACACAGTAGCGCAGCTGATGTCCATTAATTCCTTTCTCTGGTTTCGTTCCGAGGTGCCCGTAACCCAGACTTTCTCACCTAGCGAGAGACTATTGAGCTAAACACTTGCTCGCAGCGGGATGACACATTCTTCCGCGATTATAGATGAATGCAAAGGTCGGCCGATAGCGCCAAGTCGACTGTACTCTATCGTAGTTGGAGTCACGATAGCGCAGCCGGTGGCCATTAATTCCGTTCTGGAGGACTCGGGGCTTTCTCGTCCAGCGGCGAATAATTCATCGAACTCGAGCTAGCGTCGCAATTAATAACGCTTAACGCGTTTCTCCGCGGCGTTGCTGGCTGCTCGAGCGGACTGTACCACGTCAAGATTGGGTTAACTATGTAGATGGGAAACATCTTGCATAGCGGGGCGTTGGTTCAATAATGATAGAGCAACCGCGATAACGGGACGGAGACAGAGGGCGGCGAGCTAACGAGACCACGGCGTTGCGTATAATCGCGGTGCCTGGGCCTGTGGAAACAGCTGATGAGAATAATACAGGGCGGACAGGAAATGGCCCTCTCCCTTCCCTCGCCCGTGCGCGCTTGCACGCGCGCCGCGACAGTGATAAAACGAGGCAACGGCCAGGCAAGTAGAACGGGTTACGAAATTCGTGCGGGGAGGCCTGCGGGCCAGAGAGAGACGGGCGAGCATCTGGCCAGAGGGGATTAATTAAAAATTCGATGGACAGAGCGGAGGGAATTGGCCGAGCAGACGTTCATGATGAACCAGGCCTCCGAAGCCCCGAGAACACGAAACAAGACCCCGCACACTGCCGGCTCCATCCATCAGTGAATTCACAGACACGTAGACCTCCCTCGACAGCTGAATTTCCCACGTCGCCACGCAATCCTCAACCACCGAACTGGATGACACGCCTCGAACGGATTAACGATAAATTACTTCCTCATTAGACGAAGCGTTAAAGGCCACCGACAGCCCGGAGTAGCGCCGCTGACAAATAGCAGCGATCCACTATTTCCTGGGCTACGGAAGATCGGCGAGGGCCCTGAAAAGGTTGAGAAATTGGGGGCGCAGGACACGGCCCCACCCTCCTAAATTACCAGCTCTTTGGTGGATGTTTCCAAACGAATCGAGGCGAGCTGAACAGGCGCACGGGACGGGTCGATAGAAAAATCAGACGTAGCGGAGAACAGCTGACTGGCACGTTTTCACGTGGCAAGGGAGAAGGACGGAAGGAGCGCGCCGGCTGGGTGTTTAAAGCCAGAGGAAATGCGACTGCAGGGCCCACGAAGAGGGAACCAGCCCGAATGCAGCGGTTTGGAAGGTGAAGCAAGACGCGCGAGGGGGGCCATTGAAGAAGACAGAGCGCGCGGAGGGAGATGGAGAACGACGATCAATGAGAAGGGATACCAAAGATCACGAACGGAGAGATACAAGGTAGATAGAGGTGTTGTGCGCTGTGGAGGGAAGAGGATGCAGACAGGTCGGGGCATTGCACCGCTCGCTGTGACCCAGTGTCCCTTACGGGCCTCGGCTGCCTCGTGGTTTGCTGTATTTCTTCATCTTCCGTGGCTTCTCCCGCCCTTAGCGGTGATAGATGCTGGCTGTACTTCGGGGGATTTAGGACACGTTCTGTGGTTCGTGCTTGGGTCCCAGGGCCGAGAGAAGTCGTTCTACTGTTCGGGGTATATCTCTGTATACCCTTTGTACACTGTCAGGTTGGATCTAGCGCTGGAATTAGCGAGGTTCTCCCAAGCGTTAGTTGACAGCCAGATAGAAGCAAAGGATGACGTCTGACTAGAGTGCAGCGCATTGGAAGAAACAACGGCGGCAAATGGAGCGGAAGAATCGACGCAGAAGCGATTTGTGTACATAGGTTTGCGGTTTCCGTGGCGACAGATACGGGCGCAGCTCGCAATGGTGTCGTATTCTTTCGTTTGATCGATATCCCTGGATTCTGAGGCGGTCTCAAGGACTCCCACGATTAGCTGAACGCTCTGGCGACCCAGATCCAGCGCGGTTATCTACCATTACCTGGGCAGACAGATTTCCAGCCGGGCAACGATTAATCCGCGGAAGCGCTGCTGCCTCGGGGAACATCTCGGGAGCGTCTGCTCGAGCGTGAAAATAAGCTGTGTAACGCTGAGGAGCGCATGGAAGACGCGGCGCGGCTAGCATTAGCCATCGAACGGCTGGCAACAATGCTGCGTTAGCAATTGCAATTTTTCTGATTAATGGCACGCTAGGCCGGGGCCGATGCTCGCCGACTGTATAACGAGCTTGGGCAGCTTTTTCTCTTCTATTTCCATTCACGATTCCTCGCTCTATCCACGCCCCGAGTGCACGTGCTCGTTATTTCAGCAAGGCTGCGCTCGAATCAGCCGCTACATTTTTTTGTGGGTTAACTAGCCAAGCATTCCGCTATGTTGAAAGATAAGTGGAACGACTGCACGGCCACCGTGCAAGATAGCGAACTTGTAATTCCGCAAGCTACACGAGCGTGGCGCCTTCTTTTCCGGGTTGTCCCGCCTCCTTTGGGTCCTCCACGAATAATCCAAACGAATTTCTATTTATCGCTTGACCCGCGGCGCCAGAGATTCTCTGGGAAACGCGGCCGGTCGCCTCGGTCATTTCACTACGATGAATATGTATGTGCGCCTACTGTTTCCGATTCGCCTTCTCGCTACGAAAACCTCGGTGCCGGGCATCGTGCGGGCAGAATGAAAAAGGGTGAACGATGCACGTGGAAGTAACTGACGGTTACAACGATCGGGCGAGTTAGAGTTTCTAGTCGGATGGACACGCTCGAAGGGATACAAAACGAAGTTACGGGAGCCATGGCGGCGTAATTGCTGGCCTGGGCGCGTTGGATCGACGTGATTGCACGATTGCATGCCGCTTTCCTTTTGCACGTTACGCCCCTGGTTTTGTCGCAACGCTCCACGGGCGGTATATCTCAGCTACATGCTCCTTTTGCGCGCTCTGTCGCCACTCGGATTTCAGTTTCTTTCCAGCGGTATTTTGGGTACAATAATCGCCTTGCTCCTTTGTGCTCCTTTGTCGATTGCCGCTGAAAGGATCCGGCCAGCCCTCGAGCAACGATCCACGGCGCTGGGTCGCGAGGAGCATGGTTGGCGACTCGATCCCTGGGATCATTAAGGGCCAGGTTGCACGCCGGCGCTGCTTAGCAGATTCGGTTAAAATTGTCGCGCGATTAGACACCCGGGCATGGTGGACCCCCAGGTCGATACTCGAGTAGACGAACGCAAGAGTTACCCGTGGAGTATGAAAGTTCAGGCACCAGCCGAGGAAGGGATCGGAGCGAGGAAGCGAGGGAGAGACGTTGCAGCCGACAGAAGCCTCCGAGATTCTCACAGATCCTCTCAGACATCCTGGTGGTGACGTCAAGCCGTCTGCAAGAGCAACACGAGTGACAAGAGCACACACGTGCAGCGGATTTTTCGACGCCAGAGACGGAGGGAGGTAGACCAGTTCTACGTGTGCTTCTGGTTTTCGAAAAGAAGAAGGAGGACGGAACCTCCGATCCCGGAGGTCTGTTTTGACAGTGGACACCGGGTAGGGGCTGAGACACTGACAGCCAGTAAATACTGTCAAGGAAAATGAAATGGGAAAACTTCGAGCATGTGTCGTTGCGTTATACTCTTTTAAACGAACCTCCGTTGCTCTTTCAGCAATCTATCAGTCTAAGATAAGAATAACTCGACGAAAGTCTACCAAAATTTAAGCATTCAATTGGCGGGGAATACAAATTGGACTCTGAAAGGCGCGTCGCTCGTGTTTCACAGCTATCGAAAGAGATTCCGTAGGATCTCCCCCTTTGTGGGGCGAAAAGAAACCGGGAAGTCACCGTGGGCGTGCATAGATTTGCCCGTTGGACCACTGGGGATGCTCACTGAAAGGCTAGAGGACAGATCCGCGCTGTCGCTCGCCCCACGGCCAGAGAGAGAGACCACGAAAGGGTTGACACAGCCCTGTCGAATCATCGAAACACGCCGCCCGTTCGTGGGGCGATAGTTCGGCAACAGCTGGCGACATACCGGCTCGTCACGTGACGATTATTATAGGGGCACCGCGCAGTTTGGATTACGAAACGCAAAAGGGTATTTTTTTTCTCTCCGATGAAAATATTAGACGGGTCTGGGTTATCTGGTGTTGCGACAGCTGTAGGCTGCTTGTTTTGGATGGAGGCCAGTGTTGATCGAAGATGTGGAATTAGGGAATCATTCTAATGGGCCTGTCCGCAGTGGCTGGCGGAGGGTACAGGCAGGAAACGATAACGGAAGCGACACGGAATTAGATTGCGGAGGTAGAATCGACCTGCAGATGCGGACTAAGAGAATTAGTAAGGTGTCTCGCAGAGTCTGAGCTGTCGGTGGATAAAAAGGCAGCCGGTTTTCACGGTTTGGCAAAGAGGATTAAACGCAAGTCCCATCATCCAATTGTCGCGTTCGACGATTCCCTCAAATGGACAGCCAATTTGTAGGGGCTTATTTTTCATCGTCGGGGTGTAACGGTCGCGATACGTCGCACCCTTCGGGGTCAATTAGGCGTCCTCGAGCTCCGGGGTATAATACCTGCATCGTATTACACCCCACGTGGAAGCCCTCGGTGAGAAAAGGTGCAACCGAGGCCTGCGGGGAATAATTGGATTTGCCTGGCGGACAGGACCCGCAAAATGGCACATTTCCGCGTCGATCTTCCGTTGGTGATGGAAGAAGATTTCCAGCTTCAAGAAAAGAAGGACGACGGCTCTTGCGTCGGACCGTTTCACAGTGGTTCTACTTAGTATACTACATGCTAGCTGGACAAAATTATTTTTTCGCGGGTTTCCGATTATATGGGGTTCAAATTGTTAGAAAACAAACCTGATTCGTATTACGGTTCATTATTTCACTAAAAATATCCATGAAATAAAACTATGACTAATTCAATAAAGGAAAAAGAACAAAACGATAGTATTAAATAATTATCAGTTATAACATTATGTCTATTTATATAATTTCTGAGTTTTGAAGTTTAAAACCCGGTTTTTGAAATGAGTTTTCTCTGCAAAACAGTGTTTTACTATATGTTCCACATCGTTCCACGCGACAAGGGTTGGATGTACAGAAAGTAGAGACTTTCTAGGTTTTTTTTAATCAAATGATCGATCTGCGAAAATTTGCAAAACTACGTTTCGTGAATTTTTTTCGGCAGGAGAGATTTTTAGTGACATAATAAACTGTGATACGAATCAGGTTTTCTCTAACAATTTGAACCCCATATAAACCCAAAGCCCCGAAAAAATAATTTTGTCCAGCTAGCATGTACCTAGTATACTCGAACCACTGTGGCGTTCACGCGGCGATTAATCTTGAAAGGAAAGAGTTACGAAGTCGTGGGTACCGCGGAGGGTTGGGCCCCGTTCGGTATCGAGGGATGAAATCGACGTAATGGCAGAGCAACCCTTTGACCAGATGGCCGTCACGAAGAATTCGACGACAATGTTATCTCGATCTGCTCTCTTTGTGGGGCCATGTTAGAGGAATTGAGTCGTCAGGGTGGCTGCCAGGAAGGGTAGTCGACCGGGAGATCACGTTGATAAAAGGGACATGAGGTCGATTCCATGGCTTCTATCTACTCGAGCCTGCTTTCGGTGATTTAACGGAGAACAGTGGACTGAAATATACAGGCTAATGTGTGCATGTATCTCTTCGCCAACCAAAATTGCAATTATGACGAGGCAGCGACTCGAGAACGTAGGCGCACAAAAGAGGGAGGGATAGAGAATCGCGAGGAGGCTCCCACTTGGAGAGGATTAAATTCCTTCGTCGAGCAGCTTCTCGTCCGAAGCAGAATGGACTGTCCGCACAATGGAAGGATAACAAATTAGTCGTCATTTCGGCTTGTACGGTGAAAAGGATTGCGCCACAAAGCGGTGGTTTGGCTTTCAGGAAAAAGCAAACAACAGGCAGCTACCCCATGTTTCGGTAAGTTCTCGTTCACGGGCGCGGAGGGAGAGAGTCAATAGGAAAGCATATTTCGGTCAGCGATTCTTGAGAGAAAAAGTAGGGTACGCGAGAGAAGGAACCGGTCTTCCACGACGGTGCCGCGGCGTTCTTTGCGATCCTCTCTCGTCCTTGGCTTCAATTCGATTTCCATCGGGCTCCGCGGTGTTTACACAGCGCCGCAGAGTTCCGGTGGGCAGGAAGGGCGGCCATTCCCGGGCGAAACACAGGGCGGGAAAGGGAGAGACGATGGGCAAAGAAAGGGTTGGAAAAGCGAATCAGGTTTGAACGGTGATCAGGCTCCAGGGCTCCTTTCCTAACTCCTCGCACGGGCGCAGAAGGAGCCGACGGGCAGAAAATCATAATCACCGACAAAAGGCCTCGATGGCACCATGGCGTGCAGCCACATGTAGACAAGGCGAGATCTCGCACCCCTTTCTCACGCGACACCTCATCGCGCGCTCCGAGGATCCATCTTCCCTCGCCGGGCCCCCAACGGACTAGCGCGAGATCGAGGATCTTCTTTCTCTTACTGGAAATCAAGGAGCAGCCGGATCTTCGAGTGTACTCTTAAGTGCTGGCATTAACTCATTCGTCCACTGGACTTTCTTCTTTATATTCAGTGTTTCACCTAGATCAGTTGACCGCAGAACTCTGACCAGTCGATCGACAGACTTTCTACCGGCGATCGGCAAGAAGCAGATCTGCCCTGCAGATCTGCCTGCGCGCTCGGCGCAACGCTCGCCGCGCTTATTGCCGCGCATTGTCATGCTAATGACGATCGCACGTCAGGAAACCACCCCGGGCAGCGATATTTTTGCCACTTTATTGCCGTAATTTCGTAACGGCGCACCGGGGTCGCCCGAGTTGGCCCGCGTACATGTGATTGCACGAAATTCGACTGGAATCGCAACCCTTTAACCGGGCTGCCCGGTCGCGCACACGGGAGAGCCGTGATTTATGGCGAGCTGGCATCAATTGTGTCGCAACTATGTGGCTACCCCTTTAACGCCGCTTTCGTCACTCCCTCCGGGTGCGCTCTATCTACCCCCGGGGGAGAGAAAGAGGATCGAGTCGAGCGTGGAACGAGCGATTCTACGGGTTACTTCCGTCTCCGGTGTGCAAGTTTGTTTTAGGGAGGCGGCCGTTCCTCTTCGCAACGCTTTGACAACTCACTTTGCACAGAACCGCCGCGCAGCTTTGCCGTATTTTCATACGGAACCTCTAACTTCCTCTGTGCTCTCACAGCCAAATCAGTTGTCGCTCCCTGCAACAGTCCTTTTCACACGGCGAGTGACAAAATGACCCCTCCATTACCGTTCAGCGTTGAGCACGCAATTAAATCCCCGGCCAGCCCAGGAAGTTCGATCGATCCCCAGCCAGTCGCTCGCAACGGTTGCTCTAATGATCGCGGTAATAGCCTCTAAACTGGCGATACGTATGCACGAAGGGAAAGAGAGAGAGAGAGAGAGAGGGGCAGAGAGGTGGAGCGGCGCACAGTGCGAAAGTCAGTTAATTTTAACCCCGCTGCGAGGCTGCAGCGGGCCGCTGTTTGTATGGAAATTTACCGGTCGGAAAATGACCGTGTCGAAAGGCTCGAAGAACGGGGGCTTCTTCGTTCGCTAGACGCGTTCTCGCTTTGCTTTCTTCCCAGCAATTTACTCCAGCAAATTATTGGGACCAGCGATCGCGTCGATGGAGTTCAAAGGGGGTTACCGCGACCGTTAAAAATGCGAGGGGTTACCACAGATTTTTGGCACTGCGGGAGAAAGTGCCTTTTCTTTCTCGGTCACCTGTTTGCTCCAGTTAGCCGGATTCTGTGTCCAATCGACCGCTCGTTCTCGCACCTATACAGTCTTTCAGGCACTGAATTTGAACTTCTTTCAGCAGCCTTGACTGTGTTGAGTCACTGCGTTTCTGGCGAGTTAATAACAGTTTAAGGGTACCTTTCCTCCCCGCTAACCATTAACGTTCTCAGGTAGGGGAACAATAAGCTTACTACTTCCTTAATTAGAGCCAAATAACCGCGAGTCGTTGCATAATCGACGGTGCTCCGCGCGCCACGTTTCAACGCACAAGTTCACATTCTCACAATCGAGCTTCTCCATAATTGATCCGCGAGCAGAGGGAGCAGAACCGTTTTGGTAGGCACGTGGAAAAATCGACGGGTGTCAAGTTTCGAATTATGTACCCGCATGTTCCACACCCCCATGGTTGGTCTGACCACGATGCCTCATGGTGAGCCTGCCATATATATTTTAACAGTGTATCGACGCTGGAAAATGGATCGTCCTCATTCTTCCCTGACAATGCTTTCTGTCACGCTGCGCTGTTAGGCAAGTTTGTGGTTCCCATTTTCCAATTCCGCGAGGATATTGGACACGCATCTGCCCTCTGGGCCTCCCACGACATCATTATCAGAATACTCCCCGAAATATTCTATGAAATCAGTTGTGTTGTAGGCGTCAGAGTATTTTCTCGAATGCGTCTCGCGTCGGATGAGTCAAAGTATTTTCCTCGATACTCCGACAGACGCTTTCTGTTCCCTGGGTCTCTGTCTCTATCAGTAATTGAACGTAGCGCAATTATCGCGGCCCCGTCGCACAGTCTCGAATCCTCCTCGTCCTTTGATCTCGCGCTTCATTTTTTCCCCGCCGCACTTTGTCCGGGAACGCGACCCGTGGGCGTCACGCGGGAGATAGCGTAAAGGGAGGAGGACGAGAAAGAGGAAGAAGAAAGCCGGGGGATAGCGAAGGCGTGAGTAACGGATACGAGAAGACAGAGGAAGCATTCATGGAACAGCGACACGTGTTTCCTCGCTCGATGCCTCCGCGATCCCTTCGCCCCTTGTTCGCGCTGGCGCGCCACGAAACACGTCTAATTGAACGGGAAATTTCCTCGCAAACGAACCGGGAAACTCGCAAACGGGATTAGCATCGTGGGAGAGCCAAGTTTTCCCGCGGAACCGTACCAATTCCTCCGTACTCTTCCCCCGAGTTCTTCTCCGCCGACGCGCAATCCGAAGTTTCGCACGTTGCCCCGAGGAAACGGCATTTCAATTACCATTTAAAGTTAATTATCGGCTCCGCCGGTGTTCCGTGGGTACACGGAACGTCTATCAAGCCGGGGCACATCGGGCGAGGCGAATTAGATAGAAGCTAAACGTCCCACGAGCGATGAGGCGGGTTACTTGGAAACCGAGGGCAGGACTTCCATTGCGGGCGCAACTCGCAGACGCGATTAATTGCCGTTATCTATATATACCGCGAATTTTTATCGCGCGTCCGAGAAAGGAGGGCCGTGAATAGAAGATGACTCACGGTAAACATTCAGCTACCCTTCTTCAGGCGGGGACGTGTCGGGGATTCAGAAACGTCGCTTGAAAGTGAAGAAAATGACGTGGCGGGAAGAAAGGAGCCAGCACACAGCGTGTACACACACACGCACTTATCTAGGAGGGGAGAAATGGGAGAAGGCGGCTCATCGATTTCAGTGTCCCTCCAGCCGAACAAATTTCCTGGTGGAAAAAAACCCGCAGCTTTCCCTCGAAGTGGATCGATGGACCACGACCATCTACGTTCTACTGGAACCTGACAGATCGCACGACGATGACTGGCTGGGGCGACGAATTAGCAAATGTCCACGTGCGAATCGGTGAATTTATGAAGATCCTGGGATTCCAGGATGAGGAACGGTGGCAAAGAAAGCACAACGGTCGATCCTCGCGCGGATAGAGAGATGATCGACGATGTTCGATGACAAAAGAATAGACCAGCATCCCCGTAGACGACAAAGGGCACACGAAGCGGTGACAATGCTTCTGTTTACCCTGGAAATTATCACGAACCGTTCGAAGGGTCCCGGGAAGAATGATTCCGCAGGATTTGCAGCGTCAGACACACCCAGACCGCCATTCGATCGCTATTAGACTGCTCCTTCCTTGGGAAGCAGCCTTGTTTCCTCGTCGAGTGTCCTCGACGCTGCACTTGGAGGTTCGTTATTTGATCGATAACGGGGTGGATATACTTTTTCCTCCGCGCAAGGGTGGTACCGTTGTTTGTTATCGTTTAGAAGGAACGCGTACGGCTCGAGCGTGCTTACCTCGGAGCAAGAACCATCTATCTTGCTGCACAGACGACATCTGTCAAGTCCTGTTCCTACGCTTTTTCTCTCAGATTCAACTTTCCCGGCTCGCACGAACGCCCGGACCACTCTCGTCTCGAGTCCTCTCGGGCCTCGAGTCGAGACTCGAGAGGGCTTTTCTTTTCCTCCCGATCGATCGTGCGACCAGCCGATTCGCTCCTCTTTTTTTTTCGCCATCTCTCTCGCCTCCTTTCCTCCTCTTCGAGCACAATTCGAGTGCATTATGCCGGCGAAACAATGGCACAAAGGTCCTGCAGGGCTCACGTGCGGGGCAGGATCCAGGCGAACAGCTGGCGCGAAATTTTGCTGGAATTTTTACAGTATCTGTCGCCGAGAATTCGTTAAAACACTGGGCAGCTGGCGCGAGGAGAGTTGGCGTGCGTGCTGCTGCCTTTTCGTTCTTTCATACTGATACTTGAACGCTCCCAAGCATTTCTAATTTTAACTTCGTAGTTGTGGAACACTCTTTCGCAGAAATTGCATGGAATATTCTCACAGGTCTGCGAGAATACTTATTTCGCGACTGCGTTTCAAAGCGGAGAGTAGGTTGACCCTATTCCTTCACGGGCATGTTTTACGCGGAATACTTGTTTAATCCCCGTTCGATAGGTTTGCCGCGACTTCTCTCCGTCGATTGTCACTCCCGATTGTTCCCCTTTGCCTTCATTGTCGAGTCTCCACGAGCTTGCGAACAATGGCCTTTGTCAGTGGTCGCACAATCCTCGGCTGTTTATCGAAGAATTTTCCGGTTGGAAAACATTTCACGGATCGATCGATAAAAAAATAATAACGGCGCGCTGGTCGGGGGGGAGGGGGTCGGATGGAAAGTGGAAAGAAAGCGTCGGGGAGGAAACGCGCATGGTGAGCGTTGATGATGCAAGGTGTCTCACGGAAGGAAGCGCGGGAAGCCGGGAGGAGCGAGGAAATAAAAGAATTACATAAACCCTCGTTCCGCAGAGTGTCGCCGTACGTGCGAGGGATACGCGGATAGGGGATGAGAAACGGGATGATAATAAATGACTCGAAGACGAACGCGCGATTCACGTGCGAAGATTGATGACACTGAAGAAGGGGATGCTCGGCCAGCTCTGCGCCCTTCCCCGCATACATATTTTAATCCCTCAAATCACTGGAAGAGGATTATTCCTTCCAACTCCCTGTGCAACTCAAAAACTCGAGGTACAAGATATTAGAATCGAACTAGACGCGTCTTGAAATAATTCTCCAGCATCTTGCTATCTTAATGAATGCCGAAGCATATCCTCCATACATATTGATATTGAGGAGTATGAAAATATTTATTTATTTATTTGACGGGACTATAATAAATAAATAACAAAATATGATCTTCTTAGCATATCAATTTGTTCCCTTTTATAAAAAATAAGATCGAGGAGAATATAAGCGCAATTGATCTATATTTAGGGGTATAATTTCCAGTGTACACGATGATTATAATTTCTTTTTTAGCTTTCAAGTCCCACCCTAATCATAATCTGCACGTGTTTACGGTCAGTGAGAACGTCCCTCTGCCACTAAAAACGGCCGAAACCTCCCGCTTGGACAGTTTCATTCACAAGCAGGACGATTTATTCCCAAACACGGATTCATTTCAGTCGTTACGTCGGTCAGAGATGGTGAGCGGTGAAAATCGCAGAGAACTGGGAAAACGCCCCGTGGCAGAGGCAGAAAGGACAGCCGTCCCCAACTGGGAGGTGGAAACGATCTTTCCAGGCGATCGGATTCTCCTGCAAGGAGCCTGCTCCCCTACTCTTTTTGACTTTTCTCCACGACGGGCTCTATTGTGCTTGAAAAGTCAGGAACCTACCGTTGGCGTTCGACTCGTGTCGCCGTGGAGTCGATTCGCCCGCGGGGAGGATTGTGAAGGAAAGCCTAATAACCCCGGCGAAAAAGCGCGGGCATTCGTTACGGGATGGGAGTCGTTGCTGGTCGAGAGGGTTGAGGATCGCGTGGTGACTTGCCTCTGATTTCCACGGCACGAAGCCTTGCCGCAAACACGGCGCGAGCAAAAAATGCTCCCCGGTAAGCGTTGCTAACGGGTTCGCCGTGTAATTACTACTAACGAACCGTTTGTTTCGCCCGACGAGAGGCGCTGCGACTTCGCAGGTGTGCCTCGAGCGTCGAAGTGCCCGGCGCCAAACCGCGAGGATCGCATAACGCATCGGAAATCGTTGCAAGCGTTGCTTTGTCACGGTTGGCAAAAACCGAGGATCACTGCTCGTTAATGGCGAACAGTAACACAATCCCGTTCGTTCGGAGCGGGAGATCCATGAAGCTTCTTGGCAGCACCGTTGGGGAGCGCAGTTTAACGAAAGCTACCTTGACGATGAACTGTAGCAGGCACCGGTGACGCGGATTTCGTGCACCAGAAAGCCCCAACGGCGCGTTCACGGTAACGGTGACCGTGTTTCCAGCAGTGTTCCTCGCGTTTTATGTTTCGTCGGCTGGCTCGACTCGCATGACGACTACCAATGCGTTCCCACCTCCGCTTCCTGGTTCCTCGGCGGAGCTTCCGGTCTCGTGACAGCCCGTCCTGGTCCACCGCTCGTTCCGTGTCTCGTCACGTTACGGGTTTGTCACTTTCACGTCGCATTTCACCTCCGCGGGACGCGGTGCAGATTTCCTTCCTTGTACGCCACCGCGTTCCAACTAGAAACCGTCGAGGGCCTCAAGCGACCTCGGTCTAAAGTCGAGGATCAGAATGCAAAAAAAGTGCATCTAAAAGCAAGGGGAGACGTTCTCGCTGCATCGTGCGCGTTAGTCGAGGAGTCCCGATTAGGGCCCCAGCCGGGACAAAGGGGCGTTGATGCATCGAAAAAAAAAAAAAAAGAAGAAGCAGGAGCCTGGGAGGAAGAGGACTGCGTGGAAAATCGAGGGTGTTCCCCGCTGATGATCCTGGCGAATAAATAATTCATGGTGCCCGCGAGAGGCACGACAGCCGTGAAGAAAAAACGGCTGATGGGGGTTCCTGTTTGACCAGGATGACGCGCCCGGGACTGACAGGAGGCAGATCAGCGTGAAGGAACGAGGTGAAAAATGGAGAGAACTGTTAAGCTGGATTTTCGGTGTTGACCGAGGCAACGGAACAACGGAACTCGGGACTCTTTTTACCCGTCCTTCAGCAGTGATCTTCGTGGGATCGATGGGGGTTTCTTTTTCTGAAGCATCGCCACGGCGAAGCTAGCATCCTTAGGTGTTTATCGGATTTTTGGGATCGATACTGGCTTTTAATAGACCTGGCTGACATTAGAGATGAGCCCTCGTTGCAGAAGATGCTCCACGTGTATCAGGTAACGCCTACGAGGAGACGTGCGCCACGGGAGAGATGTTGGAGAGATATGAGGTGTAAGGTTCTAGTGTCTAATGGCAGTGGATTTGGACGAGAAAGGGTTAACGGTATAAATTTCAGACTAGGCCGAGGAAAGAGTCACCGGGTATACGCGACAGCTGTGCGTTATCCTAGGATCTGAGGAAATAAACGGTTTCCTGAGTGAAACGTGCCACTGCGGTGTGTGGGCCAGACACGGGGGCCAGGCAACCATGCGACGAGTCGCGTTTAAGCTTCTTCCACGCAGGACAGGCCGATACTCGAACCTCCTCTGCTCGTTCATAAATATTCATGCACTTCCGTAATAAAAATTCGTGAATGGACGAAGGGATTGTCCTTGGACAGGCGGGCGGGAGGAAGAGCGCATGGTTACCGTCGCTTTTGCCTTTCTGTACTTGGCATCAACGGTGAGACTGCCCGAAGCTTCACTCCTTCTAAATATTCTTTAAATCATTCTTATGAGCCTTCAATGATATTAGAATTAATTTAAGGCTGGTGGTGATTACCGATTTTATTGCCTTAGTAGCTGTGTCACATATTCCGTATCACGTATCTACTCCATCGGTCGCAAACCGGTGCCAATGAAGCGCTGGATTCGCGAGTATCGAGGACTCTGCGTTTCAGAAAATCGGGTCACATACTTGTGTCACGTATTGCCGGCTCTCGAGACGAGGAACTTTCAGATCGGCAGGATGCGGGTATAGAGGATCGGTTTATTTATGGGGCGTTCACACGAATGCCTCGCGTACGACTCCTCGGGCTTAATGGACCGTGAGAGAGCGGATGGTGCCTCTCCTTCGGGATTCTTTGGCTCCAGACGCGTTTCGTGCCATTTAGATCGTACAGCCGAAGGGAAGTATACACTTTCCTGGGGTCATGGACTCCCAACACGAGCTTCCTCGACCAGAAAATACGATTTAGCGGCTTACACTCCAAACAGATGTTCAGTCGTCCCAGAGTTGAATAGACTGGCTAGACTACTAGTATTCTGCAGAATACTTGCAAATTGTCATCTATGCCAACGAAGGGAGCCTTTTATTGCTCGGGGAACGAAAACGAGTAATGAGATATAAAATAGAATAGTGGTAAAAACCCCACGTTCCACTTAAAAGTCCCAGGCAATTTTCAAACACTCCAGTCGATTGGCAAAAACTGAATTCCAAGTGCATACTTGCTACGCTCCGTTACCTTGCAACATCAAAAGTGCAGTGTTTAATTGAGCCGTCAAGCTACAGTGAGTCGACCCACGTTTCAAATTCGCAGGCCGCAAGTAGACTCTCCTGACCAACAGTACACCCAACAGTCGAAAAATTCGAGCGTACGAAACAGCTCCAAGCGTTCATCCTATATAATTGACGGTGCGATTAACGTAGCTGACTGGCGCCGAAAAAATTGATGCCTGTTTCACGGGGCGTAATGATGAATCACGTGTTTCGTAATCCTCTCCGCGGAAAATCTCACGAAGCGTCATTCGTAGTTGCCTACGACGAGCCTGAAGCCTGACCCTGAAGCTCTCGTGATTCACCGTTGCAAAAATGCTGCGTGCCAAGTGGTTCGGAACTGGCGGTGAAAACAGATTAGAAGAATCGCTTGCGGAGAGGCACGCTCCGATCTTCTCGCTGTAGAGAAGCTTTCGTTTTTCGCGTGGGAAGATCGCGAAATCCGCGCCGCTTTTCCATTACCTCTAGCTGGCAGAGTCGATGAGATTCGCGACACTTTCACGATAATGGCGCGTCCAGAGACGAAAGGAGCGAAACAAAGAGACGGAAGGAGCAGGGGGATTACGGACAATTGCAGACGGTTTTTTACGAGCTGTCACGTAAGTCACGATCGACTTGTTTCGCTCGCGTGTCACCGAGCTAGCTGCATATTACTTGCGCGCGGGTAATTCATGCAGGCGTCGCGTGTGCCGATTTCCGCAGGCCCGGGGATCGACGGAGCCGGGGGAGAACGAGTGCAGAGGATTTGCTTTGCGATTTTTAATACGCGCTTTCTTGGTGCAGTTGGAGGACATTCGATGCACGGCGGATGAGAGGCTGAATGAAGTTAATGATACGTCCCTTCCACTGTCGCGCGAGTTATACGGCTGTTGAAAGCAGCCTTTTGTCGTTCTATCGAGCACACGCGCGCTCGATTCGTGCAAGCGACGCCCGTCTTCGCGCGACGTGTTTCTTCATCTCGGAGATTCAGAATCTCCGAGCGCACTTTCGATTCCTCCACGGCTATGGGAACGTTGAATCGTAATTAACACCTGCAAGCTAGTGACGAAATCGGAGCTGGAAGTTTTCCTTCCAAGCGCAAAGCCCACTGTGAGCAACGGTAGAGCTAGAACATCAGCTGTCATCTTCATAGAAAACGCCTTCCATTAATAAACTTCCAGAATGAAATTGAGGAACGACAGTTCCAATGGTCCAGTAACAGTTCCAGTTCAAATCGTCCCCTATTAAAAAATCGAAGAGACGCCTCGAAAATGCCAGAGTTAAATACCTTCGTTTGCTATGGAAACGATAAACCCTCAGTGACTAACGCTCCACACGCCGCTGGCTATTGACCCGTACAACTCGAGCCTGATTATGTCCCGAAAATGCCGTGAAGAGTGAAATAGCTTGCCATTGAAGGTGTCCCCGCGACTCTATCTTTAGCCCACGCGATCGATGCGAATATGGAAATGATCGTGGCTATTCGCAGGCCATCAGCTGGTTTCCGTGGAAACCAGGTGGGGGCGTGTGTCGTAGGTCGTTCCTCGCCGAGCACGCGGCCCACGGCGCCCATCTGCGTGGACGAGCGTGTGGCAGGGGCACGGGTGAAGGACCCCGTGGCAGTAGCTCTACGCCAATTCGCTGCTATCGAGCCCAGGAATCCGAGGAATCCGGTCGATCGCGTCCTTACGATAGCCGCGCGCCAGCCGCACCGACGTCCTTCCAGGCATTGATAAGGAATTCCTCGGGGCTGCGGTTAATGGACGTGCTTAACGGCCACTCGTTCCACTCGCTTTGTATGCGTCCCAGTGGCTCTCGTTGGCTCGTGCTCGATATAATAGTCGAGATAACAAGGCTCTGTTGCGCAACAGGCCTCGAGGGGTGTCGAGGATTCCGGCGGGCACCAGCTCGTTTCCACGGATTAATTCTATTCGCCTCGCTCGCAGGATGATAGGTATCAGAACCGCCGCGTAGAGACGAGCGCGGAGGTTCGTTACGGGTGGCGTAAAATCGAAGGAGGCCGACGACAAGCGCCCTCGAGGTGCAGCCGGGATCCCAGTGTCTATTTCCACGTTTAGGGCCCGGCGAAAATAGCCACGAATGCCCGGCGTGGGCGTGTTTAGGTGACGTTTCCAGCGGTAATTGCTGTGGCGAATCGAGACGGGCCGAAGGGAGACCACAGGACGTCCGTGATAGCGTTGACGGCCATACTCACTCCTACGCCGGCTCGCTCGAATGACGTCAATTTCACGACCGCCGCCCAGGCTTTATCCACTTTCGTTCGTGTGGAAACGAGAATCCCTAAGCTTATTATTAAACTCGTTATTGGATCTCCGTAGTTGCGAGCGGAATGAAAGCCGTGGGCATTGGTCGCGTGCGCAAATGTCAAATGATTCGGTGACACGTGAATCGGGGCGGGCGAGGCGACCCGGTACGCGCTGATGAATTATACACGGTCGCCGGTTGGGGGCTGGTTTTTAATTAAACGCGAGCGACGGTAAAGGTCACCGCGTATCCTCAATTGCCGCGGGAGGGACGATCAATATTGAACGAGTTGCCCAGGTCTGATTGATCCTCATTGGAGCCCCAATTTTTTCTTCCGTTTCAGGCGAGCTGCACGTGGAGGACCTAGGCGAGAGGCGGGTCGTTTCCATCAGGATGGGATGGCTGTGGGTCGAGGGTACTCCGATGAGGCTGCCGCTGAGGGCGTTGAACCTGCGACAGGCAGCACCCAGCCACTGTCAACCTCACGCGCTGGCACTTGGTTTCACGCTGAGCAACTCGCAGGACCACGCACTCGCCACTTTCTGGGTAATTCGGTGTTTTTAACTCGCTACCTTAACTGGTTCCGCCGTTAGCTCAGTTAGCTCGACCGCCCTAGTTAACAGAAATTGCAAAGGGCCAGAAGTCGGAGTCTGCGACGAGGAGGAAGTCGAAAACGGTGGTGGGATAGACCGGGCAGAATAATTCGTTGCAACACGCGATGTAATTGCATGTAAATGGCCCTTATCTCCGGCACGATCCGTTTCCTTGCCCGTAAACACTTTCTCGCGCCTAGCAAGCTCCCGTTTTGCTAAACGCCGCAACTTCTAATTACGGTCCGCCAGCGTCGCCATTCGATTTCTACTCTCGTTATACAATCCCGCGGCCATGCCTCGGAGCCGGTCGATACCGATTCCCTAGACTTGGCCAAAAATTTCTGTTCGCCTGACTTTCTCCTCGCTTTGCATAACGAGTATCCAGCGATCCGTCGGGCTGGCGAATCGCGCCACTCCCCTCCCCCGAATCTCCGCGCAAGGAGATCAGATCGGGGATCTCGAGGATCCGGCGGCTTCGGCCGAAAGATCGCGAATAAGATGGTGGGAAGATTCGCGAAGGACGCCGGGCGAGATAAGGACGAGAAACGCGGGGGCGGCTGCGGGATTACGTAAGCCCGCGTTCGCCCGAGCCGGGGATGGTAAATAAGGTCAGTGGGCAAGGTCAAAATCCGCGGTCCCGACGACAAACGGACGCGTGGGAGACGGCTGAGCCATTCTCCCATGACCCGGCATTGTCAAGGAGTCCCACCATCCTCCTTTTCCTGGCGAACGAGTTCCTTTGGCTCCGTTGGCTTAGTCACTCAAAGGATATACCCCCGATCATCTCGTAACATCTCGATTCAACGGCGCCTGAGTCACTTTGCTCGAGTCTCGTTCGCGGGGGAGGGCACGTCAGGGACAAAAGAGTTATTTTCTGATAGCGACGACGTCCACTCGCTGGAGACCTTTTCTTATCTGAGGGAATATTGAACTTGCACGGATCTCCTCGGAGCCTTGGGTCTATGTCTCAAGTCTCCCGATGATATTCCAGTACTTATCCTACTAACGTAAGAATGTTTCTGCTTATACAGGCGGACACGGAGCCGATCTACTGGTCGTGGGTCAGAGCGATCGCAGCGGAGCTGGTGAGGCAGACACCGTTTCGGGCGCAGCGTTGTTTGAACTTCCTCGAGATCCTGACCATCTGTCCCAGAGGGCCAGTCCCGCTGCCGGACAGTCCCACGGAGTCGAGGAGACGGTCTCGAAGCGAGTTGCGCTGCTGGCCGAGTGATTCCCTCTCGGAGAATGCCACCAGGGGCACCACGTTGCTGGAAGACTCTAGGAGGAGAGCGAGGAGCGAGCTACGGGGTTGGTCGAGCAGCAACTCGAGCGACGAGGATCTCCTCGGCGAGTTTCGCAGCATACCGGCGATAATAACGAAGGATCAGCCGGTGACCAGGACCTGGGGCTGCAGCGAAAGCAGCGAGGGCAGCGACGACAGCCTGCCCTGGAGCGGCGTGTGTCGCTCCAGCGTCGATTCCGTGGACTCAGCGGTGTCCCTTCCCGAGCCTGAGACCAGGGAGCAAAGAATACAGAGGTACAAAGAAGCAAGGAGGCGGGAGAACGAGGCTAGAAGCAGAAGGGTCCTGGAGGAGGACGCCAGGAGGCGAAAGGCCAGAGCGGAGGAGAACAACAACGACATCCTCAAGACGTACGGCTCCAACAGATCCAGAAGCAGAATCTACTCTGGGAACGACAACGACGAGTTCCGTCTGACGTCGCCGAAGAAGGACGACACCGACGCGTCCAGGCTGAGGAACGAGAAGAACGTGGTGAGCAGGCTGCCGCCAGTTAAGCCCAGCGAGCCTTCCACCGTGAGGTTCGAGGAGGATCATCGCAACGAGGAGGATAGGCGAAACAACAACAGCCCCAAGGCTGGTAACGCGAATCCAGGGATACTCAGAACGGACTTGAGCGAAAGGAGGAGCAGAGCCAGGGAGAGAAGGAGCGTCCGTGAGAAGGGACAGCTGCTGGACAGAGCACAGTTGCTACCGACGCAGCAACCCGCGAGCAGCGCGGTCGAGACGCTTCAGGAACGCAAGGAACGCCTGGCCCAGTTGTCGTCCAGGATTCCAGTGCCCCGTCAACTGTCGCAGGCCCTGGCCAAGCCTCTGGAGAATTCCAACTCCACGATTCTACCGAGGTGCTCGACCTCGCTGTCGGTCTTAACAGAACCCCCGTGCGAGGAGGACGTGGCCAGGCTCCTCGAGCGATGTCAGAGGGTGGACCACTACGTTCCAGTGCGGGAGAAGCTGACGCTGTTCGAGTCCCTCTCGAGGCTAGGCGGTCGGCTGGCCAGGAGCACGGAGGACCTCGGCCGAGCGTCCTCGAAACCCAGTCCCAGGGGGAAGCAACGCGCCAGGTCACTACACGATCTTAACCGAGGAGCCAGGGCTGTCCCCGTCAGGGAGATGTGTCGCTTCTTCGAGGGTGACGTCGAGCAGGATTCGAGCCACAAGGCAGCCTCCCTCGCCAAGACGAGGTTCAGCGAACCCTTAACGCCCACGAGGACCACGTGGAAGGACTCAGTGAGTTCGAAGGGCAGCGAAGCGCCCTGCGTCAGATCGTCGACGAGGAAGAAACACTACTTCAAGTAGTCGCGCGATATTTCTCTGATACTTTGCCCCGTGCACCCTGGACCACTGGTTACGTCCACCTCGGGCATGTAGTCACCAGATCTTTCAACTTTTGGCCCGCTGAGAAATTCCTATGCATTCGAAAGCAGGACTTTCCAAATCTCCAGGCGAGCTCAGACTCACCAGGGTGCTGCGAGAAAGTATCAGACGTTGGAATATTGAATTAAGAGGTCGTCCGGGAACGTACCGCGCCGGACGCGATCCAGAGGGATCACAGACAGGCTTGGCACTGAACGATCAACGTTTATCGAGCAGTTTAGACGCGAATATCCCGCTCTCTTGGCCGCGATGAATCGTCACACTCGTGTCGGGAGAAAGTCGCTGCCCGGAGCAGCTCGTTTTTTTGCCCTCCAGGATTCGAACTGTGCTCGATTCTCGGCGCGACACCGGCCGCCGATCGACCGTTCAATATTTCTGGGTGGCACGAGCCTCGGCGAAGCTCGTCGAGGGGCGGAATCAAGGATCGAGCACCGAGGATCGCCGAGGAACGCTTCCTCGTTGATGTTAGCCTGTACGTGTTCGTTATTTATTAGGCCCGCCCCGTTTTCGTAGAAAATTCTCCACGCCTCGGCGAGAAGCGAATCTGTAAACGTGATCCGAGCGAGTGTGTTGGATCGAGAGACGGAGAGAGACCATAGGCCGGAAGATGAAGAGAAAGAGAGAAGGGGAATCGGAGAAACCGGTAATTTCCATTCACCAACCTATCACCGCGATATTGAACACCTGTCCGATGCAAGTCGAACACTTCTCGATCCTCTCTACCCTTCCGCTTTCCGTTCTTCGATCGCCTTCTTCGCGATTTCCGTTCTCCTCGTCGTAGTCGATCGTACCAAAAGAAATTTAGAAATAAATGGATGACCGAGGAGCCACGAGATGCAAGCCCAGCAAAGACAAACTGGAGGAACTTGGAACATCATCTATTAAGTCACAAATTTCAGTTCATTCCTGTAAATATGTTGTAAGTATCGTCTAGCAGTCTGAAAACCACAGAACCGGCTTGGACTTGCATCGGCGATCGTTAATTTCGTAAGTGAAGGGACTAATTGCACTTTAACTCGAGTTTAATTGACCGATTGTCGCGCAAACAACGGTCACCATTGTAACTATTTGAAAAACGAAGGACGGGGGAACGCGAGTTGTTACCGGTTGAATTTCGAGCATCCGTTTCGATGATCGGCGCGCGAACTGGCGTCGACTTCCGGTCGCCTCCAATCGGGCCGATTATTTCCGTTCCTGTTTCTCCCCGGCTCTCACGTTTCTCTTTTTCTCTTGGGGGTTCAATTGGGTCGCGCGAGCGGCCCTTGAACCGTGCGGCTCGTAACTTCGTGACGGTTTGCACGAACCAATCGCGGGGAAACTAACCGCGAACGGAGATGGCGAACGATGACGAGGAGTTTTCGAAAATGGAGTGTTGAGTTTTTGTTGCGGACGTTGGGTCGTTGAAGGTTTATTGGGATGAATTAGTGCTAATCAACGAAGTGCCAAAAATGTTACGTTTCTCGCGAAGAAAAAGATGAAAGTGTATAAAAAAAGGGTAATTAATAGATTTTGTATATACTTGTTTGTTTTAGGGTAAATTAATCGAGCGAAGAAATGAATAATTACCTGTTTCGTGTCTCCGTTGAGACCCGCGCGACGGTTATTTATTACACGTGTATAAAATGCGTTATCGATAGTTGCGTTATGTTGATTCAGCGAAAATCAATCGATTTCTCGGCCGAGTAGTCGGAAGTTATCCCGGCGTTCCCCAGGGAACCGCGAAAGACCACGATTTTGTACAGTAAATTGAATTTAATTTAGTTTCAAGTCGCCAATCAAAGATCAACCCTTTATTTTCGTATTTAAAAAAGGGATCTATATATATACACACACACACACATATATATATATATATACACGTATGCATATAGAGATTGTGTACGATTGTGTGACAATGTACGACTTGCGATTCGGTGTGCTTTTGTGTATAAAATCGTAAACTGACGAAAGTATAATGGAAAACTATGTATGACTAATGGGAAGAGTTATTTAAACGACGGCGGAACGATCGAGCCTTGGTGAAATTATCTTGGATCACTATTAGAAACCACGAAACCGAAATTTCTAGTTTATCAGCTAGTTAATTTGACGAAATCATTCTCGTGCATAACAACCGACTCCGATATTAAACAAAATAACTCAGCTTCCATTTCCAGATACGCAAAAATACTTCAATGAAAAGCACACAGTGTATTATATAAAACAGACATGGAGAAAAGAAACTGTTGCCGGTTTAGAGATTTGAGAAAAGATCCCCCAGCAGCAAGGCTCGATCGCGACGCCGATGAAAGCCGACGACCGTGCGCGGGGCTAGTTGCGAGAACAACCCCTTGCGCTCGGCGCTTCTTATCTCGGAGGCTCGCCCGGTGAAGGAGAAACGGCGCTGTGTGTCCGTTCACGGCCGCTCGTCTGTAAAAACGAGGTAATTCCGAGTGGTCTGACGAGCGAACGTGAGAAGTCATAGGTCCGAGCGCAAGGGCAGAGGGGGGCGCCCTCGTGTTGCCAGAAAAAATGGAAAAACTCGAGGGCAGACGTTGTTCTGCGGAAACCCTGTATAACCGGTCGATCGCCAAAGAGGCCCTCTAGTCCCTCGTCGGAGGAATCCGAAAAGGCTACCCTCCCTTAGGCCCTGCGTAACACAACAACCCCTAATCCCTGCAATACACGTATTACACGAGATCCATCCCGTCGTCGGAGATTTATCCGCGGCCGTAGACGATATTTCCACGTGGTCGCCCCTGCGTAATATAGCTCGCGAGATTTGTATTTACGTTTGTTGTAATAAAAGGGACGAATAATGGCCGTTACATAAAAGTGATTGTCGTTAGAAAGTCACGGGAGGCCTTGGCCACTTCTCGCGCTCTCCGCGCTTTGCTTCGCGTCCTCTCGCCACCCTCTCACCTCCCCCCTTCCCCCCCACCCCGCATCGCTGATTTCAGGGTTCCACGCTCCTTTATTCCTCGTGCGCGGACGCCCACGCGATTTTTCCCTCTTTCCTTTTTTCTCCCTGGGCTCTGATCCGATCGTAGACACGCCGAGGCACGCGCTAGCTCGCGCCGCTAATTAGCTCGCGTTTTCGTAAGATCGCGAGCGAAGATTGCCCCGGCCGCGTGATGAACTTTAGAAAAGGAGAGGCTTGCGCAACGACGCACCACCGTGAAATTATTTTATCGGGACTGGCCTCCCCCTTTCGCGGACGAATCCGCGTGAAAGTGGACCGATTCGCCCGTGGAACGGTCCCTTTTCCTCTCTCGGGTGAACCCTGCGCACAGTAGAACGCTGGCTCTCGCCTCTGCGGTTCCTCTTTCTCTCAGCCTGACGCTCGAAAGACGGGAGATCGGATCGGAAGCCTTGGCCGGCGACGAAATCGAGGCGATCAGGGGGCGACGAAGGTCACCGGTTGTTCGCGGGACGCTTTTGAAATGGTCCCCGATCGGAATTCGTGTTCACCCGGTGGACCTTGATGCCTCTGGACGCTAGCGGCTTCTCGGCATCGTTTATTTGGTCCAGCCGCGGACTCGTTCTTGCGTTTACAGGACCGCCCACTTAACGTTCCCCGTGTAATTTTCATTCCACGCACTCGTGTAGAATCTCGACGGAATCGACGAGGAGGAGACCGCGGGTAATTTATTCGCTGGCCTTAATGAAGTCAAACGCGCGGATAAATTATACGGCATCGTTAGCCGATCTTGGTTCAATAGAATCTTGGAAAAACCGCTCGATCGACTGGGAGTCCGTGACATTTTCAACATTAATTTCACGGGGGGATCAAGAGCTCCTGAACTATCTAGGAAGAATGGCTACAGCGTTTCCTTAATGAGAACGCATTCGGGATGAACGTCACAAGTATCGCGAGCCTCGTGGAGAAAAGGGTTAATTACAATTCGCGTTTCTCCCGTCAGATTGCGAGCAACGATGTATATCTATGTGCAAGGCACACCTGTAGCATGAATCCTATAATTCGTTTCCTTGTACTTTGTTGCTCGGGAACCATGAGATACTGCATCTGTTTCTCCATTTTTTAATACAGCAACTGGCACAATGGTAACCCCCATTGTTTCTGCTACACCTTCACCAGGAGTCCCTTTTCATCCAAGGTCTGGACAGCCCCCAGGTGTCTTGCTGCAATCGGGAAAGCGGGGTCGTCGACCCGTTCGCCGATCTTTTTCATGTCGACCATTAAGTACGTATTTGAACGGTGCATAGAGGAGCTGTTTCGGCGTCGATAGAACGTGCCCGCTGTCCTGGTGGAAAAACAGCCGACGCAGGCTGACGTGGAGCATCGGTTACGTGCCAGGCTTCGTGTGTCCTGTGCACGGTTTCGCGTCGGGTGCACAAGAAACGCGAGTAATCGAGTGACTGGCCTTGATAGTGCCAGCCACGCTAAGCGATTCAACGCGAAACAGGTACACGTACGCGGCCGCTGTATGTACACGTTGCTGATCTATCGATTGATAGCTCCGCTGGCTTTTAAAGTGCACTGCACCGCAGTCCCCTATCGCGACGCTATTTACCTCCAATTTATCTGATCGCAACCGGAGAACCGGTACCTTGAAAACAGTCATCTGGAGCAAGAAGCGGCCGTGGCTGAGCGGGAGCCCAGAGGAGTGCTCTCTGACAAGTCGTCTTTCAGGTGGAAAACAGGAAACCAGGGGCGAAGCCGTCCGACTGAAAGTAAAACGGTTTCCAGGTTCCGTCGGGTATCGTTGAATAACGACGATTGCGTGTTTCGCGCCAGTAAATCAGCCGCCCCGTTGAATTCAGAGGAGGATCGTAATCCCATTTGCAATCATTAGCATCGCGAGGAGGTATCAGCTGACTGTGAACTTTCTAGCTGGAGCTGTTCGTGGAAACTGAAAGTTCTCTATGTATTTTTTAGAAAGATCGCCTTAAAATTAACGATATGCAACGGTGCGTCAATCCGACGCAAGCTTGCGATGCATCGTGGAAGCGATACACTTTTCCCAACTCGCTCCCCGACGTGCAACGGTCTCCGTAAGCTGCACTTGCCCCATCTACCGTTCACTGCCAATCCACCGCCTCCCTACCGACATTTTACCCGCCGCGTTCAGGTAGGACGCTTGCAGAAGAGAGCCATAACGTCATCTGCACTGCGGCCGGCAAGGGCCATTCAAGTACCGACGAATGGTCCTTCAGTCTACATTAAAAAAAAAAAACAAATCACGATGATTCCTACTAAAAGAAAAAAACCTCAAAATCAAGCCTAACGCGTTTATCCGCGTAGAAGCGCCGCGTGTCAATAGAAACTGAGAACAGAATCGGTCTCTCGAGTGACCGTCGAGCAAACTGCGCGCCATATGATACCAACATCCTTGTTTCAACGGCCGATGATTTATTCCACCGAGCGCGAAGCGCGATCGAGGGGAGCCGAAGGGAAAAAGCGTGCCAACGTCAGCGTCGTAACGACCAACCGACGAACCCTAGATCGCCGTCGACGAAAAGTCTCGCGTGTTCAGGACGTGTCGGTTCGTGTGGCGATCAGTGGCTGATAAGGGACCCGCCGCGGCGTACCGTAAACAGCCTTACGAGCGGGAAGCGTAAAGGCCGTTCAAAAGTGGAGTACACCGCGACGCCAGTAATATCGCGAGAGTGCACACCGACCAGGACCCCGGCCGACGATAATAGAACGTTTCTATCCGCGCGGCTGGTATTTACACGACAATATTATTCGCGGGCGGGCGCGGCGCGGACGCCGAAAGAGAGGAGGGAAAGGGAAAGAGGGTCCCATTAGAGGAGCAACACGGATATCTTGTGAGGTTAAGTCGACCGCGGCAGGCTTGGCTGTTTTCAGTACGCGACGAGACATCTCTCGGTGTGGTTCTCGCAACTGATACCTCCGCTGGTCCCAACGCACTGCTGCGCACCTATTGCGTACCCTTCCGTCCCTTCGACACGGCGCAACTGCCGCGTAGCGTGCGGTAAACAGAGGGAAGAAGATCCACCGGCGCTCAGGATGGACGAGAAGGATCTACAATTGGCGAGGGCCATGGTGGACCTCGAGCTCGACGATAGCACGCCGAAAAAAACGGCCATCTCGAGGATGCATGATAAGCAGCAGACATTCAGGTGAGACGGCGATGTTTTTCACTGACCTTTGACGCGGCACGGATACAAGGCCGACAGAGGTGGAAAACCACGTGAACGAATCGTTGGATCGATCGATCGTTCGCGAGCAACCTTCGACCCGCTCGTGGACTCCGTTTTGAATCCCAACGATCATGCGCGAGTGCGCGACGTCGCACGCTTCTCATGCAAACGCCAAGCGTCCGTTAGCATACCGGTGGATCGCTAATGAACACGGTTTTCCGTAAATAAATCGCCGCCCGGCGGCCGCGTCGATAAGCCGCGCGTTAAAAATAAATAAACTTCGATCGACGGAGCGTGGCGTCGAGGCACTCGCAGGTGGTCGTACGCCCGTGGCTACCGATGAAATGCCATTGCGGCGAATTCGCGCAAAAGTCAAGGCCGGGCTCTCCTAATATCGATTCGCTTGACGTACTAAGTGACTGTGTGCCCGCGATTCCGATCCCAAGTGCGATGGTGGTGTAATGGTCAGCATAGTTGCCTTCCAAGCAGTTGATCCGGGTTCGATTCCCGGCCATCGCACATTATTTTTTTTTCTCCTTTCTAATTCTGGGATCGGCTAATGAATCCACTCGACAATACAGGTTTTATCGTTCGATGGAAATATTTTTTATTCGCGAGGGCAAAATTGACGGGCCTTGTGAGTAACTTTTGCGAGATGGAGAGGGGGGTCGGTGAGATCCACGAGGCGAGGGAATTTAATGAACTGATTACCTCGGTAGCTTTTATCGCGCGGCTTAGATCGAGTCCCTTCACCGACATGATTTGGGCGATCTAGGCCAAGGCCGCGGGTGGACCTCGCCGTTTGTTACAATACTCTCCCTTTCGGAATAGTGGAGCAATCGATATAGGCGCAGAGATACGTTCACGTGTGTTTTAGTGAACTCGTTCGAATATAGCCTGACCTTAATCTGCACAACCTTATAGAACTTAAAATTGTTCTTTCGCGATGTATTAGACGGGGGGGGGGGGGGGAGAGCAGCGTGTAGCGCCCAATGGCCACAGGGCCCCGATACCACTCTCTAACGAGAAGCGACATAACCGAAGGGCTTCCAACAACGAAGCCAAGGATAGCTTCTTTAGCAGCCAGCATTTCTAATACCTCGCCTATGCATATCGCTCTATCACGATTAATTGACCATTGCGCGGATCCGTCTGTCAAGTGCTAGCAAAGAGACGTGGCCCGACTCGTCTTGATGATAAATTTATGCCATGATTTATGTGATCGATATCCTCTTCAACCATGTGTAATATAATACTGTCTTTTTCTCTTGAAGCAATGCGAGGTGCGAGTTAACGGTCGATTGCATCGAAACGGTGGAGCCGCGAAGGTAACACAGTTTTCTACTCTCTAGCCTGTACGCCCCTGTAACTAGCGCCACCGGCACGTCGGCAGAAGTTCTTGTCTGTGTTTTGTCCTGCACCGGGTGTCCCTCGCGGACGTGGTCTCTGAACGAGGCGTGCCTATATCGAGGCCGATCGAATGCTTTATCCGTGACGTTCGCACGGGCTGGCTCTTCCGTGGCAAAGGAAGAAGACTTCCCTCGATATAAGCACACCTCCGCGAGGCGCTTAGTTGAATGCAGCACGACGTCACGTAGATCTGTGTGCACTGTTTAGCATGTACCTCGTACCATCTTGGCATGTCGGTTACACACGCTTTGTAATGTCCTAGATTAGTTCGGTAGACGTCGTAGTTCCTTTTTCGAATTGCTGCTTGTGACGTCCCCGCGAATCGCGCCGAGAGGCGTGCCGCGTGACGAAGATCGCAATCTTACTCGGGCAGCCTGGGCCAAGTTTTTTTTTCATAACTGCGCGCGTATGTTAAAAAAGAAACTAGCTTTCGATCGGGCGTGTTGCAAATTAACCTTGAGCCTTAGAAGGAACTTTCTCGCGCGTCGCGGTGCAATTCAAACGCGAAGACGCGTACGCACGGAGCATACGGGTGCCCAACTATCCAGCTCATTTGGCATTAATCAGGGAAGCCTGTGCGATTCATGGTGACGTTAACTATCATTGTCTGTGGCCAGGCCTGGTCTCGCCTGCGTTAGATAACTGAGGCTAAATTCGCCATTCATCGAACAAGTTAGACCTGTCGAGCGGTCTGGCTTCGACTGGCATGAGTTATCTTTCGGTGAAGAGTTATTTAAAGTGTGCCAATGAACGCCGTACAACTTCGTTCATCGCGCTAACATAATAGCTAGCGCGGTTCACTCTATATTCGCAGCCGCTATCACTCTCAAGATCACAATGTCATTGTCGCCATCTGGCAACAAGAGCTTTCACTCCTCTTTGCACCTCGCGGTGACCAAGGAAACCTAATATTTGCAGCAGTTCTCTCTGGCGATAACCGGCTGCAGTATAAGCCTCGCGCGTTTCGTCAAACCGCGATCAAGGCGATCCAATTTTTCAGGACGTTTATCTGCGCTAGCGATAGCCATGATATCTGGTCGCTCGAATATCAGAAAAATAAACTTCCAAACATTTCTCGGTTCATGGCGCCTGCATGTTAGACACTCCGCCCTGTTTTATCATTATACATTAGTGTTTTCGAAGCCATTGATCCGAGATTCTCTGAACTAATGGGCATAACAGTGTTCAGCATAATTCAATCCTTCTTTTCAATCAGTAGCTGACATAGCCTTTCAGCACGTGCTCGGATTTTAATCTTCGCGTAACATGAAATAACTTTGGAGAATCTTCTAAAGTGAAGTGTTAAATTCGTGTGCCTATCACGGGGCCTTAAGCCTTAAGTATCCAAAGTCTGATGCTTTTCTGAATCAAAGTCTCCTGATACGGAGCACTCGATTGCAAGCGTATCGCTCGTAGGCCAGATAAAGTTTCGTAGGTGTTCCGTAGATGCGTAGATATGTATGTACAGTGCTGTAGCTTCTAGCAACGGTACTGCACCGAACTTAACACTGACTGTTCATGAAAACACTCGCGGAACGTTGAGGGGGCGACGCTGAGCGATTAAGTGGCAGCTTGTTTTCAAAGTGTATCACGTGTTTTTTTTTTAATGCGGAGCAGAGATATGCGGAGATTAATAGGAAGGTACACGTGTAACCTCGCAAACACGGGAATCTGAGATCCGGCGATCAATCAGAAATCACGATCCGCGAGAGCGACGCGTTCGAGCAATCTTTGCTTGTTATGCGCTGGGTTATCGCTAAGGTTCCCGCTTATCATTGGAAATTTTTGTTTTCCTTCCTTCCCCGACAATGCACCGTTCGCTGATGGATTTCACTGCACGTTGGTTAGCCGGTTTCAGTATAGCGGTGCCCGTTATATAGTGATGCAACGTGGAGGAAGTATTCTGGGCAGGGCGGTTTTGCTCAAAAGGAACTCGAACGCCAGTAAAATCATCAGGTACTGTAAAACCGCCTCGGGACACGTGTTCCACGGGAATTATTCGACGCGAGTGTCAACAGGAAAAATATTCGGTAGAATGGAATATCAGGTCGCTACGATAACGAAGATCGGTGTGTTTGTCAGTGTTCAATAATTAATGAGCCACCCTGACTCCTCTTTTTTTACTTAGTAATCGTGTAAAATTAACGGAAATAAATGCGTAGAAACGTCCTCCGAATGCACGGCTGGTTAAACTAATACGATTTAATGGAAGGGCGCGACTAATGCAACCTGTGCGTAATTTTTCGCTAACAATAAGTGACGCAATTTTATTTTTATGAAGTACTTCATATACGAACATTGCGTGATGCGTCTGTGTGTGAAATTTTATTCGCGGCATGAAAAAAAAAATAACTGCACTGCCCGGGAATCGAACCCGGGTCGCAAGAATGGGAATCTTGTATGATACCACTACACCAGCAGTGCTACTTGCTGAGAGTACGTTAGTTTCGGGAGGATGTGTCGCGAGGCGGCAAGAAAATCGATAATATTTCGCATGTAAATGAAACGAGCATATTATAATTATGCTAATGCTAAGACCAATACCCCAAGGACTCATTATACGCCGCATGAAACCCAAAATTCATAAAATTAAGTGTATCAAGAAATAGTATTCGAAGCCATTTTTATTTTGGGAAATCTAAAAAATTCGATGTATTTACACTGTAGGCGATCAGAAATAATATTTTATTTTACTGCATATAGCACTGCTGAAAGGGTAACGTTCGTCAGATTTGATACCACTTTTTACTCAATTACAAACACAAAGACTGAAATAAATCTTGGAATAACTGTATTTAAAATATCGAGATCGACAAGTGACAAAATCCCAGTGTAAAAGTTGTGAAAATTGGCAAAAATAAATAAATGTGCGATGGCCGGGAATCGAACCCGGATCAACTGCTTGGAAGGCAACTATGCTGACCATTACACCACCATCGCACGTGTTAGCAATTCCCATTCGACGGTCTGAGACGGATTCCCGCGGCACACTTTCCTCCAACTTCGACCGACAAAGCTGGTTGCAGTGGCATATAATTTTCCACCTCCGACTTCGCCGTTATAATTTAACGTAGGCAACGTGACATCCTCGTCTGTGAATAGGCACCATTTTATATGCCCAGCCATGGAAGCTGGGACGAGCGTTCCCATCACAGTAAACGCGTCTCTGGAAGGGCGCATGGCCTCGTCGACCGCAGTGTCATCCTTAAACCACGGGTTTTATGTTCCTCCACGCGGCAAAGTATCTCGTTTCGCGGAACAAGCGAAACACGGCTTCTGTGCGTGCTTTCTTTGCCGTAGAAAGTGCTCGGCGACAAGAATGTTAGCAACGGCGTATTTTTAAGTAGACTCGAAGGCAGACAGTTGGACGCTGTTTCGCTTTCGAAGAGTTTAGCGACACGGGACGGGGCCTGGGCCCGGGTAGGGAACACGTGGCTGCATTGTGTGCACATTTGGCGAAGGGGCTATGTGGTGGGGGAGTTTAGGGACGGCGAGGCACTTGCGGTGCATTGCCTTGAAAACGTGGACAGCAGCTTAGAAACAAAACGACTCTCGGACATTCCGCGAAACTTGGAGGTTTCTTAGATCGTGAATTCGTCGAAAATATGAAGTACCATCAGTGGGGACCAACGATGAGCAATTGAGGATCTTGCAGTAAGAAGGTTGCATACTTACCAATTTTAAGTAAATTAAAAAAAGTGTTGATAAAATTATTGCTTTGACTTAAAATTAATAAAAGAACACTAATTGAAAAATATATATTTTTACACGATAAATAGTAGTTATTGAGTTGATAAATTTTTATTTCTATTTTGGGCGAAAAAATATTCTATAATGAAAATCTTAATATTAATATTAGAGGAAGTGCAGTTTATTTGGAATTCCAGTTTGTTTAAGACGAATAAAAAATTACGACAGAGGATGGGAACAAATAAAACTGCATAATATCATAGGGAAACTAATAAACATTGATATTTCAAATTCTCAGTAATAATAAAAAACAAAAAGTAGCTGACACTTTGGTCTAAAATCTAAATGAAAAATGACAGCAAGTATCGATTTCATTAAGGTGCAGATAATTTGGAATACCGGTATTCCAATCCTCCGTTTGCTGCAAGGTCCTCAATTTCTGTTCTTCCATTGCTAGCGTTATCTATCGCGAGGAAAAAAAAGTCTCGCACTTGATCGCACGGCCCTGGCGAGGCGCCTGTTTCTCCGCGGGATATTTCGGTGTGCTCCTCGTCCCCGTCGGTTTTGCAACACGGTGCCGGCGGCCGCAATAAATTTTGATCACTTTCATACCATAATTGCATTACGCGCAACTGGTTTACAGTTATGCCTTACGACCGGCCTGTTACATATACATCTCGCAGAGCGTATCGCGAGAATACGCTGCGCATTACGCAATCGAAGAGGCGTCGAGTGATTGAGCGCCAGTTGGATTCGCCAGGAATATTCTCCTTGGATGGGAGGGACACGCGCAGTGCCTAGTGATAGGCAACGCATCAAAACAAAACATATTTCGCGCGACAGCTCCAGCCAATCACATTGGCAACTTCGATCAAAGTAACAAGATGCTACATACTCCACTTTGAACTTTCGCGGGTTCCCAAATATAACGAATGGGAGGTCAGTGAGAGGCTTGGCGAGTGAGACGCACTCTTCTTACGACCCCAAGTCCCGCGTGTTTATTTTCCCACGTTTTTTTTTCTCGCAACCGTGCTCCAGCGCTCGCAGCGTGTTTACGTTAACGCCTCGTCGAGCTGACCTATATAGTTTTCTATTTCGCTTGTACTTGCTCCGTACGCAAGGTCGGTGAAATAGAGGAGCGGGTCAAGTTAACGTAAACTCGCCTCGAGCGTCGAGATACGTGTACGAAAAAGATGTGGGAAAATAAACGGTCCCCGAGGTTCGCTTAGGATCGTAAGGAGACTATATCTCGCTTCCCATTCAGTTTTGCGGTAGCCTCGTTGAAGAGTAGCACGGAGTAGTGGGATAGGACAGAGCAGAGAAGCTTCTCGACGTTTCTGTCTGAATCAGTGTCACTCTTTTTAACATCACTGCATCTTCACCAAGGAATACACAGTGGGAGGCGGCTGAAACCGTACAACAGAGCTTCGCGGGGTTCAACGGCTCGTTGGTGCACGAAGTCGTCGACCGGAAGTCGTCCACAACTTCTTATCAAGATGTAACCTTTCCGACGGAAAAAGGGGGGGAAAGTCACGGAGGAAGACGACGCCGTGGGACGCCGGGGGGAGAAAACGGTACCTCAAGTTTCGATGTTTGTTGGACAAAGGCAACTCATCCTCCGTTTCACCGGGGAAAAAATGAAAATAATACACGAGTGTCCGCGCGAAAGCACGTGCATTAAGAACGAAAGTAACGTTCAGAGCACTCAGAGCGAGCGGAGAAAAGGTGACGTGCCTTTGTGTGCCGGGAAGGACAATGAAAATGGGTGAAGCTCGACACGGTCTACGCTCGCGACGAGCTGGCGCAGTTGTAAGGTCTCGTCGCAAATGAACCAGTTAATCGTTCATTCGCCTTTCATTGTCGCTTTCACCGATTAGAAGACGGGGTGGAGACTTTCGACAGCCGTGAAATCCACCGTCACTCCTGAGCGACACCTGGTGCCCGATGGGACAAAGGAATACCAGGAAGATGAAGCTGAAGTTGCATCGGCTTGTGCTCGATGGATCGCGTGCCAGGCAGAGTGTGAAGTCGAGGCAACAGGTACTTGTCCACTAATTAACATATTACGTTGAAGAAAGCCTTGAGCGCTGTGTAGTTCACTTTTAATAACCGTCATTTGACGGCCTTCGACGATAAGTGGAAGGAAATTTTTCCACGTGGAATACCCGTGCGTTGTGTTGTTCGACAGGGGGGCATGTGACCAAGCTATCCTTCCCCTGGATCGGTGATCGACGTAGTTCGTTTGAAATTTGAATACCGTGGAATTTCGAGACGCACCACGCCGGTGGGCACGGTTGAACGCCATCGCCGTTACTTCCTCGACACTTTTTTATCAGCGTGCATTGAGATAGTACGCGTGTGATGGTGGGGAGAGGCGCGAGTTAGAAAGCCCTATGTGCCTTTCAGAGTCTGCAGCTGGTAAAGTCGCTCCTCAGTGAACTCTGAGCGGCCGCCGATCGCGGTGCTCTCGTCACCGTTCCCCCGTGTGTTCCACCGAGGATTCCGGTTCACCGAGGCCCCGTTTCTCAAAAACCTCGCGTTTCCCGCGATCGATTTCATCGCCGAGACGCCAGCTCACGGCGGCCTCATAAATCGAAGCGCCGTGCCGCGATGTCCCAGCGACTAGAACGCCTCGCGACGCTCGCGTAAACGCTCCTCGCTCGCGCCACGGTACTTTTAACTAGAATCCCGTCCTTGTAAGTATGCTTTCTCTTTTTAAAAATAGTTCGGCGCAATTTCGCGGTTAAAACACTCTCGCGGGCTCGACGCCACGCTACGGACATCGGGACAGGACGGCTTGTGTTATCACGCAGCTCGCACGCGGTTGATTGTCAGTTTTGTGGATCGTCGGAGCGACTTGGCAACAAGTTTCCGGGCGCGAAGTGAACCGAGTTACGGATTCAATCGAGATCGACGGTGACCCGCGGTGATTTGAAATTCCGATCGATGGTTGCTTGACTTTAATTCTTATTTGAGTCCACGGTTGGAAGAACGCAATCGTTCGACGTTGCAGAATATTGAATTGTGTGTTAATTGGAAACTGGAACGCTCTGAAAACGTCACACGACAATTTATAAGGGATACCATTGCAGCTGAGCGATAAGATAAGGAATAGGGGGGGCATTAGTGCGATAATCAATTGGCAATTATGTACCTCCTCCATTCTGGAGTGAAATTCCCCAAGCCCCCACGAGAAGTGGGTCACAAGCTCGCGCGTAAATCATGCAGAGCTACCAGCGGCGACTCGTGTCGTTGCAATTTCGTTGCAAAATTCAATTACACGTTCCATTAGCAGAGATCGATTCTCACTTTCATCGATGTGAAAATCAAGCAAACGTCTCGTCTACGCGGCTCCCATCCACGTACTGCCCTCCGCTGGCACGAATTTATGGCCGCGAATTGCGCAACACTTTCTAACTTTTATTCGTACACCGGCGGGACTCGTATCGAACCGAGTCGTTGTTCCTTTTCCTACCGCTCGCGGAACGGGGTCTTCGATCGTCAGATTAGCCCCAGCTAGAGATCACCTGTCCCCCTTTAAATAAACAATACAAAAAAAAAGCGACGAGAAAGCGCGCGTGTCGCAAGGCGTTCGAATGTGCCGCGCGAGAAACACGCGTCACGTGGCCACAGCTGATTAATATTACGGGTGCCGACACGTCGATCGCTTCGTATCGAGATCGTCGAAGGCCTCGAAATATCAGCGCTGGCGCGCACTTCGGAGCCTTCACTCGGGAAACTTTCAGAGTGACGAAAATGTGCGTGCACTCGTTAACAGTTCGTCGCGTCGACCGCGTGTCGCCCCGTGGGACCTCGTAACTGTAAAATCGCGTGGGAGACGCGCCGCCGAAAATGCGTAACACGGTCAGCGTGCGCACGCGACGCTGCTGAGGACAATTCGTGGAAAAGGAAAAGGGGGATGCGCCGCGGATAATGGAAATGATGAGGGACAAACCGAGACGGCGAAGCGTGAGCGAGCTGCTGGGCTGGAGGTGCATCGTCAGGAACAAGGGGGACACGGGCGTGGAGGATGCGTGCTCGGACGTGCCCTTTCTTGAGGATTACGACAAGGACCCGGAAATGCGTCGTAGGAAACGTTCCGGTACATGGCCGTGAGTAATGACTGTAACATATTCGAAAGTAGAAGGAAATGTATTATTACTGCGTTCTTGGGGGCTTGTACCGTGGAAAAGAAAACTACCAGCGGCTCTCTGCGCACTCTTAATTTATTCTACGCGGCATTGATGTGTATGGGAGCGACCAGGTATTTTCGAGGTGCTTCGAAGGCAGTTAGCTCGACGCTATTCCGCTTCCGGAGGGTTTATGGCGGGGTTAGGTCCCGGATGGGCCCTTTCAGTGGACATCGAACGATGGTTGGTGACCCGGAGTCACCAAGCTACCACGTGTGTCTTGGGTTTGTTTAGAAAGAGAAAGTTTGGGAATGTCAAGCGACCAGGCATCGTATTGCTAAAGAATAAGGACTCTGTTCCTGAAGGATCTGGTCATGGAGGGGGAAAGACGAGGGTGCTTTCTGCTAGAGGACTGTGAACCATGCAGCACTTACCCTAGGACCTTTGAGGAACACGGATCGTGAAAATACCAGCCTACATTTCTAACGTAAACAGTGAATTAAACTTATTGGTGCAACCTTTAAAACAGACATTTTTTAAAATTAGTCCAAACGACTTGAGTTTTTTTTTTTTGAGAGGCTAGAAGGATTAGTTTACTGGGTGACGTGTTTCCTCGATTTTAAAAAAATGCAATTGATCGGAATAGCGAAGAAAATAGTGAAGAGCGCTTTTCCAACTTTTTTATCCGAGCCTGTGATGAGAATTTAAAAATCCTGATTGTAGATTTAAGTGAGTTGCATACATGCTGAAAATTTCATCGAAATTGGACAAATTTTAAGAAAGATATTCTGCTTTACCCGGTGTGCCAATAATATTTTCACTCACTGTAGATAATGTATACGTGCGTGTAGCGACTTGCGTGACACCGAGGACTGGGATTATTAATTTTAAATGAAATATGAACACAGGTGTTGTTATGGTGAAAAACGATTGTTATTAAAGATGCACAAACAAATGAAAATTCTGTAATCTTGCAAACGTTGACAGAAAATCCGGTATGGTCTAGTGGCTAGGATACCTGGCTCTCACCCAGGAGGCTCGGGTTCGATTCCCGGTACCGGAATATGTTTTTTGCTGTTCAATCCGATGCCTCACGCTCGAATTTGTTATATGATTCATAACTATATTTGTGCATGGCACATCGGACACGAAACGAAGAGCTAGAAACGTTTCACGAGTTAGTTTAGTTTCTGAGCGGGAGTACGTAAGCGAGCCGAGCGCAACTACGGGACAGTGGGATCCGTTCGGAGTGAAACGAAAAGCAAGCCGAAGCTGTAGCAAAACCGTGGCCGTTGAATTTCGCAATTAAACTGGAACCGCGTAATCCGACGCCAATTCGTGCGAAACTTGAGCGAAGTCGTGTGCTTGCTCAACATTCTTGCCGCCATGGGACAAAATCGTGTCCCATTAAAACCGATAATTCACTTCTGACTCGAGTTCGATTGGAGAACGTTTCATAGAACGCCCGGCGAGCGGCGTGAATAATTTTATTATTTCTCCCCGAAAGTCGGTGTTCGCAGCGGGTAAACCTAACTCACAGCAGCTAACAGTACCTAACTCCTTTCTCGATCCATTATTCTCGCTGCTTCCCGTTAGTTTCTCACGATTGTCGCGTGCAAAAGCGAAGTTGCGTAAAGGAAGTTAAATAAAATGGGTAGAAAATAGATGTACTGTTGCACGCAACGAAATTGATTGGTCGCCCGTAACAGAGCATGCGTGCAGGGCGCTGGGCGTAGCGACGCCAGCGTCGAGCCCGTCCATGGCATCCACGAGATTCTTTTGTGAATCTTCAGTGCCGAAACGTTCCCTCGCCTCGACTGTTGCCCCGACCGCCATTCCCCTTCACACGCGACAGAGCGTCCCCTTCGGCGGTTGCTGCACATGGATGAGGCGGAATTAAGGTAGGACACGTGCCCATACTGCCCATTCGTCGTGCTCCGAACGGCTAACCTAAATCTTCCGTCGCGACATGTGCTGCGGGTGCCGCGCCAGGCGTGTTTGAACGGTGCAAAAGTGTTTTACATAACGCGGTCGCGAGGTAGCTGCTAATCGACATACCCACCGAGGAACCCTACGAAAACTACTCCCAAAACCATGGAAATATCATCCCGCGAACACTGTCGAGAGCGCACAGCTACTACTCCGTGCCATAGAAGACGGAATCGAGTGCCAATTACAGCTTCGTATTAAACATTCCGATCTGCTAAGTTGTACTGCAAGGCCAATCACGCTCGAGTGTGGACACCGACAATATGTATCACGGATGATATTTATAGTGGCTACCATTCTCAAGTGTATCAGGGACACATCGATCACCAAGAAGCTGCAACGTTTTCTGCAGCACCGGCACAAAACTGTGGGGATGCCCACAGGTTGCGGCTCGCGCGATCCGTGGTGACCCCGTTGTGAGGCTCGGAGCGTTCGCAGAGATGGTAAACATCGTTGTGCACCGCCAGATATCGCGCATCGGTGTTTACCTGCACATGTGCTAAGAGCCGGTACCTGCTCGATTCACGAGCAGCCCGGGTGGGAGCGTTTTTTGTTGCTCCTTTCTTCGAGAGCGAGAACGCGTTCACCTTTCGCTGTACACATTCCATTTGACTCTCGGCTTTTGCCTGAGATCACCGATATCGTCGATATCGTCGATACCGCCGATGGCCCCGCGGGCTCCCGCTACGTTGGCTGGAATTTCAGGAATTCGCGTCGATGCAATCGATTACCGAACTGTACGTACATGCCCCGTACTGATCGGTTTCTCCTTTCCAAACTCGAGCCCCGACAGGCCACGAAAAGGGACCCCGGTTTTACGAGCTTTCCCGGTGCGCGAGAAATCCGGGTCATCGCGATTAGGGACACGCGCGACTTCCGACGGGAAAAGGGCCGGCCCCCCTTCGGGTACAATTCGTCCTATCATCTCGCGTAATGTCTCCCGCGTCTTTCTCTGTTTCTCAATCGATCGAGAGAAAGTCCCCTACGTTGAAGCCCGAAGAAAAAAGTTACCCAATGGATTTGGAAAGACCGTGGAGGAATTTTGTAGGCATTTTTCCCCACTTTTCTTCCCTTCTTCTTGGATAATCGAAGGCACGAATGTATCGCACGCGTAACGAAACTCGTGCATAGAGGCGTAACATTGGCTAACACGGTGTGGGGATTTATGGGGCGATAAGGCGTGACACAATCGTGTATTATTATATAATACGTTAGTGTTAGTATCGACAAGAACCGGCGGAGTTTACGGTATACCGACGGTCCCGTAGAAAGAATCCCATAATTGTTGGCTACCTCCCGTCTGATCGTCATTCTGCGTGCAGCCACCTCGCGATTCGGTCCTTTCTAGAGGCTACGTCAGGTGAAATGCCTGCCACTAGGACGCCTCGCGTCGCTTGAGAGGCAATGGACGGTGTTTTGTCACGTATATTGGACGAAAAGTGCGGTGAAAGTTCGGTGTGTGGAAAAGTGAGGCCTGCCACGAGCATCCCCGAGGGGCAGAGAAGGATCGCGAAGGAAGAAGAGGCTGATCCACGATCGCAGCGTCGTCTGGCTAGCGCGCCGCGAGATTACCATGAATAATACATAAACGATGTTCAATGCTCGGGCATTCTTTTGGGCGGGGATTACCGTCACGTAGTTCAAGGTTAACAAATTGACGACTCAGAAAATCCTACGACGAGCGTGAACCGTTTCAGCGTGGCAATCGCTGAACGCACGAAGAAATAAGAATCGTTCGCACGCTCGTAATTCGAAGCTTAAAGGTTATCTGGAGAAGAATCTTATCCAACTGACTAGGAATGCGGAGAGTGTTTGTGGGAGTTCTGTCGGAGATAGCGGCCTTGAAGGAGTAAATGAAGACGAACCTGGGCGAGTGAATCGTAACGCAGAGGTGGCAGCTTTGAAGAAAAGGATCGTCCGCCCTTGAAACTGAAATCTCACTATTTCGTAGCGACTAGGTTGCTCGAAGGACGTCGCTGATTTCACGCGAACCGACCTTCGGGCTTTAATGACCAGTTCCGTAAAAAACACGGCTCGCAGTGTTTTGAGAACCTCCGTGCCTCTGTCGAACGGGCAGTTGATTGTACGACGGAATTATTTTTATGTAACATCAGATTACCCAGCCAGCTAACATCACGCCTAGATAACATCGCGAAGACAGCAGTGTTATCGTTCAATCGTTAATCCGAGCGATCCAGTGATACCGCCACGGTGCGTCAAATCGAACGGGGGAGGTTTATCGGCGATTATCGTCTCCAGAGACTGAAACAGATCCTTAATCGGAACGGTCGCTCGATCACGTAACTGCGTCCTCAAGTTGGAAGTAATTAACATAGCTACGCCTTTCGTAACGCTCGCGGAAAGTCCTAAGAGAGACGAAGAGTTGGTCCCTCGACGCGCCTCGAAGAATTCGCCGCCGATCGGAAGTTTTCGGTCGAATGATGACCGACCAGGTGTCGCCTTTGCTGGACATTCGGAGCAACGGACACCTCGATGTCAATTTCGATATTGCCGATCCGGTGGGGAACGGATCGACCGGGCCATCGATGGAGAACGTGCCACGGAACAGAGTGCTCAGGTAGAAACTTTTCTTCCCCCCCGATACCAGAAGCGATATCGCGCTCTAGGCGACAGCCAACGGCACAAAACTCCAAGGCGAACGCCTGGCGTCGCACGTATCAGGCGATATGGAACGACTTGTACAACTATTATGCAAAAATGAGCTAAAAGTTACGCGTTATCGGCCCCCAATGAAACAGCCGTAAATTCTACGATTAGGACGATTATTCCTCGTGCGTGTCGAAGCGAACGCGCACGGTTTTGCAATGGTAACCGACGGTCGTTCCAGCGATTGTTCGTTCCATTAAACTATTGACACTTTGCCTCTTGTTTAACGCATCTTGCGTCACACTGAAAGCCGAGGAGCGGACCATCCACGTAAGCGCATTCGCATACGCGTACGGCGTCACGTTTATTGTGCCACAAAATGTGTATCGAATTCTACTGATTACGCTTGATGGCCAACCGATGCATACGTAGTCGCCGCATTTTGCATAATGTCACTGAAACATTTACAAGATCATTCATGAATAAAGGATTCTACTGCGCGTACCGCAAACTTGTGAATGATACACAACAGAAGACCTGAGCTCCCAAAGTGCGTTTATCACGCTGATTACACTTCATAGTGTTCTCTGATATTTTTGCCGCCTTTTCCTATTTCTCTTCTTTATAATCTCTGGCTGTCCGTATCTAGTATTGCGTCAAGATTTACATAAAAACGTTGACCAGCACTTACGTCGAGAAAAGAATGACCAATTCTTTACAGTTCAAAGTCGCTCAACCATACTCCAGTCGTTTTGTGAAATACCGCCGTAATTGCTTGTACCACTCATTATGTACCGACTGGCATGCGTTCGCTATTACGCCGCCGCTAGCACCCGCATGAGCATGTCTGGGGGTGTAAAGTTTGTTTTCCATCCTGCAATACCCGGCGATAATGTGATTCAGTGTCTGTCACTTCCGCGTGGAAGTGCAAGGGACAGACGAAGGAGGATAATGATAAAAGAAAACCCAAGGCCTGCGAGTGCGCGCCTTTATCTTGCGAGGCGACGTGGCGGTAAAAATTGCCCGGTATATAACTGGTCGATTCCCCTAATTGTGTGGTTTTCTGTTCGCAGGAGAACGAGAAGTCTGAACGCGCCTAGTCCAATTCAACAGTTCGGGCCATGCGGGCGTATTATGAAAAATTCCGCGATGGTCATGTAAGTACGACAGCTCTGCCGTTTCATAAGCGGAGACATTTCTTTTTTCTTTTCTGCCTCGATTCTCTTCGTTCCCGTTGCACCGATATTACTAGAAAGTTAGCGGTGGTCCCACGACTGTTACGGTGCCTCGCGACTCGTTTTCGTTCGATTAGACGGTGTCTCAGCGTTTACGACTAACCGGCAAATCGAAGGAAAGCGCGGTGTTCCGTGGAAAAAACCGTACGCCGCCAGGCGTAAGTATCGCGTCTTGACCCAATTATCCGTGACAATGACGTTGTCCGTCCATCCTAAACACCACTGAACGCGCGTGAATTAGAAAGCCACCTTAGAAACCTTGTGCGCTCGATAAAAAGATTTGCCGATCGGTCAATTACCGTAACACAGGGCTCGAAGTACAGCAAAACAATATAACAACAATAATATTCGTTCGAGAGATCGGTGCGTTTACGTCAAAATTGGCTATTACGCGTACCCTCTCTTAAATGCTGCTAAACGCCAGGCTACTTTAATTGCCGATTCCATAATTAAAAGTGTACGACGCATTATTCATCAGTTAGTCAGCAGATACGTTTCTGAGGGCACCGCTTGGGCGAGGGAAGATAGGAGAAACGGCTTAATGACGATTTTCATTAGCAAACAATCGTGGACGAACGCTGACCGAGTGGTACACGCGCGTCGGGTTACACGATGCGATCGAATGACTTATAAAAAATTTACGCACAACAGTTCGAGGTGCCTCCTGGCAACGTGTGACGTTCTCATTTCGCGCAAGGACCCCGCAAAAATTGGCCGTGCGGGGCGGGTTAAGTGGTGGCTAGGTAAACAAGAGTCTATCGGGGATCAAAGAAATGCACGTGAGTCACGTTTACGCGCCTCGTCCCCGCGTGTTATCCGCAAGAAGACGAATCGCGTGGCGATTCCTCGCGTGCATATGAACGCGTTCGCGCTTGCGCGTCGTCCGATTGTTTACCGTTAAAAAACGTACCGCCGTGTTCGGTCCACGTTCAGTGCGAGCGCGACTCTCAATCCGTTACGACGTCATGGTTGGAACTGTCAGGTGGGTTACATTGACAAATCACCAACGGTCGTATTGTTCATATCGAAGTTTCAACCTGAAACCCAAGGGTTTCCATCTGTACGCTTCCTCGAACATTAAATAATGGCTGACCGCATCCGATCGGGTCTCGTTGCTCAAAAGAAACCAGAAATCATTGTTCCGCTTGGAGTAATGTCACTGTGGCCAGTGACACCCGCCACTCAGCTGGGTATAACAAACCTTTCGTAGAAATCTCCCGGCATATATTTCACACATATACCTATCGATGCAGATTTCTTTTATTTCATTTGCATCAGTATGGCCCACCACGTTCGTCCGATATTGAAATTTTCCTTACGAACACCGCGCCGCAGGTCGATTAAATATTGATTCGCTGGTACCATCGACCTCGGCGATTCTAAGGCAGTGCTAGGGATTAAGTAGGCGCGTCCCGTATTTTTATTAATATTGAATAGCCCAATCAGTGGGCATTTCAATTTGAAATGTGCTCGGGGCCCTGCGCCACGGAATCCCATGGGATCACTACTAGCTGGCTCAATACGTACTCGCAAGCGGAAGATTCTCGTCAATCGGAGCACAAAACACTTTCCATCCCGATCATCGGACAGTTTTTTTACTTAATTATTTGGTGACGCATGGGCATTTTATGCCGATGCTCGGACGGGGTTTCCTTGTCGCTCGACTCCACTGCCAGGCTCTGCTAAAAAGATGTACAATAGGTCTCGATTTATGGGATCGCCCAAAGTGTTTACCAGGCGTCTAAATGCGATACCATTAAGCTGACTTCGTGTTTGTCTTATTGCAGGACCATTCAGGACCCAGCCTCTCAGAGGTTGACGTGGTACAAGCCGCCACTCACTGTTCTGGTCATCAAGAAAGTCCGTGATTCTTCGGTATTGCCACCGTTCGTCCAGTTAGTCACATGGCTAATAGAAGTAAGCGTTGCTCGTTCATATATTTGCCTTTTGAATTAAGTGCGCATTTGCGTCGTTTTCGTGCGTGGCACGAGTTCGATTCTCAATCAAAATTCTATGAACTCTTTCCACCGTTTCCGCGTTCTGAATCAATCATTCTATATATTAGGTTTACACAAGCTTCGCAGTGCAGTGAATTACACCTACGCTTTTCAAGTGCCATTAGATTTTCATCCACATCACGTGCTTTAGTTTCGTACATACGTATGGCAGCAATATCGATATTCCGCGCGCTATTGATTTGTATAAGTGGAACAAGACAATGCCCACGAGTTTCGCCCGCGACAATTATTGTGCATTAGACAGCAGTTTTTCACGCTGGGACTCGGTGGCAACCATGTTGCGTGCCGGTGTTTCGTAACGCGTCACGAGAGTTCTAATTTCTTGCAGGAAAAACGGATGGTAGTTTTCGTCGAAGCATCCGTCCTGGAAGATCCAGCCTTGGCCACGGACCCCAGGTTTCAGGGCGTTCGAGATAGGTTGCAAACGTTCAGGGATGGAACGGACGATCTTCAGGTAATTTCTGCTCATAGATTGTAACGTTGGATCAGTTTCATGTCTCTACGGGCGATAGCTGATGGTATTCTATTTTATTCAAGGATCGCATCGACTTCATCGTCTGCTTGGGCGGCGATGGGACCCTTCTCTATGCGAGCTTGCTGTTCCAACAATCGGTGCCACCTGTGATGGCGTTTCACCTGGGCTCCTTAGGGTTCCTTACTCCCTTCGAGTTCGATAACTTCCAAGAACAAGTAACGAATGTATTGGAAGGTGAGTAAGGACTACTTCGATGGCATTTCTTCGCGACTCGGAGTATCGACGTCTTTCGTTGGCATTACAAAAGTCATTTGGACATTAGGAATGGCGCGATTAAAATGAATTCACCACCACTCGCTTCTCAAACATTGATTCGCGATCAGACGTTTATCAGGCACATTGGTAACACAATCTTTCCAGTAATCATCGATGGTTGGATTCCATCGAGGAAAGAGACTTCAATGTTTCAAGTTTCCAGGATAAAAATTCCTGAGTCATTAACGAGTAAACTAATAAATACCGAAAGAATTCGCGGTCGCTTCAACATTCGCGATGGTCCCGCACGCGAGCGGCGAGTTTTTGCGATAACACAGGCTCACGGAGTCCGTGAGCAAAAAAAAAGGAAAGAATACCAGCTACACGTTAGCGGTTGATAGTCCGACTAAGATCGACGATGGCGCGTGAGGAACAAAGTTGTAAATCTGACGAACATTGACCTGGTCTTTAGGTCACGCGGCCTTGACCCTGAGGAGTCGGCTGAGATGTATCATCATGCGGAAAGGAGAGGAGGGCAAACCGGCCAAACCGCCGACGAATCTCCTGGTGCTGAACGAGGTCGTGGTTGATCGCGGCCCGTCCCCGTATCTCTCGAATATCGACCTCTTCATCGACGGCAAGCACGTGACCAGCGTGCAGGGCGACGGTCTGATCGTCAGCACACCCACGGGTTCCACCGCGTACGCGGTCGCCGCTGGGGCCAGCATGATTCATCCTTCGGTACCTGCGATCATGATCACACCGATCTGCCCTCACTCATTGTCCTTCAGACCGATCGTGGTCCCGGCCGGCGTCGAGCTGAAGGTATTATTCTCAATCTTTTCGTCTGCGCCCACTTCGCCGGGCCGCTTTCCGTGGCTGTCGCCAGTTTCGCCGCGAAGCTGGCTGCACCCATGGAAGCGAAGGCATCGCGGAAGAGACGGATATTTCTCCGCGACACAGAGAAGCTTCAGCCCTGGCTCTAGCCTTGTAACATTGCAGAAGAGCAGACTCGGCTCAAGAATTCGCAATGCAATAATTGGTCATTTAACTGATAGAGTCTCTGTGAAAGCTCTCGACCGTCCCGCCAGGTTTCTCGCGTTAGCTTGGCACGGTATTTCCGTGTGGGTCAGCAGAGGCTTATCACGGTGGCATCGGGATTTCTGGTTCGCGGCATTGCCCCGTAGAAGGAAACTTGGTCCAGGTGGCTGTCGCCCGCATTCCCAGACCGTGCGCCGGCTATGTCCGTTTCGAAAAACCTATGGTCCGTTTGAAAAAAAAAGCGTTGCGGGGCGTGCCACGCGCCACTCTGGTAGCCTCACTGATTGCTAGCGAGAATGATCAGTGATACAATGCTGACCCTCACGGGTGCCCGTTGGTGTCGACGATTAACCGAAGCTTGTTACTTTACGCCGCAGATCTCTGTCTCGCCCGACAGCAGGAACACCTCGTGGGTGTCCTTCGACGGTAGAAATAGACAGGAGCTCTTCCACGGCGACAGGTAAAAGTCAACCGCTTGTCAGATCTATCTAATCGTCTGCGTTTCTCGCGATTATTCCAGATAATGGCAAACAGCAAGGCCCGCAGCACAGCTTACGTCTCCTTCGACGGTCGCAATCAGCAAGAGCTACGCGTCGGGGACAGGTCTGTCCTGTTATTTCGTAAAAGACTATCCGTCCACTCTCTTTCTTTCTATCTCTCTCTTTCTTTCTCTCTTTGTTTCTTCTCTTCCTGTCTTCATCGCGACACCACGATGCCGCATTGCTCACGACACATTCACTCGTTCGAATATCCGTGTCTTTCTCTATACCAAAATTCATATCGCTTCTCCTGTCTATCGATTTTAGTATTCTCACATTCGCTGTTTATAGTGCCCAGTCTTCCTCTATTCATTGTAACTAACTGCTCACGGTATCTCCACCACCCTAATGGCGACCGATGGAATCTCGTTTTCTATCCGTTCACGACATTCTTTCTTAGAAACGAGACGTTGGCTGTACTGCAAGGTGACGGTACTTTTTCACCCGTTTCATCTGTTTGTCACATGAAATCTCGTCACGTCCGAGTCTGATCCCCCCCCATCGAGAGCGACCGTAGAGCTTTACGTTTCTCTGCTCTTTCCAGCCTGCGGGTGACCACGTCTATATACCCGGTGCCCAGCATTTGTGCCGCCGACCAAATTACCGATTGGTTCGACTCCCTGGCGGAGTGCCTGCACTGGAACGTACGCAAAAAGCAGAAGCACCTGGACGAGCTGAGCGACCTGACCCACTCGTCCAGCAACGACACGCTGGACTCGTTGGACCGCGACAGCTAGGCCAAGTAATCGAGTCACGGCAGACCGACGGGATCACCAACGATCGGGCCGAGTCCTGCGGGCACGTCGCCGCGATTCGACGATTTCAGGGTCTGATCGAGAAGCCAGTGACTCGTTAAGGAAACCACGGAAGAAACAGCGCGTGTCCGAGTGCACAGACAAAGTCTGGCTTGTGTTCATTTTAAAGCGTGAGAACGGAAGAGACTGAAATCGTTGGACGTTTGTCGAGTAAGTGTTGAATGGCCTGTACACGTGGCCCGCGCGCGACGGTTCCTGGATTCACGAGAAACGGAGACGGAATTCTGCCGAGTGGCCGGTAGTACGACTTGAGTCGATCGCACGAGGAATTCGAGAGCTGGGCAAGAACGTCTTTGTCGATAGATGAACTACGTTGTAAGAAGTCTTGCTTTTTTCTGCACCGAGAATTGTTGGATGAATGGATGGCAATGCGTCGTATTCGATGCATAGAAAGGACACAACGGAAACGACCACTCGGTGGAGGGTCTCGCGTCTAATGCATAATATTACCGTTCGATGTTCATCATACAAGCTCTAAACGAGTCCACGCTTTTCTTGTCGAGTTCTTCGCGACGTTTAAATGCAATCCTCTTTACTTATCCCGAGGAAGGACATTTTTCATTTTGTTTTCTTTTCTTTTTTGTTAATTAAAATTAACTCTTCGTTGGCGCGGAAGGACGCGACTCTTAAACATTGGGCACACATACGAAAGGGGTACTAATAAATAAAATATCCAATTTGTTAACGAAATTCCTGTCTGGAGCGAAAGGATCGCCTCGTCTGTGCAACGCTAGTAGCGACTGCACGTTGATTCGCAACGAATAGAAGAAGGCAACAACTTTAATATTGTAATTTTAATTGAGCAATCGTGGCGACAAATTGCTTCGAGGGGAAAAGAAATCCTGTTGTGAAAGCATCTCGCGACGCGCGGTCCTATTTATTTATTAACACGTACATGTTTTCTTTGATGCATTTTAAGCCGCCAATATCTCGAAGTGATTTATTGATTGCAATAAACAAAAGCACACGGGTTCGAATCAACTATTGAGGGGAGAAAAAGTAAGAAGGAAAAATCGTTGTCGGTAGTTTTTACATTTTGATAACGAAAATGGTCTAAATAGATCATTCCATTGTAAATGTTGAATGTACTTTCCTATAAATGAGCATTTTTAATAAAACCGTTTTTGTACAGACCTCAGTGTTCGCTATACTAACGATAAATAACGCAGTCATAAAAAGAAAGAGACTCGAGCACGCCAAAAAGTAGAGAACGCGGTATATTTACGCCGGGAAGCAAAATATCTAAACGCGTGATGCGTTTTACGATAGGAAAGACTGAAAAAACAATTGAAGGCGGATCGTCGATGGAAGAATTTAGCGACGAGAAATTATGGCAAGCCACGGAGAATAGGAAAAATATCCCCAGGTGGAATAATGAATGCACGTATGCGATACAGCGGAAAGAAAATCAGGAAAAAGATACAAAGTGTGCTGAATCATAAATGAAAACAGCGTGACGACACTATTAACGACATGTCATCCAGAATCAAATTTGCAATTATAATCATTCATCGAATGAGAAACAATGCAAACGTGGCACGCAAGCAGGTAAAAGATCAAACTTAAGATGCAGCGAAAAACAAAGAAGGGAGCATTGCGAGTTTTCACATCAATGCATTTATTTCTGCGCAACCAGACAATTAAATATACATTATATACAACCATCTCATAAAAACTGCAAGAACCTGTCGTCTCGTTCGTTAAACGATAACTACGTGTAATAGTAAGTAGCATAAGTTTGTGGGTGGGCCGCTGAAGCGCGAAGCAAGCGTAGAGGGATGCACGAGCCATAGATCTGGAGAACGCTGGCGTTCGTGCGATTGTTAATCTAAAACTTGGACTCGTGCCAGCGGTCCCACCCATAAATACAATCGTTAAGGGGCCAGCAAGGCTCCCAGTTCCTTAATCAACGTGTAACATAAATATCTACCTCTAAGGTTCTACATTTGGTTACATCAGTCATGGGCATGACCTGCGTACACGCGTATGCGCTCAGCTACGTGTGTAGACAGGTGAACGAGCATAATTCTAATAAATTTATCGATCTAACGACGCAGCTTCGCTGGTATTTACATGGATGTTAAATCGTTTAACATTTAATTGAAATGTTAACCACGAGGTGCGGCGACCGAATCGGTCCCGGCGTCGCCCATCCGCGATAAGAGAAACGACTCGAGATAATAATAATAATACGACTTACTCGCTATTCCTATTAAATAACGACGCGCTTCTTCCTTAAGTTAACGATAAAAAGCAGTCTATGGAAGGATTCGTACTGGGATCGTCGATGACTTTCACTTGGAAACCACACTGGCAGTGACGACCGTTACACTTTGTTCGCGCGCGAGAATCACCATCGAAAGTAACTGATTCAAACTGTGGCGGCGCACCTGTCTATTGTCTCCGTCACTTGCGAAACAAAAGAAATGTCACTAGGATCTAATCAACGTTACTAATTAAATAAAAGAAGGGGAATTATCCGGACCACGTTAGCAAAGCCCGTAGAATCAGTTGCGCGAGAATAACGATAAAACATACGTCTTTCCGCGTTTCAATAGATAATTGGGAAATGATCACTGCGATCGACGCGTCGATGCGTCGCAAATAAAAAATACGTAGACTTTCTCGAGTGACGCGCTCCGTGGCGCAGTTACTTGGAAACGTTTTAAAGTTTGCCTCCTCGCGAAATTCGTTCTTGTTCCGTTTTCTTCTTACACCGGAGAATAAATTGCGCTCTTAACGATCGTCCCTGTTTCTTCGTTGGTATGTATGACTGTTTCTTGTTCCGTTTTAATGCCTGCAGTTCACGTACGTCACTGTTTCGCCGTTTACGATGCGAACGTAACGAGTACAGGCTCGGATGAAAAGTGCAGGTCCGTGCTGGTCTGTAAAACGATCGAATCGAATTATTTCGCGTGCATTTCTTGGCGAACTAGGGATACTTTTAAATAAACATCGGTAGATACTTGCACCCACTTCGAGACCAAATGTGCCAGTTACGAAACAATAATTTTTCGAAAGTTTTTACCATCTATGTTGGTATAGCGATTTTAGAGAAAGACAGGAGACTTGTTGGGTAGGTAACGAATTTCTCGGGTCTCTCTTTACGCGTAATCGGTAATATTCTCGTATTGGCACGAAAGAATACAGAAATTACGATAAAACCACGCAGCGTTGCACAAACGGTACACAGGGTGTTTTAGAGGTTAAAACGAGGCGTCGAGATCAAAAACGGACTAACCCACATTTTTTGCGAAATTGATATCAAATTCGGTACCTCGCACTGGTGACTCTGCAGTCTGCACTGGTGCCAGAAAATGACTCGGGTAGGTTGTTTCTGATTGATACGAAGATAGCTCTATAAGAATCAACCAATCCAAGTCATTTTTTGGCACCAGTGCAGAGTCACCAGTGCGAGGTACCGAATTCGCTATGAGTTAGTAGCAATAATGTATTGCAATAATAAAATAGAAAAAAAATTCAATGTAGGTTAGTCCGTTTTTGCTTTCAATGTCTCGAATATTCAATTAAGCAATGGAAGTCTTGGAGAAACAGAAAGATGTCGGAACTCGTTGGTCCTTGAGATCTCTGAAATACCCTGTACATTATAAACGACACACTCGACGACAAATAGTCGCGTTTCTGGATCATCTGTCCCATCCAAGTGTTATGGCACACGTTGTTAAGTATCACGCAGAGATGCACAGGCGAACAATGCAAAAATCGGTCACATCGGAGTTAGTGTTGTTAGAGCACACACTCACATGCCTTCTGATCCGAGTCTTGGTCAGCGCAGGACGGTGGTTGAATGTACAGAGCCGGTTTCAGTGGTCGCCCGTCCTGATCCTCCACCTGAATCACCAGCCCGTGATTGCTGCCGTTCCCGTGAGAATTTCGCGGGTTCAGTCTCCAAAATCGGAGACTCTGTCTCACGTCCAGCGCCAAATGAGTGCCTTCTGAAGTCAAGGCCGTCACCACAGAGTCCATCAGACGTTTCTTCGCTGGAAATGATAAAAACTAACGTTACTTCATTGTCGTCAGCATTGCTAAATCTCCAGGTCCTCGGCAGACTCTATTCTTTACTTGTCCGAAAGAAACTTACATCGATGTTTCTTCAGGGATTTCGTGTAGTAGTAGACCGATATTCTGATCTTCTTCTCATCTTCCTCTTCCTCTTCGATGATGCCAGACGCGGAGGACGTGAGGTTCTCCTGCGGCAATTTAAAGATCCTTAGCTTGGCAGCGACCACGTGGTCACCGGAAGTTAGATTCAGCTGGAAGTGCATGTTCATGGAGAGCGGGTCCGTCCAGGCGTCTTGGTCCGTGTTCCGTGGTACCAGACCTGATGAAAGGGAGCCGAATATTTGTCACGATGCTGTTTCACTGAAACGCGTAACCGACGATCTAATTAAGTTACTCACAAGTGGGCGAGAACATGGTCAGCCTCTCTCGTTGGACCTGGTTGGCGGTGCTGCTGTTGTTGAACCTCCCGGTCAGAGCCAGGACTCGCGATTTAATATCCTCGATGGCCTTTTCACCCTGGCTGAACACAGAGAAACGAAAGTTCGTGAGGTTGCAGCAACGGTTGACGTTGGGAAAAAGGGGAAAACCATGGAAAACCATCGACGGTATCATAACACAAGAACAAAAGGGTCGAATGTGCGGTTAAAAGAATTGGGGTAGAAAAGGAGGAGAGCAGCGGTGTTTCGTTTCTGTATCGTGTCGTAGGAATTTTCACCTCGAGGATGCGTGCAAGTTCTTCCGGGTGGCGAGGCAGGCGAGTGGACGGTGGTCAGTGACCTACAGAGTCCGCGGTATGGGTCAGAGATATTTATTATACGTTCTAGACGTTGACTAGACAGCCGACGCGGCCATTGGTACCCCGATCATCTAGTCAAGAACCATTAACGCTTCCAGCCTGTGCCTCGAATCTTCAATCCTTTCCCATGAACGATCATCAGTCCCTCAATTTGTAACGTCATTCTTACCAAGGAAGGCTTCCTAACACAATTTCAAATATCCTACACTGGAAACAGCAGAGGCTGCCAGTCTCGTCGGAATCTCTGGAAATATCTAACGGCTAAAAGTCCGCGCTCATTTCGCCGCGAGGGTCATTTTCAGCCGGTGAAAACGCCCGAATTTCGAGTACCCGTTATCGGGAATCAGACGAGATTACGGGATTGCGTGTAACGAGGAACGCGCGAAGTCGTTAACCCAACGGGGAAAAAAAAGAGCGACGTCTTTTCTATACGTCACTGGCAAGGATTGCTGCGCCGCACGCCCACGCGGAGATTTGAGCGCAGCCAATGGGCGCGTCAACGACCTCGTTGCTGGCCGAAGAAACAACCAACAAGCTCTTTTTCCAAACAATGGGACAGACAGGATGTCTAGGAGGAAGGTACCCAGATGCCGACGTCAAGGAGAACGTGGAGGAATTTCGGTGACCTATGCTAGGAGCTTGTCCCACTTTTTTTTTTCTCTCCTCGGGGTAGAGGGGGCTCGCGGGGCTGAACGGCAGAGGGAGAGGAGAAGCAGGGGCACCACTGACGAAATCTCGCCACGAAATCTCGAGTCGCTCGTATTCGATTCTAGGCATGCTCGTTAATCTAGCCGCGTCCAAGTCACGCATTCTACACCGTCTCGTTGCGTACGTGTCACGTCTGTCTGCCGTCTGGGAAAGGGAAGGACTCGGGTGTCTGTGGAGGCCGTTGCATCATGAGAATGAATCCAGCGATCCTTCCTGAGTACCGTATTAAGAAAATTGGCTGCGTTACCGGCGGTTTTGTAACCACCTCCTGGCGAACTTGCACCATCTGGGACTTGGACGAGACGATGGAGAATCATTGGACGTCGTTGAAAATAATGAGGGCTTTCTCGACGGGTTATAGATTCCGCTCGGACAGGGGACCCCATCGAGGCGGAGTTCTCCAACAGATTGGATGCGAAAATTGCTAGCCGACCCGACGAAAATTCGTTGACTCGGCGTGTCAAGCAATTTGGTGGTGGCCCCCCGCGTGGAGTAAGATCGTTCGGGGAACCGCGGTGTACAGGGACTGAAAAATACCGGCAGGTGAGGGCCGGGGGACCCCGGGAAAATGTTTCGCATGCCCCGCGTTTACCGCGAAACGGCGAGGCGGTCTGATTGGCGGCCGCCAAAAAATGCACGTTGCATCGTCTGGCGGTGAGGTGGGGAACTGCCGGTGAAAACTTCCTCCTCTCTCTTCGTCGCGCGGCTCGCGTCGTCTTCCTCCGCATAGGAAGAGAGACGCATAGACAAGGTCAGCGCATTAAATTGAAATGTGTTACATAACCTCGTAAGAGAGCAGTCCTAACTGCAGTCTGACTAGACACCCGGCGATTACGAGGGTGCTCAACTCGACCCGAGCGGCAGCAACGTCTGGGTACCTTAGAACCACTTTCCCCCCCGTCCGTTCTCCTCTAATCACCGGGGCCCTCTGCAATCCCCGATGCAAGCCTAACGGGCGTCATTGCCGTTGAACAACACGTGTACCCCCTTACGGAGCAACAACGTCACAATATTCCGTTGAATTCGTGAAAGTCGGGCGGGAAGAGGAGGTAAGCTCGGCCCGGGCACGAATGGAAAATTGGCTTGCCGATGATCGGCAGCCGTTGCATCGCAGATCGCCGCGGGTCGCGCGGATCCCCGTGCGCCAGCGGCCGAGAACGGCGAGGGAACGGCGCGCGGCGGGCACACCGGAGGAGGACTCTCGAGGTGGCTACGCCAGTGCCGACACGAATGCATTTACGCGTCTAGACTTAATAAAATAAAAGAAACGCCTTCGCACCCGCGCGAAGAGGGGCCGAGAGGTGGAGGAGAAGGAGGGCGATTTAAAAACATAGCTAGGGACCACGGCGGAATTTCCACCGTGCGTCCTTCCTGGCTGCGCTCTGTCCTCGTGCATGCCTTTCGAAAAGATTTTAACGTCCTGCGCTCCTTCGGGCCGCTGCCGATCGTCCTTGGGAAATTTGGCGCGGCAGCGTAGATCCACCGTGCCGATAGGGATCGTTTCGATATCACTGGTCTCCCCTATCCCGACGAAATTATCTTTTAATTTCTTCCCGTTTCGATATCTCCCGTGGCAACTTGCGCTAATTCGTTGGCCGCCAATTTACGTAGACTCGCGCGCGAGTTTAAATCGGTTTTTGCTGATCCTGGAACGGGGTTCCGACAGATTCGGGGCGTCGAAGCGAGGAGAATCAGCTGCGGATGAGGAGGCTGGTCAGCCCGAGGCGCGGAATTTCAGTGGCGCTTCACGGTTCCCCGTTTCGTCACGATATTTTTACGGGCCATCGAGATATTTTTACGTGGCGGGGGCAATGATTCGTCGAGAACGTCTATGCCGTGTCAAGCTGATTCGCGCGCCCGGAGCTGTAGTTTTCTCCGCGGCTGGGAAACCGTTCGCGTTTTTCTCGCCGCGATAATTAAGCGGGAAGGGGCGAAATGGAGGGGGAAGGGAGTGGGACGACGTTACCTTTTCCATGCAGACACAACACACAGGGCGTAAATGGAAAAGGCCTCATTGTTATCGCGACAAATCCCGTCTCATGGAACACGAGCAATGAGATAACTGCGATGAGAGTGTATTTTTAGATTATGCAAGCCAAGCCAGAAAGAAAGCGGCCTGCCGACCGCGGGCAAAACAAGAATTCCACAGAAATTCTGCGTTTCTTTAAACGGCACACCGATTCCCTTACCCAAACCGATCATAGTGCCGTCGGGAGGAGGCTTACCTGTCGTAGGTTGAAGTTAGGTTTCCTCTAAAAGACACAAAAAGCACATTTTGTAGAGACAAAGGTCAACCGTTCGCTTTATAGCAAAGCTGGGCACACGATAAGCGACATTTAACGGCGATTTCATTGTGCACGAGGCACAGTTCTCCCTCCACCAATCGAGGCTGTGCCAAAGTTCTGCCTCGGTTCTCTTCTACGCAATTGCTGCTACCACCTCGGAGTAGCGGGGTTCCAACGAAACCGCGAACAACAACGAGCCAGAACTTTCAGCGGAGCCATGAGAACGCGTGAGACCAGGGCAATGAGTTTACTTACTCTCGTCGATGCGCCAGGGCCACTTGCTGATAGGTGGACAGATTGACCGTAGGAAGATTGCTCGTAGACACGTTGCTGTTGGCCATGGAATGCTTCGCGGTGTCTGGCATGTCGTTCTGGTACTCCAACGTGTCATTCTCGTTGTCCTCCATGTTCCAAGTTTGCCGGGAATTCTGGCTAGTGTCTTCGTAGTCGGACGTCTCATTCTCCTCGGTGTTCTCGTAGCCAAGGGACTCGACGAATTCTGGAATCACCCTGTAGACGTCGTCCTCGACCCATTCCAGTCCCTCGTACTCACTGACCTTTCTGCTCCCACTGATCTTTCCCTCGGTTTTCGGGATGACCGCCACGTCGGTCGAGCTTGTGGTATCTTGAACGATGGCCCCGTTCGTGTTTTCCTCGACGTTCGACGCATCGTCTGACCTCTCCGTCGTGCTGGCAGGGCTCTCGGTCGAAGACGTCGCGCTACCGAGGTGGACGAGGTTCTTCGGGTAACTGACCTTGACGGTGCTGCCTAGCTGATGGACCACAGGAAGCGGCACAGAAGCAAGAGGAACGGAAGACAGAGTTGCCGGTGGTGAAGCATGAAAGGAACTACCGGCGTTCCTCGAAGTCGTGTGCTTCAAGGTCGCGGAGACGTGGTGCCTGGGTGTCTTGGAGCGATACTTGCTGGATTCGTCGGAGCCGGAGCTGGAGTCGAACTCTGAATCATCGTAGCGAATCTTGAAGACCACGTGAGACGCCATCGCCTTGTCGAAGTCGCGATGAAGACTCTTGGCCGGGTCCTGTTCCTTGGAAGCCTTGGTGGTCTCCTCGTAGTCGAGAGCCGCGGACTCGGACCAGGGCTGCTGGGATTCTCCGTTGGTCGGCAAGTTCTCGTAATCGAGGACCGCCTGTCGATTATAGGCGTCGAAGTCGAAATCCGTTTGGGACGACCTGTCCACATGACGGTTCTTGTTACCTTCGGTTCTCGTGTCCTCGTAATCGGGGTTCCTCGGGGATGAATGATCCATGGAGTTCTTTTCCCAGTACCTAGTCTTCCTGCTACCGTTCTCCCCATACAGAGCTTTCGTCCAGGACTTGACGCTCTCCTTCTTCCTCAGCTCCTCGTCCTTTTTGCTCAGTTCCCTCTCGCGGATCGCCAGGACCTCCTCTAAGCTGTAATTCAGGCTCTTCAGCAGCAGCATGTCACCGGTGCTGAGATCGCCGGTGATTATCTTGAGGATAGCTTTCTCCAGCATCTTCTCCATCCTCCTGTGACTATAGGGAATCCCGCTCGCTTCCTTCATCTCTTCCATGTTCAGACTTCTCCTGTTCTTCTCGCCCACCGACGACACCGCGTTCGCTTCTTCCCTCGACCCGTACCTTTTCATGTGCTCCACCTGATCCCTCTTCTTCTTACCATCCGCTGGATGGACACCGTGATGGTGATGGTGGCACCAAACACTGTTTATAGCCGAGGTCGCCAGCAACAGCACGAGTAACCTGGCGAGTGCCATCGCGACGGACCAAGAGTTCACTTACAGACTCTGTACAATCGTGACCCCGCAAAACTGCACTACCTCGGGCTGTTACCCCGTCGAGACTCCTCGCGAGAAAGAAACGGCGCCACACTTTTGCTCGTCGACGGCTATCAGGCACTGTTATCGATGAACCGTGTCCCCCATTACTTCCGCCAAGAGTCTCGATCACCACCGGCGCGAACCCTTGTCAATGTTCGTGGAAGCGACCGGTGTGACGTTGCAGCAGGGTGTACCGAGCTAATCGGACGAAAACCGCGTGCCAGAAGGGCTAACAACCGGCTGACTCAGAAGGGCTAACCCCAGCAGAGATAATCACGAAAGACGAAGAGACCTGTCCCGTACGGCGACGAGCAAGTGTTGAGAAACTGGACCGCGATCCGTCGTCGGACTAGTCTAATCGCATCCAGGAAGCCGCGATATATAGGTGTATGTAAGTGGGAAAGATTCGTGGCATGCGTGTGCACGGGCTGAGCAGTAAGTCTCAACTGAGCCGAGCTGGCCTGCTCACAGACATAATTCTGTCTACTCACTAATTCCGAGACAACCACGAAGCCGCGAGAGAGGAGACGCGCCGGTGAAGACTACGATCACTCCTTTTTTCTTTTCCTCTCTTCCTTCTCCGCCTTCTCCCTTTCTCTTTCCCGGCGTATCGCCGTCGGCTCGCCTCGCTCCACCCGCCGTGCCGCGCGCGTAATCCCTTTCCCTCGCTCGCCGAAATCCCGCGGACGACTGCCTTTTCTCTCTCTCTCCCTCTCTCTCTGTCCGCGACGCCTTATCGTTGGCTTCGTTCCTCTTCTTCTTCTTCTTCTTCTTCTTCTTCCTCCTCTTCTTCTTGTTCTTCCTCTTCTTCTTCGTCGTCGTCGTCGTCGACGTCTTCTTACTCCTCAGGCCTCCTGGTCGCTTTTTCGCGCCGCAATATATCGTAGGTCGATCTGCCGCCGGTTCTCTCGAACGCCGCGTGCCTGTTCGCCTCCTCGCAGCGTTCGCCTCGTGCTTCCGGCGAACACAACACCACGCGTGCACCCGTGCTCGCCCGTGCCTCGCTCTTTTTCTCTCCCCGTCTCACACACACGCATACACACGCATACCCTCTCACTCTCTCTCTCTCTCTCTCTTTATCTCCCTTCCTCTGTCTCCTCTTTCAATCGTGATTCTTCTCCCCGGTGCAGCCCCGGCGATTCCTTCGATGATTACTCACCGCACAGAATTTACCTTCTTTTCCCCTCTGCTTCCCCGGGCGCTCGGTGCCCGCGCGGTTTTTCTCCGATGCACCGCGACAACGCGCTCCAGGCCAGATAGGCGCTCCTTCGCGAAGCCTAGCCTTCCAGGTGATCTTTATCTGTGCCGCGTGACAGTGTCCGCATACTGATCCTTATCGGTGAGATCCTTTCACGATCGAGAAGACCCACACAGATGTCCTTTCACCGTTCGCCCCGGCAGAGTGGGTGGCTCGTCTATCGCGCGGCCACGGACCGTTTCACGATCGCCGTGAACGACTCCACGAGCGCTGCGACATCGCCCAGGTATATACCGCTCGCCCCGCGTGGAACAGTTTTGGTGGACAGAGGAAAGCGAGCACCGCCTTTTCACCCGTGCGCGCGTGTCCGTCCCTTAAAAGCTGGAGCTGGCACCGGTATTTACGGCCGGTCTCCCGGTGATACGCCAGAGCCGCGGAACAAAGGAGGAAACGAAAAGGAGGCGCGTGGAGGCGAGAAATGAGCGAGCAGACACCTTGTATTCGGCTGCCCGTTTCAGGGGCAGCCACATACGACTTTATAGGGTGTCTCCCTCTCCGCCGTCTAGACGAATCGAAAGATATGATCTTTGAATCATAATGTATCGCTTTTAATAAATGCAGCCTCTCCGCGTGCGTGCGTGAAAATACGATGCGTGGCAACGCACGTCGACGACGGGGGCCCAAAAAGAAGAACTGGAACGAGGAAAGGGGGAAAAAGGAGACGGACGGAGGCGCGAGGGCAAGACCGCCGGGAGAAAAATATGCGCGGTCGAAAATCAAATCGGCACGGCCGCGACGCCGCGCGAAAATCTCCCTCCGCGAAATTTTTTCGCGACGGTCTCGCTTCACGCCCGGACTTTATTCATTCTTCTCTGTTTTTTTTTTCACGCTTTTTTTCACCTTCGTACACGCGCCAATTTGTACATCGCGGCGGGCGAATACATTTCGGCGACAGTTTCAAGTGGAAATTGAACGAGCTGGTGAATAATGTCGCCAGTCGGACACTTTAGTGACTCAGGGCTAACAGAGAAGGCTGGTCGCTCAGTAGATTTTTTGTCTCACCTTTTCGCGCGCTGGTGTTTGCAGAAATTTCTCTCCATACAAGATTCGAATCGGTGGATCTACGGTTTCAGAATGGAGCAGAGTAAATCGCCGTGACGCGAGCTACTACGAAAATTGGGTTAAGGGTTTCGGTTCTCCGAACTTGCCTACTTCGTCTGGCTGTCTAACGGTGGGCAGACGATGGCCATTCGAGCGTCTGCCGTCTAAAATAAATCATACGTGATAGACGATAATGCGTCACGGCTGGATTTACCGGAAGCCCTCGACGATGCGCGTCTCCGATTCTTCCACCGTGCTCTTAGCCTCGGGCTTTAGAGGGTCGATTAGTTTCTGTTCCCATATATCGAGCATAGAAGATGTAGACAGGAATGAACCTTTTTTTTCTGGGGCCGAATGTTTCTGTCCAAATTTAGCAACGAATTGCAGTTCCGCGAAAGCTAACGTCGAGGGTAGGTAGTCGGGGGCAGTTTTCCTTTGGTTGTCGAAGGTGTCGCAAATTACAACTGTGACAGGGCTCAGGCTTGCATGGAGCAGGAATTTAAAGGGTTATTCCGGTTAGCGCGCCGATAAATTCAGCGATTTTCAAGAATTTATTGCGGGGAAAATAATTAAAGTAACGGAATAAAACTTTTTTCTATTTATTAAACTACATTGCTAGAGTAAATAAAAATATAAAAGTAATAAAATTATTGCTTTTAAAATGCTTTTGAAATTGGTCTTGATGACATGTTTAAAAATTTATGCGTCGCTCGTGCCAAAAAAAAAATCCAAACAGATTCTTGATCGGTATGACTGTCGTTATCGCTCGGACTGTGATCGGTGATTTATCTTCAAAATTAGCAAAATGGTGGGCAAAATTCAAGAAAAATGTTTTCTCGGCTTTTTTTCTTTTGCAATTTTCGATTTTAAAAGTAGGTTTGGACTCGATGAAAATACTTGGTTGTAGTCCCTGCGAAAGTCACAGGTGTGCAGAACAAGCAGTAAAATTTATAAAGCAATTATTTCGATAGATTTTGAGATTTCATCTTTACGATATGAAAAAATGAGGTTTCGAGAAAAAACACACTTACTACAGGCCGAGCCTCTGCGCTTCGTAAAAAATGCCTCTGTGGAAGCTAAAATAATCGGAATTTTTCCATGAAAATTTAACAGTGCATGCTTCAGGATATGTACTTTCGAATAATGTTTAAAAAGAACAGTCGAATTTTTAAATTTTGTCTGACCGGAATGACTTCTTACGGGGCCTCTGGAACGACACAAGAATGTAGCGTACCTTTGACAATTGCTCGTGGGTAAACCTAGAAGTAAGTCGATAATCTGTTTAAACGCTATTTTTTTCTTCAAACGCTTTTTTCTCGGAACCACGTTTCTCAAATTGACCAGCAGCACCATTTGACCAAATTTTATTCGATTCACTTGAAATTTTTACAGTAGCTTCCAAACTACATTCTCTATCGAAGTACGTATGGCTATTGTAGAATATTGTTTTTCTTAGAAATGGTCAGCATTCGAACATAAACTTTACTCTTTGGCTCGATTCATCCACGTGCAACTTGAAAGTTTTCAACAAATCGTAAAATCGGTACGTGGAAGGATAACTCGGTATTTCGACCGCAGAGGGGAAATTTTGAGCGCGCATCGCAATCCCTATGTGGTTTAAAGCTCGCACGTTCGGGCTGGGGATCTTCCCAGAGTGGAATCGCCGCGCGCCAGGGTCAACGCGTAGGGCGTAGGGAATCGTGGCGCGGTAAACAAATCGATGAGGACCGAGAGAGGCCCACTTTATTCCACCCCCGAGCCGTTGCATGTCGCGTCGACCCGATGCGTTTGGATCACGCGCGTGCATCCCGGTACACTGGCGCGGGATCTACCTCGGTGTGGGTTGTCGCGCACACGTCCCTGGTGTGCGTTCCCAGCGCCGGGGCCCGCCCGAGACACACGCGTGTACGCAGACACGTGCATGCATTTAAATATATATAGATATAAAAAAAAACAAGGGAGACAGACAGAGTGGAGACGGCCGAAGAACGGAGGAGAGAGAGAAAGAGAAAGAAACAGAGAGAGAGAGAGAGAGAGAGCGAGAAAGAGAAAGAAAGGAGAGAGAGAGAAAGAGAGGGAGAAAGAAGATCTGCCTGGCAAGAGGCAAGTCGCGTCGATTCGAATCTCCGACGATGCAACATAGCCTGTCTGACGTCACCTCCGAATCCTCCGTCGCGATTCGGACGTACGGACAGACAATCTGGCGTCTAGACGTACCGAAATAAATAACCCGCGGGGCCTTGCCTCGCCATCAAACTGTTGTTTGCACTCGTAACACCGCGCCGTCCGTCGTCCTTGTCGGGGACCCCCCCCCCCCCCCGTTCCTTGGCCAGGGATACGAGGAACAGAGCGGAACTGAACGCACCCGCTGGAACGGGGCCCGTCGCGTCGCATCAATCTAGAGCGACCGATTAATTTGATTTCGAGACCGATCGCGCCCGCGATGACCGCACGCGCGCGTCCTTTCCACCGGTCATGGGAGACACCTCCGATTCGATCGATTCGCTGTTTGGAAATCTCTGTGACGTGTCCCTGTTGGGCAAGCGCGTGGCGGGTCCCGTGCGTCCCACGTTGCTGACGTTCTTGACTCGAGGGTAGATTTGTAATGTTCAAGATCCGCGGGATGGTTCCCCAGGAATTTGGACCTCGTCGACCTAACCCGCACGTCCTCCGAGACTTCGGGGCTCCTGAAACGTCGGGCGACGTCGCGTGTTCCTGGACCCACGGCGATGACGACAGCGCTGGCCGGCCAGCGAGAGGTTCGATGACTTTCTCCGCGCTCCGAAACGACGGGATTTCGGCCAGTTTCCGACTTTTTTTCCTCGGTATCGCTAACGGCCTGACGTCAAATGCCCAAACACGGGATCCCGGGTGAAAACTTTGCGCGTCCGCCCGCCCACGGCTGACAAATTATTCGGCCGTACGCTCGTCAATTATTTCTCGTCTTATTGGTTCGATCGGAATCGTGCAAACGAGGGGGAAGGGAGGTAGGAAAAGGAGAGCGCGTGCAGGAGAGGAGAGAGGAGGGAGATGTAAGGAGAAGAGGAACACGCCGACGCGGCCGTCTCGGCCAGCGGGAAGACGCAGAAAAGGAGGAGAAAAAATGGAAATGGTGCAATTTGCATGGCACGGACACATCTCTCCCTCCCCCACCTTGGCCGATGGCAGACGGCAATCGAGATAAGGCGTACCTGGAATCCGGCAGGAGAGACTCTCTCGGGTCCGCCTTCACGATCTTCTCTCCGCTCTCGTTTCGTGGAAGCGAAATTTGAATTTCGGATCGTATTGCGCAATCGCACCCACGCATAGGTGCACTGGTTTCGATCTGTGGGATCGTATGAAATCGAAAACACGGCCGAAGAACGAGGCTCGTCCGGGAGCCTTGCCTCGTATTCCCGCATCTCTTTACCCGGCGTACGATAGAATATTCCTAGCCTCGGGTCGCCACGCTGAACAGCGCGTGCCGATGTGCACGCTCGCGATTCTCCGCGAGGACACTCGGACTTTTCAAATATATCATCATCGTTGGTGCAGTTAGGATTCCGTTTCGTCACACTCTTCCTGCTAAAACCTAACGCGCGAACAACGCAGAAATCTGGAACGGCTTCCGAGGGGTTTCGGAGGACGACCATCAGCTCCGCTAAAAGAGACATCGGAACTGACATCGCAGAGATGATAAAGGACGGTGTCCGATTCCCCCCGTCTTCGAGAGCATAGTCGCGTGCTACGATGGATCGGATGCATGGCATTCCAGTGAAACGGGAGCAGGATGAAACGGGAGTAGACCGGAGTAGGCAGGAAATTTTAACGCGCACCATCCCGCGTCCGTGTACCAATCGGGGCGGTAATCGGCGATCGATACCCCTAACGGTGAACAAGCAAGCCAATTAAAACTGCATTAGGCTCGGTCGTGAGGCTTAAATTAAACAGACCTGCTCCATAAATCCTCGCGCACGCGTATTCCCCAATATCGATGCGTATTACTCGCCGCCAATTTATCTGCCGATCGGACAGAATGCTTTGGTTTACAGTTGGCCGTACAGCGGGGCCTGGCTAACAGCGAACGCGTCCCACTTGGAAATGCATTACAATTGCCAGCCGAGTGATTTAAAAGGTGTACGGCCGTAAATCGTTGGGCCGGGACGATCGGTGTGCCCGCGCCGCGAATTTCCGATCCTCCGTGTCCGGTTGCCCGAGTTTCGTAAAGATCCCGTGTGGCTAGATAGCCGCAGAATCCACGTGCCACCGTGTGCAGATCGGTTGCGAGCGGGTGTAACAGGAAGATGCCGGGGGCTAGCACCGTCTGCGAATCGCTCTTCAATTTTCTTCGGCTTCTCGTGTGTCCACAGAGAGCGGAGAGGTTCTCGAGGCGAGCATCTGGTTTACTGTTTCCACCGACGGCCAGCAAACTACGCACTTCCGCGCGTTGAATTCCTCTGTGGGAATCCGCAGCATTCCCTGTATCAGATACGATACTTTCTGCCGAACTCGATCCATATCTCAGAATCTACCGAGCGTCTATAATCCACGGTTTCTTATTCGCCCACTCGAACGTCCGGCATCAATCTTCTCCTCTAATGCACGGATCTTCTTCTCCTCCCTATTCGTTCTCCCCGCCTGATGTCGATTTCGGGGGTCTAGCGGTGCCGGGATCGCGGCGATCGGACCCGCTAGGCAGTTTCGTGGTCGACGGGCTTTTCACGGCGATTTCCAGCAGCGGCGCGGGCGTGACGTTGTGTCTGAAAGCGGGCGTGCGTAACGCCGATGTTTATCCACAAGTTACGCTCTTCGGATTTCGCTATTCTCATCGGGTTTGGCGGCGCGCCAGAGACCTAAAACTGGCTTGCCTCTAACTTTTACTACGTGAAGCAGGAAAATAGAGGAGGTGTGCAGAATTATCAAGGCCGCAGACTGTTCGCCGAGGCGAAAAATGCAAATTGCGTCTTCGCTCGCGAGGCGTAACGTCAATCGGCCGTTTGACGCAGCACTCGATCCCCGACTAATTCGAGGGACGCTCGAAGTAACCCTCTGTTTCTAAGAGGAACGCGGGCGTGAGTGCGCCTTCAAGGTGAAGCACGGAAACTTGCCTTTTATACGTATGCGCTGGAGCTATTCGTATCTAACATTTCGCTCTATCGAGCCTCTCCTTTTACTCGAACAATCAGCTGAAAAGATCGCTCTTTGGCGATTAGCTGTACTTGGAACATGATCGTCGAAGCGCGTTATCGATTATCATCTAATTAATCACAGATATTATCGAACAACTATGTATTGTAACGTTAATAATAATTAGAACGTCGTAAGATGATGATTAGACCCGAAGATTTTAATCGAAAGGCAACAATGGAGGTAATAGGAGTTGATTGAAGGTTAAATTGTTTATTTTTCATCTCGCTGGTTTGTTCAGTTTTGCTTTGGTGGATCTATCGTCGCCTAGACTCTCGCGGACTACGGCGGTGTGATCTTCCCCGCTGCCTAAGCACTGTCTGGGAAACCAAATTCCCGACGGTTGGGGCGTCAGGTAGCGCGCGAGCGCGCATGAAAAACGCGAGGGGCCCCGTTTGCTACAAAAATTTGTACGTGACTCGCGGCGGAATAGCTTCGGTCGCGTCTCGAAGAGATAAGCACGGCATCATCTTCCCAATCCTCCTCGCGCAGTCGAACGAATTCGACTTGCTTGTCTCCGGTTAACTCGATTTCTCTTCCTTCTCCTTCGTCGCCTTCGAGGGGGCAGATCGACGGCAGATTGGTCGGCTCAGAAGCGTGTCTGCGTGTTTTCGGTAGAACTTCTCGTCGGGGAAGACTGATCCAGGATGTCTTCCTTCTAGGAAGACCTTCGATCGGTCCAAGTGCGCTGAAAAAAACCTGCCTCGCCCATTATTCGCGCGCTCCACGTGCAGACGAAACAAGACAGCTCGTATAATTCGATTGAAATCTCGGATCGGTATGCAGCGCAAAAAATGCTCGCGTGTTGAAAATCGATGCTTCCTTATCCCCGTCTCGACCGATGCAGTAATCGTGATAAATCACCTTGGACGAATGTCAACGTGTGCGCAATAAACAAGCTCATAGGATAAATAATCAGAATAGCGACAGATATTGTAGAGTTCAATAGATAAGGCGAGTACCTGCTATTCGCGAATTGATATCCCCGAGAATTCCTTGACGGGTATCGTCTGGATTTTCGAGTGCTCAGAGATTACGGTGTAAGCCCGTTATCAACTGCTATTCATGTCAGCCGAGCAAAAAATCTATTCCCTACAACAATAACTCGCCAAGCTTCTTTCCGCGATTGCTCACCCTTGCCGGTTAAGCAATCGCGATTCTTACGACGAACACGGGTTTCCTGGTGCGCACCGTGGACAAACGACTATGAAGACGACAATTATTCCTTTAGATCGTCCAGGAAACGCGTCTCGGAAGTTCCCCGAGGCGGTCATTACACGAACGCCGCTCCGGCCATCCCCCCGCGGCCGGGCAATTCCTTTTCGTCCCGATCGCGATCAGATAGCACGGATTACGGGGCCCGGTTTTCCGCTTTAGTCCCCGCTTTAGTATCCACGTTCCGGCTGCTTCCATCCGTTTCGCGATTAACGAACCGCCGGTTCGACTCGCCAGACGCGACGGAAGAATTTTGATGGGGCCCACCGCGCGCGGAAAGAAGCAGAAATATCGGTGTCCAGCGCGGCGTGCCGTTCAACCTGTTAAATTGCATTTCGCGTTCGGCTCCGCCGCGGCCCGTTACAACCGCGCGTCGTCACGTGACGGCGCGCGCAAACGCCTGTGAGAATCGGCCAAGAATTTTTCCTTACCGAGCTCTGCCGAGCGTATCTAGAAACGCGCGTCGCCGCCGCCACGAAATTCACGTTTCGTTTGGAATTCAGGGGCCGTAGGGCTCGGACGGTTCCCAGGGAACGTCCCTTCGGAACCGTCCGAACTGTCCTTCCCCAGCGTGCCAACGTGTCCAGGTTCGATGACTCGGCCGAAGCAGAAGTTGGGGAAGGCGCGGCGATCGCGCGTCAATCCAATCACGTGACATCTGTTCGAGGGGAGCCTGAATAAACGGGGCAACTAGGTATCCAGGGTCGGGTGCAGCGTATTTAGTAATCAGCGATAAGCGAATGAGCGCGATTCCGCTGTCTTATCGCTCGCGCGCGGCAGGTGGAAATCCGCGCTGACAGTCGGACGCGTTTAACCGCGGTCGCCCTATCCTATTCCGGGTCTGGTTCGCGGGCTGGAACGAGGTCAATTGCAAAATCTTGTAGGCAGAGGTGCCGCGAAAGGGACAGGTTTTAAACGGGGCAAATCGTATTGCCAAAATTCTAAACGCATGCGAGTTATTTTCTCGTTTATTCCAACTACTTGTGGGTATTCCTTTGTAAGGCAAAAATTTTATAAAAAAAATTACTTTATAGTTGAAGAAGCTGCTAAAGGATTAAAGTCACGCTGTGTGAAGATTGAGAAAAATATTAACAATTTATAGTAGACACAATTAATTTTGTCTTATTGTTTTGTAGTATTAAGATTTACAATTGTAATACTTGATGAGATTATTTTTATCAAGTTGTATAATGTCCTATTTAAAACCACCTAGCCTCGAAAGGAACATTTTCGACATATTGGCAAATGGAAAATTTTCTCTCATTATTAACGAGTTTGCGATACATTTTCGATCGAAGGCCAATAAACATAGTTTCTATGAATTTAAATACAGCTATAATCTCAGAAATGGACGTTGAACGAAATTTGCCTTTTTATAGCACCTCTCCCCTGCTCGAAGTTCGTCGTTCAATGGGGTTCCCCTACTTCCTTATCATCGAAGCACAGTCGAACGTTAATGATCGACGCCGATCTCCAGTCGTTGAAAACGCTTATCTGCGCGCACGTGAACGCCGGCGCTGTGTACCGACGCAACGGATCGCTCTCCTGTATCGATAATAGAGTAGCATTTCCCTCTTGTCACGAGGAGAAGCAGCAACGAGGGGGCATCGTCGAACCTCCGACACGGCCCTCGAGGATCGTTTCGGGGAACAGAATGCGGTCAAATTGAAAATTGCCGCGACAGCAGAGGGTCCAACTTTTGGTCGCAACGATCGTGTCGTGGCCCGGTGTTGGAGGAAAGTGGACACTTTAACGATCGTATAGGCACCCCGAAATTTGGTACGGCTTTACACAGCAGTCTTACCGTTATCTGCGTTATCAGTTGTCCCACCACGAACGATTGTCATTCCTGCCGCGAGACTGGATGCTCGTAAATTACACGCGGTTCAGGAGGAATAATTGTTATTCCTCTTCCTTGGCCGCGAGGCTCGCATTAGCGGGCTTCACGTCAGTGCCGAGGAACGTTTGACAGAGGGAACACGTTTTCGCGGTGTCGTCGCTCCGGCAAGAAGAAAACATGCCTGGGACTGTGAATCCAGCGTTCGAGGTGTGTATTTTCTATTCAACATTTTCTCTCAGCAGCAGCTGTTAACAGTATTCCTTTACCCACTTCTTGCGCGTACCTTTTTTCCTGGCCAGTGCCGGTGTGCCTACTTTCACTTATAATCGTCGTTCGGTGCTTCCCGCGACCCGACGAAAATTCCAGCTGTCAGTGGACATAAATGTGCTTGATCGTAGCTAATACAGCTTTGTTATATTTATAGGACAGCGAGCTCAGCAGGCTAGAAGCTGGTTGTCGGATTGATGAGTCGATGAAAGGCAAGGTATGCAACTTGTTTACGATTCATTGTATCTACAATCGCGACGGAATGCATCTGCTTCTTGGAATCGATACTCAGCTACCTTGGTAAACGCGTTATTACAAGAACCGAGGAAATTCTCCGTCGATATCGCGCCGATCAACAAAAGTCAAACAAACGCTTCCGTTTCGAACGTCTGCCTGTTTCGTCGTAAATTTAGAAGCAATACTTCTCTTTATCTCCCAAACACCCGATTAGCTAAACAATACCCGTCTAAGTAGTTGCTAAGACACCGTTTAACTCGTAGGAAAAAACAAGGGACGACGAGCCCGCTGGCTTTTTAGCAGCAGGATACTCCGCGCTGGGTAATTTTGTTTCGAGGCATCACAAGGCTCGCAGATTCATCTGCCTGGCCGTCCTGAACGCTCTGATAATTATCTACTTTGTTTTCGCTACCATCTACTGGACAAACAACAGTAGGTTCATGGATTTCTTTTCGAGTTGCCTGTAAGCAGAGATGGGCAAAAATTTTATTTAAATAAAAATTTCGAATAAAGATTGAAAGTTAAAAAAATTATTGTCGAAAATTAACGTTACTCGCCGAATAATATAAAGTTGACGTAACTTCCATTTGATTCGTTATTTAAATAATTTTTTATTTGGTTAACGCCAAGCTCTGCTTTTAAGTGAACACGGCTGAAACTACCTTTTATTTCCATCAGATTGGGAGAAAGGATTCGACTGGTGCCACGGTTACGGCATGTTGATTCTTTTGTTTGTGTTTGGATACGGCGGAGTGCTTTATCACTCTATCGTAAAACGTTGCATTGGAAAGGCACTCGTCTATTTCACTCGACCATTCCGGAATCGAATCGGAAACCTTCAGAGCACAAAGTAAGATCAGTAGTCAGAATGCGCCAATTATCCGGGATTAACGAGTTGTCTGAAAATTTCTCGCAGACGCTGCAGCGTGATAAGCCAGACGGTGATATATACGTGTCTATTCGCTGCTATCATCGTGTTCTTGATCTTCGATACCGCGGGCTCGAGAGAGCGGCTGCTGAGTGCCGTTGGCATCGTCATTTTGTTGAGCTTTGGATGGATATTCTCCAAGCACCCCGGCCGCGTAAGTAAATCGGGATCAGAATATTCTTAATCGTCCTTTGAACTGGCGACTCAGCATCGCGGTGGTCGTGACGATGTTTAAAGTATTGGGTCGCGGCTGAGATTCCCAGCGGATTTCTGAATATCAAATATCAGAGGGACTTGAAATTTCAAGCAGCTCATCGGAGCGAGACACCGAGTTACTTATCGACACACGTATCACCGAAATGGATATCTCGCTATCGAAATATGTATCGAGGAACGTGGCCGTTACTTTCGGGCCGAGAAATCCGTGCGGAGCCTCGAAGCATCCCCGATACCAACGACGATCTTTCACGTTTATGATCTAGATTAAATGGAGGCCCGTTTTATCTGGATTAATCTTGCAATTCATCTTCGGTCTTCTAACGATTCGATGGCCCGTCGGTCGAGCCATCTTCCAGTGCATCTCCGAGAAGGTGGCGACCTTCTTGGACTTTGCCAAAAGCGGCGCAGCCTTCATCTTCTCCAAGGACCTAGTGGATAACGGAGTGTTCGCGTTTGCTGTCAGTCAACACCATATTTCGAATCGCTCGGAGCGCAAGGCAAAGTGCTAATCAAGCTATGTTGCTATCCAGGTCCTGCCGGTGATCTTCTACTTTAGCTTCGCCATCGAGATTCTCTACTACCTGGGCGTGATGCAGTGGATCATCCTTAATCTAGGTCGACTATTGCAGCGGTTAATAGGAACGACGATCTGCGAATCGGTAACCTGCGCCGCAAACATCTTCATCGGAATGGTAAGAGCTTGGAAAGCATACTGCGATCGATACGGGAACATTGTAAATTCACTTTCAGACAGAATCTCCGTTGCTCATTAAACCCTATCTGAACAAGCTAACTGCCTCGGAACTACACACTGTCATGTGCTCCGGCTTTGCCAGTGTATCAGGTGAAGAATACGAAGCGTCGGTGGGTTAATCTTTCCACTGATTTCGTTTATAGTTCAGATTGTAATCCCTTTGAAATTTAGGAACGGTTCTGGCTGCTTATATCGGCTTTGGCGCGAACCCAGCCAATTTGATAACGGCGACTTTAATGGCAGCACCGGCGGCTCTTTGCTATTCCAAGCTATTCTTCCCGGAGACCGAGCAGACCGTCGTCACCTCTGATAATATTAAATTAGAGGAATCGTGAGTGTTGACGCGTAGAACGCGCGACGAAACCTGGTTCAACCTTTGATTCGAAAATTGGTAAACCCTTTAGGAAGGAATCCAGCTTGATGGACGCTGCCAGCAAGGGCGCACTGGCCGGGATACCCCTGGTCTTGGGTATAATCGCCAATATCGTTGCATTCGTGTCGTTTATCGCGCTGCTGAACGCGCTCCTCGGTTGGCTGGGGTTGTTGGTCGGTGAGACTGCTTGGTCTCTCGAGGTAAGTGTGAATCAGTGAATCCCACCCTGTCTATCGAAATCTAGCGTTTTTCTTCTATCAAGGGGATACTGTCGAAAGTGTTTATGCCCCTGAGTTGGATCATGGGGGTTCCCTGGGAAGAATGCGAGGACGTCGGTACTCTGATAGGTCTGAAGACTGTCGTCAACGAGTTCGTCGCCTACCAGAGGCTTGGCGAGATGAAGGAACAGAAGAGAATCTTTGGTAGAACCGAGGCGATCGCGACGTTCGCTATCTGCGGCTTCGCGAACCCTGGATCCATTGGAATCACGCTTGGCGTATTATCTTCCTTGGCACCGGAGAGGAAAAAAGAAATATCTGGCTCTGTGATGAGGGCGTTCGTGGGTGGCAGCGCTGTCTGCTTTCTCACAGCTAGCATAGCTGGTAAGTCACGCTTGGCAACGATCGCAACGCTACCAAACTTGATTTACCGACCGAGCAATATCATTCGCAGGGCTGCTGATGACTGACGACTCCATGGATAACTTGACCGACGCGTTGACTGCCGTTAACGCGACCATAGCTGCTGCGATCGATAGCTAATCGATTTAATGCCTGCTACGGTGGTTCGGTGAACCCCCTTATCCAATTCCTTTGTACATTACTCGAGTATATAAGAGCTGGGGCGAAAAAGAAGCCGCAAAGTCTTTTCACTAACGTTTATTCGTATTATTGTACAATACTATTTTGTAATAAAAAGAGTAGATTGACGAGCGCCGGATCGTCAGGGATGCAGCGATTTCCGCGGGGACCGTGCGAAATTCATGCTACGTCCGTTGCGAACGGGCGACTAGAAGCTATTGCGGGAAGTACGACAACCTAAGGTACCTAATACGTTTTGTACAACTTCAGTAAATATAAATACGTGTATAGAGTAAGTAAAGGTGGTATTACAAAATGTCAATAAAATTATTGTTTGATGTACGGAATTATCGTGTATCACAATTCGAGCGCGGAATGTTCGCGGGATCTTTACGAGCGGCTCGAACAAGCGGGTGCAAGAAACATTTCGTTTTGTTCGTTCCTAGTTTCATCTTTATGGCAGAGCGTGAAGTTGATGGATCTCGTAGAGATTGTGGGTACGATTGAACACATCAGCGGTCACTTCTAGCATTTTCGGCAAGACATCTACGTTCCTTTGGACGTGCGCCCCGCAGACCTGGAAAAGATGAACGCTGAAATTTACGATATCCCCCGATTTAGGGACGCGAATACTTGCCTTTTTTAACAAAAGTTCTCTAGTAGGCATCGTGTACATTGCAACCACTGCTGCCTTTCTGATCACCCATGGATGATGCTTGGCTAGTGTCTTATTGTAAGCTTCTTGGCAACAACTAGATGTCTTATCGCTATCCGACAGTTCGCTTAGCTGTCTCAGAAATTCTCTAATAAAATCTGAAAGTTCAGAGCGTCAGTATTCGGGCAGCCAGTGGCGTCGGACCGACACGCTTTCTCCCGGGACAGTACCTAAGCCCCTATGGAGTCTCAACAGGGTACGCGCACCGTTCGTGTGGTTCCCTTTGTCCAGGATATTATTCTCCTTCTCGTACGTTATCATAGACTTGATCGTGATGTAATTCTGTTCATCTTTACCCACTAATTCCACTAGCACCTCGATCTTTTGCTTCAAGTCGGAGGAGACAAAGCCAAAGACACTTCCCATCAGTTGGAAGAATCTGCGCGTACATGAAAGATTAATCCGTGCACGTGCTGCTCGCGTGAACTTAAACAGATGGCAGGAAGTGGTCGTTTGCATGCATTCGTGAAATTACTTGAATAAAACATGCTACGCGTTGGAGGGTAATCGCATATGCATTGACGTTGCGTTAAAGACATACGGTAATCAATGGAACTGCGACTTCCAGATTGGATCGGAGGGAGGGCTGACTTTAACCAAACCAGATACTAACTTTTTGCTGATTGTAGGTTATGTTCAACAAGGGAAACAATGTTTCGCTGTTGCCTTACTTGTAGAGTTCATTGTAGGCATCCAAGTAGGCTTTGAGATCAATGTCGTCCTCCTGCACGAGGGCACGGTCGAAGTGATCGTGGACTAGCCTCAGGTCGAAGAAAGTCAATTCCATACCCTCCGCCATTTCCTCCGCGTTACTGTGTCGAGGCCAGTAATTGACGACAGCGAACTAGCTTGCCACGCAGGTACGACACGAGTCCACGTTATCTGGCCGAAGGTACCATACTTATCCGAGCACGATTCTGATTACGTGTTACTTAATTGCCACGGAACAAAGGTGAAATTCCGTAGCGGAGTCAAGCCGATATTACTGCCGGCCCTCTGAAAATCAATAACATTTCAAGCGGAATGACTGAGCTCAACTATCTGTACTGATAAGTCCATGTATGTGCTGCGGTTCAGTGCTCCGATCAATAATATCGCTGTCATAAAGAGGTTTCGCCTGATGGGCAGTAAGCTACGCCAGATGGTGGGACTGGTTTATAAGATTTGTGTAAATTATATGTTTTGTCGTAGCTTTGTACAACAAATTACAGTCTTATTGCCAACGTCAAGGTAGCTCATGTTTGACGAGGTGTTGTGAAAGTTGGGGCAAAGAGCAGTAGACGGTAGTTCTTTTGTGTTTATTGGTAGATTTACGTCGAAGTGACGCAAGTCGATGTACAGAGAAGGGATAGGAGACACAGTCGTGTTTACAGACAGCTGTTGAAGTTGCACGTGGGACCTTAGAGCGTGGGACAGACGAGTTAGAGCATAGGCATGATACAATCGACAAAGTATAGGATAGTCCACGGTGCGATAGAGAGGAGGTGACTCTTGTTCAGAATTTTTTTTCGTCCTAGTTCTTCCGGCGGCCGCTAGATTGGCGCTCAAGAAGAAAAGGCTGACTTTTTGCGTATAAAACGACTAAAATCTCTACTACTAAAATCCGATAAATGCATGCGTAAAGCCATGGATTATAAGATATATAGCTATACCTCGTCTGCGATTACACCGTGGGATAGAGTTATCACCTCATGGATGTTGTGTCGCCACCCAAACTATGTTACCGACTCATAGGCCGGTATCACAGACGAGGTATAGATATCCTATACCTCGTCTGTGCCGTTATTCACATCCTTTACTAGCTACTAGGTTAATAGCTAGTCTAAATGTAATAGGACTATTTAGTATTTATTTCTGATTAGAACTTTTACACCTTGACAATGACATTTATAATTTTACTACACAGCTAGGTGTATGTATTTCTGCTTATTACACTTCGTTCGAAGGTGCGATAGTGATACATTTATTTGCGACATTATTTCACGCAATATGCGACCTGTTTAGACGAAATTACTAAGAATTACGATTGGAAGTTTGAAAGTTCGCAAGGTAACGCGTGAATCGAAATTGTACAATAAGTCGCGCAAGGCCCAGTTTTAGATTAACGTTAAACGATCTATACGAATAACTCAGATTTTAAGAACAGAACGCGGGTTGGTGCCCGTGGAGCGCTGAGTCGCTCTGGGCCGTGTTCCAATTCACGTATACTGCGCATAGACTGCATAGGATGTGTCACGTACCCTATGCACTTCATGCACATTATGCTGCATTATGCGTGAATCGGAACACGGCCCTGCTCATCAGAGTGCACAGGTGTTATGAATAAAATGAAACTATTTGTTCTGGTAAAACTTGTATATATTCTTAATAAATTTAAGCGATTGCTTTTTGTGAGAACAGGACTTGTACATTCAAGCGTCAAAATAGTTCTGACTTCTCAGAGTCGAACGTGGTGCCCTTCCATCCCTGGGCGTCCTCCCAGTCCTCTGGCCAATCAGGATGAGGGATGAGCCGGATGTCCCGCGGATGTCCGTCCGCCCTCGCGAATCGACGTCCATCTTTCCCTGCGTCTCCGGATGGTGGTGGAAACTCGGTGGAAGCGCGCTTTTCCGTTACACAGCGGGGTGCACACGTGGGAAGAGAAAGTTGGCTCGGCTACGAGGCTCGAGTAAACAACTCTTGAAGAGAATTTATGACTGCCTTTGCGTTGCCAACACTTCTGAAGTCAATCAACACTCCTAAAGACTAACAACAAAGGACAAGGCCTTCTCAAGAGATTACGTGACTTAGAAGAAACTCGCGATTCGTTTCGGGGTTCGCTAATAGGTATCCTCTTCCTGGCTTCGAGCTCTGCCCAAGATCTTTCCCACGAAAGCCACCCGCATCGCACATCCTTTATAATACTTCTTAATCATACGCAAATATCTACTTTCAAACTTCGCTCCTGATTTACCTATCGATTATATACATTTCCGTGACTACGTTCACGTAATCACGCTGAATCACGCAACAGGCCACAGCCAACCAGCATCGACAATCGAGTCCCCGGCGACCACCGGCGACGCTGGTTGGCTGCGGCCTGTTGCGTGATTTTCTTCTTGGCGTTGATTGGTTCAGACGTCGGTAGTAGACCCCACTCTCGTCCTACTACCGTTACAGGAAGTTTCCACGCCACCCTGCGCGCATGCGCGAGAAAACCCACCGGCCACCAGTACTACGTAGTAACTGGCATTCATATTCGTTGCGGTATACAGGTAAGTTCGCACCATTTTTTTGTGTTAAAAGTTAATATTATTTAAAAACATTGATATTCTTATAATAAAGTTATGTTTCTAAATTTATTTTATTAAAATAAAGATTAAATAATCGATAATTGTATGACAGAAAGTGTTAAAAGCACGTTTAGTTCAGAATTTCAACAGTTTGTATGTGCCCTTTATCAACGATCTCCATTATTGTAAATTACAGTTTTGTGCCTCTAAAGTGTTACATTCTACACTTTCTTTTCTAAATTAAGACTTAAGATCGTCTTAAGCATTTGGCATCCTTTACTAGTCTACGAGGTTAGTAGAGGATGCCGCATGCTTAAGACGATCTTAAGAATAAGCAACGACTGAGAATACCGCCCTAGGTATTGTGCAAGTAATGAAATACTGCTGAAAAAGAAATAATGTGGTGATATTATAGTGCCTAACGTTAATGTCCTAACCAGAGATACAAATTCGAAGTAGATAATCGATTGAAAGAAATACAGAAACACAGATCTTCTTCAAAAGTTTTAGATCATTAGAAACGTTACTGCAAAAGTATTATAGCCTTGTAATACAGTTTCTGATGTTGCTTGTAGTTTAATATAATTTAGAAAATGAAATTATTATTTTAGGATTCTGGGAGCAATATAAGACTGACAAAACATGGAGGAAAACTATTGTACAGAGACAACGAATATTATTCCTAGTTCATTCCTCGCTAATCTGCAACTAAAGCTTAACTTAAATGACACTTCGTCTACTTTACCAACTTATACAATGCGTACACTTCCCGCAAACTATATTTTAAATACCGCCAAAAGTGGAGAGGAAATATATGAAATAATTTTAAAGGAAACTATGACAAATACTGTCATTGTTGATTACAAAGCTTCTATACCATGCATTTCTCTAATTTTGGAATCGCTACAAAAGCGACATAAACAATTCCATTATACTAGCATTTTGAAGCATTTAATATCGAAACAAAAACCTGATCGAAAATTAAAGTGCAAATATGAGGTTACCTTGAAACAGTTGACATCGTGTTTCAATTTTATATTAGCTAAAGTAGTTCCATTGGATATGTTTGGTAGTTTAAGAAATCTTAAGAAAATAAAGAAAGCTATTCGTTGTCTCTTAATCAGTCCACGCTCGAAATCCTTTGATTTATCGCCGCATATAGAGAAGCTAAATGTATGTACTGTGTTCATTTCGCAAAATTAATTAGGGTAAAGACACCACCGGTAGTCGACTATGTATCAGTAGTGTACCACCTTCAGAAAAACGTGAAAACCTTATAACGATATTATTTTTCACGTTTTTCTGAAAGTGGTCGACTACCGGTGCCTTTACCCTATATTATGATGGAAACCAATTTTTCTACTGTAACCTTTGCATTTCAGATCACCAGTATTACATGGTTAAGAGATATACAAAGTAGAGAGACCCAATGGCTTATTATAATAAAGGTGGTGAAGTGGTTCTTCGCTGAATTTCTTATAAAAATACTGCATATTCAATTTCACGTAACATCGCTTTCCGCGTCTAATAACGAAAGGCTATATATTACGCGGATGAATTGGTGTCGTACTCAAAAAAAATTTATTACCAAAAAGATGCATTCACGTACTTTCCAACCTGATGTTCCAAGCAAGAAATGGAGCCCACCAATGGGTGTGTTTAAATTATATCCCAAACAGTCCAGTGTACGACCTATATTTATACCTCAGTAAGTAGAACGATTTAATGCTGTAACAGATTTAGTAAAAATTCAGATTTTCTAAGCTTTCATCTTATATTTTCTTATGTATTAGGCAACCGACAAATGAGCAAACGCATTTACATATCGTTTTCAACTTTCTAAAACAAATATATACCACAGAATATGGATATGGATCATTTAATTTTCAAGAAAACTGGAAGACAATTATTCAATACAGACATAATTCGAAGAGTGGAAAATTGTACTTTGTATCTTGTGACGTAAAAGATGCATTTGGTTCCATCATACACAGTATAATTTTTTGAAATTTAATTTTTTCGCCAATACAAGGAATGTGTATCGAAATAATTAGAAAATGTTACGTTTAGGTCGGCTGTTTGATATTATAGCGTCATTTTGTGAAAAGCTTCCCGAAACTTTAGTAGTTGGATTATATGAAGTTCAAAACAAAAGTTATAGGAATTCTGATAATTTATGCCTCAGACGCTATATTTCTCATCCAAATTTACAACTACCTCTGAGCCCTGGTACATTTTCTGCTGGTCCACGTGAAACATTTCAATTCATCAAGAAAAGTTGGTTGTTGCAAAGAATTTGGAAATACATCCTTTATCAAAGGGTATGTGATAAGTTGAAGAAAAATATTATTAATATTATTCTGATATATATCGGGAGACTGCAAATGTATTAATAACATTTAAGTATAATAACATATGACGAACTCCATTAATCGTCGAGAAAGCTATCGTGCCTCCAGCTATGCAAGTAGATTCACACTTTCAGGCTCAGACTATGAAAGCGTTAATTTTTTTTAACATTCTTTATAGGCAGAATACAGTAGGTACTAACTGTGGATTCTATTTAAACTGTTATTTGAATTTGCAGGTACAGATAAAGAAACAGATTTATATTATAGCGAAAGGTATCGTTCAGGGTTCAAAGCTATCACCTATTTTATCAGAGATATACTATAATTATGTATTAAATAAAGAAATGTCGATATTCTTGAACTCTGGTAAAATTATAAGATACATAGATGATATTTTATATGTTACTGAAAATGAAATGCTTGCAAAACAGTAAGATATGAATTTTCTTATTTCATTGAAATGTTTGTAGAAGTGCTACTTAAAGTTAATTAATTTGTAAACTCCGCACGATAGATTTTTACAATTAACAAAGACAGGCTTTCCACGGTATAATTGTCGATTTAACGAACACAAAACACGCAGCAATATTGTCTGCGAAGGTAATAGAGCTGTGAACAGTATTACTTACATTGGTTACACAATCAATTGCAATACCTTAGAGGTGGAACCTGCAGATCTAACTACAAGCATACGTAACTCGATGTCATTTTCATCGAAATACAAAAAAACTCCTTTAGAGTAAGTAACTGTTTTATCCATGCCTTGAATATTATATTATTTTCTATAAATTTCAATTCCAAATTTTTGTAGGATCTTCAGACAGCGGCTGTATAATATATCATGTTTGAAGTTGTCAAACGTTGTTCTGGACCGTGCGATTAATTCTACAAAAACTATAAGAAACATATTAGTGAAGAAATGTTTACATCAAGCAGAACGAGCTCGTGTTTTAATACGAGAATTATTTAATGATATACCCAAGAATATCGAAAATATAATGAAGATTATTAAAATCAGCAATAAAAACATTGCGACACACGTTACAAAAATTCTTTTCAAATGTACTGCTAATTTATTCATAATAATGAAAAAGTATCCTTTATGTGCTCGTACATATAACAAATACAGTATCAATTCTTTGTTTCAGCTGAAAAGGATACTAAAAAGGCAAATGTACGTGAAAGGAACCTAAGGATTCGGTTCATTCTCTGGATGTCTTATAGAAAGATTTTCAAAAATGACAATATTTTAAGAAACTATTTTATAAAAGCGCGCAAAGTAAAGCCATCTATCGAGGCTGTAAATATGCAGCTGTCTTGATCTCATAAAATATAATAAATATATTAAAATTTTAAACATAGTACTTTATTTATATATGTATCCAAATATATATGTAGTATACAGTCGCGGACTTAAGAAAAAAGACCCAGGTGGCAAACGTTCTAAGGGCCCATTTTGGGAGAGGGGCGTGGGGTGAATGTAGAGATAGCTTACTAAAAACGGACCAGGGTAGATGTCCAAGTACCGTGCTTTGACGTCGACTTGCTCGCTAAGGGAACCAGTGAGCACCGAAGGCCGAAGGAGCACGGTAATAGGCTTAGAGCATATACTATGGAGCTCTCATTGAAAGCTTGAAACTATCGCCAACATTAAGCGAGAGAGAAAGACATGTGCGAGCGAGAGAAGTCTGTCTTTCTCTCTCGCACGATATCGGCACATGCGCATGACGGTCGATTGGGAACCTATACTTCTCTCGCTCGCACATGTCTTTCTCTCTCTCTCTCGCACCAATTCGCATATGTCTTCGTCTCTCGCGTGATGTTGTCGACAGTTTTGAAGCACTCACTCTTAGGCAATGAGACCTTCATAGTATATGCTCTAAGGGTTTATGTATGTACATAATTTCCCAGACCCATGTTTCGGGCCAGATTGTGTCGGTATGCAGCGCGCTGCATTACCCGTGTCACGTGGCGTGTTTACCTCCTTAAGTATTTTTTGGTCACTAAAAGAGTTTTGTGACTCAAACGGTGAGCAGAGCGCTCCGCATGGAATCTGCCTCTTTCGAATGAGACCTCGTCCAGCCCAAAATCTGCTCATATAAGGACGAAAACGAAAAATCCCAAACCCATGTTTCAGGTTAGATTGTCGATATTACAGCGCACTGCATTACCCGTATCACGTGGCGTGTCTACCCACTTAAAAATTCAATTTATTTTACAAAAACACGAGTACAAAGGAGTTGCCTGTACAAATATCAACAAACATATTAGTACTTGCGTATTATTGCTTTGAATAAAATTCACGCATACTTTAAAGAGAATATAAACTGCAACGATCGCTGCACTTTATAAGAAATTTGTACATAAACTTTAACTTGACGCTTTCGTTCTACGCTACCTCGAAAGAATCGAGTACTAAATTATTTGACCAACTATTAAAAGTGTACAAGTATATACATATAAACAACAATATCAACATTTCCTTCGCTTGTCATGGTTCGTTTGATCCTGCGATATAAAATAGTATAAATGTAACGTAAAGGTTTCGAGAGCCTTTTGCAATACCCATGTTTACGTTCCACGTTCGCTTGCATCGTACAAGTGCTCTTCGAGATATACGCGTATTTTATGTATCCGTGTCTATTAATTTAACGTTCGCGTCCTTTTCTTTCCTTCCACCATTCTCTTCAGCTTGCGTCACCTAATTTCTTTCGAGTGTATCGTCGAGTGCACTAGATCCCACGATATCAAGGTTTTATTTGGTTTAGTACACAGATCCATTATGACTGGAGAACCATTCGCTGCTCGCAATACGCCTAAACACGTACCAGCTGCCATGTTATATATCGGTGTACCATTCTAGACGCAAATAATTACATTCTTTAGTACATACAACTCCCACGAATAAAGCAGTAAATACTTACGGCTCTCTTGTGACGCCATTCTTGATTACCACCCATCTCGTGGCATTTCCCAAGCTTTGCTACTTTCTCCGCGCCTTCCATGCAAAGCATTTGACCCAGTACCAATTCGTTCTTGTCTGTTTCGTACCACATCTACGTTCAAAGGACAGCGTAATAACGAATTATACCGACTAGAAGCAACTATTCGCAGAAAGACCTGCTATCTCGTATTTAATTACCTGCGACTTGATTCTCAAGCACGGCGATAAAATAAGCTTGGAACCTTTCGTTTTGATGTCCTTCTCGCTCTGAACACATAGCGCGGAATTGGCAAATCTGATTTGATACTGATCCGTGTAATTTCTTTTCCTCGAGTGCCAAGGTTGCATCGGTCTTTGCTCCATTCTTGCCCATTTATCTTTCAATCTGGTCTTGTCGTCGTCCGGCAGTGTTAATTCGGGATACACGACTTTCAAGTACCACGCAAAGTTCTTGCAGTTCAATTTCTCTCGTAAACGTAATCTGTCTGTAATGTCGCCGTAGTCGACCTTTTTAACGTTCTTTAAAAAGTAATCTTTGTATTCATCCAACCAAACGTACGCCACGCGCAACGAATTTTTCAACATGGTATCTTGTTGATCGTCTCCGCCGTACGGTCTACGTTTTCTAAACACGTGCCCAACTCTTGAACAGGGTATCAGTTCGATGCTTCCGCCGCACATCCAGATCTGAGAAATATTACGAGTCGCTTTTAATTAAAAACAAAAAAATACGTAACGGTTTACTGTCCGTCGTCTTACTCTGAACGATATTTCCAGATTTTCACCGCCCCAGATTTCCATGCCAGGATCGTATTCTCCCAGCTTCGTAAAGTACTCTCTGTCCATTGCGAACAATCCCCCTGCCATCGTTGGCGATCTGTTCAGTAGTAATTATCAATATATACACGACGGAACGTTACGAGCATTACTATGCGCGTGTAAATATATGATCTCACTTTATAGGCTTTATAAAATCTTTGTCCTGTACCAGTGTACCGATCGGCAAGTTGTCCCATTTGAAATGTAGGCCCCAGTTGAATCCTCCTCTCACCAGAGGACTACTAGTGTACTGGAACGTGTCAGGATTGATGATATCGATAACCGGCATAGCAACGATAGTTTTAGAAAAAGCGATTCGCGAGAGAAGGGGCTCCATCCACATCTCGTTCACTTCGACGTGGCTATCCAAGAAAATCAAAACTTCCCCGGTCGCTCTCCTCGCGCCAAACATTCTTGCTCTGATTAATCCCTCTCTCTTCTCGGTCATAAATAACTTTACTTTATTATCAAAATTATTATCGACGTACGCTTTAATCTTCTCGTGTAAAGCTTGGCTGTCGCTCCGGTCGTTTATCAAGACAATCTCGTGCAAAAGGTGCGCAGGAGTCCTGTCGACGATAGAATGTACGGACCGTAAAAGCGTCGTATAATGTTCGTTGTAAAAACATACAACGACACTGGCGTTTGGTAATTTCCCGGCGTATTCCTGCGCTGCGCATAATTTGTGCCTCGTATCTGGTAATTGTCTGTGTAATTTAATATTATCCGATACCAAAACATTGAAGGAATAATTCTTATATCCTTCGTCTCGTTTTCGTTGATCATCCGAGTTCCTCACCATTCCCAATTCGTCTAAATCTACAAATAACTTTACATTACTTTCCTTCGGGTGAATAGTTTCGCGAATAAGGTTGAACTTGACTGGATATTTAAATACAAACGTACCTTGAGTAGCAGTCGGTTTAACCGGTACAGGCATTAATTGCTGCAAAAGTTTCTCGCTGTTCTTGAAATTCCTTCCTTTCAAGTTGTAGGTGCCTTTATCGATCAGGGTCTCTTTATCACGGTGAAATACCCGATTATCCCGTGGCCCGAGTTCACGATCGCTGTATACATCGTGATCAAATTGTCTCGACAACTTCGATCTCTCTGGTGTAAGCATCGTCGGATTGAAAGTGTTTCGGGACAGTCTTGAATAGAGATATAAACTAATAGCCCAGGTTAGCGAGGCTATTACTATTCCCGATATGAAAGAAATGTATCTTGTCGACATCATCTACGAATTGAACAGACAATTTATTATGTCCCATGTAAATACGTGGAATGTTTATTTTTATTTATTGTTACCACGAGAAAATTATTCGGTGTATAAAATTATACACTTACTGCTGGAACATTCGATTGTTGATTGATATTTAAACCGCGATTATGCTACTATATAAAACATATTGTACATTCATGGTACGCACGAGTACCTACGCGGATGATATGTGCGCGTCAGTGACGCGGCGTCACCATCTTTGAAGTTTCTGTAACCGCTGTTTTATCGGCTGCTTATCATCTTTTGATATTCGGATAGTACAAGAACTACGGATATTGCGACAGCAACGTTTATGTATATATTGTTTTAATAACAAAATTTTTGCACGCATCGTCAAGTTCTCGCGGCTCTATTCTCAAAAGGAATCTTCTTACACCAACCGCCCCTGTGGCCTAATGGATAAGGCATCGGTCTCCTAAACCGGGGATTGTGGGTTCGAGTCCCACCAGGGGTATATACAACCATCATTTTTTTATTTTTCACAAGCGTAACTTTTACAACATCGCATGGCTGACACGACACTTTAACTATTGTTTTTAATCGTAATAGAAGGAAGCGTTGCGTTTATATAGAAAATAAAAATTTTATTTGACCAAACATTCAATGTGATTATAAATATCGTACAAAAATTTATTACAATACCTTGATTTAACGAAAATATGTTATTACCGAGAATCTGCTTTGGCGTTTAAAATAGGAGGTGGATTCGAGCCCAATTTTTTAATTCGCGAAACTCGAATCCGGAACTTTGTAAAGCTTCGAGACTCTCGACCGTTGATTCTGTTTCGTAAGCGGAGGTATCAAGTCGACGGAATCTCCACCGACCATAGTGGAACAAAAGTAACGAAACAGAAATATAAGAAATTCTCGAGGCACGCTGCAAACGACTTTATTCATTGATTTTATCCGTTTTCTCATCTGGCTTTCGAGGTGTCGACGACGCTTCGAGAAACCCATCCTTAGTTTCTAACAAGTCTTTGCAAGCCACGCTATTTTCCGTCCCACCATTTTTGACATCCGCCGCGTAATGAGCAATGAATCGCGCAGATGGATCGCGAACCCCTTTCACCCAACGTGGCATCCAAAAGTATGGCACGAAACTTTCAGCTTGCCCTCCGTAATGTCTTTCAAAGACGTTTCTAAAGTAAGAAACAGTAGTGTTCAAATTAGTCGTACATAATTATTATGTAACAAGGTTACCGGTTATTACCTATAGTAAAGTGCCTCTTTAGTTTTCGGAGTACAGTGAGGATATTTAAGCCGAGCTTTTTCCAAATCCTCGTCCGATACGCTATTACCAACAATGTCGTGTATGATTTGAAAGAGAGACTTTTTAACCGATGTTACACCATCGCTGAATGCTTCTTTATGCCTCCACAATATATTTGACGGTAATAGGTTTGTGCCGTCGAACGCAGATCTTAATAAATATTTTTCAATTCCTCCTACAGCAAATGTTATATATTCAACGTGTTTTCGAATACGTGCGTATCTCATTTGTTAAATATTCTACCGGGCGCTGTACCTTGAGGTTGTCTAGAAGCACCGTCCAACGATAGATAATAATTTGTGAATTGGATATCTAAAAATGGAACTCGCAATTCTAAACTGAACGCACTGGTTGTCCTATCCGCTCTCAAGCCATCGTATAAATAGATATCCTTTAACAATCGAACAGATTCATTATGAGCTTCTACCGCATTAGGTGCATCTCTGAAATAAATATATCCCTGCGCCAGTTCATCCGCACCCTCCCCGCTGAATATTACAGTTGCTTCCGTGTTCCGTTTGATGTATCTCGAGATAAGATACATGCTGAAATTTAGGAGAAATATTCAATTGGGAAGCTGAGAAATACGCGCGACGCGTGTAATAATTTACCCGATAGAAGCACGGATTGTGGTAATGTCGAAAGTTTCTAATTGATAGATCAGTTCGTCCAGAACGTCCGCCACATCCTTCTGCGAAAAGAGTATTTCATGGTGCTCCGTCCCTACGTGATCCGCAACCTAATAAACACTTGCCGATATTTCTAAATACTAGCGCGACGACGGGGTCGGTAAAATACAAAAGCATCTTGTTTAAACCTGTCTAGCTGCAATAATATCCGGACTGTCGTCCATTCCAATAGCAAAACTTTGTATCTTGTACGGTAGACCCTCCTCTTTCGCGTGCTTTACGAGCAAAGCTGCGATCAAACTAGAATCCAGACCGCCCGACAATAGACACCCAATTTTTCTGTCCGTCATCAATCTCTTTTTCACAGCGGCCGATAACAACGTTCTTATGTTTCCATGTATATCCGCGCTATGCAAAGCTAAACGAAGAAAAATGTATTACATTATTCGTGTCCGCTTGAAACTTACGAGCAATACATTTCATTTCATCAACGGACCGTTCCACGGAGTGTAAGCCTTGAAACTAGGCTTGTCTCCGGGTTTGTGATAATTCACCCTCGTTAGTAATTTTGTTCTACCGTCGCTTAAAATTTCGTACTCTTCGTAATGGCCTGGTGGAAATGGTTCCAACAATTGCTTGGACTTTGCTCGTTTCTTTATTCCCACGAGTCCCTAAATACGTACTCTAATAAATAAATAATTGCAACGCGCCGGGGTAAAATTTGAGTGACTCTTTACTTTGCTCTCTGAACAAACTGCCAACTGCCCGTCGTCGGAAGATAGCCGGAAGGCGGGTCTGACGCCGTAGGGATCCCTGCCAATAAGAATTCTCCTACGTTCGATATCCATTAAACAAAATGCAAAAACGCCGTCCAACATTCTGGCAACATTCTCAGCGCCAAGATTGGCGTACAAGTGTATTATCACTTCGACGTCGCATTGGGTAACGTATTTGAATCCGTGTTCCTGACCAATCTGCAAAGTTACCGATACAGAGATGATGCAATTTTTGTATAATAATAACTCGTGGATCAATTTTCACCTCTCTATTGTTGTAAATTTCACCGTTGCATAATAAAAAGAGATGCGGATATTTATACAGTCTCATTGGTTGCATTCCATGGAGATTATCAACAATGGCCAACCTGTGGAATCCGAGGTAACCATTCTGCAAATAAAGATTGCGATGAGCTATGCAAAGAACTTTTCTAGTCGCGTTAAAAATACAGATAAGCATATGTCAAGATGTTTTAAATCTTTTAAAAGAATTGTACCTTAACTGTAGTGTCAGATTCGAATTTAAATGCTTCTGGTCCACGATGCTTAATTTTTTCAAAGTTTTCACAGATGCAAGCCAAAGGTTGTCCATCCGATCCGAACAGAGCCCAAATTCCACACATGGTATTTAACTAAAAGTTTCTTGAAAATTTTCTTGTGTTAACATATGGAGACAAATGGTGAACATAAATATTCTCTACGAAATCTTACTGTGCGCTACGTAAAATTAAAATATTGTTAACGTGAAATATGTATTTGAAAAGGTAGGAGGAAATGTCTCTTAAAAAAGATTTATCTCTTACTTCTATACGGACGTTTCTACGTGCACGATGATCAAAGTTGTAATAATGAAACGCGAATAAAATTCCTTTTTTATACGCGTATGTACACGTTACTACTGCGCCACATGGCCCGCGTGCGGCTGCGCGTTCACTGTTATGCCATTCACGGCATTTATCAATTGGGGGTTCGTTGTAACCGAGAAATTTAAGAATAATGTATTAAAATGCTGAATAAAGATTTCTTCTTTTTAATCTTACTCTGTTTTACGAGTACTGTTACAAAAATATGCAAACTTTTAACATTAATAAATGTCTGCACATACATATAATTACTTTCTCCAAATTCATATTCCCCATATTTTTAAAACATTCGCACTAATCAATTTGATAATGCAGTGAAAATGTTCGTATCTCATCAATACATGTTATTATCGTATTAATTATAATACATACGTCAATTAACGCAAGAATCCTACAAATATAAAAACACCCAATATTGATAGCCATATCAAACTAATTTTATCAAATTCAATATGATTTACTAATCACTCGTAAAAGAATTATATATAATTATTACTATATAAAAAGAAACAGCTTATCGGGCCGTCATGCGGCATATGGAGAACCACGGAGAACGTATACCATCGACTCTGTGCCTATACCACCTCGTCTTCGTCGATAGAGAAACATAAGGAATCCATCGGTGTGACTTCCATATCGACCCAATAAAGAATACAGTTTTTCTGAAACAGGTGTAAATCATCAGTCGAGCGCAGCGAATCGAGGACGGCGCTTCGCAGTCGAGGGTGAAATATTCATTACAGCGTATTAGGAAATTTTTTATTCTTTATCATATCGACACGTGTGTCGCGTTGAAACCCCATTCCTGCCACGCGTAGCGTTACGATCTGTTTCGAGACTCGTCGTTAACGTTGCGTGTGACCCTCAAATGGTAAGGGTCCTTGATCTCCCAATCCCGGGACAGAAAAATACATACATGTACGTCGCAGAAATTTTTAACCGACTTCAAAAAGGGGGAGGCTATAGTTTCGACCCGTTTGTATCTTTTTTTATGTTTGTTCCCGCATAACTCATCAGCATACGGACCGATTTCGATGATTTTTTTTTATTCGAAAGCGGGCGATGCCCCGGTGGTACACTGCATCGACATTGGCCCAATATTTTGCCAGTTCTGGTTAATAATAAAGACTATCGTCACTCAATTATTATTATTTTATGTACGTACGCGCATATATCCTCGGCGTGTTGTGTCGATATAAAACTAAAAATTGAAAAATAAAGAAATTGAAAAAAAATTAAAACAGACTTAAAAAAAATGCACTCTAAAGTAAAAAATAATTTTTTCCCTCATTTAATCTACGACTCTCGTATTTTTTCAAATCGGTGCCTCATCATTTGCACTGTATAAATCTCGCGCCGACTTACAAAAATATTCGAGTCGTAGATTAAATAATTAATAATTTTATTTTTTTGAAGGCGGTTTTAATTTTTAGATTTTTTTTATATATACGTGCATATGCGCTTCGTCTGTGGTGACAAGGCTATTACGCCTACTCTACTTACAATTCGTCTGTCTATACATATCTCCTCTGTGGTCTGACCAATGAAGGGTTTATCTACTGCAGTTAGAGCAGGCACTAAACGTTGCACTTTTGTAGAATTCAATCCAGCCTATCGTTGAACCGAGCAAACATCGATCCACATTCTATTTCTACGCAAACGATTCATTCATTATTTCGAATAAATCTGCAAGACTAAACGACCGAACCTGATCGTTCTCTGCATATTTCTAGCACAGTATAAAATAATACAGTTATTTGTTTCCACAGTGACTGATCGGTCCGCTAGATTCATCAACTGTATACCATAACGGATCGCCTGACCCGTGCTCCACTGAATCATGCATTATTCAAGGTATTAAAAATAAAAGGTGCACGGCATACCGTTTAGTCACGGCATTAGCATCGTAGGTGTTTATTGATTCACGTCGATCACATTTTCTGGAAAGATTTCCACCGACAACCTCGCCCTTAGCGGCAACCGATATTTTTTATCCGGCCTTCGCATCTTGACAGCGTACGACTCGATTTCGCGCCGCCACATTTTTATCGTGGAACGATCTTATCGGCGGAACGCTGGATCTGCCTTATTTTTCAAGCGAACGTCACACACCGAATCGGGCCACCGCGAAATTCAAGGCACGTGCGCTTCGAAACTCTCTGAGCGGCGTCGGCGTGTTTCCACGCCAGAGGGATTTCCACCCCGTGCACTGCTTTCGCGTGGTTTCGCGCCGATTTTTTTGGAAACCATCGAAAGGGTCTGAATGTTTATTTTGAAAACGAACCAAGGACGAAATTCGCTTTCCATGCCGAGTAGAAGCTTCACCCACTCGGAGCTTCAATGGTAACCATATCTTTAAGTACGTCTAATTATATTCAATTATATCGCGAATATATCGCACAGACACCATTTCGTAATTATGCAAGGTGCCATGTTAATAGTGGGCAACTAAGTAACTCTGGGGATGTTTTCAGCGTTTCAAGATAATAAAAATAGTTCATGGAAGCATGCATCCTATCTGACCCTGTTTTCGAGTTACCTGTGCGCTCGCGGTATCATAATTTTCGTTACAAGTTCAGCCAACTGATTCCACAAAACTATTTATACCCAGCGTTGTGTAAATGAATGTTACTAATATCGTTCACATCGTTGTGCCAGTATTACTATTTTCAAGTGTCTTATGAAATACGAATTGGGAAGCACAGATTTTATCTAAATAATGGAATAACGAATAAAGGATGAAAAAATTTGATAAGTTATTCGTGGAATAAAGATGGTACTTTGGATTATTCGAACCTTTGAACAACAAGGAAAGATGAGGTATTTTCTACTTCAACTACTGGTATTTTTATGTCAACGATTCTTTATCTAAATAATATCCCATTCTTCTTGCAACTTGATAACTTTCTTCGTCGTCTCTTTGCGCTGAATTCGTTCGTAAAGTTGTATCTGTTAACGTCGAAGCACCCCGCGGTTACATGTGTACCGCTAAATGTCAACCAATTTTAATCTCGCACACACTCGAATAGACGACAGCTGTCGTATTCTCTGAAATGTCGCCGCTAATTAAAGCAATGCCGTTCTGGAATCGAATCTACTATTTGTCCAGCCAGTCACCGAGTAGCGGCGTTCTGATTCATCTGTATAATTGAAGTGTTCTTAGATTTCGTCAAAAGTTTCGTAAAGATTCTTTGCAACGACAGCGAGAATTTAAGTAAATTCGCGATATTATTATGGCGGTAATTGTTTACCCGTAAATATTCTGATATTAAAATTTCTAAAACATCAATCTTACAAAGCATCGTCGATTCAGATTTTTCAATTCGACTTGCTCGCGCGTTCAATGATGTTCGAACAAGGCTGGCTCGGTTGCAGCGGAGTATAATGGAACGAAATTCGCAGTGAAATTAATTACTGCACCGTCAGTTATCTTCAAACAAGTTAATTAACCGCGGCCCCTGCTGCTTCTGACTCGTTTAAATACGAAGCAGGATATTCATCGCGAAGCGTTTAATCGTTGCTTAATTTCTTCCAACAGCCGCATCACTTTGAATATTATTTTACCAAACAGCCAATTCCAGCGACGCGATTGCGATCCAATTCGCGCCACATTTATTCGCAGATGTAAAGACTTTAACAGTCGATGCTTCAACAGTCATTGTTCCGGCTTTTCGAGAACAAAGTCAATAAAACCGTACGTTTCAGCGTAATTGGGCCGGACTTTTTTCTGTGAAGCCAGTCGTTAAACAACGCGCATCCCCCCCACCGCTCGGCCGTGATTCAATCAGAGAAATGCACGCTGGCTGGTCATTGAATTTCCATTACCGAGACCGACGGAAGCGTAGAAAAATGCATGCAGCGATAGCTCCTACGAACATGGTCACCTAAGGCTGATCGATCACGTGGAAGTATCACTGGGACGGTTCCGCGTCCTTGAGAGTATGAAATGAAATATTCGTGGACTGTGATCCAACTTTTGTGCGGATGTTCAACTAGCGATGGTAGTATAGATTACGGGGGAGGTAGGCCATCGTAGGTTCGAGGTATTTCGTCATCAAGTCGTCATCGATGCCGCTTTCTATAGCCTCCGAAGGAGCCATTGCGTGCGACACACGTGTCTCTCGATCGCGCCGTGCACAACATCAAACAACCTCAAGTTGCGGGAACGTTTAGGCCCCGTTTAGGAAGCATTCCTTGCGACAGCGACTCTTTAATTCGCAACACCGTTTTACGTATTTCCATCGTTGCCGCTTGCCTGCAACGTTCCCGGGCGAATCATCTCCATCTCATCGGCACGGTAGTCGAGGGGTTGCCTGTGGGCGATGAAACGTTTCCAAAGTATCGAATTTTATGAATCGAAGAATTAGGAGAAACCTGTTGTTATCGATGCTCAGCCGTTTCATTTATGTTCTAGTTGTTTATAAGCACGTTTCTGAGCAGGTGCTTGGTTTGCATTTATTTAAACAAGCACAGTGGAGAGGCAGGGTATAATAATTTGAACTCGAAAGTGGAAACTCGTGGATGTACGTTGTCGCGTGATATTAATATTGGATATTCTAGAAACGAGAAAACGTGTTGGGATGTAAGTACCTAGGAGCCCAATATGCGAAACTTGGCTAATATAATTATAATTTTATTTATATACCACGAATTCGGAGGACTTTCGTTTGGAAATTAAATTTTGTACTTGTAGGATTAATTTATCTATATATATAAAAGTCCCAACTCGACCTGTTTAACCTAGGAACGTGAAAATTTGAAGGTAGGCGCTCGCTAAGGAAGGGTTTTTGGAAATTCCGTCCCCAAGGGGGTGAAAAGGGGTAAAATGTATTTTCTCGGATTCCTTAATATCTCTTAGGCCTGAAGCGAAGCGCGGGGTATTTTGCTAGTCGGTTATATAGAATTTTGATATATTTCAACGTGTACGTATGCATTGTTAAAGATAATTCGAGAGTTGGTTAGTCAAAGGATTTTATCTCCACCAACAGGTTCTTAAATCTACTATGCCAACTAATACACAATATTATTTCATTCAGTTACTCTGAACCGTGCACCCCAATTACCTTCCCATTCCCTTTTATTAAATTCAGGTGACTCTAGGCTAGCCGACTTTATAACACGCTTCCATAAAATTGTGTTTCCCAATTCGTTCCAGTTCATCCTTTCTCCTTCGATTTCATTGTCGCGCACCGTCTCCATTCATTCATGCTCGACTTCGTCAAGTACTATTTCACTCTTGATGCGACATTTAACGATCGCTATATCTGGACGTTGGCAATTTCACGGGAAAAGTTTCCGCGCTTCTGCCGATGTTATGGAACATAAAGTTTCACTTCCAGAATTAGCGAGGTCATGCTCGTGGGTGACTTGGTGTCTGCGTTTTTCGTTCGCGACGGTCTCCGATCGATAATTTAAAAGCTATCCGCGGCATCGTTTAAACAAACCCGTTTATTCGTCGGTAAACCGTTATTACAAAACTAATATACAGGAGATTAATTAAACCCGAGCCAGTTTCCATTATTCATAAAATCAAAAAATCCCATCATTTTCAGTATTAAAATATCGATTAATATTCCTGATACCTCGAGCCATAAATTCTTTTTTATTCCCTTTCCAAAAAAAAACTGTCATTACTATACATTCAAAATACAAATTAACCACGAAGCATTGTTGGAAATTAACACCCGGAAATTACCGAAAAGTGGTGGAAAAGAATTTGGCTGCAGAGAAGGCGGAAAATGGACGGTGATTAAAAGGTTTGCCGTTGGAGTGTCGCCGGGAGGGGCAGAAAATGCCAGAAATCGAAAGAGGCGATCCGAAGCTGTCGGAAAGCTGGCCAGGTTTGTTTATACGAACGGCCGAGCGGTAAGATTGCACGCGTCCAAGTAGCGCGCGCCTGCCTAATGAGCGAGGAGACAGGATGCGCGTGAGCGTGTGCGCGTGGAACGGAGGCGCGCGCGTGTACGCCTGCTGTCAGAGCTGTACATACGTCGGTATCGCCGCAGGACGTGTTGTCTCCGTAGAAAAGCCGCCTATGGTGGTGGTGGTGGTAGCTCGCGAGCCTCTCGACGGACAAAATTCCCATTTCACCCGTCAGCCCGTTCTTACGGCTTTTTCGCGCACAATCGATAGTGAAAGCGTGCGCCTTTCACGCGCCACGGCGTGCACGTGCACGCGAGCTCGCCAATGGTACACGTGTCTGTCGCCGTTGACAGGTGACACCATCGGCAGTGTTGTTCTCCCCGTCGGATCCCGCCGTTTTACCGTCCTATCCCGCTGCCACGGAACTTGGCGAAAGGCAAACGTCCTCACGCAGCGAGCGCAGCAATCGATGCGACCAGGATCTCCTATAATCGTCCACCGTACAGACCACTGGCCCTCTGTGACATGCGAGCTGGATAACGGCCGATCGTTCGGGATAACCTGCCCGTGGATCACGTCGCGCTCCCGTCGACTTCTCCCGTAACGGGTAAGCGCCACGCTTCCTTTCGTTCTGCCGTTGCATTCGCTACGTTGGTCCCGTTCGATTCGCGCGTAAAACGGCCGTTGCAGCGAGAAGGCAACAGGCCCTTTGTTTTTCCTTTCTATCGGAGAAGCGTTAAGATAGGAGGGGATAAGAGTGATCGAAGGGTCTAGACGTGTTTGTCGGATTAATTGTGCGACGGGAATATAGATCGTCGAGTGAAGCAGGAGCGGGGAGTGCCGAGACGTGGCGTGGACAATTTGTAGGTTAGTCAGTTTTGGCGGGGGAATTGTGAGATGTACTATGGATCGCTCGATTGCTCGAAATAATGGATGAAATTTATAAAAGTGCTGCGGTTATTGGGTATACTTAACGCAGTGAAATTCGCGTTGAATTTCAAAGTTCTACGGGGTATTGCGTTACGAAGTGCGTTGATTCAATATAGTTCTTTGAACGAATGCTTGAAGCTATTGTTTCGAGCGGAGCATGAAATGAGTTTCGCTCGAGCGAAAATGGGGGAATTGTTTTTGTTCGTACTTGTGAATTAGTTTGAAAGTAGGGCGAAAAATACGGGAAAATAATTGATTTACGGTCATTTTGTATTGCATTAGCAGAATTCTGTATGCACAGACGTTGAGATTATTTTTGAAACTAAATACAAAGGGCAGTGGTTTGTCCTGCCGATATTCGCTTTCACCCTCGCGTGAATCTTTTGTTTGCTCTGTGATTACAGCGGATACGTTTAACTTTCGTTTTGTTTGCCAACACTTGGAAGAGTGGCGTCTTTCGTTTCGTACACTTCTTTGCTTGTCGGGTATAGTAGTTGGTGGACAAAATGTTGGGCTATTTGAAAAATTTCATCTTGAATTTCGACGTGGCGATGGTATTCACCACCAGATTTTCACCTATTCATCTCCTTGTATTATTAATAATTAAAACACAATCATTCCAACTTCTTGTGTCTATATTTTAACGATAATTTGCATCACCCGTATTCATCGATTGTTCAACAACAACTTGCATCGTCAACGGACATCAACAAGTTAACTTTAGCTTCAAGGACCTTTATGAAAAATAAAAAATAGAATACCTGACGGTATTAGAGTAGAGTGAGATAAAAAGTGGGCACCGTGCAAAGTTCATTGTTTGACTGGTGGTAGTTGCCAATGGTGATTGACAGTCGAATCTTCGTTTTGTTATCGTACAATGCGGTGCGTACTGACGTAATATTCTGATTTTTAGGAATCGATATTATTCCTATAAATTGATCGGTAAATATTTTAATCGTCGTCCGAAAGAGCTGAAATTCTTCTATTCGAAAGTACTAATAAAATTTTTTACAGTTCTCCTCGCAAATCACAGGATTGATTAAACGGTGGAAACGTAGCTGTGTGGAAATATACTCCCGCATAGATTTAATATTTAAAAAGACCACCTATTCGAATCAAATCATCCATTTTAATTCATTAATTCGATATAGTCACAAAGAATATCTAATCAAAACGTTCCCTTGCATTTTATTTTATTTTAATTTGCTTAGTTTCACTTTTTTTTCACCGCTATTCTAATGATTACAAACGTTGAAGAAATATTCGTCGGGATTAAATGTTTGCCACCAGGGCCGTAAAAAGTAATTTCCTTATGACTGATATACTTTTGTCGTCAGCACCCCTAATCGAGTTTTATCACGAGGGTTGCACACTGTTGCACGAGTTTTCGGTGGTTTACCCCACAGTCGATAACTAACGGGGGTGACTAACCCCCGGACGGTTGCGTTTCGTGAGCAATCGGGGTGAAGTTCAAAGCTCATACCCCGGTTTCGTGAGTTCGCATGAAATTATGGGATTCCATTATGTTAATAGGGAGCGGAAACAGTTGTCGCGCAAATAATCAGCGAATTAATACGCTCTGAAAACGCCACGGAATCGGCGGTTTTCTCGTGCCGCGTCGACCCCTCCACGCGTCTTTAGTTTCAAAGAAATCGTTACGATACTTTTTTAAGTAGAAAATACTGGACACTGTTCGTAACTTGCGACTTTTACGGTAATGCGGGGCATTTGCATATAAATTGATGGTGAAATTTACTGGTCCTCGTGGAAAGCATTTTTATTAGGCTTTACTGCGTTTAAGGTAATTTTATATCTTCGCCAAGATCGAGCGTAGGGTTTATTTTAATCGATAGTAATTCAAACGGACAGCATTTTCTCTTTTCTAATTCCCTACCGAAGCCGTTATACTTTTAAGATATTGACAAGCAGAGAATATCGTTTCAATAAATCGCAAGAATCTTTCCAAATTCATCTTCCAAAATTCAGTGGCGACCTTTATTCCGTGACGAGTAGTATTCAAATGTAAATCGCATCTATTTGATAAATATCCAGAGATTTGTACAAAACAGTGGCACGTTTCCGTCACCTACAGTCTCACATATTTATTTCCACGAAATCGCGTTCAGATTAAAATGACCCGTAATTCACGCAACGTTGCCGTTAATTCGCGAGTACCTTGAAAAGCAACGAAACCGGCGGCTATGGCCGGCGGCTTGTTAGGATTAGTAGCCACAGTTGTGTGCCTGGTCCTAGTTAAAGTTCGCCGACGATAATTATGCCGGAGATAAATAGACGAGCATTTCGCGTATATACGAGGTGCTTGTAGTTGGCGTCACGTTGTATTGTCCCGGGAAATATGCCACCGCGAATCGAGCTTATATTCCGTGGAGTAAGCTTGCATTGAAAGGAATTTCGAAACACGACACTTGGAACCGTGGAATTTCACAAATCTTACCCAATTCGTTGTTACTCTTCGTTTCCCCGGTGTAACGGGTAATCTATTTTAAATGGGAGGTTTATGATATCTGATGCATTGTTAACTTTAATTCTAATTCTTATATGTAATGTTTTTGGGGTTAGGTTGCAAAACAGCAGGTATGCTGAACCTCGCCCATTTATCACTTGATTCGTGTAACTTGTGGTGAATAAAGACGATTTATTATTATTATTATTCAAGATCGAGGGGATGGATTTGGAATTTTTTCCACGCTTCGGAGGGAATAAAGAAATAATAGTTCTCAGTGGAGGGAACTGCGGAAAGGGTTGCACTAAAGTGCTTTATTGAGAAAAACTGTTTTCGTTAGGCGTAGGGTTCGAGGAAAATTCTGAATAAAAGCTGGCGGTTTTTACGTTCAGTTGGAATTTTTACGAAAATGTCGAAGAAATTCGATTGAAATTATTTGAATTTTAATTTCGCATTCTATATTTGTTCGTTTGGTAAAGTACCTGTTGGTAGTGATCGTAAATTTTAGATTTAAAAGATATAAAAGACTTGGTAAAAATTCGGCACGTGGATAATTGTGGCGAAAAGAAACTTTAAAACATATTTTTACATACTGGGTACATTAGGTATGCTGATTGTTGGATTATTATTATTATTAAAATGGCAAAAGTGATTCATCATTTAGGGAAACCTGAATGTAGTAAAAGATAATGATGCGTCTGTAGAACGTCTTTTCTTACAAGACCGGGCAACGGCAAAACACAATCCGTTGTCAAAGAAGAGCTCACTTCTGTTCAGTATTAAGTGACAAAAGGACATTCTTTCTGGTCATAAAATAAAACTAAATATTGAATATAAAAAGTGTTACTTGTTTAAATAACCCATTTCCAATACTGATATTATTAGACTATTCTGGCGATCCGCAATCTATGAGATATAAATTTCTAGATACAATTCTTTCCAATGCAACTAACCTGTCTCTGTTATCATTCGTAGTTTAAAATTTCTTTGATCCCTACTGCTGAACCTTCGATGGTTTCGAAAGCGGATAACTCTTCATCCCCGATGGTTCGGCAAGATCCAACGGTAATACCTCGCGGATTCCCAGACGCGATTGATTACCTATGCCCCCAGGGTTTACAGTTTCGTTAACTTTTCAAGCCAGTCTGCGGTGTTACGTTTGTGTAGGCGGAACGCAAGGCACGCGCAAGTGCCATAGAACCGACTACCTGTTACTGTCTTGCGAGTAACTTTCGCCCCGGTTCGATTTGCGTTCCGTTGTTCTCCATGTCGGTTCTCTCCAGCCTGGCAAAAATATCGATCCTCTCTATATTATTTAATAACGGGCTACGCGCGAGCCACGGTGATTGCTTCTAGGCAATTTGCCTAATTGTGTATCGATTCCACCTCGAAATTCTTTAGTTATGTCGCGCTCCTGCGAATCGTGACCTATATTCCTTCTGCCCGGCTGCTGTTTTATGGAGTTGAAATGAATTTGAAATGAGAAATATGGAGGTGTAGGGCGAAGGGCGGCGATTCTGTTCGAAGGAGGAGCGAGGGATTGGAATTTTATTGTACATGTGCAGTTTTGAAAGTGGGAAAAGCGAGGTTCGAAGGCGGTTGAATGGGTTTGCTCTTAGCGGCTGATTGGAGGAAGTAAGGCTGGATTAAGGTGGATTTAGTGGGTGGTAATGGGAGCGTTCAATTTAGATTGCTCGGTTAGAGTTATAAATCTTTAACGATACGGCCCGTTGTAGACGAGATTGTTTGTCGAGTCGTATGGAAGCGAGGGACAAAATCGAAATCAATTGTATATGGATGGTTGAAAATCTATTTGCACGAATTTTAAAAACAGTTGTGTCACGAAACAGAGGCGTCAATTTAGTAAAAAGTAATGGTTAATTAAATAGTATGTATCTCGATTATAGGTGCTCAGTTCAAGCAAATATATGTGTTTGTACATTGTAAATAGAGGAATTTTTAGGTAAAAATTTTCTTCGTTATTAAGGGATTTTGAAAATCTACTTTTAGCTTGGATATTTTAAATAATTCTTCAGAAAGTGACAACAGGCAAGATTTTAATATTAAGAGTTCATCACGAATGGATGGAATTTTTAGGGGTATAAGTTATTAACAAAGCTAGAGGAGAATATTGCATGAATATTGTATGACGTGGAACACTTGATCTCAGCTTATCTTTTAATTTAAATTGATAACCCTTATTAATTATCGACGACGAATATAGAAAAATCCTTGTAGTTTATTATAATACCTCTGTAGCAGAAACTTCAATATCATAGCAGATTTCTAGTCCACTTCTTTCATCTATTATATTTATTTCTTGCGTGTGTCGACATATTATTTCTCCATATTCAGCATACCGTCAAGGACCCAGTTCCTGATCACTTAAGATGCAAAGGGAGCAGTTTCTGATCAACCTAAAACATTTTACTATGAGCTATCAAATGTTTGCCTACAAATTTAAAAATACTTCATAATTATTTAATAATTTTTTGGAATAAATTTGTATCGCGATAAACTTATTATTTGGTATTTATATATTAAACTGATCAGGAATTGGGTACTGATCAGGAACTGGGTCCTTGACGGTATCTGATGTGCATATCTTTACCTACATTTTATCTGCTTAGGTTATTTTCGGCATACATTCGACACATTTCACTTGCATCAACACGATTCTTGGCATTGTTACCGATAATATCCGCGTCGCTGTTCACATTTTCCTGGCTAAAATTCTGCCCCTTCGTTTCGATACCGAGGTCCATTTTCTCTTCCCGTGGATAGAAGGGCCAGGCCTGAACTCGTGATTAATCGTGCTTTATGAAAGGCGTCTCTTAAAGGAGACAGGCTGGCGATGAATTAGAATTACGTCGTGAAAACGTGCACGCGCAGCAGCGAAAAGACAAATCGAGTCCACACCTCTGGTCACAATTAAAAGTCCCATTCATCGGAAAATGTCGGTCGTTTGAATAATTCCGAGTTAATTTTGTACGCTTTTTTCGCAGTTTATTAGCGTCGTTATTTGTAGATATGGAGGACACCAGTGACGCACTCAGGATTTAATCTTGGAGGAAGCAGAGTCGAACGAAAACAAATATTTCCAATAAAATTCGTTAGTTGAATATAAAAATTTATTTAAAGAATAAAATCCAGTTCTCTTTTCTTTTTACGAAGCCTCTTCTTTGGTTGGTCTAAGGGCAGCTTAACCCCCCTCTGGATGCGCCACTGGATTACGTAATAGATTTTATATGCTGGGAAGAATAAGAACGATGAGGGTAGTTTATATCGAAGGAAATGAAAAACAGTTTCTGCATTTTTTCTTTGACTCTGTCCGATTGAGTAACGATGATCCTTGTTTAGATACAATTTTCGAATGATTTTTGGGTCACCCCCTGGAGCATTAGCACGCAGATCAGAATCAGCCTGTATATTCCGTGGCTTCTTCGGAATTCCCAGTGGACCGTGATAAAGGCAACGACGTCCATTTTCGTCTGAAAACGAACCGTTTAGTTCAGTTGCATGCTATATTGCTCCCAGAAGAGCGATGCTGCCCGAGAAACTCGCCTCGACGGGGTCAAATATTCTATTTTTCTCGCGAGGATCGATAGTGAATTTTTCTACACTTTTTCGTATCGCTTGATATTTTCCAACTCCATGTTGGAAATGAATTATTAAAATATTCTCCAATCTTGCAGGATTTAGTAGTCGAAACGTGGATGAATTCATAAATTTGTAACAAAATCGCTACTATTAGCGTAGATTGTAGAAGATCCTGCATATTAAAACTTTAATAATTAACCCTTCGTTGACACACTTCCTTTTTCGATCAAGTTTGACACACCTGGGTGGCTCACACCCAGAACAATTTTTGAACGTCTGCCACTCTAATCTAAAGAATCCAATTGTTATGAAAAAAATCATGGGTCAATTTCAGGGTCTCTAGAATGTATTCCAATAGTTTTTCGATTGACATTTTATCACAGCTTTTGCAAAAAAAATCTAGATTACCATATGTCCAGAAAACACGAAGAAAATGTTCAAAAGCTTGTAACTTTTATAAATTTCAGAATTAGAAGTTGAAAATCTACCGAGTTGTTGTTCGGATATAATATTTAGAGGAAAAAAATAGTTTGTAAGTCAGCTTTGGAAAGAGGTACTTATTTTGCATATGGAAGGTACAGAGAGTCAAAATCAGTTCATGGGTGGCTCACACCCAGAGTGTCAACGAAGGGTTAAACTAATATCTCATAGATGAAACATTACTAGCTACACTTATTTAATCTCGCTGAAATCTCAACAAACTCGCGACGCCATCATTCCCTGAAAGCTCTCCAAATGCTTGCCCAAAAGACACTTTCACTACGCATTGATCTCCTTAAAGTCGGGGATCCACCTGGAAGCCAAGCTAAGCTACGCGACGCAGTGCTATGGAACATAAAAAGCATAGCACAGCTTAGCTTCGCTTCCAGGTGGAAACGGTTCCATAAAGGAGTATTGAAGCTAATTTTTTAAAGCTTCGCATAGCGTAGCTCATTGTTAGCTTAGCTTGCAGGTGGATTCCCAGCTTGAGAATTCACTTCCACTCGCTTATAGACAGAAAAATTTACGGTTGCCTGTCACCATTTCGAAAAACGTAGCAACAACTTTGCTCGCTAGACGAGTGAACCAATTTCCCCTCACTTCCAACCCCTAATCTAAATATGCTCGCACTCTTTCCCCGAAAATTTCTGCCACCCGTATCAGTGCGGATAGAGGCCTCGCCGTGCTCGCAAGGAGAACGAACCAATTTCCCTTTGCGTGAGCTCCGCTCGTGGAGCCGGAAGCGATGGCTGTGCAAGGATGACGGTCGGGATGGGACAACTTGTTGGAAAGAGTTTCCCCTTTCTGAAAGTATAATCTCCGTATTCGCGAGATGTCTGGAGCAAAGTTCTCTAAAGGCTTTTATAAATTCACCAGCCGTCTGTTCGTAACTTTTGCGGGTACCTGCCGCGCTGAACTTTCCATTATATCTGATATTCCATTGTGGTAACGCCTTCGATTTTCCCCTTCGAAATTTCAGACTCACAGTCGATTCTAATATCCTCTCTGACTCTGGCGGAAGCCACGGTGACGCGAGATAAGTAATTTCATTAAATCTGTATATATATATATATATACTTTTCGCATATATTAAATTATATAATTATATTTGTGTATATTACATGTAAGTATGTGTCTGTATAGAAGGTATCGATTTATCCACGGCACACCGGTAATAGCTGTAACGCGAAAGTACACGTTTATAGGCCTTTTCGCTGAACGATATCATAAATCATATTATAAATAGATTTTCCCCTCGAATTACGTAAGGGGTTTTATTAAAATACATCGCCGTCGTATCGCGAGCCACGTTATCGAAATAACGAAAGATCACTTCGACCTGGTAAAACGGATGTGTCGAATCTCTTCTTCGCTTATTTTGTAATGCACCGCTTGGTGAAAATAATATTTACGAAATTAATTATTACGGTATTAATATTAATTATCAGGTATTCGTATTATCGTCGGATCATTTGAAGTTTAAGCATTATTCGTTTCGCAGATGTTTTCCTAGCTTCACGGAAGCTGATATTGAATAGAAAATGGATATTGTACTCGTCAATTGAATAGAAAATGGATATTGTACTCGTCAATTGAATAGAAAATGCATATTGTACTCGTCAAGGAAATATTTGATATTGCGATTGGAAAGATACGGAAAATTTGGTAGAAAATTAGGTTCAGTCATCCGTGATAAAGGATTTCAAAGTTGAAGATGATTGTTCCCGTGGTTCAACTTCTGATCCTTTCTCTTCTAATTTAAGTTTATTCGTAGATCTATTCTTTTTACACTTTAATCACCGACTATACGAATTATGATTAGGGGTGGGTTCGAAGGTAATCTTTAAATTCCCGAAACTCGAATCCGAAAGTTTGTAAGGCTTCGAAACTCTCGAAATTTGAAGTGCTGATTCGCTTCTGTAAGTGGAATATCTTGCTTTAAAATCTTTGCACAAGTTTCTATTGACCATACTTGAACATATATTCGAACACAAAATATAACGATATACCAATTATTCTATACATTGATTTTATACTTTTTCTTCCCTAGGTTTCGAGGTTTCGACGCTTCCTAGAAACCCCGAACCATTATTATCATCCCAAGTAGAAAGAATTTAATTAGTTAAATAAAGCATAACGATTAGAAACTCTCCCATTTTCAATGCATCGTTATTAGCGACCCATGTCCACGCAACAGAGTAAAAAAAAACACAACTTTCCATTAAACGAAATAAAAGCAAACTTCGTATCTCATGCATAATAGAAAAATCGTTATCACCATATGCCAGCGATCCCAGTGTTGTGTGTACATGTAACTTTCGTTCCACAGATTTTCTCTGATATCCCTTTATATATTTAAGTTCCACAGATAATCAGGACATCGTTTACTCGATAAATTACACCGCGTGCACAATTTTTCTAGCCTTCTGTAGCGCGAGTACTACGAGTTGCCTGCTCTTGGTAATTTGTCTGGCATTCGCAGGTCGTCATAGAGTCAGGTGCCCGTTGTTCGAGGGAACTGGGTCGGGTTAACAGCTCTGATAAGTAAAATAGATAGATAAGTTGGATAGACCGATCGGTAGGTGGAGTGTTCGTCAAGGATATAAGCATTGCCCATTTGTTTAACGTGTTTCATACGGCGGTGATTGCGCGCTGATAAGGAATAATCTTCATAAAAATGATAAGGTCAGTCCATTTACTCGACCGCAGCGAATTAAGATTTATTGGCGACGCTGATGGCCGTAATGAGCGACTGTGCCTCGTTGCCGATAACGATACTATTGTTTCGCGAATATCATTTGTTGCAGTAATAATTGCCGCATTGTTGCGCTGTTGTCCGTTATTGCTGGGTATATCGTTCGTCGGCATCAATTTCAGAATAACATGTAATATTCGTGGCGTCCTGTGATTAAATTACATAATTTAATGGAGGATAGTACGACTTGGACAGAATAATGTACGAGTAAAATAAATAATTTCGATTCCATACCTTCGATACGACGATGTTCATATTTCAATGTTTCGTTGAGTTTTCTAATTTTTGTTGAATCTTTTGTTAGCGTCGTGTTCGGTGTCATTTTTGCAAAAATAATTATTTTATGCTCTTTTGTGTAGAATTTATTTCGAGCTTTTAGTATTTCAAAAGTGGCGAATCAATGAAACATGGTGTAGTTAGGGACGTTGGATATTAATTATAGTAGAATGAATTTGACTTTGAATTATTTAGTACGAGTGCTGCTAACGAAGCGTTTGATTCTAAAAATATTTTCCACTTGCAACAAAATTAATTGGGTTCGACTCGCCCAAAGTAACTTTAACTTGTATCGATCCAACTGATTTTCCTGCGGTCCTATCGCAGTTACGTGTGTCCGGTCCTAAATCGGGTTGGTTGGCTTTCTGAGATAATCTTCTGAAAGTTGCATCTCGATGGCAGTAGTTAAATTACATCGGATGGGATTTAAGGGAGAGTATGATTCTACCTTGGCGAGATCAGACAGCAACTTTAGTTGATTATACAAATTTATTTTGTGGAACGCATACCACCATCCAACTCCACCAATTTCTCCCAATAACATGAATAGAAAAATAATATATACTATGCGTTAGCCTCTATTTACCTATTTAATTAATCTATTAGTTGAAAACGAGTCATTTGGACATTCGTCTCTATTTGATAAGAAGAGTGATCTTGGCGGGAAACTATAACAACTAACAATATATAGAGATCATAGACCTTTGTGAATTTTTAAATAAATATTTCAGTTTTATCTCGTAAATATTTTATTGTAAAAGAAAGGTTTCTGATTTCTTCTATTCGAGTAGTTGTGAATTAACACCTCCTATATAAAACACATAATATTACGTGTTACCTCAAAGCTGCAGAATGTTAGAAGGGGTTAAAGACTTAGGGGGGCGTTTTTAGTCGAAAGGTGACCCTATTAATCAATGAAAATTGATATTTTCTTGGGTAAAAATCGCCCCCTTGTTTAACTGCATCTACAAACCTCGGTACACCTAAACTAACAAATACACTCACCCAAATTTACAAATTCACATCTCTTTCATCCCTAAATTTACAAATTTACCGTTCATTCATAAAATCTCCACTTTTCCTTCGCACACGAAATATACAAAATTCACTTCTCAACGTCTCCCAGTGACGTAATTTCCAACAGTTCTCCAGCATATTTGATCGATACACGGGATTATCAGGTATTTTCCAGACATGTGGACTTAATACATTCTATAGCCAAGTTCGACAACTAATTTGTCGTTAAAAGGCGCAGCTCGTTGGCTGGCAATCTAATTAGCGGGAATCGGTCTATTTTACAAAGCTGCATCCACGCCAGAATAAACAAGTGACAGGAGCAATCGATACGCTCTGTAGCCATGACAGAATATTCTCTCTCGTTTCCTCTTTTCACCTGGTGCACCCGATAAAAGTGCAACGTCTAATGAATGTATTTTTAGCACGCGTTTTTCGTTTTCGCATAGACACTGCGGCCCACCCTGTTGCTCTAGAATTTCTGCACTTTGTACGTGGTTACGAAGGTGAAGAGCGAATGATCGCTAAGTTGGCGAAAAAATCCAAATTGGATTTTCTTAAATATATCAAGTGAGCTACAAAGTTCTCCCGTTTGTTTTCAGTATAGCATTTTAATTGCGATATGGCAGTTTAGGGGTGGTTTCCTTTAGGTTTATGCGCGCAAATAAAATTTTAAAGTCGACTCGGGAGGTTGTAGAGATATTCAATATACCAAACTTTGGTCAAATATATCAAAAGCATCGAGTTTCACGTGTACAGGTTGTCTTTGAATTTCTGTAAGAAATATGAGAAAATTTCTTCGCCAACTCACGCACAAGTTATTGCTAATTTACTACATAAAAAAGAAGAGAATTGTTTTTAAATTTGCCTCAAGTCTCTGTGTTTAAACACTAACCATTATTTGGTCGCTCGAATAATAAGCGAAGTACGGCTTGCTTTTGGAGATAGTACAATATAGATTTTTAAATTGATTGTGAATAAGCTGCATTGTCGTACACGTGCCACTCTGATTATGTTTCTATATTGGGGGCACTCGATATGTCAACCCTAGTTGAACGTAGCACAGCGACTGACCTATCAATTTCGTGCATGCAAATTGGTAGAATTCAATAGATATCATCAGTCGACTTGTCTATTATAATTTATAATGAGCTTAAATAATTGACCCATCATTTTCATTTATCCTTATCAATACCTGTCCCTATCCTATGCACAGAATTAAATACAATACTCTTGATCAATAAATCGCACAGCTTCCACTGCCACACCTGGACAATTCAAATTTCCTTTTCGATTCTCTGTCCGTCTGGAAAAATTCCCTGCATAATACACAATAATACACGCATAGGGTGGATGTACCAGTAAATGAACACGTACCAGTGAATGAACATTTTTTATTAAAATGAGTAAAATAAGTTATTAAAGTAAGCAACTAATTAATTAAAGACTTCTTTTCATTTCTTGCTTCATATCCAAACAATTTTTGCAGCACGTGGAATCATTCGCGCTGCCAACATAATTTTATAATAGTGTTCATTCGTTAGCCTTAACTGTTCATTTACTGGTGCGTTTAGCTTAGTATATAATTGTAATTTTATAAAACGAATCTGCCTTTGTAGTGTTTAAAAGCTTTTTCCCTTCGTCCACGAACACATTGCAGACTTTAGAAAGAAAACGTGCGATCGGAAGGGTTCCGATTAGCATGACGATTCAGCATCGTTCATCGATGCACGGAGATATAAATCTTGGATCTACGAGGGTTGGTTTATAGGAGGGCGAAGGAAGGGCAACATGTCACGCGATGTTCGAGTCGATGTTCCGTGCTCTGATTCTGAAATATCAATTTCCAATGGCCGATATCGGGGTGTCACGACCGCGCCTCCTCTGTGTGAAAAGGGAGCGCGGTAAACTATGCACCCTTTAGATTAAAACGGGGTTAGGATCTGTCCGACGGTAGCCGTTCTGTCGGGGCAACTTGGAGATCGTTTTGCTTCACATACTGGCCACAGTGGTGGTAATAACGCCAGGTATCCGTGTTGATACGGAGTGTCTGATCGTAATAAGTTCGTGATATGGATTCAGGGTGTCCACGAATGTAGGTCAGAGGATGTTAAAGGGTTTACGCGTGATTGGGGGCTTTGGGCAAAATCGATTTCTCCCGTTTTCCTATGGGCGTAGTGTATTTAAATTTCGAAGTAATTGCTGTGGTATCCTGAAAGTGGTATTTTGGCTTGACGATGAAAGTTCAGGGGCCATGTGCACCTGGCTTTTTGAAAATATTGATTTTTCTGCCTATTTTATTGGTTCGCTAAATTGTATTGAGTCGTTTCGGGGAAGTATAAAGTCCTGTTTTTTCATAATTTTACTTGGGTTGTGATCTGCATAATTATAAATGGAGTTGTGGAGTTTCAAGCGAATCAACTCATCAACGTACCTACTATATATTTTTTTTACAAGTGTTTTGACATTCATTAAATGAAAAACACGACAAAGTGGTATCTCAAAATCGTTATCTACAATATTTCCAAGACCACTCTTCAATTTTCACTGAAAATCTTAACTTTTATAATCGTATCTACCATTCATTGTCTACGCCTCGAAGAGATGTCTTCCAACGCTATATGATATTATTCGATTACTCCCTCGTAAACGAAAATATTTCCTGATTTCGAAAAAAGAAAGATTTTCCTATATTTAAGAATCTATAATTTTTAAGGCTTTCCTGCTTTCCGTGCTAACGAGTACTGTAACTTGCCGAATTTGGAGCTCATCATTTTCAAATACCCTATTTAAATCCCGCAATTAAAAATAAGCAATTGATAATCGCATTTCGCGTACGTTCGATGTACCTCCGGATTATCCTCCATCGTTAAACAGCTTCATCGATGGATCGGATAAACTGTAGGTGATGCTTGGTGCAGTTGCGATGTAACGACTCTATTTTTGTCAACTGCTCGCACTATTGATTATTTCCATAATGTCGCAGCATTTACCTTGTTAATGTGTCATCGATCATCAGGCACTTTTACGCGCTCGCCATTTTAAGCATTTCGTGTCTGGTTAAACGGAGCCATGTCAAACGATGTTCTCGCTCGACCTTTGTACATCGATATTTATTCAACACCTATGTGGAATGCAGGCAAATATTTTCATTCGTCGAGAGCAGGTCTTTCTTATATTCGATAGCACAGAACACACTGTAAATAATTAATGGAGTGTAAGAAATCGTAATTTGAGACAGTTTTAAATTTTATCGACGTGTAATGGTGAATTAATAATTAACAAGTTTCTTTCGAGAGAAGTAAATGTATTTTATTTACGATTTTTTAATCAGACAAATCTTTTGCTGTTATTATATAAAACTGTATGAAATTATGGAGACAATAATCGTAATGCTTTTCAAAATTGTTAAAGTTTGGAGCTCTCGCGACTAATTTCTCTCGTTAATCGCACTTTCATTAGGAAGAACTTACACGAGTATTTTATATTTTAATAGGAAGAAGATTTGCACTTTAGCAGGGAGAACATTTTAAAATGTCTATCTTAAAAAAATATCTTACGAACACTTTGTCTGTTTCCATGCAGAATAAAGAATTTAATAAAAAATCTCCCTTCTATATATCCCCATTGTTTGAAAAGTTTTTAATCTGAAAAGTGATGACTTTCACAGTCACTCGCGCTTTTTCTACGAACGATATTATATATTCAAATTTGATAGCAATTTACTTTATCAATCTTCCCATCGAGCTCTCACATAATTGAATTCTTTAGTGCATGATAGCTCAGAAGGACCCATTAACCTTTTCACAATTCGAAAGCACATTTTAGCAGGTTATTTTCGTGAACGGGGAACAAAAATGCCTGGCCACAGCGGTTTATCGTGGAATTTCGAGGCTCACCTGTTCGTTAAATGTCAAGCTGTTCTCTGCTCGAGGTCTCCATTATTTTTCTGACGACGTGGTCCCCGATTGCGCGATCGTGTTGGCGATTATTTATCAAGCATCGTGTATCGTGTTTCATCGACGAAATCAATTGCTGGTACACGGAGTTCTGAGCTTTTTCATCGTATGTTCAAACAAATTACACAATTTTATGTATTGCTCGTTATATTCGGGGAAAGGATTAATTCGTTTAAAACGCTTTAATGCACGGGCAAGTGCGATGCTTGCGTTAATCAGCAAAAAGTAGGGCAATAAACTTTTCCGAGAACGAAATGTAGAGTATAAAACGTGAATTCGGACACAATATTTTTTTAGTGTTTAAACTGAGGCAGAAAGATTTGATTCAAATTTTCCGAGTGCAGTGCCATAATGTAAACTTGAATATAATTTAATTCGTTACAAATTCCATATTTATGTAAAGTTAATCAGTGATTACTTGTTAACCAGGGATGAGCAAGCCTTCTTCAGGCATTAATTCAATTACGTTGAATAATACTGTGCTTTTAATATTAGGGCAACTGAAGCTTGAAATCTTTGATAAGTAGAATCTGGAATTCTTGTCGAAATATGGGAGCTCAAATTTTTTATGAAGGTATATCGGCGCGGGTAGTATATATTCAAGTTTTATGGAGACATTGTCGAACTCGGAGTATATTCAGCCATTGCAGTTACAGAACTTGAGAAATTTTTAGAATACTGGAGTAGGTAAAGTTCAGAAGTTTTCTTGGGAAATTATAGTAGTGACCAAGTAAAGAATCCTAGAAATTGAATTGAAAATTAATTACCTTAATACTGCTTAGGCATCCCTCCAGAAAATTGACTTCTTCTTTGACGACTTCGTTCATTGTGAATTAGCTAAAAAGTCGCGAAAGGTAATGAAATTATTTTAGCAAGGAATAAATTAGTTATGCATAAATTTAGAACTGTTAATACCTACAGTTTTAATATTAGGGCGAAAATTGAATGCTTCCACGTTTCATAGAATATCTTGCCTCAGCATATTTTTTATTAGAAAGAAAAACATAATCTAGCCCTGTTGTATACTTCCTCCTATCTTTACCGTGGAAAAAGCGTTTTTTAATCTGAAACCATGCAAAGGTGACACGAATTTATATAATGGAATTCATTACCAAGAAAAATTAAAAATTTGACGTATAAACCAAATCAAATTTTAAAACGGATTCACCTCCATATCAATATTCTTGCTTGATCAAATCCGATTTCTTGTCTATCTTCGTTTTTATGGTTCATTAAATATTACAGTTTAATCCTGAATATCCCAAGACGAGGTAAGATCGACTTATTCGTGTATTAAAGTTTATTTCAATAATAGCCACTAAAATTCAATGGATAAGAAAAATTTCAACTTCGATAGGTACAGCAAAGTGTATTAAAACATTTCCTCGATTTAAAAAAAAAACAGCTATTCCCACAATAAGTTCATGTTATGTCCTCCCTAGGTTGAAAAAAAAGTATAAAACGATTAAGTAGCTTCACAAGTCAAGTAATATGAAAATGGAAGACAAAGTGTTACGCATCCCTCAAAGTTTCGATCAGAGACTCTGTTCGAAGATTGATTTTGAAATGTACGACGCCGGAAGCTGTATCGAAATTTCCGGTTTGGGGAATGCTTGCAGTGCAGTGTTGAAAATTGTGTATGCAATGCACGCAGGCTTGTTCAGAATGTTGGTAAAGCAAGAGGGTTGCAAGTGGATCGTTACATTCTCACTCTCATTATTTTGAACCCCGACGCAGCTAATGATGCACAGGACCTCCCAGAATCATTCCAGACATAACGAACTCTAATTTTTGTCCAGTGGTGAACTTTTCCATGTGCCTTTTGACCTGCTCTGAATCTCAGATTTCGGAGTAAAAAGTTCCCCCAAAATTGAATGTTATCACTTCATAAATGTTAAATTTCGATTTGATAAACTTTAAACATCTAAATAACACTTCGACATTAAACGACGTACCAAATATCGAATTTCCCCATTATTTATTTATTTATTTATTTACGGCATGTCTCATTAAGAATTAGTCAGAGGAGTACAAAAATCACATATAGTGTTGTAATACATATAACCAAAGGTTAAATTGTAGGTGATTTTAGAACAGTAAGTACTCTGATTCCTTGAAATTTCATTTTTTTCTTCCTTGAAGTGGACCAATCCCAGCGTAAACTATCTAACTTTAAGAAACTTACAAGAGTTATATCGTCGAAGAGGTCGACAAGATTCCAGAATAATTAATAAATAATAAGAAGGATATTTTCTGCAAGTTTAAAGATGCCTCCTTGCATCCCAAAAGAGTTTAATCCAATATAACCAACAGAGTTTCCAAAAAAAAAATTCTTAAATATCAGTTACTTTGGGGGCTGTTAGACGAGAAAATCCCGAGTTAAAACAGAAAGGAGCGTAAAAGCTTCGCGCGTAGTAATAAATTCCAGTCCTAGACCAAATACTTAAAACTTATCTTCCGCGAGTATCCAACGAGCTAAATCGTGATAGATAAAAGCCTGCCAGGAGAGGAATATAAAAAGTGGGGAACTGGTGTCGGGGTTACCTTTTCGTGTCGTTGGAAAATTGTTTGACGAGGTGTCGTCGGGTATGCTTGGAAAAACGACGGACTGGAGGAAAAACATCGCGTGCCACGATAATGTCGCCGTTAGCTTGGGAGACACGAACAGGGATCGCATGTCTCTACCGTCTACGATCCTGCTATACCATTCCGCTGAACTAGACCCAATAACCGAGACACGTTTCCTATCGATCTATTTTACACGCGCGTAATGTGTACCGCGAGCAAACACCGCGATCTACGCGTCCACCTCGGTGACCAGGAACACGCGGGCGTAAAGCGTGTCTATAGACGGGGATATCGGGCAGCATACACGGTAGTCTGCTGTCGATGCCACGGCCAAAGGGCTGATTCTTCGTAAAGAGATACGTCGAAAGTGTGGGATAAAGTTATCGCGGGTCGGCCTCCGTTTTTTCGCGGCAAACCACTCCGAGGACCCATTAGGTACTTGCGCGCATTGGGGTAGAAGTTGGTTACGTCGAGTAGACAATTATTAGATAATAGATTGTATATGGAAGTGCCGTTTCGCTGAGGGAAGTTTGAACGAAAATATTTCTTGCTTTTCAACTACCTGTTTTATTTAATTTTATTTAATTTATTTCTTTGAGTTTCTGTGACCTTATTGGGAGTTGTTGTATTTTCTTTGGTTTTTGTGAGTGGTAACAAGTATAGTGGTAGGGAATGTATGGTAGCAAGAGTGAATGGTAATTTGGATATTGTGAGTAAAAGTGTGGGTAGTATTTTTAAGAATTTCTGTGTACCGAGTCTGAATACTTTAAAAAGAAAGTGTTTCTTTCACGGAAAACGACTGCCCAGTCCGCTTAAGTAGGTTTAACGTTGGAAGTCGAATCGATGGATTTTTGGTGTTCCTTTTTAAATATGGAAGCTTCTTTTCTAAAAACTTTGTCTCGTAATTTTGCCTTGGGTTCTCATGATGAGTCTTCTTGTTAGATTTACCTTCAATGTTGGATCAGTTTGAATTACTGAGAAATAGAGTTAAATCGTGGGATGATTGCAAATTATTCTTTATACACTTGGAACAATATTCTTGAATCTTTATGTCTTTGAAGCCTAGTAATTACTCAACGTCGTATCAGTTAACTAAATCTTGCAAATGACTTTAGTATCTCTTTCACCCCAATTTAATATCATTAATATACAATCGAACACATAATCCACGTCTACCTTAAAAGTACGGATGCATTGTTAACAGTGCCATTCGTTTTACTGTTTCATTATGCACACAATTAATAGTTTCGTTAAGATTACCATAATTAAGAGGTTCTTATACGCTTTAGCTTGAATTTAACGAGTTCGAGAAACTCGATAGTCGCACACACGATCAGCGAGGCTTCGAGATTGATAGAACACAGCTGGATTAAAATGTTAGGGTGAAGCTTAATTTGCTTCTAAGCAGGCCAAGTTTATTATGGATCGCTGTCTCGTTCTTCGGAAGGTCGACGTAACATTAACAATGCACGAGGGTGGAAATAGACGGACGAAACAGCATGGCACGTAGAACCACTCGCATGAGCAATGGAATGAGTCGAAGCATTGCACTTTAACGAACTAAATTTCCCCCATCAATTTGAAGACAGCAGGGTATCGTCAAAGTAGCGATACATTCTTCCGAACAAATCATTTTGGTTGTATTCTTTTTTTAAACGAATTTTGCATCTTGATTTAGAAGGGTGTCTGTGGTTATTTTAGGGAAGAAGCGTAGATTTTTTTTACACAAAAGGAATGGTTTAGATGATTTGAACAATGAATCGTGTAAGAAAAGGATAGTACAGGTGTTTAAAAAATTATGTGGACAGTGTTGTTTCTATTGTGACGTAGATAATGTATTTGATAGGCTCTCGTGAAAAAAAATCAGGAGTAAAGTTATTTAAGAAATTTCTTGCAGTTTTGCAATTATAATAAGAACACGGAATGTTGAGTTCTAATTTTATGGATTACTTTGAATAGTTCTGTGTCATGTGTTATTGAATTAACAGTGTAATAAATATTGTGCTGTTATAATAAGGAAGAATTCGAATTTTCTATAAAGAGTCAAGATTCTTGAAAGCTCTTGTTTATCTAAATATATTTATCATTTACAAAACAGTGGGTGATCGTAATGTAGACATTTTATATACAATATTAATAAAATGGGATACCATTTATTTTTTATTATATATCAGTTGGTTAAAATATTATGAGCAGGACTAACAGAATTGCGAGAAAAATAGTACTATATTGAAAATTGGTACGTCGTTAAGGATTGAAACAGCCACTATATGCAGAGTATTTCCTGACGTGAATGGCGAGTCGAGGGCAAGAGTAATCGGCGCCTCGGCGACTGTAAGTGCGTCTACTCAGAAAAGCAACTCTTTTTTCTAGTGGTAATCAATAAACGACCTAAATTGACGTAATGGTAAACAAATGGCCTTCGTGCATCCAGGTGATCGTAAAAACCGTAGCCTGAAAGTCTAAAAAGTGTATTATCTTGCACAAAATACTTAACTAAAAATTTCCATTTTTTCAGCACCCACACCTTCTGTTTCTAGAGCACTTACTTTGTCACCATTGTGCCAAATAATAATTACAGCCATAGTAGCTATTGTTAAGACTGAAACGCCTCCACGATAATTCAAGTCCCGTTAACTATATAGCTTCGAAATACAATAATTCATTTAATAAGTATACCATAACAGAAAAAACAAAAGTCTCATTAATGCGAGTAATATCGATAATACAAGCTGGTACGAGCTTTCAGAGGAATAAAATAGTGAAATATTTCGCCAGTATTTCGAAATGTTTCTTTTGTTTCATTTATACAGTCTCATTGAGCCATGAAAATACCTTATGGCTCAATCTACCGTCTACATAATGTAACGTCACATTAGATGCAACATGCTGTACATTTTATTCGAAGAGAATTTAATTTTATCGAAGTTCATTCTCTTCTTTAGATGAATTTACAATGTTTGGCGTCATAGCAGAATTCATCGCGTCAGTGGCGTAGTGCCACCGATTGCACGATACCTTTAATTGGTATTTAATTAGCACCCGGTTACCCGATTCCACTCGTTTATTTTGATAGAGCAATCTCTTCGGTATCACGGCCCCAAAGCGATCAATAATTTCCCTGTCATTTTCTTCCTTTAATTGCCACGATCCTTTAATACCGTCGACCTTCGAAGTTAATTTAACTTTGAAAATTTATAATTAACATCGATGTATGCAAATCATTTCAAGCATCGTTATTAAATGTACCTAGCGTAATCGCGTATATTACCGGTAGTAAGCCAGCCTGTAATTATTATGAAACAGATTAGCTATAAATAATTCATAACGCGATGAGTAGATAGAATGGTGAAAATAACCAACGGTACTAATGAACTAATACCTGCTGCTTAACGAATCACTGGTGTCTAAAAAAATTTAAATTCATTACTGATTAGCGATTTTTCGCCGTTTGGGAATGCTCGCTGGGTTTCAAGTAAATTTGTCAAAGTATGAAGACAAATAACTTGGTACTAATCGATCAATTTTTGACTTCGCGACGAAGGAGTTAGAAATTAGACCAGTCTCTTTTTCAAGTAACTAAAATTAGGAGAATAATAAAAGCAATAAGGGATTTAATGAATAACCCGTGGTGTTTTTTTCCTTTTCATTCGTACAGCTGAGGAAGGGTAAACTACTCGAGTGCACGCTGTCGAATTCGAGGTTCTTCGTGACCTGGGCATGGTCTTAGGGACGACGGCGGGGCGATGACGCTCTACCACCGTCCGTCGTCATCGTCAGGAGTCCCTCAGGACTCGCCCAGTCTCCCGTACCTGGTCCCCAGCTTGGTCCCGACCCGAGCCTCTGACAACCAACGTTGTTACGGCTATTCGACGAGGAAGCACGCTGAAACGGACACGGCCAGTTTGTTCGTGAGGAGGTATGAAAGATCGACCTCATCGACCATACCGGGACCATCACGGACAGGCGATGCCCCTCGAGGAGGTCCAAGGACTCCTACTTCCACCCTCCAGAACAGGTGAGCTGCCTTTTTCACTGGCTTTTAATTAAATTCGTTGGTTATAGTCGTAGCGTTTCGTGGTAATAGATCCCCGAGCTTTCTCCCTTCTTGAGCAAAGTTTACTCTTTTTATAAAATAATAACTTGTTAGGGAGGAGGAGGAATTATTAAAAAGAAGTGTAATTTTCCCATTGTACACGGTTTCATATCAGTACTTTATTTAATAAACGATGTTTATTTAACATACAGTAATTGAAATTATTTCAACTAAATACTTATTATAAATTGCCACTACAATCGCGAAAATAGAATAGCCAAAAAAAGCCTCAAATTTGCGACATGGAATAGTGTCGGCGTGTTTTCACGCTGAGCTACTCAACGCTTGTGTTAACTTTTTGTGAAGTTGTTGCTACAGAGGGTGGGAGTTTATGTACGACAGTAGTACGCTTATTAAATTATTACGAGGAGAGTAATGGGAATAACTAGAGATATTTCTGAACTCTAGTAAAAGTGAACGTTGTTTTTTGAGTTGTAAGTGGAAGTCGTGGTATGGTTACGAATTATCCTGCGCAGTAATCGAGTCAACGGAAGGCTCGAAAGCTTTTTGCCTTTCCTTTTATCGCAGCTGAAGGGGAATTCACGTGTGCTGGGTAGAAATTTTTCCATTTTTGCAGTGGGCTAGTAGAACTGTCCAAATTGATTGAAATTCAGTCTCATATTAATTTACATACGTCATTTCAAATTGAAAATTGTAGGTATACTTTGCAAAAAAGCTAGGCGTACTAAACTGGGTCGTTTTTCGCAGTCTCAAATGCATTATTTCAAAGCACTTTCGCGAATTAAATAACGAAGAAACGCAAGCACTTTCGTTTACGTTCAAGCATAATACATATGTAATTTAATTTTCATTACTCGAATAACTGCTGCACGTACGTGGTTACTTTTAACAACAACGACAATGAAATAATCAGCCGTGACGATAGTATAATGGGGCAGTATAGGAGAAAAGAAAAGTCGTTTATAATTGACGTTATTGCGTAATTGTTAATGCCGGAGACAAAGTTGCTGGGCACACAAAGTGGCCGAAGTTCATACCTCCATTAAGATCACTTAACGTTTCACGTGCTAACGCTTGGAAAAAAAATAGTTGATCGCGTGGCAAATTGCAGGATAATGGGTACAAAATTACAGGATAACGTTACAGTAATTGTTCTTTATACTAGGATAACGTAAATGATGCAATTATAAAAAAATTCTCTATTTTTCATTCCATGCTAACAAAGTATAGACAAGATCAGGGCAAACGACTGCGGAGAAACTGCGCGATTTATTTTACAATGCTTTCAAACTCAAACCCTCCCCTAATTTCGCACAAACTACGTCATATTTCAGACTCATAAAAATCCGAATATCAAAAGTTGAGAATGAAATGGAAATTCCATAGAGCAAGAAAATTCAGCACATACTTCGGATTTAAAGGACAGCAGTCATCCCCCACAGTAGGTGCAAAGTCATTCCCCGCATAATTGCCTGGAAATACGTCAGCAGGGTATTTTCGAGACGTTCGCTTCCTACCTGCCTCAAGTTCTGAAACATTAACAGGCTTAAGGCTTTCACTCGAGGCAGTTACTTAGTAGATCGTGAAGTATTAAAGGCGCGTCTTCTGGCTTCAGCCGCACACGTTTTATGCCGAAATCCCTCTAATTCGTACTTTTGAAGAATTTCGAATTAGAAATGGGAGACAAGGGTTAGGAGTTACGTGGACTTGGCTTCGGACCAGCTCACTTGGGACTCGATACAGCGGAGGTTAATTACCACTTACCGATAATAGACGTTCCCTAGACACCCCATCGCCTGTCACTGCGTTCTTGATCCTATGTCTTTGAATAATTACAAGTCTATATTTAGTGACGAAACAGTCGATGAAATCAGGTATTAGATCGATAAAACGCGGAAGAAACATCGCAATTATTGCAATATTAAACCAGACGACAAAAATGAACCGTAGTTGCTATCTGAAAGGTAATAATAGCCTACGCCTTACATCATTAACTACGAGTACTAACTGATAAATTAAATATTGTATTGTATTGTATATATTTATTGTTCCCCGTAGGGTTACAAGAACTTCTGGTCCCCCTTGCCTTTGCTATCTTTTTACCCCTTTCCTTTTACTTTTCTGTTTACATTTTTACACTTTTTTTTAACATTCCTTTCCTTTTTACATTTTTACATTTTTACATTGATAAATTAAATAAATACTAATGAAAATAAAAAATAAAAAAAACCTTTGCCTAACCCTACTATCAGTCAAAAAGAGGACCACCTAATTATAATAATTTCCCAAAGAACGACTCCTCACTGGAATTACAAAACAATTAGCCTGCTCTTGTAGCAGGGCGATTTAGGACGATTAATATGTCCCGCGAATTAGCGGTTGGTGCAATCTTCTGAAGGGTGGCGTTTAGTGGTCGTGGGCTCTCATCGCTGTTTCTCTGTTTTACCACAGGTAACCGGGGACCTCTGAATGTGACGATTGTACAGGTCGGGAAAGGAAACGGGGGCGGAGGAGATGGCGGAAGTGATTTACTGAAATTGGAACCACCGTCGGATTTAAGGCCAAATCCGTCGCCCTTATCCGACACCAGTACCACACTGCAGTCCGACAACAATGATGCCTTCAGCGGAGGTGAGGCATTCTATGATTATTGTTCCTTTTGTAAAGCGAGGGGGTGGATAACCTTGTGTCTTGGATCGAAAATACATGTGGGGGATTTTTTTCCGCGGAAGAAAACTGCAGGGTATATCGAAATGGTAGTTGTTCCATCGATTCGTGTAGTTGTAAAGATTTTGCATGAATTTTCTTGCATCGAGAGTGATTACGATTGTGCCTCATCCTGTACTTGGAAGGAATAGAAATGAGTTTTACTTCTGTGCTTGGTGGAATGAATTCGGAAGAGGTAAACATAATATAAAGGAAATGGTTATTTTCGTTTGTGCACGTGTATGTAATTTAAATATTAACGACGAGGGATCGGCTTACGTCAAGTTGAGTACGTAATGGAAGGGTAGATGACGTCATATGCTGTTGTCGGAAGTTGCCTCAGGGGACAGGTCCTGGGATACAGTTAAATTGTTAGGCGATGGTACGAGGAAAAATTCAGTGAAGTGTTACGATAAACGCGAACAAAACACTGTAGCAAATTGTGCTTTTAGTTGTATTAGAAATTTGATATATTACGATAAAAGTGAACAAGACACTGTACTAAATGAAGCTTTTAGTTGTATTAAGGATTTGATGTGAGGCAAATTATAACATACCGTGCCTCGGATTTACTAGTATCTTTCCATTCATACATCTTCTTAGCTCTTTAATCGAACATAATATCCTGGATTAGTGAAACTGAAAATATATCATATAGTTTTTTAATCAAAGTGTTTTCCTTGGCTATCTATGATCTTTTACCACTTTTCTGGTAAAAGTACAAGTAGGTGCAGTAGAAAGGGACATTTCTATACACATCATCCCCCGACAGTGAGCGAACAAATTCTTACACTGACCTAATACTATTTCATTTAAAAATAAAATAATTGACGTCAGGAAACTAACAAGGGAAGATCCCCAACCCAAGAATTCAAAAAATTATAAAATTGTGGGGATATAAGTATGTATTACGCAACTTTTTTTGCTGCTCAAATTCACTCTGAAGGGATGAAAGTGACCCCTGAAAACCCGGCTGTTTCCCGATTTATAACTCGCGAACTGTAAGAGATAGAAAAAAGTTTTCAGACGAAAGTTACTTCTTTTAATAATTAGGACTGTCACTTGGTTACTTATAGTTCTTTCAGTTGGCTCCGAAAATATCCGGATTTTCAGGAGCCAATTTCGTACCCTTCGTGTGAATTTGGGCAGCAAAAAAAATTACGTAATACATACATATATATATCCTCTACATATCCCAAAGTTTTATAATTTTTTGAACTTGCGGATTGTAGATCGTTCCCTGGAAAGTATGTATCAAGTCCTTAATTTAATACACGTCTTATTTCAGTAACCGTCGACTGGAAGCTCACATAGATTCACACACTTCCAATCTCCATCGATCTTTCTTAAACCATCACTGCCTCCGCCAACTACATACCTATATATGTAGACCTCGCGTTACCCAAAAAAAAGCAACAAGCACCACTTTATACGACCAGGCTCGTCTTTCCATTAGTTGGAACGGAGAAGGTTCCCCTCCATTCGATATACCAGGCTCGAATATCTGTAATCACGGTGGCGTTTTTCGGATATCGAGTCCAGCCGCGCTTGGCAAGCTTTAATTCCGCGGGCGGATTGTTTTCACCGGGTGGCAGTGAATTTGCTTGTCAATAATCAGATTACTTACAACGCAGTCGGGTTGCGTGGTTTTTTCGCGGGTGACCGGCGAATAAAAACAGCGAATCGCGTGCGCCCCCAGCGTAAAATCTGTTCCGTACGGTTCATGAATTTTTATAGCGTCGAATTGATCAACCACGCGTGCACCTAACGCGTATCCTAGAAGCAAATCCGCGTTTACGAGCATCGACAGACGAGCGAGCTGCAGCGTCTTCTTTCTCTGGAAGTTATGGAAGTTTTGGTCTGCCGAGGGGGCCACGTGCTGTGTTATGCATCGATTTTTATATAATATACATGAGTTTGCGTGTTCCTTGAGAGAGGAGAAAGAGAATTTATTTATAGAGAAATAGAGGAGACGTTATAGACACTCGAGTATTTGAAACAAGAATTTAAGAAAATAAGTTTATTAGTAATGTCATTGAATTTCATAGTCTACGTCAATTCTTTCTTCCCTTTTTCAAAATAAAATTCAGAATCGATGGAACGGTTGCACATCTTCCAATTTTATTCGCATTTTTTCAAAAGAAAATTACGAATCGGTGGAAGGGTTGCAAATCTTTCGATTCATTCGTATTTCTTTTCAAGCATTCCATAGACACACGCCTCGTAATTCATAGAAATCATTTCAAAGGTTTCTACATAAATTAAATAATAAATGCGGAGAATCGCTGGAAGATACGTGTTTCATCGATTCACGTTCGTTGAAGTGCTTTATCGTAAGTAGCGAGGGCTCGAGAATATTAATGATACCGGACATGACCAGTTGGCATCCGTCTAGACCAGCAGCTTGTTTTAGGAGGGATTTTATAAACGAGTTCATTTCCCGGCAGAGCACCATGGCATTTTTCTACCTTGGGTCTTTCTCAGACCCTGTTGTTGCACGTTCCTCTCATAACTTTCCTTTTACAGTGGAATTCCCGTAGAGCATGGTTTATAAGCGAGAAATAGTTTATCGTTCACAAGTTTTCTGAATTGGCATTTCGATACCTTTATTTGAATATTTATTTTCATTATTCAGACACGTAGGGTGATTGTGAAAACTGAATTGGGCTATCGTTGTAATCAGATTCAAAAACCTTCGTTGTAATCAGATTCATTCATTTCCCGTCACCCACACACAGGTATTAGATATTATTAGATTGCGGATGTTTATGCAAATGACGTATATCATTTACGTCCTTCGTTATTATTAATGCCAAAAACAGGAATTCCTAGAATTTATAGAAAATAAGTTCGCTTTAATTAAAAAAGGAAGAACGAATAACTTACTTCCATATCTTAAAAATTACAAGTGATAACACAAATTTCGATTATATTCAACCAGACATAACACAAAAGTATTGAATTCTTATATACGTCACAATTTTCGCACCAAATTCTCTTTTCAATTCGTGTGAACGAGTCACCGATTATTTTGAACAGCCCCATTTAAACATTGGATATACTTCCGCGACTCGTTAAATCTGCGCGTTCCAATCGTTCTATTCGTTCGCACACCTCGGACGTGTTCAGCAAGATATTTTCGAGCTGCTAGAACACCGAAGCGATAAACTAACAGAAGCAGCGTACGATAACTTCGGCAGAGTTCCCAGCTATTGAATGGGATTACATTTTGCATGCCAATAGTTGTCTAACTGAATACACTCGCGCACCGGCTGCCCGTCACGGTCTCAAGATTCAAAACAGAGTTTCGGTTTCGTATTAGATCGAATAAGTTCGCGGCACGTAGAGTTCCGTTCAGTTCGGAATTCGAATTAGTTTTCGGTCGCGGCCTTAGTTAATTCTTCTCGCGCGAAACGGCGACAGCAGGCTGGGAGTTTGTGAAGTTTCGATGTCTCTCTGGCACGTGTATCATTGAAATGCATTCAAGGAGTGTTACAGCGAAAATATAATTCCATGCTCTTGTCAGGTTGAAGAAGTATATAAACATGGTACTGGAAATATTTGTTGCGTCACTCTGAAATTTCCGTGGTACGCAGAATTTTGGTAGCAATATCATTGATAAAATGAGTAGTATCCAATTTATTTTGGCCAACATAGTGAGCTGCACATTTCAGCAATAAATCAATTTTGCAATATTTTTCTGCACTAATAATAGGAGAGGTATAAGTGATAACGTGTTTATTCGAGCGATGCAATAAGTATTTCCAGTAGGTACTGTATGTAGGTACATGTAGGTATATTTATATTAACAGAAATGTGTTTTAATCAGGGTCGGATTTGGAGATTTGACGCCCCTAGGCTAACAAGCGTCTTCTGCCCTTTCCGTGAAATATCATAAAATATTTTAACCTAAAAGGGTTGTGACAATTGTAAAATTAATTCAATAAGACAACTCACGTATGAATTATTGCTAATTTGCTACTTGAAAAAAAGTGAATTGTTTTAAAATTGTCTCACGCCGTCCAAATAAAAAAGTGGTCTTTTCTATTAAATTACGTTCGACACTTTGTTCGCATATTAAACAAATAGGCATATAGGTTGCCGCAACCCCAAAATTTGCCGCCCCATCCCTACCAATCACGACATATTCCCTCAAACTTTTTTAAATCGAATTTCATATAGCAAATCACCTTTAAGTTTTCATTCATATTCCTTCCGCGATCAGAGATTGGCGGTTTCCATCGTTACTATCACGATCCTAGATATTAATCGTGTGCCCCACGGATCTCCAGGTGTCGATCCAAGATTACTGTTGGGTGCCAGCACTGGCGGCGATCGTATCACGTGGGAGGGTCGTTACCACATGAAGGAACATCGGCGTGCTGGAAAAGCAACCTTCCAGGGTCAAGTTTACAACTTCCTGGAGCGCCCCACCGGCTGGAAGTGCTTCCTCTACCACTTCTCTGTGTGAGTACCCAGAAACGCCTTCTATCCAGCCACGTGGTCGATGCTTTCGATGTTCGTCATCGCTGCCGTGATATGGAATATATTTGAATTTTTTGCTCGCGCGAGCAGCCATCTACAGAAACGCAGAGGGTGCCGGGTTCCGGGTTATGAAAACGCGAGACAATTATTCTATAGCCGCTTTATACGCCTTTCATATCACCCTTTTCAGGCATCCGACAATAATATCGCAATATTTATCAATTAATTATTAACCCTTTGAGAGCTTACGATAATCGTGTATGATGAAAAGGGTGTCCACTTTTTTTAAATTAAATTCTTCGTATCGAAATGTACGTTTCACACGTGTATTTTAATTTTCCCATACTTGAGTTTTAATAAACGACGAACGTTTGGTGTAGGAGCTAAATGCTCGAAGGATTAATAATTGTTAATAATAAATAACAAGATGGGGAGAGTCTTGGAAAATTTAGGTAGGATTGAGTGGAGTGTCTTGTAGTAACATTGATCTTTTTTTATGGGATTTTTAATATATGGTAGAGTTTTATTTTCGAAAAGAATATTCTGTTCGTAAACTGATTTTGGAGAACGTTGATTATTCGCGAAGTGTTTCACGTTGAATTAAACGTTTCACGTTTGTGTCGATGCAAGGATGTCTGCAGTTATCGATTGACTGTGAATTATTTATAACGAGAGGCGTCGCGGATTCGTGAAAAACAGGTTGGCTTATTTTAAGCAGCTTTGTTTGGATGCTGTCTTCCTTGTCGATACATTAGAGGCGGATTTAACGATGTGTCGATTTTGCCTCGCGCATTCTCTTCGGAGGATGCTGCCTCATCAATCTTTATTGTCAGTTAATAAATATCAAGATTGTGGTATTTTCGAAAGATTGATGACACGGGCGAAACGCTTCCTCCGCTGCTCGAGCCCGACGGGCGTGCATTATGTTCCAATTTGCTCGTGCAAACAGTCGTTAAAAAAAGAAAGCGGTAGGATAACAGTATACATAATGGAAGCATAATGCCTGAAGAAATTAGAATAATTAATTCATGCGACGGGAATAGGGGTTCTGTTCATTAAAGCACAAGAGTCAGTGAATATCGTATTTATTTAACATTTCCATATATTTTAGACCGCCAATATCTGTTTACAGTAATTCTGTTGCTAATAACAATTTGGAAATTGTTATTCAAAGCGAAACTAGTTGGTCAAAATAATATCAGAATATATTCTCTACAGTAGTATTGTCTGAATATGCTATTAGTTGTAACATTTTATTATAACACTTATTTATCCGTCGAAATATTATTTTAACGAAATATTAGTTAATTTATATACAATTAAGATGTTCAGATTCGTAAGATCGATTGATTCTACTCTCTTTCTAAAGATTTCATGCGTTCTTCAAAGAGTTGGACACCCTTCGCGTAGATGGCGCTTTAAACGTCGACGTGCATCACTGCGGCTGATCAATATTCTGGTTGTATCACTTACCCAGTGCGTATACAGAGATCTGTAATTCACTTGCTCGCAAAATTCCTCGTTATTCGAAGATTTATTCTACGAATTTATAACTGTTCTACGTCTACTATTCGACGCTTTTAAAACTTTGCAAACATTTTTTTACAAAATTGTAAATTCTGAGCATGACTTCGAATGAATCTGATTTCTAAGGATATTAGAAACTCTTTTCGAGCTCGAATTTTATTAAGTTTCATATTAATAATAATAATAATATTTATTTACGGGACAAGCCTATTAAGAAAAAAGTATATGCAATACAAATAATTCGAGCAGACAATACAGCAAACCGCGTGTACATAAATAAAGAAATAAAGAATTTAAGAGTTATAAAGAGTTCGTCGTGTATTATAGTATGTGTGAGGAAAAAATAATGTTATTTTTAAAAAAATACGTTAGTACATCTCTTCTAAAATTTGTGATCATAAGAAAAGCAGTAAGTGAGGGTTGGTGTTTGGGGGTGAAAGTAAATTGTGGTATTACGTGGCAAAATGTGCACAAGTGGGTCGAAAGTATCGTTTCAAGAACCTTAAACTACGTGGAGGAGAAAGTAGTCACGGGATACATTGACTCTATGGGCACATACAGTGAATCAGAGGTTTGTTCACATGATTTTAGAAGAATATCTTGTGACACTATCTTCCTTTACCCCTTTAATATCTAGGTTGCCATCGCTTGATCCGTAATTTCACCATGAGAAATAAGACTACACGCAAAATATACTTATGTACAGTTTGTGCGGGAAACGCACATTGGCGTTACGCGACTGTAGTTTAGAGATGCGACAGGAGGAGTCCCGCACGTGGCGTATGATGAACGTTCAAATTGTCAGCACTTGAAGGGTTGAATAAAAAGCAGGTATATAAATAAATGTAGAAGATACATTTTGTTATCAGTAACACTAATTCCCTTAAAACTCTCACTTCGACAATAATGTCCGTCTGTGTATATTACTCAAATTAATTAATATTCATTCATTAGACGCATGCGGCCCCTAATTATAGACCTAGCTTAGCATTAATACACTATGAATAACTAATATCTGATTATGCAGTGTATGGTTGTTGGCATAATATGGTTGATTTGCTTTGTACACGTGACATCGAGCAACGTCACAGCTTTGCCATATACAATTATCTGTTTCATGATTAACCCTTCGTTGACACACATCTTTTTTCAAGCAACTTTGACATAACTGGGTGGCTCAAAACCAGAGCAACTTTTGAACGACTGCCATCCTCATCTAAAGAATCCAATCGTTATGAAAAAAATCGTACATCAATTTCAAGTTCTCTAGAATGTATTCCAGTATTTTTTTAATTGAAATTTTATCGAAGTTTTCGTACAAAAATTCTAGATTGCCATATTTGTCGAGAAACAACGAAGAGAATCTTCAAAAAATTGTAATTTTTATAAATTTCAATATTAGAAGCTAAAAATCTACAGAGTTGTTGTTCAGATATAATATTTTCAGGAAAAAAATAGTTTGTATGCCGGCTTTGAAAGGAAAGTATTTATTTTGCATATGGAAGGTAGGCTATTTGGGTAATTGAAAAATAGAGATATTTCACGAATATCCACGATACTCTACGTAAAATCTACGTATTGAAAAATGTACATAGTGTAAAAATCAGCTTATAGGTGTCAACGAAGGGTTAATATTTTCGACAGATCGAATGCACTCAAATAATTTGACCACGTATTTCTGTTACACTTTCTATACGAGTGGATTGTAAATCCTGTATATTGTTCTATCGGTGAGTAATAATGCTTCTATGCCGCGTGGTTTGATCCCAAAAGCGTCTCCGCAGCCCTGGGGCTGTGTTAAATGCAATTTGAAAATAGAACGTCGCATTCGTGAACTCCGTGGTAACTCGATTATCGATGTAACAAAGCACGTTTACAGCGTAGGCTATAAATTGAGTGAATTGACGAAGCAACAATTTCCGCGGGAAAACTTCCTTGTCGTTCATTTGCACGTGTAATATTCAAGGAGAACGCTAGTATTTCTCAGATCGCGATGTCAACTTTGGATGAAATAAACGCGGGAGAATAAACTGTTTGTTTACTCAAACAAATTACTGAAACTGAGTGGTAAAAAAATATTCAAATATTTTACATAGAATTTTTATTCAGTCAATCGTGATACAATGAATTGTGATTTCTCTTTAAAAGAAGTAAAGTTCCAGTTGGCGATGTCACAAGTGAAGATTACATCCGTATGCAAAAGTATATGTATTTGTTCAGGATTTAAAATTAAAAATATTGTGCACTGATATCTCTAAAGCTAAGAAGGGTACGATATTTTTTTTCTGGATTCCTCGTGTTCTTTGATCACGCAGGTACACTCGTAATTCCTTTCGAAATTGGACCAAAGAATTCTAAAATTAGACCGAGCAAATATTAATACATTACTGCTATGCCAACTGAGAATATGAAGCCATTATCTCTGAAGCATTCACAAAATCGCGCTAACGTGCTCGCCCTAAAGATCTCTATCATTCATTTACCCCAATTACAGTCAGGAGCAGGCCCCCGTGGTAAACGCACGACATCGATATCCGTTCCGAGAAACTCGGAACAACGTGATCCGTTCCGATGAAAATTAATTAACGAATTTCGTCGACGAAACTAATATGTTTCACGTTTCTAACGTCGACCATCGTCGCGTAGCTCGTACGATTCCAGGGAAAAGTATCACGTGTTGTGCTATTAAGTAATTTGCGTTATATTCATGGGGGGGCTATCGTTGGCGTGCCAAGTTATTCAAATTATTCAAATTGGATCATGCGACGCCTGCACGATGTGTATTACTTCCTGTGTATATCGTTGGGGGAGCAGAAGTTCTTCGCGTGAGGAATGTTTCAGTCGATGATAACCGTGCTTTCATGCCACCATCAAGGGAAACTGCCGCAGAAAAGTATACTGTTTCGACGTGGAGCGTCGTTTCGTGTCCAAAAAGGGGGCACGCTCGAGAAACAGGGTCATCGTGGCATTGCGGAGTATAGAGTGGGGCTCTAGAAAAATCTTACTATCACTTCGGCCGTCCAATACATGTCAGACTAAGGGTAGAAATTAGGAATAGATTATTAGAAATTTTAAAAGGCGAGGGAAAGATTGATCCTGGCGTTAAGTGTTAGGTGATTACTAATACTTATTATTACTTCTCAGAGAAGATAAGGATTTTAGATCACGGCGATAGGTTTTAAGGTTTTCTACCAGTTTTGGCCACTTCTTAAAAAATATAATATTTTTCCGTGTAAACAATAATTATAACCTTATATTTCGGGCGGTATACTAAACAAAACATTTCTGATGTGAAATTCTCCCCATAATAATGATCTGCAAGCAATTTAAAAATAAGATAATTATGCACACGGCCAAAAACAGTGCAATGGCCACAAACGGTACTTCTACCCTATTAGATTTCAATATAAAAGCTTATTCTGTCCCTGGTGGTGATGTGTGTTGAAGCTAACCACCGTCCAAGGGTTGAAAGGTGAAGGATAGAAAAAATACCTCGGGTTAACAGATGAAATCACACTCATGGATAATTATTTATACCCCATACCTCCACAGTATTTCTTGAGTTCAGCTTGATTCTAATGCCACAAAAGTCCCGTTAAAAAGGGCGTCACGCAATGGAAAATAAAACTCTCATGAAATTATATTTTCCGCACACTTCGATTAACCCTAGCAGAATAGAATTCAATCGCAATGCCTGTACATTATCAAGATCCTCCAGCGAAACCAGCCATTTGTCTTCGCAAATTACGTTTACATAATTCCATACCTCTACGACTCCGCGATACAGATATTCCGCTCTAAATGCCCCGCCGCGATAAGAACAATAAATATCTTGTAACATCCACGTAGCCATGTCCAACTGACCCTGAGGAAACGTCCCCGCCGTTTATTAACACGCCACCTTTCGCATTAGTCGTTATCAATGTGATCAATGTAACGAGCTCAGAGTCGGCCGGCGAAACGAAGTCACGGTTGAACCGACGCTCACAACGAGTGCAACAAACACAAGATCGAATCACAATACACGGTGCGCACGATCCAGAGCGAGTTTACCCTTCGAAGGACTTTCCTACTCCATCATTACCATCGACCTCAGACGGATGTTCTCTTGCCCTGCTTCCGGTACCGCGCGATGATTATCACATCGGGCGAACATTTTCCCAACAGGGCCGACGTTGTCCTCTCCAAACACTGGACACCTTAACGACCCGTGTCACATTTTCGAGGCCACTTTTTCTTCACAAAAGATATTGGTAATCAGAAAGGTACCGTTTAAAACTAACGCGATTCGAGTTAATTGTTAATAAAACTTTACTGAAGCAACAATTATGAAAATATTAAATTGTAGGAGTTTATTAACTCTCCGTGATCGCGCCTTCTTATAATCACAAAGTGTTATAATCAGTGTTATTTTTGAGTTACCATTTTCGTATTTTTGAATCTCTTAACTTTCGATATATAATTGTACATTCGTAATACTCATGCCATCATGCTTTAATAGTCTTTTTCTGGAAATGTGAATATCGATATTTTGAAATTTGTATTCGATAAAATAGATGAGAGCGATTTTTTGCTAAAGTTCATCGAATTTTTAAATTTCATATTTAAGGTCTAAAAATTTAGAGAAATATTCTCAAATACATATTCTGGGGTGCGATTCACCCCGGGTGACCACGAAGGGTTAACAACGTCGATAGTTTGAAAGCTTCTAATTGGATGTTTTGAGAAAACATTTGCGATGGGAGAATGAAAATCAAAGGATTTTAATGGAGAGTATCATGCGCAGTCCGCGAAGGACGCTCGTTAAGCATCGCGAGGCGAAGGGGCATCGAGGAATTTCGCGTGTGGCGAGGCAAAGGAACGGGACGAAATCAACAGCAGCAGGGTGGCGTATCGGGTAGAAAATGGATGGATCGCGGGTGGAGAGTGAGGGCGGGGCGGACGGGGGTTAGTTTAGCCTAACGACTAATATCGATTTTCTCACTTTTATAACGGTACATATGAATATGATGCCTGCACGTTGGCGGTTTTCCCTCCTCGTTCACCTTCGCGGTTTATTTTTCGTCTCTCTCGTCCCATTGTACTATATCTGGGCCCATGTAACCTACTTCTTTTCAAGGTACCAAGCGAAAACAGGAGGCTCTGGGCTGCCTTTAAGACGAGCTGAAAAAAACTCGGCCGCGCCACTTCTGTGCCAAATTGTTCGGCCAGTTTGCGTGCTTACCTCGAGACCAGCTACACGTGTAGTGTACTTCCTGGTGTCGTACAGCCAGATTAGGTATATGCACCCTCGTCTAGTGGCATGTTTAGAGGTTCTAGGGTTCCTTTGAAAAATCGCAGTTTTGTTGGCGTGGGTGTTATGGTATTTGGTGGTTCAGAGAAACTTAACGGACACGTGGGGGCAGTTAGGGGAACAGAATTATAATAATAAATTAGTGAGAAATATAATACATCGATCAGAGAAGATAATTTATAATTTCTGATTTCTCAGAAAATTCGTTTAAAATAGTTACAATTACTTAAGGAGTTATATCTAGTCAGGAGGGCGAAAAAAGGCGAAACGTAAATATTTTTCTAGAAAAAAAATACCAAATGTTGGTCTTTTAAGTGCAAAAAATTCTGTAAAAATATATGCTTCTGCTTTTCCAAAAAAAAAATTAACAAGCATTCGCCTCTTTTCGGTCTCCTGACTAGGTAGAACCCATTAAAACATTCTGGATCCGCGGGATCTAGCGCCACCATTCTGCACCATTATTTTAAGTACGACCGCCGTCAGTTGGAAGTTTACAGTGACCTGGCGTTGCACTTTATAGCATACTAGAATTTATAGGAAACAACGCAACGGTTTACGGCGTAGTATATTTTACTTCAGCAAATTTTACGTCAGATTCCATATCACCGGTCGTGTCGCCACTTCAGGTTAAACGCAAAGCTGGTAACAAGCATTCCAGATTCAGAAAGTACCTACTGTTTCTCTCAGATACCGCGAGAATTAAGTTACATTAATGTTATTTCGCAATTAGACGGTTTTTAAACGAAATCTCTTATTTCTTCCTTAAGCCGTCTACACACTTGACTGCAGATTTATTGCACAAGTAAGATAATTGAGGGGAAGATGTCTAAGGTGTCTTATTAAATTTATAAAAAAATTAATATATATATATTTCTATCATATCAACAAACTTTATTTGTTATCTAAATTATATACTATGAAACGAGCAAAACTAAATTAACAAAAGCTAAATGTTAACCCATGAAAACAACAATACTACTCATACAAAATCGGGCGTCTTACTGATAACACTTTCTCTTTTCTATTACATCACAAAATATCAAGCTGCAGCAAAATATTTACGGACGCTTCAGCATAACGTTGAAAACATGTAGGTATTATATGTGGTATGTTAAAATAAATGCCAAGTGATCTCCTTTAGCAACTGATACAGCAAGAGGACTCCACTACATAAACTCTGAGTTATGGTTGCTTGGCATCCTCTCTCTAATTATCTTACCTATACATGAAGTATGAACGTGTGTTTTTTAATATAGCACAAGTATTCGGATCCAGCGACATGAAAATGTTTGAACTTCTAAACTGTGTATTTGACTCGTGCAAGGCGGAAGCAGTCTTTCACGTGGACTGTGGAGTTATAGCCTTTCTCACGATCGTGTCCTTCCTTTTAATCAAAGGGGTGGCGAGTGATAAAAGTTTCAAGTACGCTTCTTCATCCATTCGCAAGCAGTTACGCCAATCGCGAGGGTAAATTATTATCAGTGTGTGAATAGGTTTGCCATCTCTTTAGCCAGTCTTTACACCACATGCTACGTTTTTTACGTGGCTTCTTCTCCTTCAAAACTAAAACGAAAGAAGCTGAAGCTCGTCGACAACATGGTTCAAGCGTCCACTGACACTGTTCAAGTATACTTGTGCCATGAGGAGGCTATATGGCCGTCAAGTGTACTTCTTCAATAAATTTGTACAAGTATGCAGTTACGTGTGCAGCCGGCTTTAATAAAGTGTTTTTCATGCGAAAGCATTTTCAAGTCTCGTTAGCGTCGGGTCAAAGCAGCGCTGGAAATGTTGCATGAAAAGTGACGTGAATTGATGATGAAGGGGGCATAGTACTTTCTTTGCTCGAAAATCAAGCATTTTTTATGAATTTTTTTCTATATGAAAATGAAAAGATAGTAAAATGGGGTTTGTTTCATTAGCGATAAACCCCATGTTTCTAGCTTTTCATTTTCATATCGAAAGAAATTCATAAAGAATGCTTAATTTTCGGGCGAAGAGAGTACTATGCCTCCCTTAAAAGTTTATTAGTTAATACGGAGAAATATGAAAAGCTAGTAAAATGGGGTTTGTTTCATTAGCGATAAACTCCATCTTTCTAGCTTTTCATTTTCATATCGAAAGAAATTCATAAAGAATGCTTAATTTTCGGGGGAAGAGAGTACTATGCCTCCCTTAAAAGTTTATTAGTTGATACGGAGAAATATGAAAAGCTAGTAAAATAGGGTTTGTTTCATTAGCGATAAACCCCATCTTCCTAGCTTTTCATTTTCATATCGAAAGAAATTCATAAAGAATGCTTAATTTTCGGGCGAAGAGAGTACTATGGCTCCCTTCAAAGTTTATTAGTAATTAGTTAATACGGAGAAAAATGTCGGAAGGTAATATCTGTCAAGTTCGTTATTAACTACAAGGACGGGGACAGGGGTGAATGGTTCAGTGGCGGAAACTTTAAGTTCCTGCCTCCGTTCTGAATTGAGTTTTCTGCCTTTCAACCAGCGGCTGTAGTCGTAATTAAAAAATACTGCCACGACGTCCGGCGTGTAGAACATTTAGAGGCTTGTTGCCTTTCAAGCGAATTTTTCAGTCGGAATTAAATTTTCTGTGAAAGCAATCCAATGGCCACTGTAAAGCAGCGAAATATTAAGCGAATTAGTTTACAGGTGCCCGTAACTATTTGGAATAACTTTCGTTTCTGTTGGAGAAGTCTGGCACTATTCTATCGACAATCTTATTTCTCCTCGTGCAATCTCTTCTCGATGGTAAGAAATAGAAATGCATATGTTTCAATCGAAGGTGGAATTACCGTATGACGAACTATATCAATTATCATTGAAGTTAGTTAAAATGTTAAAATGCTTCTTAATTGTACACACATCGAATCTAAGATGACAGATCTACACAGAATTTTACGGACCCATCAAGTTTCTAAAGAGCCACCCTAATAAGAAAATACATTAAAATTGAAATGATTCCCGAGGGTCTGGCAAGTTTCTGCAAAGCAACCCCAATAACCAACTAAATTAAAATTCATTTCCGACCCGTTCCATTAAATCGAGCAATATTCCCAGTCCATATAACAGGAATTTTGCTTACCGGAGGTAAATAATGTTAACGACTGCACGGACAGTTTCGCCAAGTCATATCGTGCTCGCTATAAAGGGAGCCGCGAGAGCTCGATCACGGCGAGCGAGCGGAGGGGCGAGAGGGTAGCAACAAATGGAAACGGCCGAGCCATTCTGTTCCCCGTTGCTTTAACACGAGCGCGTATAATGCGTTTGTTGTTCGCCAAGCGATGAAAAACCGAGCTACTAGGGTGTAGTATCGATCAGAATCCTAGCGTTCCTTCGTTCCTGTGATTGCCTCGCTGGAAAACACGATAGGCTTGCGAGATTCCAATATCGTCCGTGAAGAATTCGCTTTGAGTTCACTTACGTGGTATTATTATTATTAAATGTCTTTATTTCACCATTACAATTAAATTAAATTAAATTAAATTACAATGGCGAGTAGGCGAGGTTCAGCATTAACTGCTGCTCTACAACCTAATCTAAAAAGCCGTTGGGAGGTAAGCAAAATGAAAGAAAGAAAGGAAAGAAAACAAAATAAAATAAAATACAATAGGAAATTACATAGCAAACTACATAGGAAACCGCGAGAGGATGAAAGAACGAGCACTAAGTTTAAATGAAGCAAACGATGATAGGGAACGTATATTAGGAGGAATGGAGTTATAATAATAGGAAGATACCGTGAAGGACCCAGTTCCTGATCAGTACCCAATTCCTGATCAGTTTAATATATAAATACCAAATAATAAGTTTATCGCGATACAAATTTATTCCAAAAAATTATTAAATAATTATGAAGTATTTTTAAATTTGTAGGCAAACATTTGATAGCTCATAGTAAAACGTTTTAGGTTGATCAGAAACTGCTCCCTTTGCATCTTAAGTGATCAGGAACTGGGTCCTTGACGGTAAGTAGGAGAAGGACGCAGTGAATTTACAAGAGCGATGATGAGGTACAGACAAATCAAAACAGTATATTGGGAGTGCGGAAGTGTGCAGTTCGTGCTCGCGTCTAAATGGTATTAACACGTCGATCTGTGAGCTGATTTTCGAAATCCAACCGGGCCTTTTAATGCTTACTACGATCATCTTGTGCTTGGAGAACTAGGTACTCGACATGGACAATTACAGTTAGGTGGTCAAAAGACAATTGAAGCTGTGAACGATAATAATAAAGATACGATAGTTCCATCAGAAGGAAATGAATCTTTAAATCGCATATAAAACAATTTTCTTAAAACCATTATGGATTGTTACAATCTTCTGCTTTTCTGTCTAATGTACATTTTAGAGTAAACGCAATTTTGCGTCCTCGTAATCGAGAACTACCGGATATACTTGTGTCTTAGGTATGACTATAAAAGTGTCCATATTCAACGTTCAATCATCCAATAAATCATGTTTGTTCAGCACAGACAGCGGTGCTTATTTCATTCTATGTATAGGATATTCTACGAAAGTGTGTGTAACGTGAAGAGCACTTTGAGAGAAATTGTGTTTATTTGTGTTTATATAAGATAATAATAATGTTTATTTTAATCGACATCGCGACAACCAAGATATCTGCCGTTCTAAATAAATAATTCTGTATTCATTACTTACGCGACGTGGAATAAATAAACGTAAGGGAACGTTCCAAATTAATCTACAAATTACTATTCAGTGGAAACGTTTTCCAAGCGTCCGCCAGATTTCTTAATCAAACCTTCGTCGAGGTTTATTAACGCGCAACGATCGTCACAATTACCTCACCTCATCCTTCGACCGCGCAAGATAGACCTGCGTCACGGAAAAATTACGCTGTAATAATACGTCACACACTTCCGTCATTCGTAATATATCCAAGTTAAAGGCGGACTATTCTAGATATTAAAAAAAACGACTGGTCGACGAAAAAGGAACAAAACTACAGTAAACTATGATTGAATTTAAACACAACACGCTAATGATAATTTAATCTATAAAGCTTCGCGGTGGAGATAACAGATTTCGAACACGCGCGCGATAGTTGCAGTCCTATGTGGGGGGAGGGGGAGGAAAAAAGCGAGAAAGAGAAGCCAGTTGGTAGTTGACTAATGTTTTGATTAGATACATCTCTCCTCGTTTACGGTGCACATGTCATCGTTGGAAACGAGGGCCATGCGCAGGGAGGGAATTATTGTGACACGAGGCAACACGCGAGGCTTGGTGACCCGCAAACACCGAGACACCCCATTCCATAAAAGCCGTCCATCAAGCATCAATAATGCAGAAGGGTCGTGGTGTGGCCTTGCCGCGAGAATATCGACCCGCGCGCGAATATCGATTCTTCCCATCCGCCGCTGGCCGGCCAGATAGAGGGAGGCTTTTGGTACAAAGTAACTACCCTTTTGTAACGTTCACCTTGCGGCTTTGCACGTTTCCGTTTACCGTGTAACCTTCTTCCCCTCGTTTTCCATTGCTCCTGCTACATAGTTCCGGTGTCGACCACGCGGAAGACAACAGCCTGGGAACGTAGGGAGACACTCGTGTTTTAACTAATTGCAAGTGGCAAACTTTATTTTAAATATGAGACACGCTTTGTACTCGGCGGGAGAAGATGCGAAATGGGTCCGCGAGTAACAGAACTCGTTAGGGAATCTCGAGGGAAAATTTACTAACAAGGAGAGTATTTTAGGTGTCCGCCTCCGATGATTTTGATTTTTGGATATGTTATAGAGGACCGAAAAATAAGAAATACGTGTTTTTTTATTTTTCCCCGTTTTCATATTTGGGGGGTGAAAAGTGGGTTCAAAGTTAGGGTTGAAAAATCATTTTTCTGGAATATCTCGAGAACTATTAGAGATAGGGGAATAGTGTGAATGGACGAATTTTGTGTGTTTGAATGCGAAATATGACTGACTCTCCAGATTTTCAAAACGTCCACAAAAATGATTTTTCAACCCTAACTTTGAACGCAGTTTTCACCCCCCAAATATGAAAACGGGGAAAAATAAAAAAACACGTATTTCTTATTTTTCGGTCCTCTATAACATATCCAAAAATCAAAATCATCGGAGGCGGACACCTAAAATACTCTCCTTGTAAGACGTAGTAGCGCCGAGAGCGTGGGTCCAAGTGTCTTGTGGAGTTCGTATCTTTATAGTTTCAGGTTTTAGCTTCTTTTTGTCTTATTTTGATTTTGAGACTGAATTCAGGGTACCTTTTTTCTTTCAGAGAAAAAGTTGGACGTTGGGGGTAATTCGAATGCTCGTGAGAAAGGCAGATTTTGAAAAGTTCGGGAGCACTGAGAGGCTTTGCAAATACTAAGGAGTGATTAAAATTATGTATCAAGTTTAGGAGTTGAATGTGTTTGAGCTCATTGCAAGAGGCACAACGGTGTTCCTACATAGTCCTGCTAAAACGTATTAAAAATTCAAGCTGGTAGTAAATTGACTCTGCTATGGAGTACAGCGAAACTAAAGCTAAGTTTGAAATTTGCACTGAACTAAAATTTAATTGAAACTGACTCCCTGAGAATTGGAGCTGAATTACGCTGGAACAAGGAGGTGCAACGGATTTGCAGAATCTTTTAGAGCACTCTATTATATATCAAATACTTCATTCGCATCAATCCCCTAATTCACCCTACTCGTTCCAATTTCTCGCTCCAAAATTGGGTAACATGAATTTTCAACCTATTCTCCACAAATTCAATTCGTTCGCAACTTAAATCCATCCATCGCGATGTTCAGTGTCAGAAAGCTTGGAAATGTTCATCCTCCCATCGCCCAACTATCAATTTCGGTTATTACATGTAAATTCGATTCCATCGAAATTTATATTTAAATTTCTATCCCCTCGATAAGGTTTCTCATTGCCCAGCGGCGTGTAACGCGAAATCTGACGAAGTATACACTCTGTTTGGCGGGTAAACGATTCACCCGTGAAAGATCAAAGTTTGCGAAACTTTTCATCGCAAGGAGGGAAAGAAGGTATTGAAGCTGGCGTTTGGCCGTAGACTGGGTGGAAAAAGGAGCAATTTATCGGGAGGTGCCGACTGGCGTGCGAATATCGATGCTTTTCCTAGTCGTTTGGGAAAGCAGTGGCTACAAAGCGATTCTCTCCGCGGTGTTCGGAATATTGGTTTCAAACGCCGCCGCCTCCTTTTCCTTCTTTTCAGGCCTTTTTCTCCTACTCCCCCTCGCCTCGTTTCTATATTCATGCGTTCCCTAGGTCGGGCGCAAGCAAAGAATACAATACATTATTTCGAGACAGAGGGAACTCGAAGGGAGCAGTAAAATCTGTAGAAATTTCTCGAGTGGCTATTGCAAATTATTTAAATGTATATAAAAATTTATCCAATAATAATGCTGTGAGAAGAATGCATGTCATTTCGTTTAAAAAGCTCGAACAACTCTTAACCCTTTGGGCACGAAGATTGAAACGACTGTTATACGCCGTGTGCGGAAATTCTCCAGCCTTATTTGCGCACTGTACTCGCTGAACGCGCATCGGCGTTCTCCGCACTCCGTGCATTGACCGAATGGATATAGGGGTTCGATGTACGCAAATTTGACGTGGAATTTTTGTGAAAAAATTTGTTCACTTTCAACATTTTTCTATCACTATAAATATGTCTTCGTTATAATAACTTGGAAAATACCCGGGGCAACAAATGGAACCGAGGAACAGAAGATATTTTTACGTCACACCCTCCCTTCGGAAACATTCGTTTCGTCCCGAAACATTTAAATTTTAATGCATGGTCCAACAGAAACAGAGAGTATGATTCTCTCGCTAGAATCATAAACCAAAGGAAAAGTTTCAACGACGGAGAAGCGCAGAATCGATGTGTAATTCGAAGGACGACGTTCCTTCATTGCATCGAAATGAATAGCGGAAGATAAAAGCGTTTGAAGATCCCTCGGGTATTGAAGTTCTGTCTGAGCGAAGATTTTCAAAGGAGAGTGCCTCTGGTGTCGCGTCCAGAGGACAACGTTTCCTTTTCTCTCTCGCTTGCGTGAAAAATTCCAAATCCACTTTTGAGATACAGACACCATCGCTTTTCAATCTTGTATCGACTACCTACGCGCGGAATCATTTATAACGTTCTGGCGGCGGCTACGCAGAAACTGGGGAATAATTCACGAGGACTTTGGGGATTTGATTTTCTTGCCAGTGTCCCGTTTCTTCCGCTTCCGTGCGAAATTTATACGCCCAGACTATTGGCTCACGTTCTTCTCTGTTTTCCATACGGCGGGTGTCGGCGACGAATTTATTTTGATGCAGCCAGCCCACGTTATTTTGCACGAGCAGAAGGATATTTCGAGGTGCCTCGAAATTGGTGCGACGTTTAAATTGAATTTTTTTTCCCTACGATTTAATTCGCCAGTATGCCTCTTTTCATAAAAACGAGGAAATTGCTGCGTGGGAACGAAACATTCATTTTAGTGGACAATTACTTTCTCATCTAGCATAAAGCCCGCTGCTGTTATTTCCCTGGTTAATCAAATTGTTTTTGAAATATCCTTCTGATTTTCTATTTCGTGTCCTGTCGTGGAAGCTTGAATAGACGGATCTATGATTTAATAGAGGTCCACGATTCGCTATCGAGCAACTGCACTGCGGATTTCGTAGAATTTGTGTCGAAATTAATCTGAAGTAAACAGATAAAATGGAGTATATACAATTTTCAGTGAGTGATTGGCTACTTACTATTATATAGTAAAGACGTAGGTGCATTGTAACATAAACTGAACACATTCAAAGCTAAAAAATCCCCTGAATGTGACTTTGTATCGATCTATCGTGGTATCTTTTCATTCTTCTTATTCCACTTAACTAAATCCTTAATAAATCGATAACCTGTCTCGAACACCACGTTATAACTTCCACAGCCCTCAACCTACCAAATCACATATTTCCTACAAAACAAAAGGTTTTCGAAAGAATATTTCAAGCTTCGCTTCGTTGACTAGGGTACCGCATACCAGTGAATGACCATTAGGCAAAGAAATGTCAATTATAAATTTAAAAATTACTATTTGTTTATAAATAGAGTGTAGTTGCACTTTTAATATCCCATATTTTTAATTAACATTAATAAGTAGAATTCTTAATAAAAGTATGCGGTCATTTACTGGGCTTCTCATTCAACAATTCGGTCATTTACTGGTTTCTTTACCCTACCACGGGGTTGATTATTTGCATCTGCTCAGGATTTCGTAATTTTCGTGTCGCGTTAAACGCGGAAATTGGATTACACGTGCAGAGGGGTCCGCTCGCGTGCGAGTATCGAGTGTTCCGTGGTCGTGATGTAGCTCACCCCGTCGCGTGCCAGATTCGAGGGACTTGATTTCTCTCTTCTATTTTTTTTTCCGCCTTTGTACGACCACCCTCGGGTTCGTGGAAAATTTATATACGCCTGATCGCGGGGCTTTCGATCTTTCGCTCGCTACCCGTCACGGATCGCTTTGATGTATCCCACGTGGCAAAGGGTGAGGTCCGAGGGGGTGGCACGTGGGCACGGTTCAAATACCGTTGAAACGGATCCACGTACGTCGGTTTCAATGAACCTAGATAAACAGATTCTCTACGGGTGGATAGTTTGAACGATAATTATTTCTTACTTCGGCGAAAGTGCATGGCTGCAGGCATTTTGTTACTAGAATAAAGAAAGAGGTTTCTAAAAAATTGATTAAAATGAAAAATTATTTGGTACATACAGTGGGGGACAAAATTATGTGGACAATTTTAAAATCGTATTACTTGTTCAAAATTGGTCCATACAACTTGAGTTTTTTTGAGAAGCTAGAAGGATTAGTTTGCTAAGTGACGTGTTTCGTCATTTTGAAAAAAGTTGCAATTGGTCGGAATAGGATTTTAAAAGTGTCCACATAATTCTGTCCCCCACTGTATGTTGGAATTTTTTTATTGACAGTTTAGTATGATGGTTAATTATTTTGAACGAGATTAAAGTGTAATCTTTTTGATTATATATAGGTATATTTCTTCGTGGTTTCTCTTGGTGCAGGTTTTTCTTTGGTAAATCATGTAAATTAATTGTTTACAGTATTCAGTAGCTATGAAGCTGGTTATGCTGTTTAATAAACTAGACTTTTACTAAAGGCATACAATGAAATTTGCTTTTTTTAATACGCACTCGCGGATTGTTTGGAAAAATTTCACCGACAATTCATTTCCTTCGAAGATAGAATTATGTGTAATTAGGATTCAATCGGGTGAGATCTTCTCTGACCTTTTCTTTTCTTCAGATTTGAATATTCACGAAATCATTTATACCATGGGATATCTTTCGATGCTGAATCATTATTAGTGTTTGAAAGTCTCTGGATTCAGTTTGTACCTACCTACTGTCGATCTGTATTGTACCGATTTTTGCATCGTTGATTTCAGTCGGTGCAGAAGATTACAGAGCCTTCTGTAATCAATCAAATGTATTTTAAAGTTGTTTTTACAATCTGGTTCACAAGTAGGTTACGTTTTCATCTTTTTTTTTCCATGTCTGAACAGTCCATTTATATTCAGATCGATCTGGCATCATTCTATTCCATTAATTTTAAATTCAATCTTGGTAACTCCGATTTGCGCGTTTTATATAAATCGAGTCACCTGTGTCTATCGATCACACTCAATCACAATTGTTGCGCGGGTATCAGGTATTCGAAGAAGTCGTGCAACTGTATATGTAGGTACTTCCTTTTTCGGAAGGAATTAGGTATAGAATGATATATCAAAAGTCAATAACTATAATACATTTATAATTTATAATTTTCGGTAATTATTAACATTCCTACTGCAGCCTCACCTTTACTATAATTTTACCCTTTGAATATGTATTATATTTTCTAGCTAACGAGTAATAAAATCGAAATAATAATAATAATAATAATTCTTTATATATATGTATTGTATAAGCACTTGACAGTGAAATTTATGTACAAACCCAAGATTTTAAATATTTCCGTTAGGTGTCTTTAAAGTGACAAAAATCCTAATCACTTTTGTAGATTAAATGCAATTATTCGAGTGTTTAGTGTACTGTTCAATATAATTAGAGGTTCATTCCTATAAATTTTTAAAATCACTCGGTGTGTAGAAATTGAAATTTATATAATTATAACGTCCTAGCACCAATAGAAGTGCTATTAATAATATTCAATTCACCCTCAGACAAGGGATCCTACTATCATTTCGAAACTTCCACAAGTATAAGAAATTTCTGAGTGACGTGTCAAGGGATATTCAAATTAATTTCTTCTTTACCCGAATCTCCTCGCCATAACGATCCCTGACAAACCCCGTTCTTTAATTATCACAAGGAAGCATCAACAATAGCGGTTAACGTTTCTGGGCGAAGTCTTAATTATCTTAATTCCAACTTCCTCTGTTCCTCTGGTTACCTCCAGCCCGCGAGGGGTGAGAGAAGGCAAGAAAATTCGTTACGATACCGCCACTGAAGAAGGTGAGACCGCGAAACAGACACGTTCATATAGAATTATCCACTTGCTTCTTTTTCCCATCCCCAGCGAGAATGCACTTGAATTCAAAGACAATGGGGGACTTGTGCTTGGCGAGGTCAGCTCCTTGCCGGAAGATGAAGTAGAAGGAGCGCTCTCCAACGCTGCTGGAGTACACAAACAGGTCGCTAATGGGCGCCTCGGCACATCCTATTTCAGAGGATCCAGCGAATCGGTTCGAGCTTCCTCCCTCGCTAGACTCGAGGTTTTCTCTGCTTGCCGAAAGAAACTGGAATTCTTGTCGAGAATGCTGACGGGCACGATTTCCCATAGTAACTACTAAACTACCCCTCGTCTATTTAACGAAATTAGTTCAATTGCGGATAGTTTGAAGTTCATAAAGAATGTGAATAAAGCTGAACGAGCTGTTTAACAGTGTACTCGCTGGGTTTGTAATAGGATTATTGTACTACTGTTTCTGCGAAGTGTTTTAATTTCTGTAGGCGACAGTGTTTTTAATTTTAATTAATTATTGGTGAGGGGTCTGGAGCTTTTAATTGCTTGTTGGTAATGAATTCTTCATTAGTATTTTGATCACTGAACTCCTTAAGTCCCTCGAACTCTTGCATGTTACTCACTCGAGCTCTCAAACTCGAGTCATTCAAAATTTTCGAATTTCCGCGAAATGGCTATAAAAATCTCGCAGATGGTTAGAGAATTCTGAAAAATCGTATCCATAGTTGGTATTTTATCCTCAGATTTCCAAATAACATATTTGTTCTTTTCTCTTACCTTCTTCTTTTGTCGGCCCTTTGATGGGACCAACTTTGAGTGGCAGTTTCTTAATGAAACCACCCAACTGTTCGTTGACTTCACCAGGGCAACTCGTCCCCTCCCCCATTACCCAAATTAGCTCCTCTGGCACCACGACAACCAGTTCATATTTGTTTCATAGTGAAATCTTGGATCAGCCACGTGCACGCGGTTTCCTAAGTTACCCGAGCTTCCTCTTAACGGAACGAGTCGTACATAATCTATGAACGTCCAAACACATCTTGGTTTTTAGTTGCGTAAGCTGGCAGAAACAATGCAGCCTTTGTTTTCCCATCGTTGCGAATACGTTGACGCACATTGGTCAGAAGATTTTTACTTCACTTCGCGATGCTGAGCCTATCGCTTAATTAAATAATGAAATCCCGCTAATTAAGTGAAACGGCGTAGACGCGCGTGTATCGGCGCGTGCGTGAGGTTCGCCTGTGCGAGTAGGGTTTTGATTTTCCAGCGAATCCAGCGAGCGCTACCGCTTGCGCGGGGTTTTGAAAAGGGGTGAGGGCTGGGGTGGAGTTCGTTAAGTAGAGAGAAAGGAAGAAAACGAGGGGGGTTGGTTTGGAGTAGGTCGTGGTTCGCTTTGAGATCAAACACTTGGATGAGCCGCGGCGCAACTAAATTTAACGTGAACCCTCACATTTCGCGTTTGCACGCCTGATTTCGTAACAAAACCCGAGTCCTCGGGCAACTGGTCCTGTTCGACGTTTCTTCGTGTGCCCCACGGATTATAAGCACTGTATGCATTGCGTTTTATGCAGCCGCGCGCACACCATTCGAGGCATCCATCTTTGTGCGGCCTCGAGTGGATTCGCAAACAGGAGTCTTGGGCTCGGGGGATGAGAATCTTTTCAGTCGAGATCGCTCTCTCCCCTTTCATTTAACGCGCTTTATTTAGCGTTGTCCGTCGTCTCTATTTCTATGATGGATTCTCACCGAGAGCAGGAGAATCTTCCCTTTTGTAGTTAAAGATGAGGGAATAATTATTATTGCGCGTAGAGAACGAAATCTCACGCTTTGCGAATGGTGTCATCTTTCATTTAATCTTTGAATTTTCTTGATGTGCAAGGTAGAGGTGATTTTGTATGGAAGCTTGAAACAAGTTTAGTAGACAGAAAGGTAGTTAAAATCTTGGGATTTTTAAATTCTCAAAATCTTGGGAGTTATGTGGATTATCTTTATAACTTTGGGGTTACGCATTACTTTATAATTTTTTAATAGAATTAGAAAAAGAAAAGGGCTTTATTAAAAAATAATTTGGAATACAATTATTAGAAAAGAAGAGCCTGATCAATATTTTATTGGCTACATTCTAGAAAATGTAAAATGTATGTAACATAAAATTCAGGAATAGTTTCAGTCACCATTTATTAATTATTTAAACTATAATCGGTCGTTCAAATTTTTAAAGTAAAATTAACTGATGTCTGTTACATAGAGTACTTACCTGTGGTCTTTAAGAACATAGACATTAATTACTTCACTTAATAGTAATTATTATGTCACAATTATGAACTCAAAATAGTAAGATTTCTACTTCTAATAGAGTTGACAAATCCTTTCTACACATTATTCTAACTGATTCAATGATTTCATTCTATTTCAATTGGAAACAAGTCTTCCTTATCATACCTACTCCTCTTGTAACTTTAGAAGCTGGATTTCTGAATTTGTGTGATAAATCTAGTACAACTTATGCACGCCCAGCACACGCTATTGCCTCAAGCAAAGTTTCGTTATATTCCGAGAAGCTCTCGCACGCGTCGACAGATCCTCAAATTGTCGAGTGTCGAAGGAAGCTCCGAAATCTCTTTTCAAGCTTCTTCGAAATTTCGGCAAATAGGAAGCCCCTTGCTCATTTATCTTACAAATGGAAGTCTACACAATTTTCAAGTTATTTTCGAGTAAAACGGGATCAGTAATTTTTACGCAAAGTATAAATGTCAATTTCTCTACTGTAAGCGACAGAAACCGATTATCTTCTTGAGAAATAAAGGAACTAAATTTTGTAGAGTGTAATATGAAAAACACATTCTTGTAAATGAAAAAATTAAATGTTTAATCAAAGCACACTTTTGTGGCTCACGACTGACATTTCAAACATAAATTTAACCCTTCGTGGTCACACGGGGTGTATTGTACCCCAAGAGCAATTTTTTATTTGAAATGCCGCACCTTTACATCTTCCAAAGGGGATTTGTCGCAAAAAAAATAATTTTTTTTTTTTTTAAAAAAATCTGTATTTTACCACAACGATGGAAAATCGCTCATTTTCAACTACAAATTTTAGGATATCAAAATTTACATTTCTAGAAAAAGTCAATTAGACCATGACTGTGTAAGTATTACGAATGTAGAATTATCCGTGAAAAGTTAAAAGGTTCAAAAATACGAAAATGGTAACTCAAAAAATGACGCTGGGGTCCAGTGAACCCTGTGTGACCAACTTGTGATTATTAGAAGGTGTGACCACGAAGGGTTAAAAACAACAAGTCCATGAAAACTCTTTGAATATTTTCAAAATACCACTGACTCAACAAAACGCGTTTCACCTAAACAGACGTTCAAACTATTAAGTCTTTCCAAACCAGCCGACGTGAGTTGTAAAACCACACACTTGTGCCACTAACAATCGATATTTCGTACATCTCCAAATTCCTATCTCCTCCACCAAATGACTATACATTCCCAAACTACCTGATCTACCACAAAAAGCTCCCCTTCTATCTACAATCATCCTGACAAACCCAAACGCATTCTTACTCCGAAGCATTCCAACAAACTTCAGCAATTATCCGAATCCACCAAGCAAGCCTCAGTTAGAAATGGCAATTTCTGAAATATCCGCGTGCTAGAGGATGTTCAGTGATTTCCACGCACGGGTGAAACGGGGGTTGCTCGGCCACGCGAGCACGCGGTCGTTCAGAGGCACAGGGAGTGGGAGGACAGGAAGACGCTACGAGACGGGCAGAAGTGCTATGGCAGTGGTTGAGAGTGGTGGAGGGTCCGAGGGGTTGAGCCGACGAGTTTATCTGGCAGCAGGGTCGAAATGGCAGGGTGGAATTGGCGCAGATATCGATGCATAAAAAGCTTGGGGGCATACACGCTCCTTCTGCTTCCTTTTCCTTCCTCCTCGCTGACTTCCTCACGTTTTCCCTCTCCTTCGCTCGCCTTTCCCACCCCTCCTCACCGTATAGTGGACAGATATCGATCCAGCCGGCTCTATAAATAGACACGCGGGTCGTCGACGGTATTTAGCATTTCACAACGAACTACTTACTGACTTACTTGTGCATAGCCTGCGTGCAGCTAGCTGGCGATCGTGACAAGTAGGTGTAACGATATTTGCGTCGGCGTCCCCCGACGGGCGAGGGGCTTTGGGAATGCCATTCCCATGTAGCTGCTCGCTTTTACGAGCCAACCGAGCGATTTTCTTCTGACCCCTTTCCTGCCGACGCACGATTCCTTGCCTTCTGTGCCTCGTTTTCGGGCAAGAAAGACCGAAGGAGCTCTCAGTTTTGGGATCGCGTAGCCAAGTGGGTCGCGAAGGCTAGCTCGTCGATCATTCTTGACAATCTGCGATTCGACTGCTGCTTGTACCTACATTACGAGCACGGGAGGCAAAGAGGCTGTGAATTTTATGCCGGCAGTCACGTGCAGAATTAATGCAACGACTGTTGAAGAATTTTGACCTTTGCGTTGCAATCATTTTTCACTAACGCGTCACAAAGAATCCCCAACGCAAGGAATAGAAAGCAGAGTTTGAACGTAGAAACTTGACGAGAAGGGACCTAGATTTTCCCCAGGCAAATCTTCTGAGGAATTTTTAAATTCTTTCCTCTCCACTTTCTTCTTCGCATTGATTTCATTGATACTCAGCACTCGAATCCTCATTCAACTGTCTTCTCATTACTTAATGCAGCGTGATGAGTCAGCCTCCCGTTGGTGAAGACCACACGTAACACCCGCGTGCATACATGTAGAGCTGAGGATGGCCATTTACGTCGCGCCTGAACACAAGCAGTTAACAAAGCTGGTTATTACCCCGGTCGGGGATTGTTCCCTCGAGTCTTAACTAGTTTACTCCGCTGGTAATAACGTAAGCAGGCGTACCGGTTAACCGGTGGCATAATTGCACCTGGCCAGGCTGAATTTACAGCGCGTTCAACTCTGTTGTCCACTTGCGACGCTATTACGCCAGCGAGCCGAGTCACCTGCCAGCGTGATGGTTCCTCTTAAAATATGAACACGCGAGACTTTAGGCAGACCTAACCCAGACCGCTATATGCATCGGTGGATGGAAAATTAATCGATCTGGCCGGGTGGCAGCTGGCCGTTAATATAGAACGAAGGAAAATGGTCCCGTTGTGTATACCGAGGAAATAGATTCAATCGTTGATCGTTTTATTCCCTTATTGAGAAATAAAGTTGAGTTAGAGGATTTTCAGACCAGATATGGTTAACCGGTTAAATGGCACGGTCCTTTTCATTATTCGGGCCGAAACTGGTACCATCGAAAAATTAAGTGAATCACACAAAATTTGGTATACAGGGGTTTTTTGAGTCGCTGAACCGATTCCGGGGGTAATTTTTTTCATCTGAAACCCCGAACCCCTAAAAAAGTAGAATTTAGGGGTGAGTTTGTCAATTGGCGGCCATTTTGCTTCGCCATTTTGAGTCTGCTATATTGAGATTTAAAATTCCAATGCCAAATTCAGATTCAGCGACCCCAAAAACCCCTATATACAATTTTTCTATATCCCGACAGTATTTTAATGTTTGTCAGCCAATTTGGTTCGGCCATTTTGAGTCTGCCATATTGAATTTTACAATTCCGATGCGAAATTCAGATTCAGCGACCCCAAAAACCATTACATACCAAGTTTCATTCAAATCGTTTGAAAAACAAAAAACAGAATTGGCCAGATTATTATTTGATCATATATGATACATTGACAGTTAACCGGTTAATATATTTTTATGCCAGTTTCTTTGCTGACAAGGGAACTTCGGTAACCCGAATAATGAATATTCAATTTTTTTGAAACTTTGCTGTTCTTTAGGGAATCTCGATATTAAGCAATTTCTTTTCCGCTACTTTTTTGTTCTTCAAGGTAAAACACTCCTCAAAGTTCAATGTGTCTATGAAATGCTGTACGATAATTACAAAGAATTACAAGGGGTGCGCCCAGTTTTAGGAGAAACAGGTACCGTCAAGGACCCAGTTCCTGACCACTTAAGATGCAAAGGGAGCAGTTTCTGATCAACCTAACACATTTTACTATGAGCTATCAAATGTTTGCGTATAAATTTAAAAACACTTCATAATTATTTAATAATTTTTTGGAATAAATTTGTATCGTGACAAACTTATTATTTGGTATTTATATACTAAACTGATCAGGAATTGGGTTCTGATCAGGAACTGGGTCCTTGACGGTATGTGTCTGAATTTCGCGTGACAAGTATATTTTGAAGTGGAATAGGTCACTATGCCACTTACCTACTCTCGAAATTCGCGGCCTAGAGGTCATATACCAGACGTAGATTCTTGAGACGTCCACCGCGTAGAACCGAGAACAATAGACCCAGTCCGAAACCAATCCGCGATCATCCCCGCAGGCACTTTCTGTGCACTAGTTCTTCTTCACCTCCATCACACGTAGTTCTTCCAACATCTATAAAACTCCATTCAATCACAAACCTTTTGCCACTCTTTTAATCCAGGGGTTTCAATTCGTTCTCGGTAACAACATTGTGAATTACCGTCTACGTTCATAATTTAACCAGACGCTAAATCTTAATTAGAAGCCAGTGAGAATGGAATCTTTTCCTATCCAAGTAAATGAACTCCCAGGTTCTAGCACCTCCCGGGGCTCTGGGCCTCAAGGAACTAAAGAATCTTTGTATAATAGAAAAACTCAGCCAAAAGGGAATTTGCAATCACATATCAACTGCTATATACAAGATTGTCATTCATCTTGTAAAAATGGAGTCTCCCAAAGCGCAGCGTTTCTTTCCGAAATTACATATAACGCAATGCACCCTCAGCGATAAATAGACCTCAAGAAGATATTTTCGGAAAACGCTCAAATCGAATATCTTAAGCACATCGTACACCGCAAGATCTAAATTCTAATGGAAGAAACTTTAGGAACTTATCCTACTTATCTTGAGAACGAAGAAACATCCTGTACAATTCCCTACCTCCATTTCTTACACTGTTACAGTATCCTTCCGCTCACAATCCACACCGCGTACTTAAAAATAAATCTAGCCAAGAGCGACGCGTCTCCTCGCGAGACATCCCGTACAACAAAATCAATTAACCCGTCCCATAAGTTAATAAAACTTTTCCCATCTGCATTCGAGGGTAGGGGGTGGTAAAAGCCTCCGGCGGCGGAGAGGGGTTGGGGGCTCGTCGCTCGCCGCTCGCCGCGAATGAACTGCATTTAACCCCTTTCGTGTACGGTATATGGAAGTTCGTGTCCTCGATCTTCCGACTCCTCGCGGCCCGATACCTTTCCCACTGACTTATCTTTCCTGAAACAAGCGGCTGGGACGGTTCAACGCTTCCAGAAGAGGTCACTGAAGCCGTGTGGGTAGACGTTAACGGCAGGAAAACTTGAGGGGGTAGGTGGCGGGGCGCGGGACGCTCCCGAGCAAGCGATACGACGAAACTTTTGCCGTGGCGAAAGTTCCTTCGCGAGCGGAAGCGCGGGAACACTTTGGCGATGAACCACCCCTCTGGAGACGAGGGCCGGAGGGGTGGATGAATGAGAACTGCCGGGGTTTGTTTCCGTCTCTCGGAGCTATTTAAAGACCGCGACCAGTCCCCTTTAAATCTCGGTGAAATCGTGTTTCGTGCCTTAACACCGCCCCCTCCGCCAGTTACGTAACTGCAAGGGCGTGTTTAGCGTTCCTTCAAACGTTTCATCTTTGTTTTAGCGCAGGTGGACGCGGTAATGGATGATTTACTTGATTCTGCGGTGGGTATCTGCGGGGAAATGGAGGATCGTGTTAGTTGGAGGGGTGTTTTTAATTTGTGGAAGGATTTGGTTCGTTGTGTTTTATTATTATTCAGTTGAAATCTGGGTAGGTTTAAGAGGAACTAAAGAGCAGTAGTTGAGAGGAAATTATAGAAGTGTATATTTGTGTGGTAGAAACTATGATTGAATTTTTTTTATATTTGTGGGTTGCATTCACTCTTGTAGTTATGCAATATTACGTAACATTAAGATAGGGAAGATAATATTTGGATATTGACAGTAAGGAAGAATCTCACGTTTCTGAATATTCGAGTGTGTAGTATTAAGTTTTTGAAATCAAATTCTGAAATTAAGTTCCTAAGGCTTGAACGTATTAGATTAGAATTTTCACAGCAAGCTTTTCTTTATATCGAGTCACTGTAATTAATATTCTTTGAAGTTGGACTTCCGCCACCGAAGCTTTTTGATCTCCTAACTTCAAGCTCCTCAACATTCAGGTATTCTTGAAATCCAATCCTGGCATACCTAATATAGAATGATCGCGCTAACTGTGCTCGCATTTACCCGCAATTATACCCGGACTAATCAAGCATTCTGGTTCGACTCAGGGTATTTCAGCGTAATCGCGACGTCTAAGCGAGGAAACATTGCTTGCGAAGAGTCGCTTTCGCCTCCATTACTCACCCCAGCCGCGCCAGCCTGTTAGCTCCCGTTACGTGCGAGTTCTTCCCCGAATTTCTTTCCGCTGGAGAACAGGAACGATGCTCGATTAATCGATCCTGGCGGGCAGCCTCGTTTGGGCTCGTCTTTGCTCGATGATTCGTGACCAGAATCAGCTCGTTCCGCGAAATGTCAGTGCGAGGTGTAGGAACACGTGAAAGATGCTGTTGCGTCTCAGTTACGTTTAAGTGATTTTTAAAAGAAATTTTGGGTATCGTTAAAACTGTTTGTAAATTCAAGCGAGACAGATCGCGGAGCACGGAACTTAATTCTCAAATAATGAGGTCTTCGATCTCTTCTTTCTCAGTGAACTTCAAGTTACCACGTTGGGTATTTAAATTGTGCGAGGCTTATAATTATTGATTATATTTTATAACGTACAGCTTGTTGCTGTATGAAGAGCTCATAAATTATTCATTTTATTAGATTTCGTCCCTTCTCTCTTCCTTCGTGCTTACTTTTTTAGGAAGAAGTGTATAGTATGTTATAGTGGCCTGAAAATAGACAAGAGAAAAACGTTCGATCTCCCCTCGGTCGCGTTGTGCAACGAGGAGCAAAGAGCTCGACGGAACTTTAAGGTGACTTGCCACCGCCGCTTCTTCAGTTTTATTTTTTTAGTGGTCGGTAATGCTTAGGGAAACATTTTCAATCGATCAGCAAGGGGTTTTCAGCGCACGCAGAAAGGGTGGCAGGCGTCGGAGACGAGTCGACGAAGAATGGGCACAAAAGAGGCAACGTACCCTGAAAAATTGCTGGAAACCATGATTAATGACGAGGATGTTTTAACGGTATGCAAACAATTGCTTGTCCCTTTGTTGCGCCCCTGTCACTGGCAGAAAGAGGGTTTCAGAAAAAATTCTACGAGCTAAGAAATTCGTAGAAATTCGCGAACCTCGACTACCCTCGGAAAAAAGTGACGTGGATTTGTTGATTTCGGGGAAAATACGCTTTTTGTACACATTTCTTTGAATTTCTCAATTTGAGTGGCAAGTGAAGTTATATTGTACAGGGTGCCACTGAATTGATGGTAAAATACGAAATTGCGGTGATTTTAAAAATGGAAATTTTACACTAAATTTGAATGTTTGCGTTTGATTAACAAAAGAATTGGAACCGATTTTCTTGAAAACAATGCCTCGATCAATGGACAGCTATTCTACAATTTCGTATTATTTTTCCAAAACCAATTCATTTTATCCGCAATTGTATTGTATTTATTGTTGCATTATTCCAATTGAAAGGTATTATGTTTCTTCGGAATCAAGCTCCAAATAAAAAATGTTTTCCTATATTTTAAGTTTATATTTTTATGTAATTACACACTTTCGAATTTTACCATCGGTTCAGTGACACCCTGTATATGTATAGAAAGTTACTAGGCTTTATATGAATGAAACTAAAGTAGACTTTTCACACGCACCAAATTAAAAATACCATTAAGGCAGAATTTTTTTGATTTTCAAATGATAAAGTACTGATAGATAATTTGATTTGAACACAGTATATAGATCAATTCAGATCGTGGTTCTAGAAGATAATAAATCGTTATACTGTTCTAAATGTTTCAATCGCTGACGTTTTTTATCGTTTGTTTTATTTCGTTCCGCGGGGGAACGAGAGTTTAATCAATTCGGTGAAAGGTTTTTCAATATTTTATGCGGCGTCGCAGTCGGGGACTTTTTACGATTAATATTTTTGCTCGAGCGACACTGTCGCGTGGCCATTGTAACTTAACAATGGGAAATGTAGGTATTATTCTCCGAATGGAAAACGCTTTTAAATTTCCATGGTTGACCATTTGTCGCATAAATTGCCCTTCCTTTTTACTGCAATGTCGTATTGCATTTGTACTTACTTGTGTGCTCTATGCATGCGTTGATTTAAAATGAATGAGTAATAGCTTATGCATTCTGTAACTTATAATTTTGTTATAGTTTATTCGTTTCTTTAAATCGATTCAATTCTTCGAATCAGTCAAATTTTGGTGCTCCAATTTTTCAAATTTTACGGCAACAGTTTCTTCGCTAATTCCTCAAGTGTTCTTATTTCTCAATCCATAAAGATCTTTTCAATGTAAACTCAGTTTATTATATTACAGTGTTTAACATATAAAATTATATTGTTCCTTTTTCGATACCAGCTATCTCTCAATTAGCCTCCACTATTAATTTACCAAATACAGTAGGTGCAAGAAAAGGATTAATGGGCCGTCAGTATTACCAGTGAGAAATATAATTCCAAGGAAAATGACCTTTTCCCCTTCGAATTTCTCGTGGAGAACGAGATCGCGATCGGTGGTGACGGCCCGAAGACACGAGCTAACTGGTAATCCTACTTTTATATCGATTGCCATTCGGCTCCGCGTTACACCCGGCGAAAGGTTGCTCGAATCCTTTCGCCAGAAGTCATTTATCAGTCGAACTCGTTTCATCGTTTTAAGCCAGCGAGCTTTACGAGACACAGGGCTGAAATTACGTTATGTTGCGACCGATAAATGCGCAGTAAAATCGACTCACAACTTACAATTTTACTTTTCTACACATTTCATTCGACGTCATAATATCGCCACAATATCTTCCCGTCATCTTTCTTTCTCGGCCCTTCTCAAATCTCCACATTTCATCCCCATGCTTCGAACCCTCATTTAAGGTGTTCGCAATGTTAGTACCATCGAAGAGCATGCTATTAAATTTCTTGGAGGAATGCTCGTCATTTATATTCGTTGAACTGTCTCTCCCAATAGACCTAGTGAAAGTAACGAAATAACAGTGCACGTATCCGTCCCATTACATTTCCCCCTTTCGAAGGTCGTAAGAAAATTTATCGTCATCCAGGAAAGGTTGCGGGGATGCTTTAAGGATTCCTCAGGGACGCATTGCTCGTTTTTCCAACGACGGATAAGAATTCCTGATCCCGCGGTCAGAAATATCATCGCGAAATGGATGGTGTACCAGAGTCGCTGCGATGGAAATGGGACCTGTTTATCGCTAAAAAACACAGCAATATCGTTCCATCGTAAATAATTTTTTTTTCACTGCTGGAATCTTTTTTAACGCTTCTTCGAGTATTAAGCCTCTCAGTACTCGTCTTTATAGCTTCATACTGAATTCACGAATTAAATGCATCCTCGTAGGTCGTGGTGACATTTCTATCAAGATTATTACGATGTACCTTCACAATAATATATTGTAGGTACACTTGAAAGGGACAGAATTGAAATAGATGGCAAGGTTAGGTGTCTATATAAATTCCACAGAATATTAAATCGGCGATGATATCATCGTAATTTTCTTGATTAAAATCAGTTCAAATCTGGAGAAGTTTCATCACAACTCTGAAGTCCCTTCGACTAATCAATTTTGTAGTTATCGGTATCTTATGTCTTTAACACAACGCCTCCATCTATTTTTTTACAATTCCCTGTTTTACATTATAATTTACAAAAATTACAAAATACTCTCATTACTAAATTTTCCATGGAACGAATAATGGTAGAATGTATTTAGTATCTGCCTCAAGAAATGATTTTTCCCTACAACTGTTTAAAAAATATACCATCTAAAAACTCGGCGAAATTTCCACACTTTTTATTGATCTACTTTAAAACTCAAGCATTAATTATTTATAATACCGAAAATAAAAAGCAGCAATTCGCAAACAGCCCCCAAACGAAGAGTTAAAAGTTTGAAATGGCGGTGGGAGGTTTGACGAGGTAAAGCGAATACACGAAATCCCTTCGAAGAAACGTTTCAACTGCTGGCAGATGCAAGCTATGCACGCGTAGCGATCTTTAAACGAGATCGTACATGATGGACCGACGGGATGATTGCAAGACAAATTGCAACTATAAATAAATCATGCTTGGCAAGGGAAGTTCGTGAGGAAACGTGCACGTAAATCCAAGTTCGCCTGCGTGTACTCGAGGCTGCATGTGTGGATGCACGGATTTACATACACATACATATGTACCGAGGCGTAACTTGCGCAGAAGTGGGACATCTGGATCAATCGTGGGAGCAATTTCTTGGTTGATCAGAAATCTCAAGAATTGGACGTGAAAAACGTCTGTGCTACTCTTTATTATTACTTTATTTATAAAATGATAAAGCTATCAGTGTATTCTTGTAATTTACAAACGAGTTGATTTTTTAAAGTATTACGAATAGAAGTTGACAGATATCGAGGGAACGCTGTGATTTCATCGGTAATAATCTTAACCCTTCGTGGTCACACGGGGTGTATTGTACCCCAAGAGCAATTTTTTATTTGAAATGCCGCACCTTTACATCTTCCAAAGGGGATTTATCGCAAAAAAGAAAATAAAAAAAAAATTAAAAAATCTGTATTTTACCACAACGATGGAAAATCGCTCATTTTCAACTACAAATTTTAGCATTTCAAAATTTATATTTCTAGAAAAAGATTATTAGACCATGACTGTATAAGTATTACGAATGTAAAATTATCACTGAATAGTAGTAACTATGTGGATCCTTAAAACATTCTCTAAAGAAGCCTACTTTTCTTAGAGAAAATACACTTTGCATAGCACAGGGCTTCGTACATAATCTCGCTAACTCCATGCCAAGTGACACCTGTCTCCGACAGGTACTTGTTTAATTACAAACATTACCTTCTGTAGAAGTTTCCCCTCTGCTTGATTAAACCTCAGATGGCAGCAAAATCCCCCATCATTTTCCAAAAAAGAAAATAAATTAATTTTCCTCTGTTAATTTTATACGCTCCCCTTACTTTAATATATGCAGATGAAAAGATTTACTCATAACGTCTTCCATAGAACGAAGATTTCCCCTCTGACGCGAATCTCCATCTCATCAGAGATTTCCCCCGCTTCATTTTCATCTTTTTCCGCGTGCCGCTCGCGAAAAGGAGCCGCGCGCATAGGAAAGGCGCAATTACAGATTGCCGTTACTATTTCTCCCGCCTCGTCGTACCATTCGGACGAGGTACGTTTACTCCGTCACAGATGATTACGCGTTATAAATATTCGGACACTTCTCTGCGGACCCCGTGCATGGAAATTTCCGCGTAACGTAATTCCGCCGGTGGAACGTATCGCGGTGTGTGGCATTGTGAAATGCGACGGGAGAGAATTCGCGGCTGAAATTCCATAACGTAAGCATGGGGGACGGGGTGCACGAAAGGAAGCACGGGGGAATTATTCAGGAACGATTTCGCGAGTTACTGCAGCGCCCCCTGAATAATTCCGCCCTCTTTTGCGTCGCTTTTCATCAGTTCCGGGCGGCACTAATTATATTTCCGCCTGTCTACATGATATTACCACGGCGGTATTGCTTCAACTTTATTCTTTCGTTAAACGCGGAAAAATTCGTTCGTTATTTTCGTCGAGCAATTCATCGACATCGGCAGAAGCTTGCTGGGTAGCTTGTCTTTGGACTTCAGAAGAGAGAGACTCCTTTGTCTTGTCCAGTCTTAGTGTAGCAAATTCTTATGCAGTATTTATTAGGAATTTTTCTATTAAAATTTCTTAGCGTAGAGTTTCTACGCACTTGATTTATCTGGAATTTCGGGGGATGATTTTTTAGGCTTTTGTGAAATTATCGAGTTATGAATTGGAGTGACTTGGACAGGAAATATGGTATTGATTATTCAATGTTACATTGTAACTGACAAGCCACACATACTACTTATTAATTTTCACCTATCAGAAACTGTTTTCTTTACTTTGGGTCTTTGCACAAAAATTCCATAAGTGTGTATAAACGTTGTAATTCGTTGGATTAAAAGAGTAGTTAAAATTTTGTTTGTTTTTGCGACGCTCTTTAAGGATATGAAGGCGTTTCAGTCCAAATGGTACATTAAGGATGAACTTCAGTAACATTCAAAATAAGCGAAAATCTTTGAAAATATCAGGAATGAATCTTTATGCAATAGTAAAACCCCTCGCAAAATTTTAGAAAAGTTGATTCGGTAGTTTTTAAATTATTTAACTTTCAATTTAACATGTATCCTTATGGGAAAACGCAACATTGAGAATATAAAAATACACCATTGCCATTTCTGACTGGTTTTCATCACAGGAAAAAGCCTTATTAATATCTTGGAAATGGATTAACTTTTGGGCAAGATTGTCACTGAAGTTCTACCTCAATGAAGGAGGAAAGGTTCTTCTGATTCGATTTTGTTAAATTCTGCGAGCTTTATAATTATAAAATATTGAAATCCCGCTGACGTTGCTCTGAATTCCCCTGAATTTCGAAACCGAAGTTCGCCCAGCTCTGGGCGACCGTAACGCGAGCGGAAAGCGTACCGCGCGTCGTCGTGACGCGGTTAACGGTTCGCCAAGGGGCACGTAGAGGGGGGCCAGATGAAAACATTTTCCTCCGTGCCAAAACGGTGCGCGGCGTGCCAGCGCCAAGCCACCCCTATTCGGGGCTGCGGTGGGTGGCGGAACTACCGGGTGGCCAAGAGCCACAGTTGGTTGCGGGCTGTCGTCATGAGCACATTACGCGACTTCGACCTCCACCACGCGACCTCGTGTCCCCGTGTGATCCCGTGATCGTACAGGTGCGCGTTGGGATCGCCATCCCTCGATCCCTCCAAGGGATCCTCCAGTTCTCTCGTGCTTCCCTCCTGTGATTTCGGCAACCTTTCCCGCTCAACTAACACCCTCTGAGACACGAGCATCTCCTCACGAACCACCTTCCAGCCCTTCATCCACTCGTCCCCGACATCCTCTTGCTTTTTAACGCGACGTTGCATGGAAGGATTAGTTTCGGAGCGTCCCTTCACCGTCCTGTAAGAAGGGTTGCCTAAAAGAAGCTTTAAGTTTCGGGATAACTGATCGTGTCGATTCTTCCGCACTCAGGAAGTGTCAGACAGCTGTGGTCTTCATAGAGGACGTCCAGGCGATTCACCGCACTTGGCCTATCATGTTGAATTGCGTTTGTTGAGAATTACGTAACAGGAACTGAGAAATAAGGGAGAGGTCGAAGAGGTCAGTCAGAGGCACATGTGCCACAGCGCGGCGTGCTTCAGTGGGACCTTGAAGATCAACCCGTTCGAGTTGGAACTGTGAAGAGCGTTCATTGTGATCAGAGGTTGCAAGTGTAGACGCGGCTGAATCGAGCAGCAATATTCGTATTTAAGCGACTGCGACGAAATGGGATCTTAAATGCGAAAGCAAACTGGCCGCGGGAAGTTTGAATTAAAATTTTATCGAGCCGAACGCGGACGACGGGGCTGATAGAGGATCGCCCGCGGTACGTAATCCCGTCGTTAAGCCTGGGTAAGCGTGACGTGGATAATCGAGTATTGGGAGAGAAGTCGTGACGTTCGTCGGACGCGTCGAGTCGCCACGGATTCCCTCTCTGAGAGATTGGAACTCGTAGGCGCGGACTCCCATGAAATTCTATCGACGAGAAGAGAATGCGCTGCCCGCGATTGAATCTCTCCGAATCCAACGAAATCCCCTCGATCACTCGCCGTAGAAAGAACATCCCACGTGGAACAGTGCCTCGGACGTCGCCCGGAACTCCGGGGACCCAGTGAATCCTCTTCTTCCACTTTGGCCGTCGAGCAGCGGCCGCTGGATCGAGGAAGGGGAGCGTGGCAAGGAGCTTCGTACCTGATTTCGGAGTCTCAGCTGAACGTCGGATTCTAGAGCGATAGATATAGGTCAGAGACGGCCGAGTGTGCGGGGCACTGTCGAAACGGGACGGTGGATCGCGTTTAAAAAATTTATCAGACGCTTGAACTCGCCGGGGCGGAATCGCGAAAGGTCAGAGGACACCCGATCGTGGGAAGTGAGGTTGCCTCCGTCGTCGATACGCGCCCCTGTTCCAAGCGGCACGTCGTTTCACGGCGCCGGGACGGCGATAGAGCAGGGTATCTGGCTGTTGCCGTTGTCTACGCCCCTGTCGGCTTCGAAACTGGGCCGCTTGTACGGTGAATGAAAAAAGTTTCCGTGCCTCGAAACACTGTGCTCGCGAGGGAAGTTCGGGGTGACGTGGAGCATCGTCTCGAGGCGCCCGGAGCCAACTTTCCGATAGCAGGCAACCTGCCCGACACTTGGACATTCTTCATCCACGGAGAGACAGCTCCTTCGGTCGTTCCCACTGGCCTCTGCGCTCCTCCAAGCGATTTTAATACACGCAAGTTTCTGGCTCGACGCTGCGAAGGAAGAATAGTAACACGGTGCGCGATCTCCTCCGAAAGTCGAGAATCGACAATTACGATTGATCGCTGACTGTCCAATGTCGCGCCGCGTCGCAACGGTCGGCAGAATTCACGTTTCGAGAATGCCAGTCGGGTCGTTCGAGTCGCTGTGGAAAACCAACAGGTGTAACTCCTATAAAAGAGTGTCGAGGTGAGCTCGGAGGAGTTGGTAACGGGGGAGCAGGCACGTGAAGCGAATTGGAGGAAAGATGCCAAGAGTGACCGAGCCTGTTTCTGTTTTTGGTTAAACTATTAGAGGCCATTTGGATAAAGACTTGGCAAACTTTCTCCCCTTCATCCTGGAAGGATATAAGAGGAAGGAACGTCGAATTGAGTTCTCTGTGGCGAGCGATGGTGATTTTTCGAAAACAATATCCGTTCTTCCATCGTTTTCCTCGTATTTCCGATCCTACCTTCCACGGTGGACCTGCACAGTAGCCAGCCTCGTGATCGCGTGACGCTGACAGAGCAGATTGTCTGCGGACGTGGGAAACTCGGTTACGAGAACTAATCGCCTCTGCGGGATTGGACGAAACCGCGGACGAGAGAACGATACCGCAAGCCCGTGGAAAAAGCCCCTGGGCAAGACAAAGGCGAGTCGAAGGAAGCTAGATAGCGGAGTCGCAGGGTCCAGCGGGAGCGGGCTAAACGCAAATGAGCGAACCAGAGGGAAGTTGAGAAGCGTTCCCGTGCAAACTGGCGGCGGAAAAGAACTCGCTGTGCAAAGCTCGGAACGCCTCCAAAGGGAGCCATTCGCATCGTTCGGGAACTAAAACGAACACACCATCGTCACTTGGTATCGGAATTCAAAGCCAGAATCTAGGTCCACCCAGAGTTGCGATCGTCCACGATTAGCCGGAAAAATAAAGCCAACGGTCCTATGCGCATCAGCAAATAATCACCCACGCTCGATCCAATCACTAGAGTAACCCAAAAAAATTTCTATATTCCACCACAAGGCTGTTTCCTATTTCCAGTCCGCGATTAAGAATTGTCGAACGGTGTTCCCTAGTGCCCCTCGAACTGTGCCAGTTTCCCGGCCAGAGGAACGCTGTGGGGTGAATCGTGCAGTGGTCGCGGACCCCTGACGACCATGGACAGAAGGGCTGCTCGTCTGGTCGTAGGAGAGGTGAACGGTCGCTGGTGGATCACGAGCAGCAAGACAGCCTCGGGATGCTGCACGCTGTTATGCTAGGTAGCGGTCCTGGCCGTGGCAGACACGAATGGTATCCGGGATTTTATCTGCAACGTCGACGACTTGGATGCAGGATGAACCGTGGCGAGCAGGAGACGCTGTTTAGGCAGAGCCGCCAGCTGACGAGGATCGTGCCGTCCCCCGAGGACCTAGTGCTCAGCGTCCTTAAATCGCCGATCAGCCAGCACCAGCAGCAGCAGCAGAGACAGCAGTTCCATCACAGCCACCACTCGCACGAGCACCATGTTAACTGCCAAGGTCATCAGAATCATAAGAAGTGCACGCATTCAGGTACAATTCGGATCGACTGTTGTCGTTCGATGGACATGGCGGGATCTCAGGCTTGTCTCTGGGGGTAATGGGGCATCTGGCTCGCGTATCGGTGGCTTTGATCGATGGTTTCTTGTGGTCAATGGACGCGCCACTCGCGTCGACAGCGTCGAGGCTTTTCTCATTCTGTTGTGCTGGTTTGGTGGCTTCGAGGGATAGTTCGAGGTCGGTTTTCGGTAGGTTGTGGCGGAGTTGGTTGGGTGTGCTGAGGGGTTGTAGGTATGACTTACTTGGAGGTGAGAGGGGGTTTATGGGAACCTGAATATATATATATAGGGTGTCCCATCTAAAACAGGCCACCTAAATGTCTGCTCCAGCTGTGATGTTACAGGAAATATTTTTTATGTAATTGGCATGCGATCAGAAATGGTATTTCTGGCAGATTTGATAACATTCGAATTACTCGTGAAAAATATATTTAGGTGGAAGACTCTGTTTTGCCACTCACATGCAATCCTATTTTTCGTATTGTAACTGTGGAACAAGTACTGTCATTGTAGTTGTCAAGAAGTAACTTATTGTTAGTGGTTTTCGGAATTCATTGTTCTTCTAAATTTATGCGAAGAAACCTGCGAGTCACAGTATTTTTGTTTTCTCCAAAATAATTCCACTTGAGATGTTATACTTTCTGAACTCGTTTACACGTGCACCAGTAACTTCTTTATAATATTCTTTTGTCTATCCTCCTCTAAATATCGAGGATGACATGCAATCAAATTAGATAATTTATTACTCCAGTAATCGCTTCAAAAATGTTTCATTTGAATGATACTCCGAACTGCTTAAGAAATATGTTGCTTATTGGGAGACTTTAGGGGATTCTAGAAAACAGTAATTTAGAAAAATATCAACAAACGTGCAAGGCTGTATCATAATTACAAAATCGACAGTTTACAATGCATTTTATAATAAAAAATCTACAGTGTTCTTCCTTGGTGTGTGAGTGCATCCATTTTGCGTATTCATCATTATTTCCCTTTCATTTACTCACTGTACACGATAATTATTTTGAAGGATACTTTAAAAAAAAAAAATGGGAATTGCGGGAAATTTCTCGCAAATTGAGCCAGTAATTCTTTTAACACCGTTCTTCGCCCTCTCGAATGTCATTTTCCTCGTAATTCTTTGTAAATGCCGCAGTTCTTTTGTGAATCCATTTGCTGTCCTTTCAAGCCATCGTGAAAAAAATTCTTTACATCCCCTTCCGACTGTACTTCGAATTACGGGACACCTACTATAATTGGGCTGCAGTGTAATGATCTCTCCGTTCCTGTCGAGTTTCGAAATCTCAAATCCTTGTTCAATTAACAGGCCTCTCGTAAGGGAATACGTAATCGAATCAAGTACGCGTGGATTACGTTACCATACGAAACCATATTACCAGGGCCCAACTAGTTATTCTCCATTCTATTACACATTCCGTATTTTAACTTATTGATCCCGTTCGTGTTTGCTCGCGATAGCGATTAAAAGGTATTTACTACTTGGCTTCGAGGAATTAGTTTTCCATGCTAAATTCATTTATTTCTGTTAGTAAGTAATTAGTATTTCATGTATTTTCATGAATTTCCAGATATTTCCACTTCTAATTATTATTGTAGCAATTCGATATATGTAATAAAAAAGTTCAATGTAATATATTTTCTATAGCAAAGTGCACGTAGATTAATTAAGGCCTAGTGGAATCATTTTCAGTGGATAAGTTGGAATGGATATGCATCCAACTTGCAATGAATTATAAAAAAAAATTGTAAAGTACTTCAGCTTTTCATAGAAATTGTAAAATCTGTGTCATTTTTATTTTATTTTAGGCTCTATTGCGGTTTTTAATAGTATTATTAGCAGCGAAATTAAATTACACCTCAGCATTGATTTTCAGTTAAGCGATTCGATATGTCCACTCTGATTGTCGATGCATAATTGATCCCCTTGTGCAAGTCAAGTAAAAGCCCCAGTCACAGAGCGCAACTTGTCATTCTTTTTATAGTAGCACCGCAGTCCATTATTCGGTTCAGCAACTCACGTCAACTGTTCGATTTGACAGTCATAGGCCGGGGATTTCGTGTAACACTGCAATCAGTAAATTAATTTCTCCAACATAATCCATACACGGATGACTGCCTAATTTAAAGTCAGCGAGAAATGCTGTACAAATAATAAATCGATTTCTTTGATAAACCATAGGGGATAGAATTTACAATTAAACCAATTTTTCAATTGAAAATGATCCACAGACCACGTAATTAATCTCCATGTGCATTTTCTTGTTAAACACCCTGTATAATTTCCAATAAAATCAGATTCTGTGCACTGGGTAAAGAGTAAATAATTTAATCAACAAAAAATCACAGTGAGTAATGTTCTTTTTAGAATAGTTACGTTTTCGTCTCCATTTTGAATAAAACATTCCCTCGAATTCTTCTATTCTTCTTGGATTTCGTTCAATCCTTGTATCAGGTTCTCGGAAATTATTTAGAACTCAAGTACTCTATTTAGATTTTATCACGTTTATTGCTAATGAATATCAAATACCAGTAGAAACAGAAATTATGAATCAGATTGAATCCTCCAATGGGAGCTTTCGAAGCTGTAAATCATTTAATAGCGTGCATTACCACCTCGTACGTATTGCAAACTGTAATTCGTCATTAATCTGCCCACGAATATCTGACTAAATTCGCCTCCATTTCCCAAAAATGGTTCGGACGTGCTATATCCAATGAACGTGTTTGAATAATTTCAGTGGAAACGTTTTTGGATTATGTTCCTTCAACCAATAAGTCTCGGCGATCCTGTAGTGGTCGTCACAGGTTTTCCCAGTTCTTTTTTCCTATTTTTTCATAGTCTTTGGATGAGGAAAATTAAAGATCCTAGAAACCGATTAGTATGAGTACTTATATCCAGTAAGATTATCACTCAACTAAATTCCTGCTTACAGTTCTGAAATGTCCTGCGTATGTTGTTTTCTCGTGCCATCGTTTTATAGTTTTCGAAATTGTTAGGGAATTTCATTGGCTACTTTTAAAAAAGATTTAAAGAACAACCCCATCAGCAGTTCTCTTCTAGTATGGAAGGGATGGTTCTCTTTTGTTGATATACTCTTTGTTAGAAAACAAGAACGTGTTTCGTGAATGGAGGACGTTGATCCTAGATTCTCGACAGGACACTTTGTCTCAGAATACTAAACCCTTCGTTGACACACACATACATCTGTCAATAGAGATTCACGCGAGTGATATTTATTTATAGCCACTAGACACGTGCACAGTTTTCCCTTATGACATTATTGAATCCTCTTCGTACCTCGAGCCCATTTCCTTCGAGGTTTTAGAAAAGCATTTTTATACAAGTATTTTCCAATTCTTTATAGCCCGAGGATGCTACATTTGCTAAATTATTCTAATTTAACTAACGCGAACCATAGCACTGAAATATTATGGCTTCCAAGAATCTTGCAATTCGTTGAAGCAATGTGACTGGACGGTCACTTCGAAGTTTCTCGAAAAATTTCACAATCTCCTACCTGTTTTACGAGATGCATTTACTCTCCTTGGTGTGGGTGGAAGAAATATAGTTACTTCTTCCGCTGGAGTAACTTGGAGTGAACTGATATGCCCGAAAGTTACCAAGTTCTTAGTCAGATCCGCCGGACCAATATGCCTGGGCCACTATTTCACATTTTCGTAAAAAATCGTCGGCGATTCGTCGCTAGCTCTACGTGTACGTTTTCTTCTTCATCGACCAAAAAAGTGCACTACCATTTTTACCATTTTAGGGACCATGCTTACCAAAGAAATTTAAAAAACCAGCTATTATTTCAATAACTATACCGTTAAGGAACTAGTTTCTGATCAGTTTAGAGGGTTTCCCGCTTTAATATTTATTTTTAACCTAATAAAAGATTAAACCATAGACTTTTTTTATACTAAAAGTTGAATTAATGTTTAAACTTCAAGGAAAAATTTTAAAAAGTTGAAAATAAGTATATAATTTAATTATTTACAAGGTATGAAATAATAAGGTGACTAGGAACTAGTTTTTGATCATCTAAAATTAACAATACTAACTGCTTTCACAGACAACACCTATATTTTTGAATTATCAGTTTTTATGTTAGTAATTATTTCAAGCAATTATTTATTGACATAAACTCAAAAGAACGATTTATTTCATGAACTGATCAAAAATTAGTGCCTGATCAAAAACTAGTTCCTTAACGGTAATTCGCGTTTACAAATTCTACAGTAATGAGCTGTAATACACAGCAAATGACAATCGTTACTCCACATTTCGTTGAAATCAAGCATCTCCAAATTGTCACGAAATAAACGAGTCCATCAACTTTCCCTGTACGAAACGTATACGTCCATTAAACCCTCTAAACATCTCGTGCCAACACTTGGAGGTATATTCTCCAACGATAGGTGGGATAATGATAGGCGACTGAACATTTAGCATAAAGGGAGTCACGATAATCATATGGCGGTCAAGGATAATTTGCGATATCGAAAGGGTATAATCTAGATCGAGGCGCAATTATTATATTATCGATTACGAATACGAACGCCATTGACCTTTCTATCTGACCCTGTAGACCATCTTGGTGTGCTCCACTATTTGTCAGTGTGAATAGACTAAAGCCATGAGAATACACAGATGGCAGCGTTAATATTCACGGCTCCCTTGTCAACGTTCTCTTTATACAATTTTTCACTGGTGCCTTCGATTCTCCGACGAATAGGAAATGCAGATTCGATTACTGTAGTCCCAGTGCGCTTCAAATCTGCTATTTATTATCTAAATTAATGAATTTCTCTATGTCTTCATCCCTTAAAACTTCAAACGAGTTCTAAGTATTCAGAATGTATCTCCTGCAGATGTGCAATTACTTCTGGTAATTAACCCTCTGCACTCCTACTTAACTCGTTAATAAACCAGAGATTTTTTTACAAGAGAAAAAATATACCACGGTGATTTCGAAAAGAATAATTCATTTAACTTCCGTACATTATTAAAAGATTTAGAAACATCAGTATCTTCATTTTAAAGACATCAGTGCCTTCGTTTTAAACACTGAGATGGATTTAAATTTTTCTAAAAAATCTGTAGACATTACTTTCGGAAGAGCGATTATAACAGAAGTTTCCCCAGTTTCTGTAATAAAAAGCAGAACCCTCGTAGCAGATACAATTCACGTCTGCCCCCTTCTGCCCGGACCTGGCGATATCGCATTCTTCGATTCATCGGACGAGTTTCTCGTTGACGAGGGAAATTTGGGTTAGAGAACAACGTGTATCGGCGAACGAAGGACGAATGCCTGCCCTCTTCTATCTCCTCCCTTCGTAAACCAGCCAGTCCACTTGGAACGTGGAAGAGAGTGCTCCACAAAGAATATCTCCCCACGTCGCTATCGCCCCCCGAACTTCCGATTCTTCGTTCGTTAATGTCCCAGGGAAATTGCACGTAATCGTTGGGATTTATCTGGATACGCTATAGAAGCGACTGCTCTTCGGAGAAGACAGGAAGCTCTCGCGATGAGCGTGCAGATAATTCGAAGCAATTTATCGGCGTAGCGTGTGCAGTAGTGTGCACCAGTAGCAGCACCGCCACCCACGTGCACGGCTTGTGCATTTTTATTTCGATCCGTGCGGCTTGGTGGTTAGCGATGCATCGAAGAGTGTACAGGATAATACTTTGCAGTGTAAATCTACATATGTGTTTAGATGGGGAAGAGATACTATAGGAACGTGGGTTGTGATTTTAAGAATTTCAGAGAAGCTAAGAAGCTTAAGACCTTCAGATTCCTTAGATGTTTATCATAGTTATTGTTGTGACTCTTTTGTCAGTGTCAATGTAGCAGAGGTACCAGGGATATTCGGCAACTTGAAAATTAAAAAAAAGTCGAGAATTGGAAACAGATTGATATTTTTAAAAATTATTCCCATGTTTTACCCCGAAAATTCTTTATCGTCGTATTATAGGATATTAGAAATCATTAAATTTTTAATAAACTTTTAGCGATATCTTTTACATCATTTCTTTAAGGAGGTGTTGTCACCTCTAATACTGTTTCATTGCCGAAACAAAAAATGCCATCACTCGAAGAACACTTTTGAATTTTTTTTTTCTCTCTCGAGTTGGTGAACACCTTTGTCAGTTATATAATTCAAGACACCTTGTATGATGAATAGAAAAATATATGATACCCCGTTTTCGAACTTAAATTAGCAGTTCAAAAGCACCCCCATAGTTGGTATAGGATGTTTAGGGAAAGTAAACCTCTGGATGAACAATTTCAGGCTTTCCCCGCTCGTAATTCAAAAGCCTGCATGGTCTTAACCAACGAATGGCCGTGGAGAAATTTTGTCGTGAGTTGTTGCACCATGATAACTTTGTTCACTAGTCGCGGCAAGTTTCTTGTCCTTCGTTAGAGACGACTCGCGCCCGTAGAATTTCCGTCTGGTGACGTTTCTTCTTCTCTTAATATCTTGTCCCGGAGCCTTGGCGCGATTCGTATGCTGCAAACGAGTCGCTTGAAACTCAAACTTCGGAGACGAGTCGCTTCTTGAAATTTAAATTTAATAACCGCGCCAAGCTGCCGGATTCGGAAGAGTGTAGCAACCCGGTGCTATTGCGTGGTTTACCGGGTGCAGTAAACTGGGGAAGCATTTCAAGCTCCTTGCGTACGACGCTTTCTGCAGCTGTTTCCAATTTTCTCAACTGAATTGCGGCGTGTGGTGATTGTCAGTGGCAAAGCTTCGAGTTTTTCTCTTTTGTTTTTAATTCGACTAATCGGACGATTAGATGAAGACAGCGAAATATTCTGTTTTTCTTTAATGCATTTTTTAGGGAATTATGATTAAGAGAAATACAGTTAGAATGGTTCTAGTAAACCTGTTGGATGAGATTAATTTTCGTAGAAAGGGATGCAACATTTTTTCTAGGTCACAGAATAGCCAGTTGAGTGCGGTTGACTCCACTGTTCGCTTTATTAATAACGTCGCTATTAGGATCACCTGGTACTGTGAAATATTTATTCTGCGTGGTGTATTCCGCCGTACATGTTATAAATTTATCAGATTGATTCCTCTACCATCGACCCTCAGTGACAGATACGATCCTACTAGCTTTCCCATATTAAAATTCAGTGCAATTCACTACAAAATTCCAAATCTACCAAAACATCGTTTGATCCACTACGAATCTGTATGCATAAGTTTAACCGACGAATTAAAACAGCACTGTATGTATGTACATTATTCTCCAGTTACTTGAGAGACTGAATATTTCAAAAGCTAGTACTTATCCTTCCTCGCATCCCTTACTATCGTGTTTCTTCATCAGCACTATCAATCAGTCAAGCTCCCAACTGTAGGCCTAAAACACTTTATACTCGACAGCAAACTGAGGCGTGCCACCTTTTCGTGTATCCTTAGCCACGTAGGATCGATCCAGCCCGTTCTGTCGATAAATAGATAAATCGTTCATCAAATAGGAATTATTCAAATATTTGAGGAGCCCCAAGCTGGCATTTGCAATTCTAACTGGCAGAAAGGTCGCGACGCGATATTCGCGTGTGAATGCATCGGCTGGCGATCAGGGCGGCCCATTTGCCAGCCTCGATAATAAGTTTCGTCGATAGCTCGCCGCACGTTCTTTTTTGCCTGGCCACCAACGCCATCGGTTTCCTCGGTGTGTCAAGCGTTTGGGTCGGCGTTTCTATTTGGCGGAGGCATAACGAGGACGACGAAAATTGTCCAGTGATTCGATTATCGACCGCGCACGCGACGGCTATATTTCTCAGCATCAATTGAAGTAACGGGATTGCAGGACGTGTCCTGTATCGCCCGGCGTCCTCAGCCAACCGCTTATCTGCCGTCGACGAGCAGCAGTGGCTCCAAGGAGTGCTTGAGGGCAATTTTTCCGATTCATTTTCGCAGGCGATGGATAGTCCGTGTCTGGTGATACGAAGTGGTGGTGGGATCATTTTTCTGTCTTCATTGTTGAAGCTTCGTGGTTGATAGTTATATTCATTCATAGGTTTGAGCACATAGATGACAGAGAATAATTGAGGGCAACAACGGGGTGACCCTAGTACTCGGTAAACAGAAAGAAGGGATTTAACAGAATTTTGTTTCGCAGGTGTTGTTGCCAGGGCAGTCATAATTTTTAGCTTCTGTTAGTATGCGAAATGCTTCCTAACGAAGACATAATTAATTTTCCATTTAATTTCAATAAGTGTGGCACACAGGTGTCATCACAAAATTTCAATGCAGTAAGTGATTTTGTTATGCCATATGGTTTTAAATTCAAAATAATTCCTATTTTAGGTATATGATTAGTGCAGACTATTGAAATACATTGCTGCTAGTAATTCAATTTCGCAAGAATGTGTGGTAGTCCGGTTTCTTCTCAATCCCTCAATTTAACTGAAAGTTTTGCGTAGCTCCTGTCTCTTATTTACATCGCCTTTTTATACACAACTCTTGCCTAGTTCCTTCCATTTCGATACAAACAATAAAATTACCTATACGATCTGAGTGAGTGGATGCAATTTCCTTCGAGAACAAACTTGTGTGTCATTGTAGGTGATAAATGAAGGTTTCATCCAAGGTCAGTGTTAGGAGGGTGAATGTTGGACGATATAGATGGTTTTATTGAATTTTCGTTGGCAATGGAAAACTAATATTTCGTAGTATTAGGTAATTTCAGTGTTCAGATAGTTTACCTTGGTGCAGTTTGGATAAATAAAGGCTTCGTCGAAGATTAATCTTGAGAGGGTGAATGTTGGATGCACATTGACCGTTTTGATCAATATTTAATTGGGATTATTAAGTCAACACTTTGTGGTGTTAAATAGTTTTATTAAAGAGAAAATATTCCTTGTTGTAGTATGGTGGTAGAGAATTAGGTAAACAGATCCAGCTTTAATCCAAACTCAGCGTTAGAAGAGTAAATTTTCGGCGACACGAGTTTCTAAGACTTCCTAAGTAATGAAAAGTACCATCCAGCACAAATAGATAACACACCTTTCGGTGAACCTTCAGAATTTTTATTATAGGGTCTTTAAGCTTGTATTTATTAGTTTCTATAATATTCCTACCTACGAATTCTTCCACTTTTACAAAAAAGTATATAATAAAAATGGTTAAACATGTTACAAAATATACATGTGTGCCTTCGAAGACCACAATAAAGTTTTTGATCGCCATGGTGAAGAAATATAACAAGAGGCCATCCGTTCGTATTACTCCCTCGTCGACAAGCCTGAAATCCCCAGCCACGATTGCCCAGAAAACCTGTGTCCCCGCGGCACAAAAATCAGATCGCCTGTGTCTCATCAAGCTGTCAATAACACGCGACAAGTAGACGTCGTGTGTTGTGGGTGGAAGAAGTACGGGGCGCTAAATTAACAGCGTCACGTGGTAATACCTGTGAAAGTAGGCGAGACATGAAATTTTTCCTTTGTTTTCAGAGGCTGTTGGTTTCGAAGAAAAGAATTACATAGTGAAATTAATTTTTACCTAGGTGGATGCACTAAGATCATTCCAAAGATGTCTTTTTCTTTAAAACTGCTTTACTCAGTTTTAAATATCTAGAATCTGTAACCCACTTCTTGTGATTAAATTGGTCAGACGCAGTGGCGATCGCAATACAAAAATAGGAATGTTAAACGTGGAAGTGTCAATTCTGGTTGCAAACAGACAACAATTTTTTAAATAACAATAATCGTCCAGTTGTATGTTTAATACATGGCTTATTGTGGGTACAATTGATATATTATTAACAGAGTTTAAAATGTCAAGATACATACATGCATCCACCGCGTGAATTATTGGCGCGCCTGACAAAATACTGACTGGTTCTACTTGCCAGTCTGACTTGGTAAGGAATCAGGTTCGAAAAGTAAATCTATTCCTTTTTCTTTAGCCAGTGTGTTTTTATCATATTCGATATATGATCTGGATTGTTTATTTTACGCGCGAAGAAATCATTTATAAGCGTAAATATTTAAAAACACATACATATCGTATGATCTACATGCATTCACCTAGAAGAAAATTAAATTAATCACACTGTATTCCCTTTAAGACGAAGTAAACGAAAATTTCATATTTTATCCACTTTTAGTGATATTAGCTCGCAACCCTCTTAATACTTGGAGTGGCGCCGTCGAGTTTTTACGCCGAGGGATTTGCACCCTGCGCAGCATTCGGGCGTGTTTCTACACTCGTACTTTCCAGAAAGTAAATGCTAATTCGGGCGAGATAAGCTAAACTTTAAGCTTAAACACCTATCTAGCTTTCCCTTCGAAGGTTCATTAAGTGAAATTTTATGCAACCCCCGAAAAATATACAAACCTAACCCAAGATCCAAAATCTCTGCAATTTGATAGGTTACTGTCTTCGCATTCACTCTCACGACCTCGCTACGTTTCTTCCACCCACAATAATTGTACCACACCATCGACAGACTTCCGCGCTCTTGACGTATCATTGATACGCGTGAAGGAAACACCGATTCATCCCCAAGAAAGGGGCGCGTTGTCTCGCGGGAATCGTTTCATCGAATCATATCGACAAAGGGACGATTACACTGGCCCGCACAATGAGCGCAGAACAGACACGCGACACCGCAGATCACGCTGAACAGAAGGTTCGAGGATCGGGCCTGTGTTCGAGGACAGCTCGCAGACGGTTGCCCGCCGTTCCGTAAAATGGACCGACAGCTTCGGTTCTGGCCAGTTAAAACAATCGAATAGCCAGTGAACCGCGAGAACCGGTTTTCCCGTGACACACGCCGACGGTCGAGTTCTGCTGAAACAACGACTGCTAAATATTGCACTGGCAGGCGGCCGAGGGCGTTTCGAGGGAAACTTTCGATTCGATATACACAAAGGGGAGAGTGTTTGCTGACGGGGCTGCGGAAGAGCGCGATATACGGGGGTCTCGGTGATAAATCGGACGCGTGCCACGGCTTTTAATAAATTTCATGCGCAATTTTAGTAAGTAGTGATGGCGGCTCGAGCCGTACTCCACAAATACCAAGTTCTATTCGAAGAACATTCCATCGCTTCCACTTATTTCGAGATTTACAACTAAAAGCTGAAGCAGAATCGGCCATACGTTTATTACATGAGAAATATTTATTTCGTCGTTCCCTACCATCCCCGTCTCTCTTAAGCTGCAATTCTTAACCAGCCTGCATAGATCTAAGTGCTGGCCAGAAGAAAGTATTTAAACCTCCTACTTACAAATGTCTACGTAACTTAGTAGCTGCTATCATTGGTGTATTTTAATACTTAAGGGGTTTCGATGCGAAATCTGTGAATTTTTTAAAACAAAACCATTAACCCTCTAGTGCATACGCCTGCCTTAAGGCGGGCACCTGTTTAGTCCAGGGGTTGGGAATTCTCATTTGCCAGCCCCAAAATAGTGCCACAGCTCACATATTGGTCTAAGAAATATGTCAATCTGAGTCTTCAATTTGACAAAAATCTAGTTTGAAGTGCACTTTTGAGCTACACACGCTGCAAAAAATATTATTATTATTATTTCCTCCAAAGTCAAAATTGACATCGGATTCGGTATTTTCATCCTCAAATGAGAGTAAACTAATTTTTCCAACTGAATTAAAAATCTATGCACTAGACTCTAGAGGGTTAAATATATTTACTTCCAGCTTTGTGTACCCTTTTTTAAATTAATTTTTTTACATGTTGCCTATTTATGTACAGATATAGGCATACAGTTTTTAATTAATATAATTTGAAGGTATCTCTTAAAAAAATGCCAAATATCGCGCTTCTTTTCAGGCCGTCAAAGTAGGGAGACCCCTTAAGACACAATTCTTTCTAAGAGAACTATCCTACCCTCGTTACCCTTCACAGTTTCACCCTCGAACGGCGATTAGCGCTGGGCGATACCCGAGTCATTTGTGGTCGACATCTTCTCTTCCCGAAGCGTCTCGCTACACAGAGACCGACCGCGGATGCATTCCCCTTTCTTCTGTAGCGCGTGTCAAAGAAAACAGTTGAGTCGCGAGTCTCGAGGGACCCGGGCGCTGGCAGCGGGTCAAGCTCTGCTTTCAGCCCTACTGTAATGTCCACGAATAACGCGAGCTGTCCTCGGGCCCAGCCGGTCCCCGCGCGCGTACAGGCGCGTTCACGTGCCGCGCCAAACACAGCCCTGGCAATATCCTGGAACAATGTCCAGGTGAGACCAACGAGAGTCTTCCACGAAGCAAGGACCAATGCTCTAGGCTCACGGAAAAGCGGCCGAGCGCCGCGGCCGCCTACGCTGCCCTGCAGGGCAGCGAGGACGAGCTGGTCGCCGAGCACTGCCTCGACTCGGAGGACGCCGCCCTGAAGACGCCCGGTAGCGAGACGGAGGACACGGAGGACAACGGCGGCCAGATGGACGACCCGCCGTCGAGCAACCCCCGTTTCACCTTCCTCAGACGTTTCCGTTCGCCGAGGTTCGGCGAGGCGCACCACAAGAGGGTGCCCACGCCGATGAAGAGGAAATACCGCAGGAAGAAGAGCAAGGACGACATCATCGACAGCGACATGAACGCCGCGGAGGTGGAGCCGCCCAGCTTGAACCAGGCCGGCGTGCCCGACCCTTACTACCCGATCTATCTGCCCATCGACCAAGCGTTCAAGGCCAAGTACGTGTTCCATCATAAGAAGGGGAAGACCTTCCAGGAGAGGCTGTACGTGTTCCTCGAGCACCCAGGCGGCTGGATCTGCTTCATCTATCACTTCACTGTGTGAGTACCGACGCGGAGCTAGCCTTATCTCTTGCCCCGTACTCCCCTGTAGCGGCCTCCTTTCGGCGAACACGGCGGTTAATAGAGGTGTTCCCTTTTTTTTGTGGCTGTGGGTTGGGGATGTTGATTTCGATGGGACGTGGGAGTGACGCCAGTTCATCCCTGTGAGGGATGATCGGGTGAATGAGTGTGGGCAGGTGAGTAATGGTTGCTTGGGGAATGGCAGTTGCTAATGGTTAGTCTTTTAGGCGGTGGGCTTTTCAGTATTATGGTGGTTTAATGGTTTGGGAGTTATTGAGTTGAAGCCCGGTTTCATGCATAAGATGCTATAGGATCGAAGGGGATATTGGAGAGACTGTTTTGAGCGACGAAAGAACGTGTGTGTGAGAATTAATAGTGGAAATTAAAATCGAGGTCTGTGGCCTCGTTGAAACTAATTGCTATTAGAATCTGGCGTAGTGCATAGCATACAACTTCTGAATCTAATTTGGTTTGTAGCGGTACGAGGATTTTCAGTGCACGAAGAGTGGTGGAAAAGAGAGTGTGCTTCTAGGGTAGAAGCTCTCGAAGGTACAAACAATTACTGATTTGTAGGTACGATGACGTCATACACATATGTATGAATATTATATGCAATTGTATATGCCTCCAAATCATGGGATGAGGTGAAACGTGTAAATTTCCTATGTTAAAGGAAAAAGAAAAATCCTTTAAACTTAAATGACAGAAATACCCTTTAATTTTTCGTGATTTAAGGCATTATTTTTAAGACATACGGTATTAAGATTTAGGAATTCAAATTTCTCTATTCAAGCATTAGATAACTGACCAAAATTCAGGATATGTTTTCGAAATTCATTGTGCATTAAAACTATTATTAAGAAGATAAAAAGACGATATATACTTACATAATAATATGAGACACTGAGAGTAAAAAAAGGACCTAACCCACATTGAAAAAAAATTCTTATTTCACCCGATTAATAGAATACATTCTTGCTACTAACTCAATTCCGCAGAAATGTGTCCGTTTTTGTTCTCAATGCCTCATACAAGAAAACTAGAAAGAGAAAATAGAAGAGATATAAATTAGATAACATATATAAAAGTAGTTTGTAAAATGCGAGGACCAGCTATCAGCTGTTATTAACCTAACCACTTAATTCGTCACCCAAACGGTGGAAGCTTTCGTTTTAAGCCGGATTCACGGGTATCAATTCCATCACGGTTCAGTGGCGTCAGTGCGAGTGGTAAAAAATATCGTTTTCCAGTTTCGAATGAAGCAGTTCGCACTTGTCCATGTCCGTTACCGACACCGACGCAAAGAGCCCACTGACACTGACGGCACTCAACCTTCACGGCACAGAGCTGTTCGAGTACTCGAAACAATCAAGTAGCTTGAAATGCGAACCGAGCGGGACTCGATTTTTCGAGTCGAGCCGGGACCCGAACGGATCCGAGTAACCCGAATGTTTCGAGTAGCTCGATTCTTTCGGGTAGCTCGATTTTTTTTCGGGTAGCTCGATTCTATCGGGTAGCTTGATTTTTTTCGGGTAGCTCGATTCTTTCGGATAGCTCGGTTTTTTCCAACAGTTCGAACGTATTCGAGCTGCTTGCTTAAAATACATGGGACGTTTTAAAAGGGGGACATTATATCTTTCTTTGGTTGAGTTTTCTTTCGAAATTTCGTCAAAAACGACGTAGGACCAGCCGTTTAGGAGATACGCAGCCTCAAAGTGTTGAAAAGTGAACTCTGACTTCCATCTTCTAAACGGTACCGTCCTTGTCGCGCGTCGTCTTGCAGAATGTTCAGATCGCTTCGTTTTTAACTACTCGGGGGAATCGAGCTGTCCGAAAAAATCGAGCTACCCGAAAAAATCGAGTTACCCGGAAGAATCGAGCTACCCGAAACATTCGGCTTACTCGGATCCGTTCGGGTCCCGGTTCGGCTCGAACAGCTCTACACGGCACTGATACGCGTGAATCCACCTTTAATCGCGCCAGTTACAATCCCCGACACGGTTTACCATCGCAACAAGTGAATCGGAATTCTTCGCGGCGCTCGAACGGACGCGTCGAGGCCTCTTTGACGGGGCAATCTTCGAACCGAGGGGGGGTAGCAAATATCTGGCGCGTGCCTCATTGTCGGTCTACTCTGCACGCGATAAAACGCGCCGAGGGGGATGTTTCTCGGATACACCTCTGGGGATCTCGATGGGAAAGCCGCCTCTCGGCTGTCTCGCGCGACAAACGGCCACGTTCGTCGTCTATTTTTACTCCCACGCTGGATTTTCACCCTATCGCGTTCAGCAACGGTGAAAAGGGAGGAGAGGGGGAGAGAGAAAGAGCAAAAAGCGAGAGGGAGGTCGAGAGGGGGTGGAGAGAGGGAGAGAGCTTGAAGAGCTTTTATGCAACGCGAGTGCGTCGCTCACCGCCGCTGAATACTTGCTAGTTCGCGTTGAAAGCCGTCACACTGGCATGCTAATGCCGTCGATGCATGTCGCCATTGTGAGAACCGTCGTGCATGGCCGATGGTCGACACCTCGAAAGCGCTTTCGAACGGTTTCACGCCGCTTCTTTTCTGGTCCCGCGAAGTGGACGGAGATCTCGCTGTTACGCTCGAGCCGGGGGGATGGGAATATTGCCTGGATAAACTGTCGAATAACGGGCCGCTACGTTTAGCTTGTGTTGCCAGGCTTTGGGTAACGTGGTTATGTTTATTCGAGAAGGGGTGGATGTTTTTTTCCTCCTTCCGTTTGCCATCGGTATTTTGGAATCGGGGGTTGTCGGCTGGGAATTTGGTTCTGGGGCTATTTTCTCTGCTTTGTTGTTGATTTTGCGGGTCCCTGTGACGACTGGTAGAGAATTTGAATGAGGTTTTTCAACGGTAGCCCGGTGCGTTATGTTTGATTTGGTTATCATAATTTTCTTCTCGTAGATTGTACTACATGTTTGTATTTCTATTTAATTGATAAATTTGAAAAATGATACACTTAATAGAGATACAGAAAGGTAGTATGATGTGCGAGCAGAAAAGTATAATAAACAATTTAAACATAACGCAACCGCACTACCACTCAGAAAGCACTTTTAAATTTTCTATCATAAAAAGAGTTACAAATTTCAGAACTGCATAAGTATGCACTACGAAAAGTTATTTACTCGATAAATTTAATATATAATACACTTTTCGTTTCTCATACTGCATACTCGTGCAGTTTCTGAACTTCTGAAATCTTTGTTTCTAATTAAAACTTGTTAGAGTTTCCAAAGTATTTCATAATTCTTATTTACTAGAGCATAATATTTTGTAAATAGATGATGCTGGATTCACTTTTCAATAAACCCGTTAGTGTTAATACAATCTAGCACCTCCAATATAAATTAGAATTTTTTACAAGAAACTACACCGCTCCTTTGTTCTTTAATAAAAAAGTACTGTGTACACAGTTTTATTGAGGACGAGTAACAAGGAAAAATTTCCTCACTTTTCCTTACTTCATTCAACATCCTTATCTTAGTTTCCACTTTTAAGAAATAATGTGATCAGTATAAGCGTAAAAATCGACTTGAAAGCGACCGACGAGTCGAAAGTTTCCCTTGCGTTGCTGCCACTCACAATTTCATATCGTAACGGCCTATCTTTGATCCGGCCACATTTGCCACCTGCATAAGTATCAAAATACCCTCGACCCATGCATTATTCAGCGCAGCTGTATTTCATTTCTTCGAAGACGCCGCAAAGTACGGCGTAACCCCTTTAAATAATTCATTATGAAAACAAAGTGTTATATAGCCGAGCAAGCTTTCGAAGTCGATCGATCGGACGAACAACGTGCGCATACTTTTCCCTCTCGTTTCCTACGATATAAACCCTGCTAAGCCTAATCCAGCCATGCGAAATTTTCATAGGAAAACTTAAAGTGGCAGGAAAATTAAATATCCATATCACAATAATGGGTGCTTTTGAAATATTTCAATATTAAAAATTGTGGATAATGGCTCATAATTTGTATGTAGGTGTTGTCAAGTGGATTGTTTAAAACAAAGTATCTAGTTTGTTATTCTCTACATTTATAATCAAATTTCTGATGATTAAAAATGGATGCGCAGAGTCGAAGTCGTAATGAATAAGCAGCTAGAAAAAAACGAGACGAGTTCGATTGTCGTTGTATAATGAAAGTGATGAATGTTAAAATTGATCGATAATAACTGTGAAATAATTTTAACATTATATTCAATATGGAAACAGTTCACTTAAGAAGGCTAAGCGAACGATTAGTTAACGTCTGATCGCACACTGAGCGCTACTACTTGCTCGTCCGAACTAGCAAGACAAATAGCTCACGAAGAGGGCCAAAGAGGAAAGCTCCAGCTCTTTATCCACTCTTTTTTCATTATTATCTGGCCTTCGTACCATCATGTCAGAAAGTCGACTATAAGCTGTAATTATTTAGAAATAGCTGGTGCTGGTATTACTACTTAAAATTCAAAAATTGAATTATAAATTCTTCCTTGTATCTACGAAACATCATCTAAAGTATATAACGTTTCTTTTCCCATCGAATCAGTCTCCAAAACATAAATTCCAAATATCCCTTAGTTTTAACGATACCAACCCACAAACTTTCTTAATTTTATATCGCATTTAGACTTGTATACTTAAACACTCTCATGCTCAGGAAAGAACTGAGAATTTAGTCGTAGAAGAATTAGGAATTTGATTTTTTGAAAAATGTTCCTATACATATAAGTGTTGTTAAGGGTTTTTCATTTTTTTTTTTTCGTGGCGATACCACAGCGACAGATAGCTGCGCTATTAAAAGAGCTCGCGCTTACAGCTTCCCTTCTTTTCCTTCGTGTTGTTCCTACGAGTATCCAGCATCGTCGGACAGCGTTTCTGATAATAAACTACGTTATCGAAGTTTTTGGCGACACGAACCGTCACGGTCGGAAATTGCCACGGAAATGTCTTTCATTTTGCCCTCGACGCGACTGTTGCCGCTGCGACGAACGCGCGTCATTCATTTCCGGAAACGTGTATCTGTTTTTCATTCGCGGCGAAAATAAACGGGGACCGCACTGTTTTTCTGCGCTTCTGTACGGGCTCTCCTCTGCTCGACTTGAAACTTGCAGGTCGTGTCGGAGAGTGAGAGAGAATCAAGGCTGGAACAATTGAAACGCTTCTGGTTGAAGGGGCTGTCAAATTCCAAGATCGGTTTCAGTTATTTAGGACTCTGTGCGCGTTTTTCCGACTCACGAAAGTTGGGTATGAGTTTAAAAAGTTAGAGTGAGTCAGAAACTCTAGAAGCTCGATTCTAATTTTGCTATCAATTTATTTCTGTATGGAAGTTGTATACATTTGGGAATTAATAGTGAATCAGAAATCGAAAGGGCTGAGTTCAAATTTTAACATAAATTTCTTTGTATGTTTTTAAGTGGTAAAAGGTGGATATTTAAAAGTGAATAGTGTATAGTTAATATTTAATAGAAAGTAAATTGAATACATCATCTTTTTTAAGTTAGAACTATTTTCTTTACGGTATATTGAAGATAAAATATTTACTGACAAAATATTGTGAAATAATAATAAGTCATAACCGTTTAATAGAGAAGAGTATAGTACAGTTGTATCGATTCCTCATTTGTCGTTAATTATGGAGAGTATTAACTATATAGTTAAGCATAGATCTTTAATGATCATACTCTTCGTAATACCTTCACGTGATTTGCAATTCGCAGGAAAGTGAAAAAGTAGTATTATCGCAGCGCATTGCTAATTCAGGTAGCCTACAATCAAATGAACCACAATTTGCCACAGTTAAATGAAAATGGCGGGCGTGCTGCGTTTAATAGCACGTTTTCTCCCGTGATTTGCTGCGAGGAAAGCAGAGAATATAGGTCGCCGAAACTTCGCCAACGTTGATTTAAAAAAAAAGGTAGATTTTAATTAACGTCGAATTTAAAACGTATTCGTTCGTTCGATACCCACAAAATCATACGAAAATATACGAAAGATACGAATACTACGAGCATCGAGAAATTTTTTAAACTATTTCTAACAGTGGTAGAGAAAACTCGTCTATGTTTAACGATCGACAACGCACTTTAGTGATGAAAATATTAAAATTGTTTCTTTTCTCTTCGTTGTAAATTAAAATTTACGGAGTTAACAGTATTATAGGGAATATCGTGTAAACTCAACAACTATTGGAGGCAACCTTTTTTATTTAAAAAAAGAATATTCGAAACTTTCGTTATCATAAATCATTGGTCGTTGAAAATTAATGAATTTCGTTATTAACTTTTTTACAGCCTCACTGAAAATAGCTACAAAATTGCACTGAGCATTATGATGTACGACTTCGCGCTACAAAAATTCAATTTCTAACAAAGAACTTTTTGTAAAATTCATATATCCATATGAGCTTACTTTATTTAACATAAAGAAGTTTATAAAGCAATTTTTGATAATTGTCATTCCACAATTTCTAAACGAACACGTTTTATTTAAATTAAAAACTGTCATTGTAACTACATTTACGCTCGTTCAAACTCAATAATGTAACATTGTAAAAAGTTTATTGAACAAATTTCGTAGATCTCATTAGAGTTTCTTTGACATAGATCGTAGGGAATGTAATTCGAGAGCGTTAATCGACGAACAAGTAATTAACCGACGTATTCATCATTCTGTCACGCGCATCGCAGTCAGATTTGTTTTATCGCGAGCCGAATAGTTTGCCGGAGGTTTGCGCGTTGAAGGTATAGACACGTTTCACACTTCGCACCGATTGGCAATCGAGCTCAAGTGGTTCCTCTCCTTCTATCGCCGCTTTGAATTAATCTAGCTAATGGGGGTTGCTACTGATAGGGGCTGTTGCTTTGAACTTTCCCCCTCTGTAATCGACGGACTTGTGATTTTCTTCTCGATAAAGTCATCTTCGATGTGCATCGAGATTCCGTTAAAACGAACACGGTGTTTAGACAACGAGAGTTTAGATATGAGTTGGTAGCATACGAAGGAAGAAAATTTATTTGAACTACTATTGGATTATAGAATTATGTGGTAGCAGAAGAAACACCAAGTATCAATAGCACTGAAGTGTATTAATTTCTTCTACTATATGCATTAGAAACAATTGAGCTGATCAAACAGCTCTTGTGGTAGATATGATAACATTGAATTAATTAAAGACTGGTCATTCAACTTTAATTTTTAAATCAAATATCTTTCTTACAGCTACCAGATTCGTGTGAAATTTTTCTGTAAATACAAAGTTTCACTTTTCAACGACAGAAAATTTCCATTTCCTCGCCTAATGAATACTACACGATTACACGCTCGAATTCGCCTCTCGCTACATACATTTTGCTACATTCAACGCGTTGGAATTTGCAGATGAATTCATATTGTGTTTGTTGCACGAACAATAGAAATTGACTTGCATTGTTCTCTGACTATAATCGACGGTCTTTCAATTGCAAGCGCAACCGGGAAGTCGACTTCGTGCGTGAAAGTTACGCCATGGATTTTTTTAGCAAATCGTTTCACGTGGATAAATAGAACTCATGCATGTGTCAGCGTTGCCCACAATTTTCCCTATAAATTTTTATTCGCTAGTAACAGCTGTCGCGTACCTACGAATGAAATATTCTGTTGTTAGCAAAGTCGTTTGCCTTTGTACACAGATTTAGTTATTAAATGCTACATGCTTCTTTAAACTAGATTTTTTTCGATTACCAAAGTTCGTATGGTAAAGGTAAATTCTGCAATTTCGATTCATAGTTTCACGTGGACTCCTCCTTTTGTGCTTTGAAGCATCTATTTTTAGTAGCAATTGTTTTCCACGTTTAACGAGTTGGTCATCCCGGAGAAATTACTATCCCGGCGGCTGTATTTTTCTATTTTATGGTAACGCGAGCGAGCGTTAAAAAATTTAACTACCCCCAGTGAAGGGGTCGAAACGGGAAATATTCGCTTCAGGGCGTGCACACGTGCAGAAATCGCGTATCAGGGGGCACGATTTCCCATCTAAAAATAACAAGCGACACGCGAATAGCTTGCACATGCATTTCACCTAATAACACGCTGCTATTTATGCTCGCTAAAGTAGGACGAAGCGTGCGAGTTGTTCTTATTATCCATAACTGGCCATTCGAAGTTTTATTAATAAATACCCAGTAAATTCCATTGTTATATCTAGGTTCCTTGGACCTAGATTTCAACTCGAATTAACATCCCTTCTTTCCATTCCAAAATTTCATACCCAACGTCCGAATTTAACAATTTTCTTTACCACCTATTTCTTTCATTTATCACTATTTATTACGCTAACCAGGAATGGACTATAAATTCTGCAAGAAGGAGCATCCATTTGACAGTAGAAATTTCCATAATGGAAAGCTTTTTACAAATGAAATTTCCAGAATTTAAAGTTTCAACTGACTCTTGTAATCGCGGAGGAAGCAAGAGGGTTGATAGCGTAGATAGCGATCCATTTCGGAGGATCATACACACGAGGAGTGTCATTGATGATACGTTGATCGTAAACCACTCGATGAAGCAGCCCGGCCAACAACGGATAAATTCTCGAGGACCTCTCGACCGTCCTCCACATGAAGGGTCCATCGAGGCTCGATGTCTGGCACACCAGCTGTACACAATGTCTCGTAACTGGTCGCACGACCACGAAATCGATGATTCTCCATATGTGAAAAAATAAATTGAAAGTGTAGAATAAAATACTTTCAAAGGAGGAAGTTTTTGACTCTGGAAGTTGTTCCATTTTTGACAAAGGGATCTTCCAATATCTGTAAATTCGAATAATATAGGTACACGTGTACCTATAATAATGCATATTATTTGTGACTATATATTTAAAAAAAAAACCTTTTAAACCCATATTCTTAAAAGGTTGAAGACTCAAAGAATTAAATAAAAACTCGATTTATCGACATTTTCAGACCAGAACCTTCCCTTAATGAACTTTATCGGATACAACAGTGTCAGTGTGCTCAACTGTGATTTACACACAATTTTAAATCTAAAGTGTAATAAAAATATAGTAATTCTCACTATGTATTTATATAAATTGAATGGGACACTTTAAAGTGGACTATTGACACCATCGCGAACCATAAACTCTACCACCAGGCTTACCTCTTATCCATCACAGGCATCCCAAAATACCAATTTCAAACTTCAACACTTCTAACTGAATTCTCTCTGAAAACTCACACCGATGCAGCCGACTTCCCTAACACGCTACACCAAGAGAACATCTTTCCCTTGTTTCTCACCCCTTCGATCTTCCTCCCAAAGTCTGAACATAGATTACCCACCCACTCCGCGGAAACTTCTTGCCACCTTGGCCAGCAATTCCCCACCATCGGACCTCGATATAAAACTCCAGTAACAAAATTCCAGGCGCAGCGACATCGGGTGTATGAAAATCTCACAGAAATAGAAGAAATCGATGAGGCTAGGGGGGCGGGGAGGGGGCGGGTGTAGCAATTAATACGCGAAGACGGCCGGTGCAACGTCGGAAGAAGGGCGAAGGGGGTCGAATGTGGACAATTATCATAGTAGGTCGATGAAGGTGACCCGTAAAGCCAGGGTGGCCCAGGCTCTGGTGTACGTCGGAATTATAGTCCCCAGGCACGCCATCTTAAAGCGGGCGCCACGGCGAGAGACCGACTTCGTTAACGCCGCAGCTCGTCGTTACTTAACGAGGTATCGCTCGCTAATAAATTACTTATACAAGCGGACGAATCTACCGCGGCAATTATCGAACCTTCCAATCCCGTCCCGTAAGGCGTAACCCCTCCCTACTCGTTCAGCGCCGTTGCATCCGTGCTTTTCTCTACGAAATCAAGCTTCGCTCGAGCCCCGAACGTTAACACCGCGTCAACCTTATCCGACCGACATGGAAATGCACGGCTGCATTCCCGTTCCGAGTTTCTGCCTCGTATCTACCTCTATTAATTCTTCGCGATACTGGCCGCCGAGGTTGTTAACGTTAACGTTACAGTTGTACGTCTGGCGTTGATGCGCGAGGCGCGCGATAAAAGGAGGGCGGTGCGGGGGTGGGGCGATTCGTCAGGATGAAAAGGAAAGAAGTTGGGGTTATTCTGGGTGTAGTTGGAAGTGGAATGATGGGGTAGGTCAGTGTTTCTCAATTGGGCGCCACCGTCGCGCACTCTCGGGGGTGTTTGGCACGAGGGGCTGGAAATGGGGGCGATTAGGACTTTAGTAACAGGAGGTTGCACATAATTATCCGATAAAGTTCGTTAAGGGCAGGTTCCGGTCTGAAAATTTCGATAAATCGATTTTTTCTTATTTCATTTTTCGAATTTTCTTATTTCATTTTAAGCATATGTGTGCGAAAGGATTTTTTTGAAAGTTAAATATTCTTGAAGTTATAGGGTAAAGAACCCAATTACTGACACCTGACCAATTACTGTCACCTTAAGCCATTTTACATAAAATAACAAATAAATAAACGTTGTAAAGTCATACACCAATAGAATTATGTAATTCAACCTATAATCTATGCTATAAATTATATTCTATAGTTTATTTATTCGTTATTTTAAGTAAAATAGCTTAAGGTGACAGTAATTGGTCAGGTGTCAGTAATTGGGTTCTTTACCCTAGGCATTTGAGTAGTGGCGAATGTAAAACTTTAAACGCGTTTTCCTCGAAACAGTAGATAGCTCAGTGGGAGAAATATCTCGAAAAGTTATTATACGATTCGATTGAAACTTTTCTTATTGTGAAGAATATATACAGTGGAGAAACGTCTGAAATCTTAAAAAAATTCAAAATTGCTATTTTTTCAAGCCGTTGAGAGGATGAAAAATGTCATTGTGGGTGACGGGAAGATTAATGACTCCCGTTAGTTGAATGCTTTTATGCAGAAGGTGTCGTTGCGCTCACAGTGTGTGCCTTCGACCGACTGTCTCCATGCGGGCTCTCGGCGTGGGCCTTTGAGGACCGTCGCCTCTCGCGCCGTACAGATTGTTTATACAATCCCATCGACGACGGTCCCCGCCGCTTTCCGAGAACCCTTTTGCGGCACTCGTGGCGCGACTCATCGGCGCAGAAATTCGATCCGTCAACGATTGGACGTAATTAGTAAACTAATCCTAGCTTCTCGAAAAAACTGAAGTCGTTGGGACCAATTTTGAAAAAGTTATTCTGTTTTAAAGACTGCCCCAACACTTTTGTCCGGTACTGTATAAGATCAACGCTGTACCGTGAAGGACCCAGTTCCTGATCAGAACCCAATTCCTGATCAGTTTAGTATATAAATACCAAATAATAAGTTTATCACGATACAAATTTATTCCAAAAAATTATTAAATAATTATGAAGTATTTTTAAATTTATACGCAAACATTTGGTAGCTCATAGTAAATTTTTTTAGGTTGATCAGAAACTGCTCCCTTTGCATCTTAAGTGATTAGGAACTGGGTCCTTGACGGTATTTACATTAATTCCCCAGACGCTAGGGATTTTTATATTTGCCCGAGGAGACAGGAAACTCCGTCAGAACCAATTGCCGGGCGCAGTCAGCTGGCGCGAGAAGCGTTCTAATCTGAGTTCAGTAAATCGCGCGTTTGATCCTCTTCTTCTGTAGCATTCAGAATTAGTTCTCTGCCGTATGCAGCTGTCTGGGGAAAATTGGATTTCTTTCTGTTCTCGAGAGATCAGCCGCTGCAATTCGACGGAGCTGTGTTCTAACTTCTAATTCCGGCAGGTTAGGTACGCTCTAATTGTCGCGTCGCCTTGCCCATTAACTTTAATCCGTGTCGGGCTGCTGCGTCGAGTTGTCGTTGTGCGAGAGATTAACCTTAAACGAATCAAAGTATTCCACTTTAAGCTGGGGTGAATTATCGTTCGAGGAACTCTCGACGAAGCTGCATCACTCACTGTTAAACTTTAGCTCCTGCACACGCTTTGGTCAGCGGTTCGTAGTATCGATTTTTTTTTCTTTTTATTTTTCGACTACTAAACTTAATGTACATCCGAATAATCTCTAATCTAGGAGTTCGTTCTAAAATTATTATATACAAAAGTTTCGCGAGTTTAAGATTTTATTTGTAGATGGAAGTGTTTCAGATTTGAAGGTCGACTTCGTCTTTCCAAATGGAATGTTGTGTCTTTGATGTAAAAATTCGAAAAATGTTGAATTTTTAATGAAAGTGTATGAATATTTATTAATTTTAATCCTAATACAGGCTAACGAAATATTTTTATACAGAACTCTCTTGTTTATTGAGAATAATGTACTTGCCCAAGCTCTCCTGCTCAAAATGTCTTCGCGTGTGGACGTGAATCACGAGCGTACGTGAAATTTGCCTGAATAGATTGTGGTTTGCGAATAGTCACGGAAAGATTTGCTGGAGCGTTTAAGACATTTTCTTGCTCGCGTGACAAACAAGGGGTGCGCGACTTTCCGGAGATTACAAAGTGGTCGATGTGTTTTACATTTTTTTGTGAGTAATAGTTACAGTTCTGTTCTCGTGGTTAATTTAGGGGGTGAATTAAATTTTTTAATTTAAATTACTGTTCCCAACTATTCCAAATTTGGCGAATTACTTATTCCTAGAGTTGATTTTACAGCGTTATAAGTATGTTCAGATGTTAAATAGCTTCAGAGATTGATAAGAAACGATAGTGATAATTTTGCAATTGGAATTAAAACACCAAGGGGCCAAATTAGAGGCCGAAACAAACGAGCAGTTATTCTTATCGTGACATCCTATGTCTACGAATCATCCGAATAGAATTTACCGAGTTTGGAATTGTTACTATCAAAGTCTGCTATATCAATAATTATTACCAAAATTGGCTTTCTATGATTCCTTGATCTCATTTCGAGCCCTAAAGATAACCTTTCCACGACGCTTACGTCCTTCAAATATACTATTTAAGTAAACAGTAATCTTCCCCATCGTTCCACCAATTGCAGATAATCTCAGTCCCAATTCCCATAAATCTATAATCTCTATTACTCGCTCTCAATCTATAACTCATGCATACCACATCATACGAATCTAAAATCATATGCATCACAGTTCTAAGACTTCCAACTTCCCCTCATTTATTTCTACGAGTCCGCAATCGTTTACAATCATAGTCACACCATACCACAGCACGTCTCACCCTCTAATACTCTAATCACACGAGTCAAATCTCTACTCGAGGTTTATCTTTTGGAAACATTAATTAACGAGAAGTTTTCGGGACATGGAATGCTTGCAACAAGTTACCCCTTTGCGAGCTGCAAGCACATAAATCTGACTCGCGAGCAAACATCGGTGTCCCAAGAAGGAACGGTGGATCGCAGCGTCTCGTGACATTATTCTCTATTCCCGTAAGAAGGATTGAACAGTCAATGGTAACATGATACACGTAACCTTCGTTGTTGAGCAACACAGATTGCTATATTTAACTGGCACCGGCGCCACGAGTTGCAGCGCAACTTGTGCACACTGGAACATGCAAAGGCGATCGATAGTACATGCAGCCAGATGTCACGTTTCTCCGTTCTTCAACAACTTTCGAGATCAATCGGTTCGAAGCAGCCGTTTCCCGATGGGAGTCGCCCGAGTGCCGATAGACACTTTTACGAACAATATGTTGTCGCACCATCTCGATTTAGCGATCGAGCTAAACGTTAAGTCTCCCTCGAGGGACGTATTTATAGTCCATGGATTCTTTTATTATAACGTTTGACGGAAATCCTGTGGATAGGGTAGATGGGTTTTCTTATCCCAATTATCCATTTCCAAAAATGGATTTCTTATATTTTTTAACTTTATTAATTCTTTAACGATTTCTCTAGTTAATGGTAACTTAGACATTAATAGTAAAGATAGTGTAAAATTTAGTAAAGCTTTTAGTTTCCTGATTTGAAGTACAATTTTAAAGATAATACGATGAAAGTCACTGAAATCCTTAAAGTGGCCACAAATGGTGCAACTACCCCACTTGAACATCGAGATTTGAACTGGGTAGGTACGCGTGATTGTATTTAGCGATGGGTGGAGTCCACACTACGTTTTGTTAGAATTTATTATATTTTGCTAGTTTATACTTGTTCCGCGTTTATTTAGGAAACATCAAAAGTATTGTTCAGGGGACACTGAATGTTTACTTCGAAAAGGAACTAATTGCAAGTTGAGACTTCGATAAGTTGTTTAGCAATGAAATTGTTAATTTCTGTATTCTATATATATATATATATATATATGTTCGTATCCATCTAATTAACATCCAAGTAAATAAATAGGATTAATTCACCAAGTTTTAAACACCAGTAACATGGTCCCCCTATACAGTGCTGTCTCTCAAATTGCACGCGTTTTCGGATTCTCTAAACACGCTAAGCTATCCCCACTGCTTCGTTTGTAGTCGCCGCGCCGCCGAGGGGAGACCGGTTCATTCAGCAGTCGAACTTTAAGAGTGAGAGGGAATATCACCTTCTGTCCTTCGAAAAATCGGTTCCGCCGAGCGACGAGCAAAAAATCCAGTTCTCGCTGCCCCATTCCCCTTGAGCGCTCGAGCGTGAAATCAAAGGAAGCCGAATAGACTACTCGTCTCTCAAATTGCGTGCGCCCGGTCCGAACACACTCGGCTATAGAGAGACAGAACTGTATTGGGAAACCAAGAATTTTGATACGCCAACTAGTGGCAGAAAATTAAACTACTGTCAGTAGGCCGAAATCCGTCGAAGTCCATACGATTATCAGTGTTTATATAGACATTTTGTGAAAAACGAGTGTTTTTAAATTTTTTTCAACACTAAATTTTTACTACTTCGATTAATAAATACTTATTCGGAATGTTTGGTGGGATCCGAGCCTACTTGCAATAGTTTTCCAACTTACCACCGCAGCGCTGAAATCGAAGCCACGCCTCCACTTGGTTTCCCAATATAGAAAGGAATACCAGGAATCGAGTAAGGCGCGTCAATGCCGAGCGCCGCGAACGCCTTTTGTTTTGACTGCGTCTTCGGCGGCAGTTGTCGCGACACGCAGTCTGGAGTCGTAGCAAGTCGCGGCATGAGCGCTCGCTGTATTCATAAAATATACACATAGTGTTAGGCAACGGGATTATTTATTTCACGCCCCACCTTAATCCACTACAGTAATTTATATCTCCTGGTCGATCCTGCTTGCAGAAATTTAAAGCGGGGTGTAAGTATGTATTCAAATGTGGCACGAATGTTTTAAATAAAATCCAGTGCTCTCAGGGACTATTAAATAGGCGACGAAATAATTTGCAATTATACGAGGAAAAAGAATAATATGATACTAACGATGTTGAAATTAATTATTCGGCTCGATCTTTCAACGATAAAGTCGGCGATGGTTGTTTAGATAGATGACGATATAAAATCTCAAACACGCATGGGAGAAAAATATTCGAGACACGCAAAAGAGCAGTTTCAATTGCGTCGATCGATCTAATAACGTGCGCACTCGTGGCTCAACAGCCGTCGTAGTTCAGGGAATAATTGATCGGCAGATTGTAATTACGCTCCTCCACTGTTCACTTCAAATCTGTGTGGATTGAATTATTTGTGTGCAGCCTGCATTATAATGATACGTATACGGGTCTGAGCGCTGTATCCGATTAGATTATGCTCTCAGAGGCTTCGGCGTGTTACGAATATAAATGGATCGCCATGATAATTCTCTGTACGCTTATTCTTTGGATGATTTGTCAAGTTGTCACGTGAAATGTTTGGCCTGTGCTACTAGCATTTAGATTAAAGGTTTTGTGGTACATAATACTGTGTCAGAGGAATTTATAACTTTCCTCGTCCAAGGTTAGATATGTAGGTGTGTACGAGGATATAAAAAAGAAGATGGAAATGGCATCTTTGAATATTATTTATTGTAAATATTTAGTGAACCGTTCATTGATTCTGCAAATTAGAATTTTGCAGAATTCTATTGTGATATTTCTGTGGATTTCTGCTGAAATTGGTCTTCTGATTGTAAAAAGTGTTAAAAGTGAAATATACATATATATATATATTTTAAAAAAATTCTAAATTTGCATACAATAGAAAAAGCGCTACAAGAATTGCTAATTAATTACACGACACGAGAAATTTCGTGGAATAGTAATACATGTACGCCATTGCCCGTATGAAATGAAATTTAACACCGGAAACCAGAGCAAGTATGCCGTTCCACTTATCTGGAGGCTTCCTGTTCAGTCGAGCACATCTTTACAATCTCGAATTGTATGCTCGTCAAACAGATATATATCGTGGAGCAAAAGGATTACACGTCGTCGTGTTAATTACCATAATTTAGACGAGAGCACTTATCTTGTAGTGTGCAGGTATCTCATGGTACAAAACGGGCTTTACGTGTTTGCCCAACTTTGGGCCACGATTAATTAAACTATTAGGAAGTTGGACGTTGGAAATGCAATCGGTAGCAGATGTTTCAATTGGAATTTTCGTGCAAATTAAACATTTTTAGTCTCTTGAGAATATTAAATTTACTAATTGGTGTATCGAGCTTTGATTGGTGACTATGTTCTATGATTTACTTGGTGTATCAAGAATTCTTTGCTTCGTCACCCTACTTTTTAGTCTATACTACTTAAAAGTGATTCTACTGTTGTGAAGTATATTTTGCGACAATCTTCATTCTTTTTTATAAACAATTGACATATGAATCTTACAAATCCTTAAGTTGAAGGACTTTATAAAGAGTTTATAAATAGGATATCGTCGTTGCAGATTTGTATTATAAACTTTCATTTTTAATGTTTTTATTTGGGTTTATTTTTATTAAAATTGTACTTGCTCATCCCATCACCTTGCAAAGTTCTTCAATTTACGAACATGTGAGAGTCATATATCGATTGTTTATAAAAAGAATTGACTTCAAATATTTTACAGCATCTCATTATTTGGGATCTAGATTCAATTTTTCCAAATTATATCAAAACTCACGAAGAACCAACCATACGGTTTCCCTTTTAAGTAATATCGGTTAAAAATAGTGCTACCAGACAATGAATTCTGAACCCACATCGTCTTTCCAAAAAAAAACCCAAACAAATAGGACGAAATTCCCTGACGGGCCACAAATTTGTCCCCGACAAACTCGAAAGCATCCTAACGCTTCGCTGTAAATCCGCACGGGCACAAGTGTTGCAAAAATTTTCATCCATGGAGGCAGTCGTCACGTTTCCGCCTCGGGTGGAAAGCTTCTGCTAAAAATAACTCGTTGTTGCCGGTGTCTTTTCGCCAGTGGACCCGTATGAATTGTAAAAGTCGAGAACGATAGTCGCGACTGTCCCAGTTCGACGTGTCGCGTCCGCCACTAAATGTCTCGATGATAAAACGGTTAGAATCGATGCGCAATGCATTGCATATAACTCGGCCCGTTTATAAATAAAATTCCGTCTCCGTGACCCGGCCGTTCTATTGCCTGATAATGAACGCCGTGACGAAAGTAACGCGCGTTCGACGTTTCTCATGAATTACCAACGAGAATGATTCGCGAGAAAATGCGGGTCGCGATGAAATTGGATGCTCCCGAGTCCTTTCCTCGGTTGCCGGAAAAATTCTCCGACACGTTGAAGAAATTCTCGTTGGGATTTTTTAAAGTTTCTTTTAAGAATTAGGAAGTCTTTGTATTACTTATATTTTATCACGTTGGTGGTTCTTAACTGTTTTATTTTTTTTAAGTTTCTGTGAAATTTCTCGACTGGCAATCCCCCACCGTAAATAAAGGAACTTTTACGCTATTGGTAATTTCATATGCACCAACCCGATATACAGTAAAATACTTGAACTAGAATGATCAAAATTAATGTATCATTTATATTCAGAATTTATGGAGTGACATGTAGATTTTTCTGATTTTTCTGCAATGCAGTGTTTGTAAATGGTACAGATAGATGAGGATTGTGTGGGTATGTGTAGCATGTTGAAAAAGTCTCGGGGTAATAGTTTATTTATTGATCACCGCCGGTGATAAGCACAAATCAGTTGATTGAAATCCCTAAATAATAATGTGGAAAGTGTACTTAGGTGATCCGCTAAAGTGATCTTATATTAGGTGGTGATGAGTCAGGTGGATTTTAATGATACACTTGTGTTGAGTGTACTTAATGATTACGACTCTGCGGAATTTACGTGAAAATGTTTTTATAGGTCGTGTTTTATGACCGTAGTACGAATGTATTAGTAAAAATACTTACTGACAAGCTGCTTACGTAGAATATATACTAACTATACAATTTTCTTTTTTAGGTTCATGGTGGTAGTGGTGTGCCTCATATTTAGTGTCTTGTCAACGATAGACCAGTACAGTAACTTCGCGAACGAAACGCTGTTTTGGATGGTAAGCGTCCCTTCTTTTAGAATTCTTAAAACATTTTTGTGTAGCAAAAGTTTGGAATTTCGTGCTCATTGTAAAAAGGAATAATTTGAATTTACTTACATAAAATATTGAAATGGGGGAGGGGGGTTGTTGCCTTTCCTCGCGCGATTTCAAAGAACTTCCCGATAAAATGGAAATCTCCAAAACGGTAGGACTGAAACTTCGTTGAGAACGAGACCTCGTGGAATTCACGAGCGAAGGATCAATTGTTCGTTTGAGATAAAAAAGGATAATGGAGGCAGTTATGGGAAGTACAGCGATGGTTCGTTTGCGTATAAACAGAACGAAGGCAGTTATTAAATTCCTGGAGTAATAACGTGACTGGCTGAACGCGTCGATTTTGTCTATATTAATTAGTTTCGATAAACGTATGATTGGACGAGGAAGAAACCCTGTGCTTCGTTGCGGCACTGTTTCGAACCTTGTTTTTCGGTTTAATTTTCAGTCGGTCAGTTGCGCATTTAGCTTTAATTTGCTCTCCGCTTGTGATTGCGTTCCTGTTTTTCAATATCTCGGTGATGTCGTGCACCTTTATGAACGAACATCGCTGTTTAATCTAAAGAGTAATTATATTTAATTCTGCGGTATGAGTATATTGCAAGCGGCAACAATGTAGAGTGGAGAACTTTTCTTTTTGCCCCAGTTTTAGTACGTACTTGAAGAGTTTCTTTTAATCCCTGTGACAACACAGTAGAATGTTCTAGGTGCATGTTGCAAAAAAGCAATATCCACGTTGTAATACTTTCTTTTACAACTTCTGGCGTCGTGTTCTAAAGTTGCGATCTTTGATGTAGTAAAAGGGGCAATAAATGTTGCAACAATGCGGTGAGAAAACTTGTTAGTTTTCCCACGTTGCTCTCTGTTTACTTATTTAATAACTTACTGAAAATCCAGTTTATTACGTATCTAATTCTTCATGTTCCACAAGCTGTAAATTTATTTAAGGCCGAATTCTTTATTTCATACTATATCATGTCAGAAACATATCTGTCTTATTTCGTTTTAAAATTTTGTGAAGCACTACGCGCTTCCGATGCCACCAGATATGTAACAGAAACACTGAGCCTGGCCAAAATGTAGTTTGCCATTAACTTCAAAATTGCCAGTACCATTTTACGTGTCCTAACCGCGTGTGTGTATTGGTTCAGTGCAAACAATGTGTGCGGGGACCGCCTATGGGCGTTAAGCTATGAACAGATGCAATTCCAGGAATTCCGCAGGGCGTACGCAGAGCGTTCAAATTTTCAGCGCCCAGAGGGTTAAATGTTTATTCCAGTAAACATGGAACAGTTACGTTCATTTGAGGCATTGAGAACAAAAATCGACTAATTGTAAGCCACATTTTTTGCAAAATTGAATTAGTGGCAATAATGTATTCCAATAGGCTCTACTAATCATATAAAATAGAAACAGTTTTTTTTTTTCAATGTGGGTTAGTCTGTTTTTGCTCTCAATGCCTCATTTCCATCACCATTTTCATATACTACTGATGAATTTTATACATACGCTGTAGTAAAAAAAAATCCTGCTTCGCTTATATTTAGAATCATTAAAAATGTGATTTAAATCACTTATACAGCGACATAATAATCGACACGAAGTTACAAGGCACCCGAATTAAATACAACAATTTAGGCGATAGATTAAAATCTGTCTCCTCGAATTGCAGTGTTCGCCAAACTTCTCAAGCTTATTACGACTTAGCAGTGAACATGTCACGTGACTCACGCGAGCTATTATGCAAATATCGGGGAGTAAAGTGAAGGTTTAGGCTTCTGCGAAGGGACTCTCGGTTCCTACGTGGCCACCCTTCTCAACGGATCCTCCGCGAGTGCCAATCCCCCATCCACCCCCATCCACCCCCATCTATCGTCAGACGATCCATGGATCCTGCTTATGTACCCGGGGTACACACCACGAAAGGCTTTTTACGCGCATTTTACGGGGTTTGACAAGTTGCCGTCTTCGCCCTAATGACGCCACGTCCCTGGCTTCCGGTTTCATTCTACGTGACATCCTAAAAATAGCATCCGGGGTAAAATGTACTGCGAAACATTTTCGGAGGGCTTTTCTCCTTTAATCTTTTTTTTTAATCATTGGTCTGCTTCTTCGCGTTGAAATATTTGAGAATTTGTGTATATTTATGATGCATTGAATTGAGAAAAAATTTCAACTCTTTTATTACTTATTCATTTATAAACTAAATGTTGCATAACAAGGAATAATTTAGTCATTCTATCGAACATAATGTTCGTAGGTTAATTTGGAAAACGAGATTTTACTGTATCACCATAGCGTACTTGAATTATATTTTTTACTAGCCGAATAATTACATAAATGAAATTCCCATGAGTTACTGATTTTGGAAGTAGGGCCAGAATTAGAAAACTTTCGCGTGGCTCTCGGAGATTGCAATTCCCTCATCGACGTTCCCTATTTTTCCAGGGCGTTGTGGCTTCACAATAAAGGTCGCAGAATCGATATAGTATCTCTGTGCATCGCGTCGCGTTCGTTGCACATTTATTTTAAGAACTGGCAACTAATGACTGGGCTAGCCTAGAAAGTCATCACGGAAATGCCTTTCCTCTGCTATTATGCTTATCGGCTAGTGGAGGCAATTTTTCTTTCTCCCTTTTTATCTTCCTCTCGTTTCCCCCATTTGACGTATCGATTTGTTTATTTGCGCTTTACTGCTCGCCTCGCGCAGCTCTGGTGGAGAGAATTGTTGTCGTTTTAGCATTCAGAAGTAAAATTTAGTAATGCAATTACTTAACTATTGTTTGTTTGTTTTTTTTTAAGCTGTCTATCGCTTTTTTTTATTTATATTACGTGGATGTTATAATACGTTTATATGGATTCTTTATTTATATCGTTTTAATGTTTATAATATTATTGTAGTTTCCTCTTAAGATTTCCTTACATTTCATTTGTCTGGATTAATTAAAAAGTAGTGGATAGCTATGATACCAATGATTGAATTGAAAAATTGAAGATAGATATTTTTTAAGGGTTATTAATCAAAATTCAAAACACTTGGCTACGTATACATAGTATGTTCAGGCTTGATGGAGTAATGAACGAAAACCTTTTAGTAATTTGAGTTTTCAGAAAGGTTTATTTACTAATCGTTAGTATATGAAAATGGTGATGGAAATCGTTTCGTTTGTAGAAACAATTTACAGTAAATTCGTTGGTTACTTTCATTAAAATATTGGTTGAATAAATATGGAAATATTAATTCGTAAAGGTTTGCTGAATTAACCGAGAGCGGTCATTGTGTTTGGTTATACAACAAAATTCCTCGTGTGTAATACAAATACTTAACTAATTTTTCAGTTTAATTTCTCATTCCATTATAAAATCTTCAAAGAACAAAAATAGATATTTATAAAAACACATAAAAAGAACATAGATATAAAATTCAATCGTTCGTGATTATTATAAATATGATAGATTTAACGTAATATAATACCTTAAACCTCAGAAAATGAATTTTATGCTATTGACAAAAGGGAATTTCGAATCACGTGCAACAAAATATCCAAATTTTAAACATCGAAAATAACATGTGAACGATACTTACACGCTTAAAATTACTTTGTAACGCACGATTAAGTTTAACATCGATTCTAATCGGTGATTCTGCTTGTTGAAACCGTTCGTTTTTATAATTTTTAAAAATGTTCGTGAATTCTGCAGAAATGGTTTTCCAGAAATTAAATCCGCTTGGATTCTCGCTCATTAAAAAAAATTCTGTAATAACCTCTAGTAACGAGGAGGAAGCAGATTCCACGGGGTGGGGGGTGAAACAGAAATCAGAAACGATAACGATTTTTGCAACGCACGGAACGTATGACCAGAATATTCATCGAAAAACCTTTTATCTCTAAATCGAATGGGCTATTCAAATTTCTGGTAAAAAAAAGGAGGGTGGCTTCCTCCACCCCAAAAGCGTAAACAATAAAGCGTGGGTCACGGTGCGCGAAGCTGGATAAAAAGAAGACTTGAAGGGAGAAATTTTATTGAAAGCTTCCACGATACAGTTAATACAGGATTTGGAGTGACTATACGTCTTCATTACGAAGAAATATATTGAAAAATATTTGATCCGTATTTTTTGCTGACATCCATGTTCAAGGAGTGAAAACTGTCACCAAAATTCAGGGTGAGAAATATGTTTAGTCGAATATTTTGGAAACTACTTAAGCTAGGAGAACGGTGTAAATGGCACTTTTAATGTGGACTTTCTAATAACGAATACAACCGTGCAAAAAATTAACAAAAATCGTATTTTTAATATATTATATAAACAAATTGAATTTATGGAATCTGACCCAATGATGGTTAGCCGTTTTCCTAGGTCTAGTAATTTCCAAAATATTCGACCAAACATATTTCTCACCCTCTTCTCACTGTGAGGAAAATTTGTATCCCTTCAACACGAATGTCAGCCGTTAAAAAAAATACAGTTAAAATATTTTTGTAAGAACTACATACTTTCTACCAAAGTGACATAAAAATTGGCGATTGTCACTTCGAAAAGTTCGATATGAACATCACCCAATTCCTTGTTAAAGTGCAATGGGTTAGAAGCTCCAAACTATGTAGCACATAAACTGCCAAGTTCCCCTGATTATATCGGGTTTCACGTGAAAGCCTTTTGATTTTCTGTCCGCAGGAAATATGTCTGGTGGTATTCTTCGGTGTGGAGTACATGGTGAGGTTATGGAGCGCGGGCTGCAGATCGAAGTACATGGGTTGCTGTGGCAGGCTGCGATTCATACGGAAACCGATTTGTATCATAGGTGAGTGCGTTTCTCTAATGCCCGCCACGCCAATTCAATCGGCCCGTGCTCGAGCTAATCCAGTATTCGCATTGTCCGATTGTCCTGGCCAAAATTGGATCGGGAATGTAGCCTCTTTGTGCGGCCGCTGGCGACTCAGGCTCGTCAGCTGAAACTTCCACGTCAAAACTGTTTAGCGTCGCGTGCCTGTTGGTTAATTTCACGGGATATGTGCTCTTACAAATTCCTGGCCGAATAGAGGTCGCGAGCTTCGAAAGAAGATTAGTGAAATTAGTTAAAGGATTTAGAGATATCCTGTGTGTTTCTGTAGAGAAGTCTACACCTATTGCGCGTCAGATTCCCGATAGCGTTGGGAAGAATATTAGCTTAATGACTTCGACTCTCCACTGGCACCAGCGTTGGAAGCTCGATGATTAACGATTGTAATTTGTCATGAAACTTTCTGCGCGTCCATTTTCTCATTCCATAAAGTTGCCAGGCGTTTCCCGCTAACTTATAGGTAATAAAAACGTCGCCTGCTTAGTTCACAATAAAAAGAGAAAGAGACGAATCGATGAGAATTAACTCCTTACGAAGGGCAATTGCAACGTAACTCCTCCTTGTAAAAGTAGGAGATTTAATTTAATTTAGCAACGATACTTATAGAAGTATACGTTCTCGTCAATTGAAACCAGTAACTTTGAAGACATAATAAATTTATTATGCGATGTAATTTCAATGGAAATTTTCATCGAATCTGGAAATTTTGTACATTCAGTTTTCTGTGCCAATAGGCGAATCATTTATCACTGAGTGGACGCGCGACAGCGTAATTATTACAAGCACTACTCTGACTGGGATCGATGCTAGCTCGATGTTGGTATCGATCATGTTTTTCTCGCGGATCGCTTAATTGAATCGCGTGGTAGCACAGGTACGGCCGTTTCATTGAAAGCGACGGCGCTCGTTCGAGTGAAGCGGCCCCGCGACGCGATTAATGAAGCTCTACCAGCGAGTGAAATTGTAAGACGGGTCGGGGTATATTAATCGTATCAGGCACATCGCGTGTTTATCGGCGAGGGTCGATTACGCGCGTCCAATTTTCCACGGAATATTCAATAGCGTGGGTCGAATGCTGACGCGGGCGAAATGTCATCAGCCACAGATGCAACGAACGGGAATTAGGTACATCTGTGCCAACTGAATCCTGTCGCTAGCTTACATCAAGTGGAGAGACGTTTTAAACTGTTAATAACATTCCCTGTCGAAATTAAATTTGATGAAATATTTTCTGTGATATCTACTTGGTGGATTGTGGGACAACTGTCGGAGGGATAGTATGAGAATAATTTTTACAGGTTTAGATATATAAAATGGTATTTCTAGGGCTGATTTTGTTTTAAATTCAAAATATTCGTTTCCTTTGTGTTTAGTGACGAATATTCGTTCAAGATTTGATGCTGGAATTTTTATGTGAAAGTTTTTCATTAGTAAATATATATTCTACCAAATTAAAGAAAATCTCTGAAAACACAAATGGACGAATGTTTAATACTTTTTAAAGCTCCAAAAATTTATGCCAATTTTGATGAAAGAATTAGTAATTTTATTCGTTCGTTAAAAAAGAAACACATTGTATACTTAAATTTGTTTCTTTTAATTCTACTATTATACACTTGACTAATACAGTTAAATTCAAGCTTTGTAAGGTACATAGACACGTACTCGTGACAAATGTTTTTATTAAAATTAGGAACGATAATGGCTGCCCATTAACGACAAATGGGTGAGCTTCTCACGGAGCGACCCCAAGTTTAACGATCAATTTGCCTGTCGTCAGATTTAATTGTGGTGGTGGCCTCCATGGTGGTGTTGTCGGTGGGAAGCAATGGCCAGGTGTTCGCTACTTCCGCCATAAGGGGCATCCGATTTTTGCAAATACTGCGAATGCTCCACGTGGATCGACAGGGTGGCACGTGGCGACTTCTTGGCTCCGTCGTTTTCATTCACCGTCAGGTAGACCGGCGACTAATACTTCTCTAAATGAAATTAACGCCTCTTTTACTAACGCAAACTCGTCCGCTCGACATCGGCGCAGAAAACTTTAATTCAATAAAGTTCGATGCAGCTCACGCGTAAACAACAGCTTTAACGCGAGACGTCGATTCATAGATTGACAGAGCGAGCCAACTATTTCAGAAGAGACATTGTGCAAAATATCAAACGGGAACAAAGAGTAATTCCATATGAAGTTAATCCGATTTGTCAACGAACGACGTTGAATCCGAGCGAACAGCCGACTCCGATTGTTCATGTAAATTGACCGCAGCCTTTGTGTCCCGGTTTTCTGTTGACGCGCGGCGAGGATGATGCCGGGTGAAACAGTTTGCTAGTAAGCGCGGGGGTCACGATCGTTATGGAGCGTCCGTTTGGAAATTTTCAGGAGCTGATCACGACGTTGTACATCGGGTTCCTAGGTCTTATTTTCAGCAGCTACTTCGTGTACCTTGCCGAAAAAGATGCTGTTGGGCCCGATGGAAAAACAGACTTCTCCAACTACGCTGACGCGCTGTGGTGGGGGGTGGTAAGCAGTGAAATGGATTTTTGTCATAGCCTCTTCTTTTTATCCCCTTCTTTATTTTTGCTGCATTGTGCACAAGGCTTATCCACGATTTCCATTTGCATATCTCTAGGAATAGTAGGAACAGAGAACAATTTTGTAGTGGAGATTTCATTTTGTGGAAGGGATTATTCTGTGGCGACCTGCAATCCTTGTTAAATATATTCTCCCTTATCTTTTAGATTTCAGAGATACTTGGGTAGCAATAGTGGATTAGACGAAACTTTTACATTTCCCTTCCTCCAAATAAAGCGAAACTGTGGTATTAAATAAGAAGCTTCGTTTCTTGGGAAGAGTGGTAAATGCAAATATTGATGATGTTATAAACAATATTCTACTTGGTGAATTAAAGAAGCATGCACAGACGATAATACACTTTCGTTTCTGTAATTTCTCATATTCCTATATAATCACTTCTTTTACTGCTACAAGAATTTCATCTTCTCATATAATAATCACAAATAACAATTAAAGGATACAAAATTTGATAATTTCGTTCATCACGATCTTTAACATGATGAGAAGGAAAGAGTCTGTAGTCTGTAATAATTTATCGTATTACGTGAACCCAATCGCCAGTAATTTGCAGAAACACTCGCGCGCAAGTAGAAAAGTCAAGCAATGGTCAGACGCGATCACCGCCTATCGGAGCTCAATTTTTTCAACAAAAAAAATAGGGTCTCGTGCAAAAAACTATCACGCCACATTTTCTCTTCATTTTTGCACGAAAAATCACTCCCCCTTTCAGTTGTACCACATATCAAACCGCACACTGAATATTATCACTCAATCTCCAACGTACTTGTTCAGAATCGTATCGCACACAATATTATTCGCAATTTTTATCATCTAGCAGATAACGAATTGCTCAGTGAATGATGTTTTTCCTCTTCTTAGAAATTCAATTTTGTCAACAATGTTTTGAAGAAGAAAAACTGACTACCTTAGTCGCGTAAACAACCACAATAATGGGTATTGAATAGGTTGATTCCGTTCCTCAATTAATCGAATCGATTTCTTCTTATCGGGGAATCTCGACGCCCATTTATCGCGCTGTTATCCCTTCTCTTGCTTTTTATTCGTCGTCGATGCTCTCTCGTGGATGCATCCTTCATTCGACGACGATTCTATCTGGTCTGAACGACGAGCGCGGCAATTACCCGTGAAACGATGTACCTCCATGCCGTGCGATAAATGCGTTTTTATTTATCATGGAGGATTCCCCAGTCATCGGTAGACGAGCTTTTACCTCGTTTGTAAGTACGAGTCTTTTAAAGACAACGACAAAATATATTTCCGCCACGAGGTTTCCGGTGGAATAAAATATTACAAGTGCTGCCATACTAGGCTGTTACTGTTTTTATGTTTGGGAGATACTTACTTATCGAATTTCATTGTCTCTATCAGAAATATTGAAATTAAATGTACACACATGTATATTTCAGAAAGATATAATTTTATTACGAGCTGAGAATAATTCCTTTTAATTCTTGAATATCCATCTAGATCTATTCTTGCCTCGTAATGCGTAATTCGTGTTTTGAACTTTCACATGGACTATTTAAAAATTACAAATTCTTATTTAAATATATAATTATGGTATAATTCATAAAATATATACATATAGTGTTAGGCAACGGGATTATTTATTTCACGCTCCACCTCAGTCTACTACAATAATCTTTATTTTCTCCATCTTTCCGCGAACTTCTCCCTTTAGAATCCACTTTAGCAGAATGATCCCTATCTGATAGTAATCTCTAATTAATGGAGACAATCTTCAAATAACATTTACCAATCTCAACGAGCAAACAGAACCCTTATAAATTAAACGAACTCATCCGTTCTTATCCTGTAGCACACTAACTACATTAACATTATCACATCCCTTATATTTTACATTTCTTCCTTCTTGTAACTAATCGATTATACCAACACCACCACATTTTCACAGGAAAATCCTGGAATCCCTTTATAATTAGTCCAGACACTATCAAAGGTTATGAAACAAAATTATCAGGCCATCCAATAAGTTCGTTCTGAATTTTGCAGCGGAATTTAGATGAATATTTCAAATATTTCTTTGAATTTTACGACAAGGCGTAGATAACATTACATATATAATAGTACATAATATTATTGATAATAATAAATAATAATAATATTGATATTATTATATATTATATAGTAGTAAGATGCATCGACCTTTTATCACTCTGTGGCATGAACTTATGACCCAATAAATTGGTGATTCCCGTATCCCTTGCCCTGAATACTTAAATATTCGAATATAATTTCAAAGCGGCCTGTTCGGTGTAGACGCGAAAGAATGTCCAGCATGAATAGCCAGCGCATGGCTCGGTGTAATAAGCTCCGCGCTCGTTCGTGTTCTATTAATGAGAATAATCAATTCAGTTCACCGAATCCGCCCGTTGCCTCGAATTGGGTTTCGTTAAGCGAGCTACGCCCGCTTAATTGTATGCACGCCCGCCACTCGCAAATGTTTATTAAGCGGCCGTGCTAATCATTTGGAAAATATGCCCGCATTTGTGGCGGGGCTCGAACGACAGATCGATGAAACCGAGGCTGAACAAACGCGACTCGATTTAATGTCACCCCGCGCTGATTGTTTGCTGTGTAATTGTCGGCTTGATTTTCACGGGCGACGCGACGCGTCAATTTTCGCCGTGTAAAAAAAACCGGAAGGGAATTGGTTCTGGGTGATTCGATTGGGACGGGTTTTCGGGGAGAATATGAATTTTCATTGAATTGCTTTTTTATAGTAACTGAATTTTAATTAACGTGGGCAATGAGAAGTTGGGGATGGCGAGTCGCAAAATGGTTGGTCGACGTCTGTCGAAGTTTGAGATCGGCATTTTTAAGATGAAAAGTAAAAAAAATGTGGTATAGGAACAAGGTGAATTTGGGATATTTGAAATACTTTATAGAGTTTACAAGATTTTTTAATTTTTGTTTGTTTGAAAGTTTGTATGCATTGCTGCAAAGTAGTGGAAATTTTGTTTAGTTTGATATTGTTAGTTTTTAGAATTACCTCACTTATTCCGTTGTTTCAGTGTTGGATTAGGTGAATCTTGGAATATTTCAGGAAGCCATGGGAACTTAGAATATTCATCTAAATTGTTGGAGCAGATGGGACTTTGAAGATATTCTTCAACTAATTTCGTGATATCATTCTGTTCAGATTACTGTGACCACGATCGGCTACGGTGACACTGTCCCACAGACGTGGATGGGGAAAATAGTCGCTTCGTGTTTCAGCGTATTCGCCATATCCTTTTTCGCACTTCCAGCCGTAAGTATAAAAAACAGCAACTCCTGCACCGTCTTTAAAAAAAATTCTTTCGAAAATTTCGAGTCACATGATCCATTTCTAACAAAATAAAATACGAAACTTCCTATCCAATAATCATAAAATTTCGAATCGACACTAACCACGTTAACAGAGTAAATTAAAAAAAAAAAAAAAAAACTCATACAACGATTCGATAATATCGAGATCCGAATGGATTGATTGAAACGAAAGGACTTGTCCACGTAGTTGCACGATTTCGCACCGCCCCGAAATTCCGTGCAAGGGGGACAAACGAGTTCTCGCTTCAGGGTATATTGGGCTCCGGTTTCGCGCTGAAGGTGCAACAGAAGCAACGGCAGAAGCACTTCAATCGTCAGATACCGGCTGCTGCGATGTTGATACAGTGCCTATGGAGATGTTACGCCGCCGACAAGGCCATCAACAGCGTGGCGACCTGGAACATTTACATAAAGGACCCAGCCCCCACCGGACAACCCTCCACGCCACTGGGAAAGGTAAGATCTCATTGACGTATTAATGGGGAAGCTCGGTGGCAGTAGCTGCTAGCCGTTGGTTGTTGATGTTTCTTAGTTGCTTACGATGTTCCTCGGCCGTCGCGATCGACGACCATCGATCGCGATTTCCGTTCTTTGCCGTTTTGCGTTGGGATCGTCTCGATCAGCGATTCGCGAATTTCCTTTCATTCCGGTCACGCAGAACCCGATGGTCCAACAGTTTTTATCCGTTCAGAAAGGTCAAATTTAATGTTACTGTAAAATTTTCATTGTCGACTGTTTATTTAAAAGGAAGGATAAATTGTAGAATGTCGAGTCTGGCGGTGAAATACGTGACTAGAGTTTCGGTTGATGATCGTTGCAAAGTATGGAGAATTTTTTATATCGGTTTAAGCAGTTTCGGTAAGAGAGCTATGCGGTTGTTTGATCAGTTCTGTCGAATTGACATTTTCGCTGAGGCAAAGGATGACTTATGGAAACGGACAAACTTTACGGTGTAGAAATATTGGTTTTTCAACATGAATTTTTGTAAAATTAATATTTGTAGATCTATACTGTGACGTTTCGATTGCAACTATAACCAATAGAATTTTACAGTAATATTTATTCGACATTTGTATGAAACTGCGACTTTTAGGTTCTGTAGTTTTTCTCTTTAGATTTGAAAGTTCATCTGACTTTCCTGTTGTATCTCGTTGGTCTCGGTAAATCAATTGAATCAAACGAAATTTATACATGGACAAGGAATCCAATTTGTACAAGTTGTGAAAGCAATTCTAGTCCACTTATTACCGAAGTATGTACTTACTACTTATTAACAGTTTACAAAATTATTTAATACTTCACATAATAATAGTAATATTTCATGATTTAATAATTACCAACAATTTTATCAACATTACCGAGATCATACGAGTAAATGTATGGGGTGTCCTTAAAATGGTGTGAGAAACTTCCGACACATTTCCAGATCATAATTTTAGTAAACACAGCTCCAGATAAATACTTTCAACTTTTATTTTAAATACAGCTGTTGTAAATCCTTACATTTTTCAACACAAAATCACAATTCTATTAAACAGATAACCAAGGAATATTCTTGATAAATGATTCCAATTTAAATCCTAGTAATGCTAATACTTTTTGCAATCTTTTCTATCGCCTCCACCAAACCTCACAATCATTTAATTTTGCTCCAACTATTATGGACCATTGATACCTAAATATATATCTACATCCAACAAACAAAAGATTCGTGGACCTATACGAACCTCTTAGAAGCCAAACTCCACTTTTTACCTGAATTTTATTAACTTAGGAAATATTGTCTCTACCATTCACTTAATAGAATAATTAATGAGTCCAGCTTCTAAGAGGTTCGCCTACTAAAACCTTCTCGATTCTCCCAAACTCTATCCCATTAACCACAAAACACGTCTGCAAATTTCTCGATGCCATTTTAAAAACACCCCACGCAACACTCTCCGCGAAGAATCTCTCATCGAAGGTACCTTCGATGGACGTGACGAATCGGATCTACTTGCTGGCACGTTGATTCCCTAATTAACGTTAGAGGCAACGGGTAAGAAAAGCCGTGAAGGTAGATCCAGTGAATTTCGCTGAAAACGTTAAGTGGATCAGGGAGGGTGAACGAAACTTCCGAAGGTCGGTCGCGGAATTTCGTTTGCCCTGTGAAAGTCATGCAGACGATTTGGCAGTGGATGGATGCAAGCAGAGAATGCGAATTCTGCTCTGTGTTTTCGATGTGCCGTTCAATATTTCGAGATACAAACATTACCTGACTGTTGCTCGTGACTATTCGTGTGTTTATGCAGTTCGAGTTGCGCTTAGAAGCTTCTTGTATAAGTATTCTTACTTTCTCCGTTTCACGATCGGAATCTGGCTTCATCCTTCGGCGCTCTTATTTTACGTTCATTCAAGTTGATCAATTATTATTCAGGATACTGATCGATAGTATCGTTTCTTTCTTTCGCTTATGTCGTTCGTTTCTTAAGCGTGCAGTAATTTCTATTCCAGTTTTTCAGTTCGTTAGTTGAATTTTTTGTCACTTTTAATGGAATTTTGGAGGCTGCAGTGTGATTTGTAGTACAATAAAATTGAATCGAGAGAAGTATTTTTTAATTAGACTTCAGTTTTGGGGGAAATTGGTTTTGAAAGTGGGTTGTATTTAGCGAAGATGCCTATTTATAATATTTATGACTAATGCAACACATTGTGCAATAATAATCGAAAATTTTTAGATTTCTAGAATTTATTGTATTTAACGCCTAAACTGTACACAATCTTTTTTGCTTCAAGAATTGAAAATTTGAATTTTTTACTTACTTTTTGCAACGAAAAAAACTGAATTCAAATATTACTGTTATTTAGGATATTAGCAATATTCTTTTGGATTGCATTATGAAGTAGAAACACTACAGCCTGCATGCTTTAGAATACCAAGTTATTTGAAAGTTCATTGTATGCATAACTATGGGGAATATTATATTTATTCAAATTTCCCTTTGTTGTTTCGTATTTTGTGTAAGGTTTGATCGAGAGGAAGTCAAGTTTGATCGATCGATTCGTCAGATAAACTGTTTCGTTTCTCATGCGCATAAGTGTGTATTAAGATTCACTCGGAAGCTCGAAAGATCGATCGTTCTTGTCATGCAAATCGCCACTTGCATACGTTGTTTAAAGAGGAATTGAGTTTCGATCGACATACAGACGTTGTGTTCGATGGACATACACGCACACGCGCATAAATAGAAACAACGAAGTTTCTATTTTCTTTCCCCAAGCGCATTCTTCCGCAATGGATGCGCATTTCAGTTTCATTGCATTCTGGTATTTTTTAAAGCCCCATGCAAATCCACATTTCCACGTGTGCAGCATTTTCTAAGTGCTCCGATCGGAAAACGAGATAATTCAGAATGTACGGAATTTTCAGAAATTTCAATTTCACATTGCAGAAAACGGTGAATTCATAAGTGAGAAATATTTTCCAGTTGTATACGTGGAAATGTGGTTAAAGCTCCCCACCGTTCATAAATATTTGTCCATTTATGCGAGCAATTTTCGCTGCTGTAGAAGAGTAACCAAAAACTGCTACGTTATTTGAAATTGAAACACACAAAATATGCAATTTATTTAGAAAGAAATTTTAGCAATCAATTTATTGTTACTATAAAAACCCAAACTGAAGCACAAAAAAGCACACATTTCTATTAAAAATAATCTCTAGTTACTGAAACTCCTAATTCTATTCTCAATTTGCACATACTTCCGTCGTTGATTTTGTTTCTTATAACAGTGGAGTATAATTCTCACAAAATGAATTATTTTTACTCAATCCATTGTTATTTTATTCGCTGCTGCAGTGGAATCCACAAGTCGTCAAAAAAATCTTAAAATTGTGTGTAAACAGTGTGTTATAAATTCAAAAACCAATGAATGGTCAAATAGTTATGAACAGTACCAAGCACATTAAAAGCTAAAAAAAAACATCAATTTTTGTCACCGCAATACTAGTAGCTGCCTGATTGAACTGTCTGGCCTGAAACATTCTGTTCGCTGAAATTGCTCGTTGCCAATTGATTTCTGCTGATTTCGCGATCAAACGCAGCGCTTGCAATGTCTGTAGAACACTATTCAGTTGCTGCGTTCAATAGAAACAAGTTGCCGAAAAGTTCACCTATTCATCTCAAACAGCATAACTTAAAATACAATTGCAAGTAAACAGCAATCCCGCGTTGTAAGAATCGTACAGTAAGAGCTGTAATAAAATTGCAAAGAAAGTCGATTAAGCGTTAATCGTAAGATTAAAGTCACTTTCAAACTGTAGAGCATTTGAAAGAAAGCTGACGAAAGAGGAACACGAAATTCAATAGTTTTGAAATTGAAATCCGTCGGTGATTTCTCGCATCTGCTGCCAAAGATCTCAGCGCGATCCCAGAACATCCTTTTCTCTCCTCTCGTTCTAAGGACGACAGTGCGTTGTTTAAATTACATGTGTATATACAATTCAGTGTTCGTTGTGTTGGACGATTTATAAAATGTACCTAATATATTTCAGTTGATTTGTGTAAAGAAGATGGTATGTAAAGGCTTTAGATTTATTTCAATTTTTATACTATTTTGCATGTTTATTTCTTTCTCAATTATTGGTCACGTTTACTTTCTCACGTCTACGAACCGTCTCGCAAACGAAACTCGGGACCACCGCCCACTTTATCAGTCAATGTAACGTGTTCAATGTACGACACGTCGATTAACGATTGCTGAAATGTAGCTTTCGCTTGAACCGGAATCGAGCCGGAACACTCACTGACAATTCTTCTAATCTCACTTGTACACGAGGAAATATTATAGAAGCAACATCAGTGGTAGTCTATAGCATCTCGTACCGTGTCTACTGATTCGCGATAATCTATATTAAATTAAATAATCTCTAGTTTATTTTTTCAAGTGTATTTTCCATCTGAAAATTCAAAAGAATATTCATCTCTACTAGAGTAGACTATAGTATCTACTAAAGTTGGCGATATTTTTAACGATATTAATTCTCCGTGGAAAATACACCTGTTAATCGCGATTTTTATCGCAAATGCTTGTTTCATTCGTGAAAGATGCTGGGAAAAGAAGTATGCCGAACATTCCACGCGATTCGCCGCGAAGTGGACACGTTTGAGTTTATTATTCTTTCATTATCTGCACCGTTAAGCTTCGTATCACCGTTGCAATTTCGATGGGATGAAGATCTGTGTTATGTGACTACGTTCGGTCCTTTCTTTCGTTTCCTATCGTGCATGCGCTTGTATTTCTGTGCTCCGTGCCTGTGCATAAGATGTATATACGTGCAACGAGGCTTATATGCGCGGGGCGTTGATGGAAATCGAGGATCCTTCGTAATCACGAGGATAATTTCCACCAATTACGTTTCCCAGTTTTTAGTGGACTTTGTTTATGGTGTTTACGTGTGCGTGTGCCAGACAATTTTCATGGGAGTCAATTTTGTGGTTCATTACTGGTGCTTCAGGTATATTCACATATTTTTCGTATTTCTTTTTATTCAGTTTAAAGCAGAACTATTTTTGACAAAAGGGTACCTATATATCTGAATTATTAGTAGTGAGTTACAGAAGTGAATCGCGTGGAACGTCCTTAAGAATGCTTTCAAATTCACAATGATAGTGAGATGTGATGTATATAATATATGTAAGATGATACGTGTAAGAAAAAAGGGTGATTATTTTTGGTGAAATGGACAGAAGGGGTGAAATAGAGTTTTTAATACTCGAATCTTTTACGTAGTAAAATGGTTGAGTCACTCTAGAAAAGTCATTATTTATTTGTCACTTTGGAGAATTATTGAAAGTGGTAAGAAATATTGGATGCCTTTTACAGTGGTTGTCAGAAGAAAGTTTAAAGGGTGAGCAGTAACGAAAGTAGATTAGTATTAAAGTTCATTCGAATAGATAGAAAAATATGATTTGTTAACTTGCTTGTGACCACCACTGTAGGAATTAATTTATCCATAGGTAAAGTAACATATTTTTTATTTATTTCTGGAGAAAGAATCACCTTTCGAATACCCTCCAGATCAACGTAATTTTAGTTTCAATTTTTCAAAAATAATAATTTACTAAGCATTTGTTCGTTTTTCTTTTTAATTCGACACTTTACAAAATTTTGAGGGTTCTAATTCAGAATCACAAATTACTTTCAATTATTACTGACAAAAATGTATTTATTTATACTTATAACGATGCCAACTAAACAGTTCTAAGAAACCTATAAATGTAAATAGAACCCAAAATAGTAGACCTTCCAATTCATGGAAATCACCTACCTACTAAAACACAATATTAAAAAAAGAATGTATACACCTTAAACAAACCTAATTGTAAGCAAATTCTCAAACCCGAAGAAATTAATCCTAAACAAGTATTCTCGATTGTATTAACACCCCGCGCGTCCAAAAGGGGATAACAGCAATAGCAGGAATGATTCCGAAGTTAATAAATTACTAAAACCACTTTCCAAAACAATATCCCACCTTAAATTACCTCTACAATACTTCCTACCCAAACCTCAAAATATCCATAAAAACCAAAACCAATCTAATAAAAAAAAATCCTTACCAGCAGATGCTCCAGATCAAATTCCCCCCCATAAAAGGAACCCTCCAGAAACTTCAATCTTGTTTCCGGAAACACGAGCAGAGGAAACAGTGTACGCGCGTTCCTCTCGTTCCTACAGTTTCCAACAAAGAGGAGCATTTTTCGCGGGCACGCCGAGATTCCCAGTGCTTTTTCTCCGATGTGATATGTTTCCGAGATGCTCGTGGCAGAATCATTCCTGCGTTAACCCCGTGTCCGCGCGTACGTGGCCGCTGTTTTATTTTCGCATCGGGAGCTGCAAGCGAGTAGAACGGACGTTCCGCGCTCGCCACGCTTTCGCCAGGAGAATTTACGCTCGTCCGCTGTCGCGATCGTCGCTGGAATTCTTTCCACGAGGCAGTTCCCTCCTTTCGATCCGCGGAACAGGGGACAGCTGAGCTGAAACTCGTCGGGAGGCGTCCCTCGCGCGCCGGGGCGCTCTAAAACGGAACGACACTGGGATTATTCGACCCTTTCTCCTGGCGCCTCTTTTTCTCTTTCCGTTGGAACACACTTCCCATCCCCTGCTCCCCGAATCTCATTTCATTTCATTGCTTTTCGTTTCCTTTCGCATTCCGTCGCTTCATTGACGTATAATTATTAGCTGCAGTAGTGTTTGTTTGACGATCAGGGATGGGGTAGAAGAATTAGGTGGGCTCGAAGTAAAGGCTCCCCCAAACCAACGCGAATATTTCGCTGCCGCCAGTGGCGGATTTAAGAAAAAAGGCCCAGGTGGCAAACGTTCTGAGGGCCCATTTCTTCGGCGAAATGAAAAGGTAGTTTACTAAAAACGGGCTTAGTGTAATAATACAGAAAAAAATATACTTTGTATAAAATTTTAATTTCTTTTTTTAAGGATGAGGCCCTAGGGGGTCTTCTGAGTAGGGGCCCTTTTTCGGGAAAATGAATAGATAGTTTACTAGAAACAGGCACAGTGTAATAATACAGAAAAAAATATAATTTGGATAAAGTCATGTTTTTTAAGGAGGGGGCTCTAGGGGGGCCTTCTGAGTAGGGGCCCTTTTTCGGGAAAATGGATAGATAGTTTACTAAAAACAGGCACAGTGTAATAATACAGAAAAAAATATAATTTGGATAAAATCATGTTTTTTAAGGAGGGGGCCCTAGGGGGGCCTTCTGAGTAGGGGCCCTTTTTCGGGAAAATGAATAGATAGTTTACTACAAACCGGCACAGTGTAATAATACAGAAAAAAGAATATAATTTGGATAAAATCGTGTTTTTTAAGGAGGGGGCTCCAGGGGGGCCTTCTGAGTAGGGGCCCTTTTTCGGGAAAATGGATAGATAATTTACTAAAAACAGGCACAGTGTAATAATACAGAAACAAAATATAATTTGGATAAAATCATGTTTTTTAAGGAGGGGGCCCTAGGGGGGCCTTCTGAGTAGGAGCCCTTTTTCGGGAAAATGAATAGATAGTTTACTAAAAACAGGCACAGTGTAATAATACAGAAAAAAAATATAATTTGGATAAAATCATGTTTTTTAAGGAGGGGGCCCTGGGGGAGATACTGTTTATTTAATTCTTTCAAGCAAGAATTTTTAAAAAACTCAAGAAAAAGAGAGTCATCCATCATTCCTACCAAATAGAAAATAAGAATGAAAATCACCCCAGACTTCTATCGAATCCTCGCGTACGCTAACAAATTTCGAAGTGGCTCATCGTTTTCGCGTTATCGAAATCCAGCACCCGTCCCTTATTAAGTCTACGCGTCGCTCCGGCGCGTAAAATTTCGAGGATAAAATCCCCTCTCGCCGCTGGAAAACGGTGGTTGCTTTATGGGAGTTTTATGGATTTACGATCTGCATTCCCTACGCGGAATCCTCCCGAGTGCTTAATGCGATGAGCCTAAAATAACGACGTTAATGCGAAGTTTATGTCGACGGCCTCCGAAAGCAGTTTTCAAACCTGATGCTGACCCAGTTCCGTCACTCGCGACTTGGAAGCTCGTTTCGTTCTCAGCCGTAGCCATCGTGGGCTTCATTCCGGCGCGTACGTGCAAAAAATTCGAAACAATTTGCAGGGGCGAGGGGCGTGTGTACTGTCGTGATCCTTGTTCCATCTCTGCCTAGAGCAAGCACACCCTTTCTTCCTCCCGCGGAAAATTTTACCAGAGCCGATGTTCTGCGGTCTACGGATACGATAAAAAGCTCCGCGAACGAGTTTCCTGTTACAGTGCTAGCCTTGTTATTTGCTTTCGTTAGCGGATATTCGATAATTAAGGTTTTGTATGCCTGATGAGGGCTTGGTTTCTGTGTTTCTGTATTTATTTTATTTGGGGTCTTGGTGTTGAGGGGGTTGGTTTTATCCTGGGAGAAGAAAGGGTGTTTCTTGGCAGATAATACTCTAACTAGCAATTATCTTCCAATGCACAAACCAATCATCTACCACGGAGTGTCACCTTCAAAAGGACTCCCCCCGCTAGAAGTAGCCCCGTCCAATTTCGAAATAAAAATAAACAAACCTCTGAGCACTGCGCCTCCCATCGCAACCACTACAATTTAATTTAAAATCCCCCCAACGAAAACTGCTAGCGTTCTATAGCCTCCACAATTCAACTTCAAATCCAAATCAGAAAATCCTCCAATCGCTCCATAGCCCCCACAATTCAACTTCAAATCCAAATCAGATAATCCTCCAATCGCTCCATAGCCCCCACAATTAAACTTCAAATCCAAATCAGCAAATCCTCTAATCGCTCCATAGCCCCCACAATTCAACTTGAAATCCAAACAATAAAATCCTCCACTGAGTTTCTACCCCCCACAATTCAAGTTGAAATCCAAACTGGGAAAATCCTCCAATTGCTTTAGGTCCCAACACAGCCCCCGCAATTGAATTTCAACCCCCGTGCCCCGAATGACAAAAGACTACAAAAGAACAGGAAGGGATGACGCGTCAGCGCGACGAGCCTAAGTTCCCACACAGATGATGATTCGGTTAATCGTCCACCGGCCGCGACGTTTCGTCAGGAGAGATTAGGGAGCTTTTCAGATGTCCAGGTGCTCGGAGCCGAGCTGGTGCTCGCTAGTAGGGATAGTGCATGTTGTGTTCGACGTGTGTTGTAATGGGAGGGCACCGGGGGTTCAGTCTCTGATGATCCAGGTGGCAAAAAAGGCGAGCGTACTGAAGAGGCGGAAGTCGCGGAACCGGATGGACGTGCAGCAGCAGCAACAGCAACAGCAGCAACAGCAACAGTCGCTGCCCCCCGTCACGATATCCGGCGGGGTTTCCAGCGGCGCGGTCGGCGACGCTGGGGGACAGAACGACAATCAACGGATGGAGAACGAGGGTGACGTTATCTTCTACATGGAGGAACCGAAGGCGGGCACGCCGAACCGTGCCAGGCGCGACAACCGGTGAGTCGGCCATTGATTTTCTTGTTGGTCGGTGCTCAACGAGGTGTCGGCTTGCTGTGGGCCCCGTTCTCGATCCACCGAGCACTCTTACGGCGTAGAAAAGCACTTGTATTTTATCTAACGGGGTATAGGGTAGACGCACCAGTAAATGAACAGTTAAGGCTAATGAATGAATACTATTATAAAATTATTTTAGCAGCGCGATTGATTCCACGTGCTGCAAAAATTCTTTGGATATGAAGCAAGAAATGAAAAGAAGTCTCTAATTAATTAGTCGCTTACTTTAATAATTATTTTACTCATTTTAATAAAAAATGTTCATTCACTGGTACGTGTTCATTTACTGGTACATACACCCTGCTATTCGGCAACTGGAGAATTCCAAAGAATTTGGAACTTTGCAGAGATGTAGTTCAGGCGATACTAATTTGTTTCGGTAATGAAACAGCCCTGAGGAGGAACACACCACCTCGATGATATTTGATGCTGCTAGAAAGAATAGGTGAACTGCAAACCGACACCTGACCTGGATTAGGAAGTGTCAGTAATAAAACAATGGATGGATGGATAACAGATTGTAATGAAAAGGGTTACTAGTTTGTTGGTAGATAGTATTTTCAAAGCATGCAATATCTTTCAACATTTCAGTGCCATTAATGGTGTTCCTTGAAACCCGACAAATTCAGTCCTCGAATCCTTTAAATCCTCAAACGATAAATATAATTTATGAGGATTTTCGTAATCTCGGAAATATGTATATTAAAATATGAAAAATTTGACGACTCAATTTACGTTTGCAACGTAGCAAATGAGAAACATACTGAAGGAAAATGTAAAATTGAAATCGAGGTTTCCCAAGTCCTTTGATCGGTAGATCTGACAGTGAATAGAAATACGTTTCGCAGAAGCTAACAGAAGGATTGCCATAATTCCGTCGAAATTACCAAAGCAGCCCAGTTTCGAAATAAAATACCGCGTCGCGTTGGATTTCAAAATCAAGCCTTCCGAACGAATTTATTACTCCGTCTGGCATTCTCGTGCATTATTCGGCCCGCAACAGCGAGAGAAACGACCGTATTACGAGAGCGAATTCTGGACGACAGAAAAAACAGTTGCGGATAATTTGCAATGCTGGAATCGTTTAAAAATTTTACACGTTTTAAAATTTCCTTTATCCGTGTCCTCAGTGATCCCTCCACCTCTCTAGAGCGTTAGAGATTCCCCAGGGATCTTTTTGGTCCGAGGGGAAAGAAAAATGTGACATCGATACGTAATTAAGACACTGTTTAAATAATATTTTTATATAAAATTGGGTACTGCCACTTCCATGTTCCCGATGTTCGGATTGGAAATTGCTCTAGAGAAAGTCCTCAAAGTCGTCTGTCATAGAGCTCGTTGTACTTTCAGATTAGTAGAACGATTAAGTGGTACGTGAAAGATTATATTAAAAATAGAAATTTTTGAGAAAATCAGCTCTAGAAATTGTGGATATTATATTATCAGGGATGAAGTTATTAAACGAAGTAAAGTAGCAGCCCAGTTGCTTGGGCATCGTCCGATAAGATTTAACGAACTAATTATCAATGATTGCGAGACAAACCCATCGATTCAACTACACGCAACCCCTTGAGCGACACTATCACAACCCCGTCCCCCATAAATCCATCCATCGACGAACGATTAGTAGGAAACGACGAATAACTTGCCGACGTGCTTGTCGTGTTTGGTCCAAGTATTTGGAAAGTGGAGCAGCCACGCGTGGCATATGTGAGAGGGCGGAAAACCTTTTGGAAATTTCGCGGCGGGGTTGTAGGTGGCCGGGAAAGTTGGCCTGACAGGAAACGTCAGCTGACTGAAGGGGCACTTTCTCTAGAGCGGCTTTGAGAACGTCGAAGGAACTAGTTCTCGAGTTTGTTAGTGTGAGTAGCGTATTTCCGGTTGGCAGGGGAAGCCTCTTCACCTCGCAGACGAGCTCCGTCACGGAGGCCACCAGCGATGAAATTGACATTGATATCGAGGAGCCGCAGAGGGTCACCACGTAAGTACGAGATTCCTTTTTATGCTTATCAAAGAGTAAAGTGGATTTACCAAGAAATCCGCTGGACGTTCACGTTAGCGGAGCCTTACGTTTCTCTTGGCGGCGATGAGCGCGTGGAAAGATGTAGGAAACGAGGCTTGGACCATTTTTTCTAAGCTGTAGGGTGACTTAAGTGTGAGCTTTAAATTTTTAATAGAGTTGAACGGCGAGCTTGGTTTCCTCGAACAGGAAGCTGCAGGTTTCTTGATATTGTATGAAAGTAGACGTTGGGGCGAGTTTAATTGAATATTTTAGTGAAAATTGAAAACTTGCGGCTAAGAGAGTTAGTGTTTTAAAAATGAGAATGTTTAAAAGTTTTAAGTACTCCTTTTTAAATTCAGGATATTAAAAATGGAAAAGAGAAAAACTGTTTGCCTTGGAATTTTATTTTATTTTCAACATGCAAGCTACTTATTTTCTCGCAGAGTTCCATCTTGCGTAGAGAGTTCACTCGTAGAATACAATGTTTCGGGGAAAGTATCTTCAGCAAGTTTCTTCGTTTACATTGATAGAAGCCACTGCAGAAGTTCCCTTATCGTAAGGTGCAGGGAGAACGCCACTTTGTATTCATTTCTGTACGGGTTATTTGCTTTTCGAAGGATGCAAAAGAGAACAGGGAGTATTGTTTGATTAAAAAAATTTGCATTCCGTTACGTACGTGGCCCTGTCCATCGTGGGATGTAAAGGGCTTATCGGTGAGACGAGGGTTTAAAGGGAATGGCCTAGGGATATCTGCGGGTCGAAGTTTCGCCTTCGTTCCTATGCGGCTACTTCCTCTTCAGGGAATGCAGAAGACTAATTTGTAAAATGCAGCTTCGGCAAGAATCCCCTGGGCATTCCTCTGCGTTAAAGTTTCCTGCTTATTTTTGTGCAGGCTCCTTGGTCTTCGGGGAACGTAAAAAGTTAATTCGAGGAACGTACTTTTCTTTTTTTTACAAAAAAGAAGGAATTATCTCCGGCTCGGTTCTTAGGTAGAAAACGCACGCACACATTCTACGTGGTTTAAAGCTGCTCTTATGGTATTAAAAAATTTAAGATCCTTTTCTACTTTCACTATTTTTACTTTTCATATGTAATTCATATTCGTGTTAAAATTATTGTTAGCACTAAAAAGGAAAACAGATTTCAGATCAAAGGGCTTTCCGTTTAAATAATTTAATTATTATTAATGTTATAATGTAATGTTTAAAACCGGATTTTTAAAGAGGAATATTGTGTTGTGGAGTCGATCGTTTAGAATCCTATCTATTCCCGAAAATACAATTTTCATTAGATGAAATTAATTAATATTCGACGCTTACATGACTCTTGGCAAGCTTGCTTTAACTGGAGCTGGTTCTATCGCGTCGAAACTATCAGGTATACAAGAAAAACGATAAGGGAAAATTGAATGGTTTTCGGTGCTCCGCCTTCCTGCGTTGCCATTATGGATTTACATGAACATGTGTTTGCTCACTTTTCATTTTCCCTCGAAGCAAGTATAAATGGAACGAACGTATTAAACAAAGAGAACAACACGAGCAGATAAAATAGATTTAAAAGTTGGCTTTAAACTCAAATTCCATCAAAACTTAGTGCTACTGATTTTCAAAAACCTTCGGAAACCATAAGAATTCTTAATAACTTTTTCTTAGTATTCTTCTTAAACTTCTCGTTCTTAGTCTCAGTTTTCAAATCCGAATCCTTTTCATTCTTATCCACGTTTTGAAGTTATAGAAAAACGAAAGCATCGATTTGTAATACAAAGAGTTGTAAAGATGAATGTGGGTTAAATCGTGGAAAAATAGGGTGACTGAATTTCCTATTTATAAACTAACAATAGGTAATTGGGAAGGAAACGAGTCTTTTATGCGTGATGCCCCAAAATAAGTACCGTTTACCATAAATTCTAAGCTACCAATTCGACCTACCCCGATATCATTAACCTCTCATTAAAAAAATTAAGTGAATCTTACAGTCACGTTAAAAGCAAAAGAATAGAAATATAATACTATTACGCAGCTATATCCAACGAAATCTTCCGTCAACTATCATTTAATAATCACAGCACTCGGACCTTATTTTAAATATCCCCACTACATCCCTAAAAAAAGTATCCTAAAGGGGTGGTGAAAACAGAATCACGAACATCCCGAATGATTACAATTTACAATACGAGTTTCGAGCTTCATTCCTGTTTATCTCGAACAGCCGCGCCGGCAGCGTATTATTTGTTTATCACGGTTATGCTAACGAAGCAACGGGCCCGAGGGGACTGCCTCTAAAAAAGAAGCTGTGAATTTTCACCGCGAGGCCGCCGCAGAGCCGTGGGAATAACCGTCGACCATTTCGCGCTTACGTCGGGCTAGATAACAACGAGCGAAATCAAGGCGTTAGAGAAAGCCGGCGAGCCCTATATATCCATGCAAATTACGTTTCGTTTTGCATGCCGAATCGATATTACCACAGAATTTTCGCCCAGCACGTACGATCTGGTAATACGCGCTGGAAACGTTCGACCGGATAACGCGGAACGTGTATTCGATTTCCAACAGCCAGCAACGTGATCCCGTTAACGTTAGACGTTACGAGATCCATGGCGTTTCCGTGATCCGATCGATCCCTCCCCTTTGTCGGCCGACGGAACGCCGAGGAGGAAATATGGGAAACGCGAGGAAGGTGGTTCCGAATGCAGTTTGCTGGGATTGCGTAACACGGGTGCAGTGTTCGGAGTGATTGGTGGATACTCGATTGACTTGATTATGAGATTTCTAGGGAAACAGGGGGTGGGGAGCTGCTTGAGGGCTACTTAAGGGGTAAAGTGATAGTCTAGAGTCTTAAGTGATTTAAATGCAGGGCGATGGTGAATAGGAATCGAATCGGTTCCATATTGGAAATCGACTTTCTTCGATATAGGTAATACGATAATATGGAGACTTTCAATTTCTTTGAGGGGGTGTTTTCACTCCTAGGATCGTTCGTTACTGAAAGAAAATATGATTACGGTAGTTTAGTATCCTTTTAACTACATTGCTGCAAAGTTTCGTTTTTTCCTGAGTTCTCAAGTTGCAAAACATCCGTTCTAAGAATCATCCTCTTTGCGAGTGCACAATAAGGTAAAGGGCCAGTAGTTGACCATCGATCAGTAGTTGACCTTTGTTCAGAAAAACGTGAAAAATAAGGTAAAGGGCCAGTAGTTGACCATCGATCAGTAGTTGACCTTTGTTCAGAAAAACGTGAAAAATAAGGTTTTTAGAAGCGACGACCTTTTGAACAAATTGCAGTTAGAGAGTGCCTAACTGCATTTTGTTCAAAAGGTCGTCACTTCTAAAAACCTTATTTTTCATGTTTTTCTGAACAAAGGTCAACTACATAAAAAATAAGGTTTTTAGAAATGATGACCTTTTGAACAAATTGCAGTTAGGCACTCTGTAACTGCACTTTGTTCAAAAGATCGTCACTTCTAAAAACCTTATTTTTCATGTTTTTCTGAACAAAGGTCAACTACTGGCCCTTTAAAGCCCGCACTAGCCCTAAATCCATCCACAGAAATAACTTTCGTAAGCTCGATCGAGCTGCAGTTTTCCAAAAGTCTGGGGACTCCCATTCAAACCTACCCCCACTCTTAACCACTACGAGAACCCTTCGGAACCTCGGAGATCATAGAAAAAGTCACCGAATCATCGCCAAGTGGGCCACACAGCGAGCAAAAAATTCGTCCCCAAGCATCTGCTCGCGGGGCAAGGGATATCGGGGTGTATTCGGAAGCGACCCGAAGCCGGTGACATTGACATTTCGAGGAAAGTTGGGTACGTCTGAACGAGGGAATGGAGCGCGTTGGCTCGCGGTGACGGTGGCTCTCGTGAAAGGCTCTATTTTTTTTCATCCCTTCTGGAAAAGTACCGAACGTAAGTGCTTTTTTCACCGGTGCATTACTCCGCTCCGCGGACGGCCTACATTCTTTGGCAGCCCGCGTACTCGAACCCCTGACACAAAGACGCTCGCCGACCGGATTCTCCCACCTCTCGAAACGTCCCTCGCGGTTTGCATTCGCCACGCATCCCCCAGCGTTTGAAACTCGCAACGCGTTTCCTTTCTGGCCTCTTTCGCGACCTGCCCCTCGCCGCGCTTTGCCGTCGCGACGCGATATCGCTCCACAAAGTGGCCGCCAGCCGGTTCCCCGAGCCACTCTACTTTCGAATTGCGAATTAAGCGTCTTCGTGAGACGCGGGTTAGCTTCGTAACGAAGGGGAGATCTGGAAGCTGAGAAGTATATAGTTGGAAGTCCATAGAGAAAGATCTTGAAGATTGTATGATTTGTTAAAGGAGGATGAGTGGTTTTAATTTTATGATGAACGTAGGATCATTAGGCTTCATTTCTAGCTGCAATTCAAATAGTTCAGAGAAATTTATTATCGTTGTAGAAAATTTCAGAAAGGGGGGACAGGCAAGGGGTAGTACTCCCCAAGAAAAATGAAAAGGGAGATTAATGTAACCACGACCGAAGTAATTCAAGAGCTTTGTAAAAAGAAAAGAACACTCGATTTTATTTTATAAATACATTTTTATAATCACCTAATGAATCTTACTGAATTTGCATTAGAAATATCTTCATCTGTTCAACTCGGCTCCCCCAAGATTAAATCCTGAGTGCACGACTGTTCCACTTTTTTGTTAATAAATATTGAGAAATAAAAATTTCTGATGAAACCTTAAAATTGCTTAGTGACACGAAGTTTGATTGAGAATTCTAATGTTCATTTAGATTTTCATCCTCGCGAATATCCTTTTCCAGCTAATTTCGAAGTTTTGAATTTTGAATGTAATTATTTTAGAAATCGAAATCTCTGTATTTAATTTTCTCTGAAAAGAGGAACGATACGAGTTGATCCTTTCTGAGAAATCAGACGAAACGTTCCTCTTCCATTTATAACGTTACCCAGTAAAGAATGTGTCCTGGCGCGGAGTAAACGATGTTGAATCGTAAAGAGCGGCAGAATCGGCCACTCTTCTCAAGAATGTTCCTCTCGAGAGTATGTGGGTGGCACGCGTGTCGTCGGAGCCAGGTTGAGGAACCGAGAGCCAATAGCCGAGAGTGTTTCCATGTAATTCGGAGTATCGACAGGCGAAGTTACACGAACAATCGACAGTCGACGTCCCCTTCCTTGGAATAACAACTATTTTACGACGAGGATTCCACAGCGTCGCGGAATTGTAGTTTCAGGAAGTATCAGCTTCCGCCATTCCGAATTAGGCTTCTAACATATGTCGCCAGGATCTTACGATTTATATTAGAACAGAATTATATCGCGTCATCCTTCAAGTATAATTTACTATTTTATTAACAGATTATTTAACAGCGTACTCTTTATTTGTGACATTTTCATTGCAGTGTTTAATAAGGATAAGACTCTTTTGATTAGATTAGGATTAGGTGATGTCAGGTTTGCGGACACGTCTTTCTTACTACAGCTACTTGTACTTTTACCAGAAAATTAATACAGTCATGGAAATTACTTTGATTGAAGCATGAGATATATTTTTACTTTTAATAAAGACTTTGGTTCAACAAAGCGCGACGCACAGTGTCCATATTGGACAAAAATCGCTAGACAGCGCAAATCTAGACCGATTTCAATAATTTTTTTTTAAAATACTCGTAAAGGGCTCAGCAATTGCGGAGGGCTGCGGTGAATCCTGTATTTTTTGGTCTAATCTATAAAAAACATTATTTAGTCAAGATTTGCGGTGTCTAGCGATTTTCGTCCAATATGGCACACTGTGCGACGTAATGGTTAGGATGATTTCTTAGGAAGAAAGGGGGACACGTAAGAAAAAACCGAAGAAATGGAAGGGAATAAGGCAGCTCTCGGCCCCTCCGCAAATTACAGCCGAAATCCAAGGAACCCTGTTACTTGCACGCTCGGTACATTAGACAGAAACCTCCCGCCGCCGATCCGCGGTGAAATCAATCGTCCCGATCGTAAATCAACGCCAAGGGAACGTGCCCCTGGCAGAAATGATAGCCGTTATGCTGTATCGCCCATTCCGGGGAGTGGAGATCGCGGAGTGGCTGATCTAAAAGAGAATCTTGTTCCCTCGATTTCCAGGCTGACCGAGGCGCATCGAAACGCCATCCGGGCGATCAGGAAGATCAAGTACTTCGTGGCGAGGAGGAAATTCCAGCAGGCCCGTAAACCGTACGACGTTCGCGATGTCATCGAACAGTACAGCCAGGGCCACCTGAACATGATGGTGCGGATTAAGGTGAGCAAATCCTTCTATTCCCCTCTATTCCGTAGACACACCCGACATTTTATGGGAATTTCTTGACTGTGGGAAAAATCAGTGATAATATAAATAACTGTGACTCCCGGATCTATATGCAGTTGAATAATCAAAGCTGTTAAAATCGGTATAAGTGATCCTTTCCCTTATTATTGTATAACATAGCGTCCCAATCATTTTTTCTAGATGACCATATATAATTAAACTATATAAGACTATATGAGAAAAGAGTAAACAATTTTATGAATTCATTGAATTCCTTTAAATTTAATTATATTTTATTGTTTAAATAGTTTAATTCAAATTTTGATTTGTGGGGTGAAAGATGTAATATTTACTTTAAATTCTTTTTAAAATACTAAGTTGCTACCAACTGAGAAGAGGCGACCTTACCTAGGCGACTTCTAAATTCATGATAAGGAGGTGGTGAAGGTTTTATTTCGTCTGGTTTGAAGACTCCTCGGAGGAGTAGTTTCTTCATTGGGTGTAAGTGGTCGTTCAAAATGGCTCATCAAAACGCGATGTATAAGTGGGTAAACTCGAGTTCACCGGGGAAATCGTAGCCAAGGATGAAACGAGTGGGTAAAATCGATGGGATGTTTGTGGCAGTAGGTGGAGATCGACTTCGACGCATTGCATCGGTACACATCGCTTCGAGAATGCAGTTTCGTCGGTTCGTTTTTAAAGTAAGACGGGGAAAGAGTCGTTCTTGCGGAAATGGTTGCGAGCAATCGAGCTTTAGAGGCTCTCTCAGGGAAAGGCTCGCAGTGGATTAGGTGGTCTTAAACATCACTTTAATGGATGGAACGAAAGGAAGGAGCTTTCAGTTTGCTGGTCGGTGTGGATTGTATTGGTTCGAATCGGTATTTTATTGGGAACGAAAGCACAAATATTTTTGTTGTATGGGTGAATCCTGAATGCTGTTTAATTGTCAACATTATTTACGTAATTTACATTATTCATGTTACACAGGCCATTTATACTGTTTGGAATATTTGTGATTTCTAGAGCATTCATTTATTCATAGATCAACACTATTTCTATACTATTCTCTAGTAGTAATATCTTAAGCATATAATACACATTTTTCAAACCTTACTTTGTGTCATACCTCTTCGTGTGTACGTTCCCACTGGCCAAATAACTTTTACATTTCTCACATCTTGCTAAGGGTTGGGAAACTGAACTCCTTGAATTGGTACGAGGGATAGTAAAGTTGTTGCTTATTAAATTCTCCAGTATTTCGATCAAAGACAGCTGATTGCAGCTGGCGAGCTGGATTGAGAAGGATTTCGTGACGAGACAGCTTCGAAACCGAGATTCGAGACTCGTTTGCTGGTGCAAGCGTTCGGGAAGGAATTTTGATTAAGGGAAAAACCGTAGATTGCTTTGAGAAGCTGGGGAACCCTGGGAGCTCCTTTGCTAACAGGAATATTACTATTTACACGTGCACATATGTTGGATCACGACAGGCTTGCAAAAGGGAGGATTATTCTAAAATAAATCAACAGGGTACGGATGAACTCCTTCGTACAACGTTGCCCAGGGAATGAGTTACAATTGTAGTTATTTTATCAATTAAATTTGAACCACTCGCACCAATTTATTTTATTTTTCATCTCCGTAACGATTTATTTTATTATCGAAATAATAACAGCTATACAGACGTGGGATATCTTAATGATTGTTAATGTTCCTATAAAAGCACACTTAGCTCTGCTAATTAATTAAATAGGAATGGAGGTTGCGTCGTGTAGACTGGATTAAACGATGACTTTAGTGTTCGATGTGGTTGAATCTTTAGAGAATCTGTCGTTTTAGAGCAGTTGATTAGTCCAGTAATTCATTAATTTTCCCAAGCTTCTCAATTTACCTTAACTTTAATGATATAAAATAATCAACTGCAAGTTCCGAGAAATTCAGAACAAACAGAATTCCTAATGACTCCACTGGCAGTGAAGATCCATGCAGATCCCATGAGAAGTACAGTTTCGCCAGCCACCACTCTCGTTGGTTATAATCCTTCATTTCATAAAGCAGCTTACGACATTTTCCGAAATTCTACATAAATACCCACATAAAGAAAGAAGAATATTTCTTAGGAAAACAGCGCTAATAGGTTTCAATCATAAATGACACATATCCCATAAATCCCACACACCTCGCATTTTCAACACACTCGGCACTCTAAATATCACGCACATATCTCTCACCCATCACTCACCTTTCAACGGGAAATCCTAGGCGCGTTTCCACGCCAGGGAGCTGATGTCGCGCAGGTTTCGGCCACTGGCAACTGCACAGCCGATCGGCGTGTGAAATATTCGAGCTGGGAGTTAACGTGGGTGAGAAAACAAAGGCAACTGTTGTGTCGTGTGTTGTTCCTCATCAGGGGGATGCAGATTGCGCGTCGACAATTATTCCGTCGCTGCCAATCGGCGGGCGAATAAAGCCAGTGTCAGACCGTGGGACAATGGAATCGTCAATACCCGGTAGATGAAGGGCAGGTCACTTGATCAGGTGTCGACATAATAGTGTGCCAATCTAGAGCGTATCGAGCATCGTCCTCTATGCGCTTTGATGTCCTGTGGAGATCGCCTAACTCTTGGGGCCGATAGAGAGTAAGATTATTTTATCACTACCTGACGCGTCCGACTGCCAGCCGTCCCGTTTTCAAATATTGCCCGGCCTGCTCTAGTTGTCCGCTAACTCTAGTTTCACGCAACGCTGTCAAGTCTGTTCTTATGGGAACACAACACACTGATTTGCGTTTTAGCACGTGTGCCATTTTATTAAGGTCTTCGTTGACACTCTGGGTGTGAGCCACCCACGAATTGATTTTGACACTCTGTACCTTCCATATGCAAAATAAGTACCTCTTTCCAAAGCTGACTTACAAACTATTTTTTTCCTCAAAATATTATATCCGAACAATAACTCGGTAGATTTTTAAAGACTAATTCTGAAATTTATAAAAGTTACAAGCTTTTGAACATTTTCTTCGTGTTTTCTGGACATATGGTAATCTAGATTTTTTTTTGCAAAAGCTGTGATAAAATGTCAATCGAAAAACTATTGGAATACATTCTAGAGACCCTGAAATTGACCCATGATTTTTTTCATAACAATTAGAGTCTTTAGATGAGAGTGGCAGATGTTCAAAAATTGTTCTGGGTGTGAGCCACCCAGGTGTGTCAAACTTGATGAGGCATAAATAAAAGTTGATACAAAAAAGGACATGGCATCAATCTTTTCAACACTCATGAATGTGTGTACATTGCTCCACTCTAACACTTTGACCAAACAGTCTACGTACCATCGTCAGAAGTCGCTCATACACAGAATCAGTCACAGCGATATTTCTTCACAAATTCTTCCGATCTTGCTTTCCTATCCACTCCTATTACTCATTCATAATCCACAATGGCGTGATTATTTGAGGCGAAATTGTTGATGGCGCTAATCTAACTTTCGCGAACGTGCAGCCCATTGTTCGTGGAGGGAGTTTGGAACGGACGAGGCTTTATTATGTATCCTGGGAAATCGATAGCGCCCTTAAGCCTTCGTGCAGCCGCGGGGAAAACGGGTTTCACTGTACTCCCGATTTTCAGCCTCGAGGTAGATTTCATTTTACCGCCATGGATTTCAATTTATCGCGTTAGGTCGCCAAATGGGTTCTTTTCAGTGATGAATTTCAGGTTTCACCGATTACCAGCCTGGTCAGAATACGGATTTATTGTCGAAATATGTGCAACATGTCATATAAGGGGCATAATAATTCTGTACAGAAATTATATTCAGTTTTGGAACTAATAGAATATATTGTAATGCCTGTTCTACGTCAGCTGCGTCGAAATTGTTTCTTGTCAATGAGTGATTTACAAGTGTGAAATATTAATAATTAAACGAATGGCGATCCGAATATACCTACATGGTTATTGGTTTGATGCAGTAGGTAATTTCAATTGGGCACTGTTTGAATCGTTGCAAGCAGACGGGTGGAAATAAATGTTCTTTTGATACGCAATAATTTGCCACGAAAATGGGAATTGGCCTTTCAATGCATTTGCGATTTGTAGAATAATTTCTGTTATATTTCGTTGAATTCAACAGCTGCAACTTTTCGGTGGAAAAGACCAGTAATAATTTAGACGGCAGGGGAAACGGTGAAATAAAAAGGATACGAAGCTATGCGTGAGGCAGAGACAGAAGGAATATTGTATTATGAAGTAACGAAGAGAGTCGAATTTTCTTTGCTAAAGTCGGAGGGTATTGTTACAAACTGTCTGAATATCGCGAACGTGGGCTGCTTTGTTATTATTTATTACCGATCCCTCGAGTTCGTGGCGTTGCGCCATTATTTCTAACAATGAAACAGGTATAATTAACGCGATTAATTAATCATTCTTGTAGCAAGATTAACTCTGCTCGTCTCGATAATGAACGCAGAATAAATGTTCTATCCCGCCTGAGTATAACGAACGAAACAGGTAGCGTGCATTACCGAAATTTATAAACACAGTACGAGTGGACCTTATTTCAACATTTAATGCGTCCGAGGAAATAGGAGATGCAGGTGTCCAGATCTATGTATGTGTACTCTTGTGGAATGTGTGGTTTCTTTAGGATCCATTATCCATGATCACGTTATTATATCATGATTTTGTGATATCGCGGAAAACGACACTTTCTGGGCTGCGGCGAGTAGATAGTGCCTGTCGAGTGCAGACAGGGCAGCTTTTTGAAGAACATTGAATTCTGTAATACGAAGGTGGTAAGTGTAAGTATACAGAAACTAAAGGAGTACGTTCAGAATCCTTTTTTCTGGATATTAAGCCGAAGGTCTTGTAAAATATTAATTAGTTTACACGTTGAGCGTACCTAATAAACAAAAGGAAGGAAATGTGTCAGGAAAGTGAAAAGTCTCTTCTAACTTTTATAATGTTAATTTATATCTACGCTATATTAAATTTACATCTATGGGGTGTACACTTTAAGATATACTTCCTTCTAATGGAATTAAGTATTTGTATATTTCACACAATTTAGTGAATTAATTTTATTAATTTATGTGTTATATTTAGCTTGTATTCTAAAGAATCCTCTGACTTCGTGAGACACAAATAGGAATAATGTCCCTCCCTGTCAAATTATGATACTTCATCCATCATCACCTTTTAAACATTCTTTCCACTGTCACCTTTCAAATATCCCACCTATACGTATCCCATATCTTTTCGCAGGAGTTACAGAGGCGATTGGATCAGACCCTGGGCAAGCCAGGCAGCTACCTGGCAGGAATCGACCGGGCAGGCAACATGAAGCCAATGACGATAGGCGCACGCTTGTATAGGGTCGAGCAGCAGGTGAGTCCCTTTCTAACCGTTTATTCATTATTCAGAAGTTCCTAGTGAAGGTCTTGAAAACTGGGTAGCTTCGTTACTCGACTATAGTCAGACCAACGTCAGCTGATGTCTCAACATCACATGTAGTCCATTCCCACCACACCATTTCATTCATAAAAATGATTACGTTTCCCTCTTCGATCTGAAGAAATTTCGTTCTCATTACGGCTCATAAATATTTTGGGAATAGATTTAGGTATTTTATTGTGTATAAGAATTTTCATTGCAATAATATTCTCCCAGCAATTACTAATAAATAATAAGAGAGGTATAATTGATAGCGTGTTTATTCGAGTTTTGCAATAAATATTCCCAGCGTTGTAATATTAAACAACCAAGTGTCACCTTAAATACTTCGAAAATTCGATGCGCGCACAGATCGAACGAAACGACCAAAACCGCTTCACACCTGCACGATTTGCCTTCACGAAACCAGTTCTCGCACGAAACCAACTTCCCCTACATTCTTTCTAATTTCTTCTCAACGACACCTGCACAATTGTTTCTCGTCCAGCATAAAAACGAAAGCAGCGAGCAGTGCCAAGTGATTAGACCCAATTCCGACTCCACGAAGGAGGCAATCGCTAAAAGCCCTTTTCACCCCTAAGGAGAGGTTCCGGTCTAGAGTTCACAAAAATAGACGATCTTGCGGAATTAATTCAAGGAAAACTACCACAGATAATTTAATGCGACATTTTTAATTTAATGCATTGTTTTAAGAATGTCTTAAAATATGGAAATATATTTGTTTCTTCTAATTAATCATTGCAAATGGCTCTGGGGAATCGAAGGCGAGGGGTTAAAAAATTCATACAAAATCATTGGTGTGAAATAAAAAACAATGTCAGGTTGATACACATTTTTTGACAAAATAACGACACATAAAGTTCGAAATCACTTTTTCCCTGTGTTGTTGGTCCTTCCAACCCCTTTGAAAGATATAAATTTTCAAAACTATTAAAATGTCCCCGGGTTGTCCCTGAAAAAAAGTATATTCTTCAAAATAAAACAAATTTCAATCCAATCGCTCGATAACTTTTCGAGGTATTTGTTCCACCAGTTTGAAGAACATTATTTACAGAAAAAGGTATTTAAAGTTATACTCAAATGCCTATAGTTTTTCGAATTTCAAAAATCCTTTCAATCACGTATCCTCGAAAGGTCGAACATTGGAAGAATGAAATAGGGTGGATGTACCAGTAAATGAACACGTACCAGTGAATGAACATTTTTTTATTAAAATGAGTAGAATAAGTTATTAAAGTAAGCAACTAATTAATTAGACTCTTGTTTTCATATCCAAAGAATTTTTTGCAGCACGAGAAATCAATCGCGCTGCAGACATAATTTTATAATAGTGTTCATTCATTAGCCTTAACTGTTCATTTACTGGTGCGTTTACGCTATAACAAAAAATCGAGTTTCCGACATCTATAGACCGAAACCTCCCCTTAACAATCAACCAAACGACGCCTCCAACTTATATCGATCCCTTCCTCGCTTGATCCCCGAGAAACGCTCTGCGCCCGAGACAAAGTGGTCCCCCGTCGCCCCGAAACAGGGGGGAGGGGGGCGAAGATCGATCCTTACACGGCAACTATTTCTGTCCGCAGTTGTCCGTGATGGACAAGAAATTGGACCAGCTGGTGTACGTGCTGAACGCGGTGGCGCAAAAGCAGCAGATACCCCTGAGGAGTATAGAGGACGACGTGTAACAGAAAGCCCCCGGCGAGCTCGTGCCATCTGTTTCGCGATCAACGGAAATCCCGTGGACTTTGCCCCGCGTTACCATAACCAGCGTCGTCCCCAACATGTTCAGCGAGAGCTGCTGAACAGGCGCCCTCGGTCCAGGCGCATCTGAAGGCCGCGTCGCTGGACGTAGCTCGGGTGGACAGGCGGATGGATGATACGAGGTGAGAGGAAGGTTCAAAGAATGTTGGGCCAAGCGGAGGATTTAGTTTCTGGCGCAGGCGGCAGGGTGGAGGGTTAGAGGAAAGGAAATGGGAGGAGTGGATGCGTCTGTGCTTGATCCGGGTGAGATTGAGTCGATTTCGAAGTGGAGGCTGCGAATGGAAGGAGTCTATCGATCGAGGTGGAGGAAATATGGGCAGGCAGAGCGAGGGACGTTGAATGTTGAGGATCAAGATTCGGCTGGTTTAAGTTGATTTCGAGGTGGAATTATTTATCGAAGATGGCGAAGATCTTGGATACGTTTGTGGGAAGGATGTTGGTGGAGTTGGATTTGATTCTGTTTAAATTGACGAAGATGAAGGAAGAATGGGGATTTAAGATTTTATGCGGAGCATAGTAATTGTGAGTGATTTCACTTGGTCTGGAGATGAAGTGTGCAGAAGTTGGATTCGAATCTGGTTTTACTTGAAAGTGGGAACTTTATACCAGGAGAGGTATGCAGACTTGGAAAGATGAGGGTAGAAAAGCAGAGGAATGGAAGCTTCGTGTCAAGTCTCACAGCTGGGACTGATTCAAGTTGCTCGAGAGATGAAACTTGCTGGCAAGGATGGCTAACTTCAATTTGCTCGGTGAAGAGAGGCTGCGGTCGAATTGTGATGCACTGTTTCGAGGAGGGTGTTCGTGATAAACGAAGAATCGAAAGGCGGTAGCTCGAGGACGCCTGCAAGATGCATTTTCCTCGGGACACTTCCTACCTGTGTGGCTTGATAAGGGTTTGAAATAACAGTGACGGAACAAAGACTAAAGAGAACAGATTATGTATGCAAATCTACGATTAAAGGAGATATGTTACAGTTAGGCACTCTAAGATAAACTTGGAGACAAAAAGTATTCTGTCTTACAGATTCGGAGAAAATCTGCGACAATGATAGAACTCGAATTAAAGGTCACAGAATTCAATGAATTTTCTATTGTAATCCGATTCATGCTAATCGGAATATTTTATCAAAACAGAGGAAGATTACAACAAGAAATTTGAAGTGTAATATCCGTAACTCCTAAATAATCTTACCTCTCAATTTCGAAGGCAGTGTAACAATGATACATCGAGAAGCCAGAATACACATTGTGAAATTGGTATTTTTAACCGACTTCAAAAAGGAGGAGGTTATTGATTTAGAAATTCAGAATGGTACAGAAACGTAAGTTAACGAAAATGCCTTACAAAACTGTGGGAAGATGAGGAAAACGAGGAATCCAGAATGCAGGTAAAACTCACGAAACGAAGCATAACGAGGAAGTACCCGAATGCATCAAAGGCAGGACCTCGAAACGGAAACAGAGTCATCGCGAAGCGACCGACGAATCTCCATGGACCTCGTCGCAAGAAGCACGGCAGATCCTCTGCCCATCCTTTCCCTCGCCCCATTTCTCATCTCGTCGAAAGCAGAAGAATTGCCATTCCTCCGGAGGATCTACTTTGCCTCTGCAGAAGGCCACGGGGAACAGGACGCGTTCTCCTGACAAATGATCGTGCGCAAAGGGGTGGAAGATCGGTACGAGTCGACGGGAGCGAGTCCCACTCGACGAGGGAACGTCATCGCTTCGATACTTCCGCAACGTAGGATCGAGTGGTCCTCGAAAATCTGTTTACCAAAGAAAAAAAAAAATACCGAAAAAAGCTAGAAAAAAAAATCCAAACGATCACGCTAAACGCACAGAAACGATTTTTCTCTTCGAACACGAAAGGAGGGGGGACGTTAGGCGTACAGAAAACTGGAGACCACGCGACGGGGGTTCTCTGCTCGATACACAGGGTGCGTTGATCTTGACGATCACTGGTAGAAGACTGGAGACGAGCTTCGGATGGATCGAACGAAGCGAGGATCCAAAGCGGGCGGGAAGAAAGTGGTTCGTCGAGGCAGAACGTGGGAGCGTAGAGGGGCAGCCCGGGGTTTCGCGGCTCCGTAATCGGGGAAGCAACGAGGCTGCTCCGCGCGACGACGCGACGGCGGAACGGATGGAAACGTATTGGGAACATCAATCGGGCCAACTAGGAATAATAGAGAGGAACAATAAGCAAATAAAGAAATGAAAACCTTCCTAGACGAGACGCGTACGTCGTCTCTAATAGGCTTATTATACATATTAATATACATACGTATACATATTAACTTCTAGTCTCTGCTGGTAAATAACGATCAATTATTAAGCCTTAATTAATCACCGACTCGGAGATTTAGCGTGCCGGGTGGGCCGGCGAATCGCGTACGCGCGCCTTGTACAAAGAGATAAACGGTGTCGAGTTACTTACGATACGTACGTACTTGCTCGTTCAACTTCGTACTCGATCGATTTCTCTTCTTTTCGTTTCTCAATTTCTAGCACAAAACACGAGCAGCTCGCCGAGTACAGGCACGCTCGAATAAATACGCCTCGTGCCGATTCTCCTGGGATTTTTTAAATGCCGCCTCTTCGCTGCCCGACGGTCGTGCGCGAATCGCACTAGGGAAACCTTGAAGGGTTCGAGTGGAGGTGCTTATCAGTCTTCGATACGATTGGAACCATTGACTCCTGGCTGGGAATAGGGTGTTCGTGAGAGGAGTGCTGGAGTTTCTGTGGTGGATGATGTTTGGTGGGTCAGCCAGAAAAATAGAAAATTTTGTGGGTTTTCAAAAAGATATCAATTTCTTTGAACTGTTTCATAAACCGGAAACTATTGTATGAATCAAGAGGATAGTAAAGATTATTGTTTTTTAAAATTAATTTTCCTTTGTCGAAGCTTTGAAATTCTACGAATTTTCAATTTTAGGTACATTCTTTTGTCGTCCATGAATGGATAGGGGAAATGGCTTCTTGCAGTCTTTATGCGAAGGTTATAAGAGGAAAGTGGAGGATAAACAGTGGAAAAGAATTTTTGGCTTATTATACGAACAGATTCCTGAGCATGTAAGAGGGGCGAGTAGTAGCGGCCAGTGATTAGTCAGACCGCAGATGCGTTTGATTAAATAAGTATGCTACCAGTGAATAATTTATTTTAATATAGAAACATTATTATTTTTTCTCTATTTTCTTATTTCTATTAGTCTCTGTAAATTGTATGAAATTTTCGTTACCTTTTCTGGTATAATTTTCACTGAAGAAGTAGATTAAAAAAGTGATTTGCCATTTGTATTTAATTGCTATGATTTTCCACATAGAAAAAGATTACTTAACCATATGATATCCATCTTGAGACTGAACAATCTTTCTTCTAATTTCTACATTAAGAAGGCGGAGCATTCAGAGAATTCTTTCGGGGATTTGAAAGTATCTATATTTTTTTTATATAGAATGGTGGCATAATTGGCAAATTAGTAACTAATCACAGCCTTATCATTTAAGTATCATTAACAGTGAACCACTAATTATTGCTTTTACCTTGGACACTGTTGAAAATTCAGTTTGTAGGTGAATAATTGACATTAAAATTTTAAACAAATACGTATAAAAAATTCAAAAGTGTTCCACGCACCTCAACATTTATAAACAAAAAATTTTGAACTTCACGTCTGTCCAATCAGCTAAAATTCTCAAACAAAATTCCAAGTGCAATATTCTCAGTGCTTCGTGTTTACTTTCACATCAGAGAAGCTTCCTACGTTTCAACCCGTCATAGAAATACAATTCCCCGTCACGAACACCCTATGTATACGTATATCGCTAAGGAATCACGAAGAATCGTGTGTCAGAGCCGCAAGCTACAAAAAAAAAAAGAGAAACAGTGAAACGTTGGTGCTGTACATATTGCAAAAACAAAAACGGTAGGAAGAGAGGAAGAGAGAAAGAGAAAATCGGATTTATTCTGCATATAAATACATTTATATTTTCTACGTAGACTATCGAATACGGCACGTAATGTTATCGACACCGTAATTAATACGCGTAAGCTCACGTCAGAATTTCGTCGTGCTAATTCTAAGCGATTCTGTGTGCGTTTGAGTGCGACTGTGTGTGTGTGTGTGTGTGTGTGTGTGTGTATCGTAGCGCAAGAAGAAATTTCCTCTTCTACTTTTCGTTCTTCGTTGACCATTCGAGTGGAAAAACGGGGTAGTTGGATTAATTAATATTAGGTAGCATAATAATTCAGCGATAGTTCCAAGAGAAAGGGTGGTCGAATTTTCTTATCGAAAAGAAAAGAAACCGTCTGCTTCAGAATTTTCACCGATTACCGGGGCTGTACGGAGCTCACAGACGTAAGCTTGAGTCAAGGTATCTTTCGATCTCCATTTTATTTGATCTAAAATTGATCCCGAGGAATAATGTTCTGCACTCGAATGGTTGAATGTTTAAAGCTTTGGTTCGCAGTGGAAGCACGTGAGCTCTCGAAATGCACGAACGTTTTTCTTCGTAAGGCATGGCATTACGTTCGCCCCGATCTATCGACTACTCTAATCGAGGGGGGTGAATCGATCTCTGCGCGGGAAGGACCAGTTCTCTTGTTAACTAGAATAACGTTTATCGTCGAGCGAAATATTGCACTGAAAATATCTATCGTCTAACTAACTAATACGATTAATAGAATCTAACGCAATTCTGTAAATATACATATATACATATATATGTATATATACATATACATATACTTATATACATAGTTAGGATAGAGAAAGTTTTCTTAAGCGAAGCGACTTTTAAGAGTATTTTTTAACCGAATAGGCGAAGTCACTAAAGCTCGTATACTTATACATTCCATTTTAAAGTTATGAAGCTTTTACAACTATTTGCGCTCCTTCGTTCGAATAAACACGAATGTGTTTTCTTGCAATCGCTAATATGCCGTTGTAACCAGTGAACCGTCCATTAATTTTATTTTGAAATTCAAGCATTTTCCTTCATTTAACGATATAATTTCTCTCGATTTTGGTGGAGAAAATTAATTTTTCTTGAAAAAGAAAATGGTGGAAAAATAATTTTATAAAAGTATCAACGTTATTGTTCTTCTTTCTTATCGCAGATTAAAAGCAACCACACTAACGAGTTTTCATAATTGTGAAAATACAATTATAGGAGTGAGATTTTGAAAAATCAATTTATCATTGAAGATCAAGTAACTTTGTTTGCTGAATGAATATACAATTTCAGCGGTATCATGTGATATTGATTTGAAATACTATTTCAAGGTGGAAATATCACATATTCTTTTACTTTTGCAATTATTTGCACAGCTCAAATACGTTCAACGAAACTGAAAGTTCACTATAGTAGAGACAATATTCAGAACCGATTTTATATACTTTCATTTCAATTAATTCGAAGCATAAGAAGGAAAAAGTACGATAGTTGGAGCGTAAAGGGTTGCAAAGTCGATAAGCTTTAACTTCTACGTAACTTCAGACGCACTTCGCTTGTTTGCGTGTCTCTCTGTTTTGTATTCTTTTTACTACGCTGCTTTAGAATTTACGTTCCCGTAGCTAATTAATTAAGACAAAACTTTCCTGGATCAAGGAGATTCTAGTCAAGCAATCGTATCAACTTAATTTAATTTCAACGACGAAGGACTCGACCTCCTGAAAATGGCTCGTTTTCGCAGATGTGGAGTGGTATTTTTGCTATCTGCCTTGTCGAGGAACGAAAAATACTCTGTAAAACACGCTCGAGCATGTGCGAACGCGGGATGGTGGTCAGAAGGTAGTTCCAAGGGCGAAGAACGACAAAGAAATACTATAATTCAACGAGAAGGAACGGTAACCGAATTTATAAAATCAAAGGATTAGAACAGACCGGTTATACAAACGCGATATGTAAATTCTAGTATTAAAGTTATTTATATATATCTATAAAATTATCAACTTTGAACTTTCTTCTGACCCCCATTGCACGGAGTGAAAAAAAAAATTCTATGGTGCCTCTCACTCGACTAATTCCACTATGACGCAACTAATTAATATCGATAATAGAATCTAGAGTACGATAGCGTTGTAAATACCGTAGACGACATCGCAGGACTATAAAATTATAATGGCAATATAGGCTCCGAAGGTGCGGCACGAGTTTTTCAAATTCGTAAAGCCAAGCCGCTCGACGTTACTCTTTTAGACCAGCGCGTGCAATATTTCTCGTTGAATCGACTCGTGAAAACGTTGTAAACATATTGCAAAGGGACGTTGGAGATTTGAAAAGCCAGAGTACAGTATTGAAGGATATATTGCCGAGTATCGCGATAAATGTAGAATTGGACAAATTTTCTAGAACAGTTATTGATATGACAGTTTTTATTGATTTCTAAATTTTCATACGAAGATAATATTCTGCGATGTAACGAACTATTTTTCAATTTATTCTTCGTAAATGACGAAAGGATATCGCCACTAAAACGCGACGACAGAAATATAATTCTTTAACCCTTTCAGTACGGGGGTTGAAACACTTGTCGTATCTCGTGTGCGGAAGTGCTCCAGCCCCACTTACTTAACGTGCGCGGTGGACGCCCAAAGGCGTTCCCCGATTGATGGTTATTGTGTTTTGACTCCAGTCGAAAGAATTACATACCAGACTGATCCACGCTTTGAATCTCGGGGAAATTCGACGAGAAATGTTCCTCGCGATCGTGGAACTCTGGTTTACCTTGGAAATCTAAGTCGACCAAATAAGGCGTGGGATAGAAACGATTATGGTCGAAAGTAATCGCTGAACTTTCACAGGGGGTTGGTGAATTTTTCACGGGGTATATTACTCGACGATTATATTGCTGACCATGAGTAGAGACAATCAACGACGCGCGTCTACACGCGTGTTAACAATAAATAAATGCTAACGTTTCGTTTCACGATAGACTATCGTTGTAAATGATGACTATCGGCGACTGTTCGAACCATTTCTCGACTCCGCAATCGTACATTCTCGCCGACGAGATCCTGGGAACACTTACTGTAAACTGATAAGGTAATCACCATGTAAATATGGCTGACATTTATCACTTCTTAAACGACGAAGCTCGAACTTCGCTGTTCAACTCCAACACTGATCAGAGATGAGCAAATTTCTTTTTTAATTCAAATTAAAAATGGACTTTCGAACGAACCTTTCGGCCCTCTATGTGCAGAATAAGGTCACTTGTAATTGAGTGAGGTAACGATCGATTTGAGGTGAAAATTATTCGGAATAATAAAGTCAGTCTATCATTGTCTTTTATATTCAACACTGTGGAGGAGTCGATAGGCATGAAAATTTCTTTTAACATTTCAAACTCGTGTTTCTGCAATTGATTGTGCGACGAGAGAAAGTTTACAAGAGCCTCTGCGCAACTTTCAAATGCAAATCTTTCAGTCGACGAGAGATAATGTTATCGAATTTATTGAATTAACGGATTCCATTTTTTGTTGGATTGTAAGTTAGAGCTTGATAGGAATACTTCATCTCTTTATTACTACAATTCTATTAATTACTCTGAATTCTGTGTGTCCTTGTCAGAAGGGAATAAAATACGAGATATACGAATAACGCAAGCCACTGATCGAAAGTGAAATTCTGTGAAGAAGAAAGCGTTTCATCGTGCACATAATACATAATTTTCTTTAAACAATCTACTTACCTGGACCACCATGATTACTCAACGTAGAGAATCCAAGCAAAATACGCGGTAGTATAACGCGGTATATAACACAGTAGTGCTCATCAGATTTGTAGTGATTAAAGGAAAATAATAATAGGGAATCTGGAAAATTGAATTAGATCAGACTGTTGCTTGAATTTGCGCGTCAAAGTTGCGCTTCGAGTCTACGCTTCCTATAGACAAGAACTAAATAAATTAATTAAGCGATAGGTCTTACTAGTAAATATTCTCAGTTGTAGAACTCGATTATTTATCGGCGAAGGGATTTTCTTCGACTGTAGGAAGACGATTGTTGGTTATTGTAAAGAAACAAATGTAAGAATATGTAAAAAAAATTGTGTATATACACGCGTGGTGGTATTTTGCAATTGTACGAAGTTACATAAACGCATACAGAGGCGTGATCGATATACCTGTTGATGGGAATTGCAAAATATACCCGCGGGAATTTTGGAAAGCAAGTAGTGTTCGTGAATCGGCCGAAAATACGTGTAATATCGATTTATTAACGATAACGCGCGTGTACGTATACGCATTGCGTAATCATCGTAAGTGCAAAATTAGTGCTGTATATTAAATTGGAATTAGAGGGGAATGTAACTGTTCTATGCACTTGACGCTTTGTGCATCGGTTTTCGAAGCGCTGGGACATCGTCGATTATATCTAAAATTGTAGGTGAAATATTCGAGCTATTATTTCCAGCGATTAAACAGGATATTGTTAAAAGGAAGCCCAATGCCACTTTTCATCGAAATTTTAGCGCACAGAGTTTTGTACAGAAAGTCACACAGAGGTATGTTTTATTAAAAAAAAAAATACGAATGGATTGTGTTTGATTAATTTTGTCGAATTCTGTACTCCGTGATTCACTGTCTCTGTTACCCTAAGTTCATTTTTATTTTCATTTCTATTTTCTAGAAAGGAAATGTGTAGAACCTTCTTATTTGCTTTATAGAAAATTTTAGCAAACATGTATTTGTAAATTGGTCGTCCTTTTTCTCAAAAGATTCATTTCTGTTTCATTGACTCGTTTTCAGAAATGCATTTCATTTTAAAAACTCTATACTTTTATCTATAGGTATCGCCAATTTCCAAATTGTCTGCCTTTTCATTATTTCTCTAGAAACAGGAATTAAAAATTCGCAAACATGCCAAATGCTGAAATTATTTCATAAATTTGTCATACCGAATGCCTACTTAAACTTCTTTCATAAATTCTCGCCCATATTTATATCGTAATAATTAATAACATTCGAATTTTCACAATGGAGGAACGTTCCTTTTACTTATCGTTCCAAAGACAACGTAAAGCGGGTCGCCTTTTAACATCTTATCCCTATTTACCCGAATTAAGCGACCTCCCCTTGGCGCATTAAAAGAGATTGAAAGGACGCGGAAAATTCGCCTCTGAACAGTTTTACATTCTGAATGCGCGAATATTCTAAAGACGCCCGACAGAAAGGGTCCCGGGGCGCGTAAAAGGCGCGAGACCTCGAAGGAAGCGTAAATGTCACGGGCCAGGGCAAATACTTCCATCGCAGTCTCGTTAAAAGGTGTTAAAAAGAGTCTACGACGAGATGTAGCTACGTCTATACGCTTTCTGGAATAAATGCGGGAATGATTAAAGAGCCGAGCGCAAAGCGTTGAGGTCGTAGCCTCGAGTCTGTAGTGGGTTGCAAATTTATCGGCGCGGGCGGAGGCTCGATGATCAAATTCGAAATGAATAAGTAGTGCAGAAAATGATCTGTAGATAAAATTCTTGATTTTAGAATGTATAGTTTCTGTGCAATATCGTTAGATAAATTTATTATCATTTATGGAAAGCTGGGAAGAGTGGTTAAAGTTACGGACTGCAATTACGAAATTTCTGCTGTACTCGCAGCTCGCGTTTAGAACGTGTGATAACCACCATATTTTTAATTTAAAGACCCGAAACTCTACGGACGGTTCAGTTTCCTTCGTGTGATTCATGCTTGTTACCATAAATCGTAATTAAAGTATGAATATGTGAGGAGATTTATCGTTCCTACTTTCGTTTAAAAACTAGTATTGATTGTCTCTGCTGACCAAATTCGACTACATCGTGCAACTGTCAAATCACTTGTAGCAATTTTTACAAAGGATTTAATCGTGTTTTGTGAAGAAATACTATTTTCAGTCGCTCCACTGGCGATTTAAAAATATTCTATGGGACAGAAATATCGAGATACATTCTTAAATGCTTAATGACAGCTGCATTATCGATATTATTTATTCTACACAGTGTTTCGTGCAGAGTGGTGCAAATGACATCGTTCGAAATCGTCATTCTTAGTTATTTAAGAATAATATTGAGTTCCCTGTAATGAAGTTTCATTTGTGACACGAAAATGTGTATATCGTTGCTTTGAACACAAAGTGTCAGTGCTGGTGTGCCAGCCCGGAAAGGTGATTTTAAAAACCGACGTAAAATATTCCATTGCAAAAAAAAGCTTATAAAAAGATTCCGGTATGAAATTTTTAAAACACTTTTCAGGTTTGCTAGATGTTCTTTGATAATATTCTCCTTGAGATTTTAAGCTTTTACCACAGCTGCCGCTTATTTACAATATTGTGGAATGTCGATGGATTTAAGCGAGGGTTGAATAGTTTTCACTCGATGAGATTTGGAAATCTATTAAATTGAGAAACGGTTGCGACGGTCAGCGTGCAGCATAGGTGACGAAATATTGAAAAGCAAAGAGTAGGTACCTAAATATTTCGTTGGTGTGGGAATTCATATAGTGAATGCTAAGGGTACTTCAGAAATTATGTAAACTTACCTATTTGCCACACAGTGTCAGGTACATTTTTATATGCTGCTGTAGCTTTAAAAAAATCTTTAATTTCGATTTATATTCCTGTCTGGTTTGTCTCTGATAACATAAGTAAGGTGACTTTTTCCGTGACCTGCAAGTGAGAAAAATTCTGCGACTAACAAAGAACAATTTACTGAAAAGGTAATCTCTTTTCCAAACTGTTGCGTGAAAAGTGTTTGACATTGCTGATACTTTAAAAGAAGACAGAGTAAGGAAACGTAAGTGCTTCGTGAAATCAAGTCTCGTTAATATTCACTTTGCTAGTTATCCAGTGAACAGAGACTTCGATACTACCAGCAACGAAATCGAAAGCAATAATCCCTTGATTGTCATCATCTATTGACGTTTTCCAGTCGATGAATCGTTTACGTCACTTGTGTTCAGACTCGGGACTCGTCGATGATTCCAACTTGGTAACTATAGAAACTACGTAGACGATTCAACTGTCAGCGGTCGAATGACAGTGTTACTAACTAACAGCATACGTGGCCTGAAACCATGATTGAAAGAAGATCAAGCTACTGTTTTTTAAGAGCAGAAATTAATCGTAAAATCACATCCTTTGATCCTTCATCGTGATACTTCTGGACCAAGGACTACGACGTTTCCTGCGTCGCGACGATCTTTCACGAAATTCAGTGGAAAATCAGTTGTGCATTTCTATTTTTCCAGTTGAATTTTATTTTAGAATGTACATTACGTGAAATTTTCAAACGAAGTATGAGTAGAAAATTTCGTAGATTGATTCGAGTAGATTAAAAGTAATTAGAATAAAAAATTGAAGACCAATTAAAATTAATTAATTATAGACAAATGACATATTCCTAAATTCTTTAAATTTAATCGTGTACCAATATCACAGTTCTGATTCTGAACACAAATTTAATTTCAATTTAGGGTATCCTGAAATCTTCTAAATTCAATCGTATACTGATATAATTTTTCCCACGTTTGCAATATTCAAAGAAAATAAACTCGCCGTCAGGGAGAAGGCGGTAGTGGAATTTCCGATGCAGGAAACGTCGAATTCCCAGCCGAAGCGAGGGAAGCGAGAAAAGATCGCGAAGGGGGCTGGCGAAGGGATCGTTTTTGAAGCTACAGGGAAGGAGACGAACGAAATTCAATCATATCACCGTAGTTGCCTCTGCTATCTGCTAGCAGTAGCTCGTCGACAATACTGTTGACCTTTTTAACGATAAACGACCGAGGGGGTCGCGGAAATCCCGTAACCCGATCTCCGCGATCCTATCGACGCTGAATGATATTCTCTTTTCACTACTATTGTCCACTTAATTACCAATGCGAATAAACGAGGGCACGCAATTGTTAAAACGGTAACGATCATGTTAGAGGGTGCGTGTGCCAATCCTCTTTGATTTAAGGGTTAAATATATGTGGACTGTTTGAAAAAATTGATTTTCTTAAAGTACAATGCTTTGAGAAAATGTTTTTGAAATATTAAGTTAATTGTTTAGAGGAGACATTCAACCTGTTCAGGTATATTCAACCTCTTAAGATGGACAAATGAGTTGAGATGCCAGATGGTGCGCGTGGCTCCATGAAAACTAATAATGATAAATGGGAAACTTGGCGTGGATCTGAAATTCAGCTTGTCTCGTATAATTCAGTATTTTTGGTAACTCTGTATAGTAGGATTGTTAAACGATTCTGTGTTGTATGGTTTGGAAGATAAATCCCAATATGGATGTGGTTTAATTTCTGTATAAATTTAAACTTTCCTTTCTACGATCATTTTTAAGCGAAGAATGTTGCGTGTGTATATTCTGTTATTGTTATATCCGTGTTCCTTCGTGATAATTTAAGTGTATTGTAGAAAGGAATGGAGCGCGAACGACCACTAAGCAACTTAGAATCCTATAACCCCACGATTTGAAGGATTAAAAACTATGAAAAAGATTTAAGCTCTTAATAAGTTTACACATTACTGAAATTCAAATTAATTAGAAGAAACCTTGCACCACTGGCATCTGAACCTCACAGAAATACGATGCATGTACGATGACTATTATAATAAATCGTGTTACTCGAGGGAGAAGTCCTGGATATAAGATCTCTGATTAATATTTTAATAATAAATCATTTAGTGCATATCCCCCTTAATACCTGTCGTAGCGTCAATTTTTCAGAAGCTTGAAAACATTCCCGTGGCTCGAATTTCACTCGAATTTCTCCAAGTGGCCTCGATTTCGTTCGAATTTAATTTAAATACCATCGACAACTCCGCCATCGTCTAAAATACACAATTAACGCTTTGAGTGATGCAAACTTTAAAAAGTAAAAAAGTTGCTAAAGCGAACTGACACTCGAAATAATATTTAAACCGAGAAATCTTAGGTCACAGGACTTTGTTCTAGAGTAACATCATTCATCTTGTTAGTCTATACGAAATAACAGTAACGAATTACTACACTGTTACTCGAGAAGCATGGCGATCAGAAAGATCGACGCGTCGATGGAAACGATTGGCGATTTATGGCCTGTCCACTACGCAAGTGGCGAATCTTTTGCACTGGCTGTGTGTTTTTCGATATCCACGGGTTTGGTGGTGAACCAGTGACGGGATGGGTCGAAATTCACTTTGAAAATATTCAAGTAACTGTACAATCGTATCATTCTTTTGCACGTGCATCGAATCGTGCGTCTTAATCGATACAAGAGGGGCCAACATCTTTAACAGAGAGTGACTTTGGATAATCAAAGATGAGACAGGATTTGGTTAAATTTTCCAACCCTTAGCCTCTGGCGTTCTTTTAAAATTGCTTATTAATAAATGAGAGCACGAGGCACTTGAGTTTGCGATTTTGGACGTCCGTTATTTTAAAAAGTTTCATTGGCTTTGTAAGAATAGAAAGAGCGTGAAAATCGACAATCATGTTACGAAAGGTCTTGTTTCTAACAGAATGTTCGTAAGAGATTTCTATTGCTTTCATGTATGGTTGGTAGGAAATCGCGGTGCAATTGCAAATGTGCTAATTCCTCGTGAAGAGAAGGAAGAAATGTAAAATAAATGTTCTTCGTTGGTTGCATAGATTCCAAAAGAAGTGATTTTAATATAATCTTTTTTCACATTAAATTACCAAAACTTCAATGCAGAGTGTATCAATTCGAAGTTTTTCGAACATCGAAATAATTTTTTTGATTCGTTAACGCTCCAGTGTAAAAAATCGATTGTAGTAAATTCACAGTAATTTGCTGTTGAAAATACTTTTCCCGAGGAACTGCGCCACGAACCAAGAAGATTTATTTTATATTTCTTCTACTTGCTTCTCCACGAAGAATCACCGTCTGCCTTGTTGCACCATTCACTAAACAAACTGTACAGTAAATCTTAGCAATTCGTATTGAATAACGTCACTGTACAAGTTCCAATTTTTCTACAAAATCTTGCGACACTCACATCTACGAAACTCCCCATTTCCCAACTCACAAAACCAACTTGAAACGCGTGTCCTATAGAACCTCCCAGTTTCTGTATAAAACTTACAAAACCATAGAAATCAGCGTGCATGTGAAGGCCGCCCCTTTCGAAATCTCGAAATGCATATCGAAGGTACATCTAACGCAATAAATCTCCTGCAACCGTGTTCCAGCGATCTGTCATTCAATGATTTTCAAGATAGACGTTAAATCACGTTCGAAACTACCCCAAAACGTGAACGTACAAAGCGGCAATTATCGTGCAACAAATTCAGCAATACTACGGACTCGTAGAGCTCTAACTACTAACGTCGTTAAGAATACTAATTAGCCGATAATTTTCAACGTGTTCAACATGGCGTAGGATTTTGATACGAGCGACAATGGGCGCGCCGTATCGCCTCAGTCTGCGCTCATCTTCGCAAATACCTTGTAAGAAGTCTCTTCGTTTCTAGTCCTGTTATCGAACAAGTAGTTCCTAGTCGACTAATCGCTTTCAGATCTCACGATTACAGAGTGGGGTGAAAAATGATAAAACGCAACTAAAAACATAAATAGAGGATCGCGAAGTAGATAGAAACACTGTACTTAATAAGGAATTACAACTAGGGGCGTAGTGGGAATTATAAATAGAGAGGTGTGGAATAAAACTGGTGATTCTGCGACTCCTTTTGCCTTCTCTACGACTGTTTTCTAACGATACAGGTGAACTGCGCCGAATCGACTCCGGCGATGTAAATAGCGACAGGACCGCCCGTGAAATTTAAATTCGACTAGGATATGGGAACTGCACAGGCGTTTAGAGCGTAGCGGTAGTTAAAGGATTTTTATGTTCGACACGTTGTGTTTGAAGGAAACGTTGTCCTCTCTTTGATACGTTAGAAATCAGGGTCGACGAGTTTCGGAAGGTCCTAGTAGTGTTTGAAACAACGCAATTCTTATACTATTATACACAGTTTTAAAAACGATAGAAGTACGCTTTAGATTTATGCCTATTAATACTCATTATTGTACAAACGTAAATGCATATATGTAAATAAGTGAGCATAGGATCTACTTCTGGAGCAATTAAAACCACAGTCCGTCGTGTGAATCTGCTGAACTCGATTGTGAATTGGAGTTGGCTTTAAAATTTATATGAAATGCTATATTCTCCGTAAGAATGCAATTGTATTAATTATATATTCTTATATATATTTATTCTTATATATAATTGATATATCGTTATATATTCATTGAGTATTGGTTTATTTTGGAAGAATTCTAATCGAACGTGAACTCTGAAATTGAGGCGTTAAACGTTCCTCTGGAATGTTTTCATTCTTTGATTAGTGATTTTTACCTCGCAGTTCCTCTTTGTTAATAGTTTAATACATTTGTCAAGCGCTGGCGTTATTAATTTTAGAAATGTTTACACGAAATTAGAACATATTCTTTTGGATTTCTATTTGGTTGAAAAATTTGGCAACAAATTTTGATTAATAATTCACGAGGTTTTCGGTGAAATTTTAAAACTAAAATTATTCTTAACGTCTACTTTTGCTAGATTTACTTTCTACTCGTTTCGAACTCTGGAAAATTCACGGCTTTTTTTTTAAGTTTGATGTAGTACTTGTTGAAATTCTATTTCGGTGGTGAATAGTTGATTTTAACGATTATACCCAGTCCATGGATTCTAATTTCATCAAAATGCAACTAAAAACTATAATACTAAAGAAACTATGCTTCAAGAAAAGCAAAGGCTCGGAATATAATTTTACGCACCACTAAATCCATCAGTTAATCTAGAAAAACAAAACAATTACCTACAATTCTTTCACCACTAACATAGCTAACTCACACCATCCAATAACAACCCCCCCGAAACATCTTAAATACACATTTAAAAACTTAGAAACAACTGAAGAAACGCTAGAGACACTTTTAAAATTGTTCACGGGGTTCCAGCTAATGAAGCAAAAGCACACAAAACTTACTAACCGATTAACATGACTTTTTGCGAGGAGGATCCAGGATCCGCAAAGATGCGCTCGCAACACAGCCAGTACAAAAACACAACACGACTACCGATAAAGAGGAGGTATGGAGAAAGAATAAAAAAAAACGCTTGTAGCATATTATCGATGCTTGTCGATCGTCTGTGACATTCTATCGTTAGCGATTAGCGATAACCTATCGGGATGGAACACGGCGATTCTCGGCGGCCACGATCGAACGCGATAGATCTTTTCCGCGGCAAAGGTATTTTGCAAGTGTCCTTCCAATTAACAAACGTGGCTAGCGCGCTCTCAATGATTCAAGCGACACTCTTAGGTCTTACTTAAATTAATTAGCCGAGCTTGTGAACTGTACATTCTGCCATGGTCCATCCTTCGACCTGTTTTAAAGTGCAACAACGACAGTTGCAGATGACGAACAGTTGAAAGAGAATAGGATCGTTCTGGCGAGGAGAACAGTGCGGATGCTAATGGACGAAGGATGAACCGAAGTGTGATGTATGCGTTATAATTATATATATATACATATACAATACTATGAGTAAGTGCTGACACTATTTTAACGAATCGTGCGTAATTATTCAACCTGTCAAATATTGTACATTCGCGCCGACATTATCTATACGACTATACATACATACATGATTATTATTATGAGATATTAGTTAAAGTTGAATATACTATATCTACTATTCTTTGGTGTTTCCTTTTCATTACTCACACCCCGTTATTCCACAGTTTCTTTGCGGATTGGTAAGGTTGCGTGATGCTGATAAACGTTTGAAGTTAGTTTTCCATAGACTTTTAAGAGGTGAAAATAATTAATAAAAGTCAAAAAAAAAATTGTTTTAAATTATATCTTAGATTTTATAATTAAGATATAATTGGTCATGACAGTTACACTTCCAAAGCTAGCGCACCACTATTTAAAAAAAAAAGAAAAAAAGAACTATTTAAGGGGAGGTTCCGATCTAATAATTGATTTTTTTTTAATTCATGTTTCGAATGTTCAACCCTTTAGGAATACGTGTTTAAAATGATTTGTTGAAATTTTTTATTCGCTACATGACGAATAATTTTATTAACATTCATTCGATATTCAAAATTTTTGTTTAAATAAAAATTTTGCTCGTCTCTGCTAAGTATTTCCTACAGAAAAAAATTAGAAAACAAAATACCGCATCCAGTTTTTACATTCACTTCAAGCATGCGGCTGCGTGCATCCGACATCTGCCGCCAAGGTTGAAGAACTCAACGTCGTGGCACGAGGTGTGCACTCGTGAAAGAAGGACCTCCCGAGATCGTATCCATCCGAAGATAAAGCAGAATGTATCTGCTGCAGAACATTTATTTGCGCATCGACTCGATTGTTTTGTAATCATGCGAGACCTTACTGAATCTACCCAGAGAGGTGTGCAGCTGCTGGGAACAGTGGTAAACGAAAATTTAAACGCCTGTTGTGGTGCACGTGTTTCGAAAGGAGCATCAAAGTCCAGGGATCCTAACCCGCCGGGAGCGGGTTACTAGTAGCATAAGACAGTCTAGTCTAGACAGCCACTTAACGTACTCTGGTCATCCGGCCGATAAATTGTGCAATTTTTATGAATTTTTTACTCAATGAATTACAAATATAATCATGCGAAACTTTTTACACATTATTTATCTACTTGTGCCTTGCTCAATTTTTCGGCCAGATAAACATAGTACCCCCTTAGGTGGCTGTCTAGACTAGACTGTCTTATGCTACTAGTAACCCGCTCCCGGCGGGTTAGAATCCCTGCATCAAACCCAACCGACTATGGCGTTTCGTTGCATCCGGTTCCATCATTCCGTTGCACCGTCTCGTCTGCAGTTGCGTCTTCTGCTTCAGGCCTTGCATCCCCCCACTAGGCCGTCGCCAATCCTTCACATCCCCTCCAGAGGTCGGGGGTTCTTGCTCCCGCCGATTCCGATTCCGATTTTTCGTTTTCGTTGCAGCTGTCGACGCTGGACAAGAAGTTGGACCAGCTGGTGTACGCGCCGGGGCCCACGATATCGTTGTGTCGTCGCAAAGCTTGGCGATGCACGTTCCCCAGATATTACGGCATGCTTGAACGTTCGCGGTGCTCGATCCAGTCGGATGAATCGGGGCAAGGAAACGGTTTTCGGGACACTCTTGCGATTCATTGCTACGTTGCAGGCAACTTGTACTTTTTGATACAGGGGTAGGAAATTTATGACTGTTCTGGAGAGTGACGATTTTTCATAAATAAAAAGTATATTGGAGAAGGATTTTATCTCTCAGAACTTGAAAAATAAAAATTGTTTTTTTTTTTGGTTTTTGGACTTTTTTCGAAAACTGTTTGTCGCGCGAGAAAAAATAATACAACAGAAAATATGTTCCTTGTCTGAATCTACAACTTCTGTTTGACATACGAGTATATTTTTATTTAATCAATAACTTGGAGGATATTATATAAAATCGGCTTTGTGAGCTGTTAAATAATTATTGAAACGCTCAAGGGCCCAGGGACACCTTTGCCCGTTGTCCGATGGGGCTCACAAATTACACAGATTTTTTTCATTATTTGAAACTATTCTGACGAGGAGAGGCCGCGAATGGGACGAGCGATTTTTTAACGAAACCGGGCAGAATATGTTGAGGCCAATTCGCAAGTATTCGCTTTATACTATTATATGGTTTAAGAGACCAACTCTTGCATTTCAGACATCTAATGAAAAAATATTATTTTTAATAATTTTAAAATGACAATTTAATGTTATCTTTTAACTAATTCTTTGAAGTTAAAATGAGGCTAGTCAGGCTTTAAAATTTTTAACAGATGTTCTTTCTAGAACAATAGGTATAAATCTATGATTAGCACCACAAATTTCTGAACATTGACCATAAAATAAATCTGGTCGTCTTGAGTATATAGTTATTTGATTAATTCGTCCTGGTGTTGCATCTATTTTTATTCCTAGAGAAGGAATTGTTCATGAATGAATTACATCTGTTGATGTTGTAATTAGTCGAATTGGAATTTTTAAACATTAAAATTATAAAGTCGTCGAATCGATTTTATTCTTCATTAAATGGTGGATCTTGATGAAAGGGATACAAAACTCTTATGTGTTATTGTCATAGTGTCAATATAAGACTTTTGTATCCCTTTCATCAAGATCTACCATTTAATGAAGAATAAAATCGATCTGACGACTTTATAATAATTTTAATGTGTAAAGTCATTTTTTATAAAAATGGCCGGCCATTCACAGCTAATATTCTGGAATTTGTTTATGCACATCGGCCTCAACATTTTCTGCCCGGTTTCGTTAAAAAATCGCTCCCCCCATTCGCGGCCTCCCCTCGTGAGATGCAAATCCCCGGCGCCGACGCCGCGCACAGTGCTACCGCAACGACGACTGGCAATAACGCGTAAACACAAATTCTTCCGTAAGTTAACAAGCAGCCAAGACACGGTCTCCGTCAAAGCAGGGCTCGAGTAGCCGTCTAATTAATCGCCAGAGGGGATGCGCTGGGAAAAACGGACGACACCGCGTCGGACGTGAAAAATATGAGCGCGGAATCCCGCGCGGGGACAGGTTGCTCTTGTTGTCAGTCAGCTCGCGCCGTATTCCGGTTTTCCCTCGATTAAACCTACCCACGACAGAGCGACGGAGGAGGCAGGGGGAGGAGAATGATGATTTCCGGTGGCGTCTGTTTCTTGTCCCGCGACCAACAGGAGGCTGAAATAGCGGCCAGATAGAGGGAACCCGATAGCGTATTCCGACAGCATTGTACCGATACCAGTTTCTCTACGTGCAAGCCTCCGTCCGCCGATGGCCACGACAGACGAGGACAGCGGACGGTGGAAAGGGGGGGAAAAAAAAAGGAAAAAAGAAGAAGAGGAAAGGGGGAAGCGATCCTTTTTGCCTGGCATCGGCCAGGTTCATTCATGAACCCGTTCCCCGATCGCGAAACCGCGATGAACGAACCGGGGGCCCCGGGATGCCGACGAACGGCCGAGAATGCGGCTCTAAAGGGTTAATTGCACGAATTACGTGAATTGCGCGAGCGCGAGCGGCGACATGGTGCATCTTAATCGAGGAGAATTTATCGGGGGCAACGCGAGTGTCACGGCTGGAGGCCGTCGAACGATGCCGAGGGCTTGCGCCAGGTCCGGCACGCGTGGCTTCGTTTTCCATTCTGATTGATGGGGTTTCGGCTGAGCAGGCAGAATGGGGGATTTAAAGATCGAGAGTGACGGGCACGTCCAGCGTAATATTGCTTCGTAGCATTCCCTAATCCCCTTTCTGTTTAAATTTCATCGAGAAAAGTAATACACTGTCATATTTCGAAAGTTTACCGTGAAATTAACTGTAAGACTATATCGAGCCTCTATCCTCTTCACCTATCTTGCTCCTGATTACCTTCGTGCCTTTATCAATGAATTTCTTAATTACATGGTTGATTAATCTCGACGAGTTACGTTATGCGCTATACATACGTAGGAATGCGCAGCGAAATTATGACAAGTCGAAGCATGAAAGTTACTCGTGTCAGAATGCATCGAAAAGTCAGTTATCGTCCCGCAATCTGACACTCCGCTTTCGTGGCAGAGGTACATAATTATCGCGTTTTTTTAGCTCGAAATTGCTTGCAGACACTTAATTATGTGTAGAATTTCAAAGCGTAAATATTTTGTTTAGTATACCACCAGAAATATAAGGTTACATTTATTGCTTACGCGAAAAGTGGCAAGTGGCCACAAACGGTGAAAAATGGATTTCTTATATTTTTTAACTTTATTAATTCTTTAACGATTTCTCTAGTTAATGGTAACTTAGACATTAATAATAAAGATAGTGTAAAATTTAGTAAAGCTTTTAGTTTTCTGATTTGAAGTACAATTTTGAAGATAATTACGATGAAAGTCACTGAAATCCTTAAAGTGGCCACAAATGGTGAAAATTGGATTTCTTATATTTTTTAACTTTATTAATTCTTTAACGATTTCTCTAGTTAATGGTAACTTAGATATTAATAGTAAAGATAGTGTAAACTATCTTTTAGTAAAGCTTTTAGTTTCCTGATTTGAAGTACAATTTTAAAGATAATTACGATGAAAGTCACTGAAATCCTTAAAGTGGCCACAAATGGTGCATCTACCCTATTCGTAGCTTAGGAGCTCGACTTCCGGCGCGCGCTATTTAAATGTCAGTAACAGTTGCGCTGAGACGCGGGGAACACGGGCAAATGCACGTTCATGTTTGTCATACCATTCGCATGAAATGTTCCAATGCGTTACGAGAGCCTGTAACGCGTATTTTCACTTGCTCTGACAACGTCTGGCACACCGAAGCTGAACGTGCCTTTTACTTTCCCGACATTAAACGCATTTGTTATCTACTTGCGTAACAAGTGCTACCATTGTCAATGAAGGCAATAAAGTCCTCGCTATCAACCGTGGTAAAAGAACCATTGCTACTTTATGTGATTTCTTACTTAGGTCTTTGAGTGCTGACAATTGAACGCTCGGCGTACGCCGCGTGCGGAATTCCTCTAATTGCATCTCATAGTCGCTGAACATCTATGAGCGTTTTAAGGTTACACCTTAGAATTTCTGGAATCATATATACTTTTCTAAAAATTTTCAAGAAATATTTCTTATACGTACATCCCTTTAAGATTTATAGCCCTGACTAAATAGTGGAGCACAGAAGTGTGGAGTGTATTTTAATAAATTAAATTAATAAAATACACTAAGTATTCAAAGGATCTTACAAAAGGCACATAGATAAATTTGATAATTTATTACTACACTATTCTGAATAATACTCGTAGTTTCTAACAGACGAATTAATGCAAATGGTCAATCAAGAAGACACGTATCTTACTATTTCAAAGGAGCATCGAAATCGTTTTAAAATTTATTTCAGGCAGACAAAAATGCTGTTTACCTCATCGAATCCTACAGTCATCCTTATTGTTCCCTCGTTTAGCTCATTACTCGATTCCGAATAGCAATCACCAATCAGAGGCTTCTACGAGCATCTTCTACGATACATAAATAATTAACCTCCCGATAAGAAACGATCCTGCTCGATCTTCCAGGAAGCCAGCAATCGAAGAAACAGAAATTTCCATCGTTTATGGGACGCCCTGATAAATCGAGGCCGCAGAAGCTCGAGCGCGCTTTAATAAGCGGTCTGGTATCGAACGAACCGCTTAAAAGGAAGTACGCATTTCGCGATCAGGCCGAAGATAATTCCGCGATGTTTTCCCGCGATGGATTCCTGCGCGTAAATGGAAGCCGTTCGACGAAATACGGTTAATTAATTACCGGGGCAGCGACGTTTCGTTGAACCCTGGCTGGTAAGACAGGACAATGAAAGCGTTAAGCCACACCAGCGTTACTATTTCGCCAATGCCAAATTAAGACCAGGCCACCTTGTATGGCGTGGTCGTGGCATCCGCGGTCGAGCTTCGATTTAATTAAATGCGTGCAGGTAGTTGTTTAAAACGGTGGCTCCGCCCACGCCTCCTGACGAATCTTTCAAGCTCGTCGAATATATTATCACGGACGTTTTGTCTGTTCTTGGAAATGAATTTATTCGCGAGAGGCATCGATGTGGTTGAAATTCGTTGGGTGCTCGTCCTTTGTGGTGGACGATGAGGAAAGTGTGTGGAAACTCTGGCATGAATGTGGGAGGATCGAGGGGCAATTTAATGGAAATTGTTTAAGTTGTTTCGAGGTGGAGTTACGGTAATCGAAGGGCGATGTAAAAGGTGATGAATTTGAGGAGGAGGATAGAAATGTGGGATAATGTAGATGAGTGCAGGTAGAATAAGTGGAAGTATTAAATAATAAAATGAGTATCCCACAAGATGGATACTCATATAACAGTGTTTCCCAACCTTTTTTGAGTCCCAACCCCCTTTTCTAATATTTTATTCAAATAACCTGCAGACTCCTCACCCCCATATAAGTTAAGGTAAATTTAATATATAAGGTAAAGAAAACACATTAAAAATAACTATTTCAGATTATAATTCTAACTTAATAATATTTTTACAAAACCCAAAAAACCGTGGGAACCCCTCAGAAAACACTTAGCGACCCACCAGTTGGGAATCACTGTCATATAACTTCACAGTTATTTCCATCTTCATCCGAGTCCCAAGTGACAACAGAGCATCTTCCACTTGCGACACCTCTGCATTAGAAAATTCACTCGTAGAAAATGAGCAAAATTCTTAAATTACTACCCCTCGGGCGAAATCCATTCAACTCGTGCAAAGCCCCTCCAGAGACCCGAAGAATCTTTACCGAAATTCCTCGTGGTAAACGAAAAGCAGCAGCTCCGAGAAGCTCCTTTGTCCAAATGCGCGCGGGTCGTGGAGTCCCTTATACGGCAGAAAGATAAGGAGTTGGCGCGTCCAGTAAATCGGCGATTTAAGGTGCGTCCGCCTCCGTTGAGACGCGAAGAAGATAGCGAGCCGTTGAATCGCGTGGAGCGTGAAGCGTGAAGCGAACGGGCGAGCAGGATCGGATAGAAAGGGCCTGCCGTGGCCGGCTCGGCCGAAGGAAGACAGGTTCGCGGTTCTACGGACAGGTTCGTTCGCGAAAAACTTCAATTTGTCTCGCGCGCTCCGTGTCCCGCCGGGGTATCTTGGCTGGATAATGCGCGTGGAAACAAGAGTCCCGCGGATTCTTTATCGCGCCGGGCAGCGCGCCGTACTTGGAGCTTATTTTTACGCGGGCGTAAATTGTCTGACCGCGTAAGGGATGACGTGTGTTAAGAACGACGACGTGCATCGGATTTATGATGTCCTTCGTTATCGCTGGGGACATCGAATCGAACGGTTATGAGGGGCACTCACGGTGCTGTATAGGGCGGTGTTAAGTTTCTCGAGAGATTTTCGACCGGAGCACCATTAATCCCATTTTTTAAAATTAAATATTCTGCAGGGCTATGTCGCCCTAAGTTGATAGCTTATTCTGCCCTCTTTAGTTAAAATGTCCTATCTAGCATTTTGAAAGAACCGAGAAAACTCAAGTTTCATCATACTTATTTTCCTTCTTTCAAATTAAAACATGCTGTCATTATTTCGTAATAGCCTAATATCATTTTTTGTAATAGTTGTACCCGTAAGGAATGTATTATTAACGTACCAATTAATTAATTCTTTCAGATAAGATATTTTAACCATTTTGAAAGAAGTTAGGTTAAATACATTAGACTGTTTATAAATCTTTATGATGCACGTAGACGTTTCTAACTATACTTAAAAGGTAAAAGACGTGTGGAACTTCAAATATTTCGACATATCTCAAAAAATGAAAATATGCTAGATAGGACAGTTTAACTAAGGAGGGCAGTATTGTACTTGGAGTTGGGGATGTTGATGGAATTGGAGTTGTACTTATTATGTGGATCATGGGAAATTTTTTTACATTAAGTTTCTTCTCTGTACTCTCATAAATAGGTTAAGTTACCGTCTTAGGTTAAGTTGTAAAACAGTCCCAGACTGAACTTCGCCTGTGCTTTTGTCGATGTTTATTTTCCGTTTACTGTCCTCTGTTATATTGTGCAATAAAAGACGTTTAATAATAATAATAATAATAAATTACGCGAGGTTTAAGTCATCATTTTACTCGTTGAGAAAATTTCTTAAAAAAAAAATACACTCCATCGATTTTGAAATTTTTGGCTATGAGTCTTTCCATGAGAAATCGATCACATTCGGGACAAGGTGTTCGGGGATTTTAATTAAATTGGAGTATGATGTAGTCTAGGTGGAATTAGCTGGGGTTTAAGTCATCATTTTGCTGACCTCGAGTTTGTTTAACAAATACACACCGTCGAGCTTCGCAATTTTTGTTCAATAACACAGCTGTGGTTTCATATCAGGCTAAAACATATCGCGTCGAAGCTGCCGGTGGTTGATTATGAAATTTCTGTGCCGCGCAGCATCTAACGAAAGACGTTCCTTCCCAGGCCCCTCGTGGTGGCCAAAATTCCTCTTTTTTTCTTCGGGCTCCTCGGCGAGGCCGTATTAGGAAACCTGCAGTCATTGTGCGCGCCACACTGAACGACGACGACAACGACGACGTCGAGAAGAAAGACGACGACACGTACTCGCTTGGAAAAGTCACGCTTAGCACTTTGAACAATCACTTGAATTTGCTCCTGCCCCTTCTACACGGGGAAGCAATCGAATTTGAAAATAGACACGACGATGATACATGCTTGCTCCGAAAAATCAGGTGGCACCTTTGCGCTAAATTGATATTGATTGATTGTTACTATGAAAATTTACTGAATTCGATTTCTCACTCACGCTGAGAAGTTACTTAGGAGAAGATAAGGAAAAGTGGAGACTCAAATTTTGCTTGCATCAAAGAGAAGATAAGGAAATATTACTTAATATATATACTTAAAGTTATTATTATAAATTGCGAAAGCGCAAAGAGTAATCAAAACACTACAAAGGATCTAACGCGACTGTAAGGATCCACTGTTCCCACGCTAAGAATTCCTCCATCTAGATTTCAGATTTCTTAAAAAATTCTCAGTGAATTCACGGTCAGTTGGAGCGAAATTCGTGACAAACAACATGGAGGTTCTCTTTCGGAGGATACCCGCAGGATGATGGTTTTGTCGCGGGGCTCCGAGGAGCGCCGCTTCAAAGCCACGTCCACCGCATCGAACGGCGATAAAAAGTCTTCAAGGTGAGCCGGAGAGACGTATGAATGGGCGTATGCATGAATGGCTGGCTGTACTCACCGAAGCAGAGACCAATCGGTCGCGGAGTGCGTGCACACGCATCCCTATCCCTTTTCTGCGTGCACGCATGTGTGTGCTGGTGCACGCGTCTACCTGTCCAGCCAACTTGCGTCGCGGGTCGTGGGCCCGATGCACTGGGACCCTCGGCCCTACCGGCGCATCAATGAAACCCTTCGGAGCAGATCCAATTAAGTTTCTCCCCGAAACGTTTTCCGCCACCCTAATGGAGTATAAAATAATCTAGGAAATAGATCGAAGAATTTGGGGACATTTGGTACCTCAAAAAATGAAAAAAAAAATTTATAAAATCAGGACTGATTAAATAGCTTTCTCTATTTTTTTTTTTTCAGTGGTACCTACATTTTTCTCTATTCTAACTTAAGTTCTTCGATCTTTTTCATAGACGAATCTCTGTATACATGCACGTTACGTACTATGACTTATAAATTATGTTCTCCATTGCAATATTTTGTAATACAGGGTAGACTGAGTTGCAATTTAATTTCTAAATTAATTTTCTCCTTTCAATTCAGAAACCTCAATGTCACTTGACTTGCAGTTTGTATTAAAAAAAATTGTCAATCGAGAACGGGAAAGTGTCTCCCATTAACTAATATTTGAATAAACGGGCAGGCATTCGAAATGTATCAGTAACAATTACGTTTTATTATTACAGACTATAAGAATCTATGAATTTACAATCGGCAATACGTACAAAATGGTTTCACGTTGCACAGGATAATAACGATACGGATATAGGACGGTTCCTGTTCCACCTCACCCCTCGTTCCTTCAATAACCATCGGCCGAGCGTTCTGCAGGCTCCGCATCGCGACGGAACCGCGGTCCGGCGTGTTGGAAACGAGAAATCAGCGGATATGTGTCCTGTCGAAGGACGAGCGCCGCGAGCACCTCAGGTACGATCGTTTCAGTCGCGCTTACAACGTCGCGCGAACCACCCCGCGCTGAAACTCCCTGTCCCTCCGTCAACATTCCGACACTTGCACCGCAAAGACACTCTCTCCTTGATCCTTTGGTGATCATTTGCACACGCGACCCCCTTTCGTCGCGCTTGAATCGACGCGAAACGCCGACCGCCATATACATACATAAATAGACCGTTGTGTGTTGTAATAATAATAAAAAAAAGAGAGAAAAACCACGGCGTTTGATTTAACAAAGAGTATAAATAAGACTAGATTTCGTTAGGCGTTATTAAATAATCCGACGTGTAGCTTACGATTAAAAAATAAAATAATAAAATATCGATAACCGACGGGCATCGCTTGTTTCCTCTATCCGCCACTTTGTTTGTTCTCTACTGTGCCGAGTCGCATTCTCTTTGCCCCACGCCTGTTCCTCCCCTGTCCTCCGCGTTTCGAGGCACGAGCCCAGCGAAATGCATTGCAAAATCGGCCGGAGGAAGTCCCCTCGGCTGGCTCGAGCCGATGGAAACCTGAATTTATCGCCACACGACCCCCATCGCCCCTCTCTCAAACACAGGATTATCGTTGCATCCGCTTCTAATCGGTGAGCACGAAACCACTCTTTGGTTAACACGTTCTTTCAGCGCTATGTACATTCCAGTCTCCCATCTTTGGCACGGAGCTACGATCGAATTTACATTATTATTAAAACAAGCCGCGACGACGTTATCGTCGGCGGCTATCGCCACCTGTTTTCTCCATCTCCTCCTCTCTTTCACCCATCCTTCCTATCCCGCTCTCATTCTCCGGTTACTAATTACAGATTTCAATTACACCGTCACAAGAATCGAGTCTCCAGTCTCCCATCGATGGATTCATTGAGACACTCTGTTGCAGGACGCGGCAGCGTCGCACCTACTTGCTTGATTTGCAGATGATCGCATGAGTTTTGGTTGTGCTTCGATGTTCATATTTTCTGGAAAGCATCGGAGGAAGTATTGTCCGAGTAGCTTCGAATATTTGCTTGGGGCTAATAAGCGAAAGTTTCTCGACAGCATTATCATTATTATCATTATTATTATTGAAGGAATAGGTTTCACAATTCCTATGTGTTCAGAAGCCACGGAAAAAAAGAACCTCGGACGATGGGACTCGAACCCACGATACTGCGGATCCTCGGCTTACTGGGCAGCCGCCTAACCACCTCCACCAAACACAGACCCTGCAAGATCTCTTATTTCCGGCTCCCTCTTATGTGTTATTAATCCATGTGACGGCAGTATCGCCTGACCAATTTGAAGTAGCATTTTTAAAAAGCCTACGCCACTCAAAGCGTCAAGATAAGTGTGATAGTGCGAGCTCCACTTTACTGATATGGAACAGAAAATAATATTACGTACTCCTACTGTTTTGCCAAAGAATAGTCAGTGCATCGCATATGCCACGTACTTGTCGATTAGCAGCAATTTATGGATTACCGTCACAGATCTGAATTAAGCACTGCGATCATATTTAATTTCCTAGAACCCTGCTATCAAGTAGCACAGCAACAACTGAATCCCATCGAGTTGTATTATTAATTTCTTATTAACATCCTATGTACTACTACGTTTTTTCTAGAACGCAAACGACAGACACGCCCGCGCAGCGTGCTAATAAAGCCTGGTGACGAAGATATCCTTGTGCTATAGTTGATCAGTAATGAAATTAATTCACGTGTCAATTGGAACGTGACTGTACCTGGCTACAAATCTCGTTTCGATATCGTCCAGTTGTAGCTGTAAACTATTCTCAAATCAGCAAGTGGGTGCAACTGCGTGTTAATAGCACTTTCCAAATTTCAGATACTTTGTGCCACAAAATGTTGTCTTTAATTCCTCATATCCTTCAATGAAACTCTCCAAACTACTAGATCATGTATTTCTGCAGGAATAGCGTGGTGGACTTTAAACACGATTCAAGTAGACGCGTTTTACACATCTTTCAAATTCCTGGTACATATCTATGTACCTATATAACTATTTCACATCGAAAGCCGATAAAAGTTGAGCAATTGTCCTGCGTGTTTAACACATTCGACTTTGAAGCCTGCTCGTAAGAAAAAACCCAAATTGCCATTCTTTCTAAATATCCCGCGATATCAAGTAAAATATATAGGCCATAAATACGTCCAAGCCTGGATGATGCAAGTCCCTCTAATTACCTTACCTACACTTTCTGCCAATTACAAATCACGGGAACCCGTAACGGTACGATAATATGGCAGTTAGACATCGCTGAATGCCATAAATGCAAGTGATGTTTGCAGCAGCTGTAACGTAGGTCCCTATCAAGCCCCAAGCTCATTCTACTTTTATTAAACAGCTCGAAACAGAACAAAGAAATATCGCGACTCGAGTATCTCGAGTACACGTTAAAAACTTGGTTATCAAAATACAATTATCCCAACGTTACCAATCATTCCAATCACCCACTTAATATCCATAAATTTCTGCGTCGACGAACTCTGTACTCAAACTTTCACTTCATCCATACACACCTCCATCATCTTCACGAAATATTGTTTTAGGCATAAAAATATATTTAAATCGTTCTCTGTGTTCGCGAACAAAGAGTAAGGCCGCTCTCATCGATCAGTCTTCTCCGAACTGTTGAATTTAGGAGTCCAGTTACATTCAACAACAAGACACCCTAAAGACACCCTGAACGCAGTCGAACCGTCCTTCCCACTTCCCTAAATCGTTCGACTCAACGTACAGTAGGACTCCTCTATAGGTTCGTCTCGAACACTCCATAAAGATTCGCGAACTATCCCCACCATTTTTTGGGACCCACCTAAGCGACCTCGCTTCTAAATTACTGTAGTTTAGAAAATTCTTTTAATTCCTTCAATTCTTTGCTGGTGCCTTATTCAACCACGAGTTTGACGCCTTGGTTGCAATTCCATAAACAGTCCGAAGGCATTGATGTGCGGTCAGTCGGGAACCTTTCTGAAACCTTTGAACGAGATCGCGGTTGGTCCATAATCGCGAAGCTATCAAGGAGTCCTCCTGCACTGCGAAATTTCTGAGATCAGACGAGCAGAACGTCCCTTTAAATCACGAGCCGACCGTCAAAGTGCCCGCGAGCTTGCCGCGTGATCCGCGATGGGGCCACGAAGCCGGCGAAAGTAGCGCCAAGTTGAAACCGACCGATCGCCTCGGGCAGCAACGGCCAACGTTTCACGTGAGTGGTAGGGCTCGATGCTCGTCGACGAACCCCGTCGACACGTCCACCATGTTCGGATGGGGAACAGGCGAGGGCAACACGCTCGTGTCACTTTCGACATCCCCGTCGGGCACCTCGCCGTCTGCGGCGCCAGTCAGTTCGCGCACATTGCCGGGAAGGTAGTCCTTCCAGCTTCTGAACAGATACCTGGTGAACTTCCGAAGCTGCCTGAACTTACAGTAGGTGGCTCCCTCTGCGGACTCGAGCTGCTGGGTCTGGATGAGGAAGCCCTTCTCCTTGAACGTCTGCTCGAGCTTCTCCCTTTGCAGGGACTTGCGAGTTTTCCTCTTGCGGCGCCCTTCCTCCTGAGCGACAGCCCTTTGGCAGGGCACGGGCGGTATCCTCTCGCCAGCGGCGTTGAGGAACGCCCCTGTAGAGGAGCCGGACTGTCCAGCGGACTGCTGCAGAGCCTCCCGCGGGAAGAACTCGTAGCCACGCATGCTTTTGTCCCCGGTGCCGCTGTAATACCTGAAGTTGCCCCCGGAGTCCACTGACAGGCTCTTCTTCTCCTGGAGGGTAGGCTTCGCGCCGCCCGTGAACTTGAACTTGCATATGCTGACTTCTGTCGCGGGGTTGTTGTTGTTCTCGGTGGGCATCGGTGGTATGAAGATCGCTGAACGTTTCCTCTTGGTCGGCTGGCCCTGGCTCTGGCCCACCGGGGCGTTCCTCTTGGGCCTGGGTGAGACTGGAGGAGGAGCGGAGATAGTTTGAGGGGACGGTGGGACCGGAGGTAGTGCCAGAGGAGGGCTCTTCGTCTCCAGCATGGAGTAGATCGATTTTGGGACGATTTTCTGCTCCTTGGGGGCCTGGTCCGCGGGTCTCGGGTAACACTTGTCGTTCTGGGCCATTTTCTGGTAGTACAGCAGCTGCGACTGCAGTGCCATTGGGTGTATGAACACTCCCGCATTCGGCCAGTAGACGAACCCCGGGTTTCCACCCAACATGGGATCGATTATGTTGTTATTGTGGTTCACGTTGCTGCCACCGTGACCAAGGGGATCCGCCGGGCGGTAGCCTGCCTCGGGGAACGACGTGCCTATGCATTCGACATCCTCTCCGTCGCTGGAAGTCTCGCTCTTCACTTGGCCAGACTCGTAAACGTTGCCGTGCTTCCGCAGCAATCTAATCTTCAGCTGGTTCAGGTCTCTGATGCAGAGGTTCAGTGGCTCGTCCTGCTCCTTCGAGTTCTCCATCAGCCCGAAGCTCCGGCGTGACTCCTGCGTGAGCCTCTTCTCCAGCAGGCTACTGATCCTGTTCTGAACGTCCGTCCTCTGGAACGGGATCTGGGGGGACACTCTCTCGCGGCAGTCGAGCTTGTCCCTTGGCGACAGCCTCCTCTCCTCGTGGCCGGGCGTGCCGGGAAGTATGGTGCCGTAATTCTTGTAAATTAAGTGGCAAATGTCCGCCTTCTTGGGCTTCCGACCTCTTCGCGGCTTGCTGTTGTCCAGAGTGATCTCGCCCATGTACGGCAGATCTGAGTACTTCATCGGCGGCCTGCTGGACGATTGCGATTGCTGCTGATTGTGGTTGTGGTGGGTGGGGTTGTACGCATGGGAGGAGGTGGACGTGATAACCGACCTCCTGGAGCCGGAAGGCTGGCCCGAGTTCATCGCTGGACACTGGGGTGACGGGACCTGCGGGCAGAGCTCCTGCTGCATCGCGGCGATCCGCTGCAGCCAGCCGTGCACGTCCGCGATGGGACTTGGCGTGGAGGTCGAGCTGGTCGGCGCTGGGCTTGGGATCGTCGGCTCCGCCATGTGCGTTGGCGACGAGTTCAGGGCTTCCTGGGCGAGGGACGCCTCGTAGTGGTCCAGGTACTCCGGGGGCAGTGCTTGGTGGTGGAACTTGAGCTTCCATCGCGACTTCCTGCGGCCACGGCTGCAACAGACATTCAGCATCTTGCTCGTTTTAATAGCACTCGTGGCTAACAGTTTCTGTCGTGGGTGGTGATAAGAGTTTGGGTGACAGGGGGCGAAACTTGCGTGGATATATTTACAACTAGAAACGCTGACTATTGTTTTAGGTACATGTTTTTGAAAACGTATTTAAGTTGGAAGTTCGGGTATTCTTCAGTTTCTAATATTGATCCAGTATTATTCTTGAAAGTACCTACTACGCGAAGAAAATTGATAAAGAATGTTTTATAAATTTGTATTAGGGGTATACTCTACGTTTCGATATATCAAAGGGATGCTACTCTGTCTTGTATACGGAACAGTACAATTTTCAACAAATTACTCTTCCTTCCAAGGTAGTCACGACGTCAGAAGCCACAATTCTCCACCCGATCTTTGCATTTCTACCAGAGTGTCTTAGCCTAAGTTAATTTTGTCCCCCCCTCCTGCATTTGCGTACTAGCTAATGCTCCCGCAAATTTCTGAGCTCCCCAATTAATTTCTCGTTACGAGTTCCACGCCGCCTCCTCGCCCCGAGCCGTGCAAGACGCGTTTGAATTGCATCCCTAATAACGATAATTACCCACCGGCGATACGGGCGTTTCGTTAATGTCGTTTTCTACACGGCTGCATTCCGGACCACGCCTCGGCAGCAGTTTGAGCCGCGTAACGTGGCACCTCGGAGGGTATGCACGCAACACGCTCCTCTTCCCCCGTCGGCTTTTAATGAAATTCAATAACGGTAATCGACTCGTGGCATTTCAACCAAGAAATCATTTTTTGCCCTCGCCACTTCAGGACTCGATGCACCAGGGGAACGAACCAGTTTCCCCTAGGCGCTTATCCTCGCCGTTGCCTGTCTCAAGTACACTCTCCGGCGACGCGAGTTTTACGCAGAAGGGGTCGTTAGAGGAGGGAACGTGTCAGCTGATTTGGAGGGTATGTAGGAGTCGAAGGAAACGTCGCGATTCGAAACAGCAGACACTTGCAGCAGGGTATTTTTATTATTGGAGTTTGGGGTTCCTTTCTTTCGTCTTGTAGCAGGAAAGTGCAAGAGTGTATTGTGTAGAATCAAATTAAATAATTGTGAAAACCATTGTGAATTTTTTTTTTTTTTAAAATAAGTTTCTTGGCACATTTGTCCAAAAATACGAGCTCTATTTCATGCATATTAATTAAATATTCAAAGGATTACCCTCTGTCTGTTCTTAATAATTTTTCAAATGAATTTAACATTTAGTAAAAAAAAAGGATGTAAGTAAGAAGTTACCTTGGCCTTCCTCTGCTATTCAGCTCCGAAACCGTCTGCCCTGGACTCTCTTCCAGCTCCTGCATCTGATGATGGCCCGTTTCGTGCCCATGCCCATGTTTGCCGTCGACAGACTTCGGGGAAGTGTTTGCATCCACTTGCGGACTATCAAATTTACCATTAACCGTCTATCGTGACGACTAGGCAAAGAAACTTTCCCTTCCACATCCGCTTTCCTCCATTTCAGTTCGAAACGAATAAGAAACAGAGCGAAGTGAAAGTTTCCGTAAGATATACGTTAAAGAACGTTTCCTACATTATGCAAACATGTATAAAGTGTTATGAAGTGTATCGAAATAGGTAAACGATAAATACTGTTATTACTGATTTTCAATAATGATTTTCCAACTATATTTTAAAAGTACATAAAACACTAAATAGATTTTGGGATGGTCACAGTTTGTTACATTTTGTTACTTAAGAATAAAATCATTCGCTAATAAATGCCTACAGACCGTCCATTAGAAGAAAAATATTGCTCTCTTGGTAACTTACCATTATCTACTTAAAAATCGTAAGAAGTAATAGCAGTAACTAATGCGTATCCCATAACTCAAGTCTTACACGATGATAACGAATAATTGTCTCGAGGCAGACATTTATTTCCCGAGTAGAATATTAATCTGTCTCCCGCGAGTTATCTACTACATTTTCTTCCTGTCAGCAGATTGCAAGGTAATAAGTTCAACAAGATACACGTCACCTAGTTCGAAAAAATATTTTAACTCGGATCATTTCAATTGACTGATATATGAAGCATTTAAATTTCTATCAATACACCTGCAATTTGAAACCTCGAAGAAAAGCTGATTTTGCCATGATCTAAAATCTTTAACTCTAACACTAAGTAGAGTAGATGTACCGTTTGTGGCCATTGTACCGTTTTTTGGCCACGTGCATAATTCTCGCGTTTTTTTAATTCGAAATTGCTTGCAGACACTTAATTATGTGTAGAATTTCAAACCATAAATATCTTGTTTAGTATACCACCAGAAATATAAAGTTACATTTATTGCTTACGCGGAAAGTGGCAAGTGGCCACAAACGGTGAAAAATGGATTTCTTATATTTTTTAACTTTATTAATTCTTTGACGATTTCTCTAGTTAATGGTAACTTAGACATTAATAGTAAATTTCAATAATAATAACTTGTGTTTCGCACGTTGAATACGTTGCGGAATTTAGAAAAGTGAACGCAGTTTTCTTGTGATTAATCTTTTCCTTGATAATGGTCTCAATACAGACCGAAACGTTGGGAAATCAATCTTAAAACTTGCAAAATAACTTTTTTATTTTCAATTGACCGAACCTACGCGCCGTTAACATTTATTATTGAAATTAAACATTTTTTCGGTCGAAATTCTAAATCATTTTATTTATTAATAGTAAAGATAGTGTAAAATTTAGTAAAGCTTTTAGTTTCCTGATTTGAAGTACAACTTTAAAGATAATTACGATGAAAGTCACTGAAATCCTTAAAGTGGCCACAAATGGTGCATCTACCCTACCTAAGCTTTGGTATTTCAGACGGGTCTAAATGTACCCCGCGTCCGAGGGTGAAGAGATTAGCATAGTCGTAGGCTCACCTCAGCGCATTCGTGTCACGACTCCGTTCCTCCTCCTCCTGGGGCTCCTGCTTCACCGCCATGTGGAGCAGAGGTGGCAACGGACACTTTATGTGCGACGGGTGATGCAGATGATGCTGCAGAGCTGTGCTGTCCGTGGGGCCACCGTCTATACCAGTAGATTGTGCTCGAGCCACGACTTCCTCGGTCTGCATAGTGCCCCCTGAAAGATGAACCGTGTCGTGGTTATCGCCGAGTCCAGCGCATGGAATCTTTCATGGCGACTTTCATTCAGGGAGAAGAAAATTGAAAGGAAGCGTGGGGGACTTGATCGTGGGAGGCAGACGCGAGGATACTACTCTACGTGAAACCGGAGGATACAACTTTGGATATTTGGCATGGCTATCGTCTAGACTCGGGCACAATGTTTACTTTGCACTCTGAGTGCTAGACTGCTGCCAAGATGGCTGCTGCGCTAGAAGAATGCAGCTTCGAAGAATATAGCGTTGTCTTACATTTCATACGTCTATAAATAGTTGGTGAATTGTCGGACGTCGACTGCTCGGAACGATCGATAAACCAGCAGAAGAGGTTCTTGCATAAGGGATTAGACAGCTGATGGGACGTCGAGGCAAGTGTCCCGTCAGGTAGGAATTTTGCAGCCACTAGGGATCTTTGGAACACAGATTTCTCTAAAGGGACCTTTTACCGTACGAATAAGATACCTACGCTATGGGGCGTCGAGATAAGCGCCTTTAGAGAAGAAGTTATATCAAAAACTGATCTGAATTTCGACCTCGTAAAATAAATACTCCACCCACTGAACAACTCTCGTGCAACCATGGTGCTTCTCGCGAGACAGCAAGTAACATACTGTAACGCCTATTTATGACTTTAATATTATTCCTACCAACAGAATGCAAACGCCCATTTCAATATCCACGATTCAGACGCAAATCGTTACCACCGTGGGATCTGACTCAAGTATGAATATCAACTAACTGGGTATCTAATCAGAGCCAGCTAAAAAAACCAACGACGTACACACCTATAACACAAGTTCAGAGTAGTGAAACGTGTCTACTCGGTTCAACACCTAATTGTACGTATCACTGAATTAAAGCATAATTAATCGCTTTAACGCCCTCGATTTCCTCCGCTGCTTCTACTCGACGACACCCTTGAATTTCGACCCTTCATCGGACTATCGATGCAAACGTGTGTATATGGGTGCAAACTGCAAAGGAAAGGCTGCGCGTGGGCGGAGCGAGTTTGCTCGCGGCGCAGCCTGGATATTGCGGAATATTCATAAACTCTCATTAATGAAACATCGTCGGATTGAACGGTGAGCGTGAGACGCGCGTCTCCGCGGGTCTTTTTTCTGGGCCGGTGTAAACGGCCGTGAGAAGTGGAAGGGGCTGAAACAAATGGCCGCATGCAAATGGTCGGGAGCGACTGTGCGAGGTGTTACACCGCCACACTGTTACACCATCGCCGCGTGTGGGCACGCAACGTACGCCACCGAGGCAAGGCTTCGAAATCGTACAAAAGGGAAGCTCGGATGGCATTTATTACGCGACGGATCACCCGCGGAATGCCTCGGCGCTCGCCTCTACGCACCTGTCACGTATAATTTCTTATAACGCTCTTTTAAGCTCGTCGAAACGTCGATGCTCCACGTATAAATAGTTACTCGGCGCTCGCGGCTTCCTCGCGCTTAATAATAAACGCGGGAATAACAGGCCTTGCGAAGATCGTGTCTCCTATTTTTAAGGGGAACGCTGTCAGTGACCTTTGGATCTCAAAGGGAGGAATACTTTTGAGTTATGGCCACGCGGTTGATATTTATTGGAGAGCTTCGGACTTGTCATGCACGCTCGGTGGCTCGATGATGCTGAGGACCCTTGTGTATCGAACCGATGGTAGTTGCTGCGTGGGAGCTAGTTTGGAATGCCGAAGGAATTTGTCAGAGGGTTAGGTCAGCTACGGAATGTCCACCTTGGTGTTCTTCCTTTTTCTTTATATTGTTGGAGTATTTCCATTTGTGTTATTCGTAGAATTGAAGAGCGATCCAGGCAGAAGCCAACTTCTTCGCCAGCTGTTCAATCTTCTATTTACGAGATCTGCTATGTAATTTAAACAACTTTCAGTGGAACTCCTTCGCGCTATTTTAAACCTCTGCTCTTAGTCGATTCATATCAGTTCGAGCCTTTCTTCGTATCAACTGTGATGTCTAATTCCATTTCCATTGATGAGAAAATAGCTCGAGTACCTATACTTTAAGAGGTTAGACATATACATGGGACTCGCCGATCTACCAACGTCCCCTGCACTTCAAAGGGACATTTTAACAAAAGATGGCAAGGGTAAATTAATCGCGGAGCTGGTACGCCGTAGATATGCGAAGGAGGAAAGGATGGTGCAGCGAACGATATCAAAGAAAGACGTAACTCGCGAACGAGCGGAAATGAGGAATTAAAGAAAAAGGGAATGAAAGAGGAGAAGACGGAGTGGAGATGAAGAAGCGTATTGTACATACTCGCTTTACAGCACCGTCGGATAAAAATATTCTCGCGCGAAAATAGAAACGGACACACGTACAGGCCACCCAACACCCGCAATTCCTGGCCCGTACTTGGCCTTAGTCGATCGGGTTTCACGCCTTATACCATCCTGAGCCGAGGATATCAGAATACCAGCGGAACAGTAATCGACAATGTCAAGATGGAACGCGATAAAGTTCCTTTTACTCCTACAGTAGCAACAAATGTAGAATGAAATTTTCAATGAAATTCGAAGGCAAGTTTTATATAGAAAATTAATTTTTTTTGTGCGTTTACCTGGATTAGGATTAATGTTTAAGGGAAATCTTGTATTAAAATCAAAATTTTTGGTATACATATTTAAATGGGTTTTGACGTTCAACTATACTTCGCTGCAGAGTTGGGCATTAATTAAATAAAAATTATTTAAAAGTTACTTTAACTCTATTTATTACCCGAGGTTCGAAAATCCGGATTAATTTTATTCGATCATGACGAATAATTTCTTGAACTTTTATTCGTTATTCGAAATTTGTATTTAAATAAAAATTTTGCCCTTCTCTGTTGGTCTGATTCGAGTTTTAAGTTTTATTTATGTGCACGAAGCTGTATTGGAAAAAGGGACTATTTATTTTTATATTGTAGATAAATTTGATTTTATGCTTTTCAAGTTGCTCCGATTGAGTAGATCACCTGCATTATTTATGGGCGATAATGATTATCTAGTACCTGTCTTGCTTCAACGGTGTAAGCGGAATAATGTCTACGATTTTCATATCTCCAGTGAAATTGGTCGTACAGTTACTTCGGATAATTGCTTCCTCGAACTGGTTCGTGTAAATTAGACGTTTGGCGAATAAATTACTGTAATGCCGAAGCACTACTGTAATTTAGGACTTTTGTCTTTATTTGTTATGTAGGAAGTAACATTTTAAATGAAGAAGGTGCTATGAATAGACGAGGAATATAATAATACATTATTAGTGAAATGGATGGGAAACAATTCAATGTTAGAGACAAATTAACAATTCAAGAGTGAATTGTCGTTTTTTATCGATAATTTGAACGCATTAAAAAGAAGGTTACGAATAATTTTCCTCTGAGCAGATGCAGGAAAAGCTCTAGTAACCCTGGCACGTGCCACTTAAAATTAAACGTACGGTCGCGTGAGTAGCTTAATCGACATAAACGCGAATGCCGACGATAACTGGAATTCGCGAAAATGTATATATTTAGTTATACGTTGCTGGTTATATACACACAAGGCAACATTCAATTTGTGATTTCTGATTTTATTTAGCGGCTAAAAGAAGTTCGAAAAGATCTCGAAAAAATGACAGAGAGCTTTAGAAAATATAGTCACTATTCATTTATAAGGAATCTCGATTTTTCTATATAAAATAAATATGTAATTAAGAACACTGTACCATGAGAAGGGAGGAGCCTAAAATTACGGTAATTCCTGAGGCGAAACGTTCTGTAATTCAATCTGAAAAATTACAGAACCGAAGAACTGAAAGCTTCTGGGAAAATCAAAACAGAGATGTGAAACCGGGCTCGTGACTAATAAAAACGTGCCCAGATCACAGAAACTGTGAGAAAAACAAGGACGATTGTTTCGATACAATCCATTCGAAAACAAGTCATTTTCTGTGTCAACAATCAGCCGTCGAATCAGTCTTCCCATAAAAAACTTATATATATCTGTAATTGCTCTCAGCAGCTTTATTCAAACGATTTTCAACTCTTGCTACGACAAGAAACATATAGAGTATGTCCACACCCCAAAATTGTATACTTAAAACAGTCATAGAATTATATTCCAGGGTATTTAAAAAGAATACCAAAACATAGAAGCTTCGTTTTCAGAATACTTAGAAAATTCGTTGCTAACACGATCTTCGGTGAATATAAAGTATTCAATTTCAAAACACTTGACGAATTTTCCCTCCACTTATACTTGACTGACAACCCGTCAAAGTACCAAACGAGCCCACACAAGACGTCAGAATCATTCCCATATTTACATAGCTCATACACATCATCCCCTTACGCTAAACCCACGAATGTGTGATCCCACAAATTATGGAAATTCCCAATTGGATATAAAATCTGCTCAGATAATTCAGGAGATCAAAATCTTTGAAATTCGAGTACAATCACAGTTGCTAGGAACAAAAGGAAATATCAGCCCACTTTTTTACTCGAAAAGTGAAAACTTGCACGTTCATGGTTTTGTCATAGAGGGTGACGAATATATTTCCCCGCGTTTGAGCAAGAATCCGCTAAAGCAGCGAAGAAAACCAGCAATCTGAAAACGATCCCTATTTTTGTAACCCGTGTCACCGCGAAAAATCCGTCGATCTAATTCACGTGTGGCGGCCGAGCCGGCGGTTAGTTGGCCCCGAGGATCGGCTGGCTATCGCGACAGGCGCAGGCCAAAAACGGGAGCAATATAGCTTACCGAGCGGAGTAGTCTGTGGATGGGTATTAATAACGGCGTGTGCGCGGGAGGTGGCCCGATTCATTGAAGACCAGTTATAGAATGATGCAGGCGGCCGCGTAACTACAATTTATTTTTTGGCTATTTTTAGCGGTTGGCGTAGCGCCACTATTTTCGGTTCTCTCAAATTTCTCACTCCATATTTGGGATTATGGATGACGGGCCCGCGGCCTGGTGTATCTTTACGACTACGCCCGTCGAGACACTTTCGTACGGCTGGCCGTGCTGCCTCGCCAAGCCTTCTGCCCTCCTGCTACCTTTATTCCCTATCTTCGGGATCCATTTACGTCCCGTGGCCATTAAACGCGAGCCGACCCCGGCTTCCAATCGCCCCGACACGCCTGGAGCACAATGGGCCGACACTCGATCCTCCGGGCAGGTTTGCTGTCCGAATTCTGCTCGCGCTCACCGGCAGCTCCGCCAGCGGTGGGAAACGCGGAGCAAGATCGCGTACCAGGGCGAGAGAAATTAGAAGATTCTCCATCGGGGGCCGACCAGTGTACACAATTACAGGCAACAAGTGGACGGATTCGTGGCGAACGGCAGCACGAGGGACGCGGGCGAGCATGTGTTCGGTCTCAATTGGCAGGGGCGCAAGTAGGTTAAAAACGGTAAGTCAGCTGCAATGCTCAGGAATATGTCAAGGCGATACGGCGGCAGGGTGAAAACGCGAGGGAATCTGATTTTCTTTCGACGATATCATCGCTGTACGACCAACGGGTCAGGGGACACTTGGGGATGATGAATGTTGAGGCAGGAGCATCGTCGGTGCTGGTTTTAAGACGCCAGGGAGATCACGTTGGTAAAAATATCACCGAATTTCAATTTTAAAGCGTCGCAGGCTCCTCGAAGGTCGTCATCGAATCGTATCGAACGACACCGTGGGACCGTGATCCACTGGCCTGATTACGAGCACACCCCCAAACGCATACACACGCAGACACACAGGCGGGCGCGCAGGGTCGCCGCGCCACGCGGACGAGGAAAGCAGAAGCCAGCATTGCGATAATCTAGATTCTAGGCGGTGCCTCCAGTTACCTGTGACGGGAAACGTGCTTTCCGGCAACATGAACGCGCGCTGCTGGAGGATCTTCCTTCTTGGTAAATCCTGGTCGACGGACCTCGAGCGTTCGCCGCCGAAACGGAGCAGGCACCCAAATTCCGACAGCTGGGTCCGCCAATCCCACCGATCCTCTTCAGGTGTCAGTAGCTTCACTCACGGCGACGTATGTCCGTCAGGTTAACCGCGCGCGTAGCAATCTCGCTAGAGGTACGATGAACCCGTTGGCGTATCACGCGATTCGCGGCCGGACACTTGTTGTCTCACCCGCGAAGTGGCAGCCGCCGATGACCACGGTTCGGCCAGCTGGAAAAGCGGGAAAAACGGTGGACGGGAGCGGTCGCGGGTGAACCGGGCGCGGAGCGGAGACGGTGGTCGTAGGCAGGAAGGTGAGAAGCGTATAGAGGGCACGTGTCCGGGACGGGTGAAACCGCGTGCGAGGAGAAGACCGATACGAGAGGGAAGATGAGGACGGGAGCAGCTCGCGAGAAGGGACCAGGGAGGCGGCGATAGAGCGTCGGGCAGAGGGGAGGGGCGGTGCGGAGAGGGGGGAGAAGGTTGGAAAATCAAGGGGGAGAGAAAGAGATGGGCCGAGAGAGCGGAGCAGTCCGTTTTGAGGCAGTTTTGGCACTGTTACCAGCGCGGACGCACCAACCCCGAGCAGCGCCTCCACCTTCGCGCCGGGCGGGCGACGAAGACGACGAAGACGACGAAGACGACGAAGACGACGAAGACGACGACAGCGACGGCGACGGCGGCGGTGGCAAAGAAGATGAGCAGAGCTCCCCCTTAGAGGGAGAAGAGAGCGAGCGGAGGCGAGGGCGTATATTCTTGATTTGGGCGGATGGAAATCTGAGATTGCTCCATATCGGGCCGTGCGCCGCGACCACGGAGGTGCTCTGTAATAGCAGACATCCGAACCTCATCCTCCCCCCTTTCGCACCCCGGCTCGCGCCGTTTCAGACTCCTTCGCCTTCGATCTTTCATCGCCCGCCGCGTACATGTCTTTTTCTTCCGACGACGCTTACCTCCTCTTCGTACGTGTACCCTGTCGCTGGATAATGTTTCGCTGCCATCCCTTTATCGCGCGCACTCCACCCCTTCCACCCTGATGCGCTTCCACCTTCTGTGTCGTTCTACGACTTTATGCTCTTCCGAGAGGAGCTTGAACCCTGAAAACTGATCTATTCAGTATTCACCGAATTTCAGAATCTTGATGTTTCAGCACACAGTTAATGCGTAACTTTTTTTACATTTTTGCAGTTGAACTTTTCATCAATGTGGCTTCTGAGAGGCTAATAGGTAGGGTGGATGTACCAGTGAATGAACATTTTTTATTAAAATGAGTAAAATAAGTTATTAAAATAAGCAACTAATTATTTAGAGACATCTTTTCATTTCTTGCTTCAGATCCAAACAATTTTTGCAGCACATGGAATCATTCGCGCTGCAAACATAATTTTATAATAGTGTTCATTCATTAGCCTTAACTGTTCATTTACTGGTGCGTTTACCCTATGTTCTGTTATTTTTTTATTTCGAGTGTGGTTTATTTGTTAGGAAGAGTATTTTCTTATTCTGTGCTCCTGGTTGCAGGCGAGAGGCGGTCTTCCTTGGATTAGTGGCTCTTCTTCCCTCGCTTTCCTTGTGTCTCTTGTTTCCCTTCGGTTTTCGTGACGTAACTTGTTTCAGGTAAACCGAATCATTTCTTTGAAACCAATGTTTCCGCGGTTTTTACCTTTTACTGTGTCATAAATACTGCATCTTACTTGACCTTTGCATTGTGAAATAAGTTAACATCTTAACACTTTGTCATGAAGCGAACTTGTGTTTAAGTGTTTAATGTCGCGATGAATAATTAAAAAGTTAAGTTACCAATTATTACACGATGTTGGCGCACTGGCGACGCGGAAATTTGATTTTTTGGTCACCCTGAAGTGTATATTCTAATTCTACCAGGATTTGGATTAATCTCTCATATTATTTATAACGAAAGAGGTAAAAAAGAAACTTTTGGAAATATTGGGATAATTTACGCTATATTAGGAATAGTTAGAGGAAATTGCCAAATAGAATATTAACCGAACCCGCGGGTTCTAAAAGATTGACTGCAGATTCTAAAATGAACCTGAGCTCGATCTCACTGGATACATCCAACACTTAAAGAGTCTGATACACGACTCTACGAGTAAGTATACAGTTCTGGACCAGCAAGGGTTGAAGTTACAGGGTTTAAATAGCTCCCAAATAGTGGGGGATTGACTAAAAATCTCCATATAAGGAGATCTTTAGGAGTGCTTGCGTCATGCTCCTGTTTCTAGTTGCTACCCAGCTGGTCGACATAATGCTCCCCACATTATTTGAGATATAACAGAAGGGGTCCCAGGGCGTTTTCCTTTTCCAGATGCGAGCTCGAAAAAGATTTGAGAGAAAGAGCAGAGAAATATTCTCCGCGCGTAACACTCTGATCGATTTGCAACACATTGTTTTCCTTCCCCTTTTTTATCTTCTTTCTACCGAAATCTTTGTTATTCGATTTGCAATGCGTGTGATGCAAACGCGGGGTATATTTAACCCCGCGAACCACTAAGCAGAAATCGAACTGCGTGCAAACCACTTCTCTTTCTCGATTCTCTTGTTCCCTTCCCTCTTTTCTGCCTTCTCTTTCACACTTTAATGTAAAATGATTAAACTTGGCTGATTAAAAACAATCAGTGGTCGTTCACGCGTGTCTACGCGACGTAACGCATAACTCTGGGTTCTATACGAGAACTAATTAAAGACAAATTTGTCATCGTTACCAGTCAAAGTCCTCAATCTTTGAGAAATATTACTCTTTAATGCAACTACGAAGCGAGTGTCCCTTCGTCTCTGTTATACTTGCTTACTTATGAATTTGGAATTGCAAGTAAACTTAGTTGTTTGATGATGCAAGAATAATTAGTGTAATTATTCCTGGTTGGCATAAAAAGTAGGAAAAACAGAATCTATATTTTAATAACGAAAAGTCCTTGTCGTATTTATGAAAGGGTGTTCGTGAAAGTAAGAGTGCAGATATTTTCGTTCGAATTCCATGCATTCATAGAAGAGTCGCGGAAAAGTGGAGCCACAAATACCAGAAAACACTGTAACACTCAGTTGGCTTCATCCAGGATGTTACGTCCCCGACACGACTGTGCAGCAACCGGATAAATGGGAGCAAGAAATCGACCATCTCAAGTGTTGCCAACAAATCAGTCGCGCGAATCGCTCGAGACGCCCGCCGCGCCGTTTTGCCTATGTGAGGTACGGGTGTTTACGAAATAAACGAGAACCGAAAATAGTGGCTCCGAAAATTCGAGTACGCGGGAATCCCTTACCCCATTACCGCTTGTAAAACTGAAATAACACAGCAAACATACCGCATATTTCCTCGATTCTTTGCTGAAGCTGTTCCGCCATTTGAAATCACCGCTTCACCTCGCATATTACAAAAAAGCCTTCCGAAGAAATGATTCAATCCTATCGATATGTTTTCCTGGTGGCATTCAAGTCCACCTTCAGTCCAAGTGAGTAAATGATTGAATTTATTGCGAGTAAATGTTTGAAGTATTATTCAGAAGTTAAAGCAACTAATAAACATAAAAGATTGCTAAGTAATACGTGGGAAAGTAATTGTAATCGTGACGAAAATAATTAGTATAAGACTCCCCATTGAATTCTTTAAAATAGAATATGAAGTTTAATGACTTGGCAATCTGCACTAAATCGATCAGTGTTTTCAGGTGGTACCAAGGATTTTTATGAAATTGAAATATAACGAACTTCAATAAAATTAGAGACGGTTCAAGTTATTCTGAAACTCGAGACCGTCGAAGTTTGCAATTTTTGCCTATATAGTGTTCTTCGCAGCTTCTTTAAAATAAAGACAGCTCTCTCATTCAATTTCCCCCTACGTCGTAATTTCCCAAATTTCTTTTAAAAGTAGAAAGAGAATTGTCTGAAGAAATCAGGGACCTGGAACGAAATGTTTTTTCGTTTCGTTTCGGTTCAGTTCCGATAATAATAATTTCGTTTCGGTTAATATCGTTCCTGCTGAACAAATATTTCGTTTCCATCAGAACGAAAAACAAATTTTGTTCCGAACCGGTTATTTAATTTATAAAAAAACTCGTGTATTCTTATTTTAACAGTGTTATTGCATTTTTTGTACTTATAAAAAATTATATGTTATAGTTATGTATAGGATCTGAACACTGATAGGGCTGACTAGCGTGCTAGGCGAGGCGTTAGGAGTCTTGCCCTCCTATACATGACTTGCAAACGAATGCCTCCAACAATATAAACTATACAAAAAATTATACAAAATAAAATTAAATTTAAATTTTTTAACCTGAAGTGTACAGAACGTTATTAACCGAAAATTTTATTGCGGTTATATCGTTTTCACTCCTGCAACAGGGTTAAGAATTTCGTTTCTGTTTCTGTTTCTGTTCCGGAAAAATATTTCGTTTTTTTCGTTTATCGTTTTCGTTTCTGTTTCGTTCCGGGTCCCTGGAAGAAATACATCTCTCCCCTTTGTTGACTGAATATGCCCAAGGTACCAGTCAACAGTCACAAACATGCCTGCTCAGAAACGGCCCTAATGATCGATAAAATCTGCTCGGGCATAAAGTAGAGCAACGTCGATAAATCGTGCCTATTCCCGCGCGCCTCTGAATTCAACGCCGGAACAATTAATCAGTACCATAAACTAGTGAAAAAAGAGGGACACATGCGCAGAGGCGCGCCACGCGTAACGTATTCGCCATTTTTCCCGCGAATTCCTCGATGATTAACAGCTGCGCCTAAGAATCCAGCGCATTCGCCTATCGAAGCGCATACACGAATCGTTACTTAACAGTCGGGGCTGATGAACAAACCCGTCGGCTGAATTATCGTTTCCCCTGAAATCCCTCGATCGCCGCGGCGGTCGGAAGAAAAAATCGAGCACGAGAATGCGTATCGAGCTCGAAGGAGCCAGCAGCCACCGGCAGTTTCGAGTTCCATCGGCGGAACTGGATCGTTCTGAATGTTCTTCGGTTAGGCGTAGATTAATATTCACACCGAAAGAAGAGATTCCGCGAGCAAGGCGACCGGTACCACGTCCATCGTAACGCGCTGGCTCGCGGGTTAATGAGCCCTGGAGGCTCCAGCGGGGTTAGAGGAGTCGCGTTTCCTGCAACGGTGCATCGTACCAAGTGCAATCTCTCGGGAATTTACCTTCGTTTAACTGCAACATTTACTCAGCAATTACTTTAACACTTGGAGTAGCGCCGGCGTCGTTTCAGCCGAGGGTTTACTGAACAGAATGTTCGCTTTGAAAAGAAACCCTGCTAAAGGATATTTTCAAAACCTTGTGCCACTTAAAGCGTTAACGAAGAACCCACAAGGGAAGATCCGGAACCCGAAAATTGAAATTTTTTTAAACTTCGTGAATATTTAAGGGATTTCCTCTGGGTTAAACGAAATTTTTGCTTGCTGCTTAAATTCACTGGGAGGGGGTGAAATTAGTCCCCGAATATTCGGCTATTTTCCGATTTTGTGTTATAACTCGCGAACTGTAAGAAATAGAACAAAGTTTCAAGGCAAAAGTCACTTTTAGATCTATCATTTGGTATAAAAAAATTGTTTACAGTTCACGAGTTAGAACACAAAATTCAGGCGTCAAATACACCCTCTTAGAGTGAATTTAGGCAGCAAACAAAAATTGCGCTGTAATCAGAAGAAAATTTCCTATATATTCACAAAGTTTCAGACTTTTTCGAATTTCCGGGTTCGGGATGTTCCCTTGTCAGAAATATATTCGTCAGCGGCGGATTTATGGAAAAAGGCCCAAAAGGTGACAAACGTTCCGAGGGACTCTTTGTTTTTTTTTTCCTCGGGAAAACGAAGAGGGTACGCAGTTCACCAGAAAACAAAATATAGTGTTTGAATAAAATCCTATTTTTTCTTTTCTGAAGCTGAGGCTCTCAGGGTGGGGCCTTCTGGGCAGGTGCTCCACTGAAATTGGTATCTTAACCCTTTAACGCCCAGAGCCGTTATTTCAAAATTGTGAGATAATATATATATATTAGTCTATATATACATATAATGGTTCTATAGGATAACTAGATCAAAATTGAATATTGATTATTTCAATTTTTCTCCATTTCTTGCCGAAAGTTAAATATAAACAGACGATAGAATTTTACGCACATTCAAAATGAGTGTTGCACCGGTGCAACACTGGGAGTTACAGGGTTAAACAGCGTTTCCAGCTCCACGATTATATTACCTTCCCCCACTCCCAATTCAAGTAAAACCCTCCCAAAATTGATCTCCAATTCCTGAACCCCGTTGACAAGTTAGCCACAGACAGCGAACCCCTCCGCAACGTGCTTGGCCCGTCTTCGCGAGGAGCTGACGCAGCAAGCGTTCACAGCCGATCGACTTAAGCTTTCAGCGTGGAGCGTACGTGACGCGAAAGGTAACAATGATTTCTCTTTTTTCCCGAGCGGAGCGTAATCGTACGTTAAAACGGCAGCTTGTCAGCCGTCCTGCATGCGCTGCGGCTGTCGCCATGGCCGAGTAGTCGGCATAATGCCGCTGCGTCGCGCGTCGCCGATAAAACCTGGTGCCAGGACGCCGAGTGGAAAGTAGCTGTTGACATATCGCTGCCAGGTATTGGGACACGTCGAGCAAGTAGGCGGGCTGGCTTAACCTATGCGGGATATAATGTACGCCTCCACGATATCGGGCACCGCAGTCGCTCAAGCTCTCCAGCCTGTGTGCGAGCACCTTCGCGATTCCCTATCGACAGTAGCCACGGCGACGGTATCGATGCAGTCGCGAATTAAATGCCATCTGGACCTCCACTCTCTGCACCCTCGATCGGTCGATTGTGCGTCTGCTTGGTCGACCGAGAGGCTGCTTCTCAGGAATGGACGTGTTGTCATCTTCTGACAGCTGGGATGGGCGATTGTTATGTGCGGATCAGAGTTGGGCAAAATGTAATCTAATTACAACTAACAAACTATGATTAAACTGTAATTGTGTAGTTGATTGCACATTATTTTCTGTAATCGTTAATGTAGGTGGTTTACCACATTTTTATCAACTAGATAAATTACCGATTACAGAAAATAATGTGTAATCAACTACACAATTACAGTTTAATCGTAATTTGTTAGTTGTAATTAGATTACATTTTGCCCAACTCTGGTGCGGATTTTGGACTTTAGATACTTGGGAGTTAGTGGATTCGAGTATTCAGGGATATGCTGTGTAGGATGTGCTTCCTTATACGCACACAAAATCGCTGTGACAGAAAGCTAGATACTAGCAAGATACTTACGAAAATTCATTGTCCCTGTACCACAATATTTCGCACACGCTACGTTAAAAGTACATATCAATTAAGGTAGTTCCTAACCAACTATGTTAATCAAAGTAGAGTATTGCCCACCTCTAAATAAACGATAAATTTAAAGTAGTATGATACTGTGGAAATAATAATAATAATTTTTAACATCATGTATATATATTTTAAAAAGTTCAATGTTAACATAAATAATTGTACTACAAAAATAGAATATTAAATTGGTTAGCGTAGTGAATTGGAGCAGCAGATCCGACAACGTCACATTCATTCGGAGCGTTTTTTATAACCAAAATGTCAGAAAAAAACGTTCAATGAATCTGAATGTTCGTTCGATATTTAAATGTCTAAACATATCGATTGTGCGACGTTGCCACGTTGACTGCTTACGTAGTTTCTAAAAAATTTTCACGTGATCCTATTTTTTTTATGGGCATTTACGAAGAAACTATGCGGTCAGTTTTGCAGAAATTAATAAATTCATTTCCTGACATTTCGATGTACTTTTGTGCCAATTTTGGTAGATTTCTTAAATATGGTTTTCCTGTTTCAGAAGTAAAACTGAAACTATAAACCTCTTTTTTTGACTTTGCCATATGCCACCGTGTTAAAATGCCTCAACTTTAATTAACAATTTCTCGATAACTATGCGGTAAATCGATTTTAAACTTTGTACAAGGGTTTCTTGTATTCCAAATTAGTTTTGTACGAAATTTGAAAGAATCCTGTAATATAGCAGATTATTCAGGAACTACCTTAAACAAATAAAGAGTCGAACAAAAGAGACCCATTCAAACTTGTCTGCCTTATTATCACCGATGAGAAATCAGAGCCTCCCCTAAATAAATTCAACGATCAGAACCTAAGAAGAATAATAAAACTCAATTTACATGGCCAAATCAAATGCCACGCAAACTACAATTCCGATTATCGATAGTTACTCTACGACCCAGCTCCGGTGGATTAATTATCCAGCGATACGACGAGGGATGGTGCGTTTGAACCGGTTCGACGCCACGGCGAAAAGAGTGCACGAGTCAAACTCGAAGGACGTAATCTCGATAATGCAGCCGCGACTGGCAAACGTCGAAAACTTGTTTATTGGCTTGGAGAGCGCATAATGGACCGATTTTGCGCCGATGCAGGTTGATCGTATGCAAATCCGCGTCCTCATCCGTGGAATGTCCCCGGAGATAATAAAACGCACACGAACCCATGCCGTTTCGTGTTCTCCGGGGGCTCTTACGGGGAACGAATTAATTGTTACGGCTCGGCTGGATTAAGTGTTATGGAAAGCGTAATACGACGTTCTAAGAGGTCGTAATTTTTTTTTCCACCACGTTCTTGGTTCTCTACGCCGTGTTAATTAAGGACAATCGCCGACGTTAATGGTAGCTGTTAATGTATTCCATCGGTTGCGTGCAATTTTCTTTGTTCCCTTTCGCGTTTCTGAGCGGAGTCGCGGTTGCAGAAGAGGTAACGCAAGAAACAGGATCTACGGACCTGGAAATTTGAAAATCTCCAGTGGACGTTTGAAAAATGATTCGCGCGTTTACCTGCGAGTATTTAAGTAGTTCCGAGCAAATAGAAATTTTCTTCCCTGGTTATCGCATATTAATCTTGGAACGTCAACAATTCAAAATACCTTCTCACGTTTATTCCTTACCCCACTCTGCGTAGAGATGAATTTTAGAACGACACCGAGCAACAATAGTCTTTCGCGTAAACTTAATCGCGCCGCCCGGTTCTATTGAATGGCCCGCTGAAAAAAATGTCCACAGGCAGACCGTCAATTTGCTCCGACGTAGGCAGCGCGGAATTATAATTCCCATAACGCAGATACAAATCGTATTTTCTCTTCGTCGAGCAAGGATCATTATCGGGCGTAAAAATTTAATAACATGCATCGAGCGTGCCACGGTACACGGCTGTAAATTTATTGGGCACGCCGTGCGGAGATATTTCTTCGTTTCAACGCAGGAAACAGATGTCGATTTCCATCAAAAGAGTACACACAACTTTCACCTTGCCATTCCATATTTTTTTTTTCTTTCGTTCCTTCCCCTTCCTCCTCTTTTTTTTTTTAAGTCTGATGCTGATCACCGTATTTATCTCTTCCTTCTGTTTGTTTTTTCCTTAACATCGCGATATTCGTGGGATTCGACGTTGCTCGGTTTCGAAAACAAATTCGCACGACACCGGCGGATCCAACGGTCGAAGCCAGCCTTTTCCGACGCCTAAAGAGGAGAAAACGGGTATTTCCTGTGCGCCAACGGTGGACCACCTGACGGTTAGGCCAATTGGATCGCCCACGCGCCGTTGAAATCTGAAAAGAGCACCGTGCCCCACTGCCGATACCGTTAAACGGCTCGTACCTTTTCCCTCGAGCAACTATTCCAGGGAATTATCACCGCGCGGAGTGTATAATTTGACAGTGACGTAACTGGTACACGGTTTTGGAGTACGCGTGGGCGTTTTCTATTAAACACGAGTAAAAGGGGGCCATATATGGGATAGACGCTGCTGGAGAGTATATTGGAGGGGGAGGGCGACGAGTTGAATGAAATGGTAAAAGTGACTTTGGTCAGCCGATGACAGTTGTGACGAATCACCGTATCGAATGGTTATGATGAAACACTTCTTGTGTAGCACTCTTCGGTTATTCAGATGGCGAAGAGACCTCGAGGATTCTGTAAGCTCTTTTGCGTGTAAAGGTTGAGTATTTAGTTTTGAAAGGTGCGCGTATGTTTTCATTCGATCGGCTTAAAGTGGTAAAAGATTGTTACTATAGTAGTTAATGCTTCGTATGTCCACCTGTATATATAATAATAGAAAATATCAGCAGAGTAGGGCAGAATATTCCAAAACTGCAGGAAGTAGCCACGGAACGCGTTGAAAACATGCTACGCCGAATCGAAGCCGTCATAAAAGGCGGAGTCACCAAATATTGAGTAATTGAATTTCTCGTACAATATAATCTAAAATTTTGTTTTTAATGTTGTAATATTATTTTGTAATACTAGTATCTATATGTATTTAAAATTGCAAATTAAATACATTTAATATAGATACTTAAGTTTATTCTTAACGCTGTTACGTTTGTTTGTTTTTGTTTTTGTCTATATTTTATATATTATAGTTTATCGTGCATGGTTAGGCTTCATAACAGTGTCACCACTGCAGCCTCGCCTTTACTCTTATTGACTTATCACTTCTAATTTTCCTGTACATTCATTCTCTTCAGTAATAAAGACGTCTAATAATAATAAATTAATCTGAATTTTTAAATACATATACTAGTATTAAAAACTAATATTACAACATTAAAAACGAGATATCTATATTATTCCATCCCTTAAACTTACAAAATCTCAAACCTTTTTGTTCGAGTATAATAATTTAGCCACCCACTGTACCTCACATCTCAATAAACCATCTTTCTTCAGTTTCCACATTTAAGCAACTCACTTCCCAATCAACCACCACCACCGTCATCTAGACCCAACAAATTCTCTCCCCCATCGAGCATCTTCCTCCACCTTGCGCACACCTCTCACCAGGGCCGTCTTAACAAATTTGAGCAACCTGGGCTACAAAATTTTGGCGCCCTAGCCCCCAAGGGTGCAATTTCTTCGCACTCGGTGCAAGGCAGTACACCAGAACCCCGGGTCTCCACCAAGACAAACACGAACAAAAACAGTAGAAATTTACAATAGAAAACAATAGCATATTTGATTCTTAAGCGCCCTTGGATCACAGGATTACATTCTAAAATTTGACATTTATCGTAAAAACAAATGAATCATCAAAATGTCATATTTTAGAATGTAAAAATAGTACTTTATCTTTTGAGAAATAAAAAAAATACAAAATACATTTATAGAAAAAAAATGATCCCAGTGAGAATCGAACCCGTGAAAGTTCCTTTACACGCGCCGCTATTCATTATTACAATAAACTTTGCTATCGCTTCTGTTCGTAAATGCATAAACTCCTTTTTTTTTTAATATTTCGGAAACTATGGAGTAGTGGACCCAACATGTGAGGCATATATTGGTCTACTACACCTACACTACAACATATATGAGATTCATCAAAATCCGTGTCCCAGATGTCGCGGCCTCCCCTTGTTAGCCCATTGGTAAAGGTGGCCCTGCCTCTCACCATCCCCCACACCTGCCACCTCTTTCCCAACCACAACTGCTGCAACTCCTTCTCCCCCAGCACTCCAATTAATTACCTCCAACGAACCACGCCACCCCCCGCAAATATCCTCAAACACCTCATTTAAGATCCCCATTATTCAAACCTAGCCAACTTCTTACCGAGCACGTAATGCGCAACGCGTTTCCACCAACCGAAAGAAACCGTTCCCGGAGCGATCTTTTGGCATAACGGAGCAGCGGCGATAGTAACGATCTCCCCGAAGGAAGCCGGGCAAAAACCGACACGTCGGAATACGGGGCCGGCGTGTATAATGCCCGGGCAGCACAACTTGCACAAGCCCCCGCTGGAACTTTGATTGGACGATCGAGAGACGCCGGTTGTAAAACTTTTCCCGGCTGGTATGTCCAAATGTAAATGTCACCGACAGGTCGCCGCGGCCCGACGCCGGGCGGGGGCAAAACGCGCCGGCTATTATTTCCACGTGGCAATCTGTCTCTGGATGCATGGGCAATTGTGAGTGCAGGTAAGACCCGGCGATCGCGATTGGCAGGTAGCTCGATGTGGAAATTCTCCCACCCCACGACTCGATGCCCACCTTTCCGTGTCCCACTCGTGCCGATCGGGTCCCCCCATCGCGAACAGGCCCAGCGATCGCTGCACAACGACTACGCGAGCCCACCTCCGATCGCCATGCCCGCTAATTCGAGAAAATATGGCTGTCCGAATCGTTAGCTCCGATGCTTAATGGACGCTGGCGCGGACCATCGCCGGTTTATTCCTCTCTGTGTAATTTGCGCCGGGTATTTATGGGCAGGTTGGGCTCGCCTGCTGGACTCGCTGCTCCAGGCGCGAGTAAATCGGTATCGTTGCACGTAGTCGTGGTGGACGGGGGGATTTTTCTGTTTTTAAAAGCTCAGATATAGTTGAAGTGTACAAATACAGAAATGTGGGAATACTGGTGGGGTTTGGAGATGAGTCAGAATCTTTTGGTGAATTGGAATGATTCAGGGAGTAATTGCGGCGGATGTCTTATAGATTTTTCCGGGTTCGATCAAGCTGGAGTTGTTCCGCGGAAGTTCAAAACTACTGGAGTTATGTACACTAAGGGCCAAAATCGGCTTCCCTTCGGAAATTTGGCAACGTTGCATGTCACTAGGCATAACTCAGTAATTCTAGTGACATATGGCCGATTTTGGCCCTTAGTGTACAAGGATCTGCTAGCTTGGGGTCCCTGTGTGAAGATTAATATCTCGAGGATTAAAAGCACGCTCGTTAACTTCTACCCATCTATACCTTAGAATTCTCCACTCCAATTCTCATTCACCTTAAACTCTAGAATATCATTCTCCACTGCCTTCAAATTCACAATAATTCCATCCCTTGCTGTCCTAAATTCAGTGACCCAAAACTCACACCAACACTTCCCATCACTGTACAAGAAATCTGCAAACGTAAAGCAGTCCTCAAGACACTTTCCTTCAACTGCGACTGCAACCAAGAAAAGAAAATGCATAATTTCATCTTCTCTCTTTCGATTGCCTCTTTTCGAGAGGAAAAGTAAAAATCCCGCTCGATCTTCTATCCTCGACGACTTGGATGGAGAATTGGTTGATGTGATTCATAATGGAACCCATCAGGAAACGTTCCGCGAGCGCGCATTGTTCCGCGCAAAAAACAGGCGCGCAAGGCATCGGGGGCGTTTTACAGCGCGAACCGCGCGCTAGATTTTATATTTAGGAAGCCACCGTGTAACTCTAGAACTACTGAATTAGGTTAGAACGAAAATACTGACACCCACGCTGGTGACTCCCGTGGCTCTGCCCGTTATGCGTTTTGTTTATCCTTAAATTGTTACTCTACCCCCTCGGTTACCGTTCACTGCTTGCTACTTCGACGATCTACGTCGCAGGATCACCATTAAAGCATGGCGATATTAATGTAAATAATTTTTAATCATCCAAATTACTCGTAACTTATATAACGATTAAAATGTATCTTTTAAAATAGGACGGAGAAGTCCGTATTTCAAATTCGAGCGAGGAAAATATTTAATTTAGGTATTAATGCACAAGTCTCGTGGGAGTTCTAATCTGCCACTATAAATCGAACTCGAATCCTCTTATTAAGACACGGAAATAGAGCCGGCGACATTTCTACAAAACTGCAAAGATGGATGGGGCCTTGGAATATTTCTACATTTCCCCCCCCCCCCCCCCCCGATGTTTTGGAACGCAGCAACTGGTCTGATTGTATCGGAGGCGAACGACATTTCACGGTGGCAGAAAAATCGGTACGCATTACCATAAGGGGAGTTGGGTAAAAAGTCCTGAAATCAGTATGTAGTTGTCGAATATAAAACTAGTTCTACCCACGTAATTACGAGCCGATCGCGGCATTGATAAGCAAATGAGATCGGCCGGGACGAGTTCTCTTAATTAAAAATGATGGAGCTGGACGTTTTCGAGACAGGTCCAGATAAGTATGCGTACGTGCCAATGGCATCGATCACGACGGATCGTAAATGGCCCTCGTAGCCTGTATCTCATTATTCCCAGCCGGGGGGCGACGTTTTACCTATGCAAACCGGCCCTCCACGTCGAAAGAAAGGCAGCAATTAGAGGTGGTACCGGGAACAAACGGGGACCACTGTCTCATTAATCAAAACCAAGCAGAAACAATTTAAGAAGCCCACTCCAGGCATGCGCTGTGGTTCGTTGCCAGTCGACTGCCAATGCCTTCCACTTCCAAGCATGGGCAGATTTCAATGAATTTTAATATGCCAGAACAGTAGCTTCTCCTCCTGTATGCGAAAATTTTAATTTCGAATGAAATACTGTCTAAAACAATGTTTCTGAAAGAATTTCTTTGATAAATTAAGACAGCTATTTTTCTACGTGGTGGTTAGGAATTAGACGTGTGTATTTGATGAGAGATTTGAGACGTGTTCGTGATTGACGATGGCAGTGATGAAAGCTATTGTGTGTTGTTGTCTTCTGAAGATTGGTACTTAAGGAAGAAGCACGAAATAAAAAAAGCAACGTGAAGTTGAAAGAAGAAACAAGAGGTTCCACGTCAAAGAAAAAGAAAAGGGCAGGAGAAGGAGAAAATTTGCTTACTGTTTTTTTTATTTATTATTATTATTATTAAATTGACGGGGGAACCCTTTAGAATACAAAAAATTTAACTGGTTAAGTACAGAACGTATAACAAACTAACGTACAAAAATGAAAAAGTAAATAAATAAAATATACAGAAGATATAAAATAAACGAAATCACGAAAAACATATCAGTCTACTAATCTACAAACACAGTACCACTGGTACGAAATTTAAGGAGGTGTCAGTCTCTTTAGCAGTCGCTTTTGCTGTTAGATGAACAAGCAAAGTATTAGGTAAAACTAGGTGAATAAACGAAACAGCGAACCTTATACATTTTCCAGTGTAATTTCATTAAAATAATTTTGTCACGTTCCGAACACAATTTTCAAATTTTCATGGCAACGTGTCTCAATAATGTGTAGCATATTGTGGAAATCACACTGGAGGATTACCGTCGAGGTTTATAAAATATTTGATCAACTTTAAACAAGATAAACCTACTTCCTTTGAAGCATCGTCACCGAAATGACTCGTAGCCAAAATGACGTACGAGTACTGTGTGCTGCGATAAAAATCGTTTACGAATTCTTTCACTGGATACGTGGCTCGATAATGCCTTGCATTTATAGAAGCCTCGCAATACGAAATATACATTCCTAATTTTACACCATAAAATTTTTAATTTTTTCTTTTATCACTGGAGTACTCCGACTTTGGAGGTTTATAAGAATTGAACAAATTAAAATATAATAAAAACCGTAAGCTACATTGAAGAAAATCTATTTTTCTTTCAGTTGAAATAAGAACTTTTCATTTTTCATGTTTCAGGTAGATAACATTGTAAAACTCCGCCATTTTAAAACTTTAAGTAACAAATAATGTCTGAAAATAAAGTTAAAATGTTATCTAACCTTTTAGGAGCCCCGATATTTCACTGAAAAATTTTAAATTCACCTACTCTTTCAGGCCTACAATGTGGTGTACTTAAATTATTTTGCACTTAACGATCCACGTTCCCCAAAAATATTTTCGTCTAACAATAAACGACCAGATTTATACACCCCCCTCTCCCAACTTGACCACTTAAGTAAATCTTACCAGCAAGTTGCCACTTGTGCCTCTATGGACCAACTGGTTTCAATTGAAACGAGACACCAGGTACATTCGAAACTCCCTCGAAAATTTCTTATTCCTGGCATTTCGTATTCCCTCGGACGTTCCTGTACACCCATTATACTTCGCCGTAACCTTGCGCTGGCAAACAGAATTTCGTTTCACCTCGCCCAACCGACAGAACATTGACTAATGAGACGTCGTAACGAGTTCGCCCACCCGCGGCCAATGCGTCGTCCTCGTCGCTCGAGATCCATCGCGAGCGTGCGGACGAGCAGCATTGTCTCGGGGCGAAATTTCGAAAAGCCAGCCACGGATTGCGTAAGGCAAATATTTTTTTTTTGTCGTAGAAACCGTGGCCCATCCAGTGACGAAATCGCCCGGTAGTCTCACGCCAATCCGCGAACTTGCCTATTCTATTTCCACGAGGCGACCACACCTGTTTCAGATGTATTTCGGGCCTCCGCGGCTTCGCTTGGGCTACTCGGCGACGATGCCCGTGGACACCGACGAATGATGGATCGCCTTCTAATTGTAAGACCGCTCTGCGATTAGAAAACTGTCCCAGGGCATTGTCCTCGGCGATGAAGCGCCGGCGATAGATCGCCCTCGAGTCCAAGCATCGAACCGCGGATAGTTATAAATTAGAAACGTACTTGGTAACACTTCGTTATTATTCTTATTAATATTGGGAAACCAAATGGAGGCGTGGCCAAGATTTCAGCGCTGCGGTGGCAAGTTGGCAAACCATTGCAAGTAGGCTTGAATCCCACCAAACATTCCGAATAAGTATTTATTCATCGAAGAAGTAAAAATTTAGTGTTCAAAAAATTTAAAAACACTCGTTTCTCACAAAATGTCTATATAAACACTGATAATCATATGGACTTGGACGGATTTCGGCCTACTCATAGTAGTATAATTTTCTGTCACTAGTTGGCGTATCGAAATTCTTGGTTTCCCAATGCCACCCTTAATATATCGAATTTTCTGAATTTTTGTAACTATTTTGCAAATATAAGTGGAATGGAATGGATTCTTATTTATTTTTTTTTTTTCAATAAAATAAACTTTTTAAGATATGTCCACTCGGTAGTGATAAAAAAGAATTGAAACAGGTAAATAGTTTTTAACTTCTTTTGACAACTGTACTCTGTCCTGCGAATTAAAAAATGTTTGACGAGAGAATTTTCGTTTGGCACTATTGACATTTCTCGTTAGACATGAACAGCGAAATGTACGTGTTTATTTATGCCGAAGCATCTCTCGAATCGATCCGAACGAACCGAGATTCTTGTTCCTTGGGTGAGCGCACCTGGTGCTAGGGATTTCTGGTTTTGGGTGAAGAACGGCGTTACCTCGCCTCCATGCCTATCTCTGGAACGTAGCCACGATCCGAAATGGCAGAACCCCTCGATATCTTGCATCGTGGAATCTTCCGGGTGCCTTTCATACGCGGCGCGTTATTAAACAATGCCAGCAGGTCCGTAAATCACCGCGTGTCATCTTGGAGATATGTGCTTGGACTTGCGCGTGGGAGTAACAGGCAAGTCGATAAATGGTTATCGATTATTACGTAAATAGAAATGACTGGTATTAATACAGGATGCCTCGTGACTCGTGGCGGATTCCTTGAAAAATGTTTGGAAGATGTTGTCGGGAAATTATGTGCGTGAGTTTTCGTTTTCGGGGAAACTGGTTTCAAGGAAGCATCTGGTGTGTCATGGTAGCTTTAATTTAGTGGAATTTTGTTATAAATTATTGTTTCATTCCTGTTTTATATCTGTGTGCGAGTTGAAAGAGAAATGGAAAGAGAAATATGTGATCGATCAGCTCTTTAATGTAATAATTGAAATTCTAGACACGATGGTACAAGATGGATTCGATTTTATGTCACACTGTAATTTTTAGAAAATAGATTGAACGAAATTTTAATGGAACTAATGTTATAAATAAAAATTCTCATCCACACATTTATCTACAACAGTTCATTTTTATGTGTATTAAAGAACTGTTGGAGATTGAGAGCAATTGAGCGGATTCTTTAATATAAATTTATATAATTCTGTGAATAAAAAAAAGTAAGTTGACCGCAACTGATACCGATTACAAGAATCGGAATAAAAGTTTCTTCTCCGAAAACAGATTCAAATGAATAAAAACGAATTTTATAAAATGGGCACAGAAGCGGCATAAATAACAGAGCAACGTTTGTAAGAGGTAAAATGAAATATCGAGTGTAATAAAGTTATGGTGGACGAATATGGCGAACTTTATGATTCTTGAACGTTCGTATGAAAACAACCTTGATACAGGAACGAGGAAATATTCATGAAGCGATTGTTGTAACGTATTATTAACGAATATAATTACCGTATGATTCATAGTGTGCCGTTTCGCTGCGAGAGCCTTGATACGAGATATAAACAGAAACAGAATACGAACCAGAATGTCCTTTTATGGAGCTCTATCGATAATGTACCTAATAAAATTTCTGTTCACTATAATCAACTATTCTGATCTACCTTTTTACGTTTCTACGGTTGTGTTGGAATCACGTATAGCAACTCATCGCCAAAAACTTCAATCGTCATAAAATATATAAAAAATATAAATACACAAGTTCCCCAAACAGATCCCCCCTCCACTATGTCCCAAAGTTCACTAAAGAAATTTGTAGCGCGACAAAAATCATTTTCCATCGAAAAAGTAGCAGTAAAAATTACTCAAAGTCGACAGCAATTGGTGACGTGCCTGCAATGATCAATTCAATTCGTACGTATTTCTAATTTACCACTAAACCTACCGACATTTTATATATACCTGTTTCTACCGATGGCGGTCGAATGACCGCTTTTCAAATAAACGTTATATTTTTTTTTCAACGGTATAGTACATATTATTATCAGGAAAAACGAAAGAAGAAGAGAGATAGATATTGAGAAATTAATAGCTATATATTATAGAAAAAGTCATGCAGTAGGTTGAAGAAAAATGAAAACCTGGAATTTAATAATTTTGATTAAAGTCTCCAAAGCGGTCATTTGACCGCTCTGGTAGGTTTAGTGTTAATCCCCTGGAACTTTAAAACCCCGGAACGCAAGGCGTCCATCGCCGTGGCATTGTGCTTCAGAAACGAAGGCAAAGAAGAAAGGCGAAATTCCTTATTTTTTTTTTTACCGAGGAATTAATAATTACACGACACGGACATGACTATTATAAAGCAGCGATGCGGAGAAGAGGGGAAAAAGCGAATAAATACGAGTTACTCGATTCGTTCCCCGTCCATATACGGCGAAAACGACTGAACGAATTATATAGGAGGCTTAACGACACGAGATCGGGCTTTAAAAAGACGACCGAGCGACTCGTCCCATTGAGAGGAAGTCAGCCAACCAGGCCTCGTTCGTCTGGTTCACTGCTTCTTCTTCGCCTTCATTCATCAAACATCGTATTCCAGCGGCAGAAGCCGGCACATCGTCAACCCGAGCATTATTCAGCCGCGTTTTTCGCGGATAATAGCTGGCTCTACAAATAAGATCTTCCACGAGAGAAGCCGGCGACGAGGTGCTCGGCACATTCCTAGAAGAGAACACCGACGCCAGCCGAGCACTCGTAAACATTCCTGCGCTTCTTCAACGGCGATTCAACGCGTGTACGTCGCAAAGAAGTTTGTTATTTGCTAGAGTTCGCGTCTGAAACGCTCTGATCTTCGGAAATTGAGTCTAGTCGTCTGGGTGGAAGGTGCGGGATGAATTTAGATGCTTTGGACGCGGGTTACCGGTTTCAGGGGCGGAGCGTTTGCAGAGATGAAGGAAATATGTCGAATTGAAAAGAGCAGATTAAAGAATCTACGGTGAAACGAGGCCGAGTAGTTATTTCGAGTTGGACTTTCATTTTCATGTCCCGACAATTTTGATTATTTTCTAGCGAAAAGTTTTGTGGTCCTCGTGGCGCAGAATCGGCTGAAAATAATCTGTTCGCGTCGAGCTGTTTCGTGGAGAAATTAGAGCGATGATTATTTAAATGGATGCAGTGGAAAGTTGCTGAAAATTACGAATGCGATGGGTGACCTGGAATGTTATGGAGATCCGTTTAGACAAACAAAGAAATTTAGGAGCAAGAGATTACCAGTTTCTTGGAACTGGGATCGTAAACAGGGCCTTCTATCTCGCGCAGGATGCACCTGAGCGTTCGTAATCGCAGGGAAACGGGATAATCAAGCGCATAGAGGCTGGAATTTTATTGGATCGTTAAAGAGAATGGCGATCCGCGACAATTTGACCCGTTTAATTCGCGGTGATCCGTAACTTTCTCTTGCTTTAAATTGAAGCTAGCAACACGCACTACAGATCGCATATCTTCTCGGCTCCTTAATGCCACGCGATACTATTCCAACTATTCGACCACTATTCCACTCGCACATAACATTTCACGTGCTAGGAGTCAACGTTACTTCTATCTTCTTCTACTTCTTCTACTTCTTCTACTTCTACTTGTTACTGAACTAAGAAATGATAGGAGTAGCAAGAGAAATATTTATTTAGTTTTAACATTAGATTGAATTCGTAGAATGTAGCGTGGAAGATTCATTTTTATGGAACCACGAAATACTTCCACTAAGTAGTGTTCCATCTATAATGAAGAAACTTTAAGTAATCATAGCCACTGTAGATAGGAAAGCGTCTCTGTCGTTATGTAACTTTCCCATTGATTCAGACTTCAGGGGCCCCGCGGATGTTGGCATCGAAACGATTCTATCGCGGGACGATCGTGAAGCATAGATCGTCCCCGCGCCGCGTTTCCGATAATGCGTCGCGAGGCCAGACAGGCGAATCGTCTGTAATTCCACCCACGTGCTCCGTCTGTCCTGCGGTCCATTCATCAAACCGCGCGAGTACTTAAGTTTCGCTCGTAACCGGCCGAAAGATAGACGCGGCTGCGTCCCAGCGTGGAAACGGTCTTATATGAATACACGTACGCGGCCGTACATAAGCAGCCCTTACTCCTTACAAGGCGAGAGCCTCTACAGCCTCTCCGTCGGGGAAGAAAGGTCGAGATAGCAGCTCGATATAAAACGATCCAGCCGGGCATTTATTTATTCCCCCTACGGACATGTACGCGCGTACAGGCTGATCCTCGTGAAGTGGCTGATGGGGATTAGTTGGGAAATTTCGAGGGCACGTGGACGGTTCTGCGCAGGCTTTCGACGGACTGGTTTGTGACAGTGTTTGGTAAGGAAAAAATAGGGGTTAGAATATTTGGAGCGTAGGATACTGAGAAAGATTGTGTAAAGATGAGCGTAGTAAGGTCGGGGTCAGATATATTGGCCGGTGAGTTTTGTGAGGAGTATTCTTCTATTCTCAACGTTTTCTGACTCGCTCTCGCCTTGCCAGAAAAGGAGTGCGCCAGAAGTGGTGGGGATAGCGCCAAGCTCTTGACGTGGAGGCCAAACCGAGCTCTTAGCGTAGAGATACATACATCAGAATAGGTGTGCGTTGTGAGGAGTATTCTTCTATTCTCAACGTTTTCTGACTCGCTCTCGCCTTGCCAGAAAAAGAGTGCGCCAGAAGTGGTGGGGATGGCGCCGAGCTCTTGACGTGTAGGCCAAACCGAGCTCTTAGCGTAGAGATACATACATCGGAATAGGTGTGCGTTAGCTGCGAAAACGAATTCACCGGCCAATATAATAGTTTCTATTTTGATAGAGTACAATTGTGGGTATTTGATTATCAATTATTCTAAAAATGTTTTTTCAAAGAGATGCAATAGTGGAATACTTTTTAGGCGATGACTCTACCATTTGGTGGTTTTACTCTACTCAACGATCGTTATTTTTGGGGTGCGTGACTTGTGACACATAATTGTTTGAAGTTACTAAAACCTTGCGAAGGGAAATTAACAGCATTTTCTGTGTTAAAAGTATACGAAGCCTTAGATTTAAAAATTAATACACATCGCACCAGGGATGTCTAAAAGATTTTTTAATGAAACCACCGAATACCTCGAGGAACTGTTAATTACAAGTCTCCTTCTTCCTCTTTACGAGTTTCACTGGCCAGTTAGAGTTCTCCCAGCAGCTTTGAATCTGCCTGTACACGTTTATCTACGCCGTCGCGGGCACAATGATTTCATCTAACCGCACGATCGAGCCGTGATTTACAGGTTCCCGTCTCTCGATTGTCGCTGCCGAGGAACTCGGCTTGTCACGCCGCCGTTTCCACGGAGAAGTCACTGGAACCGACAGTGATCCGTGACAGAGGTCGCGACACGATCGATCCACGAATCTCGGTGGCTGAATTTCAATTATACGGGCTCGCCGATGCGTGCAACGCCATCCAGAAGGACGACGAACGACAGAGCGCATAGATGAAGAAACAATCTCCATTCGTTCGCTGGAAAAACCGAGGGGGAGAGAGAAAAGGGGAACAAGAAAATTGCTATGCACCGACAGTCCATGATCTCGATGATAATCAAGCCGAGGAATTTATTCAACAAAGGTTTTGTTTCTCACGGTGAACGGTTTATTTGTAACGCCCTCGATTCACGCTTAATTGCGCTTCGAGGATGAAGCGTCCGATTTGCATGCATCGGGATTCAAAGTGCGTGCAGGCTGCCCCAAGGATCGCGATAGACGTTGCGGCGAGTAGAAAGTGATAATTTATGGTGATTGAACGGTTGAAACTTCTACGACTTTATGCCGGGAAGAAGAAAGTTATCGCTAACAGGGGCGGACTTCGTCTTTTCGTTCAAATGCTGTTGCTGGGTTAACGATTTCGGAATCTCGTTTGAGGGGACTTGAGGAGGTGTAGAAGTCGTGAGAAATTTAGAGTGATCGGGGGTAGTTTGATAAGATCTGATCAGGCGTTCATCGGTTTCAGTAAAATGGCAATTAAGGTTTCAAAAGAAAGTAGGACTCACAATCAGTGTGAAAAGATCTGATAGAATCCGAGGAATTCACAGAATTCAAATTTAATGAATACAGAAACTGCAGCAATTCACAGAATTAAAAATGACTTTCCCTTTATTATATTTCATCTACCTTCATCCTAATACCATCAAATCATTCCCCACAATCAAAAACCTCTACTTGAAACTAGAACAGCTGAAAGACACCAAGCACCTTCTCTACCAAAATTTTCAACTTCATTAAACCTACTTCCACCCCCATCAACCTTCAAATCTCCCCAAATCCCAGTAGCACAGTCCTTCCATCACCAACGCACCCTGATTGAAAGCAGTAGGTAGTGTCGATCGATTCGAAATCAATTCCTCGGGCCGCGAATCGAAGCGTCGAAGCGTCGAAGCGTCGACGCGACAGCTCGATTTATAAATCCAGGTCGTCGTTGGCACCACAGTCGATGCAACGGCGTCTGAAACGAGCGCATTGTTTCCGCGGAGAGGAACGCGCGCGTGTAACATCGATGGCCGGTCCCCCTCGATAGAAACAAAACCAGAAGGCAGGCGGCGTGTGCACGAGGAAAGGCGAGCACATGAATGAAGCCTCCATTCATGCGTGCCTCTAACCCCTTCCTTCAACCCCCTCGCGGGACCGTCTATGGGGCCTTGTCGGGTACGAACGACACGACTATGCCGGCGACGGGCACACACGCGGGCCCACTGCGCGCACCGGCGCAAAACGAAGCGCCGCGGCACACGTGATCGCCATTGTTGATCGCGAGGAAGAACCGGCAGCGCCGGCCTGCCGCGTTATTCCCTGCTTTTTTTGCGGGGACAGGACACTGATAGCATACTCGTTCCCCGTCGTAAGTGGTACCCTCGAGAGGCTCCCTCCTCTCCCCGATACGTACCAGGAGGAAGCTCATTCATCCGCTTGGTCACGTAACCGAGATTAGGCGCGTTTGGCGCCGATGTTTTTCACGACTAATGACGCGGGTAGCGTCGACCCCTTGCAGATGCTTGAATGGATTCTTGTTGGGCGGTTCGTCGGGGTGGTGGGTTGGATTCAGCGGCGAGGGGGTGAGGTTTTGGCTAGTTTGAGGGTTTATTCGGAATTATTGGGGTTGCAATGTTTTAGCAGTTTGACAGCTTGTTGGAAACAACTCGCGCTCACTTAGGATACAAATCTTTGAAAGGAATAGGTACTTTTGTGGAGGAGAAATATCAAATAAAATTGATTTCTTAAGCGCAGAGGAAATGGTAGATCGAAATAGGTAGTGAAATCACGCATACATGGAATTCGAAGTGTGGAGTGTGAATGATGAATGAATTTAGCTTGGTCTGAAGTTGAAGCTTGGGAGCTAGCGTCATTTGGGGTGCTGTGTTAATGATTTTGTGATTGTATTTGGGGGTAGGAATAATCTGAATTGTACTTAGGATTTGTAGCGGACACTAGGGTAAAGGACCCAATTACTGACACCTGACCAATTACTATCACCTTAAGCTATTTTACTTAAAGTAACAAATAAATAAACGTTGTAAAGTCATACACAAAAAGAATTATGTAATTCAACCTATAATCTATGCTATAAATTATATTCTATAGTTTATTTATTCGTTATTTTAAGTAAAATAGCTTAAGGTGACAGTAATTGGGTCCTTTACCCTATATTTACCGTAGACTAATTTTTCAAAAAAAAAATGCATTGTAAATATTGTGATGCATTCATGTAGTCTGAAGTGCACGGAGCATATTATTGTCGTCAGCGTTTTCCACCCTCTGTGCACCTCTACTTACAGCCCTTCAAGAGCATCTTCAGAATTAAACACAGGAGACTAAATGGAGACTTAAACCTTTGCACCAATTTGAACACTAGCGCTGAACTCAAACAGTGATCAGTGACGGATTTAACAGCCCTGCCCAAAAGGCCCCCGGGGCCATCTTCAGTAAAAAAATTATGTCTATACCCAAACACTATATATTTTTTGGCCCGATTCTAGTAAACTACCTCTTCATTTTCCCGAAAAACTGGGCCACTGACAGTGACCGCATCTATGAGGAACTCTCCCATCCACAGCACTTAGAAACTTTAGAAAACCCTTGCAATTCTAACACGTAAATACTAAACGTGACTCCTTTTCATTTACGATTTCCAAAGTCACCAATTCATCATCGTTACCGGTAACCTACAAAAAGAAAGGAAAACCGGTATCTCTAAAACGCTGATACTTAGACTTACAACCTCTCCGTTCCTTAATTATCCTGTTGCCATCCCGTTACGCGACAAGACGACAGTAATCGCGGCCATCCATCTTCGTTTACTTTACATTTCCGTAGGAAAGTTTTAGCATTTCGCGGCGCAGGAAATACCAGATCCCGAGGATACGTCGGAAGCCAGAATGAAAATATGAGGGACGGACGGCGTAAAAGCAGAACGTTACAGAGGAATGTAATATACTTGCGCCGTCTATCTGGAATATAACTTCGTAGGACGCGCGGGGACTTAACGAGTCCCAGCGCCGACAAGTTCCCGAGAACTCGGGGGTGGGGGGAGAGAGAGAAAAGGAGGATTCCTGTCTCATTCATCGGTTACGAGGAAGAAGAGTCCTGTCCCATTCATCGTAGTCCCGTCACGGTTGACGGCGATCTAGGATCGCTGGATTTTAAGCGCAGCAAGAACGCAGCGCGCCGGAGAGACTGGCGCAGTCCCAATGGGAAATAAAGAACACGTTTCTTCCTCGGCGCACGAATAGAAGCAACAAGAATGTCATAAGCAACGAGCGAATGGAAGGGAGGCGGTGAATCCTGTCCGCGTAACGAGCGCCCACCGTGATTACAGTACTAATGGAAACGCGCTCTTTATATGGTAAAATGAAATTACGGCTAACAACGGCGGATTAAAATATCATCGAGCAACTGACGTACGAGACTCTGTTCTCTAGCTTGTCCCTTCCTTGGGAAAATAAGTATTTAGAACTTGGGCTTTCGTTAGTCCTTAGTCTGCTGAAGACGACTTAACTCGTCTTCCGAAAAAATTCCTCCGTGTTGGATAAGATGAGTTGATTTATCACGACGATTTGGACAAGTTTCGACCGAAGAATTGTACCTCAAAATTTATAAGGTAAATGTCCCAATTAGCGACCCTGTAAGATCTACGCGTATGTTCTAACATATTTACATATTAAAAATATTTGTTCCAGTTAGTCATTAATAGCCTATCATATGGCTGGTTCTTTTCCAGTGTGAAAATGGCCCCCTTTTATGATGAAATTGTTCGAATATAATTATTAATAATAAATATATTATATGGTGCACGTGTACCTATTTTTGACCGTCAATTCTCTCTTCGTCCCAAATAGTGACCTACGTCGGACCGTATTATTGACTCGTACATAATGCGTGAAATACCGTGTAATTGATCGGGACATGCAATCTAATGTCCCATCTACTAACTGCATCGGAAAAGAATGTTTATAAAATACTAAGTACAAAACAAAATAATTGTCCTTGTGAATATTTTTTTCGGCGGTTATTCTCTTTATTCGACATCCTCTTGGACACTTTTTCAGGTTACGACGCAACTGGACGCAACTGACAAAACAAACACGCAAGATGGAAATACGACATGGCGTCTCGTGTCAATAAGAGGAATTCATACATTTTACGAGTACCGATTATTGACCTCCATAATTATTATAAATTTAATAAAAAATTCGATGCAATTGTTTCAAATAGTGAATTTACAATTATTTTTTAACTTATTTGTATATATGTTTCTTACATTAATATACTCATGCAAGAAATACTTAATACTTAAAATTTGGCCGTTCTTAAGTTCTGTAACAAGAAACTACTTTTTCACGAATTTGTAGGTGACACACGTGAAAAAATTTATTAATTACTTAATTATACGTTATGATATACATCAGCGAAAACGTCAGCAAGATACTTTAAATAAGCACGAATCGAATCCAATACTTTTAACGCCCGTTTCGAACAGAAAAAAATTTATATTGAAATATAATGGATAATGTGTCAATAATTGGGACATGGTCGCTAATTGGGACATTTACCTTATCCCATTTGTTACGAGTCGGGGCTGCGGCGACGCGAGAGGCCGGCGAGAAGGGTATTTCCCAAGGAATATAGTTTATGAGTTTGTTAGTTAGAGGCGCGGACGAACCTCGTGCGAAATCAGATAGCCGCTAGGATTACTCGTTTCCAATCAGCACTGTCCATTTCCGTCTCACCACACTGCCAAATTTCAAGCCTCCTTCTCATACACTTCTGCTTCATTTTACAACTCTCTTCCTGCTGATATTTGCTCTATTCAATCTGTTTCCTCCTTTAAGGGGGAACACCACTGTGACACAAAATTCGTCCATTGACAGTATTCCCCTATCTCTAATAGTTCTCGAGATATTCCACAAAAATGATTTTTCCACCCTAACTTTCAACGCAGTTTTCTTATTTTTTCACGTATTTCTTATTTTTCGATCCTCTATGACATATCCAAAAATCAAACTGATCGGAGGCGGACACCTAAAATACTCTCCTTGTTAGTAGTTAAATTCTTTCACATTGACAAGTAAATGTACTATTATACTTACATATTACTTAACGATTTCAATTTCACTTCATACTCATCATCCGCAATAATTGGCCCGTTAAAAAGTCTCTTAAAATCTCTCCATTAAAAGTGCTCTTAAAAATGAATCAGCCGCTGAGAAACTGGGTAACGTCACCAAGTGCAAGTTTGTTTGAAACCACTCAACCGCAAGCTGTTAAAAATGTCCGTCTCCATGAAGTGGACCATCGAGAAAAAGAAGCGAGTGCCGAGGTGCCAGGCGCGTCACGAATTTTCGCTCGCGTTCTCGGGTTTCGCTTGAATAAAGATCGTAAATAAAGAAGTTACCGGTAATAACACGTTACAGAGCGCTGGGTAAACGTAATTTATCAGGGCCAATTATATCTGAGGAGGTGTTCCCCGGGGACGGAGCAGTTTTGAGACAGTGCACTTTCGAAAGCGATGAATTCGGCGTTGCGGCAGCGACACCGATGCGATTTATCGATCCAGATCTCGAGCTGGCCTCATCGCGTCCACCCGGGGATCCGATCCGGGCTTCGTTAGCTAATATTTATACCAGCGATATTTTAATTGATTGCGCGGATCGTTCAATGCCATTGTGCCCGCCTCTGAATGGAGAGACGACGATCCAGATAAACCCACGCGGGGCCCCTTGTCCCCGCGTGCTAAACGGTCCGCGGCTGGAACAACGATGAAAATGGCTGACCGGCAAGAACTAGCCGAGTTATTAATCACCCGGTGAACGGTGATTATTTCTCCCGGGCGCATGCAAGAACATCGCCGTGCTACACGTGGATACACGCCACGAACACGCGCGTACGTACACAATACGCTCTCTGATTACGAAAATCGTGTAACCGGTCGCCATAAACAAATTAACGAGCGAGCCGAGTGCTGTTTCAATCGGCGATTAACGGTCGGCTACGTGTGACCTATAACGCACAGATTGATAATTGAGTTCTAAGATTGCGTGGCTTTGAAGGGGAGCATGGTTAATGGTCCTCGGGATAATCTTCCTCAGACGTTGCACGCTCCTCGGGGTCGACGACGAAGTCGTGGGAAATGGTTTTTTTTCAGTGATTTACGCGCAGACGATTTCTTTCTCGGATCTTTCGTTTATTCCCAACTTCTACTCGAAATTTCGCGATAGGGGAAAGGTGGGATAGTTGATCAGCGGGGATACATGATCACATCAGTTTATATCACAACTCAAATAATTAAATACAAACAAAGCAAACCATTATTATTATTTTAATAAAAAAGAAAAACTGTCATCAACTATCCCACCTTTCCCCTACTGTAAAGTGTAAATGGACAGACTCTGACGCGAGCAATGTTTATAGGTGTGATGAACTGACTCTGTATTGAAATTGAGAGGAATATGAAAACTGGTAGTGAGAATGCATTGCGTGGGAGATACTGGAAGTCGGTTAATAACAGTGATAAATTTTGTTATAGAGTACTGTGGAAGAAGAAGATGAAAGCTGAAAGCCTCGAAAGAGATTCTAGGTTCCGAAGTCGTCCTAGTTTTCTCAAACTGACTGCTCCAGAAAGGATGCTAATGCGAAGTAGGTAAATACTCCAAAGTATTTCTCCTAATATGGAATAATTCTGAACTTCTCTAGCTCCAGATCCCTATTCAGATAGCAAACAAAACTTCCACCCCTTACATAGAATCGACAGTGCACCGGGCGACAGTAATCCTCGCATATCGACATGGAGTTCTGATTCCCAAGAACTCAGTCGAAATTATTACTACTATTAAGGGGTTAGGACACAGTAAGGGGCCAAAAAAGCAGACGATTTTTAGGCGACGATAATAAGAAAAGTAAACGATCGATTAATATAAGGTTTTGTGTTTTAGTCCACTATATTATGAACTATAAGAAAAGCTTATAATATTTACAAAATAGCATTTGTATGCCGTGCAATGTCTCCATTTAAAATGTTCTTTTTATTCGGATGGCCAACTGGTAGGCCGGATTCCGGGAAATCGGATGAACTAAATTAAAACCCCCAAAAATGTCATAAACTATAATATATTTCCTAGGCATTGACGATCCAACATTTCAATTTTTGCGAAAATTGACAAAATGGCCGATGTTTGAAAAATAATGATCAAATTTCAACAGAAAAGTGGACATCTATCTGTTTATATTTTGTACAATAATTAAAAAATTTGAAAGGTTGGATCGTCAATGCCTAGGAAATATATTATAGGGTAAGGGACCCAATTACTGTCACCTTAAGCTATTTTACTTAAAATAACAAATAAATAAACGTTGTAAAGTCATACACAAAAAGAATTATGTAATTCAACTTATAATCTATGCTATAAATTATATACTCTAGTTTATTTATTCGTTATTTTAAGTAAAATAGCTTAAGGTGACAGTAATTGGGTCCTTTACCCGAGTTTATGACATTTTTGGGGTTTTTGATTCAGTTCATCCGATTTCCCGGAATCCGGCCCACCAGTTGGCCATCCGGAAAAAAGGAAATTTTAAATGGAGACATTGCACGGCATAGAATTGCTATTTTGTAAATATTATAAGCTCTTCTTATAATTCATAATATAGTGAACTAAAACACAAAACCTTATATGAATCGATTTATTACTTTTCTTATTATCGTCGTCTAAAAATCGTCTGCTTTTTTCGCCCCTTACTGTGTCCGAACCCCTTAAGATGAAAGCACAATGTCATGAATTACGACAACGTATATTATACAATATACGAACGTAAAACAGAGGCTCATGGGATACCATCATCAATCTGAGAAGTGTCATCATTGAAAAGTTGTACACTCGAAGCTCTAATGCCTATAGTTTATCGCGTTACCCTTCAGCGTCGCCATTCACTCATTAACCAGATTATTTGTCAACCGAGATGTCTTCCGCGGGCAAAGCTCGAGCGATCCTCCGTTCCCACAATCCGTCACGTCGCGAGCGGCGAGAGAGGCTGCAATTACTCGGCGGGCTTTGCCCCGAAACTGGTCGATCGTCGAGCACCGTGCCCGTAGATGTGACATTTAAATAATCGCCTGGCGCGGCCCGAGCGCCGATCGGGCCCCGTAATCATCGTGCCTTCGCCTTAAACAATCTTCCTCAGGTGCGTGTACGCGAGGCGCGCGGAGGATGCAATCAATCCTCGTTTATACGCACGCATCGCCAGCTGGAATCCCGGCTCATCGTTTTTAAGAAAGCTATCATAAATTATACCGGGCCGGGACGTGTCCCATATGGAATCGTACGTTTCCAGGCAAACGGCGAACGGACGGCCAGCGGTAGAAAACGCGAGGCTGCAATAATAACTGTTTACCCACGCGCCCGGAATTAGAATACATATCCGGCCGATAATTTATGGAGGAATTATGCGGCACAGTGTACGGGCGCGTTATTATGTGTGTCAAGAAGAGACAACGGGGATCGCGGTTTCTCGTTTAGCGGCGATCGGAGGCGCCGCGGCCGTTTTCTCTCGGCGACGCGCAAGAGGAAAATCACGTTAGAACTCACTGGTCGACGTTGCTTCGAGTCGATAGTGACGAGTTTTCATTGGGACTACGGAATATTGTTTTTACAGACTATTGGTGTGTCAAAGTTTTGTGTCATAATTGCATTTTAGCGCGTGTTTAGAAGAAAATTTGGAAAAAATCAGGTGTTGGTTTTTTGTTTAATTTTTAAGCCAGTACGTCGGACTGATAATATAAGATGATGTAAGAAGCTTTTCAACAATCTGACGACCGCACCTTTTCGGCGTAAAAGAATAAATAAAGATAAATGAAGGAGTGACTAATTTTGGGCTGCGTTGTACGTTAAAATAAACTGCTCCGGATCCGTCGTAAATCCGAAGAACCTTTGCCTGATTGACGATTCATTTTCTATCGTGTAAAATCTTCATGCTGAATTATGTATTTGAATTTTGACTAATCTGATCGGATTTACATTACTGTATTTGGTCCGATAAATTTCGACAGAGGATTGTGCTAAAAAATCAAATAAAACTGCCAGCCATGTACGGGACGGCCAAAATGTCGAAGATCAAAAATCCTTCTTTAGCAACGCGACTATGTATCGAAACACAAAGTGGCTCGCCGCGCGTAATTATTATTTCCTCGTGTTTTGCCCGAATCGAGGGCATAATGACCGGTTGTAAAATTTAACAAGCACCTTATAAAGCACACCTCGCACCGCGAGGTGCCCTCGCGACGTTAAGCATCGCAGTCCAGTATCGTCTCTCGCGTTTCGCTGTCAAAAATCATACGCTTTCTTCTCCATTACGACACGAAAATCCACGAAATTCGAAAGCCAGATGCGAGGTTTCGACCGGACGACGGACGCGTAGGTGAAAAATCGCGATAAAAGCGATACTGATCGTCGCTGGGAGGAAACTTTACGCTCCTCGATCGGCCGTAAAATGTAGAATCGGTTGGCGGTGTTTCATCGATCGCGATAACGGGCCGAAAAATTACGAGGTCACGCGCGGTGACACTCGGAAAAGATCGCAAGGCTGAGGCGAAGCGTCGAGCGTTTCTTTTCCTTCGAAATGACTTCATCCGCGGACGATTCCAAGGATTTCGTCGGGGGAAGGAAACAAAAAGCAGGTAGCAATCACGGCGCGGAATGCGCGGGAAGGTCGAAATAATAGCCGCGGCGACGAGCGGCGACGAGCGGCGACGAGCGGCGGTGATACGCGACAGCGCGCAGCTTGGGGCCCGTCTCGCGCCGAGGGGACCGCGCCGAGGGGACCGCGCGGCCGATATCCGTCGGGCTCGTCCCCGTTGACTAATAACGCGATTCTGTATCGCGCCAAATTCCTTCGGGGTATTTCTGCAGGTTTATGGAGACCCCTCGTCGAGGATATCGCGATGGCTTCGCGATTAATTGCGCACTCCGTTCGCCACAAGCCCGAGAGCTGGAAGTAAATAAACCCGATCTTGACCTTTCGACGAGCCTGGAATTTCTGCGCGACCTTCCGTCTCGAGAAATAAAGCAAAGGGAACGAGAGGAAGATACGAACGAGGGTTTCTTCTTTTTCTATATGTGTAGGTACTAGTTGAAGATCTGTTGGGACTTGGCGTTGCATATGGAGCGTTCCGAAAGCGTGGCTGATAAGATTTATTTATTTATTATTTTTGATTTATTAATTATGATTATTATTTATTGTTATTATTAATAATTATTCATTATTAAGATTGAAGTGATACCGTGGCTTCTTGGTGTTGATGAATGGTTGTCATTATTGATTGTTAATACAGCATCGGTGCATCAGTTGAATTTCTAAATAGTTACTATTTTCGACACACGTTAGCAGCTTTTTGAAAAGAACCGTCAGTGTGAATGGTAAAAAATATAATTTCTCGGTTTTGCAATGGGGCGGTTCACACTGAATCGTCACGGAACTGATGCGTGTGCACCCGCCTTTATGCTCGAGGTGTTTTACGGTAGTTTGCAGAAAATCAGGTCATCGAAACTGAGCTTTTAAAGAATTCGAGAAGATCAAGATACCGCTGAAGAAACGATCATTATCTTCGCGCTGAACCTGAAGACCTCATAACCACCGGTTAGATAGCAACTGGCCACACGATTTCAACTACATGTACAGTTAGCTTCTTCGATTTATCTACCCTTATTAGAAAGAACTTTGAAGGGATACTGAGAAGATAACCTTGCAATTAACCCGCTCCCTCCCTATCGCTCTTCGTAGAAATACTCGTGTGTAAATCATTTAGATTCTGGGCATCCAAAGACATAAGAACTACTTCTGAAACTACTAACAAACAATTCTGCAGCTTCAAATGAGGACATAAAAGAAGAGAAGATAATCATTATTTGCAGAATATTGAAGCTGCAAATTCTTCGACGGTTCAGTCGACCGACTGGAGTCTGCTCTTTCCATTTAGGAAGATTAGAATTTTTCTTCCCTTTGAAAGTAATCCGTTTTTAATTTTATTCAACTTCGGTCACACCGATGCTATTAACCTTCGTACAACGAATGCAGAGTCATTTTGACCCAACTCTGACAAAGTTAGATTCCAGCTCAGGCTCAGGTTACAACGCCGGCGGAGCGTTCGAAAGATCCTCGTTATCGTTCTAAAGCAACATTGTCGGCACTTAGATTCTTTATTGTTCCGCTATTTACTTCGAGAGAACACATTTCGCTGCCAGTATTCAGTAAAATAGCGAAGGAGTAAGACGTCCTTGTATCCCTTGCGAAAGATTCTTCGGATTTTTTAATTCTTTATTGTTTATCGTTTCTTGTTTGATATTTCTTGACAGGCAAAAGCAAATTATTCCAGAACCATCGCAAAAACGATCACGATGTTATATTTGTGTCGGCAAAGACACAAAATATAGTACAAGATGCCGCAAATTAAAGTAAATTTATTTGTAAAAATCATATAAATCTACATAAATAATTTCTTTTATGTATTTCTTTATTATTTAGTTAGGTGCGATTATATATATCTGTATTTATAATTTTAATTAATTAAATAATTTTATATTCAATTCCTTCGCGAAATCCGTGTACAATAGAAATTCTGCTGAGTCAAAATAATCCTACATTCGTCTGACGCGACCATCCTCACCATTCGTCTTCCGAGGGTTAATTAGAGCTCGCAACTAAGAGAATGATATCCAGATAATTCGAATAGATAGCTTTCTGTGAATGGATTTCTTCACTCGGCTTTATGATACGCGACACTGACCGATGCCAGATTGCTCGTTTTAATCAGTTTTGTGTCGTTACTCGTTTATTTCAATTTCGCGTAAGAAATCGTTACGCTAGTCGAGAGAAGTAGGCGTGCCGGCCGCACAATAATTACGAGATATAATTAGCGAAATTTATGGAAATGAAGAAATCTGGCTCGTTCCAGGAACTATGATAAATAAACATAGAAAACACCGTCGTTAAGAGGAATGATTCGCGGTTTCCTGGACGATGCCGCGTTTTTGCGGAAACGCGCTGAATTGCTACATTCGCACTGCTCGGTAATAGCATTTTCCAGGGGCCGTAAATTACGACACAGCCATCATTATCATTCCGTTCTCGATTATGAAAATATCTGGCGCGGTCCAGCTACTTAGGCGATCATTGTGCGTACTTCGCTTGATGACATAATAGCTCTCACTGACTCGGTCGAATGCCCGCTACCAATAATAAGAAATGTCTCTATTCGGCGCAAATCGACGCTTCAATTTCTACTCGACTTTACTAGAATCTCTACGGAAGTCTACCAGAGGTTCTACAGAAAACAATTCTAGGTGTAATCGAACGAATGATGGATGAATCTCGAGCACTCAGGAAAATCGTGCGGAACTCAAAGTAGTAGTTCAATAATTGGAGTACTTGATTCAAATATTGCGTACTTACACTGAATTTTTAGTTTAAGAATATTGGAAGTACTGGATCCTCTCTGAATACTGGGAAAATTTCAAGCACTCTGTCCCAATTTTAGGTATTCGAATATTTAAGTACTCGACAAACATTTCAAGTACTCAAGTGAAATTACGAGTACATAGATGTTTCGAGTACCGTGCTTAAATATCGAGGATTCGAATACTTTTTGTTGTGATAGACTCTCAGGAACTCGAATACTTTAAGTACTCAGTTTGAATTTCGAGTACTCTATTCAACTTAAGAGCCCCACGTTCAAATTAGTGTATATATATATATTCATCTTGTTTATCCCCTACTATTTTGATGTGACAAGCCACCGTAAACAAGCATTCCTCGCGCCATCTTTAAACGCAAGCAAAGTCTTGAAAGAATCTTGAAAATCGAACATCAGAATTAAGAATATTTGATCGAGATGATTCCCCATGGTTAGGAAGAAAAGATATGAACCCGTTGAAGAAAAATTCGATGCCATCAGCGTATTAGCAGATTTCGAAGAAGACTGAAAAGCGTGCGAAGAGACTCACCACCATCGGATGGGGATCCATAACGGGCCTGCTGGAGGTGCCTGTGCCCACTTTGTCAAGGAACGGGCCCCACGTCGCAGCTCGTCTCTCCGGGCGGTTTAGCTCGCGCGGCGAATCGGCGGCGCGTGCTCCGTGAGACCGCGGAAACTTCAGGTCGCGGAAAGCCACGCGGCGCGCGCGTGCACACGCGTTAGGCTGGCCGTCAATCGGCACATACGCGTCACACCTTCGGTTTTTCGTCCGTTCTCACTCGAAACGATTCACACGAACTGATGCCGCAACCCGAAACCTCTCCCCGTTCCAAACTACCAGCGGTCAAAGTGCGATTACGTCGCAACGTGCGATCGAATCCTGCCAGTGGACGGTGTGATTCGCCGCGTCAACGATCGCAATTCAAGTGTCACGCGACCAACGAGTTCGTCGGGGCCCACCGCGCACTGTCCCCGCGGAACGTTCACGGGCCGCCGTCTCGACGCGGCAACGAAACGAAACGCCAGGCCCGCGGCGAAGAGCGGGTGACGACGGTGAACGCCGGTAGCGCGCGTATTTTCGAAAAAGCGATCGCGACCGCGCCGTCGCGGTGCCGGACGAGGGACGAGCGTCGAGGGAGGACGAATCTCGAACGACTAGGGAGACGCACTAGGGAGAGAAGCGAAACAGCCAGCCGGAGCGCGCGTTCGAACCGATGCATCGCGGCAGCGCGATTCGAGCGAACTATTCGCCCGCGGTCGTCGGGCCTCGGCCAACCTCGGCCAACCTCGGCCCCCTTCGACGTTCCCGGCATGCCGCGCGGGCGGCTCCGCCAACGGCCGGGCGCCGTTCATCGGCGGAGGGGAGGGGGAGGGACGTTTCTGATGCTCGTTCGAATTTCTCTGTCGTTGCGCGCGACTTCCTAACTAATTCGAAGGATTTCGGAGGTGGGTTCCAACGGGGTTAAGGATCGCTTAGCATCGGATAGTGAAAGGTGCTCGAATTCGTGTGGGAATACGGTAGAACTCCATTTATGTCTGTAAATTTGTGTTCATGCAAGAAGCTTGATCCAAATTTTCTATTTTTTTTTTTTTATGTGTTTGTCTTTGCTTTGTATATTGCGTTCTGTACAGTATGGATATTTATCAATCCTGTTTAATATTGGGGTTAACCCGTTTAATTAAATTAAATTAAATTAAAATGTCCAAATCCACTTCTCACACCCAAACCGTAAAAAAAAAACACTTCTACTCGAGTTAATGGGACCTCGGTCCAACCATTGAGTCACAGCGTGCAAATAAATTATGCGCTAAACTTTATCGTTGGACCGTCTTTATGATTTACTAGCAACGTAAACAAGAAGGACAATTGCCAGAAGATATGCGCGAATAAAATTGTTCTATTCGCGTGATCGTAAAATATGTTAAATTTTGTAAATATAGATGCTGGATGCAATAAATCGTGGCGGAAGGAGTGTTAACTGGGAATTAGTTTGCTGCAATTGGATGTTAGTGCCAGCTGGACGAAGGGATCGAATATGTTTATAAAATTTCGCGACGCGCAGCGTGGAAATCGGTGCTCCCGTGCAAAACAGGAAGCGATCCCCCGTGGTGGAGAAATGCAGATATCATTTATCCGCGCCGATATGAATGCTAACGCGCCACTGTAAAAATACTTGTAACTATGCGAGCAGCGGGTTCAGAGTTTCGAGAACGAGATGTAGTTTATGCCAGGTTCGATACGCGATAAGCGTGCTCTATATGCGGAAGCGTGTACGTTGCAGCGCAGTTCTTTCAACGTCGTCTAAATCAGTTGATAAACGATAAGGTTCAAGCATCTGTACTTTTACTCGACGTACGCGTGTAACACGATACCCTAGCAAACAACCAACAAAACTACGATTCTATCGCTTCGATTCTGCGAGCAATACCTACATATAACACTAGACTTTTTATGTATTTATCTACAGAGTTACTTATAAATATAGTAGACCACGAGGCACACAATGCTGCGCAATGCGATTTATTATTGCATTGGAATGGCTGGGCAAATTTCAATTTGAATAGTTGCTGGGGATTGACGAAAAGAAAGTTTAAAACTTATTATAGGTGAATATAAATATATTATATCACTGATTTATTCTGAGCAACCCCCGATTTTATGAGATATATATATTTTAACACACAATTCTTTCTGATGCAACTTTTTTATTTCTGTTACCATTCACAGTTTAAATCTTAAACTTCCTTTTATTAACCACTACTGTAGCTTAAAGCAAGATTTTTTTAGTAGTAGTTGCTTGCAAGATTCTATTTAATTCCTCGTAAATGGGTTTATGTGCACAAATTTGGGGGTGCAATTTTGATTAAAGATGGAGAAATTTTTTTTAGTCCTTCTTGAAGATTTCTGACCCACGCGTTTATTTTCTCTATTCCAAATAAACAGAAATATATTAAAAACTGCCGCTGCTGTATATTCAAGTACCTACATGTATATGTATTCATACTTCTAATCATTAGATCTTCAATTTCGCCTGCACTGTGCCTAAGCAGTTAAGCCCACGTGATTGACTGCAAGGGCATTACACTGTATTACGCTTATTCCTGTCACCAAACGGCATCTGGCACTTTACCCTGGTCTTGTATATCCGTTACGATTCAGCACAGGGAAAGACCAGACCGTCTAAGTGATTTACATTCCCTGGCACTCGACCAAGCTCCCTCAGTATGATATCGTACTTATGTACATCTTACATCGAGTTTCCTCTGCCTATCCAAATACGAAACGATGTTCACCATCGGGATACTTGATCTCGATCTGCTCGACCAAAACCCTTAAACTAACGAGAAATCTTCTAGGTGTAAAAATTGGTGGTGGTAGAAAGAAAGATTCAAACTCATTTTTATAACTAAATACTACGTTGGTATTCCTGTGGCGGAGGATAGAAAGTTTACAATTTTAAAATCGCATAACTTTTTTAGAATTGATCCAAACGACTTGAGTTTTTTCGATCAGCTAGAAGGATTAGTTTGTTAAATTACGTGTTTCTTCGTTTTGAAAAAAATTAATTAGTCGAAATAGCGAAAAAAATAGAAAAGGTCGTTTTTTTTCAATTTTTTTTCTAAGCCTGTGATGAAAATTCAAAACCCCCGTTTGTAGATTTAAGTAAGTTGTATATGCTGAAAATTTCATAAGAATCGGATAACCTTGCTCCGAGCAGGGATTTTTGAATTTTCAGGCTCAGAAAAAAATTGAAAAAACAACCTTTACTATTTCTTCCACTATTTCGACCATTTACCATTTTTTTTCAAAACATCGAAACACGCCACTTAGTAAACTAATCCTTTTAGGTTTTTAAAAAAAAACTCAATTCCTTTGAACCAATTCTGAAAAAGTTATGCGCTTTTAAAATCTGTAAAATTTCGTCCGCCACTGTAAATATAATATAATACAAATATAATTCTTTCCAATTCACCTGTCTCATTTTCTTTGCCTCCTCCTTACCACTACCGTAGTTTCTCTAAGACAATCTTCATATCTGATAAAGAAGCAACTTACAGCCCCGCGTTGCAGCTCCGCCGGCAGCGACGTAAATTCAAGCACCCGATGGAAGCGGAATTCGTAGCGCCTGCGAATCGTTCTAAATTCCCACCAGAGAATCCCTGAACATCCTAAAACCACTCCGCCTCGTTGTTAACGAAGGAACAACAATTATTGCTTCCCCGCCTCGGCGGGTGCATAACGTCCCCAAGTAACGTCCCCGCTTCTAGAAACTATCCTAGCTAATGGCGTATCTTTTTCCACGGTCCGCGATTACAGGTAAAACCAGTTCCCTCCTCCGCCCAGCGACGAATTCTGGATCCCGTAATCGTGGGATCCGCTGGCCACGCGGATTACTTCCGGGCGTGTTGCTCCGTTCCCGGCTGGACGGCAGTGTGTGCGTGTAATTACGTAAACCAGATGATACGAGCGGCGGTCACGGTTCGCGATTGCAGTTACTTATATTGAAATGACTGAGGTAAGATGGAGTAAGTGCAGACTGTAATTCCGTCCGAAGTAAACGCGCCCACGCGGCAGCGCCAAAGAAGGCCAGAACCGAAGCATGGATTTGTCGTATTCGTTCATAGAGAACATTCAGACCAACTTAATATACGAGCTGGCCGGGGTATACGTTCACCCTTCCCCCTCCCTTTTCCCAGGAGGAAACTCGTTCGTTAATGCTCTGAAAACGGTGCGATATTTTTACTTAATAACGGCACCCAGCCACAGCACGCCATTTCTCTCTACTTCGACGAGGTTATTCGCGCGTAATGAACACTCTCCCGGCTCTTCCTCAACGTGTGTCCGTACGCGCATATCGAGGTGGGACGTTTAAAACGGCCCCGCGCGCGACGGGAATTAAACGAAACACAAGACGCGCGACGCGATTAAGTTAAGGCGGATCGAGTCGCAACAAAGTCAGGGTTCGAGTGTAACACGAATTAAAGAAGTTTCTGGCGTACGGAGGTACATCGATTTTCAGCCTGGACGGACTTTCCTCGCGGCATTTTATCGGGCCTTTATTTTACCGAGTTTAGTGCACGCGAAAAGGTAGCGAGGATTCTCATAATCCAGGATAAATACTGCTTTCGGGTTTTTTAACGGCGCAGGTGGTGTTGGGAATGTGCGGCGGTGTTGATTAACATAGAAAATATCGAAAAGTGCGGTGGAACGGGACGGCGCACAGTGTGCGATTTTGGACAAAAATTTTTAATATCTTTAAATTTCAATGTTCACATTTTTATGTCATGTTATGGTAAATAATGTTTTTTATAGATTAGACCAAAAAATACAGGATTTACCGCAGCCCTCCGCAATTGCTGAACCCTTTGCGAGTATTGTAAGAAAAAATTTATTGAAATCGGTCAAGATTTGCGCTGTCTAGCGATTTTTGTCCAAAATCGCACACTGTGCGGCGAGTTGCACGCAGTGGTGGGCAGTGATGGGTTTACTACGTTACATCGAATTTACTACGTGACACGCGTGAAAAATGTAAATAATTGTATAAAATGTAGAAAATGTCAAAAATTCATATTCAAACTATTAACCTCTACCAATCTACCATCCCTTCCCTTTTATTTCACCCCCTTGACACTCTGTGACAAAGTTTTACCTGGGCAATACCAGGTGCTTGAAGCTAGTTATAACCTAATATGATAAGCTAATAAAATTTTGTTAAAGTATATTAAGGATTAAAGGTCGCTTAGTGGCATTGAAATTAGGGTGGTCCTTATATGTATGGTAAAAAAATCAAAGTTTTTTGAAATTTTCTTCTGACCATCTCAGAAGCTTCCAAATAATTTAAAAAAATTTCGCCTAAAATTTTGTTAAAGTATATTAGGGATTAAAGGTCGCTCAGTGGCATTGAAAATGTACATGGGAAATATAAAGTCCTTGAGCGACCTTTATATATCAAAATATACAAATAAAAAACACGAGGATATTTTGTTTTGTCAAATAGAAGATATTAAGATTCTAAAGTCTGCAACGGTTTTTCAAACAATGTCATTTTATACATAAAATCATATTATACATAAAATCATTTTATACATACAATCATATTGTTTAAAAAATCCGTCTGTGGAACGCCATAACCTGCATGGACACAGTAGATCCATGAAATACAGAATTGCAACAACATACTTATCGTTGGATGATGAATTTTTTCAATCATCTAAAAGTAGAACGATGCAGTACTGCATCTTTGGATTCGACACTGATTATTGATTTTTTGTAATCTTGAAATTTTATGTTTAGTAAATTATTTTACTTGAAATTTTATAAGCTGAATTCAATTTATGAACAAGTTCCTGAAGTTCCAAATAAACAATCCGCTAAAGCTTTATAAATTTTTTCAGCATCCATGTTGATATATGTAAAGATTCGAGTATCTTTTGCACACCAAAGATATGAAATTTACTAAAAAATTTCAAATTATTTATAATTTTTGCAATTACATTCCAATCTTTCTTTGTAAAGGAATTTAAAATATTGTGCAGTAAAATTTAATGCAATAGGTAGAGGTTAATAGATGTATTTGAATTTTTGACATCGAATACATTTTCTACATTTTATACAATTATTTAGATTTTTCACGCGTGTCACGTAGTAAATTCGATGTAACGTAGCAAACCCACCACTGGTTGCGCGTCGATGGAGCGGGAACTCGCGGATCGTCCGCGGTTCACGCTGGTAATATAGTTCTTGCCGTTAAACCGTTACACAACTGGCTCATTCCTGTGCGAGATGGTTAGGATGATGTTGGGAGGATGTTAGGAGGATGTTAGACATCCTAATGTAGGGTAGTTTATCTCCCCTTACACGGCATCCCCGTGTTTGGTAATCCCCCGCCGGTGGACTGTAATATTTCGTACGCAATTACGATTCAGACGTCAGCGACAGAGCGCAGAAGCGCAACAGTATCGTTCGTATGATTGTAAGATACGCTTGCGCCGTATTTAGCAGGCGGATGCTTTAACGCGAACGTATTGCACATTCGGTGTGCCGGCGGCTGCGCGTACATCTGTATCCGGCATTAACAGTTCGCGTTATGAAATGGATTTATAATCGCGCTTTATGCGTTCCTAGCGTTACGCAACCTCGCCGAGGTCTATGGAAACCGGGGAGCGAACGAAACGGCCGTTTCGTCATGTGAAACTCCAACCAGCACGGTTCTTAACGCCTTCAGCGGCGCGAGCCTCTGAAAAGTGCCCCTTTAAAGTCGCTCAGGTCTTTACGAGCTATCGCCTTCGCCCGAGAAAATTTTCTACAACGCGTGGAAAGCGTTGCTGCGTTTGGTTTCTGAGTAAACGTTCCGGCTGATCTCGGATAATAGATTTGATTCTTTTCAGAAAATATCGATGTGAAGATATATGAAGGGACGTGAAGAGTCCCTCGGAGCGGAAACACGCCCACGCCACACACAGTTTTAAAATGTGCACGAGAGAGTGTGTGGTTGTCTTGACGAGAGTGCTGTCACGCGAGAGATATCGATTTTTCAGGAGCCCTGTCAAAAATTTTCAATCGCAAACGTTCTGTTATATTTTCGTCGTTGAACTGATGAAAAGAATTCTTCGACTGACAAAGAATGAGCCTCATGAATAAAAACTAAGCAATTCCTTATTAGCAAAAGGAATTACTTAAACAAAAAAGGAATTTCTTATTTTCATATGGAAAAGCGATTCCTTTAAGTAATCCCTTGTCAGTTTAGGAATTCCTACAAGATAAATAAACAAATGCTTGTGTTTTTATTCACACGAATTTAAGCAAGTCCTAATAAAATATTAAAAAAAAAAGCAATTGCTTACACTTTATTCATTCGAGTAGTAAGCAATTCCTTAAAAAATTAAGGAAAAGCGATTCCTTTAAGTAATTCCTTGTCAGTTTAGGAAATCCTACAAGATAAACAAATGCTAGTGTTTATATCACATGAATTTAAGCAAGTCCTAATAAAATATTAAAAAAAAAAGCAATTGTTTACACTTTATTCATTAGGCTCAATGTTCTTTGAAACAATTTCTGTAATATTCCCTAAAAATGGGGCACGAGCAGAAGAGTGCCGCTTATTCTTTCAAATAAATATAAAAATATTTGCATTTCTCTTTGCACTATTCGTATTTGAATAAAAAATTATATACCCTCTTCCGAAGGACCTAAACATTCGTCAGAACGAGATCCCGAAGTGAGCCAATTTTTTACATAGCAGGAAGGCTACCTACAGCTCATATGTACGTGGATAACGCGTAAACGAGTTAATTCGCATAAATCTGCGAGAAGCTTTGCGCGAGGCTTGGCGGGCAGGCCGGACGAGCGGCATTCACGCGGACGGAGGTCGTTTAAATCGAGTTCGTAAGCGCTTAAACGAGCAGAAACGGGGCGACGGTGTGAGTGAACGTATGTGTTTATACGGCATGTAACATCGCGTGTACCTGTGTGCAGGCATAAACCGTGGAGACCGCGTGGGACCTGTTAGCCCCGCCCTGAAGTTGCCAGATGTCATTACTCATTACGCGCTACGTCGTTACGGGTTCCACCTTCTTGATTAAAGGGCCAGAGGAAATCGTTTGGCCGAACATCACCTCTCCCCCTGTTTTTGCACCTCGCCTCGCAGTGTGCACAGGTGCGCGCCACGGCGACGAATCGTCAAAGATCCCTGGTTTATTGTTCGGAATTTTAATTAGTCCGCGTATGTACCACGTGGATCGAAAGAACTCTTTGACAACCGCCTGGTCCCTGATAAGGTCTCGAGAGGAATTTTTGCGCTCGCATGCTGGACACTCGGGGTTAATGAATTCTTTTAATTGGGCTGCTGGTCTGAGTTTCGGAGACGCATGCGTTTAGGGGAGGGTTGATGTAATTTTAGGGGAGATATCCAGTGGGAATTCGCGACAGCCTCGAGTGGGCAGTTGGATCTTTTGTCGAGGCACTGAATCTGCAGTGATGAATATTTTAGGGGTCCTACAGCGCTGTATTTGAATAACTTATCTTGGAGAGGGTGGAGGAGGTAGAGCGGGGTTGTAAACGCAGTAGGGGTGGAAATGGAAGCACGCGTGTAGGATATCGAATGTTAAGCAGACCTTATTGTTGTACCAAAATGTACCTAAGGTCGGGGCCAGATATATTGGCCGGTGAATTCGTTTTCGCAGCTAACGCACACCTATTCTGATGTATGTATCTCTACGCTAAGAGCTCGGTTTGGCTATACGTCAAGAGCTTGGCGCTATCCCCACCACTTCTGGCGCACTCCTTTTCTGGCAAGGCGAGGGCGAGTCAGAAAACGTTGAGAATAGAAGAATACTCCTCACAACGCACACCTATTCTGATGTATGTATCTCTACGCTAAGAGCTCGGTTTGACCTACACGTCAAGAGCTTGGCGCCATCCCCACCACTTCTGGCGCACTCTTTTTCTGGCAAGGCGAGAGCGAGTCAGGAAACGTTGAGAAGAGAAGAATACTCCTCACAACGCACACCTATTCTGATGTATGTATCTCTACGCTAAGAGCTCGGTTTGGCCTACACGTCAAGAGCTCGGCGTCATTCCCACCACTTCTGGCGCACTCTTTTTCTGGCAAGGCGAGAGCGAGTCAGAAAACGTTGAGAATAGGAGAATACTCCTCATGAAACTCACCGGCCAATATATCTGGTCCCGACCTTAGTTCTAGGTACTAGTATCTAAGAAAGTGTGCGAGATTTCAAAGTTATTTCTTCGTTTTCAAATATTTTTCAGTAGTGGTGAATAGTTAAAATTTTTGTGTGTTACCATTCTTGACAATTCAATAGTCTCATATTTTGTGAAATCACTTTCGAAATATACCTACCAATTTACCTCGCAAGCGCTCAAATAAGATTTTTGCTGACACGGCGGTCAAGGTGTTATTCAAATGACGTATCAAATAAAAGAGACTTTAGTCTTATTCGTCATGAATAAAACTAACCCGAGTCAATTTTTAATCCAAGCGCCCAGATTGAACTACTTCAATCATGGGGATTCAATCATCATTGAATGAACAGTGTTCTCGTATTCAATCGTATTTTAGTCGACTGAAGCTCGACTAACCTTGGCGAGCCTCGAGGACTCGCGAGAGCCTTTGATCGATGCCGCGCGAGGCCCGAGCCGAGCGACATTGTATCGTTCACCCGTCTAAACTGGCGCCTGGAATTGCTCGGCGATGTGTCATCGATTATACGGAAATTGAATTTCTTTATTTTTCATCGTATCAATATAAAAGCGGCACCAATTGATTCCTGGCAGTCTCCCGATTAATTGGTCAGAAAATAATTTAATTCGAGATTAAACTTACAAAATCTTAAACCTTTTTGTTCGAGTATAATAATTTGGCCACCCATGTAAAAGTAAACACTGCATATCAAATCCTTAATTAAAGAATATTAAATTAATAAGGGCGTCAATATTGTTTTTGCACCTGGCCACCCAAAACCCAGTATCGGCCCTGTAGAAAAACATGATATTATCAGTGGCGGATCCAGAGGGAGGGCGATCGCCCCCCCTAAGAATAATAAAATATAAAAATATTATGACGTTGTGTATTATTCTGTATAAATAATTAATGAAAATTTAATTATTCAGGCTATAGTATCAGATAGATATATTAAAATATAAATTACAAGCAAATTTTAAATCTCGTAAAAGAAAATTAAAAAATGTAGGTATGTACTTTTACACGTTTCGCCCCCAAAAAGAAAGGCTCCTGGATCCGCCACTGGATATTATGCAATAATCCCATATTAAAATAGAAGAATCAGAACAAACACTTCTCAAGCACCTTTCTACCCCGAAAACGCCCCAGGAGTTGATTTCCACGAACAGATCAAACCGCAGGTGTTCAAGCAGTGGATACTTTGCATGCTGTGGCAACGTACTGGTATTACGAACGCGTCACGCGTCAACATTGTGGTGAAAAATCCGAAGGAACCCATTACTCGAGCTAATGCTCCGAATAATCGTAAGTTAGCGGAGCGTTCGATAGCTCGGCAGACAAATTAATCAAGTTTTTTTGCCAACAAGTTACCCGATATCTGACGGAGGAATCTATGAAAGTTCACGCGGCATGTGACCACCGATCGTTCATGCAACGAAATTATATCGCAACGGCCAATAATTCACGTCGTTTCGCGCAGAACTCGGTTACGTGTACCTGCCAACGAAACGGCGCGGCGAGCCAGATTATTCGAGTACCTAACCGAGATACACGCGTCACACCTGTTGCTCACTCGGGTGCAATCGGTGCTCTCTTGGTGTTCGTTCACCCATGGCATACCAGAGTTTCCCCTCTGACTCATCCATCCGCAAAAAACTTTCGGAAACTGCCTGTAAGTCTGTTTGCGGAGCTCGGCGGTGACTAATTCCGTGGAACTCCGTGGCTTTTATACTTTAATCCAGTGGCAAGGAATTCCATTCACTTTTTTTTCAAGTTCATGCGAATTTGCAGATTCGTAATTAACGCTTCGTGAATCGTTTGTTTTGGAGGCAAAATTAGTGTCACTGATAGGGTAAAGCAAACAGTAATTGACCGCAAACTAGTGGCAAAGAAATGTCAATTATAAATTTAAAAATTACCGTTTGTTTATAAATAGAGTGTAGTTGCACTTTTAATATCCCATGTTTTTAGTTTTCCGTATTAAACAAACATTAATAAGTAAAATTCTTAATAAAAGTATGCGGTCATTTACTGGGCTTCTCATTCAACAATTCGGTCATTTACTGGTTTCTTTACCCTAGTATGTTTCAGAATCTCGAATTTTTCTTTGATACTTGAAATTTATTACAGTCCGTGTCTGATAAATATTAGAATGGGACAAAAATTATTTGAAACACACAGTAAAAAGTAATCATGGGGATGATGATTGCGCCCGTTTTAAAAATAATTTAAAAACGTGTCCTTATTTCAAAATGATTTTTTAATTTAGATTATTGTCTCAAATAAGGTAATAGTTGATTTTTACAGTATTCGCTCTCAGGGCACTTTTTGAGATGTAAAATAAAATAAAGAATCGTTTTGTTAGTCATCAAATAGTGAAATGTTTAATTCAGAAGAAAATCATTTGTTTGTGTGAATAAACTAACCTACCAGTATTTGAAAATAACTTTTAGCCAAATAAGATAATATCATTTCCAAAGTACTTTATTCAAATAATGTCCACGCCTGATAGAATAGATTTGTATTCTAGGTGATTAAGCTTAATTAAGTTTCGACGTTTCTTTAAAGGAAAAATTTATTGCACTCGATAAGAAGGTAGAAATACTTTCTGTGAACATAAATGTCTAGAAGTAGCGTATCTCTTTCTCTGAAGTACACTTCTAAAGAATGATTCCACCCTCCTCAAGACATCCTGAAGTTCCTTGTAAGGAAGATCAGGGACAGAATTTTAGGTCAAGTGGAAACGAGTTTTGTCAGCCTCTATAAAAGTGTATCGTGAAGAATCTTAGTATTTAGAATGCGAAACGTGGGCGAAGTTTGTTTCACTAAAACGTCGAGGTGGCACGTGTGTCAGAGGAGGAAAAGTTCTGGACGTGATTTATGATGTGTATTATAAAGCAACTGAATATCGTCTAATATTTTCAAATTAAACTGATAAAGAATTATACACCACTGTGACCAAAAATTTCTTTAACGAACCAATAACTTTCGATAATGAATTTTCTTCACATTGAACAATTTGGCAATTTAATACTGTAATAACTCCACAAAAATGAAGCCTCGAGGAAAGATTAACTTGTCAAAAAGGAGGGATAACCGATGCTCTAATTTAATTTACCTTCATAAAAAATAGTCAATTTGCAATTTGTAATGACTCCACAAAAATGAAGACTCGAGGAAAGATTAACTTGTCAAAAAGGAGGGATAACCGATGCTCTAATTTAATTTACCTTCATAAAAAATAGTCAATTTGCAAAATTACCTACGTGAAAACTATAGACGACAGTCGACTTAACGTGGTGATAGCAAGAAGAGATGGAAAGCACAAAAGGAAAGCAGCTAATGGCCACAGTTGTCAAAGCTGCTGCATCAAAGAAACAACATAGTTAATCCTGCAAGCTCGCAATATGCACAAATGACGCCTCTGCCCGAACAATTGCGTTCGTATAGCCCTGCAGTACAGCCTGGTGCATTACAGTGAGAGCCACGACCTGGGAGGCCTTTCAGATAATGCGGAAAGAGGAGCAAAATAACGATCGTGGCTAAAGCAAGCCTGTCGAGTATATCTTGTACAGATATGCATTATGCGTTGTTCGCATTAAGCTTCTTGCAACGGTGCATAAACGCACGCCTGGCCGTTCCCATCACAACATAGCAATATCGTATATTAATGCAATTTTGCTCCTTCGTTTCACGCGATTACAAATATTCGTGATTTACGACGTACAACCTGTTGCGGGAAACGCGATACAGCCGAGTAAAAGTGACTGTTGCCAGAAAAATAAGACAAATAAATAAAGTTTCCAGAATTAATTACACCCGCGGGGGTCAAATATTACCACGATAAATCATTAATTTCTTCGATTTCGAACTTTCGAATTTAATTTCCTAGTAGCTCCGACTACGAACTATCGTTTCCTTGATTTATGATGGAAATAAACGTGGTAGGAGACCACGAATCGAAGATGGTTTGCGCTGAATTTTAATTAAATCTACGCGGCCACGATAGATTATTTATCGAGGAGGTTAATTTCTGGTATAATTAATAAATATTTTCTACAGTTATTTCGCCTTTTTTTAAATAGCTTGTAATTTTGCCGTTGCATTTATTGCATTTGCTAGTGGATAATCTGACTGTCAAGAATTTTCCGTATTTATTGAGTACATGTATCGATCCTTTCAAGGAACTGACATTTCATTATTTTCTATCATTCCACCACCTTATCTCTCGACTCAGCATAAGGATGTAATAAAGTGGAGAGAAAGCGGAGATATTTACTGCTAAGCGTTGATATTATCCAAAACGGTGTGCCGGTATTGCGGCATTTAAGATTCTTTTCTGCCTTTCGAGAATGCAAAGCTCATGTAAACCTCTCCCTCCTCAAATCTCTCCTCAACGCCCACGATCGATGCGGCGATAAGTCGCGCGGCTGTTAATTCCTTGGAATACCTAGTCGCGCAAATCATCCACCGAATTTCCCCGCAGATTACGTAAGCTTAATCAGTCATTTTCCACGAATAGACGTCACTTTTTACAGAAAATTCGTGAATGAAAACTAAGTACTAAATAATACAATATAAACAAATTCACCGGTACGTCTTCTCGTGTGATGAATTTCCCAAAATAATAGAGTTCAATTAAAAATATTCTAAATCGTTTGGAAATTCCAAAGAATATTCCTAAATCAATCTAACAAAATTAAAAAATATAATATTGCCGAACGAAGGAGTCGCGAAGCCATAAAACACGAACTTTTTGATGAAAATAAAAGGAAGAAGAAATCTCTTACGAAATACACTCGTGTTACCATCTTATAAATCACAATTTCAAAAATACCATCTTTCCAAATAAAATCTGCAGATTCGCTTACACCTAGTTTCACTCGTAGCTTCGGTGTGCGAAACAAGTTAGTAAGAGAGAATCTCTTAACCAATAAACCCTGTATCTGTTAAAAAGCGAAAAGTTTCTGCCAATCCACGAGGCAACTTGAGACGATCTCCTCAAGATTCAATCTACTTCCAGCGAGATCTACTTTCCCTCGACGAGGCACAAGCCTAAGAGCATCTTTCGCAATAACGGCGACACCGTTTTAATGATTTGTGCCGTGCGTGTTTCGTGATAAACTTCTAAAAAACCACCGCGGCTTTAGCGCCGCTTCCGGTATTATAAATAACCCCCTGCCTATTTAGGAACGCGAGCAGCGAATATCAATCGCTAAATTGTTCCGACGTTCGGCTGTCTCGCGCCTGAGTAGTACTCGGCATTTCGTTGGAGGGACTTAGGGACGGCGATTTGCGTGGGATTGGAATGTCTGGGCGCGATCACGTTTTACTGAAAACATATGTAGCGTATGCCCGCGTCTGTTCCACCTTTTCCAGGCCGTCGACCCCTCCAATCAACCATTTGGACGTGAATTTTCCACGATATTAATAAATCATCGGCTCCCATTAGTAAAGCTCCATTCGCGATCGACTCGCGCCTCGCCAATCGATACATCGAATATATATACGTGTACAGGCATACGCTCCGCTGTTTCCAGGCGAATTAATGCGTATCTGGAAGTTGAATTTATTACGACGGAGTTTAATTGCTGGCGAGTCTTACCGAGGGATTATACAACGAGCGGTAATTGCTACGGCCGCGATTAGAGTAGAAATGAATGGAGCGTTTAAATCACGCGGGGAATTATCTTGCGGGCTAATTAAATCTATAAGTTTCAGTGGGAGTAATTGAATAGGAAGAGTAATGAATGTACTATCGGATATTGGTAAGAAAATTTAAAATAAAGGAGCGTCAATGCATTCCGGGTAGTATTTAAAGAGTGCAGATGCTTCGACTATCAATGTGAAATGATTGCGAACGGAATAACGCGGCATTAAACGTGCAGAAATCCCCATCTGACTACGTGCTATCTTATTATTGCGAAGTTACATCGAAGGTATCTGACTTGCAGTATTTTAATGCGTTACAGAATTCCGGTGACGCGTGTAGATTATTTTTAATCAGTCCTACCGAAGTCTTGGACTGTAGTTTATGCGAACGACGATCTATATAGATTTTGCTGCGAAGTATGCAGAAGTAAAGTAACAGGTTTTCGGCATACAAACTCCCCTGTAACAGTGAGCAAAAGCGGTGTTACTTTGTGGCAAGTGGGGCGCCATTACTGTCCATCAGGAAATTTGAATTCTTCAAGTGCATAAAAGGGTCGCGCTCGAAACGCAAGGAGTCACGATGCAGGTTCAGTGTTTCACCTGTTATCAAGGAGACTTCATTCACCGCGATATGATGGCGCAATCTCAATGGCACTGCCATTAAGCGCTCGCCTGGTATGGTGTAATCTCCCTTCGTTCGTATCGAATCCGCATTAATTTCGAGACCACGCGAGTGGAAGCACATTCGAAAACCGGGCTTATGAAATTCTTGCTGGTCTTTTAGATCGTTAACGCGAAACGGGCTACCAATTGTTCTTCGGGTAGTAAATTCAAACGTGGCAAATAAAATATGGTACCGCGCGAGTAGAAAGTCGATGGCGAATGTACTGGGTGGTTTAGACGAAAGCTGGGGGAATCTAGAGGCGTATATTGATAAAAGGAAATTGATAAAAGCTGTCCAGTTAGGATATAGAGAAGACAAGCCACGGATGGCTGTTTATTTCAACAAAGATTTTTAGTTCGATTCTCTAAAGCTGGGTTTACATTAGTCCAGTCGCTGGATCCAGTGAACGGTTTGACTGGAAATCACATGGACGTCTACATTATTCCAGTCGCTGGATCCAGCGAGTGGTTCGACTGGAAATCAGGCGATATCTTGATTATTCCAGTCGTTTCTGAACCGTTGAAAGTGGTAGAGTGTAATAATACTAGATTCACGCAAAAGAAGGATAAAAAAACATAAAAGTAGACTTTCGATCCAGTGGAAATCTGCTGGAATGACAGCACTGTACTGGAATCAACACACTGTTTACATCATTCCAGTTCTAATCCAGTGCTGTACCGGATCACTGGACTGGACTAATGTAAACCCAGCGTAAGAGATTTGGTCAAGTGTCTTAGCATTCAACAGAGATTTGGGACGTTTGTAGCAGAAGTACTCGCAAGAGTCCCCCAACACGCGCCTCTGAATTTCCTGGCGCGCTGCTTTATCCCACCACGGCCCAATATTTCCCCGGACGGGGCGACAAGCCAGCTCGACTACCTCGGAAATACGATGGACGTTTAAGATCTGGCCCTAGGGTTCGACAAGTGCCCGCAGCGTCGCGTATGCATATTGCGCGCACACATTCGCGCAAACGAGAAGAGCGAGAGAGCGCAGGGGACCGTCTCGAATCCGACCGCGAGACCGTTGCAGCCGAGCCAGCCAGTTACTAGGCAGACACACTCCGATCCGATGCAAATTTCCTCGACACCCGAGAGCACAGATCTGCTAGGCGTGTAGGCGAGAGATGTCCATCCTCTTACAGGACCAGTCCTCTGCTCGTACGAGACGAGACAGCGGTGGTAGTGGTGCCATTGGCGTCACCTACTGTCTCACTCGTTCAAAGGAGGAACGGAACACTAGCCACCGATCGATACGTATTTACTGCCTCTCAGCTTGGATCTGCGTTAAACGAATATAAAGGAACGATCGATTCTAGGCCTTGACACGGTCTTGGGGAAACAATTACTGCCCCCCTCTGCGATGCCCTGAACATTAAACGTATGTACTTACATAAATGTAGCTCGCGGAGCTCTGATTACCATGTCGGGTATAAAGGTTAACGTTAGGTATGGAATGTACGAGTCCGCGGAGCTATTGGAACGTTCTATTTCCGTTGCCACGAGGAAGAAGTATCGCAAGATGGTTGATACCGGGCGATCATCGAGCAAGTTTAAATACATGTTCACCTCGCCTATGGTGGTGGCGCCCATGGTTGGTACACAGGACCAGGCACACATCGCGGTGGTTGATACACGGTGCCTATTGGACGACTCTGTAGGTACATACGTACGACTCCGCAGGATCACGTGCAACTTTCCATATCGAGGAGTTTTATAGCTGCGCCTCGGTAGTGGGATAACCAGGGGCGCCTACACGCGTCCGACTTCGACTGCTTTGAACAGAAGTGGTCAATAAGACAAACATCCGCGAGCGCGAGGCTGCATTCGTGAAACGTGAATGCCAGGAGTACATACCGTCGAAGAGAAAGAGATGTTCACCTCTTGCACGGGGAACACGGTGGAACGCTCGAGATGGAGCGGCTCGATACACGGGACCCGTTGCTACGACGCGGGGATCAAGATTGTACAGGATGTAGCAAAATTATGGGACGAGCAGAGGCGTGCGAATTTCCCGTGGCAGAAGGAATCGAAAAGTCCTGAACCGCGGTGCGATCTGTGGCTTAGTTTCCGAGATGCCAGCGATTTAAATTTAGGAGACCGACTTCCGGCGCGCGCTGTTTAAACGCGACCGAGGAAAATCGGAATACGGGGAAATGCTTACTCGCGAAAGGAATGCACGGGAAATATAGATTAATCTTTTTGGTTGGTTACATTGCTTTCGAGGAAAATGATATTCAATATTGAATTATTGTATTATATATTTACTTACAGAGGGTTAGTAGGGATCTATAGTAAACGATTCTGATCTGTAATTATTTTTATCAAATAAAAGTACTAGTAATACACTTTTCGGATTAGTATTAGAAGTTATAAAAATTATATCTTTCAAAGCTGCCGGAAAAAAAAACCCTTTTTTTGTATATAAAATTGTGTACTTCGTATTCTAACCTATCATGTATTAATTTTAGGATATTTCGATTCCTGAGCACTTGGAATGTCGAAGAAATCTTTTGTTTTAATTGTTCGATAGATGTAATAGTCTCTACGTAAACAATTGTTTAAATGTCTCTGTGAAAATAAAATTCAATAGCTAAACAAAGAATATCGTTTTTCTGGTAAACAATGCAGCAATCAGAAAAATTTATTCTATACCTCTTACTCGTGTCTGCGAGAGAAATAACCTCCCGTCCGATTGTATCACGATTCCTGAACAACTTGCACATAAACTTGTATACATAATGGAGAAACGCGAAAGAATAGGTTATATTACGCGTGCAAATTTATGACATAAAAGTGGAACTTCGCTTTGCCTGTTCGTTCTAATCCGTGCCTCTACGAAATTTTATAAGGTTAAGGTGAAGGTTTTTACTTTCTCTTAGTGTACAACAATACTAAAAGAAGGCATTTAAAGACATTGTCTTATTTAGCCCAACGAACACCAATCCTACGAAACTTTATAAGAGCACTGAAATACGAAACTCCAAAGGATACTTCAAACTAAAATCAAAACAAACGTGTTTACTTAGTTTACTAGACAAGAAAACTCTATGGCACTTTTTTGTCCTTCCATGGTCGTAACTCTTGTGTACGTGACCGACCGAAACCTTGAACCTGAATCCCTATCATTATCGACTCTGCCATCTGTCTCACTTACTTTGGATATTTTGTTTTCAATTTTCCGTTAAACACTAATGTCCCTCCACGGCCGAGCACCGTTCAAGCAGTCAGTATTACCTCATCCGCGTCCGCGAAAAGACCTCTCTCGAAAAATACGTTTGTACGTCCCCTTATTGAGTGAAAGTCAAAGTTGAAGAGAGACGTATTAACGTAAAATCCATTTCCACTAATATTCGGTACGCGAAGGAATACCAGGAAGTCGGTAAGTAAACTATAATTGAGCAAATTATTCATACACCGGGTTCTTCTGGACATTTCATTCTCTAGAGTCAATTTATGCAGCTTCATATAGTAAATATGCTTAAAATCGCGAAGAAAGCAGCACGATGCAACTTTAATGACCGAGACGATAACGTATACGTTATAATGTATTAGAACATTATTATCGGTACGATAAAGCAACGCGTTCCGCTCGGGATTCTCGCATGTGTGCGAGTGTATGTGCGCGTGCGTGTTTTCAACGGACGCCACGTTTAAATACCGCGCGCTGGAAGCTGGACTCATATTTAAGTTTCAACAGCCTATATCTCGCAAACGAAACCTTATTTTGAAAAAAAAATAGTAATTAGTTAAGAAGTTAGGATACGGAATATAGGCACAGATTTTATTATTTTAAGAACGAAAGTCCACTTCTTACGAGAAATTGAATGTAGAGATAGAAGAATAACGAACTCACACGAGTATGCTAGTACGATGATTTATTACATAGCATAAATTATATACAAAATGGTAGTCAATCTTCCAGTATCACTTCTTACGTACTATTTTACAGCATATGTACAAGGCAAACAATTACAACCAAATGACAGCTAATTTCTAAACTAGGATAATTATTCCTAAAGTTCAGACATGTCTAGTAAAGCATTTAAATGCGTTGGCATCCAATTCATGCCATTATGACATACAAACAACACATTTCCATCTATATAAGCTTGGACATTGCCGACTTTGTAGACTTGCTTCGCTTCCCTGTATCGGTTTGGTATAGGCATGAACAAAATACCTCTTTCTTCGCACTTCTTCTGAACAAGGTCCTTGAAACCTTGTGGTATCTGGGATGCAGTTCGCACTGCTTCAGCAAGTCTCTGCGAAAGTAGAAACATTTCGGTATAAAAGCTAGAAAACGATCGACTCTTTAACAGAAACTCTTTTTAATAGATGAAATCGCACCTCCATTCTTGGTTGTGCAGTTGGAGGCATCTGCGACATGGTGGGCTGAGTTCTTTCTAAGCTCGTCAGATACGAAACTTGTTCCATTGCACCTGGTTGGTGGCTTTGTGGTCCGTTAACTGCCCGGTTCATCATATCCAATGCTTTCTTGAAGTGTTCTGCGAATCAATGCATCGTAAATTCGAGACCCGCGCATCGAATTTCAGAGTACTCTTCACATTCGACTGAACACCTACCTTTCACTAAGGGCTCCGCTAGTAATTTCTCATTCAACATGCCTTTCCATCCCATATACCAATTCGTCACTTGATCGTAATTAGGCGAGTGGTTGAGCCAGAGAGCCAATACTTGTAGCCACTTAGGGAAGAAGAATTTGTCGAGTAACCCTGCCATTATGTGACACGGGATCAAGTCCTTCCACTCGTATACCCAATTCCACTGGTCTAAATGCTGCTGGTGCGGATTTATAACGAATTCTGAAAGCGCTATTTGTAACTTTGGTATGATATTCTTCACTAAAAACGCCTCCATATCTCCCTTCGCGAAAACATTCTCCCAAGGCTGCAACATTAGCCTGGCAGATCTGTCGGAGGGGTGCCAACCGCCCAATGCGGAGCCTAATTTACGTCGTATTATCGGATATATTAAAGTATCCAATCGATTCCCTGTAATAATAAAGTGTTCCCAGCATCATTCATTTATATTTTACCATCTATTTCAGGCTTGGGAATTAAGTGAGCAGCTTGGAGCGCCTCAAGCCCGTGCCACGTGAACCGCGCGTGGCGTATTAAGGCGACATTATATATCAATACGTTTCCACATCGTCCCAGAGAGCACGATTGTCGATGCGTTTTTGTTTCGTCAACACGCCACGCGCGGTTCATACGGTACTCTGAAAATCGACCGCGAAGTTCACTTAATTTCCAAGCCTGATCAATTTAATCCTGAACTTTTAAAAAGTATACGTACGTAATAACGGTAGCCAAGGATGAATCCAGGTGTGGATGGGCACCGTGTCAGTAAGGGGATTCCATTCCTCTACTTCCAACGTGAGTTTCGGAAGAATCAGTAAGTCTAAAATGTTCTCCAATATCCAACTTGGAAGCAATGGTATCCAGTACTCTATTAATTCAATGAGAGCGTCTGGTTGCCTACACGTCCACTGTCTAGAACGAGAATTAATAAAAATTCCAATCAACACTACGCGATTTCCATATTTACCCTTCGATTCGTTTATCATAAAATGGGATACATACTGTATCGCTCCTCTAATTGATGGCATCCATGAATTCCAAACAAGCTGGTCGTACGGTTGCATGGATCTTGTCTGAAGAGTAGTAGTACCACTTTCTAGAATACTCTTCCACTGTTCGAATAATCTGACAGGCTGCCTTGGCTGCATCAATGGGTTCCAACTGAGCAGACAGTCTTTTATTTTCGGGCCAACGAAACTACTGGCCAATTCACCCAGCTCGTACATTTTGTACTCCTCGTAATATTTGTCCTGCAAGTCTTTGAAAGCTTTCGCAGTCTCTTGCAACGACATTTGGTTCGTTTCGTCCATCAATCTGTCTACGATCACGAGTACGCTTTCTAATGTCTCGATAAGTTGACCGTGTTGATCTACAACTTTAGATAAATTCTTCTTCTCTGCTTCCAATGCGATCACTCTGTCGGTCAAGTGCCGTGTCCTTCTGTCATTTTGTATAATATCTTGCTCGCACATGTCGACGAGTATGTTTAAATTATGTTGGAGCTCTGGCAACGCAAAGTTCACTTTGGATTTCTTATCAGTAACCACGACTGTCTCGTCGGGTCGCTGTTGACCGCCAGATATCGCGTGATATCCGCTGAGAATTCTCTGTTCCGGGCCAGTCATGTCTATAACTTTAACTCTACTCATATCGTTCGATATCCTTACTTTCTTGTTAGGCTTCAACTTCCCATCTTCCAGAACTTGATCTACACTTCGATAAACATAATTTACTTTCTTCTTGGCAATAGCTCCGTCTCCTTTGCGCCACTGCGATAACTTGGCTTTAGGATCCTTTCCATCTTCCGCTTCGTCTTCCTTCTTCTTTTCGGCAAGCTTCGGACCTTTCTCTGGGCCGTAGGCACCGATCGCGCCTCTGCCTTTTCGCAGGTGCGCTTCCACTGGTGCACTTATACCTTGCAATTGTTTACCCAACCCTTTACCAGGTTCGAAACCCATCTAAACCGTTAAGCGATCAATAAACATACTTTTCTATAATCTATAACAGAAATAAGTAACTTAGCGTTTCACGCGTACCTGTAATAACAGCTTAGCCCCGATACCCTTTGTGTGCACCTCCCAACTACCCATTCCGCTTTGCACTAGTAAGGGAGTATGCCTCTTCTTTTTACGTAAACCAGCGATATCTCCATCTGTATTTAACGAAAAAGATGAATGTTGATGCACATTGCTCGATCTTTCATCTTCCGAACTATAAAAGGCAAACAGTTTTATGGCATTAATCGTATGAACCCCGTACAGATAAACCGCAAAGTGAATCTCTTAATATTCAACGTATTACCTTGAACTATTTGGAAATTCCCTTTGCGATTTGCTCGCGTTATCATTGTCGCTGTCGTCGTCATCTTTTTCCTCTGTTTCCTCCTTAGGCTTGCCAGCCTGCTGAATTCCACCCGCCACAAAATTTACGGGGGCTGTGTAATTTTTCGGTCCTTTATCGAACGTTTTAAACGATGGTCTAGCGGACAATTCTTCTTCATCGCTATCGTCTGCCCAAATACCTGAAACAGAAGTCTCGTTTAACTCCTGCGACTAAAGCTGGACACAAATACAAAGCATCTTCTCCGCAATCCCTCAGAGAGGTGAACACTAGTAGGAAATAGTTTTTACCAAGCATTTGCTGCTTCTTCGTCAATTTACGTCTAGGACGATTAATATTGAATTCATTTTCCAGATCATAATCTGTAATTTCGAAGCTTTCTACTTCGTCCTCCGACATCTTATCGGTTTATTAACTCCGCCTGGAGAGCAAGTTTTAAAAATTCTTTATTATATCCAATTTTTCTTGTTACGCACGATACACAACAACAACTGAAGCGGACTGAAGTATCAATTATTATAGGTTAGATTGCACTGTACATATCTCCACGAAACTTCATTATCGTTCGTTTTGCTGACATGGACGTTTGTATAAGTATTTCATACAGTTTGTACTTTTTGGCATCGGCGTGTTTTCTCGCTTCTGTGACAGGGAAAGTATTGTCCCATACTCCTGTGACTATAGCAGGCTAATTGGACAATACTTTTCCCATTATTATCGAATGCGTAGAATAGCCTGCCAGGTTTGAGAAGAGACCTCGATTTCAGGGGCGTCCGCAGACTTTCTCCCAAGGGGGAGCAAACGTTGGGTTGATGGTACAGAAAAATATACCCCGCTTGCTTTTTTTAACCCATTTTATAGTGTAGATTGAATTAAAAATTTAAAACCGAAATTTAAAAATATTCCCCCTTTTTAGTAAAAAACTTAATAAAGATCAGTTTCGAAAAATAAACGATTCTTTCTCCAAAGTCAGGTCGGGGGCAACTGTCCCTTTTGCCCTCCCTGCGGACGCCCATGCTCGATTTCCTAGAATTAAACGCGTGTAAGCAGTGCTGCCATAATAGCCAAAGAAACGTCAAAGCCCGTAGCATTATAACTTTTCCACAACGATCAGCTAAGAACTTTGCATAAAGAAGTGGAAAAACTAAAAGCATTAAGCTAAATTCATTTTAGAATACGGCGCAGTTAGCATACATTTGCAAACGATACATTTTCAATATTGCATAAACGCGCGGCTTGTTCTCCTTAAAATAGTACTTGAACTTGACAGAAGTTCATTATAATGAAAAATACTCATTATACTCTTGTAGAGGAATAAAAAAATTCATTTAATAAAAGTTTCCTAATAGTGAAAAGTGGCGCATAGTTTACGGCAGATGTCGCTGTACGCGGAAGCTCGTAGGTTGGCAGTACCGGTGGCTGGGGTTTTGCAAAAGCTACAAATAATTTTGGGTAGTGGCTGTGGGTAACATCGTAACCTTGCGACGCGAGACTAACCCGGGTTATTATATGTTGTTAACGATTTACCGGGGATTTTAAATTAATCCGTCTTTAATCACTGCCGACTCGCTGTGTAGATTAGTGTTAGTGGTAACCGTGTTAGTGCTGGTTGGTCCCTTGTGCCGGTTTGTTGTTGCGACCTTCGTTAAGGAAAACGGAGTTAATCTGACAATGGGAAACGTTCACACCTGTGGCCCGAACGAAGCTCTCGTCGTATCAGGTACGGCGTTGAATGGGAGGCTTGTATCTTGCGAATCAATCAAGCGGTGCAATATATTAACCTAGAGCTGCCACGCTTGATTCATTCCCGTTGCTTTTACTCGCATTGCCGGCTCCGAAAAGTCAACATCGACGGTTCCGCCGCTTTTGTATTGGCAAAACGTCAGCGACACTTCTCTGTTAACATAACTGGCATGCCGATATCTTTGTTTACGTAGATCGCCCTATCGAAGCTAAATAATTTTCCACAATGATCCTGTTAACATTCGTGTCCATTGGCTTTCAGTTTCACAGCAGTCGTGACTCTTAGCTTCTGCATACGTAAATGGGTTGTCTGTTTCATTCTAGCAATATGTAACGCACTTGGAAGTCACCTATGATTACTTTGTAGTATTTGGAAGCTTACGCTTTTATGTTATGGACGCATAAAAATGTGTATGGTTTGTGTGAGTGTCAGCCACGAGCGACTAAAGAGACTAATGGATGAAAGTTTGAAATAGGAACGACTGTGGTACGAGCTACGTTCTAATCCTTAGTATGTAGCGGAAGAAGTATTATCAATAATGTGATTCACTGACTGTATACTTATGGTTGGGAGAAAGGGTACTAAGTCGGTTGTGTGTTAAAATGTAGTGGAGAGTTTAAAGTAGTATGATTGGAGTTATCGTACAAGTTGTAATTCAAAGAATCTTTATTGGAAATTATCGTAACATCACTGGGATATACTTAGATGCTTTATCCATTTAGTTTACCAATAAAAGTCTCAAAGAAACAGTGAAATTGACCTAAATAATCTCAAGGTGACACGAATGAACGTACACATACACACGTGGTTTATTGAGGCAATTGAGAATAAGACCACGGGGTTAACAATGTATAAGCGTATACGTTGTTGCAAAGATAATTAAAATAATAAGTTTTTAAATAAGCTTTGTCAGTGCATGCATATCTATGTATTACTTTTTACAAAACAGTTTTAAGTTCCACTATATACAATTTGTAATTGTATGTGTCACAAGGTTTTTTTTATGCACATGAATATGCACAGACACAATTATCTTCGCTTTTTCGCTATCTGTGACATTTGATAAACCGGTAATCAAGAATATATCTAAGTTATTCGTGTGGAAAGTATGTGCAAATTCTTACCTTTATTTTTGTTCAACTTACCAAAAACGAACACGTAGCCCATTGACTAATGGAGAAATATTATAAGCCAGCACCAATGACGCAGTTATTCGGCCATCCGCAATTTTTTCCTTGACTTTTACGCGCGGAAGTGTATCGAGAGGAGAAGCATGACTCATCGCCCGTTTGCGTCATCATTGATGAACTCGTATGCTCGTACCTACGAAGTTCCAATTTCGTTGCAATGAACAACAATATGGGTCACTCGATTGTTGTGCAACGTGTCGTGCACGCGAATCTTTTGTTATCTCGCATCTAACTAGTCTAACGACATTACCTTTTTTCCATGAAAAATTGCGTGACGTGTCTTCCGAAGGAAATATTATCAGCCATCGGATGTGCAGTATGATTAACTTGTCACTCGTTTGCACACAACAGCGGACGTATATAACTTAAAATCATTGAAGCTTCCCAAGGTTCTAGGAAAAACTAAATTCAACACGCCTCAAAAACATATATTTGGCACATATAACACCGCATTTGTAATTGAATAGCAATTCAATTTGTCTCGATCGTGTGTATTTAATATTTTTATAAAAATAATACAATAATATAAAAACAAAACTGTTGACGGAGTTAGCGTAGCTTAAACGAGTCGTGTGAAGTTTTTAATTTAGAGCCATTAACATGAAAGAGCTTATTGTAGTGTTACGATTAAGCGTAATTTAATATATGGCGCTCTATTCTGTGTATAAAATATCTTCATAACAAAAAAAAAATCTTGATAATAAAAAAGTATCTTCCTAGAAGATCTTTGAAATGTAATCTTCGATGGTCTTCTCTTATAAAAACAATTTACAAGTAACCACTACGGGCAAATATTCTGGGAATTATCGACATTAAATTCTCAAAATTTCTGTGACCTAATTAAGATTCACTTGTCCTCCGAATAATTACGAATGAAACTCCGTTAATTATACCAACTGTCAGTCGAACTCTGACGCAAATGTGACCAGAATCGGGTTTCCCACAAGGAAAAATCTCGCTGCCGTCCTGCGGTAAAAATTTCCATATTTCAACAATCACACTCGCTCTGAACAAAGGCAAACATCTTGGAACCGCACAATTACCCATTCACTGCCAAGATCGTTTGATCATATCAGCCGCCTTTTCACCAATCATAAAAATACCCGCGTTGATATGCCCCGTCGGCATGGCAGGCATGATCGACGCGTCCGCCACTCTCAAGCCTTTCACGCCGTATACCCTCAACTCCGGGTCCACGACAGCATTGGGATCGCTTTTGGGCCCCATTTTAACCGTCCCGATTTCGTGGTTCATCATCGACGGCAGGTGCTTTATGGCGCATCTCCAATAATCATCGCTAGCGAATTGAAATTCCGTGCAGCCAGGGATCTTTATATCGTGTAGCCTGCTGCCATACTTCTGGAAAGGGTCTGTCCTGGAGATGTTGATGGCGTGCTTGATCCCTTCCAGAATGATCTCCAGGTCGGCCGGGTGGTCGAAGAAATTGGGGTCCATTTTGGGGGGCTGTAAGGGGTCCTTGGACCTCAGAGTGAGCCTGCCGAAGCTCCTAGGGTTCTGCAGGATAGGCCAGATCGACCAGGCGTCCTGGTTCTCGATTGGCTTGTAAACAGTGTTGTAGAGCTCGTCGGATATCCTGAGGGCCTTCTTCAGGGGCAAGCCCCCGTCAGAGTGCAGGGACCCCGAGGCGAACAAAAGCTCCACGTCCGGCCTATTGTCGGGCGCGTATTTCGTTCTGATGAACGCCAGCGCCTCTGCTCCTCCTGGAAGCGACATCAAGCCACTCCTGTTCAGGAAGTACTGCATGACCACGCGGGGCCTAGCCAGTCTGCTCTGCAGCAGAGACACGGGCTGGTTCACCATGAAAGTCAGCCCCAGGAAGCCAATGTGCTCGTACATGTTGTACCCCACTTTCGAGTCTTGTAGGACCTTGATCCCCAGCTCTTCCAAGTGGTCCTTGGGCCCTATCCCCGATAGCATCAGCAGCTTCGCGGAATCTATCGTTCCCGCTGAGAGAATCACTTCTTTCGAACAGAACACCCTGTGTCGTTGATTGTTCTGTATGTACTCGACTCCGAACGCACGGTTGCTCTCGTCGATTAGGACTTTGGTGACGGTTGCGTCAGTGACGATGTTGATATTCGGCCTGTTTACCCTCAGATAGGCTTTCGAGGCGCTACACCTGGTCCCTTTGTCCATATTCGCTTGGATATACGAGAACCCGATTTGCTCCTCGCCGTTGGGGTCCACGATCTTGTAGCCCAGTTGTCTGCCAGCTTTCAGGAACGCTTTTGCCAGCTCTGTGTGATACGGAACGTGCTCGACGCACAAGTACCCTTTGTCCCCGTGGTACGAGGAGTTCTTGATGCCTGAACATGGACACGGTGGTTAATTATCGTCGTAGGATAGTAGCATGGTGTGGTAAATTCTGCACACGGTGTCTTAAATCTTTAATGCGGGGTGGGAAAAAGGGGAATCAAGAGCTTCTTTGCAAGTTACCTTTCCAAGATTATGTATTACAAACTTTTGAATGTGGCACACTTGTACGTTTCAGTTGTGGGGTCATTCGAATTGGCGGAGAGTTTGATGGTAATGCTTGTAAAACAGGCTATTTACGTTATTTGAACATGCAAATGTTTATTAGAAGGGGAAAGGATCTAAATAATTGTGGAGTCCTATTTGTCCGTTTCACCAGGTACATACACTTCTTTTCTTATAGAATTTGTGTACCTATTGCTATTAGACAAAGGAGTTGAAAGTAAGTCGAAATGTTAAAATACGTTCCTCTGACTTTGAAGATTGAGAAAGGCATTTGGGTAATTCCCCATGCAGACTATTATTCTTTCTTTTTTTTTTCATAAAATGCACGTTGCAGAATATTTTTCTAATGAACTTAAGGGGGTAGGTTACCCTCGATAGCCCTAAAACAGATCTTCTTTTAAACGCAAATTGTAAAGTGATAAATAACAGTAGAGAGAACGTTTTCTTCTACTTTTAATCGTTATTCTACGAGCTTCAACACAAAACAAGAAAAGTTTAAATATCTCTATGTCACAAGTGCTTCTCTCATTCTTCAACAAGCATGCCCGAGGATCTCCAAAGCCGTTCAATTGTACTCCCATTTTCCACCTGTTTCGTAACAAATCAGCCTTCGCCTTACAACGAATTAATCACCTCCCCATAAAGTACATCAATCAATTTTCTGACCTGGCACATCGAACCTCTCGCTCTTCTTGTAATAATGCAAGACGTCGTCGTAAGACCAGCCCTCGTTCCCCAGAGCAGCCCAGTTATTGTAATCCAGCTTGTTTCCGCGTGTGTGGACCATGTAGTTGAGAGTGCTCGTGCCACCTAGAGCTTTTCCTCGGGGCCAGGCGCACTGTCGGTTCACCATACCCAGACAAGCGTTCTTCTGAGGCTCGACATTGTAACCCCAATTGAAGTTCGATAATTGGAAATAGCCCACTATGATGGGGATCTGGTGGAGAAGGGATTCCGGACCTCCTGCCTCCAGAAGGAGGACGTTCCATTTTTTGTTCTCCGTCAGGCGGTTAGCCAGCACCGAGCCAGCTGATCCAGCACCCACGACGATGAAGTCATATCTCTTGTTATTCGGATCGATTCTATTTAAAACTTCGGGCGATGGTCCGTAGCTCCTCAGAGCGTCTAAGAACGACGTAGACGCCCCTAAGGAGACCAGGAGCGGCAATAGCAGCAATATCCTGGTGGGGGTGGCCATGTTGCTGTAAAGGGGCAAGGTTTCAGATGAAGTAACTTATAGGTTAGGGTTAGTGTTCATTTCTATTTACAACTGTTACTTTTTATGGAACAGAAAAACCGGTGGTAGAAGGGTACAAGTGGAAGAGGGTGATTCTTTGTGAGGCAATAGTTGGAAAATATTGAATAGTGTCTCTGTGACGGAAATTGTTAAAGTGATATCAAATATCATCCAAATCTTGTTACAAATTAGACGTTTGTTTTAGGCTTATTCAGGATAAAGTGTATGAAGATAGGATATTTAAGATTTAAGGTTCATTCGTGTAGACATTCTTGAGAATTATCTTTATTATTGCATAGATCTTTGGAATGATTTTTCTTAGACACGAAGGCTCGTTGGAGAAATATTATCCTGGATTTTCCACTTAATTCTTCATAAAGAATCACGTTCTTCCCAGTTGTATCGCTAGTAGCGAATAATTCCTGTATATCGTGGGATACAGAAGTCACTTTTATGTTTTTCACACGTTAACATTTGCTAATATATTACACTTCGTCATGCAAAAAATAAATATGCAGTGAAGTCAGAGATAGATAATTTATAATCGCGTAGCTGTTGACATTACGACTTCATTATTGAAGCAAGCATGCGCGCTTTCACTACCAACTATACCTAGCCACCTGTTAATGAGGACATTTTCATTCATCTAACGAACATGTTATACAACCCTGAATGCGAAACACTAGGTAACAAAGTTACCAGCAAAGTTTCACTGCACATTTTTATAGCTCCGTAAACTAGACCTTATCTAGAATCTCAAAATTCACTCGTCACTCAGTGTCATAAAAAATTAAACATTATCTATCGTTGTTCTAAATCGACCAAGTCTTATGTAAAATATAGTTCGCAGTTGCTTATTCAAAGATAAAATAAAACTTCAACCTATTACTTATTGTTATTTATCACCAGGAACTGGGCTTTATTAAAAAATCAAAACGTTACTCGTCACATTTACACGAAACGATAAATTTCACTCAAAGTTCAAATTTGCCCTGTCAGATTGAAAACTGAACAGTGTTCAAAATTTTCGTTCTTCCCTCGTTATTCCAGTTATCACGAATGAAACATTCTTCAAAACCGAAATTCGACTCGTCACTTTTATGGCAAACGCTACATCTCACTTGGAGTGCTAATTTCATTTATCACTCTTAACTGACAAACTCAACCCCCGTCAAAAGCGGAATTTAATTCACCAGCCTTGAAATAGAAACCAAACTTCGTTCTAGGTCCACACTTGCCTCGTCACTTATACATAAATCATTAAAATACAAACTTTGCTGGTCACGTTCTCGAGCGCCCTCGCTGACGGCAGAATCGGTTACTCCTTCACCTGGTTCAAATCGTTATTACCATGATGCGGTGATTGTAACTAGCTAATCGCCAACTTCCGTCGTCCTTCTCACCGGCCTTTCGAAGACTCGGTTGCACGATGTCGCGTGGCTGCCGAAACAACGTCTGAGGTCCTAGTGTCTACTTTCCACTTCGAGATCCTCTAGAGAAATGCGCTTTCTCGTGGCGTTCACGTAATACTTAACAGCCTTGAGTAATGTTAAAAGTTCGACTCCGTCGACCGGCCCCTTCCCGTGTTTTCTCTGTACCTACATCTGTTTTATCTCGCTCACGTCCGATTTTTATGCTCAGAAAATTCTGCATGGCACCTGCATGCGCACGTGAGACGTGCACATTCTTTCAATCATAACGAATAATTTTGCCATCATTTTTCGGGGCGTTCCAGTGCGTCCAGAATAAATCTTGGCGAATGGACGACCCCCGATTTGCAATTTTAAGTGAAGTACAAAATAAGAACGCTTTGCAACCCTTTCAGATCCTTTGTCTATTGTGGCGGGCACGAGTCTCCGGGGATATTCTCATGATTTAGTAAAACTATAAAACATTTATGATTAGGTATGTGTTGTTACGCAGGTATTTGTTTTGATGGAATTAAGAATTTAATGGAAGATAATAATTATCTTGGGATCTCGGTGTATATCCAAATTAATCTGAACGGGTGGACGCAATAATACAAGCAGGAAAAAATCAATAATAGAGTGTTTAGCGAGACACGTTTCCGCAATAAGCGTGACCTAGTTTGAACACCACTGGTGTAGAAATAAGTGCACTAGCGAGTGATTTCTCGTTTGAACCCACTGGTAATTTTATACAAAATCATTTAAATCATTTCATAAGTTAAATCCAGTTGTGAATTGTAAGTACTGCATATCATTCAATCAAAATTGTATTGAACTATTTGAGTTCATTTCTAGTGAGATTCTTTCGTAACTTTTAGCAATTATCTCAATCGTTAATATGTTCCTATTACCATTTTTTTTATTACTCCTTCAAGGTATATACATATCTCGAAAATAATAATCGAAACAAAATCAGTGATCACCTTCTTTCCACGATATTTTTAAAAATGTAAAGTGTGGGCTTAAAAAAATGTCAGATTATTGGAAATATTGCAGTGCTCGGTTCCCATTTACTTTCTCGAAATAAAAACTTTTCCTTAATAAACAATGTCTCCTTCCAACGATACTTAATCATAATTCTAGTCGAAATAAAAACATCAGGTTTGCAATTTAAATGATTGGAGAAAAGCTTCGATTAGGTATCCCGCCTTATATAAAAATGAGTTTCATATTCGTTGGCAATTTAAATTCGAAAGTGAAACCGCGTAGAAAATAATTCGGTCTGCCGGGAATTAAAATTCTGTCTAAATGCTAGGTTGCGATTACTTGAGCTTCTTTGTAAGAGAAAAGTATTTACCTGCCATATAAATTGCTATTAATTTAATCGTATTAATCGAGAGGAAAAACTTGATGTGATCGGTTCGTTTAACACCTAAAGGGCAGAATGAGTACATTGTATGTATTCATACGTGAAAATAAGCGTTTCTACAAAATAAAAACGGTCTATAAGAAACAGTGACGAAGAATCGGGAACGTATAAGCTGCGATTTGATGTGCTGTCATAATTACATGAATCTGCGTTGGAAGTGAGAAACAGAGTAAAAAGTTGTTTTCCTTGTTCCGACTGTGAAAGACTAATCAATATCTATGTTCCCGCAAATAAATCGTTTATGTTAAGTTCACGTTAATTTTAATAATGAGAATTGTGGAATCGTGTCGGTGAAAAGGGACATTTTGGCTTGTTCTTTCACGTCGATGGACGATAATTAATTATTCAGGTATCCCCACTCCTTTTTAATCATGTCCGACGCTTTCTCGGCGATCATGAATACTGGAATATTCGTGTGTGCTGCCGGAATTTCCGGCATTATGGAACCGTCCGCTACTCTCAGTCCTTTGATACCGATCACCTGGAATGTTTAAAAATTTTAGGTAATACGTCATCTGCCGCTGTCACGTGTGCGTGACTCCACGCACGAGCCTCAGAATTCCATCTCATTTCATGATTATCGTAGAGAAACCACATATGCCATCGAAAGATCTCTATTCTATTCCCAAGATGCGAGTTTGGAGAATTTAAAAATCAATGAACAGTTGGAAAATTTGAAAATGATGCAAAACGTGCAGCAGATCAAGTTTTAAGAATCATGAGACGTAAGAATCTTTCTATATAACTAGTTTTTTATGTTAAGCTTTTACTTCTGCCAATAATTTTGCAATTCAGTTTATCGGTTATAACCTGCTTCATCCATGTAGAAATTTCAATCAAGCCTGACCCCTGTCTCAATTAAACGAGCAAAACTGAGCCTTGTGACATTTCCGGGTTCTACGTACTTTCAAAGCGGGATCGACGACAGCGGTTTTGTCGTTCACAGGTCCCATTTTGCAAGTCCCACTGTAGTGATAAATAGTGAGCGTTTGCATCCTGGTGTTGCACAGCCAGTAGTCGTCCGAATCGAAGGGGTATTTCTCGCACTCCGGCACCGTTTTGTTGTAAAACGCTACGCCCAATTCCCTCATGGCTCTGGTTCCGCAGACCTGAAGGGCAGCCCTGATCCCCTTGACTATGACCCTGATGTCCTCGGGGTGATTAAGATAATTGGGGACGATCCGTGGTTTGACGTTCACGTCAGTGGACTGAAGTCTGATCGTGCCGCGGCTCCGAGGCTTCAACAGCAACGGGAATAACCCGTACGAGTTGGTGCTCTGGAACTGCGAGAATTTATCCACGATCTCCCGTTTGAAGCCAAAATTGCTCATCAGGACGTCCAGCGTGTAAATCGAGCTGATGAGGGACAGAAGCTCTATGTTCGGTGTGCCGTCCCGGTTCTTCGGGTCGTCCACGTCCAGGAACGCTATACCGTCGCAGCCGCCGGTGATCGTCAGTGGCCCGTCTTGCCTCAGCAGGAAGTCCTTCGCGTAAGGATTGCTAATATCGGCCAGATTGTACATCAGCACACCAACCGGTTGATCGACCGTGAACGTCAATCCGCCGTACGCTATGTGGTCCATGAGGTTGTCGCCGACCCGCGAGTCTTTTATCACGTTTATCCCGAGTTTCGTCAAGTGTTCGGCGGGTCCGACACCCGACAGCATCAGCAACTGCGGGGACCCGATGGCCCCCGCGGACAGTATCACCTCCTTCCTCGCGTACACCGAGATTCGGCGGTTGCCCTTGACGAACTGAACACCCACCGCCCGTTTGTCCCTCTTGTCGATCAGTATCCTATTCACCATGCTCATCTTCGTCACGTGAAGGTTCCTGCGTCGTTTGCCCACCAGGTACGCCCTGTTGCTGCTCATCCGATAGCCGTGGGAAATGGTCCCCTGTATATACGAGAATCCGATCTGCTTCTCCCCGTTGTAGTCGACGAGCGGGTAGCCGAGCTCCTGGCCGGCTTCCAGGAACGCGGCTGACAGGGGTGTGTGATAGGGGGCGTAACTGATGCTCACTGGTCCTCTGGTGTTCCTGTAATTCTTGTCACGGCCGAGCTTCGGTATCCGCACGCTTTCCAGCTTTTTGAAGTACTTGAGGACGTCCTTGTAGGCCCAGCCAGTGTTTCCCATCTGGGCCCAACGGTCGTAGTCCTGGGGGCTGCCTCTGGTAGCGATCATGTAGTTGAGGACGCTACTGCCGCCCATCACCTTGCCCCTGGGCCACTTGCACCTGTGCCCCGCCATGCCCAGGCAGTAATTGTTGGACGGCTCTGTCTTGTACCTCCAGTCTATCTCGTCCACGCCCTGCAGGAAGTGCGCCAGGATGGGCACGTCCATGAACAGTGTCTCCTCGGGGCCAGCCTCGATCAGCAGCACCCTGAACTCGTCGATCTCGGACAGTCTGGACGCTATCGTTGCGCCCGCCGTTCCAGCGCCCACCACGATGAAATCGTAGACAGAGCCAGGCCCGGGTGTCATGTCCGGCTGGGCGTTGTCCTGCAACAGCTGGTTGTTGCGGAGGAAATTCAGGGCACCCATCCCGGCGCCTATTATGTTCTCCGCCGCGGTGCCGTTGAAGCTGTCGAAGCCATAGAGGTTCGCGTATTGTCTGCGCTGAGCGTGTGCGCGCGACTGATCGTGAAAAGTCGCGGCCACCATGGCGAACAAGAGCAGCAGCCGCGGCAAGGACAGAACGGACCCTGCGTTTGCGTTCATGCCGGAAGATTTTTAACGGGAAAATCAGGAATGGTACACCTCGCTCCTCTCGCGCTGCATATATACGGTGCAGTTGCAACGCGGTGTCATCGTTTTCCTTGTGGCCACGCCGCGCTCGTGACGGCTTCGTTTTTTCGGCGATACCATTTAAGCATTCGTATCGTTTGAATTGCTCGGCATCCTGTGAGTGGTTGGCGTTGCTCGCTGCCTGTGGCCGCTTTTTTCTCGTCCGGCCATTCGGTGACGCGACCTTTGCAGCGGGATACGTGGAAGAAAAAAGCAGCGAGTGTGGTCGATGTGGAGTATTGTTGCAGGGTGGACTGTGTGCACGGTCCTGGAGGTGGTTCGAGTTTATCGAGGACTACCTTTATTATCCGGCTTTGCCCGGAATTTAGATTCTGATTGTATGATTTTTTTCTTCTTTTTTTGCGAACACATTCGTCTGGCTTGGCCAGGCATAAAGAGCTCAGGCACATCCCGTGACTCCGGAGTTTACTGTTCGGGAGTTTCTAGGCGACAAAGACGCAAACATAAACTTTCTGCATTTTATATCGAGAATAAAAATATTCCTTTTTCGTCTCTTAGCGCGTACCTGCGGTCGAAATTTAGATCTTTGATAGGACTATAACAGATGATGAGAAAAATGTGTTTGGACTATGTTTAAGACAGAGTTTGGCATTAACTAAATAAAAAATTATTTAAATAACATTTCGAATAAAAGTTACTTAATTTTTAGACTATTCGACGAATAAAGTTAATTTTTTTTATTCGTCGAGTGTTTCAACTAATTGTCGAATAATTTTCTGGCTCGTGTTCAAGCCACCGAGGACCGTCATTGACCGGTCAACTCGGGTTAATTTTATTCGATACATGACGAATAATTATTTTAACTTTTATTCGTTATCGTGAATTTTATTTAATTAAAAATTTTGTCCTTCTCTGGTTTAAGCTAAAGAAATATTACCTTAGAAGGGTCTATTTTATTATGCCATAAATTACTGCATAAAGATGGCCATTACAAATAGCCAGCAGAAACATGCTTTGCATTCATTTCTATACGGTTTCTTATGCAGTACGCAGCGGAAGGTTAAAGGTCACGTTTCCACTTGTGGTACGGAGAAAAATTAAAACGTATTCTCAGTGCGTACTGCTTTCTAGAAGCAACCCTTTGGAATAGTTTCGAATGACGTCGGATTTCTGTAAACGAACTGTGTAAAGTTTCACCATTATTCGTAATATGGAAATGTTCTTGAAACGTTAATCAAGCATATGCGCTGTATTGCGCATGCGTGACATAGGTAGATTCGTTCCACTAAGAATTGCATGATTGTATCCATTACTCGTTTAAATTACCTAAGAGTTCATTGTGTGATATAGTTGAAAACCAATTTCCCTATGATTAATTGATTTTGGCTTATCGGCATAATAAGCAGGGATTATATTAAACGTGACAATTTTATTAAGAAAATTGCAAATTAAATCCTCTCTTCCCTATATTGCATCTTTTTAAACGATTATATTCAGCTCGGATTCTCTGTTTGTTTGTATGATTCAAATTTGGCAACTCAAATTTAACCAACTTACAACTATCCAATTGTCTTGAAAGTTTGCAGACGTGCGTAAGTAGTTTGGATGACAATATAATATTTTAAAAATAAATTAACCCCCGGGGGGCGAAAAAATTACGTCGTCATCAGTAAATATAACCCATAACCACAAATCCAAACGACTTGAAATCATCCACTCACAGTCCACTATTAGTCACATAACAAGAAGTAAAAAAAAAAAATTATTTTTTAGTTTTTAGTGCATTTGAATTTAGTTTTTAATGCATTTTTAATAAAGTCGTTTAACATAAATTTTTTTATATATTTTTTATCGAGTCAACTTTGGTTTTTAGTTACTATCTTTTACGTATGTATATGTAAGTCTCTACCATAATTTTTTAGACACCCTGTGTCTATACGTAAACTCAAGAGAAATTGATGCTGCAGAGGAATGTAGTTGTGTGTAACGCTTCTCTTGAAATTCGAGTATGCAATTCTCAGAATATGCAAACAGTGACCGATTCCATGATGCTAACTAACTGGTCGGCCGATGATTCATTTGGAGTATTTATTTGCACGAATTAATATTTTGAAGGTCCTGTATCGCTCGATTTTCATATGTAAACATCCAGGGCTCAACCTGGAAGCTGATTTGTTTGCACTGTTCGCGAGTCTTATCTTTAGTATGAACTCAATTTATTATTTACGCAGGCACGAATAGGCGTCGGGTTAGAAATTTATTGGCAATCTCATCGTGACGTAGGATTCAACTGTAACGCATTTCATTGCTTTTTGTATATTATGTATTTAACGAACGTACAGCGAGGTAATGGGGATTATACGTTTCTGTTATGATTTGAAACTGGTTTGCAAACGTGCGACAGGTCGTCATTTTTTTAATTGCAGTTTTACAGCGTAGAAGTTACGTAACAAAGTATGGCACAAGATAGACGACGCGTTTTACCTGAGACATGAATATTCTCTCGTTAAAAAATAGATTTTATACATTATCCAACACGGAACGAGGTACGAATTTTTTTTCTGAATGTCGTTTTGGTGGAAAGTCAAAGGAAATTCACTCATTGAGATTACATTCTGCGTGTACAGACTTTTCTTTCGTACTGATCAGAATTCAGAAGCATACAAAACTTGTATTTTAATTTCGATAATGAGTAATAGGTAATTTACAATTGGCCGTGAATCCGTAAGTCAATAAAATTGTGAAATTTTAACGTGTGAGCCACTTGTTATATAAATTGAAGGAAAGTATGCTCAGTGCGATTTTCAGGGGGTTTTTCAATACAGAAGCAAAATGACAGAAAAACCTGTATCTATATTATTCAACCGCAGCGGTTTAAAAAAATCCATGTAATATGCGCATTGATTCGTAATTTCCTCGTTCACTTACAATTGCAGGACAATAATGTTACTGAAGAGTTTCCCTCAAATCGCTGAGAAAGCAAAAATGAACTGTCGAGTCTAATATCGGTATTGCCTATTTCTTCAGCAGCACAGATTCCAAACTTTCAATCTTGCAAAATGATGAACCACAAAATTCCTAGCAGATGTATAGCATTAATTAATAGAATATCCCTTTCTAACTGGAATTTTAAAACAAACTTATATTCCTTAATCATTTTTATATCAGCTTGCTTTCTCCGCAGTAATGTACTATTTCATACCAAACGTTTCCCAACTTAACAATCATATTACAGTTACGTTAACAAAATATCATTCTTATATACACTACGTACATACATTCAAGATATCACAATGCAGGCGTGTAAAGGCCTTCGCAAACATTCGACTCATTAACAAAACGTCGATGAATCATCAACAAACATTTCGCCTGTGCGCGATAGTGGCGTGTTCCCACGCTCATATTTTCTAAAAAGCATCGAAGGTATTGTCCCAGTGTTTTCTCTGAAGTGTTCGAAAGCAACCCCTAACGCCACTTCGCCACTTAAAAGGGTCACCGGCAGATCGATTTCATTTGTTCCTCGCACTCCCGGCATCCAGCCAATCATTCTTCACAAGATCCGCGCCCTTCTCCCCGATCATAATGACGGGCGCGTTCGTATTGCCACTAGACATCGTGGGCATGATGGACGCGTCGATCACCCTCAGCCCATCCACCCCGTACACCTTCAATCTGTAATCGACGACGGCGTTGGGGTCGCTGGGAGGGCCCATCTTCGTCGTCCCGACCGGGTGGTAAATGGTCATCGAGATGTGCCGAATATGGCACTCCCAATAAGCATCCGAGGCGAACTTCAAGTGCCTGCAGCCTGGCAGTTTCACGCGATGCAGCCTCGAGCCGAACTGCTTGAAGACCTTCGCCTCGCTGACGCGCAACGCGATCTTGGCGCCCTCGACGAGGGTGGCGATGTCCATGGGGTCGGAGAAGTAGTTGGCGTCGATCAGGGGACTGTGGAAAGGATTGGAGCTCCTCAACCTAACCGTGCCGCGTGATCTGGGCCTCAGCAGCAGGGGCATTATGGTCCAGGCATCTCTGTTCGATATCGGCCTGTAGACAGTATCGTACACCTCGTCCGTGATGCCCAGAACCTTTCTCACCTGAACACCGGCGTCCGAGTTGATCGACGCTGGCGCCATGTGCATCTGGATATCTGGGTAATCCATGGACCGGTTCGCGTACTTTGTATTAACGAACGCGTAGCCCTCGACGCCGCCTAGGGTGGTCATCGGACCCCTGCCGTTAGCCACGTAATGCATCGTCACAGGGGCGGCTTGGAAGCGATCCTGCACGATGGCCACGGGCTTGTCGATGAGGAACGTCAGACCGCCCATGCCGACGTGGTCCTGCAGATTGTCCCCTACTCTTAGATCCTTCAGCACTGGTATCCCGACGTGCCTCAAGTGGTCCTTGGGCCCTATGCCCGAGAGCATGAGGATCTGGGGGCTGTTGATGGCACCAGCCGATAGAATCACTTCCTTCCGCGCCCTGACCATCTGCTTCCGACCGTCCCTCACGAACTCCACGCCGGTAGCTCGCATCGTCAGCGGGTCTATCAGGATTCTAGTCACGTGGGAGTTCATAGCCGTGTGGATGTTCCTTCGCAGCCGAACTGGCCGGAGGAACGCCTTCGCCGTGGAGCACCTGCTACCCCTGCGGATCGTCCCCTGCGCGATCATGAACCCCGTCTGCCGCTCTCCGTTGATATCCCTGTTCTCGTACCCCATCTCGACTCCAGCTTGAACGAACGCCACCACCAGCGGCGTCTTCCACGGCGACTCCTGCACGGTCAGGTAGCCGCCCGTCGAGTGGTAAGGACTCCTCTGCAGATAGGGGTTCCTATTGTCCTCCGACTTCTTAAAATAATAGAGCGCCTGGTCGTAACCCCAGCCAGGGTTACCCAGGGACTCCCAGTAATCGTAATCGTGCCTGTTCCCGCGCACGTACAGCATGTAGTTCAAGACACTGCTACCTCCCAGGACTTTGCCACGCGGCCAGTTGCAACGGCCACCCTTCATCGCCAGGCAGGCCCTCCCCGTGGGCTCTGTCTTGTATTTCCAGTCCAGCTTGCTTAGCTGTAGGTAAGCAGACAGCGAAGGCACGTCCGTCACTTCGTTCTCGTCTGGGCCAGCCTCCAGCAGAAGGACGTTCCAGTCTGGTATTTCTGAGAGTCGACTGGCGACCACTGCCCCCGCCGATCCTCCACCCACTACTACAAAATCGTATTCGGGGTACAGAGGGTACCTGTCTATGACTCGACTCTCGGGGTCCAGCTGGTCGTAGCGGTAGTAAGACAGACCAGCAATTAGCAGTGGGATTAACCAGAGGCTCGTGCCCACCAGGCCCAGTGCCCCTTTCAGGGCGGACGTTACTACTATCGTACTGAACACCATGCTGCTCCAATTGGAATTTCTTTGGCTCTCTTGAACGAATTTGTAGGCTTTCGGGTGATTTGGTTGGGTCGCGTGTCATCACTTGGGGCTGCCCAGTGTATCAGGAGACAATGTCGGGGGGTCGGGTGCTGGTTTTCTCGATCCTATGCGCTGCGAATAGCACGTGCAGGTTCATCTTCTTCATCGTGTCGTGGGTGCCACTGGCAGGTCGTTCATGGAGGGGTTCGTCCTCCTGTAAAGAGAGGAATAGTGAGTATTGTAATTCAGAAATTGTTGCGGCGGTGGATTTGAATTCTAAGAATATGTAAATTTTGGTCTTGGTTGGGAAGAAAGGGCAAGTGAAAGTGGTTCGTGCAGGTTTCAAGTCCTCCTACCGAACGATCCGTCATGTAATTTTATTTTCAAAATAAATATCCCGACGGCCATTCAAGGGTAATGACGCATATCGAAGCTATGTGAAAAATATATTTGCAACGTCAATATTTCTACAACTTCTTCAGATTATTTTCGAGATCACTCGAATATGTTTGTAATGTACGCGGCCTGCGTCACGCGTCATTGCCAGAATCCTCTGGAGCAGTTGTCGGTGGTTAAAAAATGGGGAGTTCCATTTAAAGGCATGGCAGTAACCTTGACATCTTCACACCTTCACCTGCAAAACAATCCCACATCTCTGATCTCCTGCCTCTCCAAACCGTATCTATAATTTTTCCGCCAAGTGTCTTTCCATTTATCTGGTGACGGTGATCTGATACGCATGACTCTATACTTTAACGTTGCCTCTGATAATTCATTCTTCTGAAATTTTGGGGCCCAAGTAGTGGAAAACAGGCACATGCCACATATGTACAAATTTTCGCAGGTTCATATTAAAGTTTCTACGCGTTGAGAAAAAACAAATGCGTAGTGAAAAAGGGGCCTATGGCCGGTGACCTAATAAAATTAATTTTTCAGCTAAAATTTGACAATTCATGTACTCATCGTTTAAAATAATTACAATTTCGTATCGCATTTCCTATGAAGGCAATTTTACCTTCGACTTGCTTTCCTCTATAATCTTAAAACAGTGGCATGTGCCTGTTTTCCACTGGGCCCGTCAATTCTGAGCCATTCAGAAGTACCTATATTTATTCATATATTCCAGTTTTTGCGGGAAAAACGTTTAGAGAAGCAGTATGACAGGGAATCAATTTCTCCGGTCTCCCGAGCGAGCGATTAATCAAATCGAAAATGGCGAGCCCGTTCCTACGGACAGAGCGCTTTCATTGGGTCGGCAAACGTTCGCTATGAATGCCATCTAATTCATTCGACGTTTTCACATGGCGAAAGAAAGGAATCCTTAATCATTGGCGTGGGTAGATCGTGTCGTGTACAATGTAAATTTAATCGAACCACGCGGAAGGAAGTGGAAAGCTGCAGGAAATATCTAAGCATTTTAATCACCAGCAAGAATATTCAACGATTGAGGAGACATAATTTAGGAGCAGCCGTGGCTCGTGGTATTCAATTAAATATTCCGTTTTTTCATGTGAAACAATTCTGCGGCTCGTGACTGATAGAATACTGTTCTCGATCAAGATACTGTCTTTGAGAAATTCGATTTTACTTCCGTTGTCAGTCAAGTGCACGTATTCTACAGGGACTTCCAATCTCAGTTTTCTGAAAAATGGCATTCCACAATTTCGACTTATTTTTGCACAAGGATTCATTTCATCTTTGCACTTGCACCATACTTACTGTTTCTCGAAAACGTAGTCTCGTAAAGGAAGAGGCTTATTTTTTTTCCTGTGAGACTGTATACAGGGTGACCCAATATTAATTTCACAGCCGAAGAAGATGAGATTACAAAAAAAAAAAATAAGTCGAAAATGTAGAATAAAATTTGGTCCATTTGAGGTTTTATGTGTTAATTTAATTTGATAAGGAATCGACATTACGTATGATATTAATGCTATTCGTAAACAACACGTTGAAGTGCACAACTGCACACGCACCTACAACATTCAAAGTCGACTTTCTCAAAAACAACGCCTCGAATGGAAAAGATTTATTTTATATTTTCCACTTATTTCTTCATGTAAAATCACCCCCTCCTTGGTTATGCCACCAATACTGAAACACTCTATATATACATATGCGAAATGCCAGTCAGACACAGAAGTGTCTGCCTTCAAAAGCCAGCCAGCGAATCGTCGGAATTATGTCGTTGCCGACGGAAAACCGAGATGGTGATCTCATAACGGGGAAAGGAGAAAGTGTTTCATCGATGTAAACCTCTGCGGCGCTCGTTTCCTTCTACGAGCCTCCCGTGGTTACGTTACGTAGCCTCTCTCTCATCAGATCTCTGGCTTCGTTACGAGCCTCTCTATGGCGCATGGCTCTTCCTGACCGTGAAAACAACTCGAATCAACGATCAGGAAGTAGACTTCTCGCTGGTAGGCTATTTTCTAAAGAATCCAATCGATACCTACTGACCCAGGCATCGTGGAAGAAAGTACACCATAAAACCAAGTGTCTTTGGGCGTTTAACTCGTCGAATGGAATCCTCGTCTAAAAGTTCAAGCAATTCCATTCTCACTCAAATACACACGAGCCACTATAGCGTTCCTAATCCATTTGTAAGCCTCGAGTGTTTAATTTTTAATTCATTGCCAATTGGAGTGAAGGTTGAATCGCTTCTTTCGAGATATTAAACGTCTCCACATCGAGAAAGGCTCTACCTTCTTTCCGGCGCTGTTTCTGAGGAAAGCACGCGATGAAAGGGAGATCGCGACGACAAAACGAGTTAGTTGGTCAGAAGTCGGTTAGAAATCGGCATTTGGAGCAACCTGAGTGGCCAGGCTCTAATTAGTCAGTCATCAGCGAACCGTGAAACACTTCGGAAGCAATCTGGCTCCCAGCAATGATTAATTCAGAAGCAGTCGGTTAAAATGAAATAGAAACAGTCCAAGTACCTAGAATTAGCTGCAATAGTGCTATCTGGAAGATAGAGAAATTCGATTGTGTGAGGATATAATGCTCCTCGGTATTCTAATTTCTATTTCTCTTGAGCTATAATTATTACGAGAAATTATCGAAAAAACTATTTATACTCTTAATGGGGGATTCTCGTCTAACAGCCCCAAAGGCAACTCATATTTAGAATTTTTTTTAAAAAAACTGTTGGTCATATTGGATTAAACTCTTTTGGGATATAAAGAGGCATCTTTAAACTTGCAGAAAATATTTTTTTATGAAAGTAGGTTTTTAAAAAAAGAAATTAAATTTCAGAGGCTGTTACACGAGAATCCCCCTTCAAACTCCACAGTTATGTACTTTCAACAGTCCAAACTGCCCGAGTTAAGTGACGATTAAATCGTCTCACGAGACAAGCGATAAAGAAATAAAAAAAAAACGGGAAATCCGCATGCGTCGCACGAAGGTATAAAAAAAACTCACTGGAGAAGTTAAATAACGCAGAAATGATTTCTAAAAGTAAAAAAAGGACAGTAGGAAACAAATCTATTCGCACGATCACGATTATAATCGGCAGAGCCACGAGGTTCGATAAAAAGCCCCGTCGCCTATCTAGATCGTAAAATTGCCCCAAGATTTGCATCAGCAATCACTGAAACGCTTTTCCGGCACACGCACACACGCCAAAGAACGCACAATTTTCTTCAAGAAAAACCAAACTCTCTTCACCCGAGAAAGTTTCAAGATGCCCCGTTGCAAATCACCGTTCAACTGGCCATGGGAAACGCAGTCGAATGATGATTACGAGGAAGCAGGAGGTAGAGAGATCCGTAGACAGTTAAATAGACACGTTCGACCGCGCAGGGCTACATAGTAGTCCGTTATGTTGGATCAAAACAATGAAAGAAACCCGTGGCATTTAAATCGAGATGGCGGTATTTCGTTCCTACGAAAAATGTTTGTATTTTCACGCTAAACAATTTCGGTGTCTTCAAGATTTTTTATATCATTCACCGTTTTCGAGTTATTAGAGATAAACGTAGCTACCTCGTATATTTGTTTACATGTGTACCAAATTTCATCTAATTACAACTTACAAATTACGATTAAACTGTAATGGTGTAGTTGATTGCAAGATTATTTTCTGTAATCGTTAACCTTTTTTAAAAAAAGGTACAAAAAAGAGCGCCAAGTATACAATCCCATCAAAAAGAATCCCTTTTAAAAACATTGTCGTAAATTAATAGCTTTACAAAACTAATGATATACACCAATTGCGCCAATTATCGCAATGACTATTTATACAAACAAAAAAAATGTATCAAATAATAGTAAACAGATATATTTTTATACAATAAATATTTTAATACGAATAAATATTTTATCGTTAATGTAGGTGGTTGACCAAAATTTTATCAACCAGATAAATTAATGATTACCGAAAATAATGTGTAATCAACTACACAATTACAGTTTAATCGTAATTCGTAAGTTGTAATTAGATTACATTTTGCCCAACTCTGCCCTCGAGGACCGCGCGAATACTGGCGACTTCCGGTCGGTGGTCGCAGGAATAGGAAACGCGGGCGTGCAAGAGGAAGGAATAAGAGGGCGTCGTTTCTGTTGTCGCTGGATTTATGGATCACGTAAGAAAGTAACGCGGAAGCTAGGCCAGAACTTTTCTTTCTGACATTGCTCGCCGGTTGGGCCGCGGAAGGTTTTCCACTCGCAATTTTTCTGTCCTAGTACGCAGGCTTAAGTGCTCTCTGTGCGTACTAATTATCCTGACGGTCTGGGCTCCTTGAAACGCTCAACGTGCTTGCCACGCGATAAAATCGTTGGTTCGAGTAAACGTCGTTATGTAGCGACGCCTGTATCTGTAAAATCTGTTTTCTTTGTTTCAGGTAAGAGAGTTTTGACGGCTGTTTTCGCCACGCAATGGGGCCATGTGAGTTTCTGCCGGAGCCCACGGTAGACTTCCTGTTCCCTCTGAACAAGGGGTATGTGTGTACAGTTTCTTTTGATGGGGAGATTATTTGTATAGTAGAAAGGGCTCCGCCCCGAATACGTGAAAAATTCTTTAAAGCTTTTTTTATTTAGCATGAATGTACGTACCGTTAAGGAACTAGTTCTTGATCAGGCACTAATTTTTGATCAGTTCATGAAATAAATCGTTCTTTTGAGTTTATGTCAATAAATAATTGCTTGAAATAATTACTAACATAAAAACTGATAATTCAAAAATATAGGTGTTGTCTGTGACAGCAGTTAGTATTGTTAATTTTAGATGATCAAAAACTAGTTCCTAGTCACCTTATTATTTCATACCTTATAAATAATTAAATTATATACTTATTTTCAACTTTTTAAAATTTTTCCTTGAAGTTTAAACATTAATTCAACTTTTAGTATTAAAAAAGTCTATGGTTTAATGTTTTATTAGGTTAAAAATAAATATTAAAGCGGGAAACCCTCTAAACTGATCAGAAACTAGTTCCTTAACGGTATCTTCAATATAATTTTACTACAGCTTCAATATAAATCATTACTACATTTGAAACAAGTATTCGTGATTTATGGTTGTTTATTACAACCGCACAGACAGATATTGGCTATTTTTTGAAGGAGTGAAAGAGGAAATAAGGTTGTAAGTAATGAAAGTAGGTCCATCCTTCGAATTTCGTAAGTTGCGTAATATAAAACCGGTTCCAAATATTTCGAACGAAAAGCCAGACACGGTATACTCATCGTCTCGTCGTAAATTACACGTGCCAGAAAATTGAGCACCTATCAGTCACTCATGAACACTGAAAATAATATGAATTTCCCGGTACGAACATCAATTCACTTTTCAAATCTTGTGGTCAACAAAAATTTCACTTAAAAATATATCATTTGGAAGCACACGAAGTTCTACCATTTAAGAGTTTCACAATTTCACTAGTAGCAACTACAAATCGTGTAAAATCTAATAGAATTTAAAAAAAAATTCAATTTCCACAATCTACATTTCGCACATATGCCAATCTGCACTAAACAGCAATTATTCTGAGAAAAAATAAAGTTTCGAAGATATAGGGATTCAATAATGAACTTATTATACAATAAATAATTTATTTCTATTACTGGACACCGGTAAAAATTCTACTGTTTAACTGAAGAAATTTTTAAAAAATTCCACACGCGTGCTAACCTGTACTACAGCGACGTAATTAAAAAAGAAGACATTTTTCAAAATTCTCTGCTGCGAAACGATACCAGGAGTTGCTTTATAATCTTGCTACTCCAGTACATAACGAAAGCGAAAGGCCTCTGAAGAAATTACTCCACAGCTCTGCAACCTTGGGCTTCCGGTCGCCAGCATGAATATTTCATTCTCTAGTGCCTCGGCGTTCTCGACGTTAAAATTCACCTCGAATGCCGTCTCTATTTTCCAATCGACCATCCGAAACTACCGCAGCACGGACTTCTCGTTCTTACACAATCAATTACGTCCATTGAATTTTCTCGCGCGCGATGGCGCGTCCTCCTGCCTCTATACACTCACGGTCGCGCCACTTTACAACGAACACGCGACCTTAACCCTCGCACGGCTTTGCCTGGGTCTTCCTGGACCCGTGCGTAACATTTCCAAGCTTAAAAGTAAATACCAAGTAATACCGAAAGCTTTAGAAATCGATGAACTGAATTGTTCAAAGAAAAGCAACATCGTCCAAAATACTCGTAGTAGAAAAATTGCTAAGCTCCAAAGGGACCACTGATTCCTCTGCGATCGTCTAAACCATTCGTCTCTTAACAGTTTCTAGCACTCTAACCGCCACTTCATGACTGCGACAAAAAGCAATCACGATCGAGCCGCGTGGAAACCTGCTGCCCGTAACATAATTTACAACGACCTCCTCCGTCTTCGCAACACCACCTCTTTCTCAGGACTCCTCCAACTTGCCCATCAACCTAAACTCTTCACAAAACCCATTCACTACAATGAAACACAAACTTCAGCGGCTCGAAGCACCTGCCCCTTCATCGAATCAGTTAATCACTGTGCCAATCGATTTGGACTTTCTCTGTCAGAGGATCCCCGTCACACTAGAGCTGTTCGGGTATTCGAATACCTATTCGGGCGGCTTGAAGTTCGGACCGAGTCGGGACTCGATTTCGAGCCGAGCCGGATAGGATAATTCCGGGAGACGCAGTCGGGCTGGAGAGTTGGTCGAGTTGCTATATTCAGACTCTACATCTGTGTATATGTAAAAATGTGTTAAGGTTCAGAACAATTAATTCTCTAGAAACCAACCGTTTCGACCAACTCTCCAACCCGACTGCGTCTCCCGGAATTACCCTACCCGTCAAATTCGGGCGGCCCGAAAAGTCCGAGTAGCTCGAATTTCTTTCGGGTGGCTTGAAAAATCCGGGCTATCCGATTCTTCCGGGCGGCCCGAAACGATTCGGACTAGGGTAAAGGACCCAATTACTGACACCTAACCAATTACTGTCACCTTAAGCTATTTTACTTAAAATAACAAATAAATAAACGTTGTAAAGTCATACACAAAAAGAATAATGTAATTCCACCTATAATCTATGCTATAAATTATATACTATAGTTTATTTATTCGTTATTTTAAGTAAAATAGCTTAAGGTGACAGTAATTGGGTCCTTTACCCTACCCGGATTTTTCAAGCCGCCCGAGACAAATTCGAGCTACTCGGATTCTTCGGACCGCCCGAATTTGACGGGCATCCCGGTCAGTCGAGCCGAGCCAGGCTCGGCTCGTTTTATCCGAGTACCCGAACAGCTCTACGTCGCACACTCGTATTCTTGCTGAACCTTACCTTCGACCTCCTCCGCTAGCTCCGCCTCGTGGAACGTTTCCCATGAAAGCCAGCGTGGTCCCACGACATGGATCGTTGCCGATCGCGCGACTAATTCGATCGTTTCTCCGGGTGATCGGTAGCGCGCGTAACTTCGGCCGACAGAGGGGAGGGCGGTCGAAAGGATTTGCCTTGCTGGTCCAGTTGCAGCGACGGGGCCCGCGAACGTGCGAGCTTTCGGTGGATCGATCGAGCTCACCGGTAACGAGACGATCGCCGAGTGACCGCCAGGGAATCGGTAATGACACTCGGAAGAACGATACACGCGGTGTACTGTACCGATACTACGCTCCCTCCTCGTTTCACTCTCACCGCCCCTGTCCGGCCGGCTAGTGGCTGAGTTTCTTCGTCCTTGTCTGGAAGGCTCCCAACCGTACTTTGGCAGTGAAAGTATTATCTTCCTGTGGTTACCTACGCACACCTATCCCTCCCCTCTGGCAATGTGGTAACCGACGGCGCTCACACTGGCGCAGACGTTGCCACCTCTGTACAGTACTCTTCGTGGCTTCTTCTACTTCTTCGCCCAGTTCATGGGTTTTCTAAAGATCCGGTGGATAGCTTTGGTTTCTGTTTGCTGTTTGGGGGTGGAGACTTCTTGGGGATTGCAGCTGGGGTTTTGGGTGTGTTTTATTGTTGCAGATGGTGTTTATTTAATGTAGGCAAAGGAAAGTAGCGTGTACACTGTTGTTTATTACACATTTGTCGAAGATGTGATTGAATACGTTTCACTGGTTTTAATTTAAAGTACCGAATTAAGTAAAATTGGTTAGAGTTGTTCGATAAATTTGCAACGTTTTTCACAATTATTTTACACAGAGTAGGTGTACTAATATGTGTGAACATCAGTGTATGTATGTGAATCGGTTTGAAATACAAGAAATTTAGAAGAATTATTTTTGCTTCTACTTCGTGATGTCTACGTTAGCTAGCACTGCTTGACCCACAATTCTAATACAAGGATAAGATTACGCTTGTAACGGAGTTCAACGAACGTGATAGATTTGCGTGATCGGATTTGTGAGTGATTGTGTTTGCTGTGAGTCATGGAAGTGGTGGTATTATGGGGTTCCTGTGGAGGTAGGTCAGGAGTAGCCAAAAATGGTGAGAATTCTATTTTCCGCGCGTAAATTTTCTGGATAGATGTGAACAGAGAGGTTTCATAGAAAGTGGACAGTAACTTAATGAGGAGAAGCTTAATTTGGATTAGGATAACCCCATTTAGTGGTAGATTCTACTATTTTCAGGTAGATTTCTCGTAAAGAGCCCAAGGAATGTAGTAAGAGGATACTTTCTTCTTTCTAGTCTTTGTTGAGTCGTTAGTTTTTAAAGAGACTATAGAAGTTGGTTTGTGGTAGGATTAATCTGTTCACTTGGGAAGGTGGTTTAACTTGTAATTTGAAAATGTCTTCACATCAGGCAGCTGAGTCAGCTTAACCCAGAAATTTAATGTTTGCATTCGTAAAAAAGCATATGCTTTAAATAAAACGAGGGAATTAACTTTTAATAATTTTCAAATAGAAAATATGGGTTTCCAAAGTTTAGCAGATGAAGTTTTTCTTGCTGAAAATCACATTTTTCATAATCTTAGCAGATTTTTGCTAGAATAATATCTGAGGAGCTCAGGAGAAATTTAAAAGGTACTTAATTTGTTAACGCAGGTGAGAAGTTTAGTTTTTAACGTGTCACGAAGGCCTCCCCAGGGACTACGTGACCGCCATCACGTTTAAAAATAGGAGAATTCCTCTGGCCACGAGGAATTACGCACGAATTTCAAGTATTAGGCGAAAGGGAGAAGAAAGTTCTTACAAACAATCCGGTTCGATGTTCAAACATGTTTCATCATGTCGGACGAACGATCTCTACGTGAAAAGAATTTTAACTTCTGGAACCTCATCAATATCTCACTGAAACGCAACGAACGCTAGTGAATTGTAATTCCAATTTTCGTTGACAATTTTAGAGAAAGAATTTTTATTATATTATTTCCTGCTTGTGCATTTTAGATTATTTCTGCGAAATCTCTATTACGTTTAATCCTGCATAATCGTATAAAACAGTATAAAAGTGTGAAATTATTTGGAACAAGAATTAATTCATAATAATTTAATACAAAGTGTGCAAAGTGCTTGCAACACTTTTTGCAAAAAAAACATTTTTAAATTTTATAACACCTTTATCAACTGGAAATATTTATTGCATCACTGGAATAAACACTTTTATTATTATTAGTACTAGGAAAATTTTTTGGAAAATCTATTGGGCAATCTTGGCCAAAATAAGTCGGATGCGAATCATCTTGTCAATCATATTGCTATGAAAATTCCGCGTAGCACGTAAATTTCAGAGTGATGCAATAAATATTTCCACTACTGTAGGTAATGTTTCCAGTGAAGCAGAGAGGGAGCGACAGCATGGTGGAATGTAATTAGCCGGAAAAGTTAAATCGCGCGTTGAAAATCTGTTGTCGAGTATGGTTATATCGGGTCAACGGTCTGGAAACGCGGTGAAGTAACGACCAGCTGGTCGTTCAACGTTCCTCTTCTATTTGATCCTGTTTCCTAGCCTCGATTATATCCGGTTTGCACGGCAGCTTGTCGCGCGCGTGCAATTTGTACGCGTCTGTACAGACGTGGTGCTTGGTCCTTTTATTCCTTCTCGATTTCCATCCCTTGTCCAGCTTATCTAGAATTCCTGTCCCCGGTTTTGTTTTCTTTATCGGTCGGATGGATGCTGAGTAGGTGGATAGGTTCTGTGTTGTTTTTCGAGTTGCATTCCTTATCCAGTTCGTCTGAACTTTTATTATTCCTCCTGCCAGTTTGATTGCAGAACACCTACATTTCAGAGTTGTGGTTCGGTGAATATTGATTTGCTGGGGGTGGCCCTTGTACTGTTAAGGAACTAGTTCTTGATCAGGCACTAATTTTTTATCAGTTCATGAAATAAATCGTTCTTTTGAGTTTATGTCAATAAATAATTGCTTGAAATAATTACTAACATAAAAACTGATAATTCAAAAATATAGGTGTTGTCTGTGAAAGCAGTTAGTATTGTTAATTTTAGATGATCAAAAACTAGTTCCTAGTCACCTTATTATTTCATACCTTGTAAATAATTGAATTATATACTTATTTTCAACTTTTTAAAATTTTTCCTTGAAGTTTAAACATTAATTCAACTTTTAGTATAAAAAAAGTCTATGGTTTAATGTTTTATTAGGTTAAAAATAAATATTAAAGCGGGAAACCCTCTAAACTGATCAGAAACTAGTTCCTTAACGGCACTTCTTCACCAATTCTATTCCTTGTTCGATTCAATAAAAATTCGTCATTTTACTTTTCTTATTCTGCCTGCGAGTTTGAGCAGAGAGTAATAACAGTTAAAAAAACCGAGGTGGATTTTTTCAATAGCCTTGCCAATACTTAAATTTCGTGCATTTAGCACAGAGAAATGTTCTCACAAAATTATACTCGAAAGTTCTTATATAGATAGAAGGAAGAACAACCGGATTAGGAGCTAAAGTGAAATGTGAAGGTGAACATACGTACGCTAATAGGGTGACACAGGTACTAATTGCAATTAGATGGTAGCATATGAAGTAAGATGTCAAAGTAGAGCTGGTCTTGGTGATTTTGCGTGCTGTAGCTGCGTCACTAATAGTTATATAAACTCTACTACTTAACACCCCTTTTCAATTCTTTCTATTTACTCAAATTAGGGAAGAACCAGTTCCATCGTGTCCATAAGCAGTTAATTTTTCAGTCGGAAATGTAGAATCTCCAGTGCAACAGTTTCATTAAATTCGTATTAACTGCAATCTTGCCATTAGCAGTAACATGTAACACCTTACACGGGAGGAACGGAAGAAGCTCTCTATCACAAGGAACTGTTGCTCGTTTCCAACACAATTACTGCCATTTCCACCAGTTTCGTGAAATGTTGTGTAACTGTAGCTCACTGCTCCGCTTGGAATTAAAACACCCATTATAACTGCAACACATACATCGTTCAAAAGTAGAATTAACATCAGCTGCCTCTCATAAATCAACCTACGATTCATCAATGCTAATATCTAATTCCAGAGCCTTCATTGCTCCATATTCATCATCAAGCACATAAATTCACTTCTATCTAATTCAAATCCCCAGAGCATAATATCAAAGTACATTTAATCTTCAACCCACTCATATTCAAATTTAAATTCATACTTGAACCATTTTCCTTTATCATTTCCTTTCTCCCCGTCACTTTGAGTGACGCAAGGTTTTACAAATACCCCTTCAAATCGGTCAGGTTCAGCTTATTCTTCAATCTCCAAAGTTTCTTTTCAAGTTAAACATTCCACAAAAGGGTAAAGGAACCAGTAAATGACCGAACTGTTGAATGAGAAGCCCAGTAAATGACCGCATACTTTTATTAAGAATTGTACTTATTAATGTTTGTTTAATACGCAAAACTAAAAATATGGGATACTAAATAGTAATTTTTAAATTTATAATTGACATTTCTTTGCCACTGGTCTGCGGTCAATTACTGGTTAGTTTACCCTACTTTGAATATTTTCAAAAAAAAAAAAAAAAAAAAATTGCCTGGACGTGGAAACGCGCCGACGCCAGTGGAGATGTTAATTACCCTTGGTCTAACTTAATCAGAGAGAACACGATTTCTTCCGCAACCTCGAGCGATACCATCTGCACGAGTCTTGTATCAAGATAAAACGCGAACACCTTCATAGCAATGGCGGAGCATGCACTAGTTCCACTTCCGGTTGTTCCTGACATTGCCTCGCCGGCGGTACGCGAAAATTGACTCAAAAATCGCGCAACGTTGTAGGAGCTTCTTAAAAGTGCATATGTATATACGTAGGTAGATTAATGTAGCGCGTGCTGCTTTCTAATCGCGCTGGCGCGAGTATTACGCGGGACCGATCAATTATCAATTATTACCGCGTTACGCACGTGTTACCCAGAGGCTGCTTCGCCTGTTCCGAACCTGCTGTTTGCTTTTGTCATATGGGCAAAGGTGAGGAATCTTGATTTAGATTGCTGGGTGACTTTCGAGTGGAGAGATCACGCCTTTGCTTGCTGAAAGGTGCTAGAAAGGGGAAGTTTTATGAGAATTAAACGGCTCTGGCTCTGTTTGCTTTGTTTTGACCATTCCCTTGGCGTGGTGGAGTTTTTGCATGGCGTAAAATGATAATCTTTTAGAGTTTAGAATTTTCTTGCATTCGTTTTTTAACAAGTCAGTTGTGGAATTTGAAATTAGTTGATATGGAGACAAGTGTAGGTTTTGAGGTGATTCTTTAGGTAATTTTGATGTTTGTATTTTTTATAATCGAATTTTTTGAAGGTGGTAATGGAATTTTTAAGGTTCTTGAATATTATTAAAATATTAGCTGTTAGAAACTTTCGGAATGTACTAGGAATTCCCTGTGAAAGCAACTGAATCTGATGAATGCAAATGCTATCCTAATATCAAAGAAACTCACATACAAAATTTAATATGTACCTTAAATTAATCATCCGACAAATAAATCCTTAATTCCACCAAGTCTACATCAAATTAAATTTCGTAATTCGAAACGTGATAAATGAAAATTACTTCCTCATGCATCGTGCTACGAATCAAATCCCTAAAAAATTTTACTAACCAAAGTAATCTAGCCTAGCAGAAAGTAGTAATACAAAAAATTCAAACTGATATTTCCTTCTTCAAATACCCATATTTTCCTGCCCTAAAATCATCAAAGTAAACGTTCCTAATTATCTGACACCTCTATTCTTCACTTGGAACATTTGTAAACTCAAACCACGGGCCGCCATGTTGGCAAGGAAGTCATAGCCACAGGAAAGTGTAGTTGAAATCCTCAGAGTGTCTTTCTAACACTAACCGATGAAGGAACGCGGCTTCTCTCGCTCTTGACCGTAACGCTTTCTTTCATTAGTTATATTCCTTGTAAAATATTCTCGTGCCTCGCGCCTACGTGAATCGAAAATACAAATGTACAGGCCCCTCCCCCCTCGTGCAAACGCAACACGACCACCAGTCTGACTTTCACTGACCACTTTTCTTCGCGCGATGTAACCCCGAGAATTCGCTAAACTCGTACGACTCCCGCGTTGCATTTTTCCTCCTCGACGCAAGAATGTCTGTTCATTAACACATTCAGTGGCGTCGGCGTGTTTCCGCGCCGAGGGGCTTTAATCCAGCGGTGGGCAAAATTTCGAGAGAAAATATCTCAAATACCATCATTAATAATGAATTCTAAATAGTTTCAATGAAATAATATTTTAAATAGAACGCGAAATTTCGACAAATAAAAAATTTTTATCTTGACAACCAAATGCACGAAATACAATATTTTAGCTTTGTATTTAAATTATTTCCGTTAGATATTTTATAAAAGTATGGAGGTGATATTTTTGGAAATGGAATAGGTTGTGAGATATTTCAATTTTTCTTTTAGATGCACACGTATATATCCTTTGTGGACTGATTAAAAACACATTTATTTAAAATACATTTATTTGGAGTGATCGACATTAGTTTCGATTGGAATCCTGTGTTGAAGTTAGAGTTGGGTTCGCTTAAAGTCGGAGGCCACCATTGGAAACATCTACTTGAACGATCTAATGCCTTCCTGGTTTAGTTTCACGAAACAACTGCTCTGTAACAAAGCCTAAGTACACCGAGATTTATGAACTGCGAAATTGCAAGCCGGATGGGGGATTCGCGAATAAAGGAGACTGCGCGATTTCACGATCGAGGAGATAGGGAAACCCGCGTGCCTCGAATCCTATTATTGCACAGCGTGGCATTGTTACCGAGATTGGATTAGATCAAGAATATATAATTTTTTACGTACGCAAACTCCGAGAAGACTAAGCGAAAGTAAAAGTTGCACTTATAAAATTCACGTCGCATTGTACAAAATCTGTTCTTTATTCATGAGAGAGCTCAATCAATATGCATGCCTTGGAATTCTTCCCACCTTTTTAGTAGATTCTTCATTCCATGGAACTTTATTAATTCCATTGGCTAAAACTTCGTTCTTTATTCGAATTTATAGTGTAGTATTTTGATACCGTCTTTGATTTATGTAGGTTTAAGCCGCAGAGGTATCGAATACTTCAACTGAACAGCAAAGCCGTTTGGTTAGATTGAAACCTTCTAATACTACTGAAACCCTGATTTTATTGAATCCTTCTAATTACGTTAGTGTTGTAGGTAATACTTGGAAGATTCAGATTCAACTAATGAAACAATCGTTGATAGGTCAACTCAATGTAGACGTAGACAATGCAAATGAAAGATTCGTTGCACTTAAAATTAGTACTTCAAGTTTTGCGATCGTTTATATATTTGGAAACAGAAATCAGCCAACGTTTTGCATTTCTCTTGCACAAAGTACCGTTTTATCTAAATTATAATGGAAGTGACATTTATTACTCAATTTAATCCATCTATTATTCATTGAAATTCGTAGAATGCATTCACCTTTTCTATACCCATTTCCTTTCAGTCGAAAATTCAAAAGCGAGGCTCTTACCGCACGAGACACTGTTGTTCCTAATATTTTCAATATTTTCTATCTTCTCCCATCTTCCTTTTAATTGTAAATCAACATTGCCCCCACCCACAAACACATAATACAAAAAATCCACCGCGTGAAAGGGGTTTAATTAATTGCCATAAAAAGCTTTAACGTGAAAAAAAGGCCCACAATTATCCTACCGAAGGACACGCGTCCCTCGACAGACGACAGGATCCGCGAAAGTAACCAACTACGTCCGCAGTTTGAACGCGAGTCGGCCATAATGGATGAGACGAGGAAGCGGAAACGGCGGCGTAAAAGTGTGCGTGAGAATCGGTATCTTGTAACGAGAGTTTCGGCACGGAACCTGTTACGTAAAGCTGCTTGTTTGCCCACGAAACGAAAGTCGAGCCGCGCTCTCCGCTTCCGAGATCGTCTGCCTCGCGATCCATCGATCACCGTGGCCGATCTAGAGTTCATGGGCCTTCTCACACGAAACAGTTTGGTCAATAGTTTTTCAGATATATTCGCATGGCAAAGATAGTGGGTGTCAACCGGTTAACTGGCACGGTCCTTTTCACTATTCGGGCCCAAACTGGTACCATCGAATAATTAAGTGAATCACACAAAATTTGGAATACAGGGGTTTTTTGAGTCGCTGAACCGATTCCGGGGGTAATTTTTTTCATCTGACACCCCCAACCCCTAAACAAATAGAATTTAGGGGTGAGTTTGTCAATTGGCGGCCATTTTGCTTCGCCATTTTGAGTCTGCTATATTGAAATTTAAAATTCCAATGCTAAATTCAGATTCAGCGACCCCAAAAACCATTACATACCAAGTTTCATTCAAATCGATTGAAAAACAAAAAAGTTATTCCATTTGATCATATATGATACATTGCCAATTAACCGGTTAAAAAAAGACGAATATAGTGGAAATATTTATCGCAAAAATCTGTATTTCACTATCTTGGCCAAAATAAGTTGGATACGAATGTATCAAAATTAAAGTTCTTCTACTATGTAACTTTCAGAGTGGTGCAAAAAATATTCCCAGTATTTTATAGTCCGAATATATTCGAAATAACTACTACTAACTTGTCAGTCGCAAAAGCAGTTCGCGTAAAAAAAATATCCTAAAGCTCTGCGTGACTTTCGAAGTAAAGAACCATCGCGCAGCAAGAGTTCCCGCTTATTAGGCGAGTCGTGCGTTGGAATCGCCGAGTGAGGAAGTCTTCCATCGTTTGGAATGACCGACAGACACGCGTCTAGTGAAAATTCCGCGGTTGATGTATGCACCTACTTAGTAGTCGATTTTTCGCGAGGAATATTAATTATTATTAACACATAAGGTTTTCTTCAACAATGGAAAATTAAATTTCCACATTGTCTATTACATCTCTATGGCGGTACTATCAATGAACAGGCGAGGTTATTTCGATGAAAATGAGTCCAAACACGACTCTATTCAGGCTATCTTTTAAATATTATACTATAGGGGAGACCGGGGCTAAAAGTTCCGGAGGTAAGTTGTTCCGATCGTTCTAGCTTCAAAATGAAAAAGAGCGTTGTACTTTAAATTATTTTTTCCACCGAGTGGAGTGTTCAACTTACACGGAAAAAATAATTTAAAGTACAACGCTCTTTTTATTTTGAAGATAGAACTGTCGGAACAACTTACCCCTCGGAACTTGTAGCCCCGGTCTCCCCCACATAATTCGAATCGTTTCCGAACTCTGTAGCAATTCAAGATTTCGACAATACCGTCAAGGAACCAGTTCCTGATCAGAACCCAATTCCTGATCAGTTTAGTATATAAATACCAAATAATAAGTTTATCACGATACAAATTTATTCGAAAAAATTATTAGGTAATTATAAAGTATTTTTAAATTTATACGCAAACATTTGATAGCTCATAGTAAAATGTTTTAGGTTGATCAGAAACCGTTCCCTTTGCATCTTAAGTGATCAGGAACTGGGTCCTTGACGGTACTTTGAATGCTTTCTAAAAAATATCGACGTGAAAACACGCCTACGTCACTCACGGTGTTAATACATATATAACACGAAATTTGGATAGCAGTGTATATATAGAACACAGTGTATAGTAAGCAAGTAAAATTCAGAAAATATGTGAGATCGTTCCAAAAACTCCCGATAAAGTGTCAAAGCAATCGACACGATTCTGTCATCTTTTATCCTTGATAATCTATTAAATTTTTCATGTGTAGAGTACTTATAATATAATTGGAAGACACTTCGGGGATAGATTTCTGACCAAGAAAAAAAAATAGCGGACAGGGGTAAGAATTCCGCATCTGATTTCTAAAACAGCTTTTTATTCGTATCTGAAACACATAGTTGGACCTACATAAATACAAAGGTTTTTTCGTTTCTGCGAACGATGGCACGGTTATTATCTGTACACAGTCGTCTTTTTGGCTGACCGTACCGTGATGCTTTCGCAGTCGATCGGTACTTTTACTGTTCGCATCTGTAGTGGTAGGATTATTTACAAGTGGTCGCTTTGGATAGTGAAATTAAATAGAGACGTATTAATAAATATAAGGTAGAAAGTTGTGGTTTTCAGCGTTGGATGCTAAGGTACTTATTCTTGCTCGGCCGTGAATGGCCGTTTAACAGTTCGGCGCGAGGTATAAATAACATTTTACAGCTAAATAAAACAGCACAGCTGCTAGAGTCGCGTTGTAACGTTCGTTGCAGATTTCACGGCTGATCGGCGAACGAGGAAGTTATCGCTCTTGACACTTCCTTGCGAGTTTTCTTGGAAACTACGCTGCTATTAGACTAATATTCTAATAATATTTCATATTCCCTGACGATAGACACAGGCGAGAAAGTATGCGACAGGTAGAAACGAATTAATAGGTAAAGGGTATTATTTACTCGTTAATTTCTTCCACCATTTCTAAAACTATTCTCGAATGATTTACGAAGTTCACGAACAACTTAAGTATAATAATCCGTGGGCACTAGAATTGAGTGGAAGAGCAAGAGAAAATTTCTGACGGTAAAAAACACTTTGATGGAATTTTGTTCATTTCTATGTGCATTTTGTAGTATTTAATTTAGAAAACGAAAATTTCGCTTCAAGATACATTCTGCTTAACAATTTAATTCTACGAACTCGTGTGATATCAACACTTTCTGACGCAGAGTTTTGAAAAATGCCCCTCGCTCTATACTTTCGATGCTTCACAGAAAACGATTCTATTACCCAAACACTCTTCCCCAAATAATTTAAATCACAAACCTTGAATATCTCTTCAATACAGTACCAAAGTACTCCCATCCATACAATCCGCTAAAAAATTCCGCTCATCAATCTCCTGCAGCCACCAGTTCTCATCGTCCACCTACGTATCGTTTCTTCCTGTACAACCAATCCTCCTTGATGATGTCACTCGCCTTTTCCCCGATCATGATCGTAGGCGCGTTAGGATTCCCGCTGACGATCACAGGCATGATAGAGGCGTCGGCCACCCTGACACCTTTCACCCCATAAACCCTCAACCTGGGATCAACCACGGCTGTTGGGTCTGTCTTTGGTCCCATTTTGCAAGTGCCCGTCGGGTGGTAGATAGTAAAAGTGAAGTGTCGAATGGCGCACTCCCAGTACTCATAAGTATTGAATGGGTAACGATGGCAGCCTGGCATGCGAATGCTATGTGGCCTGGAGCCGAATCTCTGAAAGGCAGTGGTGTTGGACAGCTCCATGGCGATCCTTATACCCTCCACCAAAACGTCCATGTCCTCTTTGTGGGTGAAATAATTAGGATTGATATCTGGATAAACCATAGGGTTCTTGCTCTTCAGGCGCACCCAGCCGGAGCTCCTTGGCCTGAGCAACAACGGCAGTATTGACCAGGTCTCTGCGTGGTTCAGTGGCTTGTACATGGTGTTGTACACCCTGTCTCTCAGACCCACGATCTTCTTGATCTGATCGCCGCCGTCGGAATTAATCGAGCTTGGGGCGAAGTGGAACTGAATGTCCGGGTATTCCCCAGTCTGATCCGCGTATTTGCTGTTGACGAAGGCTAGACCCTCCACCCCCGGGCTGGTCATCGGTCCGCGTTCGTTCAAAACGTACTCTATCATCACTGGCATGGTCTGGAACCGGTCCTTCTTCAGGCTGATGGGTTCGTTGACGACGAACGTCAGCCCCCCGAGGCCCACGTGATCCTGGAGGTTGTCGCCAACCCTCAGGTTCGATATCACTGGTATATTGAACTCTGTCAAGTGCTCTTCAGGCCCGATCCCCGATAGCATCAGCAGCTGTGGGGAGTTGATCGCCCCCGCTGATAGCACGATCTCCCGCCTGACTCTTACGGTTTGCAGGCGGCCATCGCGGAGGATCTCGACCCCCGTGGCCCTCTTGTCCTCGTTGAACAGCACCCTCAACGCCTGCGAGTTCATCGCTATGTGGAGGTTCTGCCTGTTCTTGATCGGCCTCAGGAAGGCCTTAGCTGTGGAGCAGCGACTTCCCCGGCGGATCGTAGCCTGAGCTAGCATGAAACCGGTCTGGTTCGCTCCGTTTATGTCGCGGTTCTCGTAGCCCAGCTCTTGGCCGGCTTGCAGGAACGCGATCGATAACGGTGTCCTCCATGGTGCTTCTTGCACGGTCAGGTAACCGCCGGTGCTGTGGTACGGCGTCCTCGCCAGATACGGGTTGCGATTGTCCTCGGACTTGAGGAAGTACGGGAGAACCTCGTCGTAGCTCCAGCCCACGTTGCCTAGTCTAGCCCAGTTGTCGTAGTCGCGGCTGGAAACATTGGGTTAGGGTTAGGGGGTGATGAAATTCTTAGGCGCAATTTAGTGTCCAATCTGATATTTGAATAAATTGCTGGCTGAGATACTCAGTCAACTTCTAGGGAGTGATTAGGAATTGATCAAACATACAATTGTAGATATACACGGTGATTTTCGTCAGCCAGGTTTCTGAATCTAGTGAACTACTTTGAGTGACGTCACCTCGATATTTTTTGGAAAAGATTGAAAGTTAAGCAAACCTTTTCAAGGTTTCTTTTTCTCAAAACCTTCTGTCACTCAAAGCGTTGAGGAGACTCAAATTGTCTGGAAAATTTCAGCTGCCAATATTCCTAACTTATTGGGAAACCAAATGGAGGCGTGGCTGAGATTTCAGCGCTGTGGTGGTAAGTTGGCGAACTATTGCAAGTAGGCCCGGATCCCACCAAACATTCCGAATAAGTATTTAATAATCGAAGAAGTAAAAGTTTAGTGTTCAAAAAAATTTAAAAACACTCGTTTTTCACAAAATGTCTATATAAATACTGATAATCGTATGGAGTTCGACGGATTTCGGCCTACTCACAGTAGTTTAATTTTCTGTCACTAGTTGGCGTATCGAAATTCTTGGTTTCCCAATACTGCGGTGTCTCTAGTTTCTTCTGAAAATTTTATATCAATCGATTCTGATTTACCGATTACCGCGCACATAAATCATAGCGTTCAGCACGCTGCTGCCACCAAGGACTTTTCCACGTGGCCAGTTGCACCTGTCGCCTGTCATGGCGAGGCAGTACGCGGAGGCAGTCGGTGGTGAAGTCTGATACTTCCAGTCGAACTCGGACAGCTGGGTGTAACCAGCGAGCAAAGGAACGTCCGAGATTTCATTTTCGTCGCCACCTGCTTCCAGTAGTAGCACTGTCCAATTCGATACCTCGGACAGCCTCGATGCGACCACTGCCCCCGCGCTCCCGCCTCCTATCACTATAAAATCGTACGTTCGCAGCAACTGGAACATGAAGCGCAATACACAAATGAAATTATATTCTTCATGGTACTGAATTTGAAGTAGATTGTGAATTGAATTTTATATCAATAAACTATAACTTCTTCCTGTGATCTATGATCTATGATCTGTTTTACCGACAGTAGGTAACAGTTTCCTTCTGCCAGATACAGTATAGTATTGTCCCACGAATTTACCAACATTCAACGCAAAGTGTTCGTATTTGAATAATATCAATCATTTATGATCATAGTACCACATAGTAGTCTCAGAATTTTACGCACGAACCAAATTAGTCACGATCGGTAAATCTATAAAAATGAAAAGAAGCTTTATAATTTTTAAATTTAATGACGAAAACATTGAACATACTTCTTTAAACAGTACTCGTTTTTATAAATAAATAGAACACTATGCAGACTGAACACGAGAGTTTATATTTGGACCAAGACGGTATCGAATACCTAAAATAAAAATCGATGGAATACTATTTTAGCATATCCGTGGATTTTTCTTTAAAGATTCTTGTCTTTGGTTATTAAACGACCCGCGTAGATTGAAATTTCGAGACGAACCTGGCGAGCGTTTGTTGGGTGGGACTCTGGATCTGCTTGATTGTATCGAAAGACGGTCAAGCCTATCGCTAGAAGGGGAATCAGGCTGAACCCGAGGACCGAAGTAGTACTGAGCAAAGTGGTCAGCCCTATTGCCATTTCCGTTCAATTCCACCCGGCGACAACCACTTCCAATAGCGTGCCATTCGACAGGATCAATGTGCTGCTCGAAGTTCGAAGGATGGACGCAGGGTTGCCTGAAACTTCACCATAGACGTCGCTGTTAGAATATGCGCCTGTGAATTCAAACGATATCTTCAATGGGAAACTTTTATGCCTCCGCGTCGATTATGGAAAGAGATCACAGCAAGACTGCAATGTTAATGTTCCCTTCGATCTGGACGGTGTTGCGAATAAAAAATTCTTGATGGCAGGAAACTCGCGAGTTGTTTAATGGACGTTGCAGTGCTCGTTAAAAAGAGCAATGCCAATAATGGTGAAGGTGCGTGATGTGAAAGCATAATGGAGTGTTTTATAGACAGACGTAACTAATAATATCATGCGGAGTGGAGAATAGCAAACGGTACGTTGTAACGGATTCTATTCATAACTGGACTTCTACTGCATTTTTATATTTACGAGGAAATGTGTGCAGAATTGTTCAGTGGCTTTGTAGAATACTACGTGATAGATGATAATTGGAAGCTTCTTCTCGAATATATACGAGATCGTGTGTTTCCTTCGTAAAAATACTAGTTGCTGAAATTGAAGCAGGTAGGGTAAAGAAACCAGTAAATGACCGAATTGTTGAATGAGAAGCCCAGTAAATGACCGCATACTTTTATTAAGAATTCTACTTATTAAGGTTTGTTTAATACGCAAAACTAAAAATTTGGGATATTAAAAGTGCAACTACACTCGATTTATAAACAAATAGTAATTTTTAAATTTATAACTGACATTCACTGGTATGCGGTCAATTACTGGATGGTTTACCCTACCGTCGTATCTTCAGATTCTTTAAATTGGAAGAAATAAAGAGCCAGACCCCCAGAGTTAAATTTCTTCAAAATTAAATTTCCATGTAATATAATACAACGCTGTTAACTCCATGAATAATGAAATATTTAATTGAGAGACAATATTATTAACTACTGAGTAACTATTGAATTTGAGAACGTAGGTATTCACTGTGAAAGGTAAGATTACGAAAACTACCAGGAAAATATAATGATAGTCGCAACGAAAGGCATTTGCAATGCCATTTACGCACATATTTACTGTCAACTTGCGGTAATAATTCGATCAGTTACTGTTTCGTTATGCCGACTATTCTGGTTGAATCATCTGCACACAGGAAGTCCGCCAGGTTCCCTTGATTCGTTATTCCAATTAGAATTTCATATACTCTGGATGAAAGTGTTCTCACGCTTCCTTCCTTTCTTTTCTGAACTTTGAGTTTCAAATCTTGGCTTGAATCGCAATAGAAGAGCACATAAGTGAAAGATAACAAACTACTCTTTTAAAACTATTTCCTGCTTGCTTAAATTTCTCCTGTTTCTCCACTAAAAATATCATTTCAATTTATCCACGAGTAATATTTAGAGATAACCGCAATAAATAATCGTTTCTTGATTATTTTCATTACGGATAGAATTCGCAATCAATGTCACCAACACTTCACAGTATTTCCATGCGTGAATTTTAATCGATGCTAATTAAATCCGAAAGACATCCTGTACGTCTAATTCCGAAATAATCTCGGTTTAATCCGCTTAAACAACCTGCTTTAATAAAAATTCTATCTCGAAGTTGCGATAAAAAAGTCCCAATGCTTCTCACATTACTTGCAATTTATAAAATAGAACGAAACAGAGCAGAAAGGCGATTAACCACAAGAAATGCTACCTCATAACTGTTACAAAGCCAACCTACAACCGATTACATACAAAACTCCGAGTTAAATTAACACAAGTGTTACAAACTCCACTTCACTGCTACTTCGATCGAACCTTTGATTCTCATTTTAATAACCATCGTTTAATCCAGAAATACACCAAAGCAATTCGTTTCGACGTTCCTCGGCAAAAAAGAAACGAATCGGCGCACGTGTAGGCAACACCCAAAGATTCTCACTGTACGTTTTGCTTATTCCCATTCGACGAGGAGCAGCGCGTAGGAAAACCAGGTCTATCGGACGGTCACTCGCGCGATTTTCACGGTCACTCTTTTTTCTTCGCGTTTATCCTACTTACTGTACTTTCTCATGGGACCCGTACTTTCCCGCGTGTCACGGCCGCTTTTCTGTACCGTAGCTTCTCCGCGAAACGCATCGGGCGAGGACAACTCGTCTCCGAAGCTTGCACGGCGATCGGGTCGCGCGCACGGTTCCCTTGGCGAACGACACGGTGTATATGGTTGCAGCCGATCCGAGAGACCTGGATGGACACCGTGCCCAATACCACCGCGTCCCGGCGAATGCAGAGAGTGAGAGCCAGGTGAGAGAAGTTCCCCCCTGGCTAACTCCTTTCAATGCCAGCGTCGAAAAGCATGGCGCGAGACCGAGTCGGGCGACCCCGTCTCTATCGTTCGGCCGCTCAATCTCTAGACTTTTCTCTTCTGCAATCGGTTTCCGTTAGCGCGCAGGTACTTACTGTGTTCGGGGACGTGGTTTTAAGTACAGAGGAGTACAGCGGAGACTGCATCGTGGGAATTCTTGTCCACCTAAAGTGCAACATTTGTAGGATTTGCTAGGATTTTCTAGTCCTCGTCTTTATTTTTGCGATACTGACGTTGCTCTGTTGAATTTAATCTTATTTTATATTAATTTTTACTGACAAGGAGAGTATTTTAGGTGTCCGCCTCCGATCATTTTGATTTTTAGATATGTTATAGAGGACCGAAAAATAAGAAATACGTGTTTTTTTATTTTTCCCCGTTTTCATATTTGGGGGGTGAAAAGTGGGTTCAAAGTTAGGGTTGGAAAATCATTTTTGTGGAATATCTCGAGAACTATTAGAGATAGGGGAATAGTGTGAATGGACGAATTTTGTGTCTTTGAGTGCGAAATATGACTGACTCACCAGATTTTCAAAAAGTCCACAAAAATGATTTTTCAACCCTAACTTTGAACCCACTTTTCACCCCCCAAATATGAAAACGGGGAAAAATAAAAATACACGTATTTCTTATTTTTCGGTCCTCTATAACATATCCAAAAATCAAAATCATCGGAGGCGGACACCTAAAATACTTTCCTTGTGGGTCTCAGCTTCACGTGGGGATCAGGAGGATTCAACAGGAATAGTTTCTGAATTTAGTGTATAAAAGAATGTCTTTAATATTATGTATAATATGAAATTAAAAAAATTTGTACAATAAATGAAAGTCCGTTTGGTTTTTTTCTTATAATGGTTATATAGTTAATTGGAACCCTTTCTACGTTCTTATATGATAGCGAGTCTTTTATCTATTTCTTAGATTACACTTTGACCTATCGGTGAGCTGACCTGTTGACTCTATGACGTCTGCAAACCAAAGAGAAAGATATTTTTACGTCTCCTATCTACATCTCCTAGTGCTCGCTCTATATTTGTGCTTATGAACTCAATTAGAAGGCGCGGTGTTTAACCTAAACTGTACTGGTGTAGCACTCAGCAGAATTACATGTGGAAGTTCTATTTTCAACATGCTCTGTTCGGGGATGTGGTTCCAAGTACAGATGAGTACAGTGGAATTATCTGAACGTTGCCAAGGCTCTGTTTGGAAAGATGGGTCCAAGTAGGCACACCCAGGCACAATGGAACCTTCATTACCGGAATCTTTGTCACTTGAGTGATCTATCACTCAAGTCCACATCTATCCAGCAATTTCTTTTTTTATAGGATATCTGCTCTATCAAAATCTTCTTTTCTAGACTCTTTCAGAACACAGCATACGTACACTAAGGGCCAAAATCGGTTTCCCTTCGGAAATTTGGCAACGTTGCATGTCACTAGAATTACTGAGTTATGCCTAGTGACATGCAACGTTGCCAAATTTCCGAAGGGAAACCGATTTTGGCCCTTAGTGTACATACACAGTTTAATTACATACTCTTGGGATCTTGCTCTTACTATAATTCTCTTCCTTTGGAAATTCGTTCCCTGTTCTCTATCCCCGCTTTTAAATGTGCTGCCCGTTCTTATATTCTTGTACACTATGTGTAATTTCCCTTGTCTTTGTGGTTCTCTCTTGCCTTTCTGATGCATTCAACTTTAATTCTAATTCCTACATGTAATGTTTTGGGGTTAGGTTGCAAAACAGCGGGTATGCTGAACCTCGCCCACTCATCACTTGATTCGTGTAACTTGTGGTGAATAAAGACGATTTATTATTACTATTATTATTATTATCTTTCCTACCATTCCACACCTACCACTTTATTAATTAAACTCCTTACATCTACATTCAACGAATCCCTCCAACCAGGAATTTCCCCTCCAAGTACGAAACTGCAGCATTGTGCGCAACACTCCGCACAAAATGCTCCTCGGAAAGAGAAGATGAAAAAAAAAAGAATTCTGCTGGGTCGAGGTATTGTCTTCCCTGGAGTATGCGAATTAACAGTCTGAACGCGACGCCTCTCGCGGTCTTTCTCTTTGCTTTCATGGAGCGAGTCAAGAGGCACCATATTCAACTGCAACACACTTTCTCTCTTGTCTCTCTGTGCTTTACGGTTCGTGTGACGTGCAAAGGCTCGACGTGGCTTCTGTGCATCGAATTTGGACCCTCGCCACCTCTTCTGCTCCGGCGTCGTCAGTTTTCTCCGGCAACCTTGGCCTTGCTGGTAAAATGACGGTGAAGCAGGCGACGATCTTCCTAATTTTCCTCCAGTTGACCTCGTTCCTCGCCTCGACACAAGTGAAGCTTCCGTTCGAAATCGAGCTTCTTCGAGACCATTGACTTGCCAAAAGTCACGTGTTCTCGGTGTGGGTGCCTTTCAATCGATTTTGGAATTTTGAAAATCAATGCATCGCGGCTTGGAATGTTTTAATAAATGTGCGTAACGATTTCGTAATATCGTGGAGGAATTTCTGCTACTCTAATATTTTGACAAAGGTGTGTCCTTGTATCTGTGCGTTAGGAAGTATTAATAATAACGATGAACTAGAAAGAAGTTAAGCAACAAATGAGTCAAGAGGAACAGTATTATAATAGAAGGAATGTTAATGTTATTTCGCAGCCTATTTGCAAGAGAAATATGAATATTCTTGAAGCACTAGCATGTATCTAATTAATTAGCTAATTAAGGAGTTAAATCTGCATATGAAATGCTGAAAAATTAAAATTTCTTGCATTTTAATGTAGGATGTGCTACAACATCCTGTGGCACAACGCAGAGTTCTCATCTTCTTTCAAAAGGAAGAATTAAAAGAAGCATGACATAACCATCAGATTTCCTTTTCCTGAAGACGCGAACCATGTACCCGTTGCATAAGTAGCGTCAAAATCACCGACACTTCAGTTGCAACACCGTTCTACGAATTCTGCCTTCCCCTAGTCCTCACGATCGTCCTTGAGTTAATAAAAAAAAATCGTAAAATCGATTCTAAGTTATAGGAATCGTCACGCAACGAAGATTGACATTTTTTTCAATAATTTCGTAATCGTCCAGTCGTTTTTATCGACCTGAGCGGGAAGTGTGTCGCAACCTTTTCCATTTCGTCAGGTTTCATTAATTAGAGCGGCGAAGCCCTGGTTTCTGGACTCGGTCGACTCTATTTATGAACGGACGGAGTATAGCAACAATCAATTTAGTATTTCACGATCTTTCAATGATTCAAAACCTCTTTTGTGAAACAGGGTTCCGTGATTGTAAACAATTCAACGTGAACGCTTTAAAATTCGATTCAATTTATATCACCTTTTCTTTGACTAATATAAATATTAAGCAATTATACTTAATGTTGATATTCTTATTTAGTACTTTCAGAACGTCAAGAAGTTAAAGTGATTGAAATTTCTGAAATACTTATCTTTTTTTGTTAATGAACAGTTAGCCAACTGGGCCTCCTTAAGTGGATATGAGTGGATATAAACCATCTTTTCTCTTATATGCTTTATTCATAATCAGAACAATTCGAACCACTTCTGAAAACCAGAGATGGGCAAAATTTTTATCTAAAGAAAATTTCGAATAACGAATAAATGTTAACAAAATTATTCGTCATTCGTTCGTTAAACCGAATTAACTTCATTCGACACATGACGGATTTTTTTTTTAACTTTATATTCGTTATTCGAAATTTTATTAAACTAAAAATTTGACCCATTTCTGCTGAAAAGACAGAGAGAACAGAAGAGGACAAAAGTGTCGGAGCATTTCGTTAAAGTACACTCGTCTCCTCTTGTAATTTGACTGGCGCCTCATTTCCCCAAAGTCATCATCGTGAGTGCACGTGTGGGCGACTTCCGTGCTTCCGGTGAAGGCTGTCGAATCGCGTGTCATAAATATCGAAGCGCGTTTCACCTGGCCATTTGTATGCGAAATACGTTTCGATAAGAGCTACTCGCGTCGCATATCGGATTCGAGAAAGCGAAAGACTATCCCCGGGATGTTAATATTATTTTTTACCTCGCGAAGGGACCGAAACCCGGCGATATCGAAATGTATGCGAAACACCTTTTGACTTTCTTTTTCATCCGCGATCGCGAGGATCTCTGTGACGATGATGCATCGCCAACGTTTATGGAAAGAAGCGCTCTCCGAATTGCAAATGAATTATAAAAAAACTTAAGCACCATCCTTCATTGTGAATATTACACTTTTTATCTTCTTATTTTCAGTGTTGGTGGGTGTTTGGAGACTTTTGAAATTTGATTCGTATGTGAAATCGGTTATTTTTTTTATTGTCTACTATTCGTTGTTCAGCAGACAGTTTTTTTTCAAGCTTACCATTACATCGATTTCGTAATTTTACTAAAAATGAAAAATATTTTCTGTTCACACCGATGAATTTTTCCTTCTTAAATCATTCACGTCTATATTTTCTGTATTTCCTAATTTTCTTTACCACGAAACAAGTTTCCCGCTTTACATTGTGATTGCATACATTTTTTATTGGATGATTTAGGTTTGAATATCAATTATTCACGAACGATTATTTGCTCGTGCTTTCATCAGTGATTATTAATTACGATTGATACAGATTTACCTCTGATTGATTTAATATACAGAAAATTTTCTTGATAAACTTCTTTATCGACGAAAAGAGCTCGGTAAACTTTGTTTCGAATATTTTGCGTTCAGATATCGCTACGCACTCTACTTTCTCTAATAAATAAATTCTGTATTTGCGATTAGAGGGGACAACGATTATTTAATCGATACTGTAGAAACCACTTGTCGTATGTAAGTACTTAAACGATATGCAAATTGAACGAGTTAAATTGTACCTACCCACGATGTACTAATCATACGCAAACCTAGTAATTACATAATATTTTCGAACGACAGAAACACGAAGAGGTTTTCATAATTACTCTTGTAACAAGTGACAAATTGCACAAGTCGTTTTCAATTTTTTAATCGCTACTATTACATATATCTTGCGTAAACCCTCGCGAATATGTTTACATTGTCACATTGGTTTTCTATATTTTCTACTTTGTCATATAAGATTTTCAAAGTATAAATAAACTATTAGTGAAATTTCAAAAATAAAATATATTTTTCAATATTCAATCAAGAAATATTCAAAATCATTGCTAAATCATAACTTCTTATAAATTTGTGGGTGACGGGAAATGAATGAATCTGATTTCAATGAAGGTTTTTATTCAGAAGGTGTCTTCGACTGACTGATTCCGCGCGGATCGTTGGGGAACGTCGTCACTCGCGCCGCAAAGATTGTTTTTACAAATCCCATCGACGACGGTCCCCGCCGCGTTCCGAGAAACCTTTTACGGCAAAATCGTGGCGCGACGCATCGGCGCAGAAATTCGACCCATCACGCTTGAACGCAATGAGGCGGCGTGCTTGTTGCACGAGCCGCCACAAACTCTTGAAAATACAAAGCAATCATCTTGGTGATTGTTTATTTTCTTGCTTAAAAAAGTGACAAAATCTCAATTTCGCAAACGTCTATTAACTTCTCCACGAATTGCACGATTTTAACTTTTCCAATACCCATTAATTTCCTCGGGAATTAAAGCAAAAACTGAATTGTCCAGTTCCTATTTATTCGTTTCTAAAATCGTTACACAAATTCCATTTACAATTGTCCTTTACACTTCCCCAGATTTCTCTTTTCTTTTTCTTTAAATACCTTCGACGAAAGCAAGGAACGCAGAGATGATTAATGCACACCCATTTAGCCTTTACTGCAAGTCATCGCAGTGCGAGTGGACGCAGAATAACCGCGATTAATGTTCGTTCAATTTCGGCGAGGCGCGTGCAAAAGGACACGTAGCATTCTGTCCGAAAGGTTGATTTCTTATTAGCACCGGTTAGGTTATGCAACGTGCTGCAAGTGAAATGTACTTTCATTCGTTCGGACGAATCAACGTGATGTGTCCAAGGACGTTTAGAATGTAGCTACACCAGTGGCAGATGGAATTTGGGTGTTGCATTTTGAATGACGGTTAAACATGAAACTTTTTCTAAGAAAATTCTATTGTCTGGTTTACTGTCAGTGATTGGAACATCGATGGTTAGTTCTTTCGATGCTATATCATCGAATTTTTTATTTGTATTTCATAAGAAGGAAGTTGTTAGAATTTTGGTCAAAAAGTTGTTGGCAGAATTTTAAATTTCTTAGTGGAATTTTCTTAGCAGAATTATTCTGTTTCTTATTCGGAAAGTTCGGTTAATCATCAGTTCATCATTATCTTGAAATTGTAAACTGTTCTGTATTATATTCATATTGAGTTTATTCACAGTTCTTCGTAGAATAATTCACAAAATCCATTCCTACTAATAAACGATTCGTAGTATAGAATTTCAAAGATTTATTGCTTCTTTTATGTTCGCATTTTTCTGATGATTATTTAAATAGATACTTGGAAACTCGCCGAGCACGTAACCATAAAACAAAAAATTAGCTTGGTGATTCGAAGAAAGCGTAGATGCATTATTCTCACGAGCGAGGAATGCTAACGTAATCGAAAATTACCTACTTCCGGTATAGGCTTGTAACAGCTTTATAATAATAAAATTTATTCTGACCGTCTATAAAAGTAATTATGAAATTTTCATTAGTTCCATTACAATTATAGATAGAATTTGTTCTGACTTTCTGTATTTTTTAATAAGGGGGTGGGGGCAGTTTTTTGTAAACTTCACAAAAATATTTTAAGTTATTAGTGTTTTTGTACTTGCTAAGGTTGTAGTATATTAATTGTGATTCTTATTAAATTAATTTGAATAATAATAGAGTAATTGGAACGGATTAATTAGTGGAAGAAATAATCGAGGAGGAGAATTTGAGTAATTAATTGATTAATTTTTAAAAGGAGGATTTGGTTAATTGATTGAACAATTAATAGTACAGATGAGTAACAGTATTAATTATTTACAAAAAATAACAAAACCCTGGGTTCTTACAAAACGTAGTATTACAATGTATATCGTTATTTATAAGTAATGTTTACGGCACGTTCAAGAGAAATAAATATAATTTGGTCACACATAGCACAGTTGCGTCCTTCAGCTTAAGTAGAATATAATTAACACTTATCTAACAACGGTAACAGCAGCAAGAAAAATTCTTGGTTACTTCTGCAATGGGTTGTTTCTTATTTCTAGTATTTTTAATTGAACATTTCAGTTATTCAAAAAGAAATATGCAGCTTAATATTTTCACTATTGTAAGATTTACCCGTGCTGTTTATTTACAAGTATTGTAGCATTATCAGGTGTGTTGAATACATTTATTGGCACCTCGCATTAAAAACATTCATACAACTCTAACTCCACAATTATTAAACTTTAAAGTTCAAATATAAACTCAAGAAAATCCCCAATAATAGCACGAATTTTAATTATTTTGTAATCTTTATATCATCTTCCAAACACTTTTTATAAGTATGATTCATATTCGTAAAAGTTGTAAATTCCAAAAAGTTCAATTTGCATCCCTGAAATTTAGATCAATTACATTGTTTATCACAACGTGGCTACACATTTAAAATCTTCCTTTCACTTTCATATTAAAGTACGATTCACAAATTGTTCCCTGTTTAAATCTTACATAAGGTCCCCTTCTATTTTTATCCCCCATACTACAGTTTTCCGATCGAGATAAAGCTTATAACGTTATATAATGGACATCCGGCGATTCTTTCATGTAAAAATGAGATTTATGGCGTCACTTACTCTGAATCACTTTTACCCATTCCCCATCCAACCACATCTTAAAATACCTCCGATTCAATGCAATCGCCACCAAGTTCCAAAGCAATACAATTTTCTACACATTTGAAGCGATAGACTTATATTCCAAAAATATTAAAATAAGAACTGGTCATCCAAACAAACTGCAGACTCAACACAGTTTGTTAGACTCATTAAATGGATACATACATATTTAACGGACGTTACATAAAAAAGATATTACGCCACACCTTGAACAAGGGGCGGCCACGGTAAATCGCGATCAATTCGTTTTCGTTAGTTTCCTCGCTGGTCCGAATATAGGTCGCAGTCCAGAGTACGATCGAGTATGTAGCAACGGCTTGTATCGATTATGTGGCAACACATGAATTTTAAGAGTTAAAACGAGTTTGCCCGAAGTGAGCCGCGTGCTTAATCTCCGTCTTCGTTTTCATCTGCGAGCTCGCCAACGAATATATGAAACGAGATATTCGCTAAAATTTCTGGAATTCTCCCGCTTATACAACGAAAATCTTCCAAGAATATTGAGAAAAGTTCGAACATGAGGTAGTCGAATATATTGCCCCTAACACAAAATTAAATATTCACAAGTCAACAATAGTATGAATTGATTTCTTTCTTATTTAAGTATTTCAATAAATATACAAGATATTCTCGAAGCATTCCCACAAACTTTGGCTCTCCTTTGTATTTCTAAAGACCCGTTTAAGGACTCCCAGTGTAAATTATAATAAACATATAAAGGTCCATCGTGGCAACTTTAATTAATTCTACAGTAAATAAGAATATTTAATTTCTAACAATTTACACAACACTCAGAGGAGCTACGATTTAAACGAAAGAAAGGATCCTCATCACTCTTACTATTCCTTCCTCCTTAACCACTTAAAAGGACTCGATAACCTAGCAATCTAACACTTCAGGTGACACAAGGTTTTACAAAAATGTTCCTTCAAATCGATCAGACTGTTCCTATCGATCTCCTCTACCAAAAGAATTTCCACGCATAAACACGCCACTCGAGAGTTTACCACTAACACTAACAGTTCGTCCAGACGGGAAATCCTTTGAATCAGCATGCAACTCCCTGCTAAACAACCCATTCACTCATCACTTGCGAAAAGCACGAATAAAACGCGTCCAATCGATTTCACAGCAGGAATTCCACTCGGTATCAAGAGGCAGCTATCGTTCCGTTGGCCCTCTTCCGACGCGACAGCCACTGTTTCTTAATCATATCCGCGGCTTTCTCCCCGATCATGATCACAGGCGCGTTGATGTTGCCATTGGTGATGGTCGGCATGATGGACGCGTCTACCACTCTCAGGCCCCCCACCCCGTAGACCCTCAATTCTGGATCGACAACGGCCATGGGATCCGTCGGTGGGCCCATCTTCGCGGTGCAGCTCATGTGGTAGATAGTCATGGTATATTGCCGAATCACGCACTCCCAGTACTCGTCGGTGAACAGCGGTATATGCTTGCAATTGGGCAGAGGCTTGCTGTGGAACCTGGCGCCGAATCGTTTCATACTGCTGGTCTCCCCGAAAGCGACGGCCGCCTTCACGCCCTCTCTAAGCACAGCCACGTCTTCAGGATGGGTGAGGTAGTTGTGGTACATCAGAGGATAGTCCAGTGGGTTCTTCGACCTGAGCTTGATCACGCCGCGGGACTTGGGCCGTAGCATCATGGGGAACACGCCGAACACGTCGCGATTGTTGATCTTCCCGAACACTTCGTTATAGAACTCGTCCGTTAGCCCATGGGCGTTCTTCACGTGGGTGCCCCCGTCGGAATTAGTGGAGGACGAGGTGAGCATGAACTCTATGTCCGGCCAGTCGTCGCTCTGGTTCGCGTATTTGGTGGAGATGAAGCCGACCGCCTCTAAGCCGACGTTAGAGGTGAGGGGGCCGTCCTCGGTGACGGCGTAGCGCAGGGCCGAATTGATGTTCACCAGGCGGCTCATCACTACGCTGATTTCGTAGTCGATGAGGAACGCGAGGCCACCCACTGCTATGTGGTCCTGGAGGTTCTGCCCTACGCCGGGGGAGTCCTGAATCACAGGTATGCCCAGCTCCTGCAGGTGTTCCTTGGGCCCTATCCCGGAGAGCATCAACAGCTGGGGCGTGTTTATGGCACCGGCGGAGAGGATCACCTCCTTCCGCGCGTAGACCACCTCCTTCCGACCCTCCCTGATAAACTCCACCCCGTACGCTCTTCTGGATCCAGGGTCGATTAAGATCCGCGTCACGTGGCTCCATAGTGACAGATGGAAGTTTCTCCTCAGCTGTATGGGCCTGACGAACGCCTTCGCGGCGCTGCATCTCGCCCCTCTTCTCATTGTGTATTGGTACAGCGCGAAGCCAGTTTGTTCTTTACCGTTCACGTCCACGATGTCGTAGCCCATCTCCTCGCCAGCTTGCAGGAAAGCCACCCCCAGAGGCGTGTTGTACGGCGCGTCTTGGACCGTCAAGTAGCCCCCTTGAATGAAACGGAGATGCAGCTTTTTTCGTCGTTTGTTTCGAGAAGAATGTGGACTCTACTTTTTTGGGTCTCTGCTTGCTTTGGGGGGTTGTAGGCCTACTTTACTTTTTATTGTTTAAAGCGATTAGATTGGGATTCTGATGTTATTTTAGTAGGGTAGATGCACCGTTTGTGGCCACATTAAGATATTGTACCAGTTTTGGCCACTTCTTAAAAAATATAATATTTTTCCGTGTAAACAATAATTATAATCTTATATTTCGGGCGGTATACTAAACAAAATATTTATGATGTGAAATTCTACACATAATAATGATCTGCAAGCAATTTAAAAATAAGATAATTATGCACATGGCCAAAAACAGTGCAATGGCCACAAACGGTACTTCTACCCTACAGTCTAAAGGAGGAGAATTTTCTTGATAGGTAATATGTGGAGAGTGAGAGACAGCTGAGGAAATCTGTTTAAAAAGGAAAATGTGAGATTGCAGCTTATCGTTTTCAAGTTTTAAGGAGCACCAATCTCTTCTAGCCATGTAAACTATCTAATTTAATTTTTCCCTCATTCTTTTGCTCATGGAATATATTCAATCGCAAACTAAGATATTCGCATCCGATCTTCGTAAGTAGGTTGCTATAAATTGTTGTCCATCAACTTTACATAATATATTTTCATCCTGTGGTCGCGAATTCTTTCACGTGCAGGTGCGGCCTTTCCTGCATCCATGTCTCTCCCTTAACAGGTGACCCACTTTCATCCGAGAAATTCGCTCGTTCAGCGACGAAACCGAGCCCCTTCAGGCGAGACAATTGAAACTTCCGCCTCGTGGGTCGACAGTATGAGAAACTACAATCCTGCTTGCGTTATAATCGAACTGTTGCGGATATAATCGCATTTTTCTTCGGTACCGTTTCGCACACCATGAACCGGTTTGCCGATGTTTGATCCAGTTTAGGAGCAACAACTTGACCCAGTTTTCTAGTGAACGTGAGGCTTCTTGTTGCGCGACATATGCATACGAATGACGTCCGTGTCACTTTACTACACCAACAAACATCGAGCATTTAAATACTTGGAGACGAAGTGCCAGTTTTTCTGATAAATTTATTCTTTATAACAACTCTGTAGAGGTTTATATTTCTATATTTCCATGTCCTATTTCATGATAGTTGTTACGTTTGTTCGAATTGTTTTTACTTTGATAGAGCTGCTGGGGAAGGAAAGAAAGAGAAAAGGGGAAGAATTTGGAGAAGTTTTGGAGGAGTAATGAATTAAGATTGAAGAGATTAGGTTAAAGAAAATTATTCATGTTTAATTTAATCTAATGGAGGTGGGAATATAGATACAACTAAATTTTGCTGCCCCACAGCACTTTCTTTCTCAAATACTATTGTATAGTGATCACGCGGAATAATATCAGAGATTCAAGATAATGTCTTACCAGTTTTGTGATATTTAGTGTTACGAGCTAGGTACGGGTTCCTTTGATCCTGAGACTTTTTAAAATATGGCAGAACATCCTCGTAGCCCCAGCCAGGGTTCCCGAAGCTCTCCCATTGGTCGAAATCCCGTCGATTGCCTCGAATGTAGAGCATCGTATTAAGCACACTGCAACCCCCCAGAACCTGGAATTTCATCAATTGCGTCAGAGAGGCATGTTTCCAGAATTATTCATTTTTATGTTCTGGTACGTTCTGGTACGTTCATGGCACGTCATCTTTATTGGGAAACAGAATACGTTAAAGGATTTCAAGCCTCAAATCTTACTCCTAAATAAACTTACTCTTAAGTAGTTGAGTAAAAAACATCGACTTTCAATTGCTCTTTGTACGAAGAACCTTATTTCTTCCTAAAAGGAAGAAAACATAATTTTTGCCATAAAAATACTATTCTTTACACTCAAACATCTTGGTCAAAAAACTGACAGATTCATAATACAATCACAGGAAATTTAGGTATATTCAACTTGACCAGTTTCCAGTTTGAACATAGAAAAAGTGAGTCATCAGAAATAAAAAAATGAAAATTTTATTTTAGTACTTACTTATGATCTACTCAACACAACGATACTAAAACAGAAATCCGTATTCCCCACTTACTCTCCACTCCAGAATTATTATTTTCGATTGTTAACGCGAATGAAAAATCAAAAATGCCCACCCTGCAAGTACCAAACCCTCTACAAGAAATATATCTACACCATAGAACACTCACCTTTCCTCTGGTCCAGCAGCATCGCTTATCCACCATGGCCTGACACGCCGAATCCTGGGGCTGCGTCCTGTACTTCCAGTCCACTTTGCTCTTATGCAGATAAAGGGACAGTATCGGTACGTCAGTTATCTCCGTTTCGTGGCCCCCAGCCTCCAGCAGCAGCACCGACCATTCTGGATTTTCCGTCAGCCTATTCACGATAACGCTTCCAGCCGATCCGCCACCGATCACCACGAAATCATACTCTTTCCTCAAATCCTTCGTCACCTTTGGCTGATTCTCGGGGTCCATTAAATCGTAATTAAAATACGCGAGGGCTGCTATCAAAACAGGAACTATAGCCACCTTGCCGAGAAGAATCGTGGCGCCCTTTACCGCCACCGTCGCTGCTGTCACGATCCCCATATTTTTTTTTTTTTTTTTTTTTTGGCAATCTTATCTCGATTGCATCAAAACTCCAAAGGGAAATCTAAAATCCTGGAAGGCCTTCGTTTTCTGTTTTATATAATTTAATGCTCAGATCGTGGGCTCGAGATGCAAAGCATCATCCAGTAGAGATTTCACTGTTTTCGTAAGAGAATTCACGGTGAAAGGTAAGATATGGTGTTTTCCATCGTTAGCCGGCAAATCGAAAGTTGGGTTATCCACGAATTTGATTACGACACTGGTATTATCTGCACAAATCAGCGATTTCATGGTGAGTAGGGTGTGCTGGCGTGGCGCTGGCATTGAATGGGTACATTATTGCCTGCTGGTATTCGAAATTCGATGGTAAACGTGTGGGTTTTACGGGTCTTGAAAATGTCTCCTTGAGTCGCGTGGAACGGGAACCAGTTGTGTTCGTAGGATGCTCCTTGAGGAGAGAATTCAACGAATCAAATTGTCGATTCGAGTCCTGCTGGCCTTTATTGTTCCTCCAGGGCACCTGCAATCAGATATGGAATTTTTCGATGTTTATTTTATACAAAAATCTGAGAATACTATTTTGATTTTCTATGGGAACCAAGCATGCAGTGATTATCCTGATTAAATAATGATTTTTGTCGTGAGACATGAGTCATCGAAGGAGGAGTGAATCATGAGTTGCCTACTCAAGATTCTGGCGACACTTCGGACTTTTTATTTTTATCTGATCAATTCCAAAGTGTGTACTCAGCATTTCTCTTTTAGGTCCGAGTTGTTGTACGAAGACATTGACATTAACACGTCGAAGCATTTCGAAAGAGCAATCGCGTAGGATGCATTTACGAAACAGTTTTTGATTTCATTACATAGAAATAGCTTTCAACTAACATCGACATTGATTTATCTACGATCAGGCTACAAGATGATTTCAAATGTAACTTTATTGCCGCGTGCATTAAAGTGAATCAAAAATCGCTTCGTCACGATATCAAAAATTTCTTATTCTATGGATGACTATGTGCGAGCATTTTGAATGAAGCATGAAGAATTTTCTGGTTATTTAATGAATTCAATGATATCAATTTAATTAACACGCGAAGGAACGGGGATTAATGGATATTGCAGGCAGATAATTATCAAACAAAATTTTGTGTTACGATATTGTGTGAGGTATTTGAAGAATTTTAATATTATGGAATTATTCAAACTCTTAATAGTTCGTTGGAGAAAGATGGCTCCATGGAAATTAGAAAGTAAACAGTAGATTTCGTGATAAGGAAAATAGGGTACCTAGTTGGTCGATGATAATGAGCAAGTAAGAAGATTAAAAAGGCAGTTGCAATTAAGAAAATGAACAGTTTCACGCCTACATATTACGCTTTACTTGATTACTTTATATACTCTTGGCCATTGTATCTCGAGTAAAGCTTGTCGCCAGACAATAAACGTGAAACTCCGAAACACCGTTTCTCACTTACATGTTAATGAGCCCCCTAATTCACTACCGCACAACTTGTCATTATGCCCACCATTCGTCGCCAGTGTTATCTTTTAAGGCACGTTCCCACATGTGGTACTTATCACGACTTAATTTGAATACTTCGCCATAAGTGCGAATCTTACGGAAATTCAAAATACGTGCACAAATAATTATACTAGAATTATTAGAAAATATAGAAGAATTCAAATTAATCACTTAACCAAAAGTTTCACACGGTACTTATCGGAAGTAAAACTTTGGTTCACAGGAAGAAAGTATTTCTGAATTCAGTGTCGAGATCAGAAAAGAAGTAAAGAAAGCTGAAACTATGACGAATATAACACAACTGTTATTTTTATGTAATTAGGTATTGCAATTGAAAGTTGCAAAATGTTTTATATCGAGCATGTGGGAATGGGGCTTTACGTTTACGACTGATAACTGGTGAGAAGTACACCCGAGACGATGCACGAGGTAATCTCGCGTTTGCATAACTTTCTTCTTTTGACAATTGGCCGTTCAACAGAGACTTGTCATTCGCTACTGGTCGAAGCTTTTTAGACGAAATTGCGACACGCTTCCTTTCTCGTGTATATTTCCATTCGTCGAGTCATCTTGATCGACAGGTCTCACTATTGCAGTAATAAACATATCACGAATGGAGGATAGGAAGGATTTATCCAACGATGGAAGCTTTTAATTACTTTTTTATGACGATGCAAAATACTGTTATTTAAAATAAAAATTCATTTTGAAAGGAGTTACTGGGTTTCCACACAAAATGAGGTTACTCTTTCCAAATTATTATCAAAATATTCGACTAGTGCTTATGAAATTTCCGTTTCGCGTAGGGAAGTTGAAATAAAAATATTTTTAACTATTTTATTTACTTTATGTTTTTGAATTTCTAACATTTCCCGAGTCGTGGGCCAAATTTTACGCTATCCACGATGCGCACTAACACAATAGAATCAGTAAAGTAATACTTTAAACATTATCTGTCAGTTTGTATTTCAAATAACCGTTACCCAAGTCTAATCGATGCATAACTTGCTTATAAATTGTTTCTTCCTTCCCCCTTATATCAACAAATACATAAACATTTTCCCATCAACACTTGACTGGACGTCAGTCACTGCCACTGTACCATTAAGAATGTATCGGACGTACAATATTAGACAAAATTATATGAAATTTGCAATACTTGAATATCTACGTCTTTCACATAGTAAATCTAGATGTAAAGAACTCGAACGACAGTTGGACTCTTATTTTTACTCCTAGAAAGCTATTTTTCACTTTACAAATGCTTTCTCAATCATTATCTGCGATTTTCTTCATTTACGAGCCTAAACTTTTGGCAGTGAAGATGCCCTGAATTCAACTGTGTAACGCGCAATTTTCTGAAGTTATAATTTATCTCTTTAAAACAGTGTAGTGAAAACAATTGAAATTCAACAGATATTTTTATCTATCCATATACTACATATACAAAAAATTGAGAACATTGGTACCATTTCTTCAACATTTTTTTGTCTGTCAAGATCGTCTACAACTCAGCAACCTTTATTGAATTCGTTTAAAAATTTTGGAGCACACCAGGAAGATTGAGAAGATCAATCTTACAAATTTTCACCAACTTGGTACCATTTTGAAAATTGATTCGGTACATCCTTAAGATACGATCACTCTTGCTACCAAATATTATACACAAGTAAAACAAATATCTCCCACGGTTCCCACTTCAGTCTCCCAAGACGCAATGAATTAAACCACCTGCTCCTTCAATATCCTACCGTTTTCAATAATTCTCCTTTACGCCAAAGTCCCTCAGTAATCCGCGCAGCAGCGTTCGCCTATGACGCTCCCAAAAATCCCACCGTCCCGTGGGCCACGCTCGATACCACATGGATCGAGAGGTCGATCAAGCCGCTCGCACTCGGACGCAGAGAAAGCGAAAGACTGAGTCTTCGAACATTACGTTCTACGTATAAACCGTACGGTAGTACCACCACTTTGGCAGACAGGATCGGTCCCCTGTCGTACTTGCATCTTTAACCCTCGGGGTGTGATCGCTGCCACACGTACGGCGTTAGTCAGAAGAAACATTGACCTGTGAACGGTAGCAGAAGTGATATATAGTTCCATTAGAAAGAATTGTATTTTAAAGTTTTTATCCCGTAGATTGGGGGAAGGGTTGCGTGTAGATATTCACAACCCAGATTGTGGGTTCATTAATTTTGATTAAACTTACTTTTGACCACCACTGTCAAGACATTGGTAGCGTCCTTTGATCCTGCGCATTACCCCTTGATTCCATTTGTTTTTCTCGGTTTCCCCCTCTGTTGTCTAATTGCAGCGTAAAAAATGTGGTCTGAGGTGAACTTTGATCGGTCGTTGTCATCGATTATTACATTGCATTTATTATCTTTTTTATTAGACGAGCGGTCGAGTGATCACTGAGGACTTAGTAGTGGAGTTTATTGAAGTTGGGTTTGAGTTGTGGGGTTCGGTGGAATTTTATAGGGGAATCAAGGAGATTTCGCTAGAATTTTTTATCAATATCTCGATGGTGAGTGATTTCACAACTATCTGGGCTTAGGAGGTGGTTCCATCAGGATGTTGGATACGCTGGGTCATTCTGATTTTTGCTTTCGCAAGTCAAATTCCGCGGTCGATGCGGTGTACGTGGTTTCGTTCACGAAATCGTTGATATCGGCCATTAGCGGATGGTAATGGGCGACAGGATTGGAAAAGTGGGACGTGGACGACAATGCAAGTGTTTGGTGGAATGCAGTTGGCTATGTACAGTTCGTAGAAAGAGGAATCAGGTTTTTTTTTAGTTTTTTATTCTTCTTTGGATTAAACGGTACAGTTATTACGAGTGTTGTAATGTGTAACTGTTTTTGTGTCAGCATGCTCAATATAGGATAAGTAATTAGTGTTATTAGATTGTAAATAGTATAACGAAATTGCGAAAAGGCCATCTGCATAATTGTGCTTTTTGTCTTAATGCTAGCTAATTAGAAAATCAGTTTTTGTTGATTTCGAAATTGAAATATTTATATACTCGGTCAAAGGCTGGATTTTATAAGTGCTGAAGAAATTGTGGTAAATGATTGGAAGTAATACTGTGTGAGAATATGAAATCTTTATATCGTTACTATGATCGTAAATTTTACTACCTGTATTAATTTCAGTAGCCTTACAAAGCACGTTCAAAGATACTATTATAACATTGACCTCGCCCTACTGTTCCAAAAGTAAAATAAAAATCAAAATTATTCTCATCATTTCCTTACCCTCTCTAATTATTTAATCTGATACCCTCCTCTTTCAAAAGTAAAATAAAAATCAAAATTATTCTCATCGTTTCCTTACCCTCTCTAATTATTTAATCTGATACCACATCAATCGCACACTCTCGCATTTAACCACATGACATTCGATATTGCATATTTACAATAAAAAATTTCTCATACACACATTTATCAAACCTCAAAATTTAATTTGCATACACAGGCATTAATGGTTTTGTCAAAAGCATAAAATTGCTAATTGCAACTTAAATATCCACCGTCCCCTCCTCGCCTCTTCGACCATTTACACACAGTTGATGAGCCAGAAACGACAATTACGATAACAGACTGTCGCCTGGCAAAAATATCGTCCGCTTTCTCCGTATCTTCCTATTTAAATATCCCTTGTTTCCTCGCCCACCTTTTGCTCGTCGCATTCGTATTACACACCGGATAGAAAAATTTCACTTTCGCCCAGACGATTTTGAAACCAAGCCGGTCCGCCGCTGCCTTTTCACTCCAATTCCATAATAACGCGACCGCGTGCTCCACAGCGCCGGGTGTATTTCAAAAATTGGGAAAGACCCTTCGGGTGAAAGTTCTCTATCCTAATTGGCCAGCGCCAGGAATGGGGAAATGTGTGCATAGGTACGAGCCGGCGAAAATCTGGAGGCAAACCACGGTAATCAACGCGATTAGGCGGGATTTCAGGCGCAAATAAACTCCAACGAGCCAATCTCGTTTCATTGCAACGAATTTGTGAATTCAATTGACACTTGTCGCGGCAGTCACGCGAGAACGCAGGTTTCGTAGACTCTGGGTCGTGTGAAAATGTAGAAGTATGTTAGGCCATGGTAAAAAATTTCTATGTGCTCTCTGAACATTTTTGTGCAAAATGTGTAGTTTTGAAAGGTGGCTGGAATTTAGGAACATCGTAGAAAAAATTAAATTCGCAGACTGAGCCTTATGGGATTTAGTCTGAATGAATGAGTTTGTAGCGTTATTATTAAAGTTTTTTTAAAACACTATTAGCGATAGCGTGTGGGTTGAGAAAAATATCGGCTATTCATTGAAACTTTTACAGATCATACAATTTAAAAAACTGCGTGGACTTCGTGAAAATTGTGAAAGAAATAATGTTCGTTGGCTGTGTCCAGTAAAGTTCACTGTGACTACTTCAGCAAGAGCCGTTTAATGCACAAGTGGTGTAAGTCAATTTTTTGCCTACCTGTTTTAACACTACACATCGAAAGTTTAACCTTCATTCTGTTTCCTGCAGGAGTTTTATCCAGCAATCAACCTTTTTTACTTACATCACTTTTGCATTAAACGACGTATATGTCGGCGTTATCGTGTTACGTTCCTAGAATATAGTTACCATTGCTATTAATCCTGTATAAAACAGTATTTAAAGAAGGCATAGACTCTTTGAGAACTCTGAAATGAAAAATAAAATTTATGAAGTGAAAACGCGGAAAACGATGTGACTTTTCATGCTGAATACAGTGGCGAGGTCGTCAGTAGGTACCATCGTCACTGTGGTTGAACATTAAGTACTGGAAAATTTCGCTTCTGGCACTTACATCATTTACCATTTCAATTCCGTAATTGTATTGAAGCTACAAAGCGTTGAGCTGTCGGCACGAGTCGCGGGCATTAAAAAATTTCCCAAGCAAAATGGTTGTGATTGTAACACTTTGAAAAGTAGACATTTCTTAGAAGAATGGCCAAGGAATACGGTGATAGTATATATTTTATGATAAGACGTTAATTACGGTCTATAAGTGTTTGGTAAATGGAACGTTATTGCACGGTTCGTCAATTATATTTCCAACAGAGAAATAGATCAAGGAAATGCTATGCTTATTTATTGACTAGAATTCTTTTTGCATTACAACATACTAACCTCCTTTTTAATGTACCATCGGCGCACAAGATTAGCTTCACACTTTGAACCATCGAAGTTTCTTGCTGGAAAGAATGGGAATTCAATTGATTTAGAGGATTTCTCAAAGATTATTAGATTACTCTGTCTTCCTTTGGAGTTTTGTATGTGACACCTGTCAGTTTCGTAAAATAATAGCTGTAGATTTAATCAAATTAATTATACACGTGTCACAGATTTAAATAACTAATTAAATTTTATTTTTTGTTCTAGGTAAGACTGAAAATTTTCACAAGAAAGCAGACTGAAGTTCTGAACAAGGTAATTCAGTTCAACAGCAAACTGAAATAAAAAAATTAAAAAAATAGTAGTCTAAGTTGATTTTTACTAAGTTTATTCCTCAAACTTATCAAGAATTAGCATATATACTGAATGTTTTCATGAAAGCAAAGACCGAATACGCGATATAATAAGAAATAGTCAAAATAGTAATTGAATCGAGTGCTTTTTTTTCTTCAGAAAAATCCTCGCAGAAAGTTTATGTTTGTGTGTTTGTCTGTCGCCTAAAAACTTTCGAAGGGCACGAAGGGTTGCGAAATGTGTCTCAGCTCATTATATCTACTCCAGACAAATATGACCATTAAAAAAAAAAACAGAATCTAAATACCTACTAAAAAGCTATTTATAATAACTTCCGCGTAAATGGCATTATAAACTGTCTTTGTGGTTTTCATCGTGTATAACGTTTCCTACAATGCATCTTCAAACCACGAATTACAAATGACCCGTTGTTGACAGTTTGAAAAGTTGTTTTAAACACACCTGTCTGTTCTTTGCAATCAGCAGTGACACGATATTTACATTTTAAATGAGTAGTATTTATAACTCCTTATTTACCTTATAATCTTGACGAATCTATTCATATAAGTGTTGAAAAAGAAGTCAAGTACAAATGATACAGAGGGCTTGTTTTAACGATCCAGATTGTCAAATAAATAAGGATGTGGTGATATTTCTGAATATGTTTGTGGATGATTGAATTCTAAATTTCTATGACGACCTAAGGGAGAAATTAGTTTTCTTTCGCTTACCTTCACTTAATTTATCTAAAAAAAAATGCAGTCATTTAAGCTGAGGAATCAGAGACCTTTAGCTTTAATATAATTGAAACATTCGACAAGAAAAAGTATTAAAATATTATATTATACATTAATATATAAAAGTATTACAGAAAGGCTATAATTCCTCAGCCTAAGTACCTAATTGAGGTAAAAACTTTTTTCGATAGAAAAGGATGTCTCAATTGTTCTGCAACATATACAATTTTTTTTTTATTGAGCGCTACTTTTACGTATCATATGGAAGTTTCACAGAATTCTGTATAGAAAAACTGATTAAATCGTGCCAAGTTGGTCAAGGTTTATACACAACCCCCCTGCTGATTTTATTGTCGTTGTTGGATAATCCAATAAAAGGCTCCACGGTGTCATACGTGTCGTAGCATGCTTAATTGCCAGGAAGCCTCAGAATCGTCGCAACACAATCACCGACAATCTTGTGTGCTGTGACCCGTTTCAACGAAGCCTTGACTATCCCTCGACTTTTCAACGAAGGGATTATCAACCTTCTTACCCTCGTTGCCCAGTAAACAGAACTGAAGTGGCCTCGCTTCCTAAATGTAATATGCATTTGATCCGTGTCCGCGAACGTGTAAAGCTATTTCAAAATTCCATGACATCGTCTCTGACTGAATTTGAGACAATCTTGGATTTTTTTACAATTAAACAATAAAATTGAGAAACTTACTGGGGACTGTGGTTCACCCGACGTACGTACATGAATCACATGATTGCGACCAGTTCTTTCTTCAAATCGATACTATCGCTGCAAGAAATGCATGTGTTCCTGCTCAGGCTGGTTTAATGGCTTGTAAAACGTACAAAATGGCTAAGAATGTTTACGATGTGACCGTGTGCCCAGTTACTTTACGGGAACTGCGAAGGAATCTTATGAAAAGAAAATGGAAAGTCTCTGGTTTCGTGAAAATGAGGGAAGTATGAACACATGTTAATCCAGAGTTATTTTACTTGAATATATTATTTCGCAATAACCCTGCTTTCTACCAAGAGCTGGCGAAACATCAGTGATGTCTTCATCTTTATCGAACCTAATGAGTTCTTTTGGCCAGCTCTTTAATAACCATCGAACCTTATCGTTTGCTTTCTTTCTTCTCAAGAAAACACTGCTGTTCAATATTTTTTTCAAAGGTAAATGGCAGATAAACTTTTTCTATTGCTACGGAAATCATTTCGTTTTTACTTACAATTAGTACAGGCGAAAATGGACAGTGTACAGTTTACATCAGATCATCGAAAATTTACATAATATCATACGAAAATATAGCTTACCTTGAAACAGTCTAACCCGCCTATCGTAGCTGCTCACAGGTTTTCCGGAATGCGATCCTATATAATTTTAAGCGAACACAAGTGTTTATTTCGTTCCTTTCTTTACTATTCCACAATATCTAGAAACTGATGAAACTCACTTGCCCCAGTGATCACGTGTGCTTAATTTATAAAGGCAAAACTTTTGGTAGAAATAGTAACAAGGAAAGTCTCCCAGGTGTCCACCTCCGATTGCTTTGAATTTTGGATCTGTGTTAGAGGACCGAAAAATAAGATATACGTGTCTTTTTATAGCGACCTGTTTTCATATTTAGGGGGTGGAACCTCTAAAACATATCTAAAATTCAAAGCAATCGGAGGCCTACACCTCGGAGACTTTCTTTGTAAGTATTATCCAAAGTTGTTAAATTTGATTCAACCCCTATCGTAAAAAACCAGGCTTATCACTCGCTGTAAATACCAAAAGTCTGAAACCACACTGTTCTTTGCACCATACTCAAAATCGCTGAAAATCCCCTTGAAGTTTCCCATATTCAATCTACTAGCAAGAACAAGACATCGCCCTCGCTCTAAAACAATCTTATTCCAATAATTTTTAAGAATAATCGCCACTCGAGTGTCCTTCAAGCGCTAATGTCCACCAACCCTGAAACTCTACAGTTCGTCACGAGCTGCCATCCAGTCCTCTTTAATTAAATCCGCCCCCTTCTCCGCGATCATCATAGTCGGTGCATTAGTGTTGCCACTGGTGATAGTAGGCATGACCGACGCATCGATCACCCTCAACCCTTCGATACCGTGCACCCTTAACCGCGGATCCACGACAGCCTCGGGATCGTTAGCCGGCCCCATCCTAGCAGTCCCAGCAGCGTGGAACAAGCTAGTAGCCATGTGTCTGACGTTGCACTCCCAATATTCCGTGGAATCTGGCACAGTATGTCGACATCCCGATACATCGACGTGGCGTATCCACATGCCATGCTTCTTCAGCGTCTCAGTGTTCACCAGGGCTTTAATAACATCCACTGACTTCACCATCTGCTGCAGATCATCCTTATCGTTTAGGTAATTCGCGAAAATCCTCACTGGCTCAGCTGGGTCCGTACTGCGCAGCTGGATGTTGCCCCGACTCTTAGGTTTCAGCAAAGTCGAGGCGGCCACGATCAGGTCCCCTTCCATGATCGTTTTCTGAAACTCCTGCTCCACCTCATCATCCAAATTGAAGGCCGCGGCCAGGCTCTGAATGCCCGGCAAGTTCCACCGCTCCATGTGGCCCATATGGAACTCTATGTCTGGATACTTAGAAGTGGGATTATTGACGTTCGCGAAACCCAGTAGGCTTTTACCAACGGTCCCTAGTAGGCCACTATTGTGCATCAGGAAGTTGTAGACCGCATCGAAGCCGTGCAACGGTGATGGAGGCGTACTCGTCCTGTTCACGTACGTCACTTGAAGCCCCAACCACACCATGTGGTCCTGGAGGTTCCTGCCAACAGGCAGGTCGACTATAGCTGACACCCCCATTTCTTGCAGGTGCTGCTTGGGCCCAATGCCCGACAGCATCAGTAGCTGAGGACTGGCCACGCTGCCGGCAGATAGTATCACTTCCTTCGACGCTGTTAGGTCGATCGACTGACCGTTCTTCAGGCTGACTCGAACTCCACGCGCTCGGGTGCCTTCTAACAACACTTTGTCCACCCTGCTGGACTTCATCACGTACAGGTTCCTCCTGTCTTTAATGGGGGACAGGAAAGCTCTGGCAGCGTTCACGCGTCGTCCACTGTCTATTGTTCCCTGAGCTTTTCCGAAACCAACGAACCGGTCGTTTATCAGAGGTTCCAGGACGTTCAGCCCTAGCTCGCGGACGCCGTCTAGGAGGACGTCGTACACGCTTGATACGGAGTAGTTGTACGTTCTGATGTTCATGGGCCCGCCAGTGCCGCAGTACTTGTCGCCCCATTTGGCTATGTGTTCCGCTGGACAGTTGAGAGATTTCCTGAAGTAGGGCAGCACTTGCTCGTAGCTCCAACCCTCGTTGCCTAGGCTCGACCATTCGTCGTAGTCCCTGTCGTTCCCGAACACGTGCAGCATCACGTTGATGACGGAACTGCCACCCAGAGCCTTGCCCTTCGACCATCTGCATCGCTTCTTCTTGCTACTCTGACAGACACCTTCTTGCGGCTCGATCTTCACAGAGTAGTGGTTTGTTTAATGAAAGGAAGTGGAGTGTCATGCACTTCTCACCAAATAGCAAACATGTAATACAGTAGTGGTCAGAAGAAAGTTTAATGTTTATGAACGGAAGAGGAATGCGATAGTTCTATTAAAAAGAATTATATCACCAAATTCGTATCCCATAGAGCGGAGGGTTGTCGGGAATTTTGTTCGCAATGGTCTAAACGACTGGAAGGGGCATTTCTGAAAACTTTATGCCACACGTTGCAATATAAATTGCAACATATGACAATAATACTTATAATATAAAAAATATCCGTGAAAAAAAAAAAATCCTGAACTTAGCTACTTATTCACGGTTTGAAATGCCCCAAACAAACAACCGATTCATAATATTCTTATCTTCTTCAAGAAATAGTACTAATAATAAGTACCTACCACGATGGTTTAATATTTATTATATTAATTTCATCCTATCCCCATTAGAAACTATCCTGATAAACGAACCTCGCCTAGCATTAACAAAAAGGACCACCCTTTTGTAGTGCGATCATCGTACCTCGTAAGCGTAATCTTGGTGGCCGCCGAAGTGAGTTGTTACGAAACCAGGAACTTCAGTGTCAGGCGTAGGATCCTCCCCAGCCTCGATCAGTAGTACATCCCAATTTTGCACCTCCGTCAGCCTACGAGCCAAAATGGAACCGGCTGTGCCGCCTCCCACAACTATGAAATCGAACTCTTTCTTCGAATCCAAAATCTCATCTGTTCGGTCAGCTGGATAATCAGGCTTTCCCAAGCTGCACTGCGATACCAGAAGCATGTGCAATAACTGGGAGAATACAGTGACCGGGGACTGCGCAGCCGCGCAACTTGTCGCTATACACGTCTCCATTCCGTCTGTTTTAAACCGGAATGAACAGACAGATCTGTAATAAAAGAATTGGTGGTTTGTTGCTCATGTGACGCTACGTAATCAGTGGCTAGGGTTTCGTGGTTGCCATTTATCCGGTGGAATACACGTGTAAGTTTCATTTGATTACATGTAGGATGAAACCTTGACGAAGTTGTTTGGGAGTTCTGTGGCCTTTCTTTGAATGTTCTTTTCTAGTTTAAAAAATTTATTCTTGGTATGTTCTGTGTTTGTAAGTGGTGTACTTTAGATTGAGCAGGCTGGGGTTGAATCGAAGTTAAATTAAGCTGGGGAAGTATTTATACTCCCTTACAATCTAAAATACATAAACATATACATATACATATTAGAAACGAAGTCATATTTATTCTACATATGTATATTTAATTCTAATACATTTAGCGTGCGCGTGCAGCATATGCACACATATACACACATTCGCGAACACACGTACAAGAAAAAAAGAAAAAGTTTAATACAATTTATACATATTTATTCAGTTTAGTCACACCAATTCGGGGCGGAGCGCCAAGTATTTTGAATAAAATATTTATTCGTATTGAAATATTTATTTGTATAAAAGATATCTGCTTAAATATATTAGCTTGTATAAATAGCCACTGTTATAATTGCCGCAATTTTTGTATATCATTAGTTTTGTAAAGCTAAATATAGCACATTAATAAATTTACGACAGTGTTTTGGTTCTTCTTTGCGCTTTTTTAAAAAAAGATGTTACTTATATCGGAGACATTTTAATAATGTGAAGATAAAATGTAACTTCTAGACATTTGCCTAATGTCCGTGGCCTGGAAGTTAAATACTTGGCATGGCCGTGCATGCAACCAACATACTGTAGAATATTTCTACATTTTCATTGAACTGAATTCACTGAACATATACGTGCTCCTAGGAAAATTTAATGTCGAAATATTTGATTTTCAAATACATATGCAATATTGAATTTGAAGCATTGGGGTTATTCTTTGTGTCAGTCGTCGATTGCTGATAAAGAACTTTGTTATCGTTCAAGTGGTGGTAATTCAACCACAGTAATATTTCCACCAGAATGAAGCAAATAAATAAAGTAGGAGAGTAGTGTAATAACGAAGAGAACAGAAATAAATGTTAATTGGAGAGGATGGGGGTTACGAAAATTGAATACTGGAATAAGTAATGTTACTTCTTGTATTTCATTCGGAGCAGTCTTCATAAAAAAATTATCACGTTTAGTGAAAACATGTAAGACAGAGAAATACGCATTTACTTGAAAATCCACCATCTTTTACTTTATGTTAACAATACAAAAGTGCATATGAACAAATCAATGAAAAATAAATTTTGACAGTAATGTTTCCACACGAAATAGAAGCGTTCTAGACGGCAGTTTATGGTGTGGCAGTACCCTAAACCATGTTCACGAAATACTGTCGAAGTGCTCGCGAGAAAAGAAATGAGTTCTTTTACATTAAAGTTTAAACTGTTGCGAATCTATCACCGAAAAAAATTCACTGCCGCCACGAAACTTACGCGTTGGTTTGGGGACATCTTCGTGATTAATGATGATTGAATCACTGAATGATTTCCGATTTCACTCACAGTGCATTATTATTTTCTTCGTTAACATTAAAAGCGCCCTATTAAAATTCCACCTCACGCTTTATAGCATAATTCAATTCCAATTCAAACTTTAATCAGCACTAAATTTCATCAATGAATCGGAAACTTCTCCACCCAACGAAAAGGTTTTCTGAAATCTACCATTTCTCGTAACATCTCGAATACTCACAAACATAAAACCATCGTGAGTTAGAAAATCTATACTTTCCCTGGAAATTCGATATATTGCATGCGTACCTACCTTTTATTTCACAGTGTACACGGTGCAACGTTTTGATTAGGTATGACTGTCTGAAACTGCGGAATACTGTGTTATGAAGACGCACTGACGAGGCAAAGGCAGCAGAGGGAGAAATGGTTAGCGCCTTTCGGGGTCTTATCGACAAGTAAAATGCCTTTGGTCGTAGATATTACGACCTACGTTCGAATCATCAGGAATGGGAATATTCCAGCGTTTAATAATTCATTTAATATTCTGTGTAACTTCTAATGACAGTAATATAGTTTAAAAGTTGCAGGTGCAAGGGTTCATTTATTATTAGGATGCTAAGGGAAAAGTTCGAAACAGTATATAGTTTCACCCTTCGTGGTCACATCTTCTTGTAATCACAAATTGGTCACATGGAGTTCATGGCACCCCAACGTCATTTTTTAAATACCATTTTCGTATTTTTAAATCTTTTATGGTTTCAGTGATAACTGTATATTTGCAATACTAATACAATAGTCTTTTTCTAGAAATGTAAATTTTGATTGATGACATTTGTAATTGAAACAGAGCGATTTTTCACGGTTGTGAAAAAAAGGCGATTTTTGGGGGAAAAATCCCTTTTGGAAGTCGAAAAGATGCGACATTTGAATACGAAAATTGTTGTTGGGGTGCGTTAGAGGATTGTAAAAAATGTAATGTCGTAAATTTTTGCTACTTCGAATTTTTATAATAATACATATCCATGTATTACAATTTTTTTATAAAATGTACTCTGAAAATTTTTAACGTTTTCTTAATATGTATATATCACAATAACTTCAGTTAAGCGATGAAATTTAAATTTGATTTTACATCATAGACTTCGAATTTCGTGGAGATTTATTCACGCTTTTTACATAGTCTTTATATGAATGAACTATTGAATTGCTGAATATTTTCACATATATGTTTATCATGAAACATATTTCTTGTCTGGTAGAAGAGAACCAAGCTTCACTGTAAGCCAATTGGTGTCCATCGTTGTTATTCAAAAGAGGCATAGATCGTATCATGAACATCGAGCCAGGTCCACATGCTTGACCCAACTTATTCGAAGCACAATACGAGCTCAATAAGAAAATACGTTTTCCAAGGAGTTCGATACCGATCTCGTTTACCATTCACATGAAACTTGCAATATTTTACATTCTGTTCTTTAGCTTCTCCTATACATATATCTAACGTCCACACATAATGATAGTATAATGTCAATTTCACAAAGGAATGCACATTGTGTCTATATTCTAAGAGTTAGAATATAGATAAAGATAATATTCTTGGGAAATAGTTATTAAAATGGAACAGCCGACAATAATATCCACGACGGATTATCATTCACGTAATTTCGGTTCTACAGTGCCGGACAAAAGTATTGGGACACCCTATAAACAAGAATAACTTTTTCAAAATTGGTCCAAACGATCTAAGTTTTTTTTGAGAAGCTAGAAGGATTAGTTTAACATGTGACATATTTCATCGTTTTGAAAAAATTGTGTCACGAGGAACATGAAGAAATATTCTTTAACATTTGGTAAATCTGACAGAAAATGAAATCTTGGATTCGAATACCCACTTCAAAAATTGAATATATTTAAAACATGAGACTTCTAAACTGTTCGCGATAAATATCATTGTCCACTGCTTGATTCTTTAACTAACGAGCGAGATCCAAGGAACGAGTTACCTGTCAGTTATGCTTTCTAAATTTTCTGTGGCCTTCATTCTAAACCATTTTATCCTCATTTAAATTCGTAAATCATGTAAAATACCATACAATGGGTAAGGTGGCATTAAACAGAGGCGTCGAGGTTCTGTTAAAAAACGTAGTCTTTATTCTAACACTGGAAGGGTACGCCAACATGCATCATCCAATTTCACATCTTCGACCACGTATGCCTGATCATGTCAGCCGCCTTTTCGGCTGTCATCATGATAGCAGCGATTGGGTTACTGTTTGGCACACTTGGGAACACGGACGCATCTGCGACTCGAATGTTCGACATTCCACGCACTCGAAGCTCTGGGTCCACCACCGCCGTTGGGTCGTTGTAGGCGCCCATTCTGCAAGTGCCTGACTGGTGATTCTCAGGCCCAGTTGCTGCCCGCACGTAGCACTCCCAGTAGGCGTCGCTGGCAAAGTGATAGCTGAATAGAACAAGCAGTTTCTTACATTAAAACCAAATCTATAAATATGCATGGAAATACGCCGATGATAGTCAAAGTGTAGGGACTCCAGAAAGTAGAAGTGCATTCTGTATAATTTTTTGAGCACTGGGATACTAAGTATCTAGATACATCAGGGTATACAAGTATTTTGGACTCCTAACAGGTTATAAAGCACATCCAACGCCACTTGAGGATGCCTCTACCACTTTCCGTACTAGTAAACCCAGCTTAACCAGTTGCACACTCCTATATCGCATTTTATTCCCCACTACGCGTCCCCACCGAGAAATAGTGGCACGCAGAAATTTTAAAATCTAGTATCAATACATTTAAATCTACATTAACCACAATTTCCAAACCCTAGTAACGAACCCATCGTGGGACCAGCTTTACTACCCTTAAGCGACCCTATCCCAATTGCTACACCCAGCAGAAGCTTACTTAGTGCAGAGTGGATGGATCACGGGCTCCAACCGAAGATCCCAGTTCTTCATAGTCTGCGTGCTGGTCAGCTCTATGGACTTCTTGATGCCCTCGACGAGGACCTTCAAGTCCTTCGTGTCGACAAAGTAATTCGGGTAAATGAGAGGCGTTGCAAGCGGATCCCCAGATCGTAGCTTCATGTAGCCTCGACTAGCCACAGTGACCACCGTCGGTCTCATCACGATCTCCCGCCTGTCAGAGCACAGAGCCAGCGCCCCGTTCAGACACTCGAACTGCAAGCCGGTCCTCGGGCACTTGGGCGAGAATCCGTCGAAGAAGACTTGAATGTCAGGCACGCCGTTGGCTGTGTAGCTACTTTCAAAGAACGCTGTCACTTGGGTGAGCCCGGTGCTAGTCAGAGGGCCAGTCCTGGTCTCCAAGTACTCGTTGACGCTGTCCATGGTCATGGCTTCGTAGGCGGTATCTTTGATGCTATAATGAACGGCGACAGACACGTGGTTGTGGAGGTTCTTCCCCACAGGCAGGTCCTTGACCACGTGCATCCCTAGCTTGGTCAAGTGTTCCTTGGGCCCTATGCCAGAGTTCAAGAGAATCTGGGGCGACCCAACCGCCCCGGCCGTCAGGATCACCTCCTTGTTAGCCTTCACAATCCTCTTGTACCCGTCCTTGTCTACGAGCTCCACGCCGTAAGCTTTGCTCTGCCAGTGGTTCATCAGCACCCTCGTCACCTGGCCGTTTATCAGCACCCTCAGGTTGCTCCTTCCGTGGACCGGCCTCAGGTAGTTCCTCGAGGTCGTGCCGCGCACACCGTTGTCAGTCGTCATCGGGGCTACCATAAAGCCCGTCTGCGCGTACTCCCTCAGATTGGACGTTCTGTAGCCCAGCTCCGCTGCCGCCTTCAGCACCTCGTCAGCGAATGCAGGCTTGTGCGGGTAATACTGGATCTTCATGGGTCCCGGTATAGGGACGCTCCTGATCTTCTCGGACACCATCGACGGGTCCAGCGGGTTCTCGGCTCGCTCGAAGTAGTGGGCGATTTCGTCGTAGGACCAACCGATCGCGCCACCTCTGGCCCAGCTGTTGTAGACCTCTGGGTGACCCCGAGCGTACATCATACCGTGCATACCGCTGGTTCCAGAGACCATCTTCCCTCGCGGCCAACTGCACACACCGTCGGTCTCTGCAGACGAGAAATATCGTTGTAAGAAGTAAGTAAGAAGTAATTTCTTCTTATTTATTTCGACATCTCTGTTGGGCAGCTTAGAGAGGGTGGCTATTTTCTCCTTCGTCCAAGCGAGCATAGAGTGTTGGGTAACAGGTGGTGGAGAATGAAGTGGGTTCGAAGTGGAAAGTTGAGAGTAACGAAATTGCGATGGAAGCTTCCTGTGCACACTTTATTTCAACGATTCTCAACCTGTGGATCGCGAAGTGTTTTCTTGGGGGGGGGGGGGCACGGTTATTTTTAGCGCTTATTTATTTTAATATGATTACATTGTCAGACTCCATTAATGATGTAATACTGATTTTTCATAAATAAAAGATGGGGACTGCGGTCGCAGGTTATTTGAATATTATAAAAGTGGACCGCGACTCAAGAAAGTTTGAGAAACACTGTTTTATTTCAAGGCTGAATGGCGTCTGTAGACAAAACATCTTTCCGGAAGTCTTCCCTAGATCTTTTCCAATCCTACTGTATTTAATTTGTAAGTCCTTATCGAAACCGCTTTCTGCATTCCACTGCTATACTTTTTTTCTATTGTGCAATGAACACATTCTAATGCGCGCAGTTTTTATTTCAGTGTATTATATAAAACCTTGCTATCGGCTGCCATCAAGAGACCTACTTACGTGGATACCATTTCTTTACCGAGCACGTAAAAGTAACGAAAAACAGTTGTCCTTCAACACTGTTTTTTTGAATAAATCACCGTCTGTGAAAGTCGTGCCTATTGTTTTTCATATATCTTGCGTGTACCCCAAATGTTTCTGGATCAATGTCTGATTTTATCGATACTGCTCGATAGTTTGATCACGCATTGGGTACTGGCAGAGTTGGGCATTAACTAAATAAACAATTATTTAAGTAACAGATCGAACAAAAGTTACCAAAAAATTATTTTTTAACTTTTATTCGTTATTCGAAATTTTTATTTAAATAAAAATTTTGCTCACCTTGAAAAAAATACTGGACGTATGTATGTTGCTCCGTAATTTAATTCATGCACACTTGGCGATAAGCTTCTAAATTAGGTTCTTATTAAAATAGACCTTGTATCCATCACGCGAGGGTTAAAGGGGCATTTTTCAAAACCTTGCGCCACTCAAAGTGTTAACACGTAAGTCGAGGGTGCCATTGTATAAATAACTTTGGGAAATCGATTAGTTTACCTAAACATGCCGTTGGGTGAGGCTCCGTAGGCTCCGTTTTAAAATTCCAATCCAGGGTGGAATTGACAGCATGGAACGCCAGTCCTGGAATGGCGGTCATCGTTGGCTCCTCCGGTCCTGCTTCGATCAGCAGGACCCTCCACCATGGATTGTCGCTGAGCCTCCTGGCGATTACAGGCCCCGCTACGCCAGCACCAACGACGATGAAGTCGAACCTGCATTTTCATGATTTACTTTAAGGAGTCTCCCAGCCGCGATGGACGAAAAATCATGCGAAATTTGTGAATTTTTTAAAACAAAACCATTAAATATATTTACTTCGAAAATTTAAAATTTTGTGTAATCTGTATGAGTGTGACTATCGTTTGAACTAGATAAAGTAGAAAAATATGGCAGCGTCTAAAACAGACATCGATTTCTGTAAAAAATTCGCTGTTTTTTTAAGTTGCAAAAGTAAAACTAACTTAGTTTTAGTAACACCGAGAATGGTACATCTACTGAAGATATATACCAAGTTTGAAGTAAATCGGGTGATTGGTGTTTGAGATATCATGCTAACCAATTCGAAAAACATCGTTTTTTGAAAAACGCGTTTAAAGTTTTAGGTACCGTTCTTTTTTAATTATTTTGTTTTAAAAATGTTGCCTAAAGATGTACACATATATACATAAAGTTTTCAATTACTATAATTTGAGGGTTTCTCTTAAAAAAAAAATGCCAAATATCACGCTCCTTTTCAGGCTGTCAAAGTAGGGACACTCCTTAATCACAGCCTTCGTGATTAATGCCATTTCGCTGGTTTCGTGGCGAATTGCCATCGAAGTAGCATTTACTTGACTCGTGTGACTGTATGTAATTACTGGAGTAAGGGTACTTCAATTTACTCTGATATGAACTGCTCGCTAGAGTTAGGATAATAGAGCGGGAGTTATTACACTACTATTAGCTGGAGCACGTTACGTTAATTTGCACGTGCATCGAATTCAGCCATATTTATTTGATCCCGCCAAGTATATGATTTTTATTACCGTTTTATTAGAACAAGCATTTTTCTCCAGTAACCCCACGCCCATTAGGAATTAGTGCCCTGAATGACAATGCAACGAGCTCATATCTCGAGTAAGCTAACGTGAAATGCACCATTTCTCATGTCAATTGCCTTGATTAAAGCCTGAGGGGACATTGACCAAACCCAATAGGCTCTTTTAATAGGTCCTTAACGTCAGAGTATTTCAGTCCACATACCCATCCTTCCTCGACAAAGTAATCATTTACTGACGCAACAAACATTCCACTACTTTGGAAATATTGAAGGAATAAAAACGGGATCACTTTGGGGGATGATCTCACCCCTTCAGATTGAATTTCCATAGCAAAAAAATGCTCCTTGCAAACTCCAATATGCTCTATTTACATTCACGCGAAGTTGGGAACGTATCCTTGCAAGTTGAAACGCCGAAAGTACGTCATGTGCGGAGACCCTCCACTCCTATTTGCACACAGTACTCGGCTTCTGGGCGTTATCCGCGTGAAATGAATGCACTGACTCACACACGAATTCAGCGTTCCCAAATGGTTAACGATTTAAAGAATCGACCAAGAGATCCTCACCATTCTCCATGAGGCACTTCCTCCCTGCCGAGCCTGCTGCAGGGATCAGCGATGTCGCATCTGGACGCCACCACTTTCTGCACCAAATTCATGAAGGACGTGGTCACGCCGCATTTCGACTGCATGTACGACGTGTCCTTGAAGCTGCAGAAACAGCATCCCGATGTCTCGTTGTTGGTGTCCAACTGGCCGGGCTGGAACTGGTTAACGATCTCCTTAATCGAAGCGTTTTCACTTTACCACGCGTCACGAAATTTCATTTGCTGGCGTAACTGTCTTCCGGGTAACGACAGAGCATGAAATCACCGTGTCTCGGGATTTCGTGTGTCCCGCAACGAGTTTTAATCACACCAACTGGACGATGGCACGGCCACGAGACAGGCGAGAGAACAATCCTTGATGGGCCATATATGGAGATGCAACTGTCTTTGGATGCAGAATGCAGAAATCGCAATCACAAAGCAGAATATACATTCAGAATTTATAGAAAATGCGGGTGACCTTAGTTTACAAGTTAGTTCCCAAATTTAGGATCCTCGCCACCGAAATAATTGCGACGCCTAGTTTTGCCTTTCGTGCATTAATTATGTATTTAATTATGAATTTGGGAATTTTACGAGTCAAGAGTTGGTTGTATTAATAATTAGATGTGGAAGAAGAGAATTTTGAACATTTGAAAATGAAAATAATGCGTTTCACGGAACTTTCGTGATTCAGAAATAATTAGAAAATATTAGAGAATTTCGAATATATACGGCATATTTAATTTCTTAACTTTTAAGTGAAAATTGTTCTGATTATTGTATCCTTGGATCTCTAATCATTTACAAGGAATTTTTAATTCCTTATATTATATTCATCAGGATTTCCGAAGAGAATACTCGTATCATTCGAGAGCCTCCAATATTTCTGTTTCCAAATTACAAAACCAAAAGATTTCACAGCAAAAAATCGATTGGTGGACAAATAATTACCAACTGACGGATATACAACTCTATTTACCGGGAATGGGCGCCGAAAAGAGAATACCAATTGCACCAGAAGGGAGATCAGGATGTACAGCCGCATTTTATCTAATTAGAGAGCCAGTGTCACCTGCAAACAGAAAGCAACGGTTCGAAATGAAACGATAATTAAGGGTCTCGCGAGCCTAACTGGCCATGGATAAATATATAATTGCCCGTAATTTACCTAATTGCGAGGAAATTACATCGAAGTGCAAACAATCGAACGAACACGATGTACCTCCACCCTTGTTACAAGTAAACGTAAATAAGAATTCTCTCCGCCGTGTTTCGGAAAGGCCTTACCAACCTGCACTGGCATTCCCCAATACCTTGCGCAACTCAAACTCTAAAAAATATACTACAATAAACAGTAGGGTGTATCAAGAAGTACCAATGGTAATGAAACGGCGTATAAACTATTCGATCATCAGACGCTAAACATTTTTCCATACAAACTCACCCTTCGATACCATTTCAGTAAAATGTATGAGGAAACAGGTAGGTTTCTAAAAAAAATTCACATACCCTGGTGCATTTTTTATTTGACTTGCTAGGCAATCATTATCGCGGACGAATTTTTAAAAGATGCCTCGACTCGTCCGCCAGTTAACAGGCCAAACTCGCTTCTGAGGCCGCGTGCAGCGAAATTACGAGGATCAGAAGAACGCTGACCGAGGCTACGTGAAATCCTTTCGGCGTGAAAGTTCATACGCTCGCGGAACCAAACGAATTGAATTACAGTTTCACCAGGTACTCGAACGACAACGGAGCCGTTTCGCTGGAGATAAAGCGCCTCGCGAGCAGGAACTCGGAAAGTAAAAGCAGCTTGTAAAGTCGCTGAGAGCTGTCTGCTTAGCTGACGGTTATTGGAAATAACGAAACAACGGGCTTTGCCTTTCCTCGTGAAAGTACATGGGCAAACTAATCATCTATAGTGGCGCAATACCGCTCGAGTACCCGATAAAAGATTCCATCGGGGATCATAAGAGCCTCCCGTTAGCAATGGCAGAGTTGTAATTAGTGGCTGGTAGTTTTTGCACAGTTTAATCCACGTGGAAAACTTTCAGTCTGAAAGGTAGGACAGAAAAAGAGCGATCACGCGATTAATCGACAGTCCGCCGAGTTTCCTCGATATGCAAAGAGATTTTAGAAGGCTGTAAGAAGCTTCTGAGATCGTGTTGATCTCTCGTGACAGATGATCCCAAGCGGAGCAGTAAATAGACATGTTGGGAGGGGATTTTGAATTTATTTGAAAGGATCTTTTAGGCAAACTGAAGTATGTTCTTTGTGTTCAATGAGCATGTCGTCATAGGCAACTTTGGACAGTTCAAGTGGAATCGAAGGACTCCACTTTTAATCCTGGCGATTAGATAGAGCAACTTCCAAGAATTCGAGTTCGTAGATTCGAACTTGCTGACAAAAGAAACTGTGTACATATACCAGACATGCAATTCACCGTGCTTGAGAAGATCCGAGGGTCAGACTCAGACGGTGCATCAGCGATAATTTTGAAGATCAACCTGCCGCCATAGCAGCAAGGGCACATTTGGCTCTCGAATCGAGACTTCCCAACGATCTATAACAATCCCACCGCGCTCTTGGTCGCAAATCACGTCCCCTAGCCATCCACAACAGTACCTCCACCAATCCTTTACAGAGTTTAGGTCGCAATCGCGATACTCAAGAATACTCTATCGCGTCAACCTATGAAACCTTATTCAGTGAGCATTGAACCTCACCAGCACACAATTAGCATACCAGCACTTAACTCGCAAAACTATCGACACTCCATTCCCCATCTCGATCATCGAACAGCAGAAGCTCCGGACAACAGTCTACCCACTAAACAAAGCTATTCGTGCAACGGCTGACCCTGCCACTGACCTTGAATCCCGAAACAAGTAACTCGCCGATGAAAGTGAAGAGCCATCGAGGGTGAGACTTTACCTGTGATTCCCGCCGAAACGGTGGAACGCGCAAAGGAGGACAGCGTCACTGGTTCGTGGACGAGAATTCGAAGACATTTGGGTGGCTGGCGCGGGTGATGGGCAAGCAGGCTCCTCTGGATCGGGGGCGACGCGAGAAGGAGCTGATCCGCGACAGAGGAGCCGAGACTGGTCCGCGTGAAAGCTCCTCGCCGATGCACGACAGGCGGCTCATCTATTTTCTCGCGGCGGTATCGTTCGGCAACAGCCACATCCGTAGTCGCGGCCACACTAGACGCGCTAATTAAGGAGACCGTGGCGTCTGGCGGAGAGAACGGTCGCTCTCTTCCGGAGAAAGAGCACTGTGGAGACGTGACGTCAGCCAGTCAGTGAACCATTCCAGCGGGGTACACGTCATGCGAAGCGAAGCAGCCGCGCGGAGGAACAAAAAGCTGAGGGCACCCCGCGAGCCTCAACCAGCTACGGAGGACGCGCACCATGGGGCGCGCGGGCTTTGGGACCATCCTCTTGTCTGATCTACAGGGTGTGCCGGACAATCTGCTTCGCGACGACGGCGAAATATGAGGATTATTGTCATTGGTAACGGTTCGAGTGGCGCGGGATTTTGAAAAATGCCTCCAACTAGGTCAGAACTGTCACGGGGAGGACTTCTGTCGAGAAAATTGTGAGGAACGTTGAATTTCTACATTTTCTATTAAATGTCCGTGGAAGTACTAGTTTTTCCGATGAACATGGCAAACATCTATTTTTAATGAAACGCATTTCGAAGATCAATTATAAAATCGAATATGAATAATTTATGCCGATTTAACTCTAAACTTCGGATTAAATGGTGAGCTATTTTTGGAAAAATTTAGATCTTTTTCTACTAGGTATGAAGGTTTAGGGTCAGAGTTTAGTATTTTAGAGGCGATGTGCTGATGAAAGAGGCACTGTGTTGCTCTAGGCCTAAGAATAGCATGTACCTTCGATTTTTATGATCCACCGTGACTTTTTATGTGTCAGATGGAGTAGCGTCATCGGCTGGGCTTCCAAAAATTCTGAGTCACTGCACGTTTTAACGATACACAAGATAAAGATCATGGGAACGGAGTGCACAGGCTTGAGTTATCGATTTCTTTAATACTTCCCATATTATTCATGCACAGCGTACTGGACATACTTAAGGCTTATTTATCTCAAAAGTTGTAACTCGTTAGTCGGTAAAGAATAGTCATCTACTCGTTATCTATAAATTATTTATTGCAAAGTCATACTAGAATCGATGCACATGAATCTACATATAGAAACAATACATTTAATGGGCCTATTACTGCTACTTTAACCCTTCGTGGTCACACGAAGTGTGTTGCACTCCAAGAGCAATTTTCGATTTGACATGTCGCACCTTTACGTCTTCCAAAGAGGATTTATCGCAAAAAAATAATAAGAAAAAATTTAAAAATCGGTTTCTTCCACAACCATGGAAAATCGCTCGTTTTCAACTACAAATTTTATCATATCAAAATTTACATTTCTAGAAAAAGACTATTAGACCATGACAGTATAAGTATTACGAATGTACAATTGTCACTGCAAAGTTAAACGATTCAAAAACACGAAAATGGTAACTCAAGAAATGACGCTGAAAGATTTCCGCACACGATGCACGCTAAGTGTTTCAGCCTCGGTGCTCAAAGTGTTAAAGGCTCATTTAGTCCACTCCACTCGAAATTATTTGCTCACACGTGTACCGCGCGTGCGTTTGGTCGAAGATCGTGGGTGGTCGACGTATATTTTCGTACACTCAATAGTTCGCCCCCTCTTCAACTTTCCGAAATAGAATTTTGCAACTGCATTTACCAACGGTACCATAATTTAAAATTCAGATGATGAAATGTATTATTCGCTTGTAAAATGATCGTAATCTTATTCTAATCTTCATCGTATCCTTTGTTACAGGTGAGTCTGTGCTCTCGGAAGAAACCAGATTAAGTAGTATGTGCATATTTATTCGCTTCTAACGAAGGTAATTCATTTGAATGCTAAATTTGCGAGGCGGTAGAAGAATTACTTTCACAAGCGTGCTAATTTACCGAAGGAGAAACTATCGTGTACTTCAATAATAGGATTTTGACTGCAAAGAGTCAGTTTCAATCTCAATTCCAAGTATTTGTATCAATCTTTCCAATAATCAGTGCACCATGAATTTGCAAGTTTCAAGTGTTTGCATAATGCTGTCTGCATTCTACTCCACGTGAACTGGCAGGAAATGTCGAGAGACAGATTTCATCGCAACAAGTGGCACTCAATTCTGATCTCTATAAACATGTAATAAGATACAAGGAGCTAATATTAGCAAGTCCCTTTGTCTTCTGTCAACCATCCCCACAAAACAATACACCACGAATTCCCAAATAGGTACTCTGCTCTCTAGCTTCGATTCTAAATGAAACTCATCAGTAAGTCCCTGTCTCTGTCTCCCTTCAATCTTTTCAAAATCCCCTACACTAATCTGCACCCCTGACCATCAAACCTCAACTATTCAAATTACCTATCATGACTTCTACTCCAAGTGGACTCATCCAAACTCAGAGACAACCACTGCATCCTGAACACACAAACTCCATCTCTTCACTCTTATGAATCCTACCCCGAAGCAACTCATCCCACAAGCACCTATGAAACCTACAGTCCCAATCCTCTGTATCCTCTAGAGCTGTCCAACACCCAGTTCACCATCAACTCTCTCTCTACCGTCTCACTACGTCCCAAAAGAGGCTTCAACAAACCTCTGAACACTGACCAGGCCGCACCAAGATCTCCACCCAGTCTCACCACATTCTTCCCGCGGCCATTTTTAGTTCACTGCTTCCCGTCCACCGCCCTATCGTTCAAGTTTGCACGGATATCACATATTCCCTTCCGCCTTTCGAATATCGTCGAACGTTTCGCGAGCAAACTGTTCGCAATGCCCACGCCCGCGGAACAGGGACTCATGGGCGCCCTCCGCCACCGAAATTCGCGGCCAACCGCGGGATCTTACTAAACGTAACCCGCACAAAATTATCGAGGGGGACGAAACGACTGGCGGGCACCGTGGTTCGTTCCTCCACGCGCGATCGACTCTTCGACTGGTCGAGCCGGCGAAAAAGTGACGAGCCTGCAAAAACGAAGGGAGGGTCGAAATCGAAAAAACAAGCAACACGCTGCGCGTCCTGGGAACAAAGCAGAGCCGAGCGGATTCTTTGTGACGGAGCTGGCGAGTCGACGACTCCTGGCCACGAGGGAACCCGAATCACTGAATTGCGGCGAGGTGTTGGCGGTTTCACCTCGCTGAAAGTAGAACTGAAAGCTTAATTGACCAGGCTGTTGCGTTGAAAAATGCAGACTTCGACGGGCCGCCTCGTCTACTCTGTGGAACACCGTGATGATTTTGATACACTGTTTTAGGAGTAAATTGATCTTCTCATAGTGGAGGTAAATTGTGAGGAGGAACAGAGATCTGTGTCCTTCGAGGTGTTCACTTTCGCCAAGTTTTCGGTGTGTACGGAGCTTAAAGCTGCGTGGGCGAGTGGAGTACTTGTAAATGGAAGTTCTTACAGTAAAGTTAAATTATCGATATCCGTGTGGGAGAATTTATAACCACGTTGGAACTCAGTGTATTGATCCTTCCTACTGCACTTCGGTATGATAACAAAATCGGAAGGGTTCTGTTATTTCCCTCGAATTATCAAGCTACTAGCAAGCATGTAAGAGCCAAAAGTTTAATAAAAAACCATAAAGTATATAAAATATAGTTATGACTTCCACAGGAATGTTTAAACCAAGAAACTCTGAGCCATGAGTCTTGTTGTTAAATCGCCAACTGGCGCAGGAAATTCTCCGCTTGACTCTAATCTCGATTGGAAAACGAGGCAGATATTATCGAACCAAAGCGCACACAATTACCTGAACATACTATTTTTCCCTGGATTACGATGCGCGAGTGCTGAAGCAATGCCCCGTGCGATAATATCCATGCTATCCCTCAGACTTTTACTCGGAGCCACGGTTGCATAACCCGCGAATCAGTTTACTTCGCCAATTAACCAATCGTCTTTAATCTGGCCAGTTGGTTAGCCGCGCTCCGGCACAACGAACTATCGCTGGTCCCTTTACTTTTGCATCAAGGCGATCGATTATCTCCGCCGCTATCAGAACTCAGCCTTTTACTCGAAACGATCGCCAACACGGCTGTGGCCGCAGAATGCATTAACAGTACACTTTAGAAACGTTGCATATCGGATGGCGGGGTCACTCACGCGTGAAACACACGTCCGTGCTCGAAAATGGGGAGCAGCTTGTTAGAGGCGAGAATTCTCCTCTCCGAGCCGGCGAATTCTCTTCGTCGAATCAGCAGGAAGATTCGATTTTTAAAGTGGGACTACCCGGTTCCAGTGGCCGAGCTCGGTTTCAGCTTGTGTTCGCGCGTCTCTTACCTTGCGACGGTTAACAATCTCCGGGGTTATTATGCAATTACGAGGCTGGCCTCTCTTTCTCGCGCGAACAACACTCGGCTAACCGTGGAACAACTTATGCTAGTTTAACCGGGGAAGTGAAGCATATCGCGGCTCACATTTCGGATATATGCGGCTGAGCAATGGCGGCCGCGTGGTGGAAGAAAGTCTCGTGGCATTAGGGGATCGTGGTGCAGCTGGCGGGCTGTGTGTTTAACAATGTTCGGTTGAGATCGTAGCGGCACTGAGGGGATTCTTGGGAGGTGGCTGGGTTTGTTTTTGATGTGTGGCGTTGCGTTGTTGAAGAATGTTGGGGCGTGATTCAAGGTGGAAGCGTAATGTTTCTATTGCAACTTTTTGGTGGATTCAGTTGCTCTGCTGTTTTCAGTCGCTTTGAATATTTGATTTTGAGGGTTTTAGGGGATTCTGGAAGGCTTGGTCAATGTAAATTGTTTTATAATTATTGAATAACCGGGATTACCTATTTTTCTTGATTTTGCGATTTATAGCAGATTTTGTTGGTGGCTACTGCGACTACAGTACTGTCGAATTAAAAAGGGTTATAGATTTGGTATACTGGTTGAAAACAGGCAACGTCCACTCTGCACTGGAACGAAAATACGAAATCTCCCCACTCATTGCTTATGCATAAGTTTCTGCCGCCAAGGCAGAACAAGAAATTATTTAAGAAGAATATTATATAAGAAAAGTAAATTCATTGAACCTTGTTTCTTTACTGATGGACTAAAGTATTAAAACTAACACCCGTCAGGCCACACGAAAAAATGAATTCGCTGGGCATCGCGGACTCTTGTGCTCCAGTAGTCCTTTAATTTGTACAATATATGAACAAATCTTCTTTAAAAACTATTTCCTTCAAGTTAAATACTAAATAACACTTTACACGTTATATTAGTATGGAAGGAGAGAATTAAGGTGTTCGTTAAACATGAGAGTGAAAATCCTTAATCCTCGTGTTTTGACCATGTGAGAACATAGATTTAGGGATAATAATTTAGTCATTTCGTGATACACTATTCTTTATTCTGTAACAAGTACAAAACAACGAGAAGTCACACAGATTTACAAAATCAATTTCGGAGCATTAATTTGATTTTTCCTCAACTTACACTATCTCCATGCGTCCAGCTTTTTTGGCTCCTTGTCGATTGACTTGATATCGCATGCTATACCGCGACAGTCTTTACCCCGATGCGGCAAGTTGTCCTCCTTAATCATGTCTGCAGCTTTTTCAGCGATCATTATGATCGGCGCATTCGGGTTCCCGCTAGTGATACGCGGCATGATCGAGCCATCAACCACTCGCAGACCATTCACACCACGCACCCTTAACCTGTGATCGACCACAGACATCGGGTCCTCCTCAGGTCCCATTTTGCAGGTACCCACTGGGTGATAGATCGTCAGCGTGTAGTGGCGGGCGAAACATTTCCAGTATTCGAGGGATGGAAACGGCAGCGACGAGCATCCTGGAAGTTTGTTTGGAAGTGGTCGAGCATTTAGCTTCTTCATCGTTGGGGTATTTATCAGGCTGTGGATATACCGAGCCCCTTCTGCCTGCGTGAAACAAAGGAAGACAGCTGATAGTGTGACGTTGACTACAGTAGGGTTGAAAACGAAGTTTAATCCCCGCTTGGCGGAAGCAGGGTTTTATATCTGGATTCGTCCTGAATAACAACTACGTGCTTAAATACTCGATTAAATACTCTCTTTAAAAAAAAAATCCCAAAAATTACTCGATTTCCAGCTACAACACCGGCCTTCCCCTTTAATCTGTGAACGGTCACAAACATAAGATACTTTATTGTAATATTTATATCTCACAGATTGGGGGCTCAAAGGCTTATATAGTATAGTTGCTGCTGTGTTAAATAATTAGATAGTGTTAGGCTTTCTTACAATCACATCGAGGTCAGCGGTATCGTTAAAGTAATTGGGAACGATAATCGGAGGCTGATACGGGTCGTTTGACTGCAACTTGAGGAATCCTCTGCTTCGAGGTCTCATCAGTAATGGGAATGCCTGGTACGTGTGGTTCAAAATCCCGACGTTCCCGAACAAACCGGCGAAAACGTCGGTCCGCACATTGCCATCCTGTGTACTATACACGCCACCGTCTCCAATTTCGGACACGCTGCTAAAGAAAATTTGTATGTCTGGGTAATCCCCCGCCTTGTCTGCGTATCTGGAAGCATGATTTATCTGTAGGATTAATGTGTAATTTTGGCAGCCTGAGCCATTCACAAACGACTGAGAGGGAAAGTATATTGAAACGCAGACCCCCTTTCAAATATTCACTTCAATTTGATCCCGCGGTACTTACTTGGTGTTAATGAAACCTAAAGCCTCAGCGAATGATAATGAGTAGCAGGTCCCAGTATGGTTAAAGGCAAATTCTTGTAAAGGCTCTGTTGCGGTAGGGTCTGTTATATTAAAGGTGAAGGGTTTGCTGCCGTTGTAGCCCGCTGGTGGGTCTACCACGTACGCCTGACCCCCTATCGCTGTATGATCGTGAAGATTCTGACCCACACCGGGGGAGTCATGGACCACAGGAATTCCCACTTCCTTCAGATGGTCCTTGGGTCCAATACCAGACAGCATCAGCAGCTGTGGCGATTGTATCGCGCCAGCTGACAAAATAATCTCGCGATTGGCCATTACCGTGAGCGGTATCCCACTCGCGTGAAATTGCACGCCGCTGGCGATTGTGGTGTCTCCTTCTGCGAATTGAAGGGATCGGTTGAAAATCTTTAATGTATTCGTGACACAAAATAATGACCTAAAATGAACCTTAATTATCCTGGTATGGATTATCTAACTCTCGATGGCTCACAGCGACAGGCAATGCTGGGTCGATTTAGACCACTGAAATATTCATGGAAAAGGACGCAGTTTACGTCCAAAAGCAGCTGCAGTGTCAGCGACCGGGCCACTGAAAGCCTCAAGTATACTACTGCTTGACAGACCTCCACGTACTTATCTAACAAACACCAACTTACAAAAACAAAAGCAGCATGCGACTCACCTTGGCGCGTCAAAATCTTTTCCACAATCGTTTCCGTGCTGACGTGCAGGTTCTTCCTCTTGGAAGCCGGCCGAAGGAAGGCCTTTGCTGTGCTGCACCGCAGTCCATCCCTCAGCGTCCCATGAGAGTACGTAACCCCTGTTTGATTCGCCCCGTTCAGGTCCCCCAGTTCGTACCCCATATCGACATTTGCATTCACCAAGTAGTCCGTGATTGGTGAACGATACCGAAAATATTCGACGGTCAAGTATCCACCTGTGTGGTGATACGGCGAATGCTGGTACTCGGGGATCCTCATGTCCTCGGACTTCTTGAAATAGGGCAACACATTCTCGTACTTCCATCCTGGATTTCCCATCTCTTCCCAGCCGTCGTAGTCTTTCTTGTTGCCACGGACGTACAGTAGGGCGTTCAATACACTGGTGCCACCTAGAGTCTTAAACATTTCAATACAGGAAATCGATTGATCCGTTCTATTGTAATTGTCGGGGAAGTAATTCGCAAACGCAAACAACGGAACAGAATTAATGGAATTAATTCACCGGTTTGTGTGGATCAATATGTGTAGACGAAATGGAAAGAAGTTGCAGGATGGAAAATTTGGAAGGTGCCAGCAAAACCAACGACTTTATATCGGATGTATAGTATTGAGAAATATCTCTTATTTTTCCAAGCTCAAAAATTTAATTTGAAGTAGAGATAATTAGCCCATTTGCCATACTTGTTCTATCAAATTCAAATAATCCCATATCTTGCACTGAAGAAACGAAAGAACTCGATTTCACGATACCTTGCCACGCGGCCAGCTGGATTGATGAAAGTTCATCGCCAGACAGTAGTTGTCCGACGGTTCTGCTTTGAATTGCCAGTCGATAGAGGTTCGTTGAAGGGTCGTGTACGTTATGGGTACCTCACTTTCCATTGGTTCGTCCGAACCAGCCTCCAATAACAGCACCGACCAGTGCCTGTTCTCCGATAAACGATTGGCGATCACAGCGCCAGCCGATCCAGCACCGATAACCACATAATCATAATTACTTTGAATACTTGCTGGCGGTATTGGCGTTACTCTGTTTTCACGGTCGACTATATCGGGCCTGTAGAATAAGATCACCACTGGCAGCAACACCACGAAGTTCACGTATGGGAGCTGCGCTAGGGCTGCCCATAACGCGGACTGTCTACCAAAGGTCGCCATCCTTTTTGAGAATCAGCACACACTGTAACAACCGTTATCGAATTTGTGTTTCCCGTGTTACAATTAGACGGGGATGGCTGTTGATACAACAAGTTGCGTATGCAGCTTTGATTCTATTTAACGGCATTTTAAGTACTCAAAAATTTAGTTTTAGTAAAAGGCCAGCCAGCAAAATATTGAGCAATTTATAGCAAAATAAAATATGCTCCGTAAGCAGCCCCTAGACGGTCAAAATGTGGTAACGTGCAATTGCAACAAATGCAGAAATTGTCTGACTCGAAATGATAATATTTCGACGTCATCCAAGTCAAATGGTTTAGTATACCTATCCACAAATACCTTCTCTTCTACCTACATTAGATTTGTTGTTAAAGAATTTAATTTCACCCAGGATACGATTCATGCAAATTTGAAAAGTAAGGGTACTTCTACCCTTTCCACCTTCTCGACGTATCAATAGTATGTTCCCGCCTTTATGAAATGATGAAAAGTATATTTTTATTGCACCAGGTGAAGCAAACATACCACACAGTCTATTTTTCGATGAACATGCAGAGAAATAAAACTTATGCACATTAAGAAAAATTGGCGATTTTTATATTTAATAAGAAGTTGCACTTTTAACGCGTAAGTGTTCCACGCATTTATTTTCTGAAGTGAAACTTCTTCAGCCGCGGTAGCACAAGTTTTCTCGATTGTGACGGAAGGGTGAAAGTCTTCCCCCACCAAGAATCTCTATACTGAGTTACAGTAACCTTCCCTGGGTTAACCGGATTCGGGTTAGGGTTAGGCAGCGGTTTCAATCCCTGCTGGGAGGACCACCTCAAACGCTTCCCTCATCGGATGCAGTTCCGTGAGAGAGACAACATTAGTTAAGGGAAGTGGAAAATAGAGAGGTTGTGTATAAATAAGTCAAAAATAGGTACCTCAAGTATCCCGAAACTCTCTGGTTCCTCACAATCGGCAGGCAGTTTTCGCCGAAGGGTGTATCTATGTATGTCTGACGCTGAACCGTGCTTTCAACTGAACATGCTTTCACTGTTACAATTTTCTGTGCCAGCCAACCTTTCATGTATATATACAGTAGTGCTCCATTATATTCACGGAAATAAATCTTTCAAACAACCTATTATTATGTAGCACTTAGTTTAGGTACCCTACAGACGTTTAATGCTAAATATCTAAAAATTTATAATCCGTCGAAGCCTATAACCCTAAAAGATAAATAGGTAGCACGTTAACGTGTGAAAAGCACCTTAAGTATACCGAAACTGCTTTATGACTCTCACTCATTATGCTGTTTTCACTAACAAACGTATGTCTGACGCAGAACCGTGCATTCATCTGAATATTCTTTCACTGTTACCGCTTTCTGTATCAGCCAAAATTTTATATATGCATATAGTAGTCCTTCGTTATTCACGTGGAAATTATCTTTCAAATTATGCAAAGCGTACATCCCCATTAATTCTGGATGTCGCTGGACTAACTACCGTCGAGCATCCCCTCCTTCGAGCCACGGATTCTTCCTCGAGAATATTCTGAGGAAGAGAGGTGAGGCGTAGTGTGAGCCAACCTTTACAGTGGAGCAGAAGCGCCGAAGCCTGGTAAAAATACAGAATAGGAAAATTCGAAATTCCGCGGTTGAGGAAAGTCCTGAAATTGTAGTTGACGACATGTTTTAGTAGAATCCGAAAGAAATAAAGGATGGCCGAGTTTGGTATCATTTGAGCGTGAAGTTGTACTAGGGTTTGACCGCTTCGCGATCACGGACGAGATATCTCGCGACACGGTATCTGTCGTACGATCCCACGAACGAGTTATCCTGCGACACAATATTTTGCGCACCACGTGGTAAATAAACACGCAGGATATTTTCGTCCGTGGTCGCGAAGATGTTAAACGCAAACCTCTTTTTCGCTCTGCAGCTAAACTAACTTCCTAGTACAAACCACGGATTTTCGAATTTTCGTATTCTGTATTTTTGCCAGGTTTCGGGGCGATGGTGTTTAAAACCAAAAGTACTATAGCAGGCTCGTATAATGTTAAGAAACAGACTACATATTATGACATTTAGAAAATATTGTAGTAGGTATCTAGATACAGCTATTAATTTAAATAATAAAAAAGTTGATTCGTAATATAAATTATTCTTACACAAGTTAATAGCAGGGGTGGAAACGGTTTCAGAAATAACCATTTCAAGCAGTTATATAACGGTTTTTCACCAAACAGGTATGAGAAAATGATATTCCGAATAACTGATATAAAGAACCGACTTTCGGACTTATCGATTATTCTGTATAAGCATAAGCATATCTTTTATGAAATCATTGCGAAAAAAGACAGGGGTTGAAATAATTATGCACACCATTCTTTTGTAACGTGCAATATGGTCTTTAATGTACCTAAGTGCTTTTCTTGGTTCAGTCAAAGGCCATCTTTCTTATATAACATTTATCGCTTGCACCTGCTTTCAACGGCCGATAAGGAGAGATATACCCACTAGAGTTCTTAGTTTTTGACCCGTCGGACACCCGGCTACCCGGAACAACTTCAAGCAATCGACTGTTGTATTGTCTGTGGTATTGTTTGATGTTAGCCAAAAATGAAGTTCTTTCGGGTAGACGGGTACCCGACGGATCAAAAAGGAAGATCTCTACAGTAAATACCACGTTACATGTTATATTAGTATGCAAGGAGAGAATTAAGGTGCTTGTTTAACAAGAGAGTGAAAAGTCTACGTCCTCGTATTCTGACCACGTGAGAACATAGATTTAGTGATAATAATTTAGTCATTTAGTGACACACTATTATTTATTCTGTAACAAGTACAAGACAACGAGAAGTCACACAGATTTACAAATTCAATTTTGGAGTATTGTTGTGATTTTTCATCGACATACAATACGCATGCTTTACCCGCGACAATATTTAGCCCCCTACGACTTGTTGTCCTCCTTAATCATGTCAGCAGCTTTTTCAGCGATCATTATGATCGGCGCATTCGTGTTCCCGCTAGTGATACGCGGCATGATCGAGCCATCGACCACTCGCAGACCATTCACACCACGCACCCTTAACCTGTGATCGACCACGGACATCGGGTCCTCCTCAGGTCCCATTTTGCAGGTACCCACTGGGTGATAGATCGTCAGCGTGTAGTGGCGGGCGAAACATTTCCAGTATTCGAGTGATGGAAACGGTAGCGACGAGCATCCTGGAAGTTTGTTTGGAAGTGGTCGAGCATTTAGCTTCTTCATCGTTGGGGTATTTATCAGGCTGTGGATATACCGAGCCCCTTCTGCCTGCGTGAAACAAAGAAAGACGGGTGGTAGAGTGACGTTGACTACAGTAGTGGTGAAAAGGAAGTTTAACCCCCGCTTGGCGGATGCAGGGCCTATCTGGATTTGTCCTGAATAACAAACTACGTGCTTAAATACTCGATTAAATACTCTCTTTAAAAAAAAATCCGAAAAATTACTCGATTTCCCTCTACAACACGGGCCTTCCCCTTTAATCTGTGAACGGTCACAAACATAAGATACTTTATTGTAATATTTATATCTCACAGATTGGGGGCTCAAAGGCTTATATAATACAGTTGCTGCTGTGTTAAATAATTAGATAGTGTTAGGCTTCCTTACAATCACATCGAGGTCAGCAGTATCGTTAAAGTAATTGGGAACGATGATCGGATGCTGATACGGGTCGTTTGACTGCAACTTGAGGAATCCTCTGCTTTTAGGTCTCAGCAGTAATGGGAATGCCTGGTACGTGTAGTTCAAAATCCCGACGTTCCCGAACAAACCGGCGAAAACGTCGTTCCGCACATTGCCATCCTGTGTACTATACATGCCACCGTCTCCAATTTCGGACACGCTGCTAAAGAAAATCTGTATGTCTGGGTAATCCGCCGACTTGTTTGCGTATCTGGAAGCATGATTTATCTGTAGGATTAATGTGTAATTTTGACAGCCTGAGCCATTCACAAAAGACTGAGAGGGAAAGTATATTGAACCGCAGAGCCCTCTTCAAATATTCACTTCAATTTGATCCCACCGTACTTACTTGGTGTTAATGAAACCCATAGCCTCAGCGAATGATAATGCGTAGCAGGTCCCAGTATGGTCGTAGACAAATTCTTGTAAAGGCTCTATTGCGGTAGGATCTGTTATATTAAAGGTGAAGGGTTTGCTGCCGTTGTAGTCCGCTGGTGGGTCTACCACGTACGCCTGACCCCCTATCGCTGTATGATCGTGAAGATTCTGACCCACGCCGGGGGAGTCATGGACCACAGGAATTCCCACTTCCTTCAGATGGTCCTTGGGTCCAATACCAGACAGCATGAGCAGCTGTGGCGATTGTATCGTGCCAGCTGACAAAATAATCTCGCGATTGGCCATTACCGTGAGCGGTATCCCCCTCGCGCGAAATTGCACGCCGCTGGCGATTGTGTTTTGTCCTTCTGCGAATTGAAGGGATCGGTTGAAAATCTTTAATGTATTCGTGACACAAAATAATGACCTAAAATGAACCTTAATTATCCTGGTATGGATTATCTAACTCTTGATGGCTCACAGCGACAGGCAATGCTGGGTCGATTTGGACCACTGAAATATTCATGCAAAAGGACGCAGTTTACGTCCAAAAGCAGCTGCAGTGTCAGCGACCGGGCCACTGAAAGCCTCAAGTATGCTACTGCTTAACAGACCTCCACTTACTTATCTAACAAACTCCAACTTACAAAAACGAAAGCAGCATGCGACTCACCTTGGCGCGTCAAAATCTTCTCCACAATCGTTTCCGTGCTGACGTGCAGGTTCTTCCTCTTGGAAGCCGACCGAAGGAAGGCCTTTGCTGTGCTGCACCGCAGTCCATCCCTCAGCGTCCCATGAGAGAACGTAATCCCTGTTTGCTTCTCCCCGTTCACGTCCCTCAGCTCGTACCCCATGTCGATGTTTGCATTCACCAAGTGGTCCGTAACTGGTGAACGATACCGAAAATGTTCGATGGTCAAGTATCCACCTGTGCAGTGATACGGCGAATCCTGGTACTCTGGGATCCTCATGTCCTCGGACTTCTTGAAATAGGGCAACACATTCTCGTACTTCCATCCTGGATTTCCCATCTCTTCCCAGCCGTCGTAGTCTCTCTTGTTGCCACGGACGTACAGTATGGCGTTCAATACACTGCTGCCACCGAGAGTCTTAAACATTTCAATTGGGAAATAGATTGATCCGTTCTATTGTGATGGTCGGGGAGGTAATTCGCTAACTCTCTACGCAGTTTTAAAATCGATTGTTTGGAAATTTGTGTTTGCATTGAATGGAGATGGGCTTTTATGTGTTGGAAGATAATGAAGTTTTCTTGAATTTTTATTAAAGTGTACGATGAAGTGTGTTGTTTATGGTGTTGGACAAGATGGGGGCACATTTGGGAACATGCAATTTATTGGGACTGCAGAATTCATTAAATTAATAGACCAGGTTTCTGTGTGAACAATGTGTGTGTAGGAAATGGAAAAAGTTTGGGGAAGGAAAATTTGGAAGACTCCAGTAATACCGACGACTTTATATCAGATGTATAGTTTTGAGACATATCTCTTAGTTTGCCAAGCTCAAAAATTTAATTTGAAGTAGATAATTAGCCCATTTGCCATACTTATTGTATCAAATTCAAATAATCCCATATCTTACACTCAAGAAACGAAAGAACTCGATTTCTCGATACCTTGCCACGCGGCCAGTTGGATTGATGATTGTTCATCGCCAGACAGTAGTTGTCCGACGGTTCTGCTTTGAATTGCCAGTCGATGGAGGTTCGTTGAAGGCTCGTGTACGTTATGGGTACCTCACTTTCCATTGGTTCGTCTGAACCAGCCTCCAATAACAGCACCGACCATTTCCTGTTCTCCGATAAACGATTGGCGATCACAGCGCCAGCCGATCCAGCACCGATTACAACGTAATCGTAATTTCTTTGAATACTCGTTGGCGGTATTGGCATTACTCTGTTTTCACGGTCGACTATATCGGGCCTGTTCAATAAGATCACCAGTGGCAGCAACACCACGAAGTTCACGTATGGGAGCTGCGCTAGGGCTGCCCATATCGCGGACTGTCTACCAAAGGCCGCCATCCTTTTTGAGAATCAGCACACACTGTAACAACCGTTATCGAATTTGTGTTTCCCGTGTTGCAATTAGACGGGGATGGCTGTTGATACAACAAGTTGCGTATGCAGCTTTGATTCTATTTAACGGCATTTTAAGTACACAAAAATTTAGTTTTAGTAAAAGGCCAGCCAGCAAAGTATTGAGCAATATATAGCAAAATAAAATATGATCCGTAAGGAGCCCATAGACGGTCAATATATTGTGCACACTACTTTCCCAGCCATTAAACTTCAACATATGGTAACGTGCAATTGCAACACATGCAGAAATTGTCTGACTTGAAATAATAATATTTCGACGTCACCCAAGTCAAATGGTTTAGTATACCTATCCACAAATACCTTCTCTTCTACCTACATTAGATTTGTTGTTAAAGAATTTAATTTCACCCAGGATACGATTCATTCAAATTTGAAAAGTATTAATGTTTCAGTGTCTGTAAATACGATGATGAATCATTTGCCACGAAACCTAAAAAATAGGCTGCAATGTCTATTTGAAACTCCTCTCTACAGGCTCTACGGCATTAGAACTTATGAATCTTTGTTTCATAATCAGAAGGTTAATCAAATTTCTATAGATGAAACGAATGAAGTCATACCAATCGAAGATAATCTCACTGCACAACAGCAAACACTCTTAGGGCGGGATCATACTACTGACACACCATGCCACCCGACTCGTCCGACACGATGCGATCTGTGCACATATGCCCATATGCACATATACCCATATGCGTGGGTAATTGCGTTACATATGTGCACAGTTCGCGTCGGGTGACGTGGCGTGTCAATAGTATGTTCCCGCCTTTATGGAATGATGAAAAGTATATTTGTATTGCACCAGGAGAAGCAAATATACCACACAGTCTACTTTTCGATGAACATGCAGAGAAATAAAACTAATGCACATTAAGAAAAATTGACGGTTTTTATATTTAATAAGAAGTTTCACTTTTAACGCGTAAGAGTTCCACGCATTGATTTTCTGAAGTGAAACTTCTTCAGCCGCGGTAGCACAAGTTTTCTCGATTGTGACGGAAGGGTGAAAGTCTTCCCCCACCAAGAATCTCTATACTGAGTTACAGTAACCTTCCCTGGGTTAACCGGATTCGGGTTAGGGTTAGGCAGCGGTTTCAATCCCTGCTGGGAGGACCACCTCAAACGCTTCCCTCATCGGATGCAGTTCCGTGAGAGAGACAACATTAGTTAAGGGAAGTGGAAAATAGAGAGGTTGTGTATAAATAAGTCAAAAATAGGTACCTCAAGTATCCCGAAACTCTCTGGTTCCTCACAATCGGCACGCAGTTTTCGCTGACGGGTGTATCTATGTATGCTGAAGTAGAACCGTGCTTTCAACTGAACATGCTTTCACTGTTACAATTTTCTGTGCCAGCCAACCTTTTATGTATATATATAGTAGTGTTCCATTATATTCACGGAAATAAATCCTTCAAACAACCTATGATTATTTAGCACTTAGTTAGGTACCCTCGTACCTACAGACGTTTAATGCTAAATATCTAAAAAATTATAATCCGTCGAAGCCTATAACCCTGAAAGATAAATAGGTAGCATGTGAACATGTGAAAAGCACCTTAAGTATACCGAAACTCCCTTATGACTCGCACTCATTATGCTGTTTTCACTAACAAACGTATGTCTGACGCAGAACCGTGCATTCATCTGAATATTCTTTCACTCTTACCGCTTTCTGTATCAGCCAACATTTTATATATGTATATAGTAGTCCGTCGTTATTCGCGTGGAAATTATCTTTCAAATTATGCAAAGTGTACATCCCCATTAATTCTGTCTGTCGCTGGACTAACTACAGTCGAGCATCCCCTCCTTCGAGGTACCCCAAGCCTTCGATACTTGGAAGAAATACCGAACGACATGTTGGCGTTTCAACTACCAATGCAAAGTTATAAGACCTTAGATACACTAAGATAAGATTCTTCGTATGCTTTTCTTATGCATTTTGACAATTTGACTCACACTGCGCCTCGCTTCGGCACGACTCCGAGCCACGGATTCTTCCTCGAGAATATTCTGAGGAAGAGAGGTGAGGCGTAGTGTGAGCCAACCTTTACAGTGGAGCAGAAGCGCCGAAACCTGGTAAAAATACGGAATAGGAAAATTCGAAAGTCCGCGGTTTTCTGGCCTGAAATTTTAGTTGACAACATGTTTTAGTAGAATCCGAAAGAAATAAAGGATGGCCGAGTTTGGTATCATTTGAGCGTGAAGTTGTACTAGGAAGTCGGTTTAGCTGCAGAGCGAAAAAGTGGTCTACGTTTGACCGCTTCGCGATCACGGACGAGTTATCCTGCGACACAATATTTTGCGCACCACGTGGTAAATAAACACGCAGGATATTTTCGTCCGTGGTCGCGAAGATGTTAAACGCAAACCTCTTTTTCGCTCTGCAGCTAAACTAACTTCCTAGTACAAACCACGGATTTTCGAATTTTCGTATTCTGTATTTTTGCCAGGTTTCGGGGTGATGGTGTTTAAAACCAAAAGTAGTATAGCAGGCTCGTCTAATGTTAAGCAACAGACTACATATTATGACATTTAGAAAATATTGTAGTAGGTATCTAGATACAGCTATTAATTTAAATAATAAAAAAATTGATTCGTAATATAAATTATTCTTGCACAAGTTAATAGCAGGGGTGGAAACGGTTTCAGAAATAACCATTTCAAGCAGTTATATAACGGTTTTTCCCCAAACAGGTATGAAAAACTGATATTCCGAATAACTGATATAAAGAACCGACTTTCGCACTTATCGATTATTCTGTATAAGCATAAGTATATCTTTTACAAAATCATCGCGAAAAAAGACAAGGGCTGAAATAATTATGCACACCATTCTTTTGTAACGTGCATATGGTCTTTAATGTACCTAAGTGCTTTTCTTGGTTCAGTCAAAGGCCATCTTTCTTATATAACATTTATCGCTTGCACCTGCTTTCAACGGCCGATAAGGAGAGATATACCCACTAGAGCTCTTAGTTTTTGACCCGTCGCGTCGGACACCCGGCTATCCGGAACAACTTCAAGCAATCGAATGTTGTATTGTCTGTGGTATTGTTTGATGTTAGCCAAAAATGAAGTTCTTCGGGTAGACGGGTATCCGACGGATCAAAAAGTAAGATCTCTACAGTAAATACCACGTTACACGTTACATTAGTATGCAAGGAGAGAATTAAGGTGCTTGTTTAACAAGAGAGTGAAAAATCTACGTCCTCGTATTCTGACCACGTGAGAACATAGATTTAGTGATAATAATTTAGTCATTTAGTGACACACTATTATTTATTCTGTAACAAGTACAAGACAACGAGAAGTCATACAGATTTACAAATTCAATTTTGGAGTATTAATGTGATTTTTCATCGACGTACAATACGCATGCGTGCAGCTTCTTCCCCCTTCTCGGTGTACTTATAGGGTTAGGCCACCTTGGATGGAGCAAAATTGCAGTCATTTTCTGCATTTTTTTAGGAAGATAATCAAATAAACAGAAAATTGAATATAAAGCCTGTTATTATACAACTCTCGCTAGAAAAAAAATCGTATTTTTTTTTACAAAATGGCGGCGGTAGAGCCGTGATGCGCAAGATCTTTAGAAGCGATGTTATCCACGGTGTCGAATCTCACAGCTAAAACGTTTAACTTAAAGCAAAAAACCAAAATGTTTTATTTTCTACATATATGTATACGACTGGTTGTCTTCCTTAATCATGTCAGCAGCTTTTTCAGCGATCATTATAGTCGGCGCATTCGTGTTCCCGCTAGTGATACGCGGCATGATCGAGCTATCGACCACTCGCAGACCATTCACACCGCGCACCCTTAATCTGTGATCGACCACAGACATCGGGTCGTCCTCAGGCCCCATTTTGCAGGTCCCCACTGGGTGATAGATCGACAGTGTGTAGTGGCGGGCGAAACATTTCCAGTATTTGACCGATGGAAACGGCAGCGACGAGCATCCTGGAAGTTTGTTTGGAAGTGGTCGAGCATTTAGCTTCTTCATCGTTGGGGTATTTATCAGGCTGTAGAGATAGCGGGCCCCCTCTGCCTGCGTGAAACAAAGGAAGAGGGGTGGTAGTGTGACGTTGACTACAGTAGTGGTGAAAAGGAAGTTTAACCCCCGCTTGGCGGATGCAGGGCCTATCTGGATTCGTCCTGAATAACAAACTACGTGCTTAAATACTCGATTAAATACTCTCTTTAAAAAAAAATCCCAAAAATTACTCGATTTCCCTCTACAACACGGGCCTTCCCCTTTAATCTGTGAACGGTCACAAACATAAGATACTTTATTGTAATATTTATATCTCACAGATTGGGGGCTCAAAGGCTTATATAGTATAGTTGCTGCTGTGTTAAATAATTAGATAGCGTTAGGCTTCCTTACAATCACATCGAGGTCAGCGGTATCGTTAAAGTAATTGGGAACGATGATGGGATGCTGATACGGGTCGTTTGATCGCAACTTGAGGTATCCTCTGCTCCGAGGTCTCAACAGAATTGGGAATGCCTGGTACGTGTGGTTCGAAATCCCGACGTTCCCGAACAAACCTGCGAAAACTTCGTCCCGCACGTTGAAATCATCTTTACTAAACATGCCACCGTCTCCAATTTCGGACACGCCGCTAAATATAATCTGTATGTCTGGGTAATCCGCCGACTTGTCTGCGTATCTGGAAGCATGATTTATCTGTAGGATTAGTGTGTAATGTTGGCAGCTTGAGCCATTCACAAACGACTGAGAGGGAAAGTATATTGAAACGCAGAGCCCTCTTCAGATATTCACTTCAATTTGATCCCACGGTACTTACTTGGTATTAATGAAACCCGAAGCCTCACCGATTGATAATGAGTACAAGATCCCAGTATGGTTGTAGACAAATTCTTGTAAAGGCTCTGTTGCGGTAGGGTCTGTTATATTAAAGGTGAAGGGTTTGCTGTCCGTGTAGTCCGCTGGTGGGTCTACCACATACGCCTGACCCCCTATCCCTGGATGATCGTGAAGATTCTGGCCCACGCCGGGGGAGTCATGGACCACAGGAATTCCCACTTCCTTCAGATGGTCCTTGGGTCCGATACCAGACAGCATCAGCAGCTGTGGCGATTGTATCGCGCCAGCTGACAAAATAATCTCGCGATTGGCCATAACCTGGAGCGGTATCCCCCTCGCGCGAAATTCAACACCGTAGGCGGTCGTGGTGTGTCCTTCTGCGAATTGAAGGGATCGATTGAAAATCTTTAATGTATTCTCGACACAAAATAATGACCTAAAATGAACCTTAATTATCCTGGTATGGATTATCTAACTCTCGGTGGCTCACAGCGACAGGCAATGCTGGGTCGATTTAGACCACTGAAATATTCATGCGAAAGGACGCAGTTTACGTCCAAAAGCAGCTGCAGTGTCAGCGACCGGGCCACTGAAAGCCTCAAGTATAGGTACTGCTGCTTAATAGAACTCTTACCTATCTAACAAACTCCAACTTACAAAAACGAAAGCAGCATGCGACTCACCTTGGCGCGTCAAAATCTTCTCCACAATCGTTTCCGTGCTGACGTGCAGGTTCTTCCTCTTGGAAGCCGACCGAAGGAAGGCCTTTGCTGTGCTGCACCGCAGTCCATCCCTCAGCGTTCCATGGGAGAACATAACCCCTGTTTGATTCGCCCCGTTCACGTCCGTCAGCTCGTACCCCATGTCGATGTTTGCCTTCACCAAGTGGTCCGTGATTGGTGAACGATACCGATAATATTCGACGGTCAAGTATCCACCTGTGCAGTGATACGGCGAATCCTGATACTCGGGGATTCTCATGTCCTCGGACTTCTTGAAATAGGGCAACACATTCTCGTAGTTCCATCCTGGATTTCCCATCTCTTCCCAGCCGTCGTAGTCTCCCTTGTTGCCACGGACGTACATCATGGCGTTCAATACACTGCTGCCACCGAGAGTCTTAAACATTTCAATGCAGGAAATCGATTGATCCGTTCTACTGTAATTGTCGGGGAAGTAATTCGCAAACGCTCCACGCAGTTTTTTAATTGAATGCTTGGAAAGTACTGTTTACATTGAATGGAGATAGGATCTAAGGGGTTGGAAGATAATTAAGGTTTCTCGAATTTTTATTATGGTGCACGATGAAGTGGGATGTTTCTCGTGTTGGATAATATGAGGACGCTTTGGGAAGATATTATTTCGTGGAACAGAATTAATGGAATTAATTCACCGGTTTGTGTGGATCAATATGTGTATAGGAAATGGAAAGATAGTTGCAGGATGGAAAATTCGGAAGATGTCAGCAAAACCAACGAGTTTATATCGGATGTATAGTATTAAGAAATATCTCTTAGTTTTCCAAGCTCAAAAATTAAATCTGAAGTAGATAATTAGCCCATTTGCCATACTTATTCTATCAAATTCAAATAATCCCATATCTTACACTCAAGAAACGAAAGAACTCGATTTCTCGATACCTTGCCACGCGGCCAGTGGGATTGATGATTGTTCATTGCCAGACAGTAGTTGTCCGACGGTTCTGCCTTGAATTGCCAGTCGAAGGGGGTTCGTTGAAGGCCCCCGAACGTTAAGGGCACATCACTTTTCATTGGTTCGTCTGAACCAGCCTCCAATAACAGCACCGAACAGTTCCTGTTCTCCGATAAACGATTGGCGATCACAGCGCCAGCCGATCCAGCACCGATTACAATATAATCGTAATTTCTTTGAATACTTGTTGGCGGTATTGGCGTTACTCTGTTTTCATGGTCGACTATATCGGGCCTGTACAATAAGATCACCAGTGGCAGCAACACCACGAAGTTCACGTATGGGAGCTGCGCTAGGGCTGCCCATAACGCGGACTGTCTACCAAAGGCCGCCATCCTTTTTGAGAATCAGCACACACTGTAACAACCGTTATCGAATTTGTGTTTCCCGTGTTGCAATTAGACGGTGGTGGCTGCTGATACAACAAGTTGCGTATGCTGCGTTGATTCTATTTAACGGCATTTTAAGTACACAAAAATTTAGTTTTAGTGAAAGGCCAGCCAGCAAAGTATTGAGCAATATATAGCAAAATAAAATATGATCCGTAAGGAGCCCATAGACGGTCAATATATTGTGCACATTACTTTCCCAGCCATTAACATTCAACATATGGTAACGTGCAATTGCAACACATGCAGAAATTGTCTGACTTGAAATAATAATATTTCGACGTCACCCAAGTCAAATGGTTTAGTATACCTATCCACAAATACCTTCTCTTCTACCTACATTAGATTTGTTGTTAAAGAATTTAATTTCACCCAGGATACGATTCATTCAAATTTGAAAAGTATTAATGTTTCAGTGTCTTTAAATACGATGATGAATCATTTGCCACGAAACCTAAAAATAGGCTGCAATGTCTATTTGAAACTCCTCTCTACAGGCTCTACGGCATTAGAACTTATGAATCTTTGTTTCATAATGAGAATGTTAATCAAATTTCTAGAGATGAAACGAATGAAATCATACCAATCGAAGATAATCTCACTGCACAACAGCAAACACTCTTAGGGCGGGATCATACTACTGACACGCCATGCCACCCGACTCGTCCGACACGATGCGATCTGTGCACATATGCCCATTTGCACATATACCCATATGCGTGGGTAATTGCGTTACATATGTGCACAGTTCGCGTCGGGTGACGTGGCGTGTCAATAGTATGTTCCCGCCTTTATGGAATGATGAAAAGTATATTTGTATTGCACCAGGCGAAGCAAATATACCACACAGTCTACTTTTCGATGAACATGCAGAGAAATAAAACTTATGCACATTAAGAAACATTGACGGTTTTTATATTTAATAGGAAGTTTCACTTTTAACGCGTAAGAGTTCCACGCATTGATTTTCTGAAGTGAAAGTTCTTTGGCCGCGGTAGCGTAAAGGTTTAGACACACTTGTCCGTCCCGTGTTAGTTAGGAGGGGTAGAAACGGTTTCAGAAATAACCGACGGATCCAAAACTAGAGCTCTACAGTAAATACCACGTTACACGTTATATTAGTATGCAAGGAGAGAATTAAGGTGCTTGTTTAACAAGAGAGTGAAAAGTCTACGTCCTCGTATTCTGACCACGTGGGAACATAGATTTAGTGATAATAATTTAGTCATTTAGTGACACACTATTATTTATTCTGTAACAAGTACAAGACAACGAGAAGTCATACAGATTCACAAATTCAATTTTGGAGTATTGATGTGATTTTTCATCGACGTACAATACGCATGCTTTACCCGCGACAATATTTAGCCCCCTACGACTTGTTGTCCTCCTTAATCATGTCAGCAGCTTTCTCAGCGATCATTATGGTCGGCGCATTCGTGTTCCCGCTAATGATACGCGGCATGATCGAGCTATCGACCACTCGCAGACCATTCACACCGCGCACCCTTAACCTGTGATCGACCACAGACATCGGGTCCTCCTCAGGCCCCATTTTGCAGGTCCCCACTGGGTGATAGATCGTCAGCGTGTAGTGGCGGGCGAAACATTTCCAGTATTCGAGTGATGGAAACGGTAGCGACGAGCATCCTGGAAGTTTGTTTGGAAGTGGTCGAGCATTTAGCTTCTTCATCGTTGGGGTATTTATCAGGCTGTGGATATACCGAGCCCCTTCTGCCTGCGTGAAACAAAGGAAGACGTTGACTACAGTAGGGTTGAAAACGAAGTTTAACCCCCGCTTGGCGGATGCAGGGTTTTATATCTGGATTCGTCCTGAATAACAACTACGTGCTTTACGTACTGTTAGTAAAATGCAAAGATTTTAGACCTGCAACGAGATTTGATTCTTAGAAACAGGTGACTTTTCTGCACGCAATCTGATACAATACAATATCCTGAAGATTTCAGAAATATCGATTAAATACTCTCTTTAAAAAAAATCCCAAAAATTACTAAATTTTCAGCTAGTACATAATTAGATATAGTTAGGATCCCTTACGATCACATCGAGGTCACTAGTATCGCTGTAGTAATTAGGAACGATGATCGGGTGATGATACGGGTCTTTGGACCGCAACTTGATGTATCCTCTGCTTCGAGGTCTCAGCAGCAATGGTAATGCCTCGTACGTATGGTTCAGGTGCCCGACGGTCGCGTAGAAATTTTCGTAGACGTCGTTTTTCAAGTTGCTATCCCACTTACTATACACGCCACCGTCTCCGGCTTCGGACACGGTTGTAAAAAGAATCTGTATGTCTGGGTAATCCGCCGAATCGTTTGCGTATCTGGAAGCAGGATTTGTGCCATTCATAGACGAGTGAGACGGTGTCAGGAAAACAGTTTGAAGAAAAGGATCTTCTACCCCGATGTACAGTTATTCTCAAAAGTATCCACCTACCCTACATGTATAACATGTTTTATTTAGATTAGTAATGTTAAATTCAGAATTACCCATTATAATGACATTGCTATAAAGCTTGATTAATATATTCTTAGTCCCGCTTACCAAAGAAATGCTTAAAGGAATTTTCTAGAAAAATGGAACAAGATAAGCCAGAATTTCTCAGCAAATTAGTTTAATTTATGCATAATAAAGTAAAGTTTATAATAAAGCACCCCGAGGATTACGTTTGTATAAATTAAACATTGAATTTGGGCGAATATTTATAACCTATCTTTCCTACGTCAACGGATAATAAAACCTTTTTAAACAAACTGTGTATAATTTTTCAATTGAATTCTCCGAAATCAAAAGTATATTGAAACACAAAGCCCTCTTAAAATATTTGTTTTAATGAGAACCCACGGTACTTACTTGGTGTTAATGAAACCCATAGCCTCAGCGAATGGTGTTGAGTAGAAGACCCCAGTACGGTCCACAACAAATTCTCTGAAAGGCTCTGCTCCACTAATATCTGTTATATTAAAGCTGAAGGATCTGCTGCCCGTGTAGTCCGCTGGTGGGTCTACCACGTACACCTGACCACCTATCCCTGTATGATCGTGAAGATTCTGGCCCACGCCGGGGGAGTCATGGACCAAAGGAATTCCCACTTCCTTCAGGTGGTCCTTGGGGCCGATACCAGACAGCATCAGCAGCTGTGGCGATTGTATCGCGCCAGCTGACAAAATAATCTCGCGATTGGCCATCACCCTGAGCGGTATCCCCCTCGCGCGAAATTCCACGCCGCAGGCAGTCGTGGAGTCCGAATCTGTAAATTGACACAAAATAATGATGTTAAATGTACCTTAATTATCCTGGTACTCTTTAACTTTCGAAGGGTCAGAGCAACAGGCTAAGGCTTCTTTCTCAGTAATCAATGTTTTTGGGCTCTACAGATAGCCTGAAGTATACTAATGCTTAATAGAACTCCACTTACCTATCTAACAAACTCCAATTACCATTAACGAAAGCAACGAGCGACTCACCTTGCCGCGTCAAAATTTTCTCCACCATCGTTTCCGTGCTGACGTGCAGGTTCTTCCTCTTGGAAGCCGACCGTAGGAAGGCCTTTGCTGTGCTGCACCGCAGTCCATCCCTCAGCGTCCCATGAGAGAACGTAATCCCTGTTTGCTTCTCCCCGTTCACGTCCCTCAGCTCGTACCCCATGTCGATGTTTGCATTCACCAAGTAGTCCGTGATTGGTGAACGATACCGAAAATATTCGACGGTCAAGTATCCACCTGTGTGGTGATACGGCGAATCCTGGTACTCGGGGATCCTCATGTCCTCGGACTTCTTGAAGTAGGGCAACACATTCTCGTAGTTCCATCCTGGATTTCCCATCTCTTCCCAGCCGTCGTAGTCTCCCTTGTTGCCACGGATGTACAATATGGCGTTCAATACACTGCTGCCACCAAGAGTCTTAAACATTTCAATTAGGAAATCGATTGATCCGTTCTATTCTAATTGTCAGGGAAGTAATTCGCAAACGCAAACAACGGAACAGAATTAATGGAATTAATTCACCGGTTTGTGTGGATCAATATGTGCATAGGAAATGGAAAGAAGTTGCAGGATGGAAAATTTGAAAGATGTCAGCAAAAACTTTATATCGGATGTATAGTATTGAGAAATATCTCTTAGTTTTCTAAGCTCAAAAATTAAATCTGAAGTAGATAATTAGCCCATTTGCCATACTTATTCTATGAAATTCAAATAATCCCAAATCTTGCACCGAAGAAACGAAAGAACTCGATTTCTCGATACCTTGCCACGCGGCCAGTGGGATTGATGATTGTTCATCGCCAGACAGTATTCGTCCGACGGTTCCGTTTTGAATTTCCAGTCGAAGGGGGTTCGTTGAAGGCCCGTGAACGTTAAGGGCACATCACTTTCCATTGGTTCGTCTGAACCAGCCTCCAATAACAGCACCGACCAGTTTCCGTTCTCCGATAAACGATTAGCGATCACAGCGCCAGCCGACCCAGCACCGATTACAACGTAATCGTAATGTCTTTGAATACTTGCTGGCGGTATTGGTGTTACTCTGTTTTCGCGATCGATTATATCAGGCCTGTACAATAATATGACCGCGTGCAGCAACACAACGAAGTGCAGTTGTGGGACATACGCCATTGCTATCCGAAGCACGGACAGTCTACCAAAGGCTCCCATCCTTTTTGATAATCAGCAAGTCACTGTAACAACCGTTATCGAATTTGATCGCATTAGTTTAATATTTGTCAAATTTACTGTTTTCTTCGAGTAATTAACATAGGAAGTCTTATCAGCTTTGTTCATAACTCATCTAATCAAGCAATTACTTTCTACCTTGACATAGTTTCCTCACGACTGTCGATGTTATGCCTAACCACGCAATGTAGGAAAATATGAATAACAATTTATGAAACTATCTATGTAATTATTCAATTTATACAGTTTATCTTCTAAGCTAATGGAATTCTGTAAAATCTGGATTACACGATTCTATCTATCATAGAACATCGTTAAATTTCTTGGCAACGAAAGGCTCTTTTCTTCGCTATTTGCATCTGACAAGGGAACCGTTCGAGAACCGCCCAAATTTTAATGCAACTTTGTGCACATGTAGCTGCAGAATATACATGGGTATAGGCGTAGAAGGTTTATACTTTTTGAGATATTTAAAGGGAGAGACAAAATTAATTAAGATAAATGGAAAATAGAAATACCTCAAGTATACCAAAACTCCCTGGTTCCTCGCGATCTGTACGCAGTTTTCGCTGACGGGCGTATGTCTCACGCAGCACCACGCATTCAACTGACGAAATAAAACATGCAGAAACATTCGTCGTCCGCTGTTACGATTTGCCGTGTCAGCCAAGATTTTATACGTGGATATAATTGTGGCGTCCTGAATTACGCGAAGTCGATTCGAGGTCGGGTCGTGAAACAAAGGCTCGAGACTCGATGTTTCTTGAGTAAATGATCGCGAAAGAGGGTCTTTCGGATTCGTCATTCGTCCTCTGACACTAGAAAACGGAGTCTGGCGAATCGGCGAGCCATTTTTGTACCTCTTTAAACTTTTTTACTGTCGATCCACCTTAATGACTTCATAGTATCGCTTCGTTATTTACGTGGGATTTATCTTTAAAAAAACGGCGACATCCCCACTAATTTTGGATATCGCCAAGCAGCTACCCATCGAACGGTCCTGCCTCTGACGCTTGAAAGAGATACCAAGGTAAATGTCGGCGTGTCAACTACTAATACAAAATCATTACTGTTTTATTTATTATGCTACCTTGCTTAATGTTATGCTGACATGAATAACATTTTTTTATGGAATAATGTCCGTGATGTTATCCGTGACTTTCCACATAGGATATCAGTGCCCTGACGTGTCACACTCCAAAACTCAGCAAAGTAACGTTTATATTTCCAAAACGATCTAAAATAATTTATTTCTTCATTGTGAAAGTCATTATAGATACGTTGAAGTTATTCTAGTACAAACCGCCCTTGTTTAATTAAATTCTTGTATCTTTTATGAACCAGCTATACAAATTTTTCGTCAAAATTTTGTTCAATTATTTATCCATGTTTGAGTAATGTTTACAAATTTTATTACAGCGAAATAATTTAAATATGTGGCCTTGCAAGCATTTGAACGGATTCGCTAAGAAAACGTTTGTTCTTGCGGCTCCCGTGATTCCGGAAAATCTGTTCTTCTAAAATGAAAAAAAAACACGGAAATGATGAAATGAAGGAAAAATGCTTGTATGGGTAATAAACCCGAGGTAAAGAGCGTCCCAGTTTCGGCCAATATGGCTACAAATTGTCCTGTCGGGAACAATATAATTACAATATTTCCCACCAAATCTATGTTAACACACATTTGTTAAACTTAATAAGGGATGTGTGTAATACCCTCCAAAAAAATTTCCAATTCTCATAGAGCTATCCATACAGAAACAAAACATTTAATGGACTTACTACTTACTGCTACTTTCAATACAAAGTACAGTAATTCCTCGTTAGAATCACGACGATCGGGGCTGGCAGCGTGATACTAACGCGATGCGGATACTATTTCGTGCCGACGACAACTTCGCGTCGACTCTTTTGTTCTCTCTCGCACATATCGGATTCTCTCACTCTCGACTGAAGGATGCCATGAAATGGTGGGGATAGTGAGCGTGATTATAACGCATGGTAAAAACGTGACACTAACGACGAATTACTGTATCTTATACACTTAATATATTTTTCTATTCAATAGAAGAAAAGTAATGGAGCTTAACCTGCAAATTACGTTTCACCCAGTAACTACCCTAGTAGTAAGAGTATTGAATTGATACTTGACAGAAATATTTTTATTTGAGGAACCTATCGATTGCTATACAACCAAGTTCAATTTCGTTTGAGGAACAATTTTACTATACTTACAATTCTTACACTTGCAGTTAGAACAACACAAATTGGGCTGTGTACGTAATACTCAACATGCTATCACGTGAAAGAATTATAATTTCATACAAATCAGTTACACAGTGTCAAAACTTTGCACTGTTAGATAAACATTTTTCTACAACCAAAACACACTTCCCCTAATAAAACAACTACAGCTCAACAGATCAATTTGTAATTATTACTACATGTTGCAATCCGTTGGGAGCATTCTATATTACACTGTACAATTCTTAATTATTTATTAGGCAGGGAATGTAAGGCCGTATCAATCCTTCCTACATATCGAGCCGTCGCAGTCTCCACCATTGATTGGGTTTTCTTTCGACTTATAATATCCACGAGTGCAGCTTCTTTCCCCCTTCTCGATGCTTTCACTAACGCATACTTTACGCAATACAATATTTAGCCCCCTACGACTTGTTGTCCTCCTTAATCATGTCAGCAGCTTTTTCAGCGATCATTATGATCGGCGCATTTGTGTTCCCGGTAGTGATTCGCGGCATGATCGAGCCATCGACCACTCGCAGACCATTCACACCGCGCACCCTTAACCTGTGATCTACCACGGACATCGGGTCGTCCTCAGGCCCCATTTTGCACGTGCCCACTGGGTGGTAGTTCGTGTACGTGTACTGACGGGCTGCACATTTCCAGTATTCAAGCGATGGAAACGGCAGCGACGAGCATCCTGGAAGTTTGTTTGTGTTTGGTCGAGCATTCAGTTTCTTTAGCGTCGGGGTATTTATCAGGTTGTAGATATACCGAGCTCCTTCTGCCTGTGCGAAACAAAAGAAGATGGTTGTTACTCTGACGTTAATGAGGAAGATGCCTGCAACTTTTTTCCACCCGTGACGCCACCAGCACGCATTCCCATTTATACAATACATAAATGAAACATTCGCGCGCAAACAATTCACACATACGCACTCGGACACCGGCGCCACCTGCGCCGAGCTTTGCGTCATCCTCCCCATTACAGTATTAGTGAAAAGGATGTTTAACCCTCGCTTAAACCCGGACTACGTGTTTTACGTACTATTGATACTACTTCGTGGCGAATATAAGGATTTTAAATTAAACCGAAATTTGATTCTTATATAGAAGCGATCTTTAAGTAGATGAGTGAAATTATGGCGAAAAATTCGGTCTGATTGCGACGCGTGGTGATGTTCCAAGGCTTAAACTGTGAACGGTACCAAAAATAAAGTGGGGTAAATGTTCCAATTAGCGACCCAGTCCCAATTATTAACACTTTCTTCTTTGTACTAAAAAATAATTGGGACTGGGTCGCTAATTGAGGCATTTACCTTAGTTGCCGCATTGTTAAATAATTAGATAGTATTAGACTTTCTTACAATCACATCGAGGTCAGCAGTATCGTTGAAGTAATTGGGAACGATGATCGGATGCTGATACGGATCTTTTGACCGCAACTTGATGTATCCTCTGCTCCGAGGTCTCATCAGCATTGACAATACCTGGTACGTGTTGTTTCGGTACCCGAGGTTAGCGTACAAACTTTCGTAGTTGTCGTCCTGTACGCCGGTGTCCAGCTTCTGTTCATCGCTTCCGCCTCCGGACGAGGTGCTAAAGATAATCTGTACGTCTGGGTAATCCGCCGACTTGTCTGCGTATCTGGAAGCAGGATTTATCCGTTGGATTATTGAGTAATTTTCGCAAGCAGCGCCATTCGTACACAGCTGTGTACAATTTTCCAATTGAATGTACCCAGAACGAAAGTATATCGAAACGCAAAGATTCGTTTCACTTTGATCCCACGGTACTTACTTGGTGTTAATGAAACCCAAAGCCTCAGTGAAGGGTAATGCGTAGCAGGGCCCAGTATGGTTGAATGCGAATTCTTTTAAAGACTCTGGTCCGTTAGACTCTGTTATATTAAAGGTGAAGGATTTACTGCCTTTATAGTCCGCTGGTGGGTCTACCACGTACGCCTGACCCCCTATCCCTGTATGATCCTGAAGATTCTGGCCCACACCGGGGGAGTCATGGACCACAGGAATCCCAACTTCCTTCAGATGGTCCTTGGGGCCGATACCAGACAGCATCAACAGCTGTGGCGATTGAATCGAGCCAGCTGACAAAATAATCTCGCGATTGGCCATCACTTTGTGCGGTATCCCCTTCGCGCGAAATTCCACGCCGCAGGCGGTCGTGGAGTGTGAATCTGTAAATTGACATAAAATAATGATGTTAAATGTACCTTAATTATCCTGGTACTCTTTAACTTTCGAAGGGTCAGAGCAACAGACTGAGGCTTCTATTTCAAACTTTTACAGTAATCAATGTCTTTGGGCTCTACAGATAACCTCAAGTATACTAATGCTTAATAGAGCTCCACTTACCTATCTAACAAACTCCAATTAACAAAAACGAAAGCAACGAGCGACTCACCTTGGCGCGTCAAAATCTTCTCCACAATCGTTTCCGTGCTGACGTGCAGGTTCTTCCTCTTGGAAGCCGACCGTAGGAAGGCCTTTGCTGTGCTGCACCGCAGTCCATCCCTCAGCGTCCCATAGGGGAACGTAACTCCTGTTTGATTCGCCCCGTTCAGGTCCCCCAGTTCGTACCCCATATCGACATTTGCATTCACCAAGTAGTCCGTGACTGGTGAACGATACCGAAAATATTCGACGGACAAGTGTCCACCTGTGTGGTGATACGGCGAATCCTGGTACTCGGGGATTCTCATGTTCTCGGACTTCTTAAAGTAGGACAACACGCTTTTGTAGTTCCATCCCGGATTACCCAACTCTTCCCAGCCGTCATAATCTCTCTTGTTGCCACGGATGTACACCATGGCGTTCAATACACTGCTGCCACCGAGAGTCTTAAACATTTCAATTAAGAAATCGATTGATCCGTTCTATTGTGATGGTCGGGGAGGTAATTCGCAAACTCTCTACGCAGTTTTAAAATCGAATGTTTGGAAATTGGTGTTTGCATTGAATGGAGATAGGCTTTTATGGGTTTGAAGATAATTCAGCTTTCTTGAATTTTTATTAAAGTGTAGGATGAAGTGTGACATTTCTAGTGTTGGACAAGATCGGGACACATTTGGGAAGATTCAATTTATTGGGACTGCAAAATTCATTAAATTAATTCACCGGTTTCTGCGAAACAATATGTGTATAGGAAATGGAAAAAAGTTGCAGTGTCTCTTAGTTTTCCAATCTGCGTTCAAAAATTCAATTTGAAGCGGATAATTAGCCCATTCGCCATACTTATTCTATGAAATTCAAACAATCCCAAATCTTGCACCAAAGAAACGAATGAACTCGATTTCTCGATACCTTGCCGCGCGGCCAGTTGCATTGATGATTGTTCATCGCCAGACAATAATCGTCCGACGGTTCTGTTTTGAATTTCCAGTCTATGGGGCTTAGTTGAAGGCCCCGGTACATTAGGGGCACATCAGCATCCACTGGTTCGTCCCGACCAGCCTCCAATAACAGCACCGACCAGTTTCCGTTCTCCGATAAACGATTGGCGATCACAGCGCCAGCCGATCCAGCACCGATTACAACGTAATCGTAATTTCTTCGAATACTTGCTGGCGGTATTGGCGTTACTCTGTGTTCACGGTCGACTATATCGGGCCTGTACAATAATATCACCACGTGCAGCAACGCCGCGAAGCTCAGGTGCGGGACGTGTGCTATTGCTGTCCAAAACGCGGACCGTGTAGCAGTGGTCGCCATCCTTTTTGATAATCAGCACACACTGTAACAACCGTTATCGAATTTGTGTTTCCCGTGTTGCAATTAGACGGTGATGGCTGTCGATACAACAAGTTGCGTATGCAGCGTTGATTCTATTTAGCGACATTTTAAGCACGCAAAAATTTTAGTAGTTTAATGAAGGTGAAATTTACTTTTTCCCTGAAGTCATTAACATGCAAAATCTTATCAGCTTTGACCATTCGACAACTAACCAAGCGGTTACTTTCTATATCGATGCAGTTCTCTGATGATATTCGACGTTATAACTAAGCAGTCAATGTAAGAAAATATAAATCACAATTTACAAAACTATCCAATTGTTGTATTTATGTATTTCATCTTACAAGATTAATGGAATGCTGTTACAGTAAAATCTGTGTTACGCGAATTTAGAGCGCAGAGAAAACTAGAAAGTCGACATTTTCATATTATCAGATTTGTGAATGGTAAACATTCAAATTAGACTTTTCCTCGCGATTTGCATCTGACGAGGGAACCGCTCTAAATACTCCCTGATTTTCATGCAACTTTGTAAACATGGAGATCTCATTCTACCGATGCAAAATATGTATGTTATAGGCGTAGATGGTTTATACCTTATGAGATATTTACCTTTAAACACTGTGAGCACCGTACATTTCTGTAAAGGCAGACGTTTTGAGCTAAATATCTAAAAAATTATAATCCGTAGACGCCTATAACCATGAAAGATAAATATGTAGCATGTGAACATGTGAAAAATACCTTAAGTATACCGAAACTCCCTTATGACTCGCACTCGCTATACTGTTTTCACTAACGGACGTATGTCTCACGCAGAACCGTGCATTCATCTGAATATTCTTTCACTCTTACCACTTTCTATGTCAGTCAACCTTTTATATATGTATATAGTAGTGCTTCATTATTCACGCGGAAATTATCTTTCAAAAGATGCATAGTTTACATCCCTAATAATTTTGGATATCGCTCGACTAACTACCGTCGAGCAATTAGTTACCACCTGCTTCCGACACTTGAAAGAGATAGCGAGCGACATATCGGCGCGTCAACTACCAATGCAAAATCATAAGACCTTAGTCAAATTATATAATAGAAAATGAATTCATATTGGAAAAAATCGATATAAAGATGTTTTTAATTTTTGCTATAAATTTGAATCCGTCATCTTGAATTTTTGATTTTCTTGTCAGATTCGTTATCAAGCGATCTCAAAACCCTTTGATCACCAAGTTTGAGAAAGGTCAGAAATTTGGTGCCTAAAAATAGGTATCCAGATCACTGTGAGTAGTGAGAGCCTGCCTCAGGGTGCACAGCGACTAATTGCAGTGAATGGAGGAGGAAACACCTACAGGAGACACCTAATTTTATTTAAATTTTATTTTATTGACACATTTTTATTAGTTGATAGAATGTGAAAGTGCAATGAACGAGGAGCACTGTTTGCAAAGGGACAAGCGTAGGTTGCCTTAAGTAGGGTAATAATACATACATACACATCGAACTGAGAACCTCTTTCTTTTTGTAAAAGATAAGGACTGAAATAATTATACTGGTCATTATTTTGTAACATGCAAAATGGTCTTTATATACCAAAGTGTTTTTCTTGGATCTATTAAAAATAATCGTCAAAGGATATTTTTAAACGACTTAAAAAAGGAGGAGTTTATAGATTCGACCTGTATTTATGTTTTTTTTATGTTTTTCCCCGCATAACTCCTCAGCGTATGGGCCGATTTTGATGATACTTTTTTTATTCGAAAGAGGGCGATGCCGCCGTGGTCAATATTTTGGTCAATATTTTGACCTATCGATTGCTATACACCAAGTTCAATTTCATTTGGGAAACAATTTTACTATACTTACCCGGTTAGACCCTTTTAAATCAACCTTATGTAATAAATAATAATACTTACACTTACAGTTAGCGCAACACAAATTGGGCTGTGTACGTAATACTGAACATGCTATCACGTGAAAGAATTATAATTTCATACAAATCAGTTACACAGTGTCAAAACTTTTCACTGTTAGATAAACATTTTTCTACAACCAAAACACACTTCCCCTAATAAAACAACTACAGCTCAACAGATCAATTTGCAATTATTACTACATGTTGCAATCCGTTGGGAGCATTCTATATTACACTGTACAGTTCTTAATTATTTATTAGGCAGGGAATGTAAGGCCCCATCAATCCTTCCTACATATCGAGCCGTCGCAGTCTCCACCATTAATTGGGTTTTCTTTTGACTTATAATATCCACGAGTCCAGCTTCTTTCCCCCTTCTCCATGCTTTCACTATCGCATGCTTAACCCAATACAATATTTAGCCACCTACTACTGGTTGTCCTCCTTAATCATGTCAGCAGCTTTCTCAGCGATCATTATGGTCGGCGCATTCGGGTTTCCGCTAATGATACGCGGCATGATCGAGCTATCGACCACTCGCAGACCATTCACACCACGCACCCTTAACCTGTGATCGACCACGGACATCGGGTCGTCCTCAGGCCCCATTTTGCACGTGCCCACTGGGTGGTAGATCGTGAACGTGTACTGACGGGCGGCACATTTCCAGTATTCAAGCGATGGAAACGGTAGCGACGAGCATCCTAAAATTTTGTTCGGGTTTGGTCGAGCATTTAGCTTCTTCATCGTTGGGGTATTTATCAGGTTGTCGAGATACTGAGCCCCTTCTGCCTGTGCGAGAGAAAAGGTGATGGGTGTTACTGTGACGTTAATTACAGTAATAGTGAAAAGCAAGTTTAATCCTCGCTTGGTGGATGCAGGGTCTGGACTACGTGTTTTGCGTACTATTGATGTTACTTCGTGGAGAATACAAGGATTTTAAACAGCAATGAGATTTGATTTTTATATAAAAGCTTGTCGTGTACTGACAGTTATTAATTATAATATTCCCATCGCCTTTAAGGTAAATAATTATACATTTTGGTTGCCTTAAGGCGTGTAGAAACATATCGTGTAAAAAAACTTTCGTTTCCAGCCAGGTCCAAAATTGACAAATTTCTCACAATCTATGGGACATTTAAGAAATATATGTAACTGTGACTTTTATACAGCATAAGCAAACAGTCAGAATGGCCAATCAGGCCGCTTTTTCAGAAAAAGTGGACATATAATAGTTGCAGCTTTGTTAAATAATTTATATAAATAGGCTTCCTTACAATGACATCGAGGTCAGAAGTATCGTTGAAGTAATTGGGAACGATGATCGGATGCTGATACGGGTCTTTTGATCGCAACTTGATGTATCCTCTGCTCCGAGGTCTCAACAGCATTGGGAATCCCTGGTACGTGTGGTTCAAAGACCCGACGTTCGCGTACAAACTTTCGTAGTTGTCATCCTGTACGCCGGTGTTCAGCTTCAGATCATCCCATCCGGCTCCGGACGTGGAGCTAAACATAATCTGTACGTCTGGGTAATCCGCCGACTTGTTCGCGTATCTGGAAGCACGATTTATCTGTTGGATTAGTGAGTAATTTTGGCAAGCAGCTCCATTCGTAGACAACTGTGTACAATTTTTCAATTGAATGTACCCAGAACGAAAGTATATCGAAACGCAAAGCCCTCTTCAAATATTCATTTCTATTTGATCCCACGGTACTTACTTGGTGTTAATGAAAGCCAAAGCCTCGACGAATGGGAATGAGTACCAGGTCCCAGTATGGTTAAAAGCGAATTCTTCCAAAGGCTCTGCTCCGCAAGGGTTTGTTATATTAAAGGTGAAGGGTTTGCTGCCGTTGTAGTCCGCTGGTGGGTCTACCACGTACGCCTGACCCCCTATCGTTGGATGATCCTGAAGATTCTGGCCCACACCGGGGGAGTCATGGACCACAGGAATTCCCACTTCCTTCAGATGGTCCTTGGGGCCGATACCAGACAGCATCAGCAGCTGTGGCGATTGTATCGAGCCAGCTGACAAAATAATCTCGCGATTGGCCATCACCCTGAGCGGTATCCCCCTCGCGCGAAATTCAACGCCGTAGGCGGTCGTGGAGTGTGAATCTGCGAATTGGCACAAAAGAATGACCTTAAATGTACCTTAATTATCCTGGTACTCTTTAACTTTCTAAGGGTCAGAGCAACAGGCTAAGGCTTCTTTTTCAGTAATCAATGTTTTTAGGCTCTACAGATGGCCTGAAGTAGAAAGCCTGAAGTATACTAATGCTTAATAGAACTCCACTTATCTGACAAACTCCAATTAACAAAAACGAAAGCAACGAGCGGCTCACCTTGGCGCGTCAAAATCTTCTCCACCATCGTTTCCGTGCTGACGTGCAGGTTCTTCCTCTTGGAAGCCGACCGAAGGAAGGCCTTTGCTGTGCTGCATCGCAGTCCATCCCTCAGCGTCCCATGGGGGAACGTAATCCTTGTTTGATTTGCCCCGTTCAGGTCCCCCAACTCGTACCCCATGTCGATGTTTGCCTTCACCAAGTGGTCCGTGATTGGTGAACGATACCGAAAATATTCGACGGTCAAGTATCCACCTGTGTGGTGATACGGCGAATCCTGATACTCGGGGATTCTCATGTCCTCGGACTTCTTGAAATAGGGCAACACATTCTCGTAGTTCCATCCTGGATTTCCCATCTCTTCCCAGCCGTCGAAGTCTCTCTTATTGCCACGGACGTACAGCATGGTGTTCAATACAGTGCTGCCACCGAGAGCCTTAAACATTTCAATGCAGGGAACGATTGATCCATTCTAGTGTGATGGTCGGGGAAGTAATTCGCAAACGCTCCACGCAGTTAGCAAATCGAAAGTTTGGCAAGAGCTGCTTGGATTGAATAGAGATAACACTCTATTTGGTTGAAGATAATTAAGGTTTCTAGAATGCTAATTAATGTTCACGGTGGAGTTTGACGTTCTACGTCTTGGATAATATGGGGGCTCTTTGGGAAGATACTATTTCGTGAAATTGCAGGGTTAATGGAATCAATTGAACGGTGCGTATGGAACAGTATGTTTATTGGAAATGGTAAGAAGGTGCAGGATGGAAAAATTAGAAGATGTGTGTAAAATCAACGACTTTATAACTTATAACTTTATATAGTATTCAGAAAGATTCCTTAGTTTTCCAAGCTTCGTTCAAAAATGTAATTTGGTGTATATAATTGGCCAAACTCCCATTCTTATTGTATCAAATTCCTCGATTCCTCGATTCCTCGATACCTTGCCGCGCGGACAGTTGCATTGATGATTGTTCATCGCCAGACAATAGTCGTCCGACGGTTCGGTTTTGAATTGCCAGTCAATGGGGCTCAGTTGAAGGCCTATGTACGTTATGGGTACCTCACTTTCCATTGGTTCGTCTGAACCAGCCTCCAATAACAGCACCGACCAGTTTCCGTTCTCCGATAAACGATTGGCGATCACAGCGCCAGCCGATCCAGCACCGATAACCACATAATCATAATTACTTTGAATACTTGCTGGCGGTATTGGCGTTACTCTGTTTTCACGGTCGACTATATCAGGCCTGTACAATAATATCACCGCGTGCAGCAACACCGGGAAACTCAGGTGTGGGACGTGTGCTATTGCTGTCCAAAACGCGGACCGTGTAGCAGTGGCCGCCATCCTTTTTGAGAATCAGCACACACTGTAACAACCGTTATCGAATTTGTGTTTCCCGTGTTGCAATTAGACGGGGATGGCTGTTGATACAACAAGTTGCGTATGCAGCTTTGATTCTATTTAAGGGCATTTTAAGTACGCAAAAATTTAGTTTTAATAATTTAATGCTGGTGGAATTTACTGTTTCGCTCGAGTCATTAACATGGGAAGTCTTATCAGCTTTGACCATACGACAATTAACCAAGCGTTTATTTTCTATATCGATACAGTTTTCTCACGACGTTCGACGTTATACCTAAGCAGCCTACGTAGGAAAATATAAATCACAATTTACAAAACTATCCAATTGTTGTATTTATGTATTTCATCTTATAAGATTAATGGAATGCTGTTACAGTAAAAGCTGTGTTACACGAATTTAGAGACATTTTCATATTATCAGATTTGTTAATAGTAAATATTCAAATTCGCCTTTTCTTCGACATTTGCATCTGACGAGGGAACCGCTCTAGATACTCCCAGATTTTCATGCAACTTTATACACATAGAGATCTATCATTCCACCGATGCAGAATATATATGGTTATAGGCGTAGATGGTTTGTACCTTTTGAGATATTTAGCTTTAAATATAGTGAACACCGTACGTTTCTTAAATATCTAAAAAATTATAATCCGTCGACGCCTATAACCATGAAAGATAAATAGGTAGCATGTGAACATGTGAAAAATACCTTAAGTATATCGAAACTTCCTTATGTCTCGCACTCGCTATGCTGTTTTCACTAACAGACGTATGTCTCACGCGGAACCGTACATTCATCTGAACATTCTTTCACTATTACCAATTTTTGTACCAGCCAACGTTTAATATATTTATATAGTAGTGCTTCATTATTCACGCGGAAATTATCTGTCAAAAAACGCATAGCGTACGTCCCCATTAATTCTGGATATCGCACGACCAGCTACCGTCGAATAATTAGGTACCCTCTGCGACCGACGCGGACGCTTGAAAGAGATACCGAGCGACATGTCGGATAGTCAACTACCAATGCAAAATCGTAATTCCTCAGATACACGGACATTTTACACACGCGGTTACAGTGGAGCAAAAGCGCCGAAACCTGTAAAAAATACAGAATACGAAATATTCGAAAATTCGCGATTATCAATCCTGAAATTATAGTTGACATGTTTTAGTAGAATCCGAAGGCAGTAAAGGAAGGCCGAGTTCGGTATAATTTAAGTGTGAAGATGTAGTAGGAAGTCAGTTTGGCTGTAGAGCGAAAAAGAGATCTTCGTGTAAATATGCGATGGCATTTAAAAACCAAATTAATATCGCATGTTCGTCTAATGTTAAGCAACAGACTGTACATCATGACATTTAGAAAATATTGTACCAGGTATCCAGATACACTTGTTAATTTAAACAATAAGAAGGTTGATTCGTAATATCAATTATTCTTACATAAGTTAATAGCAGGGGTGGAAACGGTTTCAGAAATAACCATTAAAAACTGTTATATAACGGTTCTTCACCAAACAGTTAGGAAAAACTGGTATTCCGTATAATTGTTATAAGGAACCGACATTCTGACTATATCGCTTTTTTTACGGTTCTGGAACCGTTATTATATCAGTTCCGGGACCATTATTTTTTCGATTCTATATCGGTTCTAAGACACTTATAGAGTTCCCAATGCGTCATTCGCTGCAGTGACTTGCACCACGCGCTTATAATTAAAATAATTTTACATGGAAGCAAAAGGCAAGCTAGTTCCTTAAAATATATTAACAAATGCTATTTCTGACGGGGCGATTTCCAAAAAGATAATTTTTAAACAAATGGCATCACTCTGAATGAAACTGTTTCAATTGTCCGGCATGAAATATTTCCTTTGCATGCAACTGTCATGTGAAAGAATTGTAATTTCATTAAAACATAAACGTAAACATTTTTCTAAAACATAAACACACTTCCCCTAATAAAACAACCACAGCTCAACAGATCAAGTGGCAATGGGGAAGATGACGCAAAGCTCGGCGCAGATGGCGCCGGTGCCCGAGTGCGTATGTGTGAATTGTTTGCGCGCGAATTTTTCATTTATGTATTGTATAAATGGGAATGCGTGCTGGTGGCGTCACGGCTGGAAAAAAATTCCAGTCATCTTCCTCATTATCATTACATGTTGCACTCTGTTGGGAGCATTCTATAGTACAACGTACAGTTCCTAATCGTTTATTAGGTGGGGAATACAAAGCTGTATTCCAGCCGCCGCAGTCAAACCATTAATTGGATTTTTCCTCCGGCTTGGAATATCCATGCGCGCAGCTTCTTCCCCCTTCTCGATGCATTTAATATCGCATGCTTTACCCACGGCAATATTTAGCCACCTACGACTTGTTGTCCTCCTTAATCATGTCAGCAGCTCTTTCAGCGATCATTATGGTCGGCGCATTCGTGTTCCCGCTAGTGATACGCGGCATGATCGAGCTATCGACCACTCGCAGACCATTCACACCGCGCACCCTTAACCTGTGATCGACCACGGACATCGGGTCCTCCTCAGGCCCCATTTTGCAGGTCCCCACTGGGTGATAGATCGTCAGCGTGTACTGACGGGCGGCACATTTCCAGTATTCGAGCGATGGAAACGGTAGCGACGAGCATCCTAGAATTTTGTTTAGGTTTGGTCGAGCATTCAGCTTCTTTAGCGTCGGGGTATTTATCAGGTTGTAGATATACCGAGCCCCTTCTGCCTGTGCGAAACAAAAGAAGATGGTTGTTACTGTGACGTTAATTACAGTAATAGTGAAAAGGAAGTTTAACCCTCGTTTGGCGGATGCAGGGTCTACCTGGACTACGTGTTTGATATACTATTGATATTACTTCGTGACGAATAGAAGAATTTTAAATTACAACGAAATTTGATTCTTATATACATAGAAGCTTATTCCGATCTGTAAGTAGATGAGTGAAATTATGGGGAAAAATTCGGTCTGCTTGCGACGCGTGGTGAAGCTCCAAGGCTTAAACTGTGAACGGTACCAAAAATAAAGTAGTTTATTTTAAAGGGACGATGGTAGAAATTGGTAAATTTATAAACTTTATAACTTGCAAATTCCATACACATGGAAAAAACATTTAAATAATTTTTATACCGTTTCTAAAAGTCTGTATATCTGTCGGAAAGAATTTTGTAATTTTTTTTTAACATTCGGTTATTTTTTATAACTTTCTCCTCGCCTTCAGGGTAAATAATCTTAATCATGCATTTTGGATGCCTTAAGACCTGTACAAACATATTCTGTAAAAAACTTTCGTTACCGGCCAGGTTCAAAATTGACCAATTTCTCACAATCTATGAGACATTTATGAAGTATATTTACATATAATTTTAAACAGCATAAACAAACAGTCGTGATGTCTGGATGTTTTTTTCACAAAAAGTGGACATATAATATTTTTGAAGTAGCCATCGATATTATAGTTACCGCTTTGTTAAATAATCAGATAGATTTAGGTTTCCTTACAATGACATCGAGGTCAGTAGTATCGTTGAAGTAATTGGGAACGATGATCGGATGCTGATACGGATCTTTTGATCGCAACTTAATATATCCTCTGCTCCGAGGTCTCAACAGCATTGGGAGTGCCTGGTACGTGTAGTTTCGGTACCCAAGGTTGGCGTACAAACTTTCGTAGTTGTCTTCCCGTACGCCGTTGTCCCGATCATACCTTGCGGCTCCGGACGTAGAGCTAAACATAATCTGTACGTCTGGGTAATCCGCCGACTTGTTCGCGTATCTGGAAGCACGATTTATCTGTTGGATTAGTGAGTAATTTTCGCAAGCAGCTCCATTCGTAGACAACTGAATGGGAGTCAGGAAAACAGTTTGAAGAAAAGGACCTTCTACTTCGATATACAGTAAGTCGCAAAAGTTTCCGCCCACCCTATATTTATAACATAGTTTACTTATATAAGTAATATTAAATTCAGAATTAACCATTACAATTTACATTGGTATAGGTGATTGATACATTGTTAGTTATTGGCGTCTATCAAAGAAATGCCTGAAGAAATATTTTTTGGAAGAACGGAACAATATCAGCCCGAGTTTCTCAGAAAATTAGTTGAATCTGTGCATAATAGATTCAAGTTCGAAACGCAAAGTCCTCTTCAAAGATTCGTTTCACTTTGATCCCACGGTACTTACTTGGTGTTAATGAAACCCAAAGCCTCGGTTAAGGGTAATGCGTAGCAGGTCCCAGTATGGTTGAATGCGAATTCTTTTAAAGACTCTGGTACGTTAGATTCTGTTATATTAAAGGTGAAGGGTTTGCTGCCCTTGTAGTCCGCTGGTGGGTCTATCACGTACACCAGACCACCTATCGCTGGATGATCGTGAAGATTCTGGCCCACGCCGGGGGAGTCATGTACCACAGGAATTCCCACTTCCTTCAGGTGGTCCTTTGGGCCGATACCAGACAGCATCAGCAGCTGTGGCGATTGTATCGAGCCAGCTGACAAAATAATCTCGCGATTGGCCATCACTTTGTGCGGTATCCCCCTCGCGCGAATTTTCACGCCGTAGGCGGTCGTGGAGTGTGAATCTGCGAATGGATACAAAATAATGACCTTAAATGTTCCTTAATTATCCTGGTACTCTTTAACTTTCGAAGGATCAGAGCAACAATATTTTGAACTCTACAGATGGCCTCAAGAAAAAAGCCTGAACTATACTAAGGCTTAATAGAATTCCACATTTATACCAAAATCCAATTAACAAAAATGAAAGCAATGAACAGCTCACCTTGGCGCGTCAAAATCTTCTCCACAATCGTTTCCGTGCTGACGTGCAGGTTCTTCCTCTTGGAAGCCGACCGAAGAAAGGCCTTTTCTGTGCTACACCGCAGTCCATCCCTCAACGTTCCATGGCAGAACGTAATCCCTGTTTGATTCCTCCCGTTCACGTCCCCCAGCTCGTACCCCATGTCGATGTTTGCATTCACCAAGTAGTCCGTAACTGGTGAACGATACCGAAAATGTTCGACGGTCAAGTATCCACCTGTGTGGTGATACGGCGAATCCTGGTACTCGGGGATCCTCATGTCCTCGGACTTCTTGAAGTAGGGCAACACATTCTCGTAGTTCCATCCTGGATTTCCCATCTCTTCCCAGCCGTCATAGTCTCTCTTGTTGCCACGGACGTACAGCATTGCGTTCAATACACTGCTGCCACCGAGAGTCTTAAACATTTCAATTAGGAAATCGATTGATCCGCTCTATTGTAATTGTCGGGGAAGTAATTCGAAACGCTCCACGCAGCTTTCAAATCGAATGTTTGGAAATTGCTGTTTGCATTGACTAGAGATAGGCTTTTATGCCTTGGAAGACATGGGTTGTTTATGGTGTTGGACAAGATGGGGGCACATATGGGAACATGCAATTTACTGCAGAATTCATTAAATTAATGGACCGGTTTCTGTGGAACAATATGTGTGTAGGAAATAGAAAAAGTTTCAGGAAGTAAAATTTGGAAGATGCTAGTAAAACCAACGACTTTATATCTCATATATAGTTTTGAGACATATCTCTCAGTTTTCCAAGCAGCGTTCAAAAATTCAATTTGAAGCAGATAATTAGCCCATTCGCCATACTTATTCTATGAAATTCAAATAATCCCAAACCTTGCACCTAAAGAAATGAATGAACTCGATTCCTCGATACCTTGCCGCGCGGCCAGTTGCATTGATGATTGTTCATCGCCAGACAATAGTCGTCCGACGGTTCTGTTTTGAATTGCCAGTCAATGGGACTTAGTTGAAGGTTCCCGTACATTAGGGGCACGTCAGCTTCGATTGGATCATCCGGACCAGCCTCCAATAACAGCACCGACCAGTTCCTGTTCTCCGATAAACGATTGGCGATCACAGCGCCAGCCGATCCAGCACCGATAACCACATAATCATAATTACTTTGAATACTTGCTGGCGGTATTGGCGTTACTCTGTTTTCACGGTCGACTATATCAGGCCTGTACAATAATATCACCGCGTGCAGCAACACCGGGAAGCTCAGGTGTGGGACGTGTGCTATTGCTGTCCAAAGCGTGGACTGTCTACCAGTGTCCCCCATCCTTTTTGATAATCAGCAAAGACTGTAACAACGGTTATGGACTTTGTGTTTCCCGTGTTACAATTAGACGGGGATGGCTGTTGATACAACAAGTTGCGTATGCAGCTTTGATTCTATTTGACGGCATTTTAAGTAAGCAAAAATTTAGTTTTAGTAATTTAATTACATGTTTATTATTCTTTTGAGATATTTAGCTTTAAATATTGTGAGCACCGTACGTTTCTTAAATATCTAAAAAATTATAATCCGTCGACGCCTATAACCCTGAAAGTTAAATAGGTAGCATGTGAACATGTGAAAAACACCTTAAGTATACCGAATCTCCCTTATGACTCGCACTCACTATGCTGTTTTCACTAACAGACGTATGTCTGACGCGGAACCGTGCATTCATCTGAGCATTTTTTCACTATTACCACTTTCTGTGTCAGCTAACATTTTATATATGTATGTAGTAGCCCGTCGTTATTCACGTGGAAATTATCTTTCAAAATATGCAAAGTGTACATCCCCATTAGTTCTGGATATCGCTCGACTAACTACCGTCGAGCAATTAGGTACCCCCTGCCTTCGATAGTTGGAAGTGATACCGAACAACATGTCGGCGTTTCAACTACCAATGCAAAATCATAAGACCTTGATACACGGGCATTTTACACGCGTGTTTAAGGTTCTTCCTATGCTTTTCTTATGTATTTTGACAATTTGGGTATCATGTTTGAAAACCTGGTTTCGAGAAGAGTGCATATGAAGTTCTTACCAACGTACGGAACATATGAGCACACTTCACTTCTAATGTCTATGTCAGGGTTGACTAACTGGTGACTCGGGAGCCACCGAGGGCACCTCCGCTTTGCTGGCACGCTAAACGACCCCCTCCACACCTACCAGGCCTTGACGATCTCAGTCGAAAAGAGAAGGGAAGAAGGAGTAATTCCTCAACCAGTTAGTTAACCCTGGTTATATCTTCAATGTTTTTGCGAATTTCGGCCCCAATTTTTGCGAAAACATTCTTGATATATCAAACATTAAAAATCTGTAAAAAAATCGATCTTGAAAAATCTCTCTTAACACATCTGACGGTCGTGTAAATAATCTATTCTGTATTCTAAACTGCACCGCTTCTGATGTTCGTTGTTACACCAAATTTACCAATATTTCTCATAGTACCTAGTTTCAGTGGAGCATGGTGATTAATCGAGGACGAAGTCGGTACATTCTCTTGTCTACACTTCCTTTTTTCGAGACGAATGTTGCCAGCGGTACTTACATCAAGAAATGGTTGCTCGCCCCACTTACTCGACGGACAAATTTATGCTTCGCAGAGTGCAACCCCCGCAGGTTCAGGGCGTTTACTTAAATAATGGTGAAAAGCTGGGGGGTAGGGCTGCCATCTGCAAAATCACTGATCCAGGGCAGAGAGCATTAAAGCCCCCGACTTCTCCGCTTGAAACCCGGAGACATTTAATTATTTCTTAGATCCCGTACGATATACCAAAATTAAAATATCTGTACATGGTAGACTGTAACTACAATCAAGAAATAAAGATAAAATATTGTAAGAAATATTTTAAACCGGCACTGGTGAGGTGGGAAATGTCACAAAAGTAGTAGGGTTCCATGGACCCACCCAAATAATGTATTTGGGGGAAGTTACACTGAAGCACGACTCACTGTCACGCGTTGTTAAAAAGTTATAGTCTATTCAAAATCTTTAGAGTCTGTGACATCCCATCTTACTAACGCCGGGTTAGAAGGGTTAAAGCGGATGTTCAATTAACACGAGCATCAATGTAACCTCTCAAATGTATTTCACAAGATACGCTTGGATTGTACATAAAACGCGAAGAGCTTCCTCGATGGCAACCAGCGTGTCTAAAAGACCGTATAAGAGTCCCCGTGTCCTAGCGACGAGGTCCTAACCAGCGTTACCATATGTAGGGAATTAGGAGTAGGAGGAGAGGAACACCACAGCAATAACGGTACATTTGTGTGGGTGACGTTGTGACGTACCACAATTCGCGCATGGCGTGCGCAAGTCCCATTAGTGTATATAGGTCTATGCAACGTCATGTCTCCCCTACGCGTAGGGAATTGCCTGGCAACTCTGCTCAACAGTGTTGCCAGATTCGTGGGTTTTTCGCCCACGAGCTTACTGACTTGCAACGCCTGGTACCACACTACCACAAGTCTGCCTAACTTGAAACAATATCTTTCCAAATCTTATACCACTAAAAGTGATAATCAAGCCTCGCTTCGCCAAAACTAGTTTCCATACTACCTTCTATCACGGTCGCCTCTAGCAAGCACCATTATCACTTTGTTCGACTCGCCGAATCTCTTCACAATCTCTTCGCATCTTAAAACTATCTCGATTCAATATTTATAACAGTCCAAGTCACTCAAAGTTACTAAAACTTTGCTTCTAGCCTGCTTCAAGCCCTTCCTCTAAGAAACACTGTTTCACTCCTAGCTGGAGTCCAGGTCCTCTTTTAACAATCAACATTTAAACCACGAAATCGTCAATTTCAAGAACGCAATCACATCCATCCCCGACCTCGTCGCTTCATCCAGAACTCCTTAATCATGTCGGACCCTTTCTCCCCGATCATTATAACCGGCGCATTGGTATTCCCGCTGACGAGGTTCGGCATGATGGACGCGTCTATGACGCGAAGCCCGCTGACACCGTAGACCCGAAGCTGTGGGTCCACGACAGCCTCTGGGTCCCAGTAAGGGCCCATCTTGCAAGTGCCCACCGGATGGTAGATGGTCGCCGAGTAATGCCTGATCATGCATTCCCAGTAAGGATCGCTGTACATCGGTATGTGCTTGCAGCCGGGGAACTGCTTGGAGTTCAGCTCGCTGCCGAAGCGTCTGAACGCCGCTGTTCTGCTGAGCGCGACGCCTATCTTCACCCCTTCGACCAGAGTGGCCATGTCTTCCGGCTCCTTGAAGTAGTTCGGATAAATTAGCGGATGATCGAACGGGTTCTTGCTGCGCAGCTTGATCGCGCCCTTGCTCTTCGGCCTCAGTAGCATAGGGATCACGCTCCACACGTCCTTGTCATTGATAGTCCCAAATACGGCGTCGTAGAACCGTTTGGTCAGGCCGTGGACCTTCCTGATCTGCCTGCCGCCGTCGGAGTTAGTCGAGCCCGATATGAAGTGCAGCTCGATGTCTGGGAAATCGTCGGAGGCGTTCACGTATTTCGTGTTAACGAACGCTAGACCTTCCACGCCGCCTAAGACTGTCAGCGGGCCGTCGCCGAAGACCGCGTACTGCATCACCGCTTGCACACTGTGCAGCCTCTTCTCCACCATGGAGATCTCCTGGTTCACCATGAACGTCAGCCCACCCAGGCCGACGTGGTCCTGAAGGTTCTCCCCTACTCTGAGGTCCTGGATCACCGGGATCCCATGTTGGAGGAGGTGCTCCCTGGGCCCGAGTCCTGAGAGCATCAGCAGCTGGGGGGAGTTTATCGACCCACCGGACACGATCACCTCCTTCCTCGCCCTTATGCGGAACACCTTCTCGTCCCTGACGAACTCCACGCCGTAGGTCCTCTTCGACTTCGGGTCTATCAGGATCCTGGTCACCTGCGAGTGCATGGCGACGTGGAGGTTCTTGCGCAGCCTGGCTGGTCGCAGGAACGCCTTCGCTGTCGAGCATCGGCTTCCGCGTCTGATGGTACCCTGCGCGATCATGAATCCCGTGTGGTGGTCGCCGTTTATGTCACGATTGTCGTAGCCCATCTCCTGGCCAGCCTGCACGAAGGCTGCGGCTAGGGGCGTGTGCCAGGGTGCCTCTTGTACGGTCAGATAGCCACCGGTGCCGTGGTACGGTGTACGGGTTAGGTAGGGGTTCTGGTTGTCCTCCGACTTCTTGAAGTAGTAGAGGACCTCCCTGGAACCCCAGCCTGGATTCCCCTGCTGCTCCCAGGTGTCGTAGTCCCTCTTGTTCCCGCGCAGGTAGAGCATGTAGTTGAGGACGCTGCTACCCCCGATCACCTTGCCGCGTGGCCAGTTGCAGCGACCCTGCTCCATTGCTGGGGATTATCATTGGGGGTAATGAGAGTTACGCGATGCTGTTTGTGGTGTTGTCATACGTTGCTAGGGGTTGTGGGTTCATGTGTTGGGAGATGAGTGATTGCGTGTATGCCTCAACACTGCGTGGGGCACTGGATATTTAGCTGAAGTGTATAGTTTTATAAATAAATGGAAACGTGGGTGTTTGCAAGGAGGGGGTTGCAATTAGGGCTGTAACGAGTATTAGATAATTCGAATTTCTTTGAATATTCGATTATTCAAATATTTACAGCTCTAGTTGCAATGAGCCCCATCTTGAGTGTATGACTCGTGAGAGGTTTAACCCCCAAAATATTTTCGGGAGTTCTAAGTGGGACAGAGAAGTATTAAACAAAAGTTTGAAAGACACTGTATTATATTTTCCTAAATTGATCGAGGTTGAAAATGAGGAGCTTAGAAAAGTCTGTTGCTCAGCGTACATAAAGTTCTCATACATCGTTACTCAAAACATTTTCTAGCTGTACATATGTACCCAGAGAACAACGCAGTTGCTGTTATATAAACTACAAACTACTAAGTTTACTACGTTCATAGGATTGCTCGAAGAATTTGTCAAAATTAAAATAACTATAATCAATCAATCATCCAACGTACACGAATCATTGACAACGAATAGGATACTTAATATATGTAAAAAAAAACAAGTCATTCACCTAGACAGTAACTTCCTCCCGGCTCCGTTTTGTATTGCCAATCGAGTTGGCTGAGTTGTAGATAGCCTGCAAGAAGGGGAACATCGGAGATTTCTGTTTCATCGCCTCCAGCCTCTAAGAGGAGCACATTCCAGTTTTCTATCTCTGATAAACGACTCGCCACGACAGCTCCTGCAGCGAAAGTACACGAGTGTCAAGTTTCGTGACAATTCGTAGAGCGAGCATGTATATTGTATAATAATCGACGTGATGAAAATTCACCCGCGGAACCGGCTCCTATCACGATAAAATCGTAGGATGGCAGCAGCACCTCGGAAGGTATATTAATCGGCGGCGCTTCGTTGTCCATGACTTCATATTGGAAGTAAACGAGCGCAGCCGCCAGCACTGGGAAGAACCATGAAAGTCCAGTGGAGGCCGAGGTCAAACCGCCAGCTAAAACACTCTCGATACCCATTTTCTAATCCGATTATATCCACTATCGATCGTCTGTAACAATACATTAATGGAGAGTTATTAATACGCTCATTCATAGGCGACATTTGTTTATGGAGGATCATCGTGTATAAACGGGACAGTGAGCTGAAAATATTTCCTGCTATAAATATTTGCAGTCTATAGTATTTTTAATAATTGTATAGTGTAATTGAGTAGTAATTTTTTGCAAGATAAAGATCCCAAAATTATGGGATCCATTGTGTGTTTAACTATTTTTTTGGCATTTTGAGGGTCGGTAGGTTTCTGTATAACTGGGCCCAATTGTAACTGGAACAAATTTTAGTTAATTTCCTAATTTAACTTGGAAACTAGAAAAGTGTTCTCGACAATTCATATCTTATGCCAATTATTCTCACTAATCAATTAAAAACTCTTATTCTTAAATGTACTGGCCATTACGAAAGAGTTCTAAATATATTGAAACCTTAAAAAAAATTGAATTTTGTCTCTTATTTTTTATTGCATCGATTACACAAAGGCAGAAGTCTAAATACCGTGAAATTAAAAAACAAATTATACCACTTTCATAATCACCGACACAAATAATTACATTTTCAACATGCCCAATTAGATAATCCTAATGAACAAATTAATTTACCAACTAACAAAATGTAATCCTTTGAAAAGTCGAACCCCCTTCAAACACGGACGTTAAAAATCTCACGCGTCACCACCGTTACGTTCCAAAATCCCAATCAAGAAGCTACCATCGCTCCGTCACTATCACCCACGGGGAGAACTGTCTTCGCCCAAGTGTCCATCGATACTGGGCGAACCAAAACCGATCCACGGCCACGTAGAAATCGGTCGAAGAGAAGACGAAGAGGGCTACACGTGGTCAGAGGGGTCGGACACACCGCGTATGAGATGAATGTCAATGAGCCGTGAAACTTTCAGCTGTTAAGTAATTCTCCATGAACGTGGCCACTGTGCCCGCGACAAACCTCACGTACCCCATCGTTGAAAGTTTGCGTACTCCTTCGAATAAGGATCGTGCACAGAATTTCGCAGAAACCGCAGAAACGAGGATATCGAGACGCGTGGTATACGAAATCATCCGAGCACTATAATTGTGGCTTTTAAATCGGTTAGGAATTTTAAATAGTACCACTCTTCAAGATAATACTTATCGAACATTCCTAAATTTATGGCGAATCATTTTCGGGGGGTTGGTTCATCACTCGACTTGCAATTTTAAGTAGAATAAGGGAGGAACGCTTGGAAACCCTTTGTCTATTCAGGTGGACACGATTTTGCGGCGGTGTCCTCATTTTTCGGGTTAAGAATTGATTTTTTTACATTTTGTTAAGATTCAAAATATTACGAACGTAGGTACTCCAAAAAGGATGTTTCATATTAATATTTATACTAAACGAATATTATGAAATATTCATATTTCGAAAAACGAAAATATCAAAGTTGAATGACTAGGTATATTCTACAACCTTGTGTTAAAATATCAATTTATTCGCGCTAATAAGTACCTTTCTTGCAAAAAATTCTATTACCTTGTTGAGCAGTTCTTCCCGTTGTCTGAAGATTTTTTAACTGAAATTGTTAACTTGGTATGCTATATAGACCACAATATAGTCGTTAAGGCGAAATTTTTATGGAAATAAATATCACTGCACGAGTTGAACCGAATTAACGGGGTTTTAGTCTAAGCACTGTAGGCAGATGGTGGTCTGTCAAGGAGGTCAAGCCCACAAAACGGTCCTTTATTATTTCCGCGGCAAATATGATATCATGCCGCCAGCAAATCAGCTTTTCTCGTCAACCTTTTGTATTCTGGGTTTCTGTGCCACGTTAATTCTAAAACCGGGATAATGATTTTCAAATTGGTCTTCGTTGCTTTTTGAGTCGCCACGGTTAGAACGTGATTCAAACTACCGGTGAATTGCATCGAAGTAAAATCTGAATCTTATATTTTTAGTTTCTGAAAAATTGCCATCCATCAATTTAATAAGGTATCATGTTTAAGCTAGTTTTATAATTAAATTAATTCTGTAAGAAGCTGACGAAGAAGGCCTTTGACGAAATGGGAGCACGTAGATTAAGAAACCGTATTATACGAGGAACGGAGACACGTTTTGCGTTCGATAAGGATTTAATGTATTTGAAAAGGAAAGCAGTACTTGCTCACCTACTTCTTGGGTGACAGTGGCTGATGTGCGATCTAGAACCTTCTCTTCCTCTAAATAATCGATGCACTTGGGCATTCTGTCACGTATCCATGCTTCAAACAGATATCTTTTATTTCCACGTTCATTTCTAGGCCCCTCTCTTGACCACGTGGTCCCATGTGTCTCATCACAGCACAAAAGAGACCATTCTGGATCTCTCCCTCGAAACTGTTCAGCCTTTTCAATACTAAGTAGAGCACCCGGTGAAATTACAAACCTGAAGATTCTTGTCTCAGCCCTGGTTCACCTAAATCCCTCGAATTTTCGAATAGTAGATCCCCCAGGAAGCTTTCACTAACTATTGGATTTTCAGGTTCTAAACTTTCTCGGTATTCGTTCTTACTTCAACAGTGATCCCTCCCTCTAGCTTCCCCAATTCCAGGTGAATTCCATTCCACCCAAAATCCCAGAAACATATCCCACAACTCCATCAGTCACACCAATTCCCAGACCCATCAGGACCTAGAAGTCTCTTTCACTGTTCCACTTCAAGCACTTCCAGATACTCCAATCACTGACCACGACGGTGAAAACACTTGTCCTCTAAGAAAGCAGTGATAACATCCCCGCAGTCTCAGCCCGCGAGTGAACGACCCAGAAAAATTCAACGTCACCGAGCAGGCACCATTGGAACCACAGAGTAGAACAGCATTCGTACCGTCGCTGGTCTTCCAGCGTGCGGAGCATCTAGGATGACCCACGTGATCGATGTAACGGCCGATCGGAGGACGGTGTAACACTGACCATGACCTTGCTCCGGGCACGGGTGTCCGCATGCTGGGGATCCAGCCGAGATCGGGGCTGGTGAACGAACAGGTTACGAACCTTTCCAAGCCGAACACGCCGCATAACGGTCACCGGCTTCCCCTCCTCCACCGTCGTGCTCGTTCCTTTCAGCCTTCATCTCCGCCTCCCTGAGACCGCTCTTCCGGCACCGTGGGCCCCATCGACGTGGCCCCCGTAGAAATGGAAGTTCACGCGCGCGCGAAGGAATTCGGTGGAAATCACTCTCTCGTGGATCATTCCTAGAGCATTCCCTTGCTTTTCGTGGGCCGATGCCAGTGGGAGAATTTTCATCTAATTTAAGTGGAACGGGTAGCTGCCTATTTAAGAGGGGATTGCACCCTGTTGGGCCGAAAAATAGGTTTTTCTTTATGAATTTTTTGTACAAAAACGGTGGGACAAATTAATTTCAGGTTTGGCGGGCTGGTTTATTGTATCTTGAACTATTGTTCTGAATTTTTGTGTGACAGTGAGAAAAAGAAACAGGGCAGAAAAATTATAGATTTGGGTTAATGTCTGATAACAGTTGTGAGCCACGAAAATGTGTCACGTGGGTCCTAAGTATAAAGATTGGGTGGTATTATAGGTAAATTAGAAGAATTGTTGTTATTCGACTAGGTTTCTGGTAAGTTTGCTTCGAATTCAGTAGGTGGAGCCTCGAAGAGTGTTGTAAACGGGATTTGAATTACCGCAATAGTCGAACGAGAATTCCTGAATAGCATTACCGCACTGTTCTCATCATCTCACGTATTCCGAACACGCATTCGATGTGTTAACAGGACTTTTCTATCAATCTTCGTTACCTAAAACCTAAATCGAACAATCTTTAATATTTTCTTCCTGATTATTCCAGCTGGAGAAACTTTCATAATTGACTGCGTCCTACTTAACTCTCTTCCCTCGACCTAACATTCACGATTAAACACAATAAAATAATATCTGTCGATAAAAGATCGACTTTGCGAAATTTTAAAATTCCAGCAAATTTTGAAATACCTACTGTCTAGTGTTTGTTAATGAAAGTGTAAGCTTCCAAATATACATCTTCAAATATTTATTAATTTTTTACTATGTTTTAATTTCATCGCCAAGACCACTTTAACGATTCGCAATAAAGATTAGAAATATTGATGTAACAAATTCTCTACCTCTATTCAAAAATTTCCATAGGCTTTATCACTGTAAGTTTGGGAAAAATTGGAATCGCAGAACCCGCGTAGAAAGCGAAAAGGAAAACCGCGTATAATTTCAAAATCGATGGCCGTGGATTGCGTGCGGCGCGTCACGTTTACGGCAAATCTGATACCCAGGTATTCGAGGAATCATTTTCTGACGTCATCAAGCGGACTTACGGTAAAGAGCGACGCGTCGGTCGCCATACGGGAACGGCCTACTTTCTGTTGCAACACCGAGTCGGTTATGTATTGCGCTTAACGATCGTTGACTCACGAATCGAGTGGTGGCATTGTTATAAACAACGCGCGAAGAAATGCTTGTTACGCTTACATTACAGTCTCGACGTCCGCCAGTCGCAACTAAAGGCGCATCAACTAACGATAATCGAAGTACTCTGAATCATTTCACTTGTTTGGTAAAAAATTCAAATCATTTTCAACATTGCAATCTTAACGATTTTAAAAATCTCTCGTTGTGAATTTGAAGTTTTGCAATTTGTTTCCTTTTAACCCTTAATCCATTAGCAGTTGTTGTTGTATAAACGCAACATTAAATTTTAATTCTTTTTAATTAGGGTCAATGAGGTGAAAAAAAAATGAAATGAAAATTCTAGAGTCTACTTTAATGTATCCTCGGCACCCCACATAACTTTTTATCATCCTTTTGCATAATACAGTATATACTCGTTAAGAGCCCGACGAACGGGGCTGGCGACGAGCTCCTAACGCGACTGGACATTATCCCGCGCGGACACTGGCGCGAGAGAGAAAACCCAATGAGCGAGCGAGAGGAAACGGAAGAGCCTTTCGCTCGTTCCCGGGTTCCCCCACTCTCGTCCGAAGGATTCTAAGAAATGGTGGGGATAGTCGCCGAGCTCCTAACGCATGGTAGAAACGAGCTCCTAACGAGGATTTACAGTACTACTATTCCCCCACAAACTTAGCAGATACTAAATGATTTCACTCGCAATAATAATTAACGGAACAACCCTGCACACGCCATTGACGTGTATTCACGCTGATATTTTCCAAACCGATATTTTGTAGCTTCGGCGAGGTTCGCCTCGCACCACTCAAAGTGTTAAGAAGAAACGCGAATTAATTACGGACCAGGGGATTAAATTAGTGCGTTGATCGTGTCCGCAGGAGGATGGTGCGGATCGATGAAGAAGAGGACCATCGTTGGAGGCTACGCCTTCACGTGGTGGTTCGTCACCGACGTTCAGCGGCTGTCTCTGGAGGTGATGACACTGAACCCGGTCTGCGAGAGCGTGGAAACTGCCCAGGGGGTGCCATTGTCCGTTACGGGGGTGGCACAGTGCAAGATCATGAAGGCTGACGAACTACTGCACACTGCCAGTGAACAGTTCCTCGGCAAGAGCGTTCACGAGATCAAAACAACCATCCTCTCTACCCTCGAGGGCCATCTTCGTGCAATATTGGGTGAGTCTTATAGAATTCGTACGATTTTTTTTTTTTTAATGGAATATTGCTTGTGCCTCATTTTTGGGAGGTATTTGGCATGGGAAATTTAATGCAGGTACTCTGCTGTTTGTAAGCATTGGGCCACCTGCTGTATTTGCATTAAATGTGATATTGAATACTTTCCATTGGTTTTAATATAAAATACTAAATAAAATTAAATTTGCTAGAGTTCTTCAATAAACTTGCAACGTATTTCGCAATTATCTGCGCAATTATATTCGCGAAGAATGCGGCGGAAGTTGTAATGAGATTAGAGATAGGTACGGTGATTTTTGTTATTAAAGTAGATTAAAGTTTTTATGTGATGCTTGATTGCGAAGGCCGACATTGATACATAGTTAGTAGTGCACGTGTTCGTTCTACTATGGATCGATTAGGTTGCAGAACTGTTTTACGACTGACCTTCGCATTTACGATAACGATAATTGTAATGTTCTATATTTTGAAGGTTGCACTGCCTATAAAAATTACCGATTGCATTATGTGCCTCTAGAATTATTTCTACGTTTTTCTAAGATTCGAAATTATAATTTCGATATTGCTTTTTCGAAAGTGAAAAATCACAGTTAATTCCATACTCTGATTTGCTTTTATTTTTCAAGTTTGAATTAGCAAATTGAATATTTTCGGATTTTTTTATATAAATAAAATTATGAATAACGAATAAAAGTAAAAAGAATTAACTTTATTCGTCGAATAATCTAAAGGTAAAGTACCTTTGTCAGATCCGTTATTTAAATAATTTTCTTATTTAATTAATGCCCAATAGCACAAACGAGAACTTTGCATTTATTGATAGCATAATGAATGCTGCGAAGTTCGTGGATCTGTTGCGTAACAATTTATCAAGTAGTGCAGTAAGTTACTGTCGAAAGGACGCAAGAATGGATTACTGCATAATGCAAGAAGAAAGTTATTACACCTCCACAATCGCCAGATATTAACCCAGTCGCAAATTTATGAAGCCTGCTGGACTTGCAGATAAGAAAATCGCGCATTTCCGGCACAAATAATTTAAAAAGGATCGTATTATCTGACAATGAGGAATGACTGCAGATTCCCAGAGAAACTGCATAAAACTACATAAGCTTTACTTGTGCCAAGAAGACTACAAGCTTATTGATGCAAATGGAATGCAAACTAAATTCTAAAACTTTCTTTATGTTTCCGAAACCCATTGTTTTCCTTTGAAGGTTCTACTGTGCGAATACTTTCTTGGCTATTAACTTTAACTTTTTGTTAATTTATTCTATTTTTGCGAGTTTATTAAAACTTCTTTCAGAGCATACATTGTTATAATTGTTTTGATTTTTTTAAGAGGTAACGCTATGATTATTGGCCAAAAATGGTAGGATAACTTTGGGAATGATTTTAAAGAAATTTATGAACTTTATTAAAAACGTATCAAAAGGTTCTTATGATATATAGGATAAAAAAAAATTTTCCCAAAGTTTTTTAATCATAAATAGTGACAATTTTTTGCTGGCTGCATATACCCATTATTAAATAAATATTATTCTGAAAATTGATTTTATATAATTCAAAGTTATAACTTAAAGTCTCCCCGCCGCGCAACTTCATTTTCAAACACTATTACGAACGTGTAAAATAATAGATTGTGAGCCGAGTTTGTAATGGACTGTTTCCTAGAAAAACACGAGTCCGGTGAAATATTACGCTCGATGTGTCATCCTTCGCGTGTCAAAGGCACATGCGTCCCCACGTGGAGGAGAATTAGGTCATATTTACCCTTCGAATGGAGAGGGCTAAGTAGAATCGATCATTGGCACGATCATAAATTCCAGTAAATACTGTAAGGGCTTCCTACGCATTCCTCGGATAAATTAAAAGAACAAAATTAAATTAATAATTAAAACAAGAAAAGAAAACAAAGCCAGCAGCCCTCACTTAAATGCTTAAATAATTACACATTACAATAAAAATAGAGTTGCAAGAAATATTTTGGGGCTTCAATTTCACGACGGTAAAAAAGCATAACATTTTTTCACGAAAAAAGTATAACAATAACTATAATAAAAAAATAAACATTAAAATAATTTAAAAATATTACTTATTTATTGCCATATCATTAATAATGTTCTATTGTTATATTAGAAATGATATTCTAATTTCTTCTTGGAGTGGTGTGTCCCTACGGACCATTCTACTACCATTGCCAGTTCTGCGTTTTGACAGTGAAATTCAAGTCGGTTTATAAAACTAAAATAAATTTTAATCAAATAAAAAAATTTCGTTCTCATTTCTTCTTTTATCCTTATTCTGGGGCCCGGGGTCTTGCACCCGCACGTGGCCGGTCCTGCACCTATTACTGCCAAACCTTCACCTCCTTAAATATACAAACATTCCTCCACGACTGAGAACTGAAATTTCTCTCGAAATGGAAAGAAATTACATTAAATGCCTCCCGCAGTGGTAACACAAGAGAACCTTGCATGACTAAATAATTATTATCCCAGAGCACACATTTGCCAAAGCCTTCTTTTCACTTATTTAAATAAACATCGCTGGTCCCCAAAATTTTGTAACCCCCTTTTCTTTCTAACGTCCTGTACATATGGACCGTTTATTTTGAAAGTGGTGTAAGTACATTTTCTCTTGTTTCGAGAAAAAAAAATTTACATTAAATTAAGCATGAATTACGTGATATCTCTTTTTTTTAAAAATGGACTTACACCACTTTCAAAATAAACGGTCCATATGTGGTTGACGTGCCTCCGCTGGATCCTCCTAATGTCAGCCATCAATGGCTAATGCATTAATAGCCGAAGCCTTGAACAACCCCCGAATTTCTAGGCACGTTATCGGTGGAGGAGGTGTACAAAGATCGAGATCAGTTCGCGACCCTCGTGAGGGAGGTCGCCGCGCCTGATGTCGGTCGCATGGGCATCGAGATCTTGTCGTTCACGATAAAGGACGTCTACGACGACGTTCAATATCTGGCGTCTCTTGGCAAGGCACAGACGGCGGCTGTTAAACGTGACGCCGACGTCGGCGTCGCCGAGGCGAACCGCGACGCTGGCATTCGGGTGCGTTCACAATCAGAACATTTACCGTCAAGGATCCAGTTCCCGATCACTTAAGATACAAAGGGAGCAGTTTCTGACCAACCTAAAACATTTTACTATGACCTATACATTTAAAAATACTTCATAATTATTTAAAAAATTTTTCGAATAAATTTGTATCGTGGTAAACTTATTATTTGGTATTTATATACTAAACTGATCGGGAATTGGGTTCTGATCAGGAACTGGGTCCTTCACGGTAAATATCTAACAACCTGAAAATAAATTAGGAATTTCCTTCTACTTTCTGCGTTTAACACGTTACCTGCCACGAGTACTTTGATGTTTTTCTCATAACATGCTTCATGTACCAGATGTGGATGATAATAATCCATAAAAATTAGACTGTTAACCATTTGGGTGGCACAGTACAGACAGCACGTGCGGGGAACGCCTATAAGCGTTGGGAGACTATGGTTAAGAGATGCACCAAGGGGAGTCCCGCACGCGGTGTACGGTGAACGTTCAAATTGCTAAATGGCGATTCTCATGTAACAGCCCCCAAAATAACCGATATTTATAAATTTTTTTTTGAAGAAACTATTGTTAATATTGAGTTAAACTTTTTCGGGGTATAGGAGGCACCTTTAAACTTGCAGAATTTTTTTCGTTACGTCGATCCTTCTTATAATTTATTAATTATTGTGGAATCTTAAATGAGCGTTTCTATTTGACCACAAGTTTAATTACATTCTGCTAAATTGTACTCGTAGCCGTCAATGTGTTAATCCCCGCTAAGATAGAGATATCAAAATGTTTGTACATTTTTCTCTTCCGCGTGACGCACCTGTCACGCTTCTGTTGGCGATCTATCTGACTTGTCTCTACCCTCGCGCAGGAAGCTGAATGCGAGAAAGCGGCGATGGACATAAAATACAACACCGACACAAAGATCGAGGACAACGCCAGGATGTTCCAGCTGCAGAAAGCGAACTTCGACCAGGAAGTGAACACCGCGGTATGTCGATGCTCGGAAACTATTCCCGTCTTCTTTGTAATCGGTCCGGTAAAGTCCGAAGCTCGGCGACACTCCGTTGATCCGCCGGTCCGTCGGCTTTTCGCAGAAAGCTGAGGCGCAGCTGGCCTACGAGCTTCAGGCGGCGAAGATCAGGCAACGAATACGAAACGAGGAGATCCAGATAGAAGTGGTGGAGAGGCGCAAGCAGATCGAGGTGGAGGAGCAGGAAGTCCGCCGAAAGGAGCACGAACTTCAGAGCACCGTGCGGCTACCAGCCGAGGCAGAGCATTACAAAATCGGCAGAGTGGCCGAAGGGAAAAGGTGATTGCAAGCTAAAAGTCCTTGTTTAAGGGGAGGTTCCGGTCTGAAAATCGATTTTTTTTTTATTTCATTTTTCGAATGTTCAACCTTTTAGGAATAGGGTAAACCAACCAGTAATGGGAATGTATCGCAAATGAAACTCGGTCGAGGTGGCGCTCTGATCGCAGTGCTCTGAGCATGCGCGTGATGACGCCGTGACGTCAAACCAATCAACGGCAAGATGAGCTTGGCTTTGCGCTGGCGTTGATTGGTTCAACGTCACGGCGTCATCGCGCGCATGCTCAGAGCACTACGATCAGTGCGCCACCTCGACCGAGTTTCATTTGCGATACATTCCCATTGACCGCATACCAGTGAATGACCATTAGGCAAAGAAATGTGAATTATAAATTTAAAAATTACTATTTGTTTATAAATAGAGTGTAGTTGCACTTTTAATATCCCATATTTTTAATTTTGCATATTAAACAAACATTAATAAGTACAATTCTTAATAAAAGTATGCGGTCATTTACTGGGCTTCTCATTCAACAATTCGGTCATTTACTGGTTTCTTTACCCTACGTGTTAAAAGGATTTGTTGAAATTCCTAAAGTTCCCGAAGTTATGAGCACTTGAGTAGCGCCAAATGCATGAGTAACACCCGACAACTCACGTAAAACTTTAATTAAACGCGTCTTTCTCGAAACAGTGTTCTCAAAATCGCTGGAACCTGCACCTCCAAAAGTTATAATCTGATTCGACTGAAACTTTTTTATTTTGAAAAATATACTTCTGGCTCGTGGACAGACCAGTCAGTTAAAAAAAAATTGAAAATTTGTAATTTTTAAAGGAGTTGAAAGGACGACAAAAAATAGGGAAAAATGTTTTTTGACTGGTTTCGTTGTTTCCAGGACGCAGACGGTGAACGCGGCCGAAGCTGAAGCCGAGAGGATTCGATTGATCGGAGATGCCGAGGCGCAGGCTATGGAGGCGATAGGAATATCGGATGCCGAACGTATGCGGATGAAAGCCGTCGTGTACAAAAAGTATGGCGAGGCGGCTATCTTGAACATCGCTCTGAACGCTCTCCCGAAGGTGATTAGCAACGGTGTTTTGATATCGACCCTCGCTGGAAATCTGTCGGCTGTTCTAACGTGGCGGATTGTTTGTTGCAGATCGCTGCGGAGGTTGCGGCACCGTTGGCCAGAACCGAGGAAATCGTCCTCCTGGGCGGCAACGACGCCACCAGCGGAGAAATTACGCGCCTTGTGGGGCAAGTACCTCCAGCTGTTCAAGCACTGACCGGTGTAGATATTTCAAAAGTATGTGCGAGGGGCCCACGGCCTCCTGGAAAATGTATATAGCGTTCTGTACCGAAGGTACCGTAGGCTCGACTAGGTGCTGTATGAAAGCTCAGCAGACTCCTTAGAACGGGGCCGCATTCACTGTAATGCCGGGTTTACACCAAGGCGAACACGAACAAAAACATTGTTCGCGAACGTTGTCCTCTGTTCTTGTCGTATTCACACCGCCGTAAACAGAACGAAACATTCAGATACGATTCATACGCTGAGTTTTGTTCATGTTTGCGGCGGAGTGAACACGGCTAGAACAGGCGAAAACGTTCGCGAACACTGTTTTTGTTCGCGTTCGCTTTGGTGTAAACCCGGCATAAGGCGCGCTGGTGGCGCCACATCTTAAGAGGGGAATCCTACTTTAGGGGCTAACAACAGGATAAAATTTAGGAATTTTTTTTTAAGAAACTAGCATTTCAATTCATCTGAAATTCGTGCCATGTTTTTATGCATCCTCGAAGAAGTTGCAGGTTTTTTTTTATTCATTTTCAATAATAAATACAAGAGTTATGCATCACGGCGCGCAAAACTCGTCGTCCGCTGGTGTGCATGGTATTTACCTTCCAGGTAATCTGAAACAGAAAAATGAAACGACGTTTTACCTTGTACATATGTAGCTTCAATTTGATGGACCAGAATACCGCTAAGTTCTATACTTCTTTTGTTACATAAGAAAATTGGTGAAAAATTGGATTGCAGAAATCCAAGGTTCTGAGCTTCCTCAAAGATGCATCAGAACATAGTCCAAATTTCAGATGAATCGAATCGCTGGTTTCTTAAAAAAAAATCACAAATTTTGCTAAGTTTTTTGTCCATTTTTTTTGTTTTATGCCTGCATATTAAGGTATCTTTGAAGTAATACTCCAGAAGTCTAAATGCGGCCTTGCCTTTGATCCCCTTATTCAGTATGACAGAGAGCGTCCGAAAGTCAGTAACCATTCAGATGTGAATAAGAAAGTATCTATTATTCCACACGAAAGTCCATTTCGCAGCCACTTAGCTTTCATTCTTTCATTTGCAACCAAGATCCTTTATCTTCACTTCCTCTTATTTTGTTCCTCTGTTTGATGTCTCGATGTTGGCATGGACATTTTTGAAAATTTCCTTTACTTGAATATTCTTGTTTCTATTTTTTACACGTAAACTTCCCCAAGCTGCCCGTTAATCCAAGACTTAGCACCGAGTGTAGCAAGGCAGCGTGGAGCCGTGAAACATTAATATTCCACGTGCATTGTCGTTTGCAGGTGTTAGGGAAGATACCAGGGGCCAAGTAATGGCGGACGGAGCGACAGATTGGGTAGAACGGCGACCAGGCGATCGGACATTCTGTATTAGCGGGTGAATGGAGCAAACTCTGTACTGCCAAAGGTTTCTCTGCTACTCTATTATCCATCACGGTGACACTCCACTTTTCTCTCTTTCCCGAATTACTCTACCCCAAACGTAGATGAAAGCGACGCTGAACGCAAGCGGATCGGTTGGACCAAGCCGCGTCGATTTCAAGTCCGCCGAGACGTTGGTTCGTTAAGCCAGAATTCTCGCCCGAAGAAACGCTCCTCTTTAGCGTCCATCGACCTGGCATTCTCATTCAACTCGAGGGCTTAAAGAGTCTCGGGAACTGGATGTTCTCGGCGTCCGTGAGACTTTAAATCGATGCAGACGAGGATCCATCGCGATCGCACGGAAAATTGATCGGAGGAGGAAGGACAAGAATGGAGAAACAAAATTGATAAACGACCTCGCGCGTAGTTGCGCCGTGTTACTCGTTCGCGGCTCTATTGTGATTGAAAAGCTTTCGATCATTGTGTTCAACATAATTAAGTAACTTAACGAAAAGGGGCGAAGAGAGGTGTGCGGGAGCGGTTCGCGCGGGATCAGGCGACGCAGAAGTCTACTGCCCGTAGTCGCTGTACATACTCCTAGTAACGTGTGTAGAAATAGCAACTGAGGTCTCTGCCTTGCTTCTGAACGAGACGCGACGGAGGACGCGTTATCCTGGAGGACCGATTGCTGCTCGTTTGCGGCGTTTCTTGAGCTTTAGGCGCGGGCTTGAAGGAGTTTACCGCGGCGCTGTGCCAGAGATGCAAGATGCGAAGATTTCCGACTGCAGCGCCCCTTGCGGTGGAGTAAGGAATCTCAGCTTGTGATGTCTCCGCTCTATAGAATAATATTCTTGAGTAGTACATTACAGTAGTAGTACATTATCAAAACCTAACCGTCATTACTCTACGTTCGCGCATGTTTGTTATGGTATCCCGCCAAAAAAGCCCGTGTAATGTACTACTCAAGAATATTATTCTATAGAGCGGAGGCATCACGAGCTGAGATTCCTTACTCCACCGCAAGGGGCGCTGCAGTCGGAAATCTTCGCATCTTGCATCTCTGCGCTGTGCGGCTGGGTATTCTGATAGGCGGTTGATCCTCCTTCAACTGCGATCACAACTGTATATTAGTAAAAACGTACAATCACGTTCGAAGAAGGAGGCAGTGGTAATTAACGTTGACACCTGAAACATGATAACCTGAATCAGCTTCCTTCTTTGAAACGAGAGAAGTATTTACGTTAACAGGGATATCCATTATATCTTTTAAAGAATGGAAGAATCAGTGGGACCTTTTGAAAATTAGGGAAATCGTTAATTAACGCTCGGAGTCTTTTAACCTTCCTGAACTCGCGTGATTTTTCATTGCACTACTTTCTTTAGTAGTCTTCTGAAACAGTCGTCAATAATTTCAACTTAAAACTTATTATAAAAAAAATCATCTTTCCGTGGCTATTAACATTATTCCTACCACGAACCGGTGAAAAAGCCCATTTTCAAAATGTAGATTAGAATTTCCTATATACATACAACGTAATTGAATCGCCTTTAAACTTCACGACTTTGCCTCAAATATACGTATAATACATTTTTGAATATTCACTTCTTGTTTTATTGTTTATTTTCTGAGAAAAATTTGTAGTCTGTCTTACCTAACGCGACCGATCAAATAACGTGAAATGTGTCGGTAGGAATAGTGTTAATTATTTCTAAAAAATGAGTGAATTTTTTGTATTCGCCGGTCTGTGAGACCGACGCGGGAGTTCAGGAAGGTTAAAATTACGAGAAATATTGGAATATAGATGCTCATATTCCTATTTAGTGCAGATGGATTATTTTGCTACGAAGTAACTATACACAAATTTCTTTCGAATAGAGTTTACTCTGGACCGCGAAATACAGCTGATAGCTTTTCAAGCGGCACTGTTTCAAGCGCGCTGCAGTCCTTTCTCAAGGGTACAGAACGCAAGCGAGCACGATGGCTCTCGTTCGTCGCGTCCGGGCTCGAAATTCTCTCGGTTGACCACGCATCGGAATCAATCGCATTGCCGACAAGCAAGCTACCATATATTTCCAAACCGACGAAAGTGCCAATTTGTAAATACAGTATCGTCTCGACGCCATAGCAACGCGATTATATGTTATATTGCGTAACGAGCATTCCGTTGTATCGCACGTTTTTATTCTGTTCGCAATAGTGCTCGCCTCCGAGCAGCAACAGGGGCTCTCAAGGGATCCATTGATCGTATAATTTAGCATTCGAGACAGATTCGATTACGATGAGAAGAGCATAGCTTGTAATAGGATCGCGAGTCGCCGTGTACAAATTCCATTGTTCTCTGCTCCAAATTTACAAGCCGTTTCGTTGCTTTTCAACGTCGTCTCAGGAATGAGTTCAACACGATAGAACGATGAAAGAGAATGCTCGTGCAAGCGTGAATTAGATTCGGTCATTTTAGGCGTTGATACAAGCCTCCACTTGGGGGCACTGATTTGCTAGTATTTTTATTATCAATACTTATTTGAAAGAGGCAATAATGGAGGAAGGTGGAAGCAATATTGAGCCGAGCTGCTTTTCTCTCTTATTATTTTGGAGTGTTGAATTCACGTCTGAAATTATGTCGATTAATAATAAAACTCCCTGTATATTTGATGCTCGAAGAAGACAGTTGGGAGGAAGGGGACTTTCTGGGAAGCTTATTTTTCTTTATATTCGTTTTTCAATTGAAAACAAGTTTTGACGAATTCTTGAACGTTAGAAGTAGAAAATCAATCAGCGATATGTATAATAATATCTGTGAGGAAAGCTTTAAGTTTTCAATTGTATTTAAATTCCGATCTTTACTATTTAATCTTCAAACTAACGCCAGAGCAAAAAACGCTCGGCCTTCTTCCTCCCTCAAACAGTCAGGAGCATTCGGGGACAGTGGAAAGGGAAGTGCAAGAACGTAAAAGATCGTCAGCTGTTAAAGAATAAAAAGTCTTCCCCGAGAAAATGGAGAACAAAGCGCGAGAGAAGAAGAAATAAGGAGAAAGTGTAGTACGTTTTAGAGCAGTACAAACAGAGATTACAGAGAACTAATTGCACAGAGTGAAACTATGTATATTCGACTAGGCGTTGAGAGGAGGTCGTAATCCGTAAGTGCAAGGTCCATATGTCTATATAGTATTTTTAATAATAATAGGAAGCGATCGGAGCCGTAAATGCCGGTTACGTCGGTGTAGAAAAGAAGATCTATCGCTCGTCAAGCAGATGTTTCACATAAGCTATTTTTTAGTAACGTTTCACGCACCCTTTCCGATGGGTAGTCAATGCGAGAACGCGCCGTGGATGATTCTAACAGCCTCGAGAGCTTCTCTCTTTTTCTTTTCGAAATCGTGGATCAAAAAAGTTCAGATACTACTAATTAAAAAGGAGAACGAAACGTAAAGGGAAGCAAGAAAGAAACGCGACGTCTGCGCGTTTCGCGGGAAGCGTCTGAGATCATTGGAAATTCAATGGAACCGCAAAGTGCTCGATTTTTATTCGAAATCGTACGGGGAACCAATCAGAGATTAAAAAAAAACGTAGATAGTTCTTAATAGTCCTCGAGTACTCGAGACGATTCGAGATTCGTGGGGACGCGATGTGACTTCTTAGAACTTCTCTATTCGATCTCAGATTTATTCGGATCAGAGTGATTCTTCCTTTTGTGTACTTTTCAATTACGCTTCGTGGACGTTGAAAATGGCCCGATAACTTTGTGCTCTTCTCCTACAGAAGATGTGCTCGAGGTGGAAAGAAATTATGCTTTCATTTCTCAAGTCCCATCCTAGGTGAAATGAAAGGATAGTTTAATGATATTAGTGTAATCCGATGAACGTTTTGCGATGAATTTTGTATATTTGTACTTCACTTTACCGTACTGTAATTGGTATAGATGATTTGACTTACATTTTTATGAGTTCTGCGTAAGACTTTATGCGAGATCTATAAGAAATGTGATTTGTAAGCGGAAAGAGAATATGAACCGCGAAGTTCAATGGAAAGGAACTTCTTGTATTTCCATGGCTTAGTGCACAAATATTGAATGCCCACTTTTTTTGAAATTTCAGTTTTTATATGCAACAGATAGTTGTCCAAGTACCTCATAAATTTGTAAAAAATAATATGTTTCTTCCTTGAATCTCCCTGAATTTAATCTTCTCGAAAACGCTAAAAGTGGATGTACAATATATGTGCACTAGGTGGTCGATTTGATAATTTTCAGTATACGTTGCTGTGGTTACAAATTAATGTAGGTGCGTTTAATGTAGCAGCCTAAAAATGCATCACAGGAGAAATTCCAATCACAGGATTAACCATCCTCCGTTAATAGTTACTTTTATAACTATTATTGCTTCCCTCCCCCTTTCTGATTAAAAACAAAGAAGCTCCAATGTTGTCAGCATTCGTCGCAGTTCTAAGATACTCATTCTTACTCTTCGTCAAAGTCTCAGCTTCGCGGATGAGCATTTGTTTCGGTAAATGGACGATTTTCGTGAAACTTGAGGCAACAATTCACGAGAATCTCTTCTTAGTTCCATGCTCGAGTGCGTCGCAAACCCGTCGGAGCATCAGTTCTACGATAATACTGCAAGCTACCCTTGCGTAGAGAGGAAAGAAAGGGAAAGGAAAAGAAGAATGACGCCTTGTCGTTCGAGCCTAGTTAAGCGAATCGCGATTTGCGAATTGATAGCCTAGCTATTCTCTTCAATCGGCGTAAGCTATTTGTTTTACCGCATGTTTGCGTACCTCCACATTTTACTCATGTATTACTAACAAAGTGTTTATATTTTACTGAACAACGTTCGTACTAATTAAGTATCGTCCCGTTTTGACGAAAGCGTCGCGTGTTGACGAATAAGTGAACGCTCGCCACGCTGACTATCGTGGAACGAATAAAACTCTACTATTATTATTCTTTATCTTCTCGTAAGCAAAGGGAAAAAAGAATTTCGATCTGAACCGTGGTCAGTATCAATGATTGATGTCGTTATATCTGTTACAATTAGCAACGCTCTTCTGAATGTTTTCAAGGCTCGAGTAATTTCATTTTGTTCGTTTATTATTTTTATTCGCATCGCTTGATTTTATGGCTCTGTAGGTGGAGCGTAATATTTCAGGGGAAGGAAAAGCCAATGTACACTAGGCGGCAAAATCGGCTTCCCTCCGGAAATTTGGCAACGTTGCATGTCACTAGGCATAACTCAGTAATTCTAGTGACATGCAACGTTGCCAAATTTCCGGAGGGAAGCCGATTTTGCCGCCTAGTGTATGTATGAAAAGCCTATACTCCTTGGTATTTAATGATTTCTTTAAGTTTCTACGACTTTTCTTACACTTTTAATTCTTCGAGGTTCCTCGATTTTTTACTTATATTTGCGAAAGTAGGGCGTCGACTATAATTGAGTGAATTATGATTTTATAAGCTAATCGTAAAGCTAAGCTGTCGTTGCTAATTGAAACGAAACACCGATCATTCGCGGCACTACTTTGTTTCGTACACTTTTCTATTCCTTTACACTCGCAATTGAGAGTATTGCAGCTCACTGTATATCGAAGATGCAACTATTTTACCTTCTTCGTGCTTCCCCACCGAAGCGAAGATTTCTTCTTCAACGCACAACCTGTGATCCGAAAATATCTAAACACTGTGAGCCACGATTATCGCCGGCGCGATTAAGATTCTGTAGATCCTCCGTTATCACCTTTCTCGCCACATTCCAACGACTCGACAATTTCACGCTGCATTTTACTCGCCATCTTCGATATACCCCGAAGTGTGCAAGAACATCGCAAATGTTTGCGAATCGCCGGAGAACCAATTCTCGAATTTGTGTGGAAATGCTATTGTCGTATGTTGTCTATCGAGGTCTGCTTAAATTAGGGAATATTTCGTTTTACTATTAATATATCGGGGATACCGTTTTTTAAGGTAGCCATTGAAGATCAATCGTACCAATACGTCGTTAAATAATCGCACGTCCTCAACCAGCAACGTATTTACGCGTCGCAAACGTTTACAGTACATTATTAAATAGTTTAATGTATATTTCGAACACTAACATTTGAACGCTCAGGTATAATCGACGTAGAAATACGTCCCCCTCCCAACCCCCGACAGTTGCGTTGACACCGTTAACAAGTAATTTAAGAAAAGAAAATTGTGCATTAATTGTGTCTGTGTGAAATCATGCGCTGACCTGAACTCGTCGTATTTTAATATATTGTATTTATTGCAGCGTGAATTTATTATTATAATACTCTATGTAAACCGCACGAACAACCACGTAAATTCTGAACTCGTCGATCGGCGTAGACGCCGGTCGAAAACCATTCGCGGATCACACGAGAAACTGTAACGAATTCAATACGTCGCGAATTCGAGAATTTGGTTGGAATTTTTTATTTTATTTTATTTTTTTTATTTTCTATTGGTTTCGTGTTCGTATGGGGGCGCCATACGCACGTAATTTTATCGCAGAGATATGTAATATATTATGTTCTATTATATTTTATGTTAACATATGTTATTTTTACTATTTCTATTTTATTATCGCATCCTTTCGGACATCGTATTATTATTGGTCCCAGAAGATCGTGGAGCCGTGCAACGATTCACGTTCGACACTCACATTAAAATATAAAATATGCACTTGTTACAAACGGAAATTCCTGTTTACGTTATGCTAAGCGAGCGAATTTTAATTAAGTTCCGATTCTTGCGCAAGCTATACCGAGAGTAATCGCCCGTAATCGTCGCTAGAACTAAAAGTCATGGATATCTCCTGCTAAAAAAATTGCGAAAGGTATTTGTAGCATTTGCCTACCTCTATTTTATTGTTTCCTCATTTCACCGCTGTGCAGCGTAAGAGTCTCGTTGAGAGAATAACAAAAGATCGAGAGATCGAAAGGGACGATCGGCAACCAAGGTATCCACGACTTTCGGTCGTAAATCGCATGTTCGCGCGCGGCGCGGCAAGGACGCGTTTACAACGTGCCATATTCGTTCGAATGGGAAAATTCCAAATTATAAATCTTCGGGAAACGCGTAGCTATGTACTCAACTCTACACGTATATGTAACATGTAATATATACACGTACGCGACACGTGCAGGATGAACGGGATTACTTGCGAACTCGACCAAAAGCGAAAAAAGAAAGAGAGAAGGGAAGATGACTTTAAGGGTGAAGTAAAATCGTAGAACGAAGAAGATACGGAGATAGAAAGAGATATGGTCAGGATTCTAGTTAGAAATTCAAAATTTACCCAAGCGTCTAGGAAGAATGAATCTAGTCTTTTGTAAAACGGCGAGAACTCGAGAATATTGTATATTTTGAGAATTACGTGCTAGAAAGTGTCTGAACGCGTAGATAGAGGACAATATTAAACGATTGCGTCATACTCTACTCTGATTGAAAGTAATGGAACATACGGATACATACATACACATACAGTCACACACAGTCACACTCTCGATGTGAATTAGTGCATATTTTTAATAAATGGATCATAAAAATAAAAAGTTGACAATTGACCTGAGGTTGCTCGATCAGCGATCGATCGGTCCGTGCCACGCTCTCGATCGCGACGCGGGCAACTGTTGTACATATAACTTGTCGTTTCTATTTTTCTCTTCGACGCGAGTCCTCTTGTTCCTTGTGGGAAGATAATTGACGACGAGAAAGTGTCCCGTATTATGATAATCGTCACGACGAAGTCGCAGTGTGAAAATAATTTTTTCAACCTCCAAGAAAACGCTCGGTCGTTTATACCAGAGCTTCACTGAACCTCTTCGAGGAGATATTTTCGAGTAATAAGGAAGGAATGATTAGCTATGAAATTTTCGTTGCGTTAGGTTCTTTCTCAATTCCGTCTGTCTGTCGGAAATAAAAATTGTATGCTGTTATCGTGCATCGTTTCGTACGTTTACTTCGATATTATAGGTATACAGATTTAAATTATAATAAAGATTCTGTGGAATAATAAAGAAAATTATTCGATTAACTAAATGAACGAATGCGACCAGTGATAATTTGTTCATGTATGAGACGATCGTTGAATAAAACAATGTAATTGCAGTACGTCACGGCGTCGAAACACGCCAATGCCAGGTTACGTGAAAATAGCACATTTTTTTAAGACTAGCACACTGGACGTATTTTAACGCCCATTTTAGTTCATATCTTTCACCACCGCTCATCGCTGCCATTTCTAAAAACACTTTGCAAGGATATAACAATTATACTGCTCGATACGATTGTGTAACGAACTCTAATGGCTGTATAAAATCGCGAGGGTCTGTTACTGCAAGAAAGCGAATTAACCAATGAATTTGCTCCCGTTCTTCGTAGCGACAGAAATAGAAATATTTCAGTCGAAAACGAATTCGAGAATGATCCAAGAAGAGTTTCAATATTCAATTTATATTGTTATCACTATAAGTCCATCTATTTCAGATTATTTACTTTTGAGAATAGCCCTAAGAAAAGGCAATACAACAACGCACTACGTAGAAACGCAGCTTAAAGTCTGGGTGTGATGAAAGCAACATGGCTGCAACCGGAGTAAGAGTGTGGAATAGCAAGTGACAGCGTTCTACGAGCTAAATACTGTCAAAAGTATCGAAAAATTTTGTTTTTATTCCAAATACTTTGCATACATAGCTTCGTGATTTCTAAACTCAACGTCGTCCAACCATGTTAAACGACGTACCGAAAAGATTGTTGAAAAGCTCCGAAACAACTGAGGTATGTTTACAACAGTGCTGATATTCGATATCACATCATGTTTATTAAGAATTAATAGAAAGTTTTCATATTGTATATAAGTATTAGGCCATGCAATGCGTTATTCAGACTTTGATGCACCATTATTCACTATTTGTTCCACGTTTCATCGTTCCTCCAGTCCATTCGATGTTTCACCCGTTTCCATTGTAAACCATACTTAAATTGTTCATTTATACAATTCTGATCTATATATATTTATTTATGTATTACTTGACGCTGTTGTCATTTGAGAATTTTGCAGCCCGTAGTAGATATTTCAACATAGAAATGCACGATTTTTGTTTGAAATTGCCAACGCCATCTACCTCGAGCTTCCCGTACTAATAAGCGCGTATTCTACGGAAAGCGGGAAATTCGAATTGTCAAGGTATCGCTAAGAGCTGCGTAAAATATTTTTGTTCAGGCTGATGTGCGCGAAGATGAAGAACAGGCTAAGAGATTTCAAGATATCATCGATCTCCTTTTGGCGGCAGGGTACTTCCGGGCAAGGATAAAAGGTTTATCAAACTTCGACAAGGTACGTACGACACTTACCTTTTCAAGTAAATTAAAATCAAACATAATGGAACGGATATATTATGAGAAAAAAATTGAATATACATGACAGTGTTTCCCAGGTGATTGGTGGGATGACTTGGTGCATCGAATCCTGCAATTTCGACGTGGACATCGATTTACTATTCCGTGAAAATCTGACGATAGGTCAGAAAATGTAAGTCTACAAACTATTTAGTGTTTGGTATAAAATATTCTTGTATATACCTCCTTTTCAGATCGTTAACCGAAAAGATTGTGGCCATGCTCCCCAAAATGAACTGTCCGTACAGGATTGAACCTCATCAAATTCAGGGTTTGGATTGTATTCACATTTTCCCTGTTATTCAGGTAGGCAGTCTATTCCTCCGATGCTTGACAATTTAAAAGATGACTATTTAAAAAGCCTTGTACATTTTAGTGGCTAATTAAACGCTCTATGGAAACGCGAGAGGGGACGGCTGATTTCGTGCGATCGTTTGCTTTAAATCAGTTTGATAAGAAGCATTCTTTCGACGAGGATGCCAGCACTGCAGCATCGGTGAAAGAAAATCTAATACGAAACATTCAACTGGTGAAGGTAAGATATATCGTTAGAAGGCGATCGCTCGTTTCAAATAATAAACGTTACAATTGTTTCGCAGAGATCGTACGAACCACGGCGCCTTTTCAAGCACAAGGACGGTTCCACCAGAGACGAGTCCACCAGGTTTCTTGGCACCGTTTTAGAGTACGAGGCGCCTTTATATTATTCTACGAAAACCGCTGGATCTCCAACAGCGACAGCTGCGAATGATGCGAAAGAAAGCGAAGGCAAAGAGAATTTAATTGAAAAGGTGAAGGAATAACTTTATATAATAAGATTCTTACATATTTATTGCATTGAGATGCAGAAAATGGGAAAGGAGTAGCGAAAAGTTGGCGCTTATTTAAATGTGTGCAGAAATCGATTTATCCTTCTTTTATAGGAGAACACGGAACAGTTAGCTGGAAACCTGGCTGCCATTGAAGAAAGTTCGGTAAGTAAGCATGTTAAACAGATATGAATTCGATGTTTATCAATCGTAATCTGCGCAGGCTCGTCTGAGCGTCGCGGCGGTAGGCAACATCGTCGGGATTCAAGCTCAAGAGATCGCCAAAGTGGCCGAGAAGTATGCGACAATGTCCACCTCCGAGATGGAGGTAAATGGCTGTCTGACGAATCAGATTAAATTTCGAAATCTTCCGCTACAAACAAATTACAAATCTGACATTGATCGATGATTGATCACAGGAAAGTGGCATCACGTCAACAGCATTAACTGCGCTGCAAAAGCAAAGGGCAGCACTCCAAAATCGCGTGCGAAAATTAACAAAGGAGAAAGACAGCCTGGCCACCAAAGTGTCAGAATTAACTGATAAAACGAACGAGTCCCGCTCGAAGCGACAAGCTATCGAGCGTTCGTTGAAAAAGGCACAGGAATTGGGGATCGACGAACACGACAGGTACTCGTTAATAATTCTACGATTTTCGGTGACACTCCCGTAATTACAGGTGAAAGGAGCTTGATTTTCGTTGCCTCTGCAGTGTTTACAAGCGTCTGGAGGAGCTGTTGTTGGTGCACGATGGTTTGAAGGAGCAAGAGCAGAATTTCCGAGAGCAATGCAAATCCGATTTGAATCTGCTGCGCGGCAAGTTGCAAGAAATCGAGAGCGGCACGTCGGAGGAGGAGGAGGATCGTTTGAAAGAGTACGAGGAACAAAAGGAAACGGTGACAAAGGCCAGATTACAATTGGCCAAGAAGAACAGAGCCATTGCTTCTCTGACTAGACAATTGGATGACGTACCTGGTCGCTCTGAGCTTACGCAATACCAAAGACGCTTCATGGAATTGTACAACCAAGGTTCGCCGACCTATTTTCGTTCGTCGATGTTCGCCAAGTCGTTCTGCCGATAAAGTATCCTTTAATTATCTCGAATTACAGTTTCGGCCAAGCACAAAGAAACCAAGCAATATTACACCCTGTACAACACCCTGGACGACACGAAGCTTTACCTGAGCAAGGAGTTGTCGCTGTTAAATTCCATCCAAGATAATTACAACGAGTGAGTGGCACGCAAACATCCTGTTTACATCGATTGTTCACCGATAAGGGATTGTGTGACCCATATTTTCTGTTTTTTATCAGAGCAATGGCATCGACGAGCGGTAAGGAGCAGTTTTTGAAGCAATTCGACGCGATCGTTGCGGGCGTGAAACGCAATAAAGCGAAGGTAAAGGAACTTACAAATCTTGTGCACTTCTGTATTCGTATTAAAAAAAAAATACCTGGTCAATGGTATCAAGTTTCTTTTATAAAACTGAAAAAGATCAGTTCAGAAGATGTTACGCAGAACCTGAAACAATAATAAACTTACTGCTTTCTGTTCAATTTACCCAGAATTATTTTAATGAGAGAGTCGTGTTTCTCGTAGGTGGAGAAGCGATGCGCCGACGAGAAGAACAGAAGGGATGCTCTGAGTCGTCAGCTGGCCACTCTGATAGAGCAACAACGCAAATACGTTGTTGCGGTCAGGCAGCTCACTATTGAATGTCGGAAAAATGAGGCCTTGCTCGCGCAGCTGCGCGGTCCGTAAACACATACTCCATTTACGCCTACCTTGAAACCATGTATCGAATCCTCGTATTTTTGCTGTAATTTTCTTCCCTAACATCCGCATTGCAATATTAAAAAAGAAAAAAGATGGATGCATCGTGCGACACAATAGCGATCGACGTTAAGGGCAAAACTGCGAGGAGCACAGCCGAGGTAGCGGTAGCTTCTATTTATATTCATACCGTATACAGGGTGTCCCACGCGTAAAGCATTACAGACCTCTTCTATCCGATAAAACGGAGAGGACAGTTTGTAAACGTTTACACGGGACACCCTGTATATCGTTAGTCCATACCAAACATGCTGTTTTACAGATTCATACTCCCGAGGGTAACTTGGATTTACAGGATCGAAAGAATGGAAATTCAAACGACGTTGTCCCTCTCCCCGCTAGACTGTAAATTTTATACCAAAAAGAGGTCGTATAAAGCTCGTAAAAAATGATGGCTTTTCGTCTACCCTACCCTCCTTTTATAATTTACGTTTATCAATCTCTGGCTGAACGGATTCGTGACAGAAATGGACGTATCCGAGTCCGGGGCGAATAGGGTGCCAAAAAAATGAAACGGGCGCAACAATCGGAGTCGTAGGATTTAAAATAGTAATGTGCCAGAGTCACGTGACGTCGAACTTACCAGTCGAGTATAGATCGACGTGCATAACGCGTGCACACCTTGAGATGGCAATTTTTCGTCCGATAATAGATTACTATTTACCGCTTGCTCGTTTTCCCTTTCACGCGTCCGGCGGTCGGTGCTTTCCCAGTTGCTCCGTCAGAGCCCTCTTCGTTCGTTACTCCGCGCTCGGCTATCGCCATTGTTCCTCTCACAGTGCTTATGCGTTCGCGTGTCCCTCTCCGTCTCCCCAAGGGATCTATCGTAGCCATTATCGGCGGTGGACGGTGATCAGTGATCTGTTAACAGCGTTCGTTTAGAATGTAGGCGTGCAAACCAGCGCGACGCTCTGTAAAGATACGTATAATGACAATCGCGTCGGGTGGACGAGCCATCCGTTCGAACTTGTTCCTTTCAAGCTGAAGGAACATGTGCTATCTACACGGTGGCTGTTGAATGTGATATTTCCTATATGAAAGAAATATTGTGCTTATGATGGCAAAAGACGAAGGGGACGACCTCTTGCCGGACAAGGACGCGGCGAAAGGATTTTACGCGAAATACGAACCCAAAGAAATCCTTGGAAGGTTCGTCACGTGATATTTGACAAAAAAAGATAAAAAGGGAGAATGGAATAGAGAGAGAGAGGAACAACATAGCGTACTATTTTTATTTCTTCGGCGAGCACAGGCGTATGATAGATATGTTCGTGTTTATATTATTAGATCCTGGTGCATCGCGATTACAATGAACGAACCGAGGATTTCTCACCGCCTCGGGCAAACTAACCTGTACAATTATATAATTGGACCAAGCTAAATACGTACGATTCAATGACAATTCTTTCTACTTCTCGCCTGTTTCTTTCGTTGTAAACTAACAAAATGACAGGGCCCGCCGGAAAAGATAGCAAGTTCCAATGACGGGGCGGACTACGGGGAAGCTTACGCTGCGCGAAAACAAAACTTTCTGTTCTCGTTCGTGTCGAGCGTCGATCGCTCGATAATCTCTGTCGTTTATTCCAGAGAATCTCCCGAATTCGCGCGCCCCGTTAATATGCGACGCACTTTATTTCTGTATCATGAAAGTCTTGAAAAAATATTCCAGGGAGAGATGTAACAAAAGATTCGTTCATGCATGTCAGTTGTTGGTCGAATGATGTTTATTTGTACAGCATTAACGATAACCCGAAACACGGAACGTGTACTATGCGTAAATAAACACGAAACACTGTAACTTCACGTATATATTTCGTCACTATTCAGAAATACTTTTGTTCCAAATACGTTAGTATTGGTGGAGAATCGTTCAATTTTCAATAATCTATTTTAATTATCCGTTCGGATATTCCGCAACGCCAATTAAATTCTATATTAATGTTTACAGAGGGATATCTTCCACCGTGAGAAGATGTATAGAAAAAGAAACAGGTGTAGAGTATGCGGCTAAAATTATAGATATTAGTAACGAAACTAACGAGGACGGTCACACCATGAAGGATGCCACGTTGCAGGAAGTGCAAATTCTTCGTAGAGTGGCCGGCCATCATTATATTAGTAAGTCTCTAGGCTCGACAGAAACGGAGCTGATTACACGCGATTCATTTTACACGCAACCTTGATTTTCTACAATTCCAGTCGAATTGCACGATGTCTTCGAATCTAGTACATTCATCTTTTTAATATTTGAAATCTGTAAGAACGGAGAATTATTCGACTACCTCACATCTGTTGTTACTCTTTCCGAGAAAAAGACACGCTACATTATGAGACAAGTGTTCGAAGGAGTTCAACATATACATAATCAAGGAATTGTACATAGAGATTTGAAGCCAGAGAACATATTGCTGGACGACAATCTGAACGTAAAGATAACAGATTTCGGTTTCGCTAGAGTATTGAAAATAGGAGATAAATTATATGGTTCGTGATTATTCTTATAAAAGAGAGAATTACGTAATACGGTTGTGCAACCCTTAAGAATGTCTAATTTTAATTATCGACGTTCTTTCGTAGATCTCTGCGGTACTCCCGGGTACTTGGCGCCGGAGGTGCTGAAGTGCAATATGTTCGAAAACGCAGAAGGCTATGGCTACGAAGTGGACGTGTAAGCTGAACCCGATTTAGTACACGCGCGTTATATTCGTAGGAATAATATAAGAATTGAATTCTTACTGTCGTGCCATATCGATTAATTCATTTTTAGATGGGCCTGTGGGGTAATTATGTTTACTTTGCTAGTTGGTTGCCCACCCTTTTGGCACAGGAAGCAGATGGTCATGCTTAGGAATATTATGGAAGGGAAATATACCTTTACGTCCCCGGAATGGGCAGACATAACAGGTGACGATCGTTGCCTATTAAAATAAACGTGAAACGTAACGATAGATTCATAAGGAAGGTAGCTTTTTTTAAACCGTTGCATGAAGAGTACATTTGCGCTTAATTTATCTGCAAGTGAATGATCGTTGACGATTGAGTGGCGCGTGGAGGGCCGCTATAACGGCGGTGGCAGCGAATGTGTTAATTAACAATCTGACTGTGTTAGTATGCATCGTTTCCAGAAGATTTTATTCTAACTCTATGCGGTATATAGTATCCTCTCGCTACAAACTCGATTTACCTTCTATACGCTCGTCGCTGTCCTTACTATTTCTGGTACATATGGGAGTGAGAGGATACTATATTGTAAGAGATAAACGGTACCTCGGAAATTTAGAAGAAACGGGGAGGAATGAAGATGATACTACTTTGCCTTATGAACGAAACGCGATTGTATTAAATTTCGTCTCTGTCCTCAAATATTCTTTACTACGTTTGCTTTTCATTTCGTTTTATTATGTACTGTTGAAATGATTAAACGCAGTACATTTCTATGGGCGATAATAACAGTTTGTGTTACAAATTAAATTCGTGCGTTGTCAAATTTACAAACTTCTGCGAGACACAGACCTAATATTTTAGGTGGAAAGTTCGAAGGAAGTTGGAATAGTATTGACGCGTAAACGTGAAATGATAATCCACGATAATATCAGGAAAGTATTATCATCTTAGATAATTCTCTTAATGCGATCTGCTCCGTGCATGAATAATAAATATGCTCAAGGTAAAAGTTGCTGCTTATTTATTAATCTTCCGGCAGGATGCACGTTTCGGTTGCCATACCCTTATGCTTTTATTTTATAATATAGTCGATGTTTAAGCTTTCGTTACTTTTATATCTGAATTGTGCTTTCAGAAGCCCCAAAAGATCTGATAAGAAAATTACTAGTCATTGATCCTAGGAAGAGGATTTCTATCAAAGAAGCGTTGGAGCATACGTTTTTTCATACAGTGGTAAATATCCTTAACTCTACATATGTATTTGTATCGTAACATGTAAATTTTCACACGAAACGACAGGATACTATCAAGCCGTTATTTAATTTATGTATTCGTTCGAAAGGAAGTGTATTATATTCATGGTTATACATTTTTCTTTGTTTGCTTTTCGTCTTCAACTCTGTGTACCGGCAACACGACACACTTGCTTCACAAAAACAATGTGAAACGTCTGTCTCGCAGTTGAGTAAATGTTACTAATTTGGAAACAGTTATTTTAAGGAAGGATATTGTAATATTACGATGTATAAAAAATTATTGGAATTGCAGCTGTGGGATCAAGACATCGCTCCTCTAAAACGTTCACTATCATCTAATTCGCGGCGTCTGAGTAGGATATCTCAGTTAGCTTTGGTAAATTCTTTTTGTTTTTATTTTGTTTGCTGTTGAATGTGGGTTCTACCGATTAATTTGAGTTTTTATTAATACGTCGAATTAATTAAAACTTAATGTATACGTTTATTTCGTTTTATGTTTCCGTTCTGTGAGTTTGTTAAACACATTACGTTAAGAACACTCTTATCTAGATGTGCGAGGAGCAAAGCATAAACATAAACATTGAATATAATTGTGCATAACTGATTTACAATTGTTCAATAAAAAAGAAAATTTATAACGTTTCCTTCAAGCATGGGAAAAGTTTATTAAGGCATGAATACGCGGATGTGCATTGAGCATTAATTAATTAATAGTAATAAAAGAGAGAGCATTAACTACTAACTCGGCATGGTGAATTAAAGGAATATAAAAGTGTAATATTTCAAACCTTCGTACATCAGCTTTTCCCTGATTGCTTGTTCTGTTTCTGCAAGCTTCGTAAAGAAAGTTTATAAAAATCGCGTGACACTCTAAAGATAAAAGCTTTCGGTCTTTTAGAACCATCTAATGTACAGTTTTGTAAATTATTTCATTATTGTGTATATCGCTGCTAATATTGTATATTCGTTTAACAATACTTTTCTTTCAGGGCACCACTTAATAAAATGTAAGATGTAATATCTTTTTTTCAATACTTTCCCAGTTTTTATCTAATTTTATATTTTACACAGGAGTTAAAGGCAAAATCATTTAATGCGAGAAAAAGATTCCAGTTAGCTATCATTTGTGTTCGTGCAGTGGTACGTATCAAACGGCTTCACACGACACCCGAACCTCTTTCGACTCACGTGGCATGCACCGATCCTTATAGGATCAAAGTTCTACGAAAGGTATTCTTTTGCGATTATTTTAATAAATTTTCTGACGACACATCAGATATAGATTAGCATTGGCGCATTTGCGATAGGAAGCATGATCGATTTAATCTCGAAATATGAAGTTATTCAACTGGCGTTTTTAATTAAAGGGAATAACATTTGGTCTAATATTTGTAGGTAATTGACGGTTGTGCATTCAGAGTTTATGGTCATTGGGTGAAGAAAGGGGAAGGACAAAATCGAGCTGCCCTGTTCGAAAACACACCAAAGACGGAATTGAAGCACCTTTATGTTAGTAATCTGAGCAGATAACCAATGCTTTGACAGAGCATTATTTAGTTAAAATTGTTTATCCGTATGTTAGTTGAGATTTACAGTATCTGAACAAAATATTAAGTAAGAAAAAAAAAATAAATAACTTATATAAAAGGGTGAAACATCATAATACTTTCTCTTGGCTCTGGCTATGAAACAAGTGATTCTGTAAACATTTTTGTAGCGACTATAAAGTGTTCATAAACTTCCATTATCGAGTCTGCAGTATCGTAAGGTAAATAATTCAACGTGTTACTCACCTTTAGGGAGGCAGTAATTGGGTTGGTTCCGGTTCTAAAATTCCTCGCGTGGGAAACGGATCTGTATATTTATTATTAACTTTGGGAACCTCTTAGATGGCCCGGCTCATTGTTTTAACGCGCGGTGCTGCTCAACCAATGTAAATTGTATACTTATTATTAAAAGGACTGCTAGGAAATGTGAAGAATTCTGCCAGTGACATGCTGCAAACCATTAGTATCGCGCCCTTAGAGTGTATTTTGTGTTTAGATGAAGTATTATATTGAAAACAGTTTGTAAAGTTATTTTTTTTGAATGTTCTGTTTTAAATTTGTAATAATTCTTTCTTTACAGTATTTTTTGCTCTTTTCATAGCACAATGTAATATGAAGCAAGTTATTTTCGCAAAATAATGAATAAGTCTAGGATGGAATTTCTGCATGTGCTGAAAAATGGAAATAAGACTCTGAAAATGATTATGTGTTTAATATGAACGAAGGTGCTTTCGCGTACAAACATAAAAATACAGTATATTATAGTTTCGTTCCATGACTATATTTCTTATGTTTGTACAGTTTCTATAAAATATATTCGATAACCATGTAAATAAATATTAAATAATTTATTACAAATCAGCAACACAAGACGTTAAATTTGTACTGATACTTTTACTGTGGTATATTCTTGACATTAATTCTACGTGACATTGGAAGCTGCGATCGGCGACAGCTATCGTAAAAACTTGGAAAGAATCTATATTTTGCTACGAATAAAAGTTCAACTTCTGCGCAATTCTATCGAGAATACATTATCCACAGTAAAAGATTTAGCAGGATTGATAAGAACGTTTAAAATGCGAATTATGCGTAATTCTGAATTCGTTCGAATTTGTAATGTAAAAATGTATTCCATAGTAATATTATTTACTAAGATCTGTATGTAGATTGTAGTATATAATATTTTGTGCGAATTCTAGTCATATTTTCTGCTGCTGAATTTGTTTTAGATTATAAATCATAGAAGAAAAAACTTGTACGAAATTTAGTTAATTTTTCTTGATAAAAAAAAATAAATAAAATTGTCGTGTTTAATAATTTCAAACAAACTGCACTATGATCATTTAAAAGGTTACTTGAAGATTAATCTGTAAAATCACGTTGGCACGTGTTTTCGTTTTTTGTGCGAAATGTATATGTCGAAGTAAAATATTTCTGCAAATGTGTAGTAAATGATATTTTTATTTCTGTTTCGTGGGAAGGAAATCTTGCTGCAATTACAAAAATGAGTATACTTTGTACCACGTGCCTATAACGTTCATGTTGTGTAAATGTACTTACATGATTTTTACAAATGTTTTATTTATCGTATATACATGGTGATAATATACTTTCTGAGAAAAAAAATACTGAAATCTGAATTCTGATTTCAATCACTGATGACCTGTATTTATATAAATTCTCCATACAATTTGTATTCTTAATTTTTAATATCCTTTAATAATATACGTTTATAAACCATAGAACTATTAGTTGTGCTTCCCATCTATATTGCCAAGATATCTGTGTTTTTAAGCAATAACGCATAATATATTTGTTGAATGAAGCGTAATAAGAATTTTTCTTTAAATTTGACATTTTCTGATTAATCATGTAGGTAGTTTCGGACCCACGAAGTAATCTCTGTTAACTAATTTGCTAGATTTATCGAGGGACATTCGATGGATTGATGATGCGAGAGTGATGTTATTTGTTTCGGATCGGCTGAGAGCATACAGGGACGCGTATTCGATTTTAAATAAACTGTAAAGGGATCAACAATAGAATTGGCTTTCGAAAAAGTGACGGTACGTAGTTTTGGCGCGCGCGCAAAGGTAAACAATGAAGTGTATGCTTCCATATGGTAGATGCGGCAACAGCGCGCAGCACCGATCCATGTGACAGAGAAGGAACGTGACAAAAGGTGGCAGAGGGTGACGCCGCCGAGATCGGAGTGAGTGTTTGCCCGGGCGAGCCGGGTGTCGGGTGTGCTGTGTACGATTGTCGCGATATTCGTCCGTTCTGGCGTCCACCGGAAGGTAAGCCCGCTCGCAGAACCAATCGGCCGTTCCCGAAATCCCATTTCGGCACGTAACTCGCGATGATGCCGACGGGAATTTAAGAAAATCGCGAAAAAAGTGCGCCGACCAACGAGCAATATACAGCAGCTCGACACTTCTCTTACACGCCCAGCGGAGTGCTGCGTCACATGGGCTGCGTTCATTGGTCGATACAGCCAGGTGACGTCATGAGTCGCGCTTTGATTGGTCTATACCTCGGACCCCAGACACGTGAATCGTGGCCAAGCAAGCATGGCTGTTGATGCGCAGTGGTTAGCACTTGTAAAATGTTTCTGCCACGCGCTAGATCGATCAGGTTATAACCGTCGGTGTGCTGTGAAACGTCGCGAGATCGTCTGCTGTTCGTAAAACTTACGTGTGCCTCGTGATCGCCCGCATGTGTCGCATGCCTGACAGCGGAAATACCGCAGATATTCTCCCAAGAAATTGATTTCCACCGTGAAAGTGGGTTCCAGCGTGTTTCCATTGCGGCCGGGACACAGTCGCGGCGTACCCGTAAGTCTCTGATCATATTCTATCCGTTTCTAGCCTCACCACGCCCGTTTAAAAGCCATCGCGGAACATTATCTCGTCAGGACTATCGCCTATTTAATTAACATGTGTATAGGTGGTTGCGTGGCGTGTTTTCCGTGCCATAATAGACCCAGCCAATCGCACGGTACTTCAACTCATGACGTCACGTTATCGCAAGCTCCTATTGGCCAACGGTGCGTGCGTCGCCCGTCTAACGTGTGTGTCGCTTTGTCAGTTTAAGGAGCTCGTTCGGTGCACGGCACGCTTCTTGACTTTTCGTACTATGGAAGAGACGTGACTACTATTTTACCAGCCCGACGCGGCGCACCGTTTCTCTCTCCTATTTCCCCGTGGTTCCGCCGTGCCACGGAACGCAATTCTACCCGCTCCGCGATCGTGGTACGCTTTCGCGATTACGCTGCCCGGGATATATCTACTTTTCAAATCAGCGGCGGAACCTCGTTTCTCTGCTTCGCCTTTCCCGCCTCTGTCTCCTGGGCCTTGTTTCTTCGCTGACTGATTTCTCGGGGCTTGCCGCGGCCGGTACCAATCCTACATACATTCGCGTACGAGCTCTCGTATTCGCGAGCACGCTCTTGCGCGTACGAACGCCACGTAACGACTCTCTCGTCCCTGCTTTCGATGCTACGTAGCGACAACAGTCAAACTAATCCGACTCGCCTAAACGCGACGATGCCCCGTCGAACGAGTATGTATGTCACTTTCAAATTTTAATCTCTCGCTACTAAACTTTGTCAATTAGAAAAAACAACTTTTCCAAATTCCAATTCTAACAGTTCTCGAATCTTTGAATTTTTAGCATTCGGTTTCTCCTCACTTTTATTACCATTTCCTTAGAAAAAATACTTTTTGTAGCAACCAAGGCAATGTGTGCTGTTTTATTAACTTCTTTTATGTTGGATAAAATTTTTTTTATTTTACTCACACCTCGCATGTAACACTCGAAAACTCTTGGTTTAACTTTTCTGACTACGAACTTGTCATATCTCGTGTGTTTACCAATTCTGCGAAAGCAGTTCTGCGTGTTTTATTATAGAAAGCTAAATAATCTGATAATTCGGTTGGACGGTGTAAATAGTGAAAAACGGTGCGCCCGCCTTTGAGCGCTTTATTGTCCTTTTCGGCTGTTAGATTGTTTCCAGCGATCGGAACTTGAGATGCGTGCTAATGCTCTCTGCGCTCCAGGAAAGCGCACGCTGCGCTTGCGCGTCCCTGCTCCGTGTGGTATTACGAAGACGTGTACGCGGGTGGGGATAAAGCTTCCCGCGCGACTGCGTTACGTCACGCGTACGTCACGTGACGTATACTCAGACACCGGTCGTGCCCGTACCGTCTGCAGCTCCGTTCGAACAAGTTAATAATATTATCGAACAGCAACGTTTTGAACATTATAAAAACAGCCACGTAGCCGGGGTCTTATTAAAATAGCTCGGGTGTACCGGGTGCTCCTGCAGGCAAAGGAGAAAGTGTAACATGTGTGACTTTCCTACGGTAATAGAAAATTTTACGTCTCTAGTGACGTCGAACAGTGCCGAATCATATTCAGTTCGTCGGTACCCCACCCGCCGTTTCTCTATTCAGTGAACCTCGCCACTGTTCGGTCTTGGTGGAACACGAGCGGGATAGTGGATTATTTACGTTATTACGACCTTTCTTCTCGCGTCCGCCAAGGTCGACGAATTAAGAACCGTCAGGGATTACCACATCCCCCACCCCGCCCCCGCCCCTTCCCCCACCCGTTCTCGCGGCAATGATATCGCAGTGTGGTGCATGCTCGATGTAACGCTGGATCGTTCTTTTTTTTTTGTTTTTGTTTTCGCGCGCAGATTGCCACCCGCGGCTGGCTGCAGCAGAAAAAGAGGAGGGTTGAGACACGAGAACGGGCTCTCGACTTCTTCGTCCTCGCGAGCCGGCGACGGGAATCGACGGTCCGATCGCTGGGTCTCAATCTCCCGAAGGATCTTGAAGGGGGACAGGGCTCGTCGTGGAGCGAGTCGGCAACGTCAGGATGAGCCTGGAGACGTTGTTGGAAGCGGCGCGGTTCGTCGAGCAGCAGGAGAAGAAGAGGGAGCGCCTCGCGAGCAGTTCTTCCTCCTCCTCCGATCATCCGCTCGCCGTTGCCCCCCACTCCAACCATCACAACTCCAACGAGCCACGTGGTGAGTACCACGCGCCACTTTTCGCCGACTGTTCGCAATACGTACGAGCATATATACAGTGAGTCACGAAATTACTGACGCGAGCAAATTTTGTCGGTTAAACCGTCGAGTTGCTTCTCTTTGTGATTTTATATAGCGTCTAACCGTACGATCGTTAGATGTTCAATTTAATTCCATGGAAAATTTAATATTGCTGCGGAAATTGGTGGAAGAAAAATATAATTAAGGACCTGGAAATTCATTTGGTTTTGTAGACAATTGTTAACGTTTTATATTAACGCTGGTACATCTCATTTGTACTTTTATTTCGAAATTATTATTAAGTTTCTATCCGCGCCAGTATTTTAGAGACACGCTGTATGCAGCATGAGCTTCACAAGCCTGATTGCACTCTCGAAATCTTCCGTTGATCTTGATAGTGATCCAGTGTCGAGGCAAATAATGTCTCTAGATTCACTTACTTCTTCGCGTCTGATATATTCGTGCAAATTTCTTAAATTTATTGAGAGTAGCAATTACGTTTCGAATATTGTAATTGAATATTCTATTATTTTAAAGGCTTCTATAAAATTATCTTCACACTTTTATATAATACATTGATCGTTATAATTGAATGTTTGTTCGTTGGCCGATCGCGGTACTCCACGGCGAAAAAGTTGCTAACCTTGCTCATATTTTTCGGGTCCAATAGATAATTGCACTCTGTGCCACTCGTTCGATAGCTTATCAGTGTTTAGATTCTTTCGAAAATTTTCGTAGTACCACTGACAACAAATAACATTGACGTAACGTGTAGTCGTCAATGGAAAACTTTCCACGAGCATTATTTTTGCATTTGCATTTCTGCGTGTACCACTTGCGCTGTAAAAAAGGCTTCCATGTTTAAAGTTTGAAAAATCGGATATTCGTTCCTATTAAAACCGCGAGATTGACGTGATAATATTTTCCTGAAGAAAACTTAGCGTTCTTATCGTCTTTCGTCTGAAGAAAGAAATAATTTCGACGCTCCGCGCAGACATGAGAAACACTGCGCTGTACATGCGAATAGCACGCGATGACCCACGCGTTCACCGCCTCCAAATTAGGTATGATTTCCCTCGCAACAGTGACTCTCAGACAAGTCGATGGTCTTTTGCAAAACGTCCAGTGGAAAGTTTCGTCAAAAGACCACGCTGCAAAATAATACGAAAACGTCTAGATTTCCTTGAGTTGGTCTGTGTATGGCATTAAAAAGTCGCATTTAAAATCGCAGTAGAACCTCCATTATCCGATCTAGCAGAGAGATACCACTGTTCGTATAAATAAAAAATTCTAACAGTAGATCACACACTTCTTACGTTCACGATATCACACTTTAGATAAAATAACATTAATACGAATGCTGAAATGGAAATGTCATTTCCTTTCGGATACTGAATCGCGCAAGATTATAGTGCATTCAACTATATGGGATAACATTTCTCTTATAAAGTGGGCGATGAAATTATTAGAGCCACCGCAGAAATGGACGACTTTACATTGAAACAATAAAATTTTAAATGAAAGCTTAGTTACACTGAATTTTTATTACTTTATTTTATGAAGTATTGACGTTTGCAAATTAGCAAATGTACACTTGGCAGCACTTGGACAACGTTATCTGTCACATGGATGATTTTACTTGTACACAAACACAAAAAAAAACGTATTTCTCGTACTGCGTCTCTAATTATTAGAGATTAATAATTTGATCACCCTACCTCAAACCACACAAACCCTTTTTTTCTTATATCATCAGTTTTATAATAAACTATTACGATCAGAATTTGTTTTAACAGCTGTGAAAAGAAATTTCGTTAGGAAAAGAGACGTTTTACAAGGGTATACTGTAGTTCAGTGTTTCTCAACCTTTTATGCTTCGTGGACCTCCTGGAAATGTGTATATAACTGGCGTGTCCCTTTGCATAGATAGATAAAACCATAGTTGCAGTATAAAAATGGGAATAAAATAAAATATATATATATATGTTGCACATTAAATTTTGTATTCACAAAGAGTGATTTAAACAAAAAGTGAAGAGTTGAGAGCCCCTAAAAGTTGGGACTCACTGCTATAGTTCTTCATAGACAAATCGGTAAGCCTCTACGCTATAAGATTTGTCAAAATATATTTCTTTACAAGTTTTGGGAAACCAAGTGGAGGCGTGGCTTAGATTTCAGCGCCGTGGTGGTAAGTTGGCAAACTATTGAAAGTAGGCCAGGATCCCACCAAACATTTCGAATAAGTATTTATTAATCGAAGAAGTAAAAATTTAGTGTTCAAAAAAATTTAAAAACACTCGTTTTTCACAACATGTCTATATAAACACTAATAATTCTATGGACTTGGACGGATATCGGCCTGCTCACAGTAGTTTAATTTTCTGCCACTAATTGGCGTATCGAAACTCTTGGTTTCCCAATAAAAAAAATACTTGCCCCAAGACAATTATGTTCTTACGCGCCACCGGAGCCGTTTACTTCTTGACTCGCGAAATTGCTCGCGCTAACGCTGCGAAAAGGACCATCGGCCGTGTCCCTTCGATTCCCGCGTTTTCCCAGGTCAACGACTCAACCGGCCGATCTCGCTGAGCGAGCCTCGATACACGCGAAACAGTTGCCGAGCACGAAAACGCGGTGACCGGCACGCTACCGTGCCATCGGTCTCTTTCTCCTCGGCGTTGACTTTTACCGGCGGAACGATCCGCGCGATAACCTCCTCGCAAAAAGGACTGTCGAAACGACCCCCGACGCGTGCGCCCGCGATACATCGCGGGCCGTACGATCATTGCCGAGGTGAACCGGTAATCCCGGCAGCCTATCCCGGCGACAAAGACCTCGCCACCAGCCAGCCACCTTTCACGGTTGCACCTTCGTGGTTAGAAGTTTTCGCGTCCCTCTCACCCTGCCCCGGCCGCCGACAGACAAACGCTGAAACGCCTCCGCCGCTCTCTCCTGCGCGCTCCGCGATAAACTGAGAGTTATCTGGAATCGTACCGCGGCCGTGCGGCCCGATCGCACATGTGTTCGTACGCGACCCGTTTATCGTTCCCTCGCCGAGCGGACGCTAACGTCGAAGGTTTTGTTGTCGCTCCCTCTCGCCCGATATCTGAGCGCACGAAAGTGTATCGCGATCGACAAGGGCCGCGACGCGAGGTGTTTACGAGCGTTGCGGAGATACGACGGTTCAGAAGTCGAGGGAAAGAGAGACAGAGAGAAGGTAAAACGCGGAGGGACGGGGAGAGGCGGGATCCGACCGTGAGCGCTCGCATGCACCGGGGGCTCTCCCCCCCCTTGGTCGTCGATCCGACGTGAACGGCGAGCGGAGCCGTCGGGAACGGGCACGCATAAAGGCAAAGAGAGTGACCCGCGGAAGGGTGGCGGAAGTTAGGACTTAGGTGCAGGCACGGAGAAGGGTACGAGTCAGGTTGGCCTGGACAGAAGCGAGGGGAAACGGATCGGCGGGCACTGTGGGAGGGGTGAGGATCGAGGATTAGAGTGGGGGCGGGAGGGGATAGCGCGATATCGCTTTCGGAGGGGTAACGATGGTGACCGTGGTGCTACGGTGACGATGGTAGGAACGAACCTGGATACTCAGGTAGTAGGACGGCCGGAGGGGGAGCTGGGGGTATCCCCCCTCCCGGTCACTGACTCTAGAAACTACGGGACAGCTTTTGTGCTTCATTCACGGAGCGCGCCACCTACTCGCGCACGGGCGTTGTGTTTGTCAGCGCGCTCCTTTCCCCCCGTCCCTCTCTCCCTCTCTCCCTCTCTCTGTTTATCTCTTTGTGCCACTCGCGCCCGTCCCTTTCTCTTTTCCGTTCGACAGCCGTCCGTCTCTGTCCGCCCGGCCCGTGTATCGGTATCATAGGAACTCCCTTGGCCCCACGCGGCTTTTTCCATCGCTATCGAGCACGCATCTGATTTATCGCGCGCGCCGTTCGTTTACGATCGCCAGCGATTCCCTTGCGCCGCTGCTGCGCGCTGCACGCAATGGACGGTGGAGCGGCTGGTGGAGGGGATGGGCGAGGGGAACGCGCGTAGGTAACCGCGCGAGGTGCACACTGCCGGGCGAGTGGGGGAAGTACAGCGCTGTTCTAGAAAGTGGGCCGTGGCTCGTAGCCGTTCTCTACGCGAGGACAGAGAAAATTGGCGTAGAGAAACGCTGCGCGCCGTTTAGTCCGCTCTCTGCCTTCCAATCACTCTCGTCGGGGACTTCGAAGACACACTGGTACTGTACTCTTGGCAATGCTAGCGGTGGGAATATTCTTCCAAAGGGGTACAGGTCGCCTCTGGTAGTAACGTTCGGCGGCTCGTATCCCCAAGGGCATCGCTTTATATACCACTTGAACGTGTCCCAAGTACACCGATAGATTTCTTCCCCGCCCACTGTACAGGCCGCGCCATTATCCGTGGCGCGTTAGGCCATTCGAATATTATTCCCTCGCGCTTAGAGAAGCTCCCTGCATTTATTCCGCTCTGTACGCGTCTACGGAAGGAAGGAACGCGGGCAGACAAAAAATGCATAGGATACAGGTCAGATCGATCTTCTCGTTTCGCGAACCGGGGCGCGTCGACGTGTGCCCGAATGAATGTGTCAGGTGAGCTGGCAAACGTGTATCGAATATGCATTAAATTTTCTATGCCACTCTGGCCGACGGGAATCGACAGCGATAGTGTGTACTCCATAAGCAGCGGGGCAAATTGCGATTCCATGATATCGACTCACGTTTCTTTGTTTATTATGTAAGAGAAGGAATTTTAAGGAATAATAGGTTTAACGCTAAAACTAAGAAGATTGTAACATGCCCAGCTAGACTTTCATGAGTTAAATTCTTGATCATGCAATGAATCAATACATTTACTACATGTTTGATCAATATTGCTATATCGTTAGACTCATGCTAATTTACTAAATATGACTAAAACATATGTTGTAAATATAACGTAAAGTGATAATGTCAATTTGCAATCATTGTGTGCTGCATTGATTGCTGCAAATGTGATTCAAATATGATCCCTATTTTTCAATGCACAACTGTAGGTAAATTTTGCACAAATATAAGGTACAGTATTGTCTCCTTATGGGCTCGGTTTGGTGTACACGATGTGCGTTTTTCGCTATCCCCACCACTTTTGTCTCACTCCTGTCCGGCGAAGGCGAGAGCGAGATGGAACGAGAGCGAGCGAGAGACACTGGAAGAGAGCAAGGACGGTACGAGATAGGGAGAACGTAAATTTTGTGTAAATATTAGCAGCACGTCATGACTCAAATATGATTCAAATATAACCTGAACAGAATATCCTCATCGAGTGTATAAAGATTGCTACAATATTTTCTGTTCTAATTGAATCATTACGTGTCCTAAATTTAACGCCAAGGTGAGCACTCACAAAGCGCACAACATTGTTGCATTACGTGATTTGATATTCGATAAACTTTACGCAAATTTGCTGTAAATTGACTGGCTGGGATGACGTTGTCACTTTTCGATAACGATACCCCCCGGTAGAACTCTCTTCTACGCTAGGGTTGAATCTCGTCTCTGAACTCCCGCACGACTTCTTCCCGACTCAACTATCTCCCGATTCCCCGTCTCGGGAAAAAGCGCTCGCCCCAATCGTAACCTTCCTTATCAGGAAAAGTTTCCGTGTACGGGAGGACTATTTCGTTGGCACACTAGTCGCAAAGTTCCACTGACAGAGTCCCCCGCTGAACTCGAAGTAAGACTGGAGTAGGAATTAAATCTGAGCTGACTGGTTACAAATGCATCATTTTTATGATCTCGAGGCGAGGGTGTAGAAGATTGTTTCGCAGAGAGTTGGATTAAATAGGATGACATGCGATGGAATGTTTGGAGTTTAGACGGCGCAGGGTTTAGGTAGGAAAGGTTTGACAGGGAACATTTGCTTTCCGAGACGGTTATTTGGTTAGGGGGGTGGGTTGTACGTCACGGTCTCGAAATGTCTCGAAATGCTTGTATCCTAAGTCCGTGGTTTATTGCAGAGACACGCGAGGAAATACGTGTGCAATAGTTACGTTGCCTCGTGTCGAGCTATTTTCCCCGTGGGTCGCGATGAAACCTTAAAGGAAGGTGAACATACACGTATCGGCAGATCGATCCCTTGTTTTCACGGTCACGCCTCTATGCGCACGGTTTAAACGCGATGACGAGACGGGGAAAATGCGCGCCCGACGGTTCCGTCTCGAATTTGCCCTCGCGCGTCGATGATTCTTCCTCGTCGGCGACGTTGGAGAGAGAGAACCCTTATCGGAACGATTATCCCGTGGATAAACGCTGCTTACGTGTAATTAAATCAAAATTTCTTCGTTTCAAACCGTTCTCGGGTCAACACCACCGAGCACATTGTTAGCTAAAAGGAATTGAAAATGTACAGTGCAGTGATTAAAAGAAATTGTAAACTCTGAACGATAACAGAAATAAGGTCTTAAAATTTATATTCCCTAGATTGGGGGTTGCCTAGAATAAACACTAGCATAATATATAATGCCTAGTTACAAGGAGAGTATTTTAGGTGTCCGCCTCCGATGATTTTGATTTTTGGATATGTTATAGAGGACCGAAAAATAAGAAATACGTGTTTTTTTATTTTTCCCCGTTTTCATATTTGGGGGGTGAAAACTGCGTTCAAAGTTAGGGTTGAAAAATCATTTTTGTGGACTTTTTGAAAATCTGGTGAGTCAGTGATATTTCGCATTCAAATACACAAAATTCGTCCATTCACACTATTCCCCTATCTCTAATAGTTCTCGAGATATTCCACAAAAATGATTTTTTAACCCTAACTTTCAACCCACTTTTCACCCCCCAAATATGAAAACGGGAAAAAATAAAAAAACACGTAGGGTGGATGTACCAGTAAATGAACACGTACCAGTGAATGAACATTTTTTATTAAAATGAGTAAAATAAGTTATTAAAGTAAGCAACTAATTAATTAGAGACATCTTTTCATTTCTTGCTTCATATCCAAACAATTTTTGCAGCACGTGGAATCATTCGCGCTGCAAACATAATTTTATAATAGTGTTCATTCATTAGCCTTAACTGTTCATTTACTGGTGCGTTTACCCTATTTCTTATTTTTCGGTCCTCTATAACATATTCAAAAATCAAAATCATCAGAGGCGGACACCTAAAATACTCTCCTTGTTAGTATTGAGTTATGTAGCTTAATATAATAATACATTGTAATTATGAAGCTTTATATAATATACTGAATTTTGTGGTATTTAATTACCTTAGTATTTTCACCAGTCTGGGAATTATATATTACCCACGCTTACTACTCGATGCGATGCTAGCAAACTAACAATAAACGAATGAATAAATATAATACTTTTAACTGTAGAAAAGTGTCAGATCGATAATGGGGACACTTACCTTGCCCGTGCTTAGCATTCTCTAGATGAAAAGTGTACAAGCGTTTGAAATTCGCGGGGGCGAGTTCGGGAACTCGGTAGGTCAGCGGTGAGTTGCGGAGTGGAAAACCGAGCGTACCGATCCTCGCACACGGGGCTCGATCCGTAATACGGATGATTTAAACGTGGTAATTCGCTCCCTATCTCCGCGCATCCGGTCCGTTGCCGCGTTGCGCGTGCTCGCTGGCACGGCGATGCGTGATATAACAGGCAATGCGCGTTAAACGATAATTTAAGTCCGTCTATCGTGTACTTAAACGATGCTTTACAATTCAGCGTTACAACTTCATAACACGCGTGGCGTGCGCACGTCTCGCACGTAACCCCGCGTGGAGCGTGAATTCTGCGGGGAAAGGCTACCCGAGCCACTACGATTTCTCTCCCTCGCGCGGTTAATTAATTGAGAAATTCACGCCGAGCATACAGGTTCGAAAGGTTCATCGTCTTCTCCATACGCGATGCGTTAGTTCGATTATTAATCCAGTGACGTTTAGCCGCTTAGGATTCACCGCTTGGCGCACGCCTTGTGCGGAAATTGTTCGCCGTAGATCGTTAACTATATGCGACGCGGCGTTTGAGCGCTGGATCGCGGCCATGGATGGGTTAGTTTGTTTTCGAGTCGAAATATTATTGTGCCCGATGGGGGATTTATTGGGGCATTGAAAAATCTTTGGTTTCTCATGTGTATATTGTGCTATTCTGTGCTACAGTTGTATATAATACTTTGACGAAAGACTGTGCGCTGAAGTTCGTCGACATTGGAATCAGCGTCGCCGCGCTGCTCGACTATTCCAGGCCTCTAGGTGTGTGCGATCGACCGCTACCATCTCTACCACTCCTACCGCGCGCACAGCATCAGTCAGGTTCGCTTGTACGCTGTTCCAAGGCTCTCACGCAGGGGCGCTTGTAGCCCACTCGTCGTCACTGTCGAGACGTGTTCGTTACACCGGATAGATACGCGCAGATTAGCTTGCCTCTCTATGTAGGAGAGCACCACCAACAGGTCAGAGTGGGGAAAGTAGAGGGCGAGGGTGTGCGAGGGAGAGAGCGCTCGGTAGTAGGAGGAAAGTAGGCAAAGAATACAATCGAGGAGGGGGCATTTTTAGAAAGGAGCAAGCGAGAGGCGTGCTCGCCGGGCAAGAAACAACGACGAGGACAAAGTAGAATCCAACGGGCTAGACTCGGAACGGTGCGCGGCGTAGGCTGGACCGAAGGAACAGGGAGGGACGAATGAGAGGAGAAAACGTAGTGGCCGATGGAAAACAACGCGGGGAGAGGGATAAAGTAAATAGAATCGATGAGATTGTAAACGAAACGGCATAAGGTCGGACTAGAGAACGAGGGAGAAACGGGAACAAAGCGCAGGCGGAACGCAGTTAGCGCACTGTATCGGCGGACGAGCACGCGGGCAAATGAGTGGCTCGAGTGCGCATGCGCCTTGTCCCCGGCGAATCCCCACCACGCGCGTCCGGCCGCGTGGCGTCCAGATCAATTGCGACGTTGCCGACTCCTCGGCTGACCCGGAGACGAAGGGAGCGAGAAAGATGAAGCGAGACGAGGCTCCCCGGCCTTTTCCTTTCTCCCCCTCCCACCCGTCGGCGTCACCTAGCGTTACCGCTCACCCTGCTGACCTAGGGGAATACCCTTGCCCATCCCCACCGCCGCAGCACGTGGAGACGCGCCTCTTTCAATTTTTCATACCTTATCGACCTGTGGATTCAGCCGCGTCGCCTGCACGCGGAGCGGGACGCGCGGCCAAGAAAATCCAAGAAGGATCTCCGGCCGGAGGAGAACGATGGAAGCGCGACGGGAACGGTGACGCGTTGCGCTTCGCCGCCCTCGGCGCTTGTTACCGCTTTTCCCGGCCGCCGCACGTTGTCGCGTTTATCGGTGACATCGCGCGCAGGGAGAAAGGGGAAAGGCGAATACTCTCGAGCGCAACGTGCATTTAAATCTTGCAAACCTTGGGCTCGCGAACCTCTGACCAAATTCATTTTTATGTTCCCGACGCGAATCTGCACGGCGAATAATGCTGAAGGGGTATTCTGATAAAAAAAAATCGAAGTAATAATAGCAATAAGAATATTCTATAATGTATGAACTCTTCAGTTTTGGGGATTTAATTAATTTTCTTGTTTGCGCTGTTTCAGGTGCCAAATTAAAGAGGGAACGCACGGAGCAAGATGACTTGTTCTGCGAGGAAAAAATGCTCATCATCGACGGTGAGTGGATTTTAGTTGAAAGCGAAAAGGAGCTTTTAGAATTGCGATCTGTAGCGAAAGGACGATTCCGTGGTATACTCCAACGCGACACGTGTGCACGGAGTATGTGCATGCGTGTTTGCAGTAATGAGGGCTGCGTGTATTTTTAACTACAAATTTAGAACAAGCGCTAACCGTTTTTTTTTTTTGCTTCAACTGATCAATCGATTGTCTTTCCCATTACGGGTGATCATGCATAATTCACCAAGCTAGAGCAATTCCACACTACCAGCTTCGATTCCAAACCTGTCGTCGACCGGCAGGATCCAGTTGCTATACGTGACAAGGCGTTGTATCGCTCTTAACTACCCCGGGGTCGAAGAGAGAATCAACTTTGATTACCTCCCACCAGTTCTGACCAGGGAAACTCTTCCACAGCTCATTTCCTTGGTCGGTGGCTTGTGTACTCAGAGTTGGGCAATCTGTGGCGAAAGTAGTGATGGGTTCGAACACATCGCGAGTATTTTTGTTTGAATTACTACCGCTAGATCCTCTCAAAACGAAACCCAAGCATTTAATTGATCACTACTACTTCCTATCAATCTGTTTCATTACCCACAAATAAAATTATTAATAGTCGCACTTTTTCACTCAGTGTTCAGAAAAGTGTGCAGACGGTGAGGAGTACTCATTCTTAAAACTCCGTTTCGCCCAAATTGATTTTTCCAGTACCAAACTATATATGCCTGCAAGCAAGATACCCAAAAAATTAACTCCGAACGTCAAACGTCCGCGCAACCTAGGCGTCTCGATAGAGTACATTACCCCCCTTCCCCCGGCGACAATTTTTATCGCTTCGCACGTCTATTGACGATTCCCGTTCGCGCCACTTACGTTTCGCGGCGCGCACGCGATTTCGCGGACGCGTCGTTTCGAATTTCAACGCGTCGCGTAGAGCGAGAGAGAGAGAGAGAGAGAGATCAGGCGGTTGGTCCGCGGACGAAAGAGACAGAGGGTCGCGGGTGACTGGAGGCAGCTCTCGCACGAACGGAGATGTCACGGAAGGCTGGCGGCGGCGGCGGCGGGTCGAGAGGAAGGAGATTGGTCGCCGCCGTCGCCGCTGGCGGCGTGCACGGGGCGGCGGGGTGGGGTAAGGGAGCCAGGGGATCGTCATCCTCAGGTTGGAGGCGGTGGCACTTACGTTTAGACTTCAGTCGGCACCCGCGACTCACGCGGCACGAGTTTCCTTGGTTCACAGAATTGCCCGCGCGCCGCGATCCGTCGCGGAGTGATCTACCGCAATTCGATCGATCGACGGATCCGCCCCTGACGTTGCTCGGAACCAGCCGTGTCCACGATCGTCGCTCGCCAATCGTCGGTAGTTTCGCTCTCGGCGAGCCGCGGCGTACAATAGTCTCGCACGAAAGGACACGTAGACGCGTAGTCCGCGTTTCGCCCAGTAAGATACGCGCAGAAAGGTCGCTGGTCGAGGTTGCACGTCGGCGCAGACAGGCCGATAAAGCCGCCGCTTTATCAGTAACGATTACGCCACGAGATGTCTGCGAGATCCATCGATTAACAGCGCGAGAAAGAGGAGTTACGTGACGGCCGCGGAGCCGCTCGAAATGGCTGGATAGTGTCTCGATGTTGCTGTGTATTTTTTACACACTGCCGGGCGAGAATCACGTCCACTCGAAGATCGATGAAAAGGAACCTGTTCCGTCACACGTGCACCGAGGCCGCCGGAGCGTGACCAGCCGCGTGGCTTTCGATCTACGAGCCTCGAAATTCTCCGACGACCTTGGGCGAGTACGACTGATTAAAAGGCCCCCGCCGGCCGAGGGAGCTCAGCCGATGTCAAAGAGCAGCGAGGAGGGGCCCCCGCGAGGATCCACGGTGCGCCGACGGTGTTTCGAAAGTTGCGATTCTTTTCCCTGTCGCATAAACGGCCTCGCCGTTGCACGCTCGTCGTGTAACCGCCTTCCCCTCCCCTCGCAACTGTGACGCAGCCCTCTCTCTTTTCCACGCGCTTCGCATTCCCGGTCGTTTCCACTTCTTTTCGACTTAGTCGGTCGGTTCGACGCGTCCCGGACGCGACAGTTTTATCGGCGGTCGGCAGGCTATGCGCTCTACAGCGACGTGTCCGTCCGCCCCGGCTCCTTCCCGCCTCGCCGAGTATTTCGGCAAAAACCACGATCGATCGCCACGGGGGCCGTGCGACGCCGTGCATACCGAGCCGTGCTCCTCGAAGAAAGCTCCGTAGCCGGGCCAATCGGCGAGAACTCTCCGTCGTTCCGCAATTACGCCGCTGCAGTATTATTTCTTCGTCTGGTGCAATCTCCGGGCAGCTGGACGTGCCTCGTTCTCGCGCACTCCACGCGATCCCTTCTGTCACGATCGCGGGTGGATTAGCTTCTCGCAAACTGTGCGGGGGAATTTTATGGGAGAGGAGGGAAGCTCTTGCCGCGGGGTGTCGCGGAGTCTACTGAGCGAGCCAGGTGTGTGCGTGCGCCACCGACGGGTGTATCTAGTGCGGGACTGCGTGTCGTGTGTATCGGCGACGAGTCGCGGATCACTGTACGCTGAGGGGAATATCGCGAGTGTACGGGGAACATGGGAGTTCTTCTGGTCCCCGATGGCACAGCGGCGGTCCAACCTTGTATGAATTTGAACGCGGCGAAGGCTGCGGGCGCGCAGCGCGCGATCGGCGTGGTCGGCGACGAGGCGAACAATAATGTGAACGGGCTGCGGGACGCGAATAGCCTGATGCCGACGCAGGTCGTCGGTATAATCGACGTGGTCGTCAGCGACGAGCCGGTTCGCAGCTGGATGCCGCCCCCGCCCAAGAAAAAATGGATACGGCATTATCTGCTCGGTGAGCTAATCACTCCTCTGACACCCTTCGAGTCCGCGCGCTGCCCGATCGTGCTCGCACCACCCCTCAGACCTGAGATCACGCGAACGCGTCGGTAGAAAGGCGGGAGGTCGACCGGCGAATCTGTCGCGATTTTTCTTTGGCAGGGTGGGTAGTGTTGTTATTGTTTTATTAACGCGGTACCATTTTGGTATTACTGGGAAATTTTGCAGCAGGAATGGCGATGTTACTTGCAGGCTGAAGCGAATTGGGGGGTACATATCGATATGCAGGGTCTTAAAATGCGAAGCATTTGAAGCGTTTAAGGGGGGGGGGGGGGGCAATAGGGTAATTGCCCGAAAATTAAAAGTATCTTTGGAAATTTATTAAACGCAAAGTACTTAAACTGGTTGACAGTTTTCTGACGAAACGGTGCTTCTAAAATAAAAAACCGAAATGTTTTCAAAAGCTACCTATATGTGAATTTTTTGATTGGGCGTTTTTCCCATTTTTTCAGCGAAGAAGGTTAATTTTCTAGAATGAATTTTTCAAAATTTTCAAAATCGAACCCGTTATGATATCATAGCCATCCGCATATAGTTTCTAAAACTTGTGTTTTCCTTTTTTATTTCAGATAAACTGTTTCGTCGTAAATTTTTTGCAGCGCTAAGTAATTGGTCCTGTACATTTCATAAATCTGCTTTAAATAAATTTGAGAAAAAGATATTCGTATAATTTAAATATCCAATAAAAAGTCCTGAAAGTTTCAAAGATTCATTAAGAAGTTTTTATTAAATCTCCAGAGATACAATTACTTTTCGGGATATTATCCTGTTGGCCTCTCTTAATAAGGCAGAAGGCTCGCATGCACTTTTGTTCAATATCGCTTGATTCTTTAATCGTATGATACATTGTGTTTTTCATAGAGAAGGGCAAACATCTTTTAGTATCGTGCATCGGTTGGCTCGGTAGCCTCGCGCATAGCAACGCCACATTTGAATATATTAGACTTGAAATATTTGGTAGTATTTAAATTTTTGATTTAACAAGCAGGGTGATGTGAGTCGGCTGGTGGTTTTGAAGGCTCTTTCGCTTGTACCTCGAGAATGTTAGGAAAAATAACTAGAAATTGAAAGGTTATCGTACGTACGTGTACATAAACTTTTCCCATTCCGGTAACTAATCGAGAAATTAAATCGAAAAAATACAACGAGAGAAGCTGTATTTACTTTTTATGTAATGAAACACATCACGTTGATACGAACGCTTAGATCCAATAGGCATATCAACAGTATCGATTCTAAAGAGTCTTAATTGTATTGCAAAAAGCAGACGGCACTGACTACTTTTTACTGAATTTATGTAAATGTGGCCATGATGCATCGATAGATCGCTAAAATAAGGATCGCAGAACGCACTAACGATCTTCGGATAGAAGAATCAGGTTCTATAATTGAAGATACAGCCTGCAGATATAAAATGAGAAACTTTCCGTTATTTTATTGCGTTTCTTACAAAGTCGTAAAATGTCCCAATTTCTGCCAGCCGCGTTTCAGGCAGGTCACTGCGTTCGCAGAGGTAATTTCGTCCCATTAGATCGAAGTACGTTTAGCAAACACGCGCGCAGAAATTTTTCTGCGCACACTTTAATGGAAACTCGCTTTCCTGCCGGAGAGGTATCGGTTTTACGGAAAATAATCGAGTGGATCTTTGACACAACGCTGCACACATTCTCCCGGATCGACTTTATTAAAATAATTGAATAATCCGTTATCAAAGAGAAACACGTTGAATGTTATCATTATCACGTTACATCGCGCGGCGAAGTCCGACGAATGTTAAGTGCATGTTAATTCAGTGACAATGAGTCTCAGAATTTTCCAAGTATTTACAGTGCCTTATCAACCGAAATCTAATTTCCCTTTTATCCATCAGTGATTCAAAATGTACCACGTAAAGAAACTAATGCTCCCAAACGTTGCGCACAAATAGGTATGTCAAAGTATTGCTGCAAAATTCGGTTTCAAAAAATCCACAAGCAGAAGAGAGACATTCGTTCGAAATTTAAAATATAATTCTTCAAAATTTCTTCTGTATTCGTCCTCGCAGCCCGTGAAATTTCGACACCTCAGCCGTGCTTAACCGCAATGACGAAGAATCGGAAATCTTTATGCCACCCGGATCTCCCCGCGGATTTTCATCAGCGCCATAAAACCCCAAATCCTTCGGCATCACCGATCGCCTATCGGCTCCATAAAATTCCCGAAATTGCAAAAAGCTCTCCGGATCGTTTCGCCCGGCACAGATATGCGTGGGCCGATGGCCTTAGCGTTATCTGGCCGTCTGGAATTCCTCCGGCGATATCGTCGTTTTGTAGCTTGGCTCTTTAATCAGCCGGCCGAGTGCCGTGTTCGATCCACGCGACACGCGGGTTCGATCCGCGAGATCCGCGCACGGTCCACGGGCCGTCTTTCTAATTTTAAGCCCGCTTCGCCTGTTTGGCGTGACACCAAGGCAATTAGGCCCGCGCTCGAGCCGAAAAAGCGTGCGCTACGCGGCCGGCTCGGTCTCGCCTCCCTCGCGGGTCGTCCGCCCGCTCGCAGCGTTATCGCCGCGGCACGTGGTCGCGCTCGACTTTCGTATCGCGGCCGTGACACTGCCACTTAACCATCGATTGCTCGCGACCGATTCACCGCCGTTGCAGTTTCCACCGGCTGGCTCGGCCGACCATCGATCCACCGGTGTCGCGAAATGTGTCGCGCTCCTTTTTCATTGCTTACATCGCTTACAACATCGTTATCGGCTGCCGACTCGCGAGCTTGCAACGCTGTTACATCTAGTGATCCTCTACTTAGGTAGTGATCGGCAGATGTGGCTGCCATTAGACACCATTATGGCCTGAAGCGCATTGGCGTAACTAGTTAGGGGGCCGGGTGGGCCCGGGCCCCCCAAAATGCGGATTGGCCCCCCCAAACGCGAAATGGAAGAACGATTGTTATAAAATGTGTATGTATCTAAAGATTTCTCCCTATAAAAAAGAGAGAGAGCGCGAGAGGGGGGAGATGGGGCCTGGCCCCCCCCCAGACAAAAATCCTAGCTACGCCTATGCTGAAGCGGAAGTCGCAAATTGGCGGGCACATTTTGAAATAACCGAGAAAACTGAAGTTATACTAGGGTAAAGAAACCAGTAAATGACCGAACTGTTGAATGAGAAGCCCAGTAAATGACCGCATACTTTTATTAAGAATTCTACTTATTAAGGTTTGTTTAATACGCAAAACTAAAAATATGGGATATTAAAAGTGCAACTACAGTTATTTATAAACAAATAGTAATTTTTAAATTTATAATTCACATTTCTTTGCCTAATGGTCATTCACTGGTATCCGGTCAATTACTGGTTGGTTTACCCTATTTCCTTCTGCCGTTCTTCATACAAATTCAAGCATGTTAGGTTAAATACATTAGACTGTTTCTAGATCTCTACGGAACACGTAGGGTTTTCTAACATTCGGAAATATTTTTCACTCGTCCATTGACGGGTTAGCTTCCGGTTTCGGTCAAAAATGGTGTCGACCAATAGAAAACGGCCGCCACATCTGCCTATCACTACCTAGAGGATCACTATTTAGTTACATCGAAGCGATTCGCCGCGCGGCGAATCTTTGCCGATTCACATCGGCGTGTTTCCCGGTCGATATTTTTTGCAGAGTATCGATGGTATTAGTTATTCTTCTTGTATTTCTCTGCTCCACGCGACACTTTTCAGAGTGCGTTGAAAGTATTTCCTTAGAGTCCTCGAATGTTTACTTTGTAGTCGAAGCAAGTATGGAGCTCGTTTCGTGCGAAATTTTTCTGCAGAATCGCTCGGAAAGGCTTGGCTGCTATTTTTTCAGTGAACGAACGTGGTGGTTTGCTGCTCAAGTTTTTTACAGAAGGAAAATGATAGTTTTATTTAAATAAGTGGATGTAACGCAGAATTATTTCCTTATTAATGCCTCCCTCGTCGCCAATGGCGGATTTAAGGGAAACGCCAAGGTGGCAAACGTTCTGAAGGGCCCAGTTTTCGAAAAAAATGAAGATGTAGTTTATGAAAAAAGGACTAAGTGTAGTAGTACAGGGAAAAAAATTATAGTTTGGGTAAAATTATATATATTTTTTTAAGATAGGGCCCTGGGAGGGGGGCCTTCTGTGTAGGGGTCCCTTTTTCGGAAAAATGAAGATGTAGTTTACGAAAAAAGGACTAAGTGTAGTAGTACAGGGAAAAAAATTATAGTTTGGGTAAAATTATATATATTTTTTTAAGATAGGACCCTGACGGGGGCCTTCTGTGTAGGGGTCCCTTTTTCGGAAAAATGAAGATGTAGTTTTAAAAAAAGGACTAAGTGTAGTAGTACAGGGAAAAAAATTATAGTTTCGGTAAAATTATATATATTTTTTTAAGATAGGGCCCTGGGGAGGAGCCTTCTATGTAGGGGTCCCTTTTTCGACAAAAATGAAGATGTAGTTTAAAAAAAACGGCCAAGTGTAATAGTACAGAAAGAAATATGATGTTTAAATGAAATCATAATTTTCTTTTTTGAGGATTGGGCCCTGCGGAGGCTTTCTTGCCCGGAGGAGCCCAAGCGGCAATTGTTCAACGACCGCCCGTTAAATCCCCCACTATTCGTTACTTTAATATAAAGTTCCTTTAATTAAAATTGTTAAACTTGTGCTTGTAACTTTGTCGGGTGGCACACAAGAAGTGTCCCAGAAAGGTGTATAAATTATCACGTCGCGCACCGCGGAGAATCTATCTAGACCGCGATTTCCGACGGGTGTGCGCCAGTTTTTTCGAATCTGCCAAGTTATTTTTAAAGCCCGAACCTCCGCGGTCGAATTTTTCTACAGTCTCGCAGAAACGCTGCTCGCATCTCCGCGCCCCGTGCTTATTAGTAAAATCTTTCGGTTTCCTGAAACAGCGGGGCGATCTTGCCGTTGTCTCCTCCACTTTAATCGGGAACGGTTATCGATAGCGGGATAATCGCGGTGGCTGCAGCGATTTTTCTCAGCCTCGCAATTAAAGCTGCCCCCGTTTAAAGGCGCTCTCGTCGATAGGAAGACATCGTTAAGAGGAGCACGCGGCTTTTTTTTCTTCAGCATCGAGGATGCTTCGATTTAAAGTGGTTACGCACGCACAGCCTATAAATATTCTTTAGCTGGACGTTGGCTTCTCGCGTTACAGCAGGACCACTCTGATTGAGCTGGCGGCGCTAGATCGGCGGAAAGTCTGTGCGCAAAACTCGCCAGTTATTTATTCGTTCCTTTCATGGGGAAACACATGGCTCCGCACTTTAGTCTCAGGACTAGGGTAGATGTCCCAATTACCGTGCCTTTATACTTAAAGAAGCCGTACAAAAAAACTCGCACACATAACTAAGGAAAGAAATTTTTTTAATTAAATTGAACTATTACTAGGGAAAAGGTGGGATAGTTGATCAGCGGGGATACCGTCAAGGACCCAATTCCTGATCACTTAAGATGCAAAGGGAGCAGTTTCTGATCAACCTAAAATAATTTACTATGAACTATAAAATGTTTGCGTATAAATTTAAAAATACTTCATAATTATTTAATAATTTTTTGGAATAAATTTGTATCGTGATAAACTTATTATTTGGTATTTATATACTAAACTGATCAGGAATTGGGTTCTGATCAGGAACTGGGTCCTTGACGGTACATGATCACATCAGTTTATATCACAACTCAAATAATTAAATACAAACAAAGCAAACCATTATTATTATTTTAATAAAAAAGAAAAACTGTCATCTGTGTTACAAACGAGTAGATTGCATTTCTAAACAATTAAAGCTTCTTTAAGTATAAAGGCACGGTAACTGGGACATCTACCCTATGCGTCTATACAGTTGACCCTCGAACAACGCGGGGGTTCGGGTCCTCGACTGTCCGCGTAATCGGAAATCCGCGTAAAATTTTTTCGCTAACGAGAACAACATTTCGATTGATGTTGGCGAGTCACTGAAGGAGCTTAGGTATCCTAGCACCAAAAGCTACAATAGCGAAGATTGTAAACTAGCGTTTGATGTTTGGGCATGCAGTCGTTTCAAATTCAACCTGTTTAACATTTAAATGGATTTAACGCAGACGTGTGTTAGAACTTGCAACGTAATTTATGGGGAGAGGACTTATAATAGATATTACTTGTGATTCTGAAATATATCGAGGAAAAAATTCGCGTTGTTGGAATCCGCGTTGTTCGAGGGTCAACTGTATACGAATTCAAAGAAGATGGTGTTCAAAGTCGATCTTACCCAGTGGCGGATTCAGAGGAAAATTTGGGCAAAATTGCTGATTTCGGGACCAGTTGCAATTTTTTTCAAAACGACGAAACACGTCACTTAGCAAACTAATCCTTCTAGATTCTCAAAAAAACTAAATTCTCATATCATAACCTCCCCCCTCAAGAAATTCTTGGATTCGCCACTGCCCCCCCCCCCCCCCTCACGAAAATCCTGAATCCGCCACTGATCTTACCTTCCAAGATTCTTCAAAATAATCTGCTTCGCGGGGCCCCGATAAACCTGCTGGGAACACTTTTCGAACTCACCTTGGAACTTGGAAAATTGTGAAACTTTGCCGGGGCGAAGTTGCGGGAAGAAATTTGAAATCTCATTAATGGATTGAAATTGGAGGGTTGCCTGGAGGAAGGGACGCCGACGTGGTCTTGCACTTACGCGCGGTTGCTTGGACCCCGGATCTAAGGCTGATTTCTAGCCGATTTCGCGAACGGAGGAGCAGTCACGTCGTCGTCTCTGCCCATTTTAGCTCATCGCGCGGAATTACCATTCGAACGTCCGTGTCTAGAGTCTAAACGGACAGGCTCTCCCGCTGGTCTTTAATCTTGGCCTGCAGTTTCTCTTTTCCAAAGGATTTTGCAGTTTCTCCCGCGGACGTTGGATCCGCTTGCACGCAGCTCCGGTGAACGGAGGCTCGACGGCATTTCTTGCGACGTCCAATCAGGCCTGTGGGAATATTAATTTTTCCGTGCCGAGGTGGTTACAGCGCGGTGCTTTTTTTTTTTTATTGCAAGAACAACGCGGACAGCTTAATTGACTCGCACGAATTCGAATCGTACGATATAAGTCTCTTTATCAGTCGCAGGAGAAACTTTCCACCGCCTAAAGACGGAGTCGGGTATCTGGCAGCTGAATAATTCAAGGCGCGACCGACAAAAGCAATTTTCTTACCTCCACGCAGTGAATAAATAATCCTTAATTTAATTGAACGCGCATCTATCGTTTAACGGAGGGAATTTATTTTAGAATCTCGCGAATAGAGCTCTGGATGCAATTGTAGACTTGTGTAATGCGCATTGGAGGATTGAATTTTTTGAGAAATTAATTTTCGGGTGTTAGGGAAGTTTGAATATTAAGCGGAGCTGTTTTCGGGATTTTATTGGACGGTTTAGTCATCGATGGATGTGTGTCTCGATATTTGAAGAGTGCTCTTCTAGCAGCTAATGCTACTTTGCCTCGATTTATCGCGATATATTGATAATAATTCCCTTCGTTTGTTGCACGTTCAATTACTCAATGGTGAACGGTGCTGCGCGCTTAATAATTCTCCGCGAACAAGAACAACGTTCGTAAAATTCGCAAACAGCCGCGGCGCGTCATCGACCGTCGATTTTGGACAGAAAAAATCAGTGGAGGTCGCTACTTGTGTGTCAAGGATGTTCCATTCGATTCCCCTTAATTTCCCCTCTTCTTTTCTGCCTAGCCTGCTCCAATACCATTTCTACTCCAGTCTGTTACTTCGTTATAACGCGTCTCTCTCTTAATGTAGTCGTGAGAAATTGTCATTTTTTAGGATTTATTTTTTAGTAAACTAAACAATAAATTGACAGTATAACAAAAAATCTGTTTTAAATTTTGAACAGTTTTTTTTAAATATATTTCGCACTGATGTGACCGCCTTGAAAAAGCGATGTAGTGCTGGTGATTTCAAAGTGTGTTGTAGTCATTATTATTTGAAACATTCAAAGTGTGTTGTAGTCATTATTATTTGAAAAATTCAAAGTGTGTTATAGTCATTATTATTTGAAACATTCAAAGTGTGTTGTAGTCATTATTATTTGAAAAATTCAAAGTGTGTTGTAGTCATTATTATTTGAAAAATTCAAAGTGTGTGTGTTGTATTCATTATTATTTGAAAAATTCAAAGTGTGTGTGTTGTAGTCATTATTATTTGAAAAATTCAAAGTGTGTTGTAGTCATTATGTATGTGGATATCGTTGGGAGCAGAATTGTTTTGACTGATAAATAAATAACAAGATGGTGGAGGTTTGAAATTTAAGTGCGGAAATACAGTAAATTTGTCAACCATTTTGCCTTGTAAGAAGTATGAAATTGTTAATAAAAAAAAAAACAAGGGAAAGGTAAAATGCGAAGATCGTCGGAGAGATATAACTTGTCAAATATGTCAACCCCCTTACGCAAGACCGGACTTCCTGTCCCCGTGTCTGCAAGAATTTATCACTCGAAGTAGGTCGTTTGATAGAAATCGATGAAGGATCGCGGAACGCGCCTGAAATCGCGAATGTATCGTCGATTAGCTTCAATAAACATTTCGAGAGAGATGACGCAATTTCAATTTTCAATCCGATTCTCAGCAAATATTATCATTTTTTTAATCAGCATAAAATTTTAAACGTATTAGGTTTTTATTCAAATAAAATAAATAATATCACTGTCAATTTCAGATATTTTATGTTGAATGGGGCAACTGTCCCGGACTTAGCCTACAAGCTTCTGCAATTTCACGTGAAAAAGAATCGCCAAGTAATAATTTCTACCAAACCCGTGACAAGTGCTGATATCAGCGCCATCGGTAATAAATTTTATTACACAATTTTTATTACCGCAGGCAAATTGTGAAATTTTAATTAAAAAGATAAGGCTCGTCGAGCCCACGTGATTTTAGGTATCGCGATCAAATGGATTCTCTCCACAGAAAAAAATTCGAAGACGATCCGTCCCAAAGGGAAACGCGCGAATCCTTGGTCTTTTAAATTTCATTCATCGCCTTCTGCGTTGATCGCGCGCTACATATATTATACATTCCCGACGCGGGGAAAAAAATACAGTGAACGTGTAAATGTTTGCGAAAAAAATTCCAGGGTTGAGCCGTCGAATTGATTGGCATACGATTTGAAAGGAAAATGAAGTTCTGCGAGTGGCCGCTACGGTTCGAGATATTCGCCGTAGCTCGAGCAACAATTCGAATAAAATTTCTCAGTTACAATTGCCGTTGTTTTTATTCCGAAGACACACGGTATATTCCCGAGGGAACTATTAGTTACGGTTATAATCAAAATATTGGATTTAAATTCGAAAATATACGAACTATTATAACAGTTTTATATATCAAAATATATCATTTAAATATATCAAATAATATATAATTTTATATATCAAAATAATATATCAAAACCCAACCGTTTCGAAGTCGCGATCGCCTTTTATAATATTCAAAAATCCAGGTTGTCCAAGATATTGAAGAAGACAATAATAATTTTAATAACAATAATGGGTTCTTTATCGCATCAAAAAATACAGAATTAAATGATCGAGGCGGAGGTTCAGCGTTTCTGCTGTTATAAAATCTAATCCTAGCAGACAAAATACGAGTAAATAAATTCTAAAACTCCGTTTAAAATAAATATAAAATTTGAAGGCGTGTCGCCCGCGCAAGTGTCCGTGCCGTGGAAAGTCTCGTAGAGATCGCGTTTATCGTGTTTCGAGGCACGTTTCAGCGTTATTCGTCGAATGCGCCGGCGATGCAGGCGTGCACCGAGTGCAAGGTATATCGTGGCCGTTTTCTTGCTTCTTGTTCTCATGGGTACGTACACGCCGTCTTTAAGCCCGGAATAGATTTAGGAAGCGTCGAGCTATGCGACGGGGCTTTGCCAAGTCTCTTGGTACATGAATGAGTTGGTTGCATGTGCGTACACGTGCTGCGCTAATTTATAGCATCGCGACGAATGGAGCGGAGATCCGACCTCCGAGAACCGCGGATCCTACCGAGGATCGCCGTAGCGATGCATTTCGATCGCTCGCGAGCGGCGATCTCCGTCGATCCTCGACAGAAAGCATATTTTCTAACCGTTCTGTTAAACCACCATCTAATTACTTAAATATAATTAATCAGAGCTTGAATTATCTCCTTTGTTGTTGGCAATAACACGAAGAAGCGAGGAATATTTATTTTTCAAGCTGGAGCATATCGACGGTTTAAGGAATTGATCGAAGCTGTCGCTCGAGCGATTGTATATAAGTGTATTGTAGGAGGTGGAAATGTGTACGTATCGAAGCCATCGCCACTCCAGAAAGGCATCCGCTAATCTTAGGCGGGAACGCAGTCATTCAGGTTCGGGCATAGAATAGAATGGGCAAGGGGAGCTTTGTCGTCTGCATCGTAGAACGCGAGGAATTGCGGTGCCTCCATGAATGCCATCCAGAATGAAACTTTCGGGATCGCCCGACTGCTCGGGAATTGCCGCCGTAAAATCTTGGGCTTTGTGAGCTGCCTTCCGCGGGCGAAGCATTCACCTGAGAATTTCTGGATGGTAAATTTCACGGATACATTCTACTTCTAAAGAGCATTTACACGAAAATCCCCGCTCCGACGGTTACAATCATTACTCCGCTGCTTACGGCAAATAGAGCAAAAGGAAGGACTCCTGTAAACGTACTAGAGGCGCTATTAACCCTCAACGTTCTGACCGAACGTGACTCTCTTCGAACTAAGGCTGGATCAATTTCTGGCGTTACTGCCTTATTGCTCTTGGAAATTCAATTTACGCGCGTGTCCCTAAGAGACCAACGATAGACCAAGAATAAAGCTGGGTTTACATTAGTCCAGTCGCTGGATCCAGTGAATGGTTTGACTGGAAATCACGTCGACGTCTACATTATTCCAGTAGAAAGTGGTAGAGTGTAATAATAATAGATTCACGCAAAAGAAGGATAAAAAAACATAAAAGTAGACTTTCGATCCAGTCGAAATCTGCTGGAATGACAACACTGTACTGGAATCAACACACTGTTTACATTATTCCAGTTCTAATCCAGTGCTGTACAGGATCACTGGACTGGACTAACGTAAACCCAGCTTAAACGCCCAAAGTTTTCAACTAAATCGTCGCTACGAGCGACGAAATTGACAGAGATGTTACTAAAAATATATGGTTTCCAGTGTTCGTGAACGTTGAGTTTTATGTTTCAGAGGAGGAGCCGCTGGAGAATAATAGGACGAACGGGAATCACTCGGCTGGTTCTCGAGGAAGCCCCGTGATCACGAGCACGCGAGTAACGCCACCGTCGGCGAGCGCGAACCCGGGTCACCTGACCGCCCTTCACTCCGCGCCGCAGCACCATCTCCCCCACCACCATCAGCAACAGCAACAGCAGCAGCAGCAACAGCCGCAACAGCAGCCGCCGCAGCAACAGCCGCCCCACCACCATCACCATCATCACAACAATCACAACAACAGCACGCATAATCCTTACGCGGAGAATCACAATTCGAATCACTCGCAGCAGAACGCCGGCAATCTCGTCGTCGACGTAGAACCGGGCCAGGACAATAAGAAACACCGGAACGGGTAAGAATCATACTATTCTCTGTTTCAATTCCACCCATCGCGCTCCAGATTCTCCCTTCGTTGATCGACGGAAGATATAGGCTTGTGTACTGTCGCTCGATGCTGCGCTTACTAAAAGTGGGGCTTTCAAATCGGAAGTAACGTGCCAGAACAATTTTAAAACTAGCGTTTCGTCGATTCCACGAATCGTGAATGCTAGGAACTCTCCGTAAAATATAATGGGAGAGACACGCTTGAAGCGCAAGGGGGTCGGTTCAGTGCAGACCAAGGAATTGGGAAGTTTTGCTTTCGTAAATAATTGTGCGGAAGCCTTCAATACATTATATACAGTTCTATTTGTTTAATAATATTAATTTGATGGTCGTAATTACGATACTGCCATTTCTTCAAGTCCCATCACTCATTCCCTCGACAAATGCGATCGTTATTCTACAGGGGACTTTCACGCGATTTCGTCTACTTCCGCCGCCGCGCTCGTTTGACATTTTGCCTCGCTCTCTGTCTTTCCCCCCCTCCGTCTTGCCGCGTCTCTGGCTTCTCCCTTCTTCTCCGTCTCGCTGTCGCTGGCCGTGCGTCAGCCTGTTGCTTCGCACGCTCCCCACCCCTCCGTCTTCTCTGTTCCCTCTTTTCTCGATGCACGCACGGGGCAGCGGTGCGGACGAGGCAGAGTCTCTTGCTACCCATTCACGCGGTGCACGTGTCCAGGGTGAATGGCACGTGCACGGTGCGTCCCGTCGCGTCGCTTGTCGCCGTGTCGCGTTACCGTGAGATCGTGGCGCGCAGTGACGTGACTGCGCGGGTAAAGAAGAACGAAAGAAGTTACGATTACCTGTGCCGGGTCGTCGACAGAATCGACGGGTGAAACGGGGGGTATCTACCATCGTCGAAACCTTCAGCAGACTATGTTGCACGTTCCACGACTTTTTTTACATTGCAAACATTGTGTCCGACAAGTTCATTTAATCCTTGTACGGCGAATACACTGTTCTCTATTTTACCGTATAAGTAATTCGAGCTGTGCACGATTCGGTGTAAGCTTTTATATTAAATTCTGATTTTGTGGTGATGTAGAGGTTTTATTATCTTCGTGGACTAATGGCTTGGGTAAGCGATACGTGCAGTTCGATATGTAGGGTGTAGGGTGATATGTATCCGCCGTTTGAGGGTTAAAGCAGAGTGCATTGCGTAAGTGGTAATTCCATCTGTGTATAATTACAAATATCGACAGGCGCCCACTAGAATAACCTTACGGGAGAAATTGATCTCGAGCTTCTTTTTTTATAGGTATGCAAGTGATTGTGGTTTCTTCGGGTAGTGTTTATGATAAAATTACACGTGATATCCCTACTTGTCCCGTCAGTGACAGGTGTTAAATTGAGCTCCCTTTAATAGATACCGCTCGTCGACAGGGCCCAGCAATCAATTTCCTATTGATTTTCTACATGTGTTGTATTAGAATATATTCTTACACTGCAGGTAGCACTGCTACCATTATTATAAGTATTGAATTACATTAGCAAGCGTTGTAATTGAGAATGATAGATGACATTACAATTTCCTCGAAAGTATATTATTATTTCGTAATTGAAAAACAAAAAATATCCTCACTCGAACTGTGATCTTTCGCTGTGATCGTTCTTTTCACTTTGTGTCTCTATTATTATTTCCTAGTCCACGTAATTATTAATACCCTCCATTGCATATACTCAGCCAGTGAGAATCATTTTTCCGGAGTTGTTGATCCTTTCCCGATTGGCACGCCTCGCGAACACCTTCTGTTCCACTCTTTGATTTAAGAGCTTACGGGGCATTTTCGCGACCAACGCGTAGTCGATGAAACCGACGCTTTGTTATTCTACGTTCGAAATAGAAGCAAACACGACTACAAAGTAACAAGCCCCCACTGTACAGTCTCGTTCCTCTATTCTAGACCGTGCGTAATCCGATCTGGCACCAGAGAGGTGCACAATAAATTGGAGAAGAACCGAAGGGCGCACTTGAAGGAATGCTTCGAGCTACTGAAGAGGCAGCTACCGTCGCAGGACGAGAAAAAGTCGTCGAACCTTTCCATCCTCCACGCCGCAAACAGGCATATACAGGTATGAAACGTCGCGTTACCGTCATCCTTTCTTCACTCGATAAAACCCCGTATCGTTATCATTCGAGTTTTAAAAAACAATATGTTATATCTTCTTCTGAAAGGAAGCTTTACTGCTCTTACTCGGGATATAAGAGAAACCCGAAGTTTAATTTTCTCCTCTAAATATTTCTGCTTAGAAATATTTAGCAATATTTATGTGCGAAGTGTATGAGGATTATAAAATATCTAAAACATAAAATATCTCACTGAACGTGTTAAAAACATCAAATAGGTTAGTAGATAGTGATGTGGGATATTTACCGATAATTGTATATATCGATATTTATCTATTGATATATCGACATTTTTTATCGATATTTCAAACACTAATAATTACAGTTATAAATAGTTTTGGTCCAAATATCGATATTTTTTACTGCCACTTCTATCATTCAAGCCAAGTCAAGCTAATAATTTTCCAAATTACTACGTGCAAGTAAAATTTCGTAATTCTTTCTCACACTCTTATATTGAATGATGCTCACGATGTTTCTTATTAAAATATAAATTCTAGTTTCCTTTATAAATATGACTTGAGAAGCTATTTACTTGTTTTCATTTTAATACTTTGAAACTTAATTTAAATTCTAAATAAAATAATTTCCACTGTTATCTTAGAAAAGAATTATTTTTAGTCCAAAATGATATTCTCTTACACATATGTAGCTTATTTCTCGTATCGATATTATCAATGTCGATGCTTTTTGAATAATATATATCCTGCATCGACATTGAACGAAAAAAAAGATATATATAACACTACATGTTGGAGGTATAGAGAATTTTGGAACAGGGAACGTATTCATCAATATCAGCTTTTAGGGATCAGTGGTTTATTTCAGTAATAAGCTGGGGCGCGTATTCACTCTTTCATTTTTTTTTTCTGTTCCATTAGCCATAAATCCGATATAATAAAAAGATCTCATAGCTTTAAAAGGTTTATTTATCCAATATAATAATAATAATAACAATAATATTTGCGGGACAAGCCCATTAAGACCGAAGTATATGCAACACAAATAATTCGAGCAAACAATACAACAAACATCGTGTACACAAATAAAGAAATAAATAATTTAAAAACTATAAAGAGTTCGTTGCGTAGGTGCGGATTAAATCATAGAAGCTTTTATATTTCAAATTTGGTAGAAAAATTGAACACGTGATGCATATAATTCTTTAATATTAATAGTTCTTTATTATTAATAATAAACGGGGATAGTTCCCCATTAGTGTAAATAGTGATATTACAGTTCAGACGGACAAATCACAAGTTCTGCAAATTTCTGTGCACCGAGTTTCTAAAGATACTTATACTAACACCAAATAAGTCCAAGCTAGCACAATTTGAGTTAGCTACATTACATATCTAATAATAAATCGTAATCAAAAGAAAGTCAAAGTATACAACAACATTCGAAATCCCCATCGAACAGTGTCTGTCGTTGCCTCAGACATATCGCCGCTTCTCACGTGACTCGCGTCCCGCGGAATGACAAACTGCACTGATTACACTCGGTTCGATAATATTTTTTAACCGTCACCCTTGCACGTTTATTTTTTCCGATCGATACTGGCGGTTGTGGTTTCAATAATTATGTCGTTAACGGTATTTATATCTTATCGCCGACCTCTAAGCCCGATTTCGATCCACGCTGCACATTCGCCCTCCCTTTTTCCATATCCGCTGGCGCGTTGCGTGCATAAGTGTTTCCACTGATCTGTGCACGCCTATTATACACGCGCCTTTCCGCGGTCGAGCCACGATAATTTCCCCTCGGAAAAGTCGTTCCGTTGTTGGGCTTCTCTATCCACGGGGATCGTCAACGCCAGTCTTCTGCACGAACATAGTTCCTACGTCGGTTATTGGGAAACCAAGAATTTCGATACGCCAACTAGTGACAGAAAATGAAACTACTGTGAGTAGGCCGAAATCCGTCGAAGTCCATACGATTATCAGTGTTTTATATAGGCATTTTGTGAAAAACGAGTGTTTTTAAATTTTTTTGAACACTAAATTTTTACTTCTTCGATTAATAAATCCTTATTCGGAATGTTTGGAGGAACCCGGGCCTACTTGCAATAGTTTGCCAACTTACCACCGCAGCGCTGAAATCTAAGCCACGCCTCCACTTGGTTTCCCAATACGCATCGTTCGCATACAAGCGCCTCCACCTTAGAGACTACTTAGACTCGCGCACGAAACGTTTTCGTATCGTGAAAAATGCTAATCGCCACCGTTGTTATTGCCAGCGCGATTTCCATCGTTGTGAATTGATGGCCGGAGCTGGCGTGAAATATGATTTTGTGCGGTAATCCACACAGGTGGAGGGAGGGGTAGTGTAGTGTTTAAGTTTCGAGGCCCTCGTTAATTGTTCGTTCATTGTTTGTTATAAACGGTTCTTTGTCGCGCTGGTATCCGGACCTTCTTTCCCAACATTTACCATAGCTCTGTGAATTTTAAACACCACGGCAATGAAACTTAGAGGCGTGTGTAGAAAAGAATGAGGAATCTAAGTATCCGTTTTATGCAAAATGGGCCCGAATGCCCTGAGACGGTTCTTGCATCCAACAGTGCAAATGTGAAAAGACGAGCCGTTTAATTTACCAATTTTATGTGTAAGAAGCAGTGGCGGATTTAACAGGACGGCTGATGAGCAGTTGCCGTCTGGGCCCCTGGCCCAAAAGGCCCCTCAGGGCCCCATTTCCAAAAAAATTATGATTAGCTATAGGCATCCAACCACTACAATTTTTTCGTACTACTACACTTGGCTCGTTTCTAGTAAACTTGATCTTCGTTTTCCCGAAAAATTGGGCCCCTCGGAACGTTCGTCACCTGGGCCTATTTTCTGAAATCCGCCACTGGTAAGAAGACTCTACGGGCCCAGAGATTTTCGCACACTTTTGAATATGCTGGTTCGTCTTCTCTCCTTTGATTGAATTTCGGCCAAGTTACGAAACGGACGTTAACTTTACGTGCGACGACCAAGAGATTCGCGCGAATGCGCGTCCCCGCGAAGGTCGACCACACCTCCTCTATTCCCTTCTTTTCGTGATTCAACGCCAGCCCCACCACGCCAGTCTTTGACCTCTCCCTCGCGCTTCTCCACCCCTCCCTCCGTCCCCCGTTCCTCTCTCTCTCTCTCCCTCTCTCTCCAATTCGTTCACTTTCCCCGTCTCTTTCTTTACCCCTGCGCATGCTCCTCGCCGTCACCCGCTTACTTCGCGATCCGTTTGTTTCTTTTTAATACGCGAGCGGAGTACGTATCGCTTCCATCGTACGTGCGAAACCGGAGTATCATATTTCCCTTCCACCTTTCCCTTTTACCCTTTTATCTTTATTTCGCCGCGTGCACTTCCACGGAGCTTATTTGTTTAACCGTCTTTTCTTACGATGTCCCCGTATTCGCCTTATCGCAGTCTCCCCGTCACCCAGTCTGCCGCGCTCGGTCGCTCTCGATGCGCGCCTCTTCTATCACTGTTTCTTTCCCGTTATACGGTCTTTGTCCGGCTCCTCTTTTATCGCCTACTGTTCGCCTGCGCCTTCCATCTCTCATCTCCTCCTAGCCAGCGCATCCTTCTGTCTTTCACTTTCCCACCAGAATTGTTCGCACGCAACTCTCCGTCCCCTTCTGTCCTCTTCCCCCGTCCCGCTCTAGCTCGTCCTTCTCACTCCCACCAGCGCCGCGCAAGACGTTCCTCGCCTCGTCCTCGTCCGGCTCGGCCGGGCTCTGTCGGTCTGTCCCCTCGCAGCGCGCGGCATGCGTGCACGACGTTTCTTCCCCCACGTAGAAACTGTATCTATATTGGTTCCACGTGACTGTGCGGCCATCGGTGTCGCGCCGCATGGCACGTATGGCACTGGCTGCTATCCGAACTTTTATCGCTCGGCGCCATTGTTGGCGACTCTTCCAAAGGCACCGAGCTCCGCTCCTCGATATGTCGAAATTGCACGCGACTTTACCAACGCCTGTCGACGCAATTTACCCTGCGATGGGATCGTCCGCCTCTCGGATTCCCAACGGCCGATCCGCTCCCTCTTACGTCGATCGTCTAATCGAGCAAGCACGCTTCGTAGTCGATAAAGAATCAACGAAACGCGACTGTAGACGCTGTCGTTCGAGGTGCAGGGTATATCGAGAGGCAGTTTGTCGACTGTGATATGTAATTTCGAAAATGCGAAAAGGCGTGTCACGAAGTCACCTTCGTGCCGAGATCTGAAATTCTGCGTGGAAGCCTACGCGAAGCGCAAACACGTCGCTCGATTACCAACGCAATAATAACCTCGCGAATGGCTGCCAGACTTGTCAAGATCGTTGAGTAAGCTGCCGTATTATTTCGGAGATTAGTGCTGCCCTGGTAGGTGCGAGGTGATGTTACTCCCATCCATTGAGCTCTATACTAACTGGAGTGTGAACAGCAGTTGGAAGAAGTAGAGGCGACAGCGATCAGAGAGAGAGGGGAAAATAGTGTGTCCATGCATCCTTCTTCTTCCTACTATCCCTCTCTATATCTCTACTATCCTGTAGTAAATTTGCGTGTGGTGGGGGTATAGACTGTATAGACCGGTAAAGACGCCGCGCGGGACAGAGGCAGCTCTACCCACTAATTTGTGTACCTTGTCTGATCGGCCGCCATTGCTCTGTTCTCTCTCCAGTTAGTATAGAGCTCAATGCTCCCATCCGACACTCCCTCCCCCGTGTATATGTATGTACATTCCGCGAAAGCGTCTGGCCGTTTAAACGTCGATTGTTTCTCCTCTCTAAAAAGACTCGGCCGATAAGCGCGGATAAACGTACTTCGGTATATGCACAAGCGGGGGCTGAAGTGCAATGCAATTATTGGACCTTAAGTGGCACGATAGCGGAGCGTTCCGTTAACGGAGTCCTGTGCACGGTTATTGAGTCTCGTCGAGTGGCGCGTAAAAGGGTAGAGACAGAAATACAGAAGAAGCGAAATGCATCAGAGATACTAGCGGAAATGAAACAGTGAACGCCGGCGGCGCGTTTTACGTTCACCGTTCTCCCATTCGGTCCCGAAGAATCCGTTAGCCTCGCATGTGCACGGGCGCCGTAGAGAATGCAATAAAGTAAAGCACCTCTATGACGCGTGCACGATGTGTCAGATAAGACAGAAGTGAGAGAGCAAGAGAGAGAGAGAGAGAGAGACTGAAAGGAACGAAAACGTCATTTGCTTGTGTCGAACGCGTCACTGTGTGCGAATCCTGTTGGAGGCGGTTTGACCACGTGCTCGCGCGCCGCGCGTGCGCCTATTCAAGCAACGACCTTCGCTCTCCTTCCCCTTCGTTCCCCTCCCGCTTTGTCTCCATCTTCGTCTAACTTCCCTAGCCCCCTATACATGCGCCATGTGCCCGGCTATTTCTGTCTGGATCCCCGTATTCTCGCAATACCCGACCCCTCCACTCGCTTGCCCCCTCCCTGCCTCTTGTGTTGTATTACACTATCTTATTCTATCCTTGCCCTCCCCGTCCTCGTCTCTGCCCCCCCTCCCCCATGGCTCTTTATATCGTGCTCCTTCTCCAGTCAGAGGCTGTCTGGCTCACCGTCTCCGTTTGTCTCCCAGCGAACGGTGATCCCGATCGCCCTCCGTCTGCGTTCCACTTCACGCGCGTCGGTGCAACTCTGTCTCTCCCACTCCGCGCCCTCTGCCCCACCATCGCTGTACCACGTGCACTGTAACAGCTCTCTGCGCCGCGCCGGTAGCGCTAACGCGTTCGTTGTCGCGTGCGTTCCTTTTTGCGAAATATTTTCGCTGATGTTGCATGCAACGCTTATCACGCTTCTGAAGGAAAACCGTCTTGGGCAATTTCTGCACGAGGAACGTGTGTAGGTATGTACACACGTAGGAGTCGTCGTTTCGTATATTCCTACGCGCGCGCCTTTGCCTGCGTTCGTTTTGTTCTTAGGTTATGTTCCACTGTATCAGTTGTTTGATAAAAAAAGAGGAGACTTATTGACAAATGACCGCGCGCCGTCAGAACTTTCCACTCGCTTTTGTGGCTTACTTGACGCGTTTCGTACTTCACGCACAGTGGATTCGTAGCTTTGGATTTACTTAGGGGCGTCGGCAGAAACTGCACGCCACTCGTCGCCATGATTAATTGTCACTACGGTTGTCCAATCCAATATCCGCAATAGGATTCTTTCTTTCATATCTCGTATCTGTTCGTAAAAATACGTCGAGTATGTCGAATACTATTTATCACAGATTTTTTTCTGCAATCTGTTTAGAAGATGTGTGACAGTTAAGTGATGCCGTCGCCGTCTAGAATCTCATTATTTCGTGCACGTGCCGCGTAAACCTAGGTCGTGCGATCACGTTCGTAATGTCGTCACCCTGCCTCGAAGCTCCATTTCTTCACGGCGCTCGTTATCGTTATCGCGAATACGATTTCGGGTTGCGTGACTTTTTCGAGCACCTGACACAACCGGCTGGGCTCGAGGCTGATTTGAATCGCGCACGCCAGGAGTTTCGTCCTTGCATACCTCCTCTTTTTTTTTCTTCTTTTCTCTCTTTCTCTCCGATTTCTTCGGGAGCGTGTGCGGTATCGCGGGACGGGGTTTCGGTGGCCGTTTGTCACGCGCACGTTTCCTCACGCATGTCCCACGCTGACGTCAAATGCATGGCTTATCGTATCTCGCGGAAGAGGTGCCCCGAATGTGCAGGAGTATCGTGTGACGTTCGCGCGAAGGTATTCTGGAAAGTGAAGCGAAAACGCTTCGACTTTCTACCGCTTTTCTCACGCGCCGAATCGGCTCTTCTAAAGATATGCCTGACGCTCATCGATGCGTAGTAATAAATTCGAGAATCTTAATTAAGTAAATCGATTCATAGAAACAAATTAAAATGCTTGTAATGTGCAGCATCTTTAAGACTCTCCTCGCGGATACTGGGTCCGTTTTGATCCATCCCTGATATTAAGCTACGTATGGCGGTCAAAAGAAAGTTTAAAATTTACATTTTTACACGGTTGTATGCAAATCGGTGGGACTTAAATTTTGAGATGTAATTCTATCTAATTCTAATTGGAGCTATCTTATTTTCCTTATAATCACATTTTAAATTTCCTTTTAACCATTACTGTATACTAAATCCTTACTACTAAAATCTCTGCGAAGTCTCCACCCCACAATTGGCGAAATACAGCAACCAGTAATTCAAAAAACCCGAGACTCTCGAATTATAGATATTTTGTACGCGAAAAATTTATTGTGCATCGATCGTCCACTTATTTCCAAAAAAGTATCGAATTTGGAAGACGAAATATTTCCTCGGCGTATGGCGATAAACTCGCACTTCCCCCTGGCGATTTTTATGAATCAAACTGATTTCACGTGAAATATATGTACCGTTTTATCGGTCGAGCGAGATTTACGGTTTCTCGTCGGTGAACAATCGGAATCTGTCTGGTGCACACGCTTACATAATGCGTCGAGTTCGTTTTGCATTTTATACGCTGTCAATCGGAAGTCAATTAATTTTTCAGACCCACTCTATTGAGAATTATCAGCGTCGCGTTACTATTATTTTCTTCTTCCCTATTTTTTTTTTAAATGTAGACGTTACTTCATCATCGCGTGATAACTTTGTTACAGACGTTGAGGAGGAAGGAGCGAGAATGCGAGCACGAAATGGAGAAGCTCGCCAGGGAGAAGATAGCTGCTCAACAAAGATTATTGGCTTTGAAGAAGGAGCTCGCGGCTACGTGGGATCACATTGATTTTAATACTCTTTTGCCCGAGCAGAATTCGGTTGCCGACGCGACAGCTACGAAAAGTGGTAGGTTTAATAATTTATTTATTTATTTATTTAAATAAATAATCACGTTGGCATGGCAGTTGAAGAATAATTTTTTTTCAATCATAAAAGGGAAGAGGTTTTTTTGTTAGATGTTAACCATTTGAGACGAAACTTTCAATTGAATAGGATTATATAAAAAAATCTAGTTTCCCCTTCGATTTTTTAAGATTCCCGCGAATCTGAAGCCTCGAGTGCGCGCTTGCATCTGCGCGCTAGCTCGCCACTGATTACCTGTCATAAAAAATACTTGATTCCTAATGGTTCAACCAAGAACTGACTTTTTGAGAGAAAAAATAACATCTGTGAAATACTCGTGCAGAATAATTAAGAGTACTAAATAAGCTGAATATTTTCAACCATTTCGAATCTGATAAATTACAATTTTTTCCATAAGTAACTGGAATCACGTTTAAATTCCCACTGGCGCATGGAATCTCTATAAAAAATTCAATCAAACCAGAGATGGGCAAAATTTTTATTTAAATAAAATTTCGAATGACGAATAAATGTTAACAAAATTATTCGTCATGTGTCGAGTAAAGTTAACTCGGATTACACCGAATAACGAAAGAATGACGAATAATTTTTTTTAACTTTTATTCGTTTTTCGAAATTTTATTTAAAAAAAAATTTTGCCTAGCACTGAATCAAACTATACAACTTCCCAGGAAAAACCAATTTCATAACAGACAAAACCTCCAATGGGGAAATTATATTCCCCATTTCCAGCTTGCTTCCTCATCACATAATTATCAACAATATTCAAATTAAAATTTTCGACCGTAAATATTAAATAAATTGGTTTCGGTCACTATAATACGATTAATTTATTTATTTAAGAATAAAATAAAATGACACAGCTATTTAGCAATTAATTATAAAGCAATCCGACGTTTCGGTTCTTGATTTGAACCCTCCTCAAGGAAACTGAGATTAAAAGTATAATATTGCGTTTGCTGATGAAAAATGTGTATTTTATTCTTAAATAAATAAATTAATCGTATTATAGTGACCGAATCAGTGCGCCGAAGCCAATTTATTTAATTTATATAATTATCAACACATTGCGAAGCGCCCCGTACTAAAAAACTGTCCCAAATCGAGTGTTAATCGACCTGTTACCCGTGAAAGTTTCAGAGAACATGGAGGTGGACGTGACTGGGCTCGCTCGGGGTGGCACCAGGTACAGTAGTACCAGTAGCCTGAGCAGCGCGGCCACAGCCAGTTCACCGCAGACCCTTCAAACCGCCAGCACCGCTTCCAATATTCATAATCAAGTCGCGACCGCAGCCGTTGTCTGTCAAACGCAGGGTCTGAACCTCGCGCAAAGTTCCAGGGAAAGTCCGCCTGCAAGTTCAAGTCCTGGAGCGCCCACTCCTAGCATTCCTACTCCAGCACAGGTGAGCGCAGAGACAATGGCACTGTTACTGTCTGAATGCTCGAAAAAGGAAGTTCCACGGCCAGCTGGATTAGCTGGGACGCTCTGAAGTTCCACCAATAAAGCCGGCAATCCACCGAGCAGCTAAGCTAATCTATGCTATGCGCTGCTACGTTTGAACTTAGCTTTTGGTGGAAACGGTTCCATAAGAATGTAGTGAAGCTCAGAGGCGGATTAAGGTCGGTTGGGGCCCTAGGCGCAAAAGAAAATATTGGGCCCCTTACAAAAAAGGGAAAGACAGGAAGAATAAAATCACTCTCGCTTACAATATGAAATCAAATTTGGTGTCATTAAAAGAAAGTGGAAAGTTGGTTTTTGTGGGGCCCCTCCGAAGTCGGGGCCCCAGGCGCGCGCCCAGTGCGCATTATGGTAAATCCGCCTCTGGTGAAGCTAATCTTTTTAAAATGGCATAGCATAGGTCCACAGGTCCCAAAATCGGTATCCCGACTGTTTTTCAGTGCGTCGAAGGGTTCCACTATACATCTAGCGTTTGTGGAGTAGAGAATAATTACAGTAAACCCTCCTATAACCTCGGTACTACCCAACACGGTTTCCAAATAACGCGGTACGAATCAGTACGATTTGTACTATGTAGTTCTGAGTTTCTTAAAACGCGGTACGAATTCGTCGTGTGATGAGAGGTTTGACTGTATTGCGCATTTCACGCGCGAGGATTGTTTCCAGGACCACCTTTACCAATGGTCTAAGTGGCCTATAGCCCAGGGGCGCCTGTGATCCAAGGGCGCTTAAGAATCAAATATGCTGAAATGCATTTTTCTTTTCAATTTTGGAGACAAAAATTTCTATTGGTTTTGTTCGTGTTTGTCTTGGTGGAGACCCGTGTTCTGATGTACTGCCTTGCACCGATTGCGAAGAAATTGCACCCTTGGGGGCTAGGGCGCCAAAATTATTTAGCCCAGGTTGCTGAAATTTGTTAAGACGGCCCTGATTGTTTCCACAGGAGACATCCAGTGCTGGTGAATTTGATACACCTCGAGGTCCTTAAAATGCCATGTTCTAATCCCTCCGCTACGTTCATTCTATCCGCCCTGTTTGACCCTAGAAATTGTCCGCTGTTCCAGGAGAAAGTGAACAGTTCGCCGGCCGGCATAGTGCAGCAGTCGCACCAGCTGCACCTGCCCATCAGCGCTCAGATGCTGAACACGAGTCAAGGTTTGGCGACGATCGTGCCGACCCTCCAGCACATCGGGCCCAGCCTGAGGGTGATACCCGGCGACACGAGGCAGCTCCTCGTCACGCACACCGCCGGCAACAGCGAGTCCCGACCGCTGACGCTGGCCGTGCAGAATTCCTCCGATCAATCGAGGCCGCTGATCGCCGTGCAATCGAACACTGGAAGTGAGCCAAGGCCCGTGGCTCTGGTCGTTCACTCGTCCACGGCCAACGACAACAGGGTAACGTTCGTGCATTCTAATCTGTCGAACAACGACAGGCCGTTGGCCCTAGCCGTGCAGTCGTCCGCCAATGACGTCAGGCCTGTCACATTCGTGCACTCGACGAACGAGGGAAGGCCGTTAGTCCTCGCGGCTCATTCTCCTGCACTGAACGTGACGAGTGAGTAACTTCCGTTGTAACCCTGCAAACGCAGTTACGAGTAGCTCCCTCCCATCGCTAATCCTTGGACCACGGGGCGGTTCGCGCCTGCAGCTATCAGGATTACCTCGACACCCTTTAACTACCGCGCGGTTCTCAGGGAAAAAATAACCCCTGCGAGCGTCGACTCGCCTCGCCTCGCCTCGCCTCGCCTATTATAGGCATTTCTCTCAACTGTTTTAATTCGTCACGTTACTGTTTTCGCACCGTAGATTTTATTTGAAATCGAAAGGGGCATTCGGTGCTGCGATGGAACTTGAGACTTGTACAGATGAGCTTTAAAAATGCTAGGGGAGGTATGCTGCGATTTTAGTTAAAGGGCTAATGAGGAACCTCGACTGTTTGGTTTTAGGAGTAGCTATTTGTGATTGGTGATAGGTTCAAGCGTACGTTTATGGTCTTCTAGTATTGTTAATGAGCAGGATTGAAGGCATTATATACCAAGGACAGGTCGCACTGTTGCGGTTCTGTAATGAATTGGTGCCAGAGTAAACTGTTCGTTTGCGCAGCGACTCGTGCGAATCTCCTGCACGCGGAGCTTCGAAAATGGCTGACAAATTCCGAAACTGATTAGGGTAAAGGACCCAATTACTGACACCTGACCCATTACTGTCACCTTAAGCTAGTTTACTTAAAATAACGAATAAATAAACTATAGAATATAATTTATAGCATAGATTATAGGTTGAATGACATAATTCTTTTTGTGTATGACTTTACAACGTTTATTTATTTGTTACTTTAAGTAAAGGCTTAAGGTGACAGTAATTTGGTCCTTTACCCTATATTATTCCTCCGAGGACAATTTAAAATTTGAACTCACTCATTATGGGTGAAGCTTGCAACTCCCGTGTGACTTGATACTTGCAGTTGATTACAAAATATTCTTCTTCAGTTGTAGTTCATTAGCTTATAATGGTGTATCAAGTACAGTGGGTGGTCAAATTATTGTACTCAAACAAAAAGGTTTGAGATTTTGTAAGTTTATGGAATTGCTGTATCTCTGCGCAGAATGGTCGCGAAAAATATTTAAAAACGCATTTTAACGCTTAAAATTTCTAATTTTTAAATGAAGAACTCAATTTTTCTTCATCCATTATGATTCTGTTTTATCAAGATGAAGCGCAGGAAACGAAGTTTCAGAAATTTCTGCCTAGTTTGAACGTATACACGGGCCAAAAAAAAATGTTTTCCGATAAATGCAACCAAGAGTTCCTATAAAGCAAAAATCTCTCTTTAATTTCGTTTTTTTTTTGTTTTATCGTATGATTTTTATTGACCGAGTAAACACCTATAACCTGCGAATTCATGATCGTAGTCAAATTTTCATGAGTGTTTTGCAAAGCTAAGAAAGTTTCCACTCAGAACCTTTAGTTGCCAATTTACTTTTTTTTTTTTAAATTTTATTAAATCCATTTTAAAATTGTCCCAAAAATTGACGAAAATGTTTTGAGTAGAATAATTGGGCCACCTTCTGTACAATAAATCAAACATTTATTTTACAAGTAGTTTCGATCCTAGCGAAACAATACTAGAATATCGAATCGATTGGCGTGCTGATAGTGTTTTATTTACTTACCTTTTCGATTCGTTTAAATCCCCAGTTTAAAGCACCATTCATTTTGGCCCTGTTCGCAGAAGCTTTAAGTGGAGTCGAGATCGACATTAACGATTACGAATCGTGTGTTACAGACGCTCAAACAAGGATAAGAGCAGGAGACGCGCAAACCACGCATAAAATGGTCGGCGGTGTGACACTGGTCGGCGGGAACGGGTCTGAACTGACCAGACTTCCTGGTGGCGCCGAATTGAACATACTGCCGGCAAATGGTACGCTTTACGTTGAATACACTCAATTATCTCCTCTGTTCCAATACAGTCGAACTCCAGGTGTTCGAACCCACTGCTAAATCCTTGCCATTTGTGCTGGGAAGCCATCGCATTGAAACAGTAAGATATCATTGATCTAAATGGTAAATCAGGAATATTTAATCCACCCTATTTGATGTTCGCGCCGCCCCAATATGTCTGAGATGCCGTTGCACCGATCTGCTTTAAAAATCATGTAAATGCCCCCGCGATCTGTCGCGACGAGGGGATTAACTCATTGTCCAGTTTATTGCGAATATATTGAAAATCTCGATGCCTGCGATTCTGAGCAGCACTAGCGACGGTGATTTTAATGATCATCCTGTATATACGATTATATGTAAAGAATTCTGTTAACACAATTGAACAATGCCTGATTAATCCTATAATCGTACACGACGATGCATAATGTTTAGAAACGAAAGCAGTACGCTCGGTGCTATCAGAAGCTTATCAACTTTCTCGGACTGTGGACGGATGTCCTGAAGTCAGTTTCGAAAATCTCAGCTCCTATTATCAAACCGTGAAATCATTGATAAAGGGAGAATCTAAACTTCTGTCCATCCGTGCCGTCTTTGCGTCTCAACGTGCTCTCGCATAAACGGAGGGTTCTGCTGCACCGCTATGCCGACCGAAAAGTGTCGCGCGCAAGGTGCAATGAAACTGAAAGGCATCGCACACCAAAGGCAGGTCGCATCGTTGCGATTTTGTAATGAAACGGTGCCAGAGAAAGCTATTCATTTGCAGAGCGACCCGCGCGAAAACTGCGCGTGGTCGCTTTGAAAATGGCTGACAAAGTTCTGAAACTATTAAGTTGAGTCGTGTGTAACTTCCGATTCTCCCGTGTTAAGAAATCTGTTGCGCTTGCATCGACTGTGTATCGGCCACGCCAGTCTCGGCAAGCGTCAAAATTCTCGACGTAGAGATACGTGGAGCACAAGTCCCCGGGCCTGTTGAACTATAAATCTGCGTATCGACTTTGCGAGGGTTGCTCGCGAGGAAGCCTCGCAAAGTCGATATCCTGCTAAAGGTAGGCTCTCACTACGCCTCGCCTCGCCTCGGCGCGACTTCTTTTCGCACTTACATCCAGGCTCGCGTCGCCACGGGTTTTCCGTGCCTGAAGTTATCTTGCCTCGGTTCACGTTTCTGGTCAGTTGCTCGGAGAACCTCTTCCTTCCTCTTTTAGCGGTCACCGAAAACGGTGGCTTTGCCTCCACTCACGCTACACCTCGGCTCGCCTAGTCTCTCTTCCTCAAAATATTCTCGAGGAAGAGTCCGCGACTCGAATCCGTGGCGCGGCGCAGTCAGAGATGCAAGATGCGAAGAATTCCGACTGCAGCGCCCCTTGCGGTGGAGTAAGGAATCTCAGCTCGTGATATCTCCGCTCTATAGAATAATATTCTTGAGTAGTACATTACACGGGCTTTTTTCACGGAATAATGACGGTTACTCTACGTTCGCGCATGTTTGTTACGGTATTCCGTGAAAAAAGCCCGTGTAATGTACTACTCAAGAATATTATTCTATTGAGCGGAGATATCACGAGCTGAGATTCCTTACTCCACCGCAAGGGGCGCTGCAGTCGGAATTCTTCGCATCTTGCATCTCTGGGCGTAGTAAGAGCAAAGAGTAGGTATAATAAGAGGCGTCACTCCGGGCGGAACCTTTGAAGTCCTTACTTGACCTTGGCATTTAAATTGGTTGTACACTCGAGCGGGATATTCAAATCGACTAAATGTACCTTACCGCAATTGGCTGATTATTGCCGAAGTTTACCGATCATTGCCGAATGGGGCCGAATGGGCATTTAAATTGGTTGTCTCACTAGAAATCACTGTTTCCCTAGATTATTTCTGTCCTTGTCGAGTGACGCCTCTTATTATACCTCCTCTTTGGTAAGAGCCTACCTTAACCCAGGGCGAAGATTCGCAGCTTCGCCTGCGAAACATAGTTAAAGCCAAAGCCTAAAGGCGAGTACCAAAACTGTATCTGCTTCGAACTCCTAGAAGCCTCTCCATTGCTCGGTACACCTGCGCCTAATACTTAATACCCTGACACAAATCGTATATACATGGATATAGCATTGAGAGGTTGAGAAGACCTTGAGAGGAAAGTCAATGAATGTGCTTTGGAATTAGTTAAACTTTGCCCGTCAGATCTCTTAGCTGCGAAAGAACGCCGACGCCACTCGAGGCGCCAGCTATTGAAGCTAGAAACTCTAGAGCCCCTTGAAAGTTACTCGTGACTCAACCTGATACTTGGCCAGACCTTCGCGGCATATATCATCATGCAATTAACGTTATGGGTTGCAGGATTAACGCTGAGCCACGCAGGCGTATCGCTCCAAACGGCGACGGGTAAAGCGGGCTCGACCGTGATGCAGAACGCTCCGTCCACAGATGGTATAGCTCACATCGTTGGCCCCCACACGCCTCTCTCCGGGCTGACACCTATCGTCACTCCTATGACCGTTGTCTCGCAAGGGAATCAAGTGACCGCTCACATCCTGGCCCCGTCTAGCCTCGCCGGAAAGATGATCACCACCCCGATACTCAAGTCCGTGGCGCAGATGCCGATCGTGAACGCTCAGTATATCAACACGACGACCCTGGTGAAGCCGGTAGTGGTCGTCAGCAGCCCGTCTACGTCGACGCAACAGTCGACGACGCCTTCCAGCACGCAACCCTCCCCGACCACGCACTCGACCGTCTGACAGAATCAAAGGAAAGTGAGATTAGTTTGAGAACAGGCCGTATCGTGTCGCCAGTGTGCCGCGGTGGCGCTGCTGGTCAACGTGGTTCCCCGCGGATCGTCGCACGATCGAAGCCGCTCCGCGTCCCGCCGCCGGCCGAGGAGCGACGCCGAGCTGGACGCGGCACAACGGGACGCAGGCAATGCAGCAGCAGTGTCCGTCAAGCTCTACCCGATATCGAAGGGGGTCCTTCTATTTTTCACCGTTCAACTTGCGTTCCTTCGTGTTTAAATTCGATGTTTCGTAGAAGCTCTTCCAAAGAGTGAACCGACTGAGAGGGCGCGCCGAGGCGGGGGCCCCTTGCTCAACTTTGCGCGATTCTGCGCGCGGTACCTTGGATCGCGATTCGAAGTAGTACTTATCGGGCGATTAGTCGGGGCCCGGGTAACATCGCGGGAACGACGACGCGCGGGGGCAGCTGAGAATTCGAATAGAATCTTTCCAGGCGATTAGACACTGTTGCGGGGCTCGGGACGCACGGCCCACGCGGGGGGACCGAACCAGCCGGGGGAAGAAAAATCGAAACGTCCCCGGCCCCGTCGGTTCCCCCCCCGCGGGGACCGTCGAATTGCTTTTAGTCGCATTACTGATCGAACTGCCACCTCCTCGCAATCGTTTTCTTGTTGACTTGTCAATTAAAAGGAGCTTCTGTTGGGCTATTGTTTCGGGGAGGGATCCAACCCTGCGCATATGTTTTTATCGTGTAGTACAGAGGAGCCTCTAATGGGCAGGCTAACGGAAACAAAACCAACTAGTGGTGCAATCTCGTTTTGTACGATTTTTAAACCGCCCGACCGGCGCATTGAAATTGATACTGTCTCTTTCCGGTACCTTGTTGCAATTGAAGAAGTTCTGCGGAGACAGAAGAGGGAGGTAGGGGGGAAGGGGAGGGTGTTGAAACGCGACTGTGTTTGACGAGTGATGTTAAATTAAATGAATTGTATGATAAGATTGGCTGAGATGTTTGGAAATTGATTGATCGAAATCTCGGAATCGGATGGATGATAACGCTTGCGCTTTTTAAATTAATCATACAGTGGCTGTGGAGTAACGATTATTCGGACTTTAATTATCGTACGCCTGTATTTACTTTCGGAAGGGATTAGGATCGTAAATCGATAGTTTCGTCGTGTTCGAAGCACGCGCCGAGGGACACGCGCTGGGAAGGGGAAGGGGGGAGGGGGGAGGGGAGGGGGGGGGGGGTTATTGTTTATAATATAATGTGCTCAAGTATTTATTCGCTTATATTTATTACTACAAACGTAGCTGAGCATCAGAACGTTCGCCTTGGCTTCTTGATTTCCATACCACTAATGGGCCTGAAATTTCATTGTACGCGCTCAGCTGTGACTAGGAAAAGGAAAAAGCAAAAAAGTGTTACGAGATACGTATACGTACGTTTCAAGGTGGTAATTAAGTTTTCTTTTTCTTTCTTTCTTTCTTTCGTTTTTTCGTTTTGAATGTGTACGTGTAAATGGCTCTCGCTAACGATCGCGAACGGAACGTTATTATTCTGCATAATAATTCGCAAGCGTTGGAACGAACAAACGGACGTCGGAGACTTCTTATCGCGTTATCAGGAAAGGCTGGAACTGTCGTATACACGTAATGATCGATCACCGTACTATTCTTAAAACGCTTTCTACGCGTAAAGCGAGAAATTTACGTTTCACCCTGCGAACATTAAATTTCGAGCTTTCGTTCGATATACTCGATGCGAGACCGTTAACGGTGCTTGTTCGGCTTAGGTAGAATTAAAGAGGCAAACGATGGAAGCTCGAGGGGCTCGAACCAGAAGCTTTTTCGGGCATTGTTCGAGGGTCCTGTTAAAATCCTTTTCAATCGGGACGATGCGTCTCGTTTGAACTTCGTCCCTCGCGATCACAGCTTTATCGAGGATGGACGACTGCAGAAGTACGAGGCAAGCTCTCTGGCGATGGAAAATTTGTAATACTTTTTAGGCACTGTCACCGCGTGTACTTCTGTAATGTACGATATTCGTCGATCAATCACTCCGAAGCGAATTGAACGAAGATTTTTCTTGAGAAACAGATCCGACGCTACGTCTTTGCAGGCATAGTACACCTTGAGTGGTCACTTGATCTCTACTACAATTTCGTGAATCCCGTGAATCGAAGAATTACCACATTGGTCTAGAGTAGCGAGCGTTTATTCTTTGCCCAATTAAAAAAAAGGCACCGGAGGAATTAACGAAATTAAAAAAACAAAAAAGAACGGCACACGAGCATACATGCGAAGATGCTCGTTCGAGAGTCGAGCAAACATTCGATCGCTACTTTTCACACGCTTGTGCGACTGTTAACGGTCTCTTTCGGATGTCACGATTTGTACACTAGTATTATTATTACTTGTATCTGCGTATACACATATATATCTTGTTTTTTTTTGTATTTTTTAAATTATTTAATCAAAGGCTTGGTCAGTCAGTCGATAAGCTGATGTCATTGTACGTATGTAACATGCGTGGGGCGCTGTGTCTCTAGATCTATCATCGAATTCGTTAAAGGATTTATATATTAAGTTATTGGTTAACGGGGGAGCGGTGTCGTCTTCGATAACGGCATGCAAGGAACTTCTGTGAATTCTTTATCATACGAGACCGTCGAAAATGTCACCCTGGTTCTCGCGAGACGCTCCATGACCTGTGAAATGTGATCCGGGACCGAGGAACATCTTTATACGTTCGTTTTTTGTTATTCATAGTTATACTGCTCTTTGAAACGAGAGGCGGCGTCGTTTCCAGACAATCCTGAAGAACGAGATTATTTTCAGGGACGAAAGAAATGTTGCCCATTTGACTTTTCCATTGTGATGAATTATTATTACAGACTGTTGATACAGCGATGTCCTTTTTTTTATGGCACTCGACTGAACTTGCGGAGCGTGCAGATTATTTTAAGTGTCGAATACTTTATTCAGCGACAAGGTCACTCGAGTAGATGATCCCACGCATCATCTTGATCAGTATACTAAACCGCTACGAGCGAGCGGTTAATATTTTCTTTAGTGAAATGACTATTGTCCGACTCCGTTCCCACGACGAGCGCGCGGGGCAACGAGAGCCGTTTAATTGCGACTTCGCCGGGACGCGCGTGTACCAATAAAATACTGAGTATATAAAATTATCATAGGCGTTACGTGATATCGATGGACTTTATCTACAATTGCGCTACTAAATTAGTAGAGCTTTAGAGTAATGACACTACTGAATCAGTAGAGTTAGAAAGTAGAGACGGTATTTTATTGCAGCATACGCGCGCGATGGCGTCAAACACAATTTGTCTAGCGTACAGTAGCGTGCAGTTTGATTCGCGGTGCCATCGAACGGGAGATGATTCTTCGCCCGAAATGTAGTAAAAACTGTAAAACCCTTTTCCTCGACGCGGGGCTTCTTTTTCAAAAAAAGTCACCTCGGAATCTCTTCAGAGCAAACATGCTCGGTGCCCCGGTCGTTTTATGTCTTTCGAAAACTGGGGGTCCATCGAAAGAGCTGTGCTTCGCATTCTCGACGAATTTTTTTAACGAAGAATCAGCCTAATCGACACCGTACGACGAATCAAACTGCTCGAACCGCTGTTCAACGTCATTTTCTATGCTTCACTGGCCTCCGCTGCGCAACTATGGTGACATTTTCACGTTCCATCCGTACAATGTACGGTGCACAAGATCCGAAAGCTCCCGAGGCGTCGAATACTCGCGTGCCCCCTGGAATCGCTCGGTATCTTCATCGAAGGTACCCTACGGTTGCCTCTCGGTTCACGTTTTCTGTATGTTATCTTCGCGTATTTCGTTTTCGTCGAGTGAAGCCGATGGGAGGAGCGTCGATTCGTAGACATATCCGAGCGTACTTCCCCCTTCGGGCGGGTACAGGCGGAATCGGGGCAAGCTTTTGTCGTCCATTGCTGCTGGTCTTCGCGGTCAACGTATAGAGGTCTTTCATTTTATAAATTTAGCGATAATCGCGACTCTCGAGGGAACGTAGCCCCATTCGATTCGCCGTGCGTGTACAGTATCTGGAACAGGCGTGCAGCGTTGTCACGAACTCGATGTAACGAACCTATTCCGAGCTTTAGGCTGGATCCACACTACCGGTCCGCTCGCGTTTTGTTCTCGATGAAAATCACAACCCCGAGCGTCCACACTCGTCCGGCTTGATAGCGCGGACGGCCAGAGATGTGATTTTAATCGAGAACACAACGCGACCGGACCGATAGTGTGGAGACATCGGGCCTTAATCGGAGCCTGCCGATCAATTTGTACCGCCGCTCGATAATTTAATTCGCGACCTCTGCGCACCTGTTCCACCTACTGTGACGCCTGTGCACGGTGACCTTCAGTCTCGTTGAAGCGAGAGAGAAAATTCACGCGATCTCTCGCGCCTGGCCGTTAAATTTCACGGAGGAAATTCGTATCCGCGCGCGCACTAGTCATTCCCGTTCCCTCCTTCGTTAACGCGGCCGACGGGTCCACTGGGCTTTCGAACTGCAACAGAATTCGGCGCAATTTCCCCTGAATCCAATCTCGAGTCGTGCAATGGATGTAAATAGTCGTACTAGATGTTCGGGGCATTCTTGAGCTGGTGTAACCGCCGAGCGACAAGGAAGAGCGGCGGACGATCGTTTAATTGGTCCGTGGGACCAGAGGCGAGCGACTTTTCGGCCCCGTCCCCTCTCTCCCCCCCCTTCCCCCGATTAGCGAACCTCGAGGGCGCGATAGTTGTTTATTCTGTTTCACCACTCCGCCAGCGTTATTCGCCGTCGCGGCTCCTTCGCAGTTGGATCTCCGAGCTGTTCTGTAAATTGCGCGCTGATTTTTCGTTCGCTTCTGCCCGAGGTAGCTTTAGAGACGTTTCCGTTGGGAAGGAGTCGAGTGTCGTTCGTTTCGAGCCGGACGGAAGGAGGCGTTGTAAAGGAAGCCGGTATCAGGATGAATCAAAGTAGAAACGCGGTCGTATCTTGCTGTCGCGTAGCGGGTACGAGCGGCGACTGTCGAGAGAGGGAGAGATGAAAAGCGATAATAATAATAATAGTAGTAATAATTATGGTAATTACGATAATAATAATAAAAAAGAATATCCTTTTTGTATATAGAACTCGTCGGTCGGCGGTAGCCCCGCCACGGGGCGAGCTCGGTCGACGATGGGGGACAGTATATATGGAGAACGCGTGCGGGGGAATATTATGTGTACATGAACAATGTGATATAAGTAATTAATAAAATTACTTAGCACTATAGCGTTTAAGCAAACTGTTAAACTGTTTACAGCGTAGACATACGATGCTAACTATTATTTACTAACATCCTAAACAAAAAAAAAAAATTAAGAACCGTAAGGGAATCTAATTGTACATAGGATTACGAGAGAGAAAGAGAGCGAGAGAGACAGAGAGAGAGAGAGAGAGAAAGAGAGAAAGATCGAAAAATGAGAGAGAGAGGTAGAGTGAGAGGAAATCACGAGATATAATTAATTATATTAAAATCGAGAGACGAAAAGAATGAAGATCGACGAAGACGGGTGAAATTTGAGAGAGTGAGAAATTTTTCTGGACATTATTCGATAAACAGTTGTTCGAACCGTGTGTCTTCTTGTGTATCCCTCGTGATATAGAGCCTGTAGATTATATATTTCTCGCGTGAATGGGAATAAACAACGAGGAGAATATGTGTGGGCCGAGCGTTCTAGTAAGAGTGTTGTTGTTGTTGTAGTCTATATGTCGAATTTTGTTATATGCCGTCGATGGTATATGAAGCACGGTGTATCTCACGAACCTTCGAACAACTTGTTGTGCATTGAAAAGAAACGGTAAATGAGAGATTGAAAAAAAGATATAGATGCGTGAAGCGGATCGTCTGGGGGGGGGGGATGGGGGTGGGGGTGGGGGTTTGAGGGGGGAACACGTCGACCCCACGACGCGAACAACACCTTTTGTTTTCGAAAATAATGCGACAAATTTCAATACAATCTATTACAATAAAAAACGTAAGCGTGAACCGTTGCCCAGCCCTCTTTCTGTTCACCTTAGAACAACGTTCCTGGAACACCTCCGCGCGAGACTGATTCGAATCTTGATGGCGTTTTTTAATTTTAAGCTTGATGCGAGGAGAAGACTAACTTCGTTCAAATTGATATTCAAAATACTGTGGGCTATTGCTAAACGAATGTGGTGTACAGACACCATTTCTTTTTAAACGTGCTTTGCGTCGCGCGCATCACACGGGTGGCGGCAAAATTGTGGACGTTGTTGGGAGGGTAAGAGTATGTACATAGGTTGTGAATGAATAATTTATTTTAAGTTGTTCCATTTAATAAGATTCTATTGCAAGCATGGCTGACAGGTAAGTAGGACAAAAGCTCAAAGTTTACAGATAGTTTAATTAGTCGATTCTGTTATTTAGATTTCCCCGATTTGAAAAGGACATGGAATAAGTAACTATTTCGCTTCCTGAAAAGTTTTATGATACAAATAGAATTCTTTGTGCTTCTAGAATTTAGATTATCAAGTTATGAATTATAGGCATTCGTAGTTAATTATATACTTTCAGGATTACATTTCTATCATACAGACTGCATAGGTACTTATTTTTGGGATGTAGTAATTACCACTCGTTAACAAGTTTATATAAATTTAAACGTTAAATACAGTGTTAATTGATAACCCACTTCAATAAGGCTCGACTCGTCGAGCTGAAAAGGGAGGGGGAGGAGGCTGGGTTAAGCCCAAATTTTTAAAATTTTTTTGAGCAATTTTATTATGAATTTCGTATCAAAGTGTGCACGATTCTTTTGTTTGAAGAGTCTATATATTTATTCTATAGTTTTTAAATCGAAAAGAGTCGAAGTTCTTTGAAAAACTACATAATTCGATAAAAGCAGTATAGAAATGAGGTTAGAATCGAAACATCGAATACATTTAATTGGTTCTAACGTGTGTCTACAATTTAGTCAGTTTTGGAATATAGTTTACTTATCCTGGTTATTCGAGGGACATCCTAGCGCCGTATGCCATAGTGTAATTACCCAAAACATCACAATAGTTTCTGACATCTTCGACGATATATTCTCGAAGACGCAATTTGGCACGAATAGCAGTAAACTGCGCATATAATAATACATACTTGTAAATTGTAAGAAACGAGTTACATGCAATTGCGTAGGTTGTAACCCGAGGAAATTCATCAGATGTTTCCCAGAGAAACTAAAACTGACTGTTCGTCGATCCACAGATGAGGTATAGGATAGACCTATCACCTTATGGATGTTCGTGTCGCCACCGAAACTGTGTTACCGACCCATAATTACACGCGTTGAATTCTAATTCCTACCACGCGTAGCGTTACAACCTATTTCGAGACTTCAGCGGCAACGTTGCATGCGACACTAAAATGGTAAGGGGGTCCTAGGACCGCTAGGACCCCCCAAACAAGTGACAGAAAAATGCATTGGTTGATAGTTCTATGCTATACCTCGTCTGTGGTCCATCGCCGCAACGGGATCTCATCCGTGACGTAACGATGCACCGGCAATAGAAGCGAAGAAGAACAAGCTCGCGCAGGAGATAGCGATCGATGGTGCCCTCTGTCGTTCGAAGTCGGAAACACTTACGCATAGTTGAGAACCACATTGCACAGTGCTGAGGGGGAGGGGCACAGACGGTGGCCGTTTCTCTTTTCCGGTTTACTCTTATTCCAATTTAATTGGCCGGGTGGCACGGGTCGGTGTTTTCGGTTGTGCTCGCGTTCGATTTCCGGGCGGCCCCAGCTCGACGGCGGAGGGCCGCGTTCATGCACGACACGAGGCGAAGAAACGGGCCGGTGCGGGACTCGGGCGTCCAAGCCGTTGGTTAGGTTCGGTCAGCTGGTCGTTCGTGGGGATCGCCTTGAATGTCGGCGTACAAGCGCGCGGGGCAGTTGGCTCTCGCCAGGGCTCCAGGAAGGATGCGCGATCGGGGGTGTGCGCTTCTCAAGACTGCCACCGGTTTCCTGCGTGCCGGCCGCTTTACGGTCTACAACGCGGCACCATAGCCTCGGTCATTCAGTAACAACAATCGTCGTCGGCTTATCCATCCGTCCTGTGCGCGAACAGTGCTCGACCGTGTGCATCCGCGGGGGGAATAAGGGAATTCAGCCTCGTGAACGGAGCTTCCGCGGCCAGCGTCGTGTAACGGTGTACTTGCGCGTTCTCTGCACAGCTGTAGAAAGAGGGCCGAGAAAAACTTGCGCCCGCAAAGGTTAGAAACGACGGCACGTATGACTGCTAAACGCGACAACGCTGACGCACCTCGGCACTTTTCACGGCGCGCTTAGGTTAAGTGTCAGCCGTCATTCTGGCGGCACTGCCGAATCACAAGTTCGAGGGAGCTGAGACACGTCTGGTGTCGGTTACGCTGAGGATCATTCCTACGGATGTCACCACGGCCCGCGTGCATCTTTCATTCCGTGAATGAGCGATAAACATTGGTCGTTGTCGCGGGGAAACGGAGAGGAAGCCTCTCGCCATTGCAACAGGGTCAAATCCAGCATAATTGTGCGCGTTCGTTGGTGCAGCGTGAGCTACCGCAAAAACACGCCGGTCGATACGTTGGACCACGTCGAAAACGGATTTCTGAAGATTCTCTGACAACGCCGTAGGAATCGTCTTTCACGTTTCTGTTACCGACCGACGCATATACATATATATACACACACAGTATATATATATATATATATATACATATATACATGTACATCGAGGGCGACGTTTACTGAATACGTTTACTGGGGCTGTGCAAGTTTCCACGAATCGAACGTATTAATCAATCCCAAGGAACGAACGAATAGTGTGATGTTAGCCGTCTGTGACGTTTTCGACTCATCGAATTTTGGAGCTGCGGACGCGTCGATTGTTTATGTTCGACCGTGTTCCAGATGCGAGAGACCGGAAGGAAGCGTATGCAACTTGGCGACAGAAATCCACGCTTGACGGGCGCCAGCGAATCATAAGGGCCGGTGTTACGACGTCACTTAATGGCTCGCATGATTTTCGTACTTAATTCAAAACCTAACCTCAACGCGAGTAGTACACGTCTGTTACCGGCATAATCGCAAAGCGTCGTCGCCCTTTCGATTTCAAACGGGAACGGTGATTCACCGAATCACGCTCTGAAGTCGCCCTTATCCGAGCCACCGGCCGATTCGTACTTAAAACCGTTCGATCTCGGGAGGAAACACTGTGCCGGCGTTACGAAGTTTCTCGACCGTGCATCGAGGTTCAGTGACGGAAGATTTTCCCAGTGAGGTGCAGCCCGAAGAATTAGCGAAACGCTTCGCGGCACAAAAACGTCGGCTATTTCGCACGCAACGAAAGATTGCCGAGGCCGGCAAGAGGGAACTTAAGTTTAGCGGACGCCGGATCGATTACGCAAATTATCGACACCGCTTCCAGACAACTTTTCGACAGTGCAGCGCATTGTATCAAGGTAACTGTCTATTTTCGTATAACGCGTTACGTGCTTGTTCGCGATCAATTTTATGCAACATCTTGCACGCTTAGATTTAGAAATTGCACTCGAATAAGTACTGCTAAAACATTTACCCCCCGAATTTTAAGTTACATTTTTTGGGAAGTAGTTTACATAAGTCGCGTGGGTGCTTTGCCAATTTTTCAGAGGGTTGCTACTTTATCATTCTGTGATATGAAAATACGTATAAATTTGTGTTAGTGGATACCATTTTCGTACAATTTTTCTGACACAGAAAATACATCCAATTTTTTTTTTTAATATATTTCCATCGTCCTCGTACATTTTTCGTAAACAAGTAGATTGTAATACTTCGTGGCGGCCACGCTGTACATTTGGTATATTGCATGTATATTGGAAACAATTCGGGACAATTTATATCCATAGGGGTGGCATTTTGTCATGCATTATTCCGTTAACAATTTTTCCTTTCAGAATTACGAAGTTATTTTCCCTTGATTTTATTTTCGACGCGGTATAAATGCATTGATGATTATCGTCAAATTACTTCTGTATTCTGTGTATCGAGTTTTACTTCAAAGTCACGATACAATAAAATTATGAATGGGTGATGAATATTACTGAATTAATTTATGGGCTCTTTGGAATGGGAGGATATGCAACTTACCATAGAATATAACTTTATTTTTTTTTTACGAGGCACTATAGGTTCAATTGTGTGTAAATGTTTTCGTAATCACTTAGCCGTGCACGTTAGTACGATTGACGAACGTGTCGCCGTTAGACTATTAATTATCCGCGTTAATTACCGTTACATATGCGGGTAAATCGATGCCTCGTTCGATGAACTTTATACGCGTGCCGCTGAACGTTACACGTTATTGTTGCAATAAAAGTGATTTCCCTTTTGTTTTGTAACGGGTTTTAAATCTCCTTTGTTCGGACTCGTTCGTACACGACAATGACGCAGTGAAATTAAACAACATGTTTTATTAAACATCTTTATAGTACTTTCAAGACATTTTACTTACCTATTTTATATTCCCTTCAGTACACGAACTACTTAGGTGTAATGTATCTAGGTTCAATAATTAAGTATCCCCAAGCCACTTTGCTGCGAAGGTACTTAGAAATGAAAATTATTCAACGTTTATTCCTGCTCATTATCTACTAGATATTATTAAACACATTTTATTAAACTTCTTTCCAGAATATAGTTTAACAATTTTTCACTGTGAATGTAAAAGATATCGTATATTATTTTTTCCTGTTTTGTAAATCCTAGTAATGGCGCTATTTGGTTTTTCTTTCGATACCGTTTCACTTTACACTCCACCTCGTTTCCTCCAAAATTCTCTTATATCAAATCTTCCCGATTTTTTCGCCAGAAAACAGCCGCGTGCATCGTTAAAGGCGATGATTTATTTAGGTGCATCGCGGATACACTTTTATCCGGGTTGATCGGATTTGACTCTGTTCCCAACGCAAACACTTCGCCTCGGATTGGTAACGGCTACTTACGTCATCGTCCTATTTTCCAAATATTTGCGATATCGCCGGGGCAGTGCATCTGCGGTGCACTGTCATGGCTATGAGACGATCGGATTCCACGTACCAATGAAAAATTCCAGGAATCGGTAATTCCGGCTAATTACGCACAATCAAATACGAATATTGCTCCCCCAATTTTTATTTCGTTACCGGCGAATTAATGGAATGTATCGAGTATAAGTGAGAATTCTTAGTTTCGCAGGAAGAGACTAGGAATATTTAAAGAGAGCTATGTAAGATTAGGTGATAAATTTTGGATAAATATTGGACGAGTGTTGATAACACGTGTCTCGTTCCATTTGACTTTCAAACTATATTTCAGGTTCGCAAAAGAAATTACAGAATTTGAATTAAATTACAAATTGAAAAAAAAGGAAATTTGATTTTTATTTTATTATTCATCGTATTCATCGACATAACTCAACTGTTTCTCGCACCATTATACTGTATTTTATTTAAAAAAAAAATGGCGATATTGACTGGCACTACTTGAAAATGTTAGCCTACTTACCTCGTTTTTACAAAAATTTCACTTCCACTCCTTCACCCCCCTGAATCGCTGTAACAAATTGGACAGCGTGAACAAACTATCGGCTCGGCATTCATTTTGCCGCACACATTGGCGCAGAAAACACATAAAGCACTCAGAATGTTGTAGACTTGGGGTTTTGTAAACAGTCTGTATTGGAAAACTCGTTTTGATTGGATACGATGCACATAATCATGTTTTGCCAAGGAAAATACATATAGCTATCCCTAGACGGACTAAACTAGAATTCTGCAGTAGAGAGCGAGGCTTGCGGGAAGTAATATAGGCGACTTCGAACGAATGGAACCCGATAAAGACGTTATCGGGCTCAACTGACACGGTACTAGGCAATCTCAGACGCGCGAGACCGGATATAGATGCTACTGGCCCTAGGAGACTTGATATAGACAGCCTCGCAACGCGAGAGGAACGATAGAGACGAGCTAAGACCCGAGTTTCTTACAGGCGACATCGTGATTCTGTAATTTCAGAGGATTCCCCTGGGCGTTGCATACCGTCAAGGACCCAGTTCCTGATCATTTAAGATGCAAAGGGAGCAGTTTCTGATCAACCTAAAACATTTTACTATGAGCTATAAATTTAAAAATACTTGATAATTATTTAATAATTTTTTCCAATAAATTTGTATCGTGATAAACTTATTATTTGGTATTTATTTACTAAACTGATTAGGAATTGGGTTCTGATTAGGAACTGGGTCCTGGAGTTCTTTCATGATTCTGTAGATCTTGGGAGCCTCGGAAAGTCCCATTGGTTTCCGGGGACCTGCATGGTTTCTGAGGGCCCGAGATTTGTCAGGGGTTTCAGATATATTAGGAGCTTTAAATGGCTGCGTAGGTTTCTGGGGAGCTTTTATGGAAGGTTTCGTCATTCTTTGGGGGCCTGAGGTTTAAGGAGGGTTCCATAATTCCCTGGGACCCTCGGGTCTACGAGGGCCCATAGTTATCTGTGTCCCCAAGGTCTAAAGAAGGGTCCCAGAGATCTGCGGAGCTTCGGGAGGTCCATCCATCACCAGAGGACCCGAAGGGTGTATGGGTCCTACGGTTAAAGAATTCTGGGGTTCCCGTAGCTTTCGACGGACCCAATGGATAAGGGGCATTATTCATATAATGGCTTTAAGGATGTACCGCATCTCCATAAAATTGTTACTACTCAGCAACCGTTTCGTGAATTCGTTTAAATTTTTGGAGCACAGCAGGAAGATTAAAAAGAACAATCTTACAAATTTTTATCTACTTGGTACCATTTTGACGACAGGTTTGATATATCTCCAAGAGAAGTAAAGAGTAATGGCCCGAAAAATAAAGGTTTTCTTTGGAAATTTATTAGACTTAACATTGAAAAGAGGACACTAATTGAAAAATATATATTTTCACGCAATAAGTAGTAATTATTGACTTGATAAGTTTCTATTTCTATTTTTGACGAATTTTTCGAACCTGGAGCTGCCAAGAACAAAAATATGCATTCAAAATTTCCAATAAATCGCCCATTTGTTATAGGAATTGCATCAAATTGTAAAATTGTTTTTCCACGTATTACACGTCATAAACCATAAACTGTAAAAATGGAGCTGGACTCCTCTTGCTGCAAGGTGCAGAATTGGCTTCGTTTACTCCAGCTTGTAATACATTGCCACTGACACCACAAGTGTTAGTTAGGTACGTCAGTAACACTTTCTTCTCTTCTAATTACCGATCACTGCAGTTGCTCAACGCGGAACGCACAGCAACAGTAAACTGCTCCCATTAACTTCGTGGAGGAGCACGTCGCTACTCACGCAATAATTATTTGTTACGTTAGTGATAGCAGCGTAAACCATGATAACGCGAATAACGTATTATCTGCCTTTAAATGATGTCATTGACGGTATTCTTCGTGATCGCGCAGACGGAAGTTCGCTTTTTAGAGAACTAGCAAAATCTTCATTAAAAATTGAATTCTCACGCAGTTAATATTAACGATGTTTTGCTTTATAAATTATAATATACCTAGTATCCCTACGAACTGAACAAACATAAAGATAGACTTGTAAAACCGTGAGTTAAAAAATAAATCTTCTTGGTAATTCTTCATGTTAACAATATTAATTAAACACAATAAATTTCACGATAACTTTTACTAAATAAGAAGCATCGCGCAGTCGTAGGTATTCAAATTTTTTTTAACAACAATTTCCCAGCGGATCCATAATTCTTATTCTGCTTAGTCATTAAGCTTCTGTTGAGAATCATAACCGAACGGGAACATCCGTTGTTCCGTGAATTGCTAGTTCTCCGCTATCTCCTCTGGTATTTGACATCCCGAAATTCAAAAGGTTTCCATCTGTCAACTCCATTGTGTAAGCATTACTGTCCTTCTATATTTAGCAAGCCTCCTTTTCGTACATTTCCATTAGCTGGAAAAGTCCCTACCCGCTCGACTTTCACGTAAGTCGTTTAAATCCGTCAGTTCCTCGAAGCACCTTTTCTCCCTCTACCACGTGCAAATAGCGTGGCTAATCTTTTCGGTAAATATGCCCGCACACCGATACCGCACACAATTCAATCCGTGGTAGCCGCTTAACCTCAAACTGAAACGCACGAATTATCTTCCTGCGGATAGATATTTCGGCCCATTCGCATATATAGTCAAATTTTATCGACCGGTTGTAGCGCGATTTACTGGACAGTGGACACCCGGTACGTTGCGCGCTGGTAATATTCGAAGTATAGTAGAATCCCGGCGGGGGAGATGAGATAGCCCGGAGTAGATGATCCTCTAATTATTTTCAACAGCAACGATTACTCTGCCGCGTACGGCGAGCGTACACTCCGACACGCTCGCTCCAGATCTTTCGTCGGGGAGCGCGGCTCGTGGCGGCTGGACCGTAATTGCGAACAGAGTTGGGCATTATTCGAGTAAATTGTTATTCGAATAACCTTGGAATAAAAATTTCGAATACAATGGAGGTATTCGTGACTAACGAATAAATTTTCAGTCGAATAAAAAGTTATTCAACTAAGAATTTATTCTTTATTTTCGAATAAATTATTAAAATTTCGAGATCACTCGAATAAAAAGTTATTCAACTAAGAATTTATTCTTTATTTTCGAATAAATTATTAAAATTTCGAGATCACTCGAATAAAAAGTTGTTCAACTAAGAATTTGAAAATTTATTTTCGAATAAATTATTAAAATTTCGAGATCACTCGAATAAAAAGTTATTCAAGTAAGAATTTATTCTTTATTTTCGAATAAATTATTATTCGAAAATATTGTTCGAGATCACTCGAATAAAAAGTTATTCAACTAAGAATTTATTCTTTATTTTCGAATAAATTATTAAAATTTCGAGAATCACTCGAATAAAAAGTTATTCAACTAAGAATTTAATAATTTATTTTCGAATAAATTATTAAAATTTCGAGATCACTCGAATAAAAAGTTATTCAACTAAGAATTTAGTCTTTATTTTCGAATAAATTATTATTCGAAATTTTTGTTCGAGAATCACTCGAATAAAAAGTTATTCAACTAAGAATTTAATAATTTATTTTCGAATAAATTATTAAAATATCAAGAATCACTCGAATAAAAAGTTATTCAACTAAGAATTTATTCTTTATTTTCGAATGAATTATTAAAATTTCGAGAATCACTCGAATAAAAAGTTATTCAACTAAGAATTTATTCTTTATTTTCGAAAAAATTATTAAAATTTCGAGATCACTCGAATAAAAAGTTATTCAACTAAGAATTTATTCTATATTTTCGAATAAATTATTATTCTGTTCGAGACCACTCGAATAAAAATTTATTCAACTAATAATTTATTCATTATTCTCGAATAGCTACACTTTAATCGAAATTTTTACTCGAGGCCATTCAAATAAATTTTTATTCGACTAATGCCCAATTCTGATTGCGAAGACGGTATCGGCAGTGTACGTATCGAGGAATGCGCCGGGTCGCATGGAGACGCGAGGCAACAGAGCACGATTAATTGCAAGGTCGCGTAGACGCGGCGGTTAATTAGTCGGTATTGTTGCGGAAGAAAGAGGAACGTCACCTCTATTGGAGATGATGATGATGCACGTGCACGCGGCCACGTATATCAGGACTATCAGAGCCGGTTCGATATCGCGGCCGAAGTCGAATCGGATTCGCCGCAGCCCCGCGCGCTACGTATCGTACGACGTCGGATTTTTCCCCTCCCTTCTCGCCGTGCCCATTTCCCGGAATCGTCGTTTCATCACCGTCTGCTAGATTAGCGTCACACTAAACGATCCCCTTGTTCGTGTCGCTCGAAATAATTAGAGGATTGGCGCAATTGCATCACTCGGCAACGCTCGCGGGGAATTATTCTTCTGGGTAGCGCGGGGGAATACAAACATTACTCTGTTGTGCAGTTGGATGACAGGAACGAGCTCTATCATTGTGCAAACATAGAAACGTGTTACAGTTTCGACTGTGTATGGCAACAGAAATGAGAGAATAATTGTGTAAGTCGAAAAAGTGAAAATTGAATTTATTAGTTATTTTGTGTTACGTTGGAATAGGCGCGGAGATGTAAATTTCGCGCAAACGAAAGAAAAGTGAAACTTTTCCAACCGGAAGATTCTCGTTTCAATGTTGCGGTGCAAATCGACGATGAGAGAAATGTCGTGTCTCGCAGGAGACTTTAATCTCACCAGACAATTATTTCATTAGTTTTTTAATTATTTTGTCATTAGTTTATTCTTTTCAAAAATATCATCTCTCACGATTATTTTCATAATTTACAAGGAGCAATTTTAATTTTTTTCTAGGGAAATTCACTGTGAAGGGAAATTTACCTTAAACTTATCGCGTGTTTCCGTTCTTTAAATATCGTTTCGTAATTCGTTTTCTCGATCTCCAAGGTTTTCTCTATTATTATTATTTAATATTATCCTCGGCGGCGTACAGCTGGATAAAAAAAGACCCACACATCATCGTCCTAGGGTGAATATCTATGTCTTTTGTTTCCTCAATTTTTTACACGCTTTTGATTCCAAACTCGCGTAAAAATTGATAGAAGAAAGAGAAATCATTCGATTAGTAATTTCATCGTCCACCGAAGCGTGGTAGCACATATTCCACAAAATCTACATTTCCCATGGCGCAGTCTTTTCCATTTGTCTCCTCGATTGACACACTTTTCTAAATGCGAGGAAAAATCGATAATCAATAATTATTCGATTTGTAATTTCAACGTCCGCCGAAGAACAGAAATTACGGCTCGTAGGTCTGTTTCTATCTGTCGCCTTAGTGCCAGCGTTTCTCCCGCTGTATTTGGCCGAGGTACGCTGCTAGTTCTAATGATGAGTAACAAGATCGTTGGGGGAGGTGGTGTGGAGACTATCTTTTGCCGCTGCAGACATTGTGGCGACGGGGATTTACCGATCGGGTCGCCAGCGCGGCTCGCCATCATCCTCGTCTTTGTCGCGGCTGTTTGATCGCCGTGCATTATTTGCGAAAACTCTTGGCAACGTTCCTTTCAACGGGTCTATTGTGATGGTGTCGGGGAAAAGGTCGCAGAAATTAACAGCGGCTCCTTTTGCTTATCACCTTCTTCCTCTCTGAAAAGCCGTGCGTCTTCAACGAATAAAATCAAAAATCCAGGATAATTCGATTCGAGAGCGATTTGATATCGATCGTTACGAAAACTCCGCATCGGTGAAAGTTTCAAGGGCCGGCGATCTTTGTCTTTACTCTAGATTTCGTAATCCCGCTTCGAGCCTTGGCTTTGCGCGGTGTATTTTCCAGTGTTCTTGTGGGAAGATGCCAAAGATGAGATCATACGCGCATATAAGCAGGGCTTCTCGGTAAATCTGTTGTAATCGTTGGTCTCGCGCTACTGCGGGCACCGCGGGCACCGCGGCTTCAAATAATAGTTCGGCGGTCTAAATGTTGCTCAACGCGTGCCACCCTGACTCACTCCACCGGCCCTCCCCCGCGCGCGCGTAGGGCGAATGATTTCACTTGAAGTATTACACCAATTTGTCATTCATTTTAACATCGCGGTAGCGGCCAATTAAATTGCACCGCTGCTGAAAAGCAGTGTGTCGAATATGCAGGCGCGTTGCAACCGTGGTAGATGCACTAAATTGTTTTAGTGTGATCTTTTAATAGTTCTACATACCTGATTCGATACAATAGGGTCGCATCGAGGTGTGTACCTGCTAAAGCAGTGGTTCCCAACCTGTGGGCGACACCTAAGGGGATATTAAGATAATTAACCCTCTAGTGCATAGATTTTTAATTCATTTGGAAAAATTAGTTTGCTCTCATTTGAGGATGAAAATACCGAATCCGATGTCAGTTTTCAATTTTCAGGAAATAATAATATTAATAATATTTTTTGCAGCTGAAAAATGCACTTCAAACTAGATTTTTGTCAAATTGAAGACTCAGATTGACATATTTCTTAGACCAATATGTGCGCTGTGGCACTTTTTTTTGGCTGGCAAATGAGAATTCCCAACCCCTGGACTAAACAGGTGCCTGCCTTAAGGCAGGCGTATGCACTAGAGGGTTAAATATTATTAAGTTAGAATTATATTCTGAAATACTTATTTTTAATATGTTTTCTTTATTTTATTTTTACCTCGCCTTATACGGGAAGGGGATGCAGGTTATTTGAATATTATAAAAGGGGGCGCGATTAAAAAAAGGCTGGGAAACACTGTACTAGAGTACAAACTACTAAAAGTACTAAATCAGCTGGGAGTATAGAAAAATTAAAAGTAACATTCACTGTTAAGTTATTATTCATCGACAATACCTAACAATTTTTAAAGCCGGACACAACTCGTTTATTTCTGTGTATGCAATCGCAATCTAGATTTGCCCGAAGTATGCACGATTTATAAATTTAGTGGAGGTACAATTTATTTGGAAGTATCTGTTGATTCATTATAATAAATTATGCCTGCTGAAGTACATTTGTCTTTCCTTAAGCGGTCTGTAGATGTTCAATATTATTGCGCAATATTCAATAGTGTACAATATTATTGACCGTCTGTGGATCATATTGGAAGGTTGCACAATAAAATTGAAAAGTTGCGCAATAATAATATTGAAAGGTTGTACAATATATTGCGTGAATGAAAATCTTTAGGTTTATTATAGTTATAGGCCGAAAACTGTGTGATATCCACTATATTGTGCAATATTCAATATTCAATATTGCACAATATTATTGACCGTCTAGGGGCACACAGCAAAAATATTGTACAATATATTACACAATAATATTGAACGTCTACAGGCCGCTTTAGAATATAAAACTAGCAGGAATTTCAGCACTGCATCAAATTCATGTACCTGCGCGTACCACGAACGAGGCAAAAAACTATTTGTGTAATAGCAATTTTGCGCTCTGTATCTATCTACACATTTCACACAACCGTAGAAATAGAATTGTTCTTTTGAGGCTCCGTAATGTTGCGCGTAAGGCCTGCAAAATTATAAACGTGGCTTCACTAAAGTGCTACCATCAATCTACCTGAGTACAAGCTGCCCTGTCAATAAACCCCAATGATATTCCACAAGGTTCAAGTACCCGCTCCTCGAATCCTCTATTCACCAACTACTATTCCTCCACTTCAGAATAATCGAATTTACTGCAACGCGCCGAGCAGACAATAACTCTAAAACGATTAGTCATTACACGAATTGACCTGAGCATCTCCATTTATATAACGAGATAAAGCATCTTTTTTTGTTTTCCACTCATCGCAGGCAAAGTTGCGCAAGCAGCATTTCTTTCACTCTGTCAGTCGCGGGACGATATTGTTTCAGTCACCGGTCCGCGCGTCAGTTCTGATCGACTTCGTGACACGTTCTATTTGTCCAACTTTGCCCGCGCGTAAATACTACGGCCGGGAACGCGGCTGCGGGCCACGAGACGACTGGCACGATCGAATTATCTTTTTTCTGCATCTGTGTTGTTGTTGTTGTCGTTGTTGTTGTCGTTGTTGTCGTTGTTGTTGTCGTTGTTGTCGTTGTTGTTGTTTTTCCCTGTGTTTATACAGAAATGGCGTTTCAAGCATATTTTGTTGCTTCTATTGCCCAACGAAACTATAAGTCTCTAATTTTCCCTCCTCTCTCTCCCTTCGGGTCCCAGCAGCGAACGGAGTACCGGGAGAAAGGTGGTGACCCATCTTTCCTCAGTCCCGCCCCGCGACGTTTGACATCGGTGATCTACCGAGAACCTGCGTTTCCATCGCGGCCACCGCCGCTGGTTTCTGCATCTGTGTTTTTCTTCGCGTTGCGAAACAGCCGCAATGCGATCCTCTTCGTCTGTATTCGAGAGGGAGCGGAGCCGGCCGGGGTAGCGCGGAATTCCTGCGCGGATGCTACGCTCGTTTCGACGATAATTGATGCCGAGCACGTGCTCCGACTGATCGTCACGTGGTGGTGCTCGGCCCCGCGAATCGCCAGTCCCCGATCGACGTTTCCCGCGATTTCTTCGAGAGATCGCGCGACCCAGCGGCGCAGATTTATCGGCCTTTCCTATCGCTAACCACGCCGACCGCCCACCGCTCAGCCGAGCTTCTCGCTTCCTCCCTACTGACTCGCTGTTTGGAAATTCTTATTGAAATTTTTATTGGATTTAAACGATCGAATTGTAGCAACTAGCAGATAAACTCACTCGGAACAGTCACGTTCTAAGGTTCCCTGATCTAACGACCATGATCCACGCGATTCAACATGAGTAATTCAAGCCACGCTATCTTTACGTAATTGCTAAAAATGTGTCGCGTCCGACGCTTCGTCCTAACTCGATGTTTTAAGGTATTTCGAGTGGAATGTTGGATTATTCTTGCTGAGAATTTGCCAGATATCTCTTTTATTAATATCAATGATCGGTAGCTTCGCGGAAAGGAGCAGGTCGAATTTCATTATTTGAGTAAGTAGAAATTGCACGCTCGTTTTTCGAATCGCTAGCGGAGCGCAGGCTAGTGTTGCGAGACTGCTTTTGCAGTTCTCAAGCGTGACAAATTGCAAGTGCTCTTGACGTTTATGGACTGGAATATTGGCACAACCACCCCGAGAGGCTCTGGAAAATTTGCGTCATACGCTTTCTGTAATTTTCCAGGGTGTGGAAAGTTTCCCTTTTTTATTGTCCTGTAGTAATCGCTGAGATTGAAGAGTTGGCTTAGTAGAAGGCTTCGGAACAGCTCGCTAGAAAGTTTCGTTAAATTGTTTTATGACTTTTATTTGTGCCATCGACTTACGGCACACTGTGGGTGTTGTATTCTCATTGTGTGTAAAATTGAATGAACTTCTATTGGAGTTATTGACAAATGCGTGATTGGAGATATCTTGTTTGTCATTAATGGTAAAGCCGGAGGAGGTAGAATTCTAGATAGGAATATTCATCGTCGAATGTAAATTTCTTCATGGCTCGCGTTGTATAATCAACGCACGTGCCAGCAGGAATTAATGAGACACTCACTTGATGACAGCAATACAGTTCGCTTAACATCAAAGCTCGTCTGAGGCTCATCGAAGGGAACGCTTTAATTGCTGGCAAATTGCTTTCGAGCGATGCCAAAAAATTCCGCCGGAAATAACAGGGGATAATTCGTACCCCCTTGCCAATTGAAGCGAGCGGATCGCTCTCGTGGCATTGGGCATTATATAAAAGTAGAAGCTTTTGCCACAAACGTCACCAGCGAAGGGAAAATCATTTTGGGACAATATTCCTGCATACGTTCCTTTCAAACGGAACGTTTGTTTGAAGCTCGTGGTAGTACTGAAAATAATTGGGGCTCCATTTGCTCAAAGAAACGGTGCAAGAGTTTCTGAGGGCCTCGATGGTCCCACAATTTTCTGGGGACCTAGGGTCCTTGGAGGGTTCCAGAGATCTCGAAAGCTTCAGAAGATCGCTTAAGTTTTTGGGGACCTGAAGGGTTCCACAAGCTTCTGGGGTCCTAAGGTACATGGGGAGTCCAGAAACTGCAGTCAATTTCCATGTTCCAATGAAAATAAAATATAATACAGTCCACGTGAAAACAGAAAAGGAAGAGTTGCTGGTTTCGAATTCGTTTGAAAAATAAAGTCCGTCGAAGTCTCCAATTGTTGCCCCGTTAAAAAATAAAAAATGAAGAGAAAGGAAGAAAAGGAAGAAACACCGCATTAATACTTTTCTTCGAAATAAGGCTTAAGGACCTAGTCCTCCCATATCTCACCCCAATTGTCGTCTTATCCTCAGCTGCTTAGACTCAACAAAGAACTTAATCACTCAGTATGTACCAAAGCTCCAACGTGCCATCTACAAGTGCCCCAACAATATCAACACGCCCAAGCCCACTATCAAAATCGATTTCAGTAGATTTACTAATTTGCATATTGAGTCGCCAGCGTCGACCTCAGTCCACCAGAAGTTTCCTCCATTCATTAGCGTCAGCTGCGCCACTTACGCCTTAGTTCTCAGGAGTGAATGCATTTACCATTTTCCTCGTGCATTCCTGCCCGCTGCATCTAGAACCGCGAAATGCAAGCTACACCTTTTTCCGTGCAATTTGGTCCGTTCTCTTCGACCGTTCGCGAATCCTCCTGGTAATCCTGTAATCGCGTTAAGAGGGGTCCGTTCGTACGGGAAGCTGGCAGGTTTCTTAGATTTCCCTGCACGTGGAAAATTACAGGACGGCGAAGCGAGTCGTGCGCTACCATCGTCTCCATTTGTTAGCGTAGAGAGTTTGCTGTTGATTCTGGAACAGCGGGGCAAATGTTGCCCGACGCTAAATAATGCCAGCTCTTCTCTGGTCGGATCGCTTAAGGTAGGTCGTAGGTTACCTCCGACGCCAGCTCATTACTATCGCAGGAGCGTACACCGGCTCCAGTGGGCGTCAGCCTTGAATCAGCTGTTTGCTTTCAATGTTGACCGGTATTTAATATAACGCGTGTACCCTGAAACTCCGAGCGGCCGGTTGCTCCGGCGTTCCTCGGCCATGCAGACAGGCATTGTCTATAACAGTTGCATAATGCATCGACGATTACACTCAACGTGTAATAAATAATGCTCGCGCGTGTTCGCGGAAGCGACTTGGCGGATAGTCGTCATTCCGCTGCCGCGGCATAGAATTTATAACGAAACAGAAATTACATTTCTGTGATAAATTAAATCACCGGCTCCGATTATTCCTTCATGGATCCATAGATTTTTCTTCCCTTCGCGCTCTTTCGCGTTAAGTATCGTTAATGAAGGTAGCGCATAGTCGTCTACGAACGAAGATGGAGTACAGGTGAAAATTGATCCACCTGCGCCGCACAGTGGGGCAAAGTGACGAAGTTTGTGTCAAAATCAAAGAACTTTTGATAGAAATGAGATAGAGCGATGATTTTTTTTTAAATTAAAGCTGAAAGATTGCAGAATAAGAGAAAATTAAAGAAATTATGGTACGAACGTTTTTTAACTTTGAAAATCTGTATTAAACTTGAAATCGATTTTTTCCAAAATCCTCAGGTAGAAGCCAAAGTTTGCGAACGGATTTGAAATCAGCGTGACAAAATCTACAGGAAATGATGTACAACATGTCAAGAAAAAAATCTAACCGTACATGGTATTGGATAAACCACAATTTTGTTGTAATATTTCAAGTTCATCACAGATTTTCAAAGTTAACAAACGTTCGTACCACAATTTCTTTAATTTTCCCTTATTCCGCAATCTTTCAGCTTTAATTTAAAAAAAAAATCATCGCTCTATCTCATTTCTATCAAAAGTTCTTTGATTTTGACACAGACTTCGTCACTTTGCCCCACTGTGCGCCGGCGGACGGTTAAAGGCGGGTTCGCACGTGTAAGTTGCGTGGCGATTCAGCGCTGCCCGTGTGTTCAGTGGTGACAAATATCGTTTCTCCGTTTTGGAATGGAGGAGCTCACGCTTGCCGGTGTCAGTTGCTGGCACTGACGCAAAGACACCGCCGGCACGCGAGGACCCGCCTTAAATTTTCGATTCCCGTCGCCCGCTGGGTTATCTCGACGCGAGATCTTCCGATTATTATAAGCGTCGCACTTGCCGGTGCATCGACCTTTATCGATTTCACTTTCAGAACCACTTCCGTGCCGGAGGACGATAATAGAAAGCTAAGGGTCACCGCGCGCGTCTAGGCACCGTTGTCCGAGATCGATTTCAAGCTGCGCCACCGCGTGTATAAAGGCGTTGGTTCCGTATTATTTTTGTCGATGAGTGTGTACAATTCGCGTGGCCGCGGCCGTCATCGGGCGAAGGGGATTGGATCGTTAACAGGTTTTAGGGGGGCACCGGATCGATTACGTCACATATCGAATGGCTTGGGCACGACTCGGTCGTAAAGTCTTATAAAATCATGAATTTTTAACGACGCGGCCTGCCAGTCCGCGAGCGGATGAAAATCTGCAACGCGCGCCGCAACAGATTTACGCTCCCGTTTGGGATCCATTTTGGTTTAACGTGCTCCGTGCCGCGGCGACTTTCCAATCGGAGCCGCGTGCACCGCCGGTGGCTCACGCGGGGCTACAGTGCCGTTCGCAAGCGTTGCACGTATCGTCGTTTCAGTGGTCAACTTGCGAAACAGTAAAGATTTCATTAATTTTAAAACTTCTCTATGGTATACGTTGATTATAACAAATAGAATTATGCGTTTTACTTGGATTCGAAATATTTGCAGCTTCGCAATTTTTACCATTGGAAGGACTATATTAGGGGAACGTTGTTTATTGAAGAACTGCGAGAAAATTTTACTTTACTTGGCATTTTAAATTGAAGTCAGAAAATAAAACCAGTGACCCTTATTCAATCTGTAACCAAAGTTGAGCAAAATGTAATCTAATTACGAATTATGATTAAAATGTAATTGTGTAATTGATTGCATATTATTTTATTTTCTGGTAGTTGACAAAATTGTGGCCAACTACTTAAATTAACGATTACAGAAAATAGTGTGTAATCAAATACGCAATCGCATTTTAATCGTAATTTGTAATTTATAATTAGATTAAATAGTCCAGGTGTCCTAATACTTATGAACATTAGTGTATGTTTATTTTATAAAATGAGATTGAAAGATTCATTATTATCAAGAAGAAAGGGCAACGAACGCAAGACACCATTCGGCAGAATGTCTGCGTAAGCAATTATTAATTCCAAATAAACGTGCGTAATACAGTGAAGCAAAAATAATGAGAGATGTGGAGTTTATGAACATATAAGGTAAAGGGCCAGTAGTTGACTATCAAACAGTAGTTGACCTTTGTTCAGAAAAACATGAAAAATAAGGTTTTTAGAAGTGACGATCTTTTGAACAAAATGCAGTTGGACAACTGCACTCTCTAACTGCACTTTGTTCAAAAGGTCGACACTTCTAAGAACCTTATTTTTCATGTTTTTTTTGTTCAGAAAAACATGAAAAATAAGGTTTTTAGAAGTGACGATCTTTTGAACAAAATGCAGTTAGACAACTGCACTCTCTAACTGCACTTTGTTCAAAAGGTCGTCACTTCTAAGAACCTTATTTTTCATGTTTTTCTGAACAAAGGTCAACTACTGATTGATTTTTGAGAAAAATGAGATATTTAGTTTGAGGTAACGCACTATTTTTTATTAAATTGAAATTGAACGAGTATGTATCTGAGCATATGGGAACTCATTGCTATGCCAAGTGCATCACCGGCGGCGCACGACGTGATAACTGCACTAAATATGATAATTACCCAGTAGCCTGAATGGAGAATTTAGTGTGTACTTCTGCTACTTGTATGTGTTCTTGTGTACGACGAATAAGAATTCGATGTTCAAACGTTGAACGGCACGGTTCGTCGCGGTCATGCCTATTTTCGCCTTTTTCCCCTTTTTCATCATTGTGTGGTCAAGTAATCAATATATGTATATAGAACTATGGCAACGGCAGTATGCAAATGGAAAGGCTCGTCGATAATTCCTAGAGGCAGAACTCTCGCTGCTGTCCCCCAGCATTATGGTCCTTATTGTTGCTGGCCCAGTTTCTACGAATGTTTCGAGAAATTTTCGTTGCCATTCTCTAATGATAAATGAGTTTGAACCGTACAGAACGAACTGCCACGCCTTGATGGTGAATTAAAAATCAGGCGAATTGCTTGTATTCCATCAGTTACATATGGAATTTCATGAATGCATTCGCAGCAGGTAAATAGAGCTCAGAATTAATTTATTATTTCAATGGAATTATTTAGGATTCACTTATTTATTCCTTTAATATACGTTGATATGTTATCAATTGTTGTTTACGCGTTCGACGATTATATTTATAAATTTTCTCCGACAGTTATTTTAATCTAGCTTCTTTTTATCTAAAATCAGTAAGCTGTTATTTTATTCGATCAAACTCTATTGAAGATAAAAATTTCGTTTGGCATTAAAAAATTTCCTGAAGCTTCTGCAGCGGTAAAGGAGTGAAATTTCGTTGATTTTTTCTCGAGATCTTTTTCAGTTCTTTGATGTGGTATTTCTTTAAACCAGTAAACGTAAGCGTGGTGTCAGTAATGATGAGAGAGTGGCGCGTTTCTTGGACGCTTTCAAGAAATAGAACCTTTCACTTCTTCCGTGGGTTTGTTGCTATTACGGCTACTGACGCTTTCAGCTTTACTGTTATTGTTGCACGCACGCAACCAGTCTGCTATCTGCGAAGCCTGATATTTTTCTTCAACGAGTCGATAAAAGTCTACGGGTGCGTTTCCTCGCGATCGGCTACGTGATAAGCGGCAATATCTAATGCAGTCAGAATTTTGATGTTAAATAAAATAATCCCCACGAAGTTGGTATATTTATTTCATTAACCTGCTTGCGAGGAAGTTTCATTAATTAACTAGTCACCTAAAAATGCCCCCACCTTCGCGAGAACTTAATGTGTAATTGTTCTACGGAATTCGGAAGCGATTCTAATTTATTTGCATGGTCCTCTTATGGATTCGTGTCAGTTTTGCGATAATTTCGAGAATAGAAAGTGTAACATGAAATTTTAGGTTTCAATGCCATTTTGCTAATTCGGAATACCGAAGGTGAAGGTAATTTGGAATATTCCAAAGCTCAGCGATGCTTTTGTTTCACGCGTTTATGTTCACCTAAGACTGTTCCCATATTGCGATTTTTGAGCTTAATTAGATCATAAAAGAAAATAATTTTATCTACATGTTTTTTTAAGTTTATAAAGTGAAGGTAAATTGGAATACGAGTATTCGAAATTACCTTCACGAAATCGATACTTCCTGCCATTTTTCATGTACAGTCGGGGACAAAATTATGTGGACACTTTTAAAATCGTATTACTTGTTCAAAATTGGTCCGAACAACTTGAGTTTTTTTGAGAAGCTAGAAGGATTAGTTTGCTAAGTGACGTGTTTCGTAATTTTGAAAAAAGTTGCAATTGGTCGGAATAGCAAAAAAAATAGGAAAGATCATTTTTTCAACTTTTTTGTCTGGCCTCGGAATGAAAATTCAAAAAACCCGTTTGTAGATTTCAGTAAGTTATATACGAGCCTAAAATTTCGTCAAAATCGGTTAACGCTGCTCTGAGCTATAAACGCTTAAATATCGCAGAATAAGGTCGAAAATTGCGGAAATTCACAGAAATCAGCGATTTTCGACCTTATTCTGCGATCTTTTATCGTTTATAGCTCAGAGCAGCGTTAACCGATTTTGATGAAATTTTAGGCACGTATATAACTTACTGAAATCTACAAACGGGATTTTTGAATTTTCATTCCGAGGCCAGACAAAAAAGTTGAAAAAATGAAATTTCCTATTTTTTTTGCTATTCCGACGAATTGCAACTTTTTTCAAAATTACGAAATACGTCACTTAGCAAACTAATCCTTCTAGCTTCTCAAAAAAACTCAAGTTGTTCGGACCAATTTTGAACAAGTAATACGATTTTAAAAGTGTCCACATAATTTTGTCCCCGACTGTATATAGACCAATGTTTTAGTTACCTTTTGTTGTTTATTATTACTGAGAGTTTGAAATATACAATTTTATTAGTCTCCCTACGACACGGTGCAGTTTTATTTGTTCCCATCCTCCGCCGTAAATTTTTATTCGTCTTAAAGAAACTATTCCAAATATACTGCACTTCCTCTATTCGCGAAAGTACACAGAATGTGTCCACTGGACGTATCTGTACCTTGTATCGGCGCGTGCAGTTTAACGCACGTAGCCGCTCGGTGAACGTGACCGGCGCGCTCGTAATCGCAAGTACTCCTTCGAGTGTCTGATACCTTCGGTCTACTGCAGGCGTTTCACCACCGATGTTCCGCGGAAAGTAATCTGACAGTAAAATTCCGAACTTATTTTGCGTCACTTATAAATGAGTTACTTCGGTGTCACAACCCCTCGCACGCAGAGAAGAAGAGACCGTTGAGGCTGGGGTTTCCGCCGCAGTACGGTGAGTTCGAACGGGTCCCGTGGAAAAGTTTAGTCGGTAGAGGGCTCCACTGTCTACTCGGACCACCGTGCCGCGGGCGGTCGCTCGTAAGAGTGGATCGGTTCGGCGGCACGGCCGCTTCGGTTTCGATCAGCTACAACTCCCATATGCGATTTTGGGACAGTGTTTCGACTGCCACCTAGGCGGTCCCAATTTTTTCGAACTAAAATTCAATATGGTCGTGCTCTAGTGTCACGCTAAAATGCATCGTATCGAACCGGAAACTCCCATTTGCTTATTATTTGAGGCAGTCGGAGCAGCAACGGACCAACCCAAATTAAAGAAAAAAAATTTCCCTATTTTATATAGTTCGTAGAGCCTATTGGAATACGTTATTGCTACTAATTTAACTTGGAAAAAAATGTAGGTTAGTCCGCTTTTGCTCTGACTGATTTATTTCACAAAATGCAAGACGTCCTCAAATCAGTTGATGCACTGCATCGAAACTGTTGTAAAAGCCGTCGAAGAAAAGGGACTTATCATCCTCAGTATGGTTGACGATTAAAATACAAAAACTGTTGCAGCAATTAATATATTATTACTGGATTCGCAGACTATGTTGGACGGCCATATTGAATTTTAGTTGGAAAAAATTGGCACCGCCTAGGTGGCAGTCGAAACACTGTCCCAATACAGTGGGTCCAGGGACAGTGTGGCCAATGAGCCGGAAGCCGCCATTTTCAGTTCCAGCCAGGCCAAGCGCGCGCGATATAGAGTACAACTCTGAAGTTGTAAAAGTACAACTTGAGAATGTGTTAGTATATATGTATACTATCTATAAATAAGATCTGCCGGAACGTGCCTGAAAATGGCGGTACCAAACAGCGGCGAGGAACACATTGGCCACACTGTCCATGGACCCACTGTACACTAGGGCCAAAATCGGCTTCCCTCCGGAAATTTGGCAACGTTGCATGTCACTAGAATTACTGAGGCCGTGTTCCAATTCATGCATACTGCGCATAGACTGCATAGGGTAGTATGTCACGTACCCTATGCACTTCATGCGCATTATGCGTGAATTGGAACACGGCCTCAGTAATTCTAGTGACATGCAACGTTGCCAAATTTCCGGAGGGAAGCCGATTTTGCCGCCTAGTGTACACTAAGGGCCGAAATCGGCTTCCCTTCGGAAATTTGGCAACGTTGCATGTCACTAGGCATAACTCAGTAATTCTAGTGACATGCAACGTTGCCAAATTTCCGAATAGAAGCCGATTTTGGCCCTTAGTGTATGTCCCAAAATCGCATATGGGAGTGGTAGCCCCCCGGTTTCGATTGCCGAACGACTGCGACGTGTGCGCGCAACGGATCGTCACGTGTCCCCGGATCGGTCCGCCAGCCGAATAGAGCTTTACGTCACTTCGTAGCGCGCGGTAAACAAGTATTCGCGAAACGAGCCTGGCCCACCGCCAAAGATCCGCATATGTTCACGCGATATCTGTCCACCCATATCGCCGTCACTTCGCTTTACTCCTGTCAAGATTGTATTAAACGACGGTGCACACGCTTCCCGCTTCCGGTAACGTTTCAAGCAGAGGGGGTATTAATTTCAGACGGGGGGGGGGGGGGGGGGGGTATCTGTTGCACATTAATCCGTTAATTTTCTACTAATACACTTCGCCGGCGTTACGTAACCGTGATTCCTTCTGCCGAGCCTTACTGATCGTCGATATTCCACGTGTTTTTATCTGTTGCAAATCAGGTGTTGCATTTACGCCCGATACGCCTGCGTGGAAAGTTATTTATCTTATCAATTACGTAGATTATCTGTCGGGCCCGATGATTATATTTGCAAGATAAAACGATGCTTGGGGTAATTGGGGGATCAGCTGGGTTGCGGAAAGACGTTCGTTTAGAGCAGTGGCGCACTCAGGATTTAATTTTGGGGGGGGGCCGAGTTGAACGGCTAAACATATTCTTAATACAAATTCAATAAAATTCATTAGGTGGTTATAAACATTTATTTAAAGTATAAAATCTAGTTTTCTTTTCGTTTTACAAAGCTCCTGAATCACTTCAGTTTTTTAATTTCTCTTAAAGTAGTTAGGTTTCTCCTAAGGAAACTTTTTCCTTTTTTCTCATTTTCTTTGGGGGGGGGGGCCGAGGCCCCCTGCCCCCCCCCCCCCCCTGAGTGCGCCACTGGTTTAGGGTACTGAGTGGTTGGAAAGGTCTGTTGTGGTATGTACTTGTGAATGGAGGTAGTGGTTCTGTTAAATACATGGTAGTTAGTTTAACTAAGGTAATGGCCCGTATGCATAAAAGCAAGTTTAAGCTTTTACTAGTAATTTTTCAAGCTAATACTCAGTTCCGTATGCAATTAAGTATGAAGTATTTATTGGAAATAGTCTTTACTTATTTTCCAGTAAATACGTAAAACACGTATGCATTATACAAAACAACAAAAAGTATTAGTATTAGTACTAGTATTTGCTGTTACTTATACTTATTACTTTTAAGCATTTCCTTATTTTTATGCATACGGGCCATTCGGTTAAATGTTATTAAAAGCTTCGATACGGTGTGTAAGTTAGATCTTTGGTAAAAATACTGTTGCTTAGGCACGAAGGATTTACTTCGCCCTTGATATTTGGCTCGTTCCTCTCGAACTGCCCGGAAACATGATCCCTTAATTGCTTTTTGCAATCTACGAGTACACGCCTTCGCTAATGGACGTGAATGGATATCAAATGGACCGTCCGACTAATTTCGAGCTCTAGATCAAATTATGATCAGATTTCGAATTTCTATTACAGGATGTACTTTAATCCCTTTAGTCAGTGCATGCAGTGTGTGCGCGGAACGCTTATAGGCGTTCAGTTATTACTGTTATTAAATGAGACTGGAGTATTTCCGCACACGACGCAAGGTGTAACGAGTGTATAGGAAAAAAAATCAATTTTCTATTGAGATATAGTTATTTACATGTAATTGATATGTTAAGCATATTTATACAAAAACAAATTAATCTTCAACATAAAAATAATTCATTAAAACATATTTTTGAACATAATAAAAGTAAAATATATATATATTTTTTTAAATACATTTAAACACAAATTAATAAGAAACATATTATATGAAACAATTATAAAAAAAATAAAATCGTATTGATAATAAATTTTAAATTATTCATTCTTATTATACATCTGCATCACTATCAGTTGAATCTGAAGGAATTCAAAGCTCAGAGTCTTTAAAAATAAATATTCGAGCATAGATTTGTCTACTTTTTTCGTTCTATTACGTGCATTTTTTTCTGACGTGGGAGCAATCCGGGGCAGATAAAATTGGTATCAATTTAAAGGGCGTAAACAGAACTAATTGTAGTTAATAAATTAAAGAACCGATATGTTTTTTTAATTCTCTTCAGGATTTAGAAGTACGTATCCATATCTTTAAATGCAAGAATTTTTAATTAGTAAAACAAAAAAGGGATTTATTTTACTTAATTTAAAAAAAAAAAGAAGAATTTATAAATACAACAGAAATGCAGTGGGTAAATATTTCCTATGTGTAGTCTGTGGCAGCTTGCGTTTAGTTATTCGACTTTGAATGTAACTACTAACCTTAAATCCGTTATTTGTGTTACTAAGTTATGATGATCTCGTGAAAAACTCAAATTTTTGTGCGACGTACGTCAAACGTTTCAACCTTCGTACTCAAAGGATTAAATACATTTAAATAATTTTTCCCTGCTATTTCCTCTACGACTCCGAGTAACACGGTATCGCAGTGCTTTCACATTCTTTTGCGTGTCTGCAATTTAAAAGACGCATCGATGAGACGTTTTTATCGCACGATGCAATCGATGGAAAAAGTGCTTAACGTTCGCCACGCAATAATATGCCTTCTAAATTCGATTCCATTCGCCGAGGGGGAACCTTGTTTGCATCTTCGCGGAACAGGCAATTTTGTTATTGGGCAAACCGTACCTGTTGCTGCGTTACTCTTAAGTCTGCAAACGGTTGAATCATGTCAAACTGGAGGTGTATTTAGTAGTTGGGCGATTTTACCACTAAATGTTACAAATCGCTTGGCTTCTTTCAACGACAATTGAGCAGATTCGTCGAAACACATCTGGTCTAGTGGTGGAGAACTATCGATGGTACTTACGATAGTTATCGATGGTTCTCGCTATCGAAATTTGTAATAATATTAGAAATTAAATTTGGGATTCTGAATTTCAGCTGTTATTATTTTTCAATTGACTAACCTACGATTTTCAATACCGATAATTATCGATAGTATTAGAAATTAAATTTGGAATTCTGAATTTCAGCTGTATTTCTTTTTGAATTGACTAACCTACGATTTTCAATACCGATAGTGAAAATAAGCCATCTATAGTTCTCACTATCGAAATTTGTAATAATATTAGAAATTAAATTTGGGATTCTGAATTTCAGCTGTTATTATTTTTCAATTGACTAACCTACGATTTTGAAAATAAGCCATCTATAGTTTTCGATAGTGAGAACTATCGATAACTATCGTAAGTACCATCGATAGTTCTCTACCACTAATCTCGTCCCACTTTGTTGGCCTGCAAGGAAAAATTCCCAGTCGGGGGTCGGCATATTAAGTAAATAAATATTCGTGCTGTTCGAAAGCTTAGATCACAACAAAGGTTGAGATAGATTATTAGCTGCTTGTGGATCATACAAGGCGATAAAATAGGGTGATGTTGGCTAGTAGCACGAGCAGGGGTGGATTTGGATATTTGGCGCCCCTAGGCTAGCAAACGTCTGACGCTCCTTCCGTGAAATCCCATGAAACATTTTAAAATAAAAGAGTTGAAGTAATTCTAAAATTAATTCAATATTTGCTACACGATAAAAAAAAAAATTGAATTGTTTTTAAAGCTGTCTCAAGCTTCTTGTTTAAAGATCACCCTTCACTTTCGGTTTTGGAGAAAACAGATGGGAATTTTATTTTCGAACGGAAATCTGTGTATTATTGTCGATGGAAAAATAGAAAGTCACAGGCAAAAACATTTAGCTATCATTTTCAATTTCTTTCGTCAAAAATTTCCCTGCAATTTATTTATTCTACGGGGCCATCCTTAAATTACGTAAGGGTAATTCTCTCCCTCAGTATAAGAATTCGCAAGATTTTATATCCCCCGCCGTCCCCCTGTAACATTTTTTACATTGCATTTTTTCAATTATTAAAATTCTTTTAATCTTAATATATAAAGCAGAAAGTGGTTCTGTGTTTGTCTGTCGCTCAAATACTTTCGAACAGTAAACTCTGGGTCACGAGATGTGTCCCAGCTTATTGTGCCTAGCTAATCCAGATGAATGTGACTATTTTCATAAAAAGAAATAAATAACTTGTTTTAAAAAAATCAAAATTTAAATTTCGGGCGACGCCAAGTATTAAAGCTAGTAGATATCCGATAAGGGTAAAATTTTAAAACAGCATTTTGCTGTATCTCATCCATTACACCACAAAAATAAAAAAAAATTTACGATATCCATAGTAGCTGTCTAAAATATTGAATTTCAAAATTTTCGTAGTCGATCGAAGAAGATCAACGTTAAAAAATATAAGCAGGTGCTATATTTCCGTATTTTTCAAGTATCTTAAAATTACGCAATAATTTCAACCAAGTATTCGTTGATTCGAGTTGAAATTAATGTACTTCGTAGTATTATCGGCGATCAGGCAATCATTATCAAAGTTCATTAACGTAACCTTAAGCGCGATAACGCCCAGGTTTCCCTGAACGAATTATCAATTTATTTACGCCCCGGTTGTGCATAATATTTTTGCAACGTCAACGTGAACGAGCGGTTCGGTGAAAAAATTAATTTCGCAGCGCGCGCCTCACTCGCCGTATCGATGAGTATATCAGGTGAGAAGTTGGATCGTGACAGAATGTGTCGTAACTGGACGTAGCTTTGCCGTCTTTTAAACGGTTCGGATGATTTACTCGACAGTCGTGCCGGGCATTATAAAATACTGAAATACGGCAGTATAACGTCTATATATCCCTGGCGAGACCTGCTATACAGACAAACGTTTCCACGGTTACGAAATAGAGGGCGTGCTTACCCGCAATGCGCCAGTGACGTGTTCACGTATGCAACAAGGCGGTCTTTTCATCTTGAAAAATACAGCAACCAATTTTCACCTGTCCTCCGCGGTAATTATTTATTCCGTACGATCGATCGATAACGCGTGGAAACTTGGACCGTGACGAAAGTGGCTACACGTTGCTGCGGACTATAGACTCTGTAGTCTGTTCTCCGCGAAATTGATTTTTGAGAGCCACATTGGCATTGCCTACATTTTTTCCGATAAACACGGAATTATTTTGGTGAAATAATTACACACTCAAGCCTCTTGGACCGAAAGCAGGCTTCCCTGAATATTATTTATTGGAGTTTCTATAGATATTATTATTTTTAATTTTTTGTTATATTCATTTAGAGATTTAACGAATTTGGAAACAATGCAAATTACTAGTGTTTATTATAGGCACGCAGAGGAATCTGATTTTGGGGGATTGTTTTTGGGTTGCTATGAAACGAAATGCTGTTCAAAGTAATTGGAGGTTGAATCAGTTGTTTTAGATTTGAATTAGAGGAATTTTAGAGTTGATCTAGAGCGATGTTTAAACGAAATTCATCGTGTCAAGGGTTGAAGTAGAAAGTCGATACTCATAGCTCGAAGTAAGTAGGGAATTACTAGCACCAGAGTGTACATCACTTCTTGGTTCTTTGAAGGCTACAATTTGTTACATACATTTCTGTGAATGCACACTTTTATTACTGAAATTCAGTTTATTCGTCGGAGTCGTTAAGGAGCTTGATTTTCTACTTCCCTTGGAGGTTGGAGCGCAGGAATTGATTTTCTCTTCATCCACTCTGTTTTCCTCCCGGTACGTGTTCCTTTGCTAGCCGTTCCCCTTTTATTCTAATTCATTCGACTGTGGGAATTATTTTAAGAGAATTGCGCGATACTGATTGCGAAGAAATTATTATTCTATTCAGAAGAATAAATTCATTTATATTCTAATATTTATTTAGCTATAATAAATAAGATTTTAATATGAAAGTAGGTATTGAAAGAATCAGAACTATATTAAAAATCAGAATAAGTATATCTTTGCAACTCAATCGTATCAATTTCTATTAAAAAAAAATTCAAAATGCTCCCCTCCTGAAATTCTACAAAATGCAACTTGCGTTACCCGGAAAATCCTCTAGGATCGCAGCATCGATTGCAGTTGGTCAATACAGGAAGGACGCGTTCTTCTATAGGAGTGGAATTTAAATTTTATACATACCATCCTCGTCACATTTCTCGAGCCTCTTTTCCTCTTGCTCATTAAAATCGTTGCATCGAGGATTCTTGTAAACGCTGGCTTCGTCTTTCAATTAAAAAGTTTTAATTCGCCTCCTCGTTAGAGTCCCTAGCCTATGATAATTAGATACAATTTTATCACGCGAACGTATTCAGACTTTGCATCTTGACTATTACTGTAATTATTTCCTGACGCTTTGCTGTATCTAGATCGAACAATTTTCTCGCCTCAAGATTCCAGACTACTACCTACTTCCTTTTTTTTTCCTCGTACAAAATTCTTAGATTCTCGCAGCCTTTTCCACAGAATTATAAATGTCCATTTTATAATATGCTCTAAGGTAGCTACGCGTTAATTAATCGATTGTCGAGTTATTTTTACCTTTTTTCGGTGCCCCAGTTATCATCGCCCTGATTATAAGCCGTCCCACGTAGATACTAGAAGCTCCAAGTCACCGCGTAAAGGATCACAAAAGCGTCTTGAACGATCTTTGCAGGGCGGTACGAAAATGCCCAAAGAGCGGCGAAATAATCGTGCAATGAATAGTCAAGTAGCCGCAGTGTACTCGTCGTTAACTGTCTCGGAGAAGGTCTTTCATGCTGAAGAAATGAAGCCCACTTTGATGAGCCTGGAACCATAACCTTGGGTCACGAAGACAATCCTTTGCAACGTGTCCAACGTTCCCCTGGCTGCCGTTTCGCGGACGTTCGTTTATCACCTGGAAATAGATTCGTCTCACTTTCTAATGTAGTTTGAGAGCATGAAACTTTCTCGCGTCTAAAGTACCGCCATTCCGGACTTGCTATTTTTTTCCCCTGGAAGAAGAAACTTAGCAAAGACACGACTTGAAATTTACTCTTATTCTAGGTACCCGCTGCCCGCGGCGAGAGAATTTTGAGAATGTATTCGCGACTTGGATGTGCAATATTGAAAAGACTACCCTTGCCTTCTTCCAGATTCCTCGATGGAGAGTTCAGGCGCCGACAAGCAGAACGAGACAGACGACTGTGACGTGATCGGCAACAATCAGCATCAGAAGAAGATGACGGGCCAGGAGGACACCAACTCGAAGATCAGCAAGGGCCTGGAGAAGCAGGAGACGCTGAAGAACCAGAAGAATCTGGAGATGAGCCAGAATGACGACGCGTCGGAGAAGTTGTCGAAGACCGTCTCCCAGGACGAGGAGGACGAGGACGAGTGCAAGGTCTCCGACGAGGAGGAGGCCAAGGAAGAGAAGACCGATGGGAAGAAGGAGGAGGAGTCCTCGAGCAGCACCACGTCCACTAGCACCTCCGATGACGAGTCTGAAACCAGTTCGGACGATAAGACAGAAGCCTCGAAAGCCGAGCCGGCGAAGATCGTCGAGCCGAAGCCCAAGAAGGAGGAGCAGAGCAAAAACGAAGACACCACTGACGACAGCGACATCGAGGACGACTTGATATCGGCTATCAATTACAACACCATCACCTCCTTGGCCGCTCTTAAGGACATGCTGCAGTCAACCGGCGAGGACTCGGACGGCGTCGATAGTTTCTTTCACCACTACTTCCTGTCCCACGTCAACAGGCTACCCTCGAGGAACCAGACGCACAGCCCCTACCCTTGGGGCAGAAGGTTGTCCGAGTGCAGGGAGGAGGACGAATACGAAACCGAGGAAGGTGAGCTATCGATGAGGGTTTCCTGTAAACGGTCTTCAAGCTGGCGCGTATGATTAGAATCATTGCTGCTGAATGGCCGCAGCGCACGGTGGGGCAAATTGACGAAGTTTGTGTCAAAATCAAAGAACTTTTGATAGAAATGAGATAGAGCGATGATTTTTTTTTAAATTAAAGCTGGAAGATTGTAGAATAAGGGAAAATTAAAGAAATTGTGGTACGAACGTTTTTTAACTTTGAAAATCTGTATTAAACTTGAAATCGATTTTTTCCAAAATCCTCAGGTAGTAGCCAAATTTTGCGAACGGATTTGAAATCAGCGTGACGGAATCTACAGGAAATGATGTACAACATGTCAAGAAAAAAATCTAACCGTACATGGTATTGGATAAATCACAATTTTGTTGTAATATGTCAAGTTTAATACAGATTTTCAAAGTTAACAAACGTTCGTACCATAATTTCTTTAATTTTCTCTTATTCTGCAATCTTTTAGCTTTAATTTAAAAAAAAATCATCGCTCTATCTCATTTCTATGAAAAGTGCTTTGATTTTGACACAAACTTCGTCACTTTGCCCCACTGTGCAGCGTAGGGGGTCGTAAATGTGCTTTTTATGTCGCCGAATGGCGGATGTTGGGGTCATCCGGTGCCTGTAACGATTCGGGGTTATAGAAAGTAGGTCCAGTCGACAGTAGAGCTGTAAATTTTCGAATAATTTCGAATAGGTAATGCCTTCGAATATTCGGAGTGATGGAATTATTTCTTCACACTTTATGGTGAAATTCTTTTCATATTGGTCTTTCCAGTTATTCGTTTTTCAAACGATAAATATGAAACTTTTTAGTCTTTGGTAAATTTATTAATTTTGAAACGAAAACAACCATCAGTAATATTCGACTACAGTAAATACTCGTTAGGAGCCCGACGAACGGGGCTGGCGACGAGCTCTTAACGCGACTGGACACTATTCCGCGCGACCTCTGGCGCGAGTGAGCAAACCCAATGAGCGAGTGAGAGGTAAAGGAAGAGCCTCTCGCTCGTTCCCGGGTTCCCCCACGCTCGTCCGAAGGATTCTAAGAAATGGTGGGGATACTCGCCGGGCTCCTAACGCGTGGTAGAAACGGGCTCTTAACGAGGATTTACTGTATTCGAATACTTTTACTACATTTCAAGTAGAATCTTCATCACTATTCCATAATCCGAAGTGAACAGTAGTTTTTACGAAATGCATGTAAATCAGCCGCAGTTCTTTGGATTAAAAATCATCGTTCTGATGAAAGTAAAAATCTACAGTGTTGCGCAAAAGTCTCCGACTACGTAGATTCCATTTATTCAACTTATCCTACAGGCAAACAACTCATTCTTCACCTCAGATTCCTTCGATCTTCATTCCTTGGACGGAAATTATAAACTCATCTGACCAGAGACCCTCGCACCCTATTGTACCCATAAATTTGTTTATAACAAATTTATACCGTTTGATTTCGGGAACCGGATCGATTAGATCGTTAGATCGAGAATCGTGTGGCACGTAGACGTATAGCGGGTAGCGAGAGAAGCAGCCGTATTACGAAACAGTATTCGGGCATTAAAACGCGCGAGGAGCTATTAGAAGGAGCTCGCACTCGTTCAATGAGAGCTAATCTTAGCGTGCGTGGCCGGTGGTTTAGCTACGTTCAGGTCCGTTTGGCAACGTTTCTACAAACAGCGCGAAAAAGCCACTCCACTTAGGTAACGATAGATGGGTATTTATAGATTACATCCGAAATAGGCGGGCCCAACAATCAAATTTTGCGCGAGCACTGTGATATCCAAGATGGTCGAGGGTGCTGTACCTAATTAGCGTAATTAGTCCGAGCTTCGAGGCCTCATGATTACTTAACGATCCGCTGGTCGAATGTTAGGGGAACATATTACACGCTGTCATTTGCTCAGCTTCCAAGTAAATGGGCTTTAGTGCGAGTATAATTTCCGATTCACTCGCCGGCTGCAACGGTATTAGATAGTTCCTTCGGTTGGACGGCGATGTTTATTTATAGAAAGTCTCCGAAATCACGAGTCCACTCTGCTAACGATGTAATAGTTCACTCGAATTGCCACCTACGTACAATTAACCCTTGAACGCCGGCTGACCTGAGAGTCGATGGAGGATTCAGGGTCCACTTTAATCCATAATATAAACGTAAACTTCACTCGCACTTTAGTCCATATTCTGGAGCGGACGTGGAGACGTAGTTGAATTCGATAGAAACCAAATTAGCCAGGGAATTCTTATGCAGTCGTTAATATATTAACTTAGTGATTTAATATATTTACTAGTTAATATTATTACTAGTGAATATATTAATGTATTTTTAACATAATGGTATTCTCATTTTTTCTTTAACCCAGTAGACACTCGGGTTCTTCTTCACCCCAAGTGCGAGTTGCGGTTTTGTATTTTTAGAAAGTTGTAAGGAAGTTGTTTGCAAGTATAAGTATTCCTTGTTTTTTTTTTTTTTTGATGTTATGCTAAATGATAGTTGAATAGAAGGTCGAAGTAGGATTAAGGGAGTGCCAGTTTGAAGCATGAAAATCATAGGTTTATTTAGCAATTTTTTTCTTTTAAATAGTGAAGTCAATGGAAAATCTGATTAATGACATTTGTTGCAGATCTCTTGAAGATTCAAATTGTTACTTTTAATCGGATCTTAGAGACTATTAATCCGATTAACTTGAAATTTTGAGAGAGTCTTCCTTTTATGTTAATCTAAAGAAGTGCATATGGATTTTAGGATTGCTTAAAAATATTTTTATCTACAAACGTGTTTCTAAACTTGTCTGCCCGAAACCACTATTTTTCTTCAAACACTCACCATTTCCATAAAAGTGTTTATTTTGACATATCCGTGTGTACTTTTTTAGTCCGTGTCATGTAGAAAATGAAAATCTTTGGTTTTATTATTCGACGAAACACCAAATCGGAGATTCCCGCTGCGACTTCAACACTGCTATTTTCTTGATTTATTTTTTTTAATCATGAGTAGTTTATTATTTAAAAGAAAAAATTGCTAAATAAATCTATGACCTTTATCTGTCGAAGGTGGCTCCCCCTTAATATAATTTAAAGGATTCATAGATTATCAGTTATCGCTCTTTCTCTTCTATCCAAGTTCACTGTAACGCTCGGAAGCTTTAACAGGCTCCTAAGACAAGGGGTTAAAGTGTATCACTGTACCAGGCGCCGCTGCAAAGAAAGGCTATAACGACCATAGTGTCTCTATGCAGGGGACCACTCGAATGCACGTTGAATCAGCCACGGCGTCGCGGAACCACGTAACAGTCGAGCCTTTATATCCGCAGCCTTGGAAACGGCGAGTGTGACAAGTGCGGCTGAACCGAATAATGGCCCCTTTGTCTTAATCGCGCCGCCTTTTCACCTACTCCCGCTTGCTCTCTGTTCCAGCGAAAAACGTGGACCTGCCAGTGTTCGTGGCCACCCTCGCTATCAGGAAAGAACTGGCGAAGCCGGAGGAGCCAGAAGAGAAGAATGACAGCGTTTCCTCGAAAGCCTCTAGTCCAACCGCTTCGGAGAAATCCAGCTCGGAGAAGATCGATCAGAAGTCAACCGCTACCTCGAGCATATCGGAGTCGAAGACGGCGGTGGCGTCGCCGCTGGCCACCGCGACGACCACCGCCTCAATCACGGTGACGACGTCGACCAGCACCCCGACCACCACCGCGTCCAGGTTCACCACGTGCACCGTCACCTCGCCCACGTCCACCACGAAGCCTCCGCTGAGGAGGAGGCACACCACTGGGCCTGGAATGACGTTTCCCGCCACCGATCCACCGACATACTCCGCCAGCATGACTTTCTCCAGGACCAGTCCTCTCCCCAGCCCCCATTTAGATAAAAGGTTCTTCGACAGCAGCCTGATAGAGATGAAGAGCCAGGCTAGCAGCTCCAGCACCCTTGATTACGACTCTACCGAGGAAGTCTGGGTCCGGAGGGTGGACTTCGTGCAGGAGAGGAAGAGGAAGGTGAGTGCAACCATTTTGCGCTTCTATGCTCGTTTTTTTTCCGAAGTTCGATCGCTGGCCTTTAGGTTCTACGGTTTATTCTATTGGGAAACCAAGTGGAGGCGTGGCTTAGATTTCAGCGCTGTGGTGGTAAGTTGGCAAACTAATGCGAGTAGGCTTGAATCCCACCAAACATTCCGAATAAGTATTTATTAATCGAAGAAGTAAGGATTTAGTGTTCAAAAAAATTTAAAAACACTCGTTTTTCACAACGTGTCTATATAAACACTGATAATCGTATGGACTTCGACGGATTTCGGCCTACTCACAGTAGTTTCATTTTCTGTCACTAAGGTCGGGGCCAGATATATTGGCCGGTGAGTTTCGTGAGGAGCATTCTTCTATTCTCAACGTTTTCTGACTCGCTCTCGCCTTGCCAGAAAAAGAGTGCGCCAGAAGTGGTGGGGATAGCGCCAAGCTCTGACGTGCAGGCCAAACCGAGCTCTTAGCGTAGAGATACATACATCAGAATAGATGTGCGTTGTGAGGAGTATTCTTCTATTCTCAACGTTTTCTGACTCGCTCTCACCTTGCCAGAAAAAGAGTGCGCCAGAAGTGGTGCGGATGGCGCCAAGCTCTTAACGTGTAGGCCAGACCGAGCTCTTAGCGTAGAGATACATACATCAGAATAGGTGTGCGTTAGCTGCGAAAACGAATTCACCGGTCAATATATCTGGCCCCGACCTAGTTGGCGTATCGAAATTCTTGGTTTCCCAATACAAAAGTTTGAAAATTCTTGTTAGGGAATGAGTGGGAAATTATTCGGACGCCGTGGTCATGGCTCCTCGCGCTTGTGCTCCGAAGGAAGTAGGTGGAACTCAACAAGAGCTAAGGGTGTTAGCGTAGGTTTCGGCTGATTGCAGGTTAGTTGGAAGGAATTATGAAACCAGGGATTTGGCGTAGGTTGTTTCTTGCGAAGGGTAGCTTGAGAGTTTAGACTGTTGCTATATAATTTGTAATTATGGCTGGTAGCTTTTATACTTATCATGACGGAGGAACTTCGCTGTGGTCTGTGGTTTGTTGCAATAAATTAGTCAGACGTGTAAATCGAAGAGCTCGATTCACGGGGCAGCTCCTTTGCATGCGTCGGGCGTAAGATATGCTCCGTTTAATTGCATTAATTGACTAATTGTGACGCGGGAAGGGTCTCTCGCAAATTTCTTGCAGCACGAACTCGCGCGGAAGTGTCGTCTTGCTCGCGCCTGATGAAACGAAATTGGTGGATTGTGTTTCATACTGCGATACACGTAGCTGCTTGCGGTGGCACTTCGAACACTGAAGTTTATCCGCTGCAAGTCATGCATAACTTGAATAATGCCCTTCGAGCAAGTCTATGCTAGAGCAGGAAACGACCAATGTTGATAATACTCCTCGTTTCCGGTGGAAACGCAGAAATAGCCATTTCGGAAACAGTACTTCAGCATAGATCTCATTGTTGGTTAATTTCTGTGTTGGAAGTTTAAAAACAAAAGTTCGTAATTTTCAAGGCGAAGCCTGTAAGCTCGAAACTTTTGACTGTTTACCTTTGGGACACCTTATTTATATTAGGGTGTTTCATATTATAGGGTTGTAATTAAAATATTACATTTTTTTCTTTACTTTGCTGATGCCCTGTTTTCTATTAATATAAAAAGAATATCTGACAAATTTTAGGAAGATTGAGTAATATTTGTCTCTCAAATGCAATTTCTGCAATCTTCGATGCTCAACACTTATCGATTGTCTTCCTTTTGTTCAAATAGTTAGAAGATAAAAAATGTTTTTTTAACTCTTGGACACTTTGGGTAACCCATACGGGTCCGTTTCGGCCCGTAGTAATTATTCTCACACAGAATTAAAAAAGATTGGTAATTGTCTGCAACAGCACAACGCAAAATATTGAAAAACAAAGGAATCGCGACGTCTTAAAAAAATTTATTTAATTTTAGCAAAAAAAATTTGTAGTTTTCTTGACAGTAGTAATTCAATTTTGCAATTTCTTGCAAAATTCTAATCCCAACGACAAAATACCGTCTACCAAGTATTCCTGATATTTGTAAAATAGATCGTATAGAAGAATATTGTTCTCTTCATGAAACTCCTATTCCGCTATAAGTGGATATTTTCAATTACAATTTTTTTACAGTAGGGTTATACTTATTTCAAGCTTCCGCAGAAGAATTATAAGTTCGAGGGGGTGGTCACTTGTGACCTACATGGCGCGGAACGTGTTGAATCAAAAGACCTCGACGTGGAATCGAATTTATCAATAAGTCCCTCAAGTTAACAAGACCGAACAAATTTCCGAGTTGTCGCGGGCGCAAAGTTAACCGTGGCTTTATTCGCTCCGCTGAAAATTTCATTCCCGTTGGAAAAAATTTTCCCCAAGTTCTAATTTAAGTGAGACACCAGCTGAAACTCATTTATTATTCTCGACTGCATCGCAACCCAGTGTCTTTTTTTTTATCACCGGTTGGTTCGTATGTGGAGAAAGAAAGGATTATGGAGACTGTCGAGGGATGATTAATATTTGCGGAGTGGAACTCGCGAATCGTGTGCACGAGCTTCCGTAAACAACGAGGCTAACGACCGATGCTCGGCGTAGCCATGGTTGTTGGGCGGTTATAAAAAGAAAGGTTCGACGAACCGGCCGCGGGGTACTTGGAGGGCCTTGCCTTTATTCTCGGCGAAGGGTAGATTACCTTGGTCACGAAGTATCGGAGTTACGAACACGGACCTTGCTAACGAAGTCCCTTTTTTCGTGGCTACAACGATCGAGATCGAGATCGGGGCTCGTTCCAATAATGCATTGCAATCCGTACGAAAGTATATAAATAAGAATGTGAAAAAAAAGCAGCGAAGTTGTGACATTTCTAACTAAATATGAGACAATCGAAATTTAATTGAAATAGCAGGTTGGATTTCGAGTACGCTATGTATTAGTGATCTTCCAATCGATTAGTGAGTTGCCAATATCGTGCCTCATCAATTTCTCAGTAATTAATGAATAGAAACGACATCTGAGGATAAAAGTATCAAGTAGATTCGAAATGAGAAAGAGAAATAAATCCTTTCGGGCTTACACCAGTGCCGTTTTAACCTGGAAGCGAAAGAGGCAGCCGCAAAAAAATTGGAAAATAAAAAAATAGGTTTTGAAAGCGAGAAAAAAATTGGAAATGGGCCCTCTAACTTTGACGGAAAGAAAATAACGAATACACCAGAATTTAGTTTCTAAAAGGAGGCCCCTTTTCGTGGGATTTATTTAATTGTTTTAATACTTATTCACGTTTAGCGCGGTATTTTTTATTTTATTTAATTTAGAATAATTTAGAGACCCACATATGGAGCTCGCCTCAAGGCCCCCGAAAAAGATAAGACGGCACTGGCTTCCACCCTATTTTGTATGTTCTATAAACTTTTAAACAAATCGAGTATGATTCGCGTAATTTTTTACCAATTTATTTTACCTGATAATAATCAAACAATGCAGCTTTATCTTATATTTTCGTATTCTTCTAAAAGCCGGTTCAATGTAGAATATTTTACACTCTTTTTATGTACATATTACATTCATTATAAATTTCAAATTGATATTTATAAATAAATTGATCATGTTTCCTAAATATATCACGTGTCTACTTTATGTTAAATATTTTCTTCTTTATTCGTTCTTGACGCTACTATTAGAAGAGATACAATTTTGGAAGCCAAGGTTTACGATTGCCAAAATCGTTTTTTTTTTTCAGTATGTCAGAAAAGGGTTAATTAGTTTCGAAGAAAAGCTGAAACCTCTAATAGTAGGTGCCTGAAAGATGAAGCTGCACTGCCCAATATTAATTTTCGTTCAAATTAGTCTGAAACATGAAGTATAACGTAAAATATGTTAAGTGGCACGATATCGGCAACCCCTATATAAACTTAATAGACCCTCGAGTGGAAGAAGAGAAGACAGCAATGGCTGCCCGAACCGCACGGTATCGTTAGATTAGCCGGACAGTTCTGCGCCGACTAGTAGAAATACTGCAGCCGTTGAATTAGTCGTTCGAGTGGCTCCCCTTTGAGGTCTTCTTAATTATTTCAAGCAACGTGGATCCGCTGTAACTAGAGCCGACCGCGGTCAGAGGCGAGCGCGAGCGAACCGTTGCCCCAGATGAATCGCTAATGCTGACAGATGAAAATAGTTGATCGGCCCGCGCTGCAACGGTCGACCTCTAGCACGCGCTGTTATAAATTCGAATGCGCCGATCGATACGGAATCGCGCGGCGATCCCGCGCGATAAAAAGAATCTATCGGGGATACGCGCTTCTAAGTTCGCGGTATCGTTTGGCCCAGATCTGGATGCGGCTTAATGTTTCATGGGCTGAGGTTGAGGGGCGGCTCGGAGGGAGGGGGGAGAGAGAGAGAGAGAGAGAGAGAGGGCGTAGGTACAAGGCTTCCTTTAAGCTCTATCGATTCGGCCGAAAGGCGAATTACAATGCGTTGAGGACTGTTATGACGGATATTCCGGCACGTAAGGCCTCCTTTGCAGCTGCTTCTGTACGCGAGTCGCCCCCCCTCGTGTAAATAGTAATCCGCTGGGATTAGGTCAGTAAAACGAATCGCAGGTAAAAGAAACTCCGTGATGCGAGCGTACCGACAATCCTGCAGTATCAATTGGCCCCGTATATGTGTCTACGGCGAAGGACGGTACGGTAGAAAGTACTAGATTCATAATTATGGCGACAGGATATTTGTCGCGTGTGTCGAGCCGAAGGTGAACCGTTGTAATTAATCGAACCGAACGGGCTTTATTTGTTGCCCGCGATATTTCACTCTTTGTTGCGTAACGTTTCGGTCGTGCGTCGACTCATAAGCCCGTTTTAGAGTACAAAGAATTTTACACGTGCTTCGTTTCGCTACCGCAGGCATCCGAACTGAGTAATTGCATCTCGCCCTGTCTTTATTCTATTTCAGTCCTGACATTTCCGACGCGCCTTTTGTCCGATCGAATCTCTCGGTCGCCTCTCCCCGATGATAATTCCACTTTGCTTCTTATCCGATTCCTTGTGATCGAAAAAGAGTAGAGGAGAGCATCGTTACCGGCGAACGTTCACTTCGCCGCGACGAGGTTTCTCGATATATCTCAGGCTCGCCGGTAGATGGCGACGCGACACGCTACGGAAGGTACTATATCGCTGTTAATACTGTACTTAATCAAATAAGGTTCATCGGATTATCTCTAGTGATCTAGTTGGCTCAGCGTCGACACTTGTGGTAACAGTTTTATCGATTACACCAAATGAATTTGTTCCCCAATGCACGAACGTAAGATTAGTTTCGTCGCCGGATTGGAAATTGTCGCGCAGACACGCTTGAAGCGGCTACTTACATAAATGGAAATTCGCCTCGGCGTCGTGTCTGCCATCTTCGCGAAGTTATTCGAAATAGAAACGCATTCCTGCATTCGAAATGCGTGTTGATGGCACAGTGGTTTGTTAAGGACGCAAATAAACTGATTTACTCGTCTGTTTTGACTCGTCGTTTCGCTCGAGTAGTGGCGTGTCCGCGTGTCAGATCGAACTCGTGCGCCGCAGATCCGAATAAAGCATTGCTGGTGCGATGCACGCGGTTTCTGTGACGTACTTACCTTCCGAAGCAATACCGCGTTCTTTGTTTGGTCTGATGTCTTTGGAAAGGGAAATAAGATAGGTATACCGCAATGTTGTATTAAGAGACTAGTGAATATCGAACGGTTGAATGAACGATTTTCAACGAAATAATATGCATCACGAAAGTATTCCCAACTGTAACACGAATAACCTATAAATTGCCAAAGTTACGCTTCGTCCTCGCTGTTCAATCGAATAATGATATTTCAGCTACAACACTCAGATAATAGATATATCGACGCCTACGATTTATTGATGCTATCTTCTCGATAACATTAAAAAGCTAGTACAATCTCAGCTTCAAGTTGTATCACTTAACCATTAGTATTCTACACTAACCTCTCTCGTTTCTCCCAATAATAACCTAACCCATACCCATCAATTTTTCATTCAGTCTTTCACTTCCCTCTCGAACTCCTTCCCGAATAATACAACGAAAATCAAGAAGATCAATAAACTCAATGCGTTCAAAAAACTGTACCAAACACACAGATTCTAAATAAAGGTTATCCCCAGAAAAATTAGAATCTACCACGCAGCTCGTACTACTCGTACTGCCACGTTGATCTGCAATCACGGGGATCGCGATCGCGGGTCCCCTATTAGACGGATGATCAGAAATCACGGTCGAGTGTTTCTGGGTGTCTTGCCGGAGAGCGATACGCGGGAAAACACGAGGCATTATCGTGCTAATCGCGATTCATCCGCGATAAGGGGGGCAATTGCGACGGCCCTCCGGGGAAAATGATTCTCGATACCGGTCGCTTCGCCGAGACGGGGCGATATCAGCCGATAGTGAATCACGGTGGGTCCTGGGAACGGCGAGTGACGGCCCTGTCAGTCAGTGAACGGTGAAACCGCGACGGGCACACGGCGTGCTCCACCCGCGTCATGAATATTTGAAAACCACACGCGTCGTTTTTTTTTTGCGTAGTTCCGGAAAATATGTCGACGGTGTCGTTGGGCAGAATTCGGAAGTACTCCCTCGTGCCGTATTTAGATCGTTGCCCAGAGTACCATGGAACGTACAAGGTAGTGGAGACAAGCTTCTATTCGTCACGTCTGACCGCGAAACGCCCGATTATCGCCTCGCGTATGCACGTTGTTATTCAGTTTCAAACCCTCGCGGATAACTTGTGTTTTCTGCGGAAGATTTCCAGTTAAGTTTGAGGTTATGTGTATCCTGTTGGGTTACCCCGCGAGCAATACTATTTTTTCTGGGTGTATATTCGGGACGCCATATCCATATGGTGCAATCGTCGTGTATATAATTTTATATCCCTCGGTTTTAGAAATAGTTGGCTTTATTGGTAGCCTGGTGGTGGGGTAGTCGCCCGGAGGGACTAGTTATAAACTGTGCTGACTATAGTAGATGCATTATGGCCACGGTTCGAATGAAACTGTTGACTTTTATAAATAAAAGTTATTTATCGAACTTTTAACTTTTAAATTTTTTTTCTGTTGTAAGTTTACTTTGTACATTAACACTTTGACTCGGTTGTAAGACTTCAGTTTTAACCGTTACTTTTTGTTCGATTCGTGAAAGTTTTGGAGGGTCATATACTTTTGCACGGACATTTAAGGGTAGAATATAAGAGTTACGAAATTTTTTTTAATTGGTGCTGTTTAAGGAATTAGAAGCAGGATAAATGCAGAAGGGAAAGCACATTGTGATTTTTATATATAACTATTTTCACCGAACGGTTTAAGTGCAGGGAACTTCGGGAAATCTGTTGCCACAACTTTTACTTCTTCAGAGCAGGATAAATGTTCCTGTTTAACTAAAACTCTTTCTACTCTCGTGAAAATAAAAATTACTTATTTCCACAAAAATGTATGGAATAAAGGTTTCAGTTAATTGAAAATTTTAACAATTCTATTTAACCCACGATGAAGGGATTAGTGGTTTCGAGGCTTATAATTGCAGTTTGGAGGAATACTATTTTTCTAATTTCTCTCAGCTTCTGAATTCAGACATCTGAGATGTATTGGAGAAATGATTGACAAGAAAACGGTCCCAACCCGAAAATTCTGATTTTAACCAAACTTCGCGTGAATGTAGAACGGAGGTGCACAAAGAGCCGTTCGGAGCCGGAGGTCTTCGCCCTGTTGCACCTCTGATGCGGTTGTAGAGCATATCGGAGTATGCAAGGACCAACTTTGTTCTGCGAAAGTTCACCGTGAAGGGGTGAAGTCAGCCCTTAAAGTCATCGCTGTTTTTCTTTTTTTAATATAACTTTATTTTTCGTTTGATAATGTAATAGACAGTGGCGGATTGAACCGGGTGGCCGATGAGCAGTTGCCGCCTGGGCCCCTGCCCAGAAGGCCCCCCAGGGCCCCCTCCTTAAAAAACATGATTTTATCCAAATTATATTTTTTTCTGTATTATTACACTGTGCCTGTTTTTAGTAAACTATCTATTCATTTTCCCGAAAAAGGGCCCCTACTCACAAGGCCCCCATAGGGCCCCCTCCTTAAAAAACATGATTTTATCCAAATTATATTTTTTTCTGTATTATTACACTGTGCCTGTTTTTAGTAAACTATCTATTCATTTTCCCGAAAAAGGGCCCCTACTCACAAGGCCCCCCTAGGGCCTCATCCTTAAAAAAAGAAATTATGATTTTATACAAACTACATTTTTTTCTGTATTATTACAGTAATTGTAATAATTATTATTTAGTAAACTACCTTTTCATTTCGCCGAAGAAATGGGCCCTCAGAACGTTTGCCACCTGGGCCTTTTTTCTTAAATCCGCCACTGGTGATAGAGCCTAAGAAAACTGAACAATTCTTACAGTGAAAGTTTTGTTATCTCTCACCGTTACAAAGTTAAATTCGAAATTCTCGCCGGTGTCGGAAAATACTCTAATAATACGAATCCATTTGAGTCACGAGTTCTCCTGGATATTTGTTTACAAATTGTAGTCTGTATTGTTGATCAGGATATTCGGTAATCTTATCTGCACGGGCTCAGGTATTGATTGACTATTGGCAAACTGTATTTACTGTGCTTAAGAAAGACACAGCAGAGCCTCCCATCGAAATGAAGATGGATATTCACAAAGTATGATCGATTTAATTTCTAACTTGCCTTCAAACGTCCATTTCTGTTATCTAATTGATTGTGTCCTCGACTTCGTGTAATCATAATAACGTGACCGATAACTTCAGCATCGATTACTTTTTAATTCTGTATTCCTACGCGTCGAGTGAGATTTTAATTTTAATTTAGAGCATATTTTCCTCCACCACCCTGTCTTCATATTATTTTTACTTATTTGTTATTACAACTTTATTACTCTTTAACGAACAGAAATAAAAATGATGCGATACATATTGAGAGTAAAGATGAGTAAAGGCGAGGCTGCAGTTTTTTAAAAACTGTTAGTAAGCCTAACCATAATATAAACTAAATTTTGATTCCCATTCTTCGTAAACAATACAATTACCAATAGCTTTCGACGAACCAGATTTATTTCCCATTTAATTGCATCTAATCTTCATTTATCTGATGGACAAAGCAGGTTCGATCCGCTGCACTTTTTCCTCTCGCTGTTTATCGCTGTTTCTATAAATGGACGTGGTTGCAAGGTGGAGCAGATAAATGCAAGACTCGAGTAAAATTTGAAACGAGCTTCATGGCATTATGCAACTTGTTCGCCGCATTTAACAAGGAGATAAGAAATCTAGACAGATTATCAATAGAACTTGTGGGAATTAAGTATCTCGAGGAAATCGAAAGTGTATCTAAGAATCGAGGAGACTTTTCACGGAGAGCGGAACATTTTTTTCGTACTCTGAGATATGTTTATTGTAAGAAATCCTCGGTGACTAATTAAATTCGTTCATAGAGCATAAATCTACGAATATTTGAGTTTGTTTTTCCTCGAGGAACTGGTTCACCGAAAAGTCACAGGATTCTGAATCAATAGTTCCAAAGAAATTTTTACATCCAAAGAAGAAGTGAAGTTGTTTGGAAATGCAGATGATTAATTAAATTTCTGTATATAGCACATCTCTGCCCGATAATTTGGTTCAGTTTTTCCCGAAGGGACTTGATTACGGAAAGCTACAGCATCCCGAATCAATAGTTTGATATTCTTACCGTTTCACGAGTTCCGTAAACTTCAAACTAGATTTATTTTCGGTTTCATAACACTCCTGCCGACTATTCCGCGCAGCTCACGTGGTCTCCTATCAGACGCCAGACCAACGCGACCATGACTCAAAATGCCAGTCGAGTTCGGTACAGCGAATGAAACATTTCGTGATTTTCGGATACACTGAATGAACAAATCTTTGCGGCAGACCGCGTGGCATTCGACATAAAAAAAAGAAAAAACAAACGTTTATCTTAAACTTATTTCTTATCCAATTTTCCAGTCTCTCGAATTCGTATTATTTATACCATTTAATTCTCAATCAGTATTTTTCAATCTTGAATTTGAATCTAGACGGAAAATACATACCTAACAGTTGTTAATTATTTTCTAAATTGGTATTTGGAACTAGGTACACCTTGATATGTCCAGAATATGTGATTGTTGTGTTGAAAGTAAATTATCGACGAATCTTTTGCAAGAAGTGTTACACGAAAAAGTTGATAAAGCATAAAATCGTTTAAAAATTACAGTTCCGTTGGAGTGGCTAATTTATAATATTGCCAGGAACGTTTCTGTACAGAAGATGTGTCTGTGTCGAACAAGATTCGTAATCTTACTATGAGATGATCCTTAAAGCTTCTATTCTAAGAACGCTTCAGGAGGCAGCAGAAAGCGTGCTCGATGATCTGTCGGCAGACTGTAAAAAGAGGGTACGGGAACTGTGTACATAGTTTGAGTAACGATGACTGAAAACTTGAAGCACGTTAGCTTTGGAAAATCGTAGATAAAGGTGTGATCACGCACATTTTTCTTCCTGCGAGATTCAATTTTTTTTTGCTTTTTGATTGTGATAGATAACACGCGAGGAACACTACGCTTCTTATCTTGTTGCCACGATGCAACTCGTGAACTTTCCATTCATAATACTTCATTTCTATGAGTTATTCCACGTGAAAACGGATAGAGGGAAAATTTAGTTTCACGGATTCTCTTCAAAATCACAGCATTTGTCGATAACCTTGCAAAAACAAAGTATACTGAATTTTAAAGGCCTATGTCAAATAGTTTTCGAAATATTTAATTTTAAAGTCTTGAAAATTGGACCAAAATCGGCTGCCGCGTCATCACTTAAACTTTAATATCTCGGTTATTTTTAAAGATAATCTCTCCGTCATGAACTCATTTTAAAGCTGAAGGAATGCTTTCCCAACCGATATTTAGAATATTTTGTTTATTGTTAATAACTTTGACGGCAATCGATGTCAAAGTTTGAAATAACGATTTTACGTCGTTCCCAAAATTTCTCCACTTTTTTCAAAATCCCATTTATTAGCTGAGGGTTCAACGAATCGAATGGTATTTTTTTCAAGCAAGGTTATCGACAAATGCTGTAATTTTGAAGAGAATCGGTGAAACTAAATTTTCCTTCTATCCGTTTTGACGTGGTATTTACTTTCATTTCCATTTCTTTTCGCATTTTAAAAGTACATCCTCCTTTGATTGCCGTGGAAGGCAATCTTTCGTCAGCGCCTGATAAAATTTTGTGGAAATCTTCGCTGCAAGCATGAAATATCCAAGATATTGTTTACACTTTATCTATTATTAGTCGTCGAATATACACCAATTGATTCCTCAGTGAAATTCGAAATACTCCAAGGATTTATTCAACGGAGGACAATATCTCTGTTTTATTCGAATTAACTAGCAGTCTGTCCCAGAATACAAAGATGTTTCATTGAAACATTTGCTCGTTGCGCACAGATGGAAGAAAGCAATTTGAAATTTAGAATTTATTGTTGCACAGGCTCCTTTGATGTTTAATCGGCGCGCTTCTCGCGGTAAGAAATTATCTGGAAGATGGAAAGACCAGCTGGCTCTATCAGATTCGGTTTACAGCTTTGGCCGAGTTTATCTTTTAATAGATTGTACCACTGGGTTACACTCGACTCCACGAAACGATAAATATTCGATTTGGGCTTCTAGAATCCATAGACAGAGATGTGAAGCCGATTTTTTTTTTAATTGTCCTCGACAAGTGGCAATAAAAATTTAAGATTGTCTTGGCGGCGATAAAGCGGAGTGTGTTATTCCTTTAAGCTCTCGAAAGGAGATATCTAAAGATATATTTTCTATCGAGGAAACCGTCCGAGCAAGTCGAAATTCCCCCGTTACGCGAGATACTTTGCGAAAAGAAAGTCGCGGAAGATAATCCGGCTAAATATAAACGTTCTGTCAACTAGCTCTTGATTAAACAATGATATCTAATCTATTGTATTTTGTAGCTTTAGATCGGCGGATAATAAAATTTCATCACATCTTGTTTCCTGTAATTTTTCGATACGCTCGCGCGCTCTCGCTATAAGAATGATCAGCTTGCAACCGTAATCCACGTATAATTACTTTACAAAGTAGAAAAAAAATTGTTGTTATACCACTTGAGCGATAGCAGTCTCCGATCACAGTAGCGATTCTCAATTAGCAAGATAAAAATATACGGCCGATTGAAATTCCAATGACGCGTGTCTATATATAATTGAATAATATTCGATCCTGATAGTATAAACTGTGCTTATTTTGTTGCAGGAGCTTGGATCTCAACCATTGCCGACGATCGTCACTGAGGATGCGGACAATTCGAGTCATGCTTCTCAAGATCAAGGCCAGAGACCTCGAGCAGGTGGGATAATCACTCGTGCTTTATTTATTTTACATTTCAATTTTTGCGAAAATTGATAAAATGCCGATGTTTAAAAAATAATGATCAAATTTCGACAGAAGTGTCGACATCTTTCTGTTTATATTTTGTACAATAATTAAAAAATTTGAAATGTCGGATCGTCAAGGCCTAGGAAATATATTATAGTTTATGACATTTTGGGGGTTTTTGAATCGTTCATCCGATTTCCCGGAATTCGGCCCACCAGTTGGCCATCCGAAAAAAGGACAGTTTAAGGGGGAACACCACTGTGACGGCCGGAAAAGTAAGCCATTAATCAGAATTTTTTTCAGACTTAATTTACAGTTTTCATCGAAATTTTTTATTACCTATCTTTAGTACGCTGTCTTAAGAGACTATACAAAAAAAGAAATAGAAAAACATCCAGAAATTTGAATATATTAATTAATCTTCTAGACCCCTCCGCGCGAGCTGGCCGAATCTGTAACTATGGAACAGCAGATCCGAAATCAAATTTCATTTTTTTTTTATAAACTATATGAGTGTGGTTTTCGTTGTACGTACGGATTTTTTGATTGAAAACAAACTTTTTGAAATACGGTCGAAAAACTGTCCATCTTATTCGCGGATTTTAGAAACTTTTCTTCTAAAGCGCACCATTTTTACAAAAATAATTTGTTTAAGAAATCGCTACGTACAACGGAAACTACACTCATATAGTTTATTAAAAAAAAATGAAATTTGATTTCGCACCTGCTGTTCCATAGTTACAGATTCGACCAGCTCGCGTGGAGGGGTCTAGAAGATTAATTAATATATTCAAATTTATGAATGTTTTTCTATTTCTTTTTTTTGTATAGTCTCTTAAGACAGCGTACTAAAGGTAGGTAATAAAAAGTTTTGAGGAAAACTGTAAATTATGTCTGAAAAAAAATTCTTAAAAATGGCTCACTTTTCCTGGCGTCACAGTGGTGTTCCCCCTTAAATGCACGGCATACAAATATTATTTTGTAAATATTATAAGCTTTTCTTATAGTTCATAATATAGTGAACTAAAACACAAAACCTTATATTAATCGATCGTTTACTTTTCTTATTATCGTCGTCTAAAAATCGTCTGCTTTTTTCGCCCGGTACTGTGGCCTAACCCCTTAAGCCTGTCCATTATTTGGGTATAATCGTGATTACTATAGGACATAGATCATTCGATCGAGCCTATAGAGTGATTTTTTTTTTTTACCTTCGCCTAGATTAATTGTATGAACGATAGAGATGTTGCGTGCTTCGAGCTTTTAATGGAACGTGTTTGAATTTTCCACAGGCACATGGGGCTCGCACTCGAGGACCATCAGGAAGCCGACCTCGGGGAGCGCTCCTGGCTCCGGGAAGTCGACGCCTCTCCCGCAGCAGGCGGAGTCGAGCTCGTCGAGCTCTAGCAAAGGCGGTAGAAAAGCATCGGGCACTCGGTCTGGGTCCACCAGCCAAAGTAATAGCCGCAGCAATAGCGCCGAGCGTAGGAAAAGCGGTGGAACTGTCGACGACAGCCCCACTAGGAAGTCGGCGCTGTTCGATGCGTTCAGGCCAAGGAGCAAATCCGACGCCAGCAAAAGAAAGCCCAGTATTATAGCGAATATGAAGAGCGCTGTGCAGGTAAACTTCCGCTGCGGGCATTCATCCGAATCAACGCTCAATGCGCGCGCGGTAGAAATTATTCGAATCATTACTTCGGTTGGGCTCTCACATCTAGGCTCGCGTTGCCTCTCTTCGGCAAAATATTCTCGAGAAGGAATCCGCGGCTCGGAATTGCGCCGAGGCGAGGCGCAGTGTGAGTTAAATTGTCGAGCTATGTAAGAAAAGTATGGGAAGAATAAAATGAGTTGAGGCGAGGCGTAGTGAGAGCCAACTTTTAGAATCGTTTAGACTATTCTATTTAAAAAGAAGTGTGTCGTTAAAAAAGGAGATTAACCCTATAACGCCCAGAGCCGTTATTTCAAAATTGTAAGATAATATATATATATTAGTCTATATATACATATAATGGTTCTATAGGATAACTAGATCAAAATTGAATATTGATTATTTCAATTTTTCTCCATTCCGTGCCGAAAGTTAAATATAAACAGACGATAGAATTTTACGCACATTCAAAATGAGTGTTGCACCGGTGCAACACTGGGAGTTACAGGGTTAAGAATTGTTTTTAGGCACACTAGTATCATTAGCTACGCGGAATTTTGATTAGTATTTAGGAAGGAAAGGGTTAGCAGGCAATTGTAAGACAGATCACCTTAATTGAACGTTTCCGATTTGCCTCTTTCAGCATTCTTTGCACAGAGGTTCCCATGGAAGTTCGTCGACAGACGTACACACGGATAAGGATCACCACAAAGATAGCAAGGAGCACAGAGATAGCAAGGAGTCTATGGGACGACCGCGGGCTGGATCGGAGAGCAGCAGGAATCCTGTGAGCAAAGTTATGGACCTCATCAGGCATAGAAGCCACAGTGCCCTTAGCTCGGAGGACAAGAGGAAAGCGGTAAGTCATCTGTTATTACTCTTTTTCGTGTGCTTTTAAAGGAATAGTTATTACTAATTTATTCTCAGCAATTTCCCCATTAAATCTGACGGAGAATGAAGGACATAGTCTCTTCTGGTTAGGCTAATGTATTTTTGGTAGACCTTGTTGCCTGTTAATGGAAACATGTAACGAGCTTCAGGGATTAAATCGTCGAGCGATGTTCAACCTTGGAGGTTGCAATAGGCAAAAATGTAGACGGCGATAGAAAGAGAAAAATATACAGGAGGGACACCCCCTCTCTTTCTAACATAGAAAAAATCTAACATAGGGACACCCTCTCTCTTTCTAGCGCCAGCGTTTTTTTCTATGTTAGAAAATTATTATCCCTCCTGTATATCTTTCTATTTCTATCGCCGTCTACATTTTTGCCTATTGCATGCTTCCTCCATGTTTATATGCTCTAACAAGGAGAGTATTTTAGGTGTCCGCCTCAGGTCATTTTCATTTTTGGATATGTTATAGAGGACCGAAAAATATGAAATACGTGTTTTTTTATGTTTCCCCGTTTTCATATTCGAGGGGTGAAAACTGCGTTGAAAGTTGGGGTTGAAAAATCATTTTTCTGGAATATCTCGAGAACTATTAGAGATAGGGGAATAGTGTGAATGGGCGAATTTTGTGTATTTGAATGTGAAATATGACTGACTCACCAGATTTTCAAAACGTCCACAAAAATGATATTTCAACCCTAACTTTGAACGCAGTTTTCACCCCCCAAATATGAAAACGGGGGAAAATAAAAAAACACGTATTTCTTATTTTTCGGTCCTCTATAACATATCCAAAAATCAAAATCATCGGAGGCGGACACCTAAAATACTCTCCTTGTAAGTGTTCAACCACCAATCGACTGTCGGGAATCGGAATTCTGAACAGAGTTCTGCTTTATCGCTGTGAGCAACAGTCGATAAAGGCATCATCTTCCTTCCACTAAATAATTTGGGTCTCAATAGTCCAGTGGATAATACTGCACTTGATATCCAGAATGGTAAAATGGTACTCAAAGTGATTTAGTTGATTGATAGAAAGTGCTGGGTACTTCAATTTGTACAGCTGTTCAGTTTAATTCAGCGTGCAACAAGAATGACACACGCCAGAAAGGATCTGCGATTTGGTTTGCTATTTAACCCTTTAGCGCCCACACCTAGATGCCGTTGCAGGAAAAATAACCTCTTTTGTTTTTATCGTTAAAAATGGTCTGAATTTATATATTTTTATACAAAATTTTTTTTTTAAATTTATTTTTTTTCCAAAGTCAAAATACATAAAACCAAAGAATACAGGGTTCAGATAGATCCAACTTTCTTCAGTGAATAAAACTACACTAAACATGTTTCACTTAAACTGTTGCAAACAGCGAAATTCGAGTGCAAACGGCAAAAAAAAGGAATGCAATTCATATATGATACGTTTGGCGCTAAAGGGTTAACAAAGCATATAAACTTTTCCGTTTACTCTCATTATTTCATTTACCGATTATTAAGCTTCCTCGAATCAACTTCTAATATTAAGAGGCAAGAATTTATCGACTATTCGACTATCCCACTTCCATATAAACTTTTCGACTATCCCACTTCCATATAAAAGCATATAAACTTTTCCATTTACTCTCATTATTTCATTTACCGAATATTAAGCTTCCTCGAATCAACTTCTAAGATTAAGAGGCAAGAATTTATCGACTCTTCGACTATCCCACTTCCATATAAACTTTTCGACTATCCCACTTCCATATAAAAGCATATAAACTTTTCCATTTACTCTCATTATTTCATTTACCGAATATTAAGCTTCCTCGAATCAACTTCTAAGATTAAGAGGCAAGAATTTATCGACTCTTCGACTATCCCACTTCCATATAAACTTTTCGACTATCCCACTTCCATATAAAAGCATATAAACTTTTCCATTTACTCTCATTATTTCATTTACCGATTATTAAGCTTCCTCGAATCAACTTCTAAGATTAAGAGGCAAGAATTTATCGACTATTCGACTATCCCACTTCCATATAAACTTTTCGACTATCCCACTTCCATATAAAAGCATATAAACTTTTCCATTTACTCTCATTATTTCATTTACCGAATATTAAGCTTCCTCGAATCAACTTCTAAGATTAAGAGGCAAGAATTTATCGACTCTTCGACTATCCCACTTCCATATAAACTTTTCGACTATCCCACTTCCATATAAAAGCATATAAACTTTTCCATTTACTCTCATTATTTCATTTACCGATTATTAAGCTTCCTCGAATCAACTTCTAAGATTAAGAGGCAAGAATTTATCGACTATTCGACTATCCCACTTCCATATAAACTTTTCGACTATCCCACTTCCATATAAAAGCATATAAACTTTTCCATTTACTCTCATTATTTCATTTACCGAATATTAAGCTTCCTCGAATCAACTTCTAAGATTAAGAGGCAAGAATTTATCGACTCTTCGACTATCCCACTTCCATATAAACTTTTCGACTATCCCACTTCCATATAAAAGCATATAAACTTTTCCATTTACTCTCATTATTTCATTTACCGAATATTAAGCTTCCTCGAATCAACTTCTAAGATTAAGAGGCAAGAATTTATCGACTCTTCGACTATCCCACTTCCATATAAACTTTTCGACTATCCCACTTCCATATAAAAGCATATAAACTTTTCCATTTACTCTCATTATTTCATTTACCGATTATTAAGCTTCCTCGAATCAACTTCTAAGATTAAGAGGCAAGAATTTATCGACTATTCGACTATCCCACTTCCATATAAACTTTTCGACTATCCCACTTCCATATAAAAGCATATAAACTTTTCCATTTACTCTCATTATTTCATTTACCGAATATTAAGCTTCCTCGAATCAACTTCTAAGATTAAGAGGCAAGAATTTATCGACTCTTCGACTATCCCACTTCCATATAAACTTTTCGACTATCCCACTTCCATATAAAAGCATATAAACTTTTCCATTTACTCTCATTATTTCATTTACCGATTATTAAGCTTCCTCGAATCAACTTCTAAGATTAAGAGGCAAGAATTTATCGACTATTCGACTATCCCACTTCCATATAAACTTTTCGACTATCCCACTTCCATATAAAAGCATATAAACTTTTCCATTTACTCTCATTATTTCATTTACCGAATATTAAGCTTCCTCGAATCAACTTCTAAGATTAAGAGGCAAGAATTTATCGACTCTTCGACTATCCCACTTCCATATAAACTTTTCGACTATCCCACTTCCATATAAAAGCATATAAACTTTTCCATTTACTCTCATTATTTCATTTACCGAATATTAAGCTTCCTCGAATCAACTTCTAAGATTAAGAGGCAAGAATTTATCGACTCTTCGACTATCCCACTTCCATATAAACTTTTCGACTATCCCACTTCCATATAAAAGCATATAAACTTTTCCATTTACTCTCATTATTTCATTTACCGATTATTAAGCTTCCTCGAATCAACTTCTAAGATTAAGAGGCAAGAATTTATCGACTCTTCGACTATCCCACTTCCATATAAACTTTTCGACTATCCCACTTCCATATAAAAGCATATAAACTTTTCCATTTACTCTCATTATTTCATTTACCGATTATTAAGCTTCCTCGAATCAACTTCTAAGATTAAGAGGCAAGAATTTATCGACTATTCGACTATCCCACTTCCATATAAACTTTTCGACTATCCCACTTCCATATAAAAGCATATCAACTTTTCCATTTACTCCCATTATTTCATTTACCGAATATTAAGCTTCCTCGAATCAACTTCTAAGATTAAGAGGCAAGAATTTATCGACTCTTCGACTATCCCACTTCCACTCCCGAAAATAGTACCTCATACGAATTGGCCATTGTTCGCTGAGACCTTTAGCTCCTAGCCGCAAATAGGAAACTCAAAATTCCACCGAGCGCTCCGTTCCAACGTTTCTGCTCTCGGCAGAGCGTGACTTTTTAGAAACGAAGAAACCGCCGCTGGTCCATCGCTAACAATGGTATCTCGGCGAACAAAAGGATGATCTCTGAAAGCAGAGAACACGTGTTTCGACGTCGACTATTACGCATCTCTCCGTCTTTCCTCCGCACATTTCGGCTGGCCGTGGCTAGAAAACCTCGCCACTATCCCGCCCAAGAAATTCCAAAATGCCCATCAACAGATCCCGAACAAATTTCACCTGCAACAAAAAAAAAAAAAAATCGCTGGAACCTCTGTTTGCCCGTTTCGCGCCGCGTCGAAAGCGTCTTGCGAAATGCAGCCAGCTTGTGAGGAAGAAACTCGCGCATCGTTGGCCGAGCAGCGGTGGGTTCTCGCAGTGGAGCCATAAATCGCATCTGTTCAAATATTGAAGTGACTAACTCGCGCCTCGTCCCTGATTATTTTAATAACTTACCGCGCGATGCTCGACGCGCTTCCTCGATGAACTTTAATTTCCCTACCTTGATCACTTACAAGTAGGGAATTCAATCTAGGGATCCCGCGATCCCGGCTGTTTTTTGGACTCCAAAAATCCCGGGATTTGATATAACTAATACCGAGAATTTCGGGATTTTTAAAAATGTAAATTACTTTATGAACACCTAAAAAATATAAAAGTAAACAGAATAAATAAACATAGTCATTTCATCATAATAAGGACAATAATAATAATGATTTATTTAAATAATAATATTAAGTCACGTGTAACTAACTAAACTATATTTATTTTAACAATGACATTCTCAATTTCCGTTATTACGAAATCGCGCGAATTGCAAATCGAAACTTGTCTGGTCACGTAAAGTCGTAAAGTCTTTAGGTGCTTTGCTCTTTCTTCGTTCGCATTTCCAAAAATTTTCAAAACGGTTTAGTGATATTATCTACCTACTTATTGAGCCTTTCTTATTATTCATTGTTCTACTGTTTTTATTGTTAAAAATGATTTTATCTTATGTTTCAGACTAATGATAAAAAGTTAGTTTGTTTACATTAAATAAAGATTTAGAATTTTAACACATAATAAATCATTTAATTATTGAATTTTTCTATTACCCAATCCCGAGATAGACTTTAAGAAATCCCGCAATCCCGGGATAGTAAATAATGACCGGGATTGAATTCCCTACTTACAAGGGAAGATCCCGAAGTCATAAATTCAAAAAATTCTGAAACTTTGTGGATACGTAGGGAATTTCTTACTGATTACAACGCAATTTTTTTTCTGCCCAAAATCACTCTAAGGGGGTGAAATCAACCCCTGAAAATTCGGCTATTTACCGATTTTGTGTTACAACTCGCGAACTGTACGAGATAGAAAAAAAGTTTCACGACAAAAGTTACTTCTTTTAATTAGATCCATCATTTGAATGTTCGGAATTCGAAATTTGAGAATTTGAATGTTGGGAGTTCGAAATTTGAGAATTGAATGTTGGGAATTCGATATTTCGGAATTTGGGAAGTTGAAATCTGAGAATTGAAAATCGAGAATTCGAAATTTGGGAATTGAAAATTTAGGAATTTGAAATCTGAGAGTCGTAGATTCAGAATTTGAAATTTAGAAGCATCAAATTTGCGAATTGGGAATTCGAAATTTGTGAATTTGTAACCTGAGAATTAAAAATTGGGTAACGTGTTTCACTCACAAGGGAAGATCCCGAACCCGAAAATTCAAAAAATACTGAAACTTCGTGAATATGTAGGGGATTAAACTGAATATGTAAGAGATAGAAAAAAAGTTTCAAGACAAAAGTTACTTCTTTCAATTCGATCTACCATTTGATAAAAAACTTATTTTGCATTTCACGAATTACAACACAAAATCGGAAAATAACCGGATTTCCAGGGGTCAAATACACCCCCTTAGAGTGATTTCGGGGTAGCAAAATAAAATTGCGTTGTAATCAGGAGGAAATTCCCTATATATCCACAAAGTTTCAGAATTTTTTGAATTTCCGGATTCGGGATCTTCCCTTGTTAGTTTTAAATATCTCGGTACCTCTCGCACAAATATAATACGACCGACGAACGCATTTAAATAAAAATCAGCATTCCTACCGAGCACAGTAGACGGTGAAATAATCGCTTCAGGGACACATTTCAGCGAAATCGTGTTTGAACGCTTCCTCCACCTGGTCACGTGACTCGTTAGCGTCGAAACCAGTTTCCCTCCTCCTCGGTATATCGTGCGCGATACCGTAACGAATGTTCTCACTTTAAAAGCTCACCTTTGTTCCTTTCAGTAAAGAATTTCAGGCAATCCTTATCCACTCCTTTATAACGATTTCCTAATGCACAACTGCTTTAACTTTCGACGCTAGCGATCTAAATGTTTTCACCCGGTTGGCAATATTTTCTAGAACAATACCGATTTCTGGCAGGTTCTCTGTTGAAATTAAGGTAGTTCCTGAATAATCTGCTATATTAAAGGATTCTTTCAAATTTCGTACAAAACTAATTTGGAATACAAGAAACCCTTGTACAAAGTTTAAAATCAATTTACCGTATAGTTATCGAGAAATTGTTAATTAAAGTCGATGCATTTTAACACGGTGGCATGTGACAAAGTAAAAAAAAGAGGGTTATAGTTTCAGTTTTTCTTCTGAAACAGGAAAACCATATTTAAGAAATGTACCAAAATTGGCACAAAAGTACATCGAAATGTCAGGAAATGAATTTATTAATTTCTGCAAAACTGACCGCATAGTTTCTTCGTAAATGCCCATAAAAAAAAAATAGGATCACGTGCACATTTTTTAGAAACTACGTAAGCAGTCAACGTGGCAACGTCGCACAATCGATATGTTTAGACATTTAAATATCGAACGAAGATTCAGATTCATTGAACGTTTTTTTTTTTTTCTGACATTTTGGTTATAAAAAACGGTCCGAATGAATGTGACGTTGTCAGATCTGCTGCTCTGAATTTAATATTCTATTTTTGTAGTACAATTATTTATGTTAACATTGTTAAAAATTATTATTATTATTTCCACAGTATCATACTACTTTATATTTATCGTTTATTTAGAGTTGGGCGATACTCCACTTTGATTAACATAGTTGGTTAGGAACTACCTTAATCAGCGCTGGGTTAAAGCAGTTGCCGCGACGACTAACCAGAATCAATGCTCCCCGATCATTAGCCGGGGATTAAGCCTGGAGTGAGGTAACACTGTGCGATCGGTAAACATCCGCCACGTTTGTGTCGCCGTGCAGATATTTACCAGGCAAAGTTGTATCGTCACGTTTTCGCGACGTCCACGTTGCCCGATTATAGGTTTTTATTAGTCGCCGCGGCTCGGCATGCAAATGTAGTTCCTCGGGCAGGTGGTTTAAATGCCTGCGAAAGAACACGAACGGTCAGATTTCGGTGGGAGGGTGGGACGCTCGGCCGTCGCGTATGCAACCGAGTGTATTTGCATGCGTGACTGTGTGCGACCGCGGGCTCGGGAAAAAGACAGATTCGGAGGCAGCTTTTTCACTCAGTCACTCGCGGAACATGCAACGCTGAAGGTGCCAGGAAAGCGCGCGCATCTCTCCTTCGCCGGATCACGTGCGTCTCGAGTTTGTTGTTCGTTCGATCGATGCCGATTGATCGCGGCGTGTGTGTCGCTCTCCGCGGCTGTGACGTCGACGACGGACTGTTTACTCGCCAGTTCTATGTAGAAATTAGTATCCTCCGAAACGTAAACTGCATCCTTGAATTTTAAATATTGCAAATCACCGCGCAACATTATTGGCGCGTGTTAATCGTTATTTCTGTGGCATTGAAGGTTACAGCTTTGGTCGGAGATGTTAAAAAATTATTTTCATATGTCCGCGTGAGAAACTCAACGCTGGGCTCTGCGTGTCACGTTGCTATCGCTGGTCCCAGCTAGGCAAACCTCCAAATCTGTAGATCAATTTTGAGATACGATTCTTTCGAGCGGAGCCATCGTATTTTCTACTTCCTTTCATCGCCGCACGCTAGGGCTGGGACTATTCGAATAATTTAATATTCGAATATTTTACAAGTATTCGAATAATACGAATAAACTTCGAATATTTCAGTATTCGAATGTTATTATTCGAATACTATTCGAATACTGCTATATTCGAATACTATTCGAATAGTATGGTGTGAATTAGCGTATAAGATTTCACCCTGACAAATGAACCTAAAGAACTTGATTTATAATTCACACCATACTATTCGAATATATCAGTATTCGAATACTTTAATATTCGAATACATCAGTATTCGAATACTTTAATATTCGAATACATCAGTATTCGAATACTTTAATATTCGAATACATCAGTATTCGAATACTTTAATATTCGAATACATCAGTATTCGATTACTTTAATATTCGAATACATCAGTATTCGAATACTTTAATATTCGAATACATCAGTATTCGAATACTTTAATATTCGAATAGTATTCGAATACTTTAATATTCGAATACATCAGTATTCGAATACTTTAATATTCGAATAGTATTCGAATAGTATTCGAATACTTTAATATTCGAATACTTTAATATTCGAATAGTATTCGAATACTTTAATATTCGAAGAGTATTCGAATACTTTAATATTCGAATAGTATTCGAATACTTTAATATTCGAATAGTATTCGAATAGTATTCGAATACTTTAATATTCGAATTATATTCGCCAAATAATTGAGCAACTGAAGTATTCGAATATTCGAATACCGAAAAATTCGACAAATAGTCCCAGCCCTGCCGCACGCTGCCTGAATTTATCACGAGGCGGATATTTATAGAGGTTATTATATACAAAATTCTGAAACAATCGCGAGATTTGGGATTCCTGGCAGTTCCTCAAAAAATGGGTCGCAGTCACGTTGCGGCACTCAGTCGCGAGAAAGTTGCATTTACAGCTTCGCGTTGCTTCTTTTGTAAATCACCGGTGCCAAACTGCTGATGTTACGGTTGCAACCTCGGATACCCCATTACGTGTCTTCACAAGTGGAATTCGTGAAAAAGATATCGCGTTCTTTTATGCGGAGAGATTGCGCGGAACAATATAAACGCCCACGTTCACCGACATTCTACCGAGAAACTTTAAACGTTCAAAGATGTCGTCATTATTTCGCCCGAGGGGTTACCTCCGCTTAGCCGTGCATCCATTTATCCGGTATTTTTCAATGAAAAAAAAAAGAAAGAAAAAATAAAAACCGACGGTACACCGCAGTTTTCTGAACCGTCGCATAAAAGACGCTGAGTGGTGACTTACGGTGACGGAGAATGCCTCGAGTTCATCGACGAAGCTCCTCTATTGTTCGGTTCTTCTAAATTGAAAGCTAGCAGCCCTCCCGGCCCTCCTCTTCGCTCGTTTCCTTCACCTTCTCCGCCGATGTAAGCTCTTAGCATAATACCCCAACATCTCGCGTGGCCCACTCGTTCCTTTCGGTTCTTTATTCCCTCTTTTCTACCACACGCGACATATTACGCAACCAGAAGCATCTTCATCCTGACCCGCCACGAACTGTGTGTTACACCTTGGAATAGGCAATCGCGCAGAATTCTACATAACATCCTCCGGCCCGTTTAACCTTTCGCAGGCCGCGTCTAAATCCAATTCCGTCTATTGTTTCTAGACATTTTTCCAGCTCCTCCATTTCACGACCTAGATGCGCTGCCTTTAAACAAACTATGTCATGCTTTCCTTCTTCTTCTTTTTTTTTTCAACGGGCGTTTTATGGCGGCAAGGACGCGTGTAAATCACGAGCATTGTTCCACTCGAACGAGATGAAAAGGTCGTATGGATGGGGTTGAAATATGCAATCGGTGATCGACGATTTTTTACCGCATTTCCACGTTACGATTTTATTCCTCCGTGCGAGGAATCCTTTTTAAAAGAATCCTTGGAGAACTTAAAGTACAGAATTTTTAATACCAGCTGCTTGATTTTATCCTGGTGTATCGTCTTGTTTGGTGAACGAGAAGGCGGAGTAATTTTGGGTAGATAAGCAAAAAATAGTTTTGTTAGTTTTTTTATATTAATTGATAGTTTGAGGTGTCTTGTTTGTATTAGAATCGCCGAGAATGCATAAATTTACGGTGCAACAAAATTGGAAGGAATAACAGAAAAATGGTCGTTCGACTGGATAATAAGGAATAGGTAAATCAGAATTTAGATTTTGAAATGGGGCCCTTTTCTCGTGGAACGCAACCCACGTTTAATCGTATTTTTTTAATTGTATTAATACTTATTTATTTCGCGTGTTGAAGCGGTATTTTTGGTTTTGATTAATTTAGAATAATTTAGGGGCCCCATATGGAACTCACCTCGGGGCCTCCGAAAACGATAAGACGGCACTGATACATATCACTAAAACCAAACGTGAGTTTGAAAGTAGAAACATTTCTCTATTTAATGAGAATAATTTCTATCTATTCCGAGTACTAATTTACCTTGCTTAAAGATGCACTACTATTTTAAGGTTGCGAAATAAACACTACGGATTTGTTTACAACAAAGGACTGCTATAGTGATGGAAAATTATTAGCTAGCCTCATCATTAAGAAGTGACAGTACAATTCACAGAGTCAAGTGAGGCGTCCCTTGTAGCACAAAATATTGGTTAAATACTTTTTCCGAATATTAAAAAAATATTTTTCTAGCCACACTTTTTAATATGAAAAACATGTTGATTCTAAATATTATATACACATACTGAAAATGTGAAATAAATGTTTAGAAAATATGAACTAAATATTCGTGGAATATAAAATAAATGTTTAGAAAATGTAAAGCAAATATTCTGGAAACGTGAAATTAATATTCAGAATTCCAAAATAAATATTCAGGAAATGTAAAATATACTTTATATTTGAAATAATTTTTTTTTACAATATAAAATGAATATTTCCACTATATTTGGAAACGTGAAATTAATATTCAGAATTCAAAAATAAATATTCAGGAAATGTAAAATATACTTTATATTTGAAATAATTTTTTTTTCAATATAAAATGAATATTTCCACTATATTTGGAAACGTGAAATTAATATTCAGAATTCCAAAATAAATATTCAGGAAATGTAAAATATACTTTATATTTGAAATAATTTTTTTTTTTACAATATAAAATGAATATTTCCAGTATATTTGGAAAAAATACTTGGAAACGTGAAATTAATATTCAGAATTCCGAAATAAATATTCAGGAAATGTAAAATATACTTTATATTTGAAATAATTTTTTTTTACAATATAAAATGAATATTTCCAGTATATTTGGAAACGTGAAATTAATATTCAGAATTCCAAAATAAATATTCAGGAAGTGTAAAATATACATTATATTTAAAATAATTTATTTTTAATTTATAAAATGAATATTTCCACTATATTTGGAAACGTGAAATTAATATTCAGAATTCCAAAATAAATATTCACGAAATGTAAAATATACTTTATATTTGAAATAATTTTTTTACAATATAAAATGAATATTTCCAGTATATTTGGAAAAAATATTTGCTTCTTGATCCAGAATAAATATTGTATGTATATTTAAATATCAAAAAGAGATTGAACCTCTTTTTAATATTGGATCTATGTGCATTCAATATTTTGTGCTACCAGGGGTATTTCGTTTTAAGAAATAAAAGTGGCCGAAATTACCCCGCTTCTCCCTTCTTAATTTTTAAAAATTAATTAGAAATAGGAGCAGAGAGAGGCAGCTTAAACGGAGTTAGCGGCGCGAGCATACTTCTTTTATGCTCTATATCCCATTTATTCAGGACCCGAAGACCCGGCGCGGATAGTGCGTTTATCTGTCCTCATTATCAGTTACTGTTTAACATTGTGCCCGTGACGTCACGCCGCAGTGCCGCCGCTGTATTAGCATTGTAAAAATATGTTCATACGGGCTGTTTTTGTCAAGAGCTCGGAATAGACGCTGTGTAATGCCGTGCACGTCGGCTGTATGCAAAATGAAAATCAGTATAAGTAATAAATTATCAGCGGCTTGGATGGGTCACTTTGGCCGAATAGGAATTATTCTTACGCAATCTAGAAACACACGGGGAGAGTTAATGGTGGGCAGTCCGCGACGTCACTGTCGATAAATAAATTCATGCCTCTGCATATTAGCCTGCACTCGAATTTATTTAACCACCGAGAACCATCCATAACAGAAAACGTCGTATTATCCGTGTTTTAAATAGCGAATACTAATTTACAAGAATTCCCAGTTCAGTTCAATTATTTTATTTCGCAACGAAGTGTTTGCGAAACGGAATCACACTGTGTTTGTTAATTTATTTCGCAATCTTTAATGTCTGCCAGTGTCGCAGAAATTTTCATCGCAGAGGGCTAAACGGATTAAATAGTGTTCTGTGTTTTAAATAGCGAATACTAATTTACAAGAATTCCCAGTTCGGTTCAATTATTTTATTTCGCAACGAAGTGTTTGCGAAACGGAATCACTCTGTGTTTGTTAATTTATTTCGCAATCTTTAATGCCTGCCAGTGTCCCAGAAATTTTCATCGCAGAGGGCTAAACGGATTAAATAGTGTTCTGTGTTTTAAATAGCGAATACTAATTTACAAGAGTTCCCAGTTCAGTTCAATTATTTTATTTCGCAACGAAGTGTTTGCGAAACGGAATCACTCTGTGTTTGTTAATTTATTTCGCAATCTTTAATGCCTGCCAGTGTCCCAGAAATTTTCATCGCAGAGGGCTAAACGGATTAAAAGAATTCACTCGATTAGTTTATGCGATGATAAATTGAGCGACGTTAATAATGATGTTATAACGAGGCATTCGGTGACGTAACAGTGTCTGCGTTTTGCATCTGTTGCATATGGGCCAGAAAGCGTAACGTTCAATTGTTTATTTATCTTTCGCGACGGTTTCACCTACGCGACCTGATATTTCCTTAGTGCGTTTGTTTAATCGTATTTATCAGCAGCCCGGCGATAAAGTATATAATTAGAAGGGGCCGTTAAAACGGATATATTGAAATTAAAATATTATTCCCCGGTGCGTAATGCGGTAACGTGATTCTCGCACGGTTTGGATGTCGTTAGTGTTTTCACGAACCGACCACTGAAAGTTATGAAAAACTACTTTAGTAAGCAGGTTGAAGCGCAATTGAGAGGGTATAGAGTTCTTAGTGCGCGGTTGTTATCGCTTTAAGTATACAGTGTTCCTCGAGGCACCGCGGAGGTGCAGTGTCTTCTTAAAGTTTCAAGAACACTCTTGAATAACACCTGATTCCGCTAGTCAGAATTAAAGAGCATTGAAATATTCCTTCGCTATCGTCACCGGTCCATTTAATTCTATATTCGATTTCCTATATAAAAATACCAACACCGCTTTCAACCTGAAATTAATTATTCATCATTGCCACTCGGTGCGTATTTATTCGCTCGCAACATCTACGTAATTAATCCGTAACAGCAAGAAACAATATCTCCCTCCACTGGTTTTGGATTAGCATTATTGTAGACTAAGGCCGAATGCCTGGAATAATAGCCAGCAGTGCAGTGAACAGTTTTATGCTACCGTGCAACCGAGTTATGTGACTGATAATATTGTGACCGGATGTTATCAGTGAAAAGTGCAATATGTCCTCGTACTTTCGTTGGATAAAGGGTGGGAAGAAGGACGATTACTTCGGCGCCAAACCCAGGAGTCGTTCCTTGGACTCGAAGAGCCTCGAGGCATCCGGCATACGCTTGATTATCCAAAATGTACTTGAACTTTTTTTTCTCCTACCGCTGAATTTAACATTTAAAAAATTGTTTACCATATACATACTTCTTGTCGCGATAACACCTCGGCAATGGAGACTCGATAAACGTGCTCCTTACACTTTATCACGCGGAGCATAACAAGCGTGTTTTTAGTATCATCGTTCCCGACGGCACCGAAATTTCACGTTAATATATGACGCTTGTCTGTTACAGAGAACCGCGGCCCAGCACCAGGCACAAATAGCAGCACAGGGTGAGTAACATCCGTAGATATGATTTTCCACTAGACTCCGAATCGAGTGTCTGATTATTCCCCGTCTTCATAAACACGCGAGCACCGAAGATGGAGAATATGCTTCGAGATAACCGAGAAATGTTACTCGGCCTGATAGCATCTGAAAAATAACTTGGTACGCGGTTTCAGCGTGCTTCTCTCTCCACCGGTTACGGTACAAACTGTAATGAATGAATTGAACGAAAAGCTGCGTGCTTATCTTCGGGGGCCACTTATCTAGCGTCGTTAATGAAGCTTTTAATTACGTCGAGTATTTAACCGAGTATTTTAAAACTGATTAATGCAGCTTGAATAGCCAGCGATATTGCATAAGCACTTTCTATCGTTATTTAATATTTAGGTAACGTATACCTTGCCCGTGGTTCGAAACACTGGATTAATATTCCGAGCATATAAAATATTATCCTTTCCAGGCTTGTAACGTTTTTGTTTTAACCTTGATACAGTTCGTTGAATCTCTTCTGACCGCATCTAACGTTTTCCTACTTTCGTTCTTCATATTTATAGCAGAAATTCTACTACCAAGAAGTTCCTTGAAAAGAAACTTCTCCGTAATTTACATTTCTAGTAAATCACTGGCGTGTTAAATTCGCGTTTACTCGATACCAGGGAGCACCCACTTACCCTGCGGTTGGAACGGTTGATAAGAACCTGCGTGGCTCCGCCGGCAGATGTCACGACGTTCGGGTCGCAGCAAATATGGCGGGCAGATTCTGAAGCACGTACGCGCCCCGTTGCCGCTGGGACCTGCGCCTCAGAACGTTTTCGTACCGCAACGCGTACAGTGGCACGTGCTTCGAAGTGCTCGCGTGTATTCCAACGCATTCGCCTAACAGCCTCGCGCCCGCGATTCCTTGGGTCGTCGTGTCCCCCGTCGGGGCTCCCTTCCCTTCTCTCGCTCCAGTTACCCATACCCCTCGAAACCCTTCCGCGCTGCATCCAGCCGGGCGCTCAACAGCATGTCGCGCTAGTCAATCGTTACGAAAAAGTCGTACGTGCTGAACGTAACGTAGCGCCGAGAAGAGACCTCTGGAGGAGGCCTGAAAGTAACGCGGATCCTTACGGTTTCGTCTACTTGCCCGCGCAGCTCCAATATCAATCAACGTGTCGAATATAGTCGAATGGCTTTTCAAACGCGTCCCGTCGTCAGCGTGTCAGTAACGACACGACCCGTGACCGTGAATGTAAACATTGCTGCGGCGCGTACAACGGTGTCCTGCCTCAGGTCGACGCGAGAGCCGTTGCCGCTTCGCTTGCCACACGAACGCCGGTAGTTTTTTGCCCGCCGTCGATGCGACTTTGGTCGACAGTAATCAGTCATCGGTCCGCTTCGCGCTGGTCACGGAGCTCCGTCGATGCTGCCATCAATCAGTGCCCCTGGGACTGGCCGCGGACGTTCATCGACAAGCGTTTGAACGGTGCGGATCTTGGCGTCGACACGCGGACGTAATATACTGTAATCGCGCGAGTGTTAACGGCCGTCATTATTGCGCGAAGGAGAGACATTGCTACGCGGGGCTCTCCTGCACCGATAGAACTGGCCATGCGTTGGGAGCAACGTTGCCAACGAAATTAACGTGTGTGAATCATGACGCGTGTGCTCGGGAGAGCTGGATAGTGCGAAGAAGAGGGAAACAGGGCCGCCTTGCGAACGATCTCTCCCCCGCGGCAGTTGGCACACGTGAGTATCATTTCCCCACTTTCTCGGTTTACGAGAAACTTCGCCCGTCGAGAGTCGTGGCCGTTGCGACGAAGCTGCCTAACTCTACCTGGTAGGTTCGAAACGTCTTACTGCTGCACCGCGCGCTAATCTCTACATTATCGTGTGGGGTTTAAAGTCCGCGTAGAAATAACGCCGGGATCGAATGTGTCGCGTCCCGTTTTTTTGGACACTGCCGTGTTTATCTCGCGGCAGGTCTCGTGCCAAACATTGGTATTGATTCACGTTGTCGTCGGTGTAGAATTTAATTAGCATGTACGAATTGACCCGCTTCGCGGAATTTTCGTGGATTCACGGAGCACGGCGTAGTTAGTGTTGATATACATTATTCGAGTTTCGTTCGATTACTTTTCCTCGAATTCCGAAGGTATTTTGGATTCAAATTTATTTCCTTCCTACGCCTGTGTATTGTGTACATTTTAATCGCCGTTTTCTTTTGCGGGGCGGTGAATGTTAGCAATTATTCTGTTGGTATTCGAAAGTTCGCCACGAGGCTCCGTCTCGCTTGTTTCTTTCTTTTCGTAGCGATGCAGATGGGAATTGAGTCATCACATGGTTATGCCTCGGAATTCTCGGCGAATGGTGTAACCATTTAAGCGTGTGTCGGTGCACTAACGCCTCGTATTCTGGATACTTCATTTCTTTTTCGTCCATTTTCCGTTTAGTCATTCCGCACGTGTGTGGCTATGCGAGGATAAATAAGGAGCGAAATACAGAGGCGTACTGGTGGTCCGAGGACCTTGTCTCATTTTCAGCTCACGGATTTGAGTCTGATGTTGTAAAACGCTCGTCTGCATTATATTTATTCGAAATAACCGATATCCCTTTAATATCGTAGTTTAATGTCGACTTAATAATTCTTCTCGCACATTGGGTATTTACTGCTCAATTATTTTCTATTTAAAATTATATTTAGGTTCTAATATTCCCCATAAAAAAATCGAAGAGAATGAAAGTTTGAATGCTCAACGTGCACACATCGCGTGCGGGATTCCTCTAGTCGTATATCCGAATCATAGTCGCTGAACGCCTATATGCGTTCCTCGCGCACAGTGATGGAGTGAACGAGCCAATACGTGCGCCCATAGCACACAAAGGACTGATGCAATAAATGTGGTTTCTTGGAGGTTATGTTTGCCGAGTCTTCAAGATCACTCAAGGTCTTTAACTCTCTACTAGTGTATGTAGTTCACGTTGCCCCTACTTAGAAAAAAGTATTAGAGCTGATTACATATTCGAAATTTCTTTCATTTTGTTTCACCGCGTCGCGACTCAATTATTCGATTAGTGCTCGAAGTCAGCTCGAAAATATAGAGCTACTCGAACAATTGAAGCCAGCTTAGTTCAGCCAGATTTTTCCTGAGCACTTTGCTAACTATATTGAATAGTTTGATGAGTGTAATGCGCCTTCTAAACGTATCGAACACTGCGTTAAATCTGATAAGGTTTCTACCGTGCAGCGGAAAAACAACTTATAATTACTAAACGAAACATGTAAAATTATCAGGCAGCGATAATTTAGTGGCAATGTCGTTGCATTTTCTATTCACTCGATAATTTAAAGTCGACGGTTCAAACGTGCACGTTCATGGTTAAACATTTTTGGAGGACTAGATTACTGACCCGGTTGAAGTTCGTTTTTAACGACGTATCTCTTTCCATAATAGATTCAGCAAACTCTGTATGCGTAATCGTTACGTAGTTGGGTGCAATCACTTGTATTTTTCTTAGCCTATTCCTCTTCCTTCGTCTTCTTCTCTATTCCGACATATTTTTCCGTAGGGCGTGTTTTCACGTTTCCGTGATAGATGTAGTTCGGTTAACCCTTTGAGCACGTTGGATACACGTATGCTGCCTGTGCTGGCAACGCCTGACGGCGTTCTCTGAGTACTGCGAGCAAATGAGACGGGAGGATTTCCGCACACGACGTAGATACGCCAACCGTTTCAATTTTCCTACTCAAAGGATCAAGTATTCCTGACACGTAGGTTCGTGTGATTGCATTATACTGTTCGTACGATTATATTATACTACGTAACTGAATTAAATACGTAGTACATTTTATTCAAACTTCGCTACGCGTAATTTGTAAATTTTGTTGCACTGAATTTTTGGGGGACAGAAACACACATGTTCTTGCGATATCAGTAATAAATCATGTAATCGGGTTGGGTTATATCCGGGGTATTAATATTCAGTGAGAATTTTGGAATTGGCAGAGCATCAACGCCCAATTAATTGGGATCATCATTCAGACCACATATTCTCATAACACTGGTGGGAATATTTAATGGATAATTGTTACACGTGCCGCGTAATGGATTACAGTTTTCAATAGCTAGAATGTAAAAGAGATTCTTCAAATAGTTAATGCATCTGATGACGATAAATTCTCAAACATACATGCTGTTATTCATTTCCAATATCTCCATAATAGAAGCTTCCCTAAAATTTTCTTGAAATTTAACAGAAGCTTCTGATCAAATTTCAATGTCTGATTCCAAGGAAGCGATCCAACTATTTAAATTCAATTGTCTTCGTCCGTATCACGCTTCCTATTAACCAGAGAAAAAGGAGTAGTTGGACTAAGGGAGTAACGAGTCTCAGGGCGCATACAAGTGCATTCGGGTGCATGCGAGTGCTATGCATGTTATCTGCATCTGTTCGTCTGAACAACGGTGACCTTGAACTACAGATGCAAATGTACCGTTGGTGAGCTGTGGTAGCTGGTAGTTTTGACTTCAGACATGGCTCGGGAAGGGATACAGAACCACCGTTTCTAGATACACTCGCAATCGGAAGGGGGAACGGTGACAGTGGACTGTGCGTGAGGGAGCGTTGTGTAAATGTAGTAGGCGCCAGCCAATGGGAGTTGCATTCCTCCATTGTGCCAACTGCTCGGATCTGGATGGTAGTGCTTCAAGGATAGGACAAGGTCACGCTGCGTTCCCTTCTAAACAGGACCCTTTTCTCATGGATTTCCACCATAGCCCTTGTCGACAACATTAAGCTCCGGGCACACCGATCAGTTCCGTGTCAGCGTGCCAGCGGTAAGAAGGAGAGATTCTTTACGCCACTGGTATTCCTACCAATGGCACGCCGGCATGGAACAGATCTGTGTGCCTAGACCTTTATTCCCCTTGCATTATGGCGTAGCTGGCACGAAGGTGATTCACTCGTACAGGGTGGAAAATATGTAGTTAGTTCTTATGGCTTTCACGAGTGACTCTGCACAGATGCGCCGCGGTAGAGATCTGTTAAATGAATGGAGGGAAATTGCAAATTTGAGAATTCGAAATTTAGAAATTTGGGAATTTGAAATATTAGAATTTCAAATTCGAAATTTGAGAATTTGAATGTTGGCAATTCGAAATTTCGGAATTTGGGAAGTTGAAATGTGAGAATTGCAAATTCGAAAATTGGGAATTTGAAATCTTAGAATTTCAAATTCGAAATTTGAGAATTTGAATGTTGGGAATTCGACATTTGAGAATTTGAATGTTGGGAATTCGAAATTTGAGAATTTCTATGTTGGGAATTCGAAATTTGAGAATTTGAATGTTGGGAATTCGAAATTTGAGAATTTCAAGTTCGAAAATTGGGAATTTGAAATCTTAGAATTTAAAATTCGAAATTTGAGAATTTGAATGTTGGGAATTCGAAATTTGAGAATTTCTATGTTGGGAATTCGAAATTTGAGAATTTGAATGTTGGGAATTCGAAATTTGAGAATTCGACCGTTGGGAATTCGAAATTTGAGAATTTGACTGTTTGGAATTCGAAATTTGAGAATTTGACTGTTGGGAATTCGAAATTTGTGAATTTGAATGTTGGGAATTTGGGAAGTTGAAATCTGAGAATTGAAAATCGAGAATTCGAAATTTGGGAATTGAAAATTTAGGAATTTGAAATCTGAGAATCGAAGATTCAGAATTTGAAATTTAGAAGCGTCAAATTTGCGAATTGGGAATTCGAAATTTTTGAATTTGTAATCTGAGAATTGAAAATTGTGAATTCGAAATTGAAGAATAGAAAATGTATTTTTCTTATTGTAACGTGTTTCACTCACAAGGGAAGATCCCGAACCCGAAAATTCAAAAATTTCTGAAACTTCGTGAATAAAAACTGTCAGAGGAACCCTCCTCCAAACAATGAACCAATCGTCACATTGAATTTCGAGACCAGTGTGAATTCTATGAAATTGCAGTGACTTGTAGAATCACATATGAAAACGGTGACACAATGTCGCACTCAGTCATAACAGCATTACGAACGACGCCTCGCAGACGAAATGGATCGAGAGACACGTAATTTCGAGTCTACGTATAATCGTTGCTTCGTTTTATTTTTTCCTTCTAATTGAGTTCGTTAACAACGATAGCCTATTGCGCGAGTAAGCGAGCTTGAACGATAAACGTAAACAGAGACGCGATAATGATTATTTATCAGTGTCTGTGAATGAGTTCCCGATTTTGTATCTCCGCTTTGGGTAAACCGAACTACGTTCAAAATAAAGGATTTTTTATCGACGTAAATACCATTGGTTTCTATTTTCGCTGACGGTTTTTCTTCCAGAGGCGATGAAACGTGCGCGTCAGCTGCATCGCGGCAGATTTTCTCACTCCAGGCACGATCGAAGCGTTTAACTAAATTGCAATCCGTGGCTGATGAATCCGATGAATATGGTGGGCGGGTTGTACATTCGACGACCAATTTATTCAGTCTTCGCTTTCGCAATACGCGGTCGGATATTTTGGTAGGGGAGAATGACACCGTGTCTGTCGATCGACGTCGATTGTTGAACTCAGAAATCTCCATTTCCTTCGAATATAAATAATAGCAGCTTTTGTGGCAATACAGGGTGTCCAGTAAACCGTTGTGTGACCAGCTAAGAGACGATTCGTCATTGAAAGACAAGTAGAAAATAATAGTACTTATGTCGTTATTGATCTAAGGTAATATACAAAGCTGAAGTATAAACAAAATGAATCGTTCTTCTACGAGGAATCATCTCATAGCTGGTTGCCTCACGATTTACTATACAGACAACGTATGTATAAAATTCCAAATGAAATATTATATTCTGGTGAAAGTTAAAGTGTAGCAGTATCTAAAGAAAGATTTCTGAGATCTAATATAAAAACTGGTGAAACGTATGGTTTTTTATTAGTCGAGAAACATGTACCTACTCCATCATGTCGATTTCCATTTGACTGATTGTGAAACTTTTAGGCCATTTAGTAATCGTTGTTTCCTTGAAGGAGTCTAGTACTATCTGCGTTTGTGCAAGGCTGAAAGCATTAAGGCATTAAGCGCGTTAAGGTTCGCATGGGGGAGCTTGAATTCGAAAACGCAATAACCGTTTTCTTATTAATGAAACGGTTGTCGATTAAATTTCATTGGAGCTTGAAATAAACCAGAGTGCCTCGAATCTTCGTCCCAGTCCTTCGAACAATTATAACCGCTGATCCAGTTTAGAACTACAAATTTTCTATTTACAGTCTTGATGTTCAATATTGCCACGAAATGACAATGAAGTTAGAAATTACGTTGATTCGTGCGACGAGTGTTCATACATCTTATTTATTACACCTTTCTGTAATATATTAACCCTTCGTGGTCACACGGGGTGTATTGTACCCCAAGAGCAATTTTTTATTTGAAATGCCGCACCTTTACATCTTCCAAAGGGGATTTATCGCAAAAAAGAAAATAAAAAAAAAATTAAAAAATTGTATTTTACCACAACGATGGAAAATCGCTCATTTTCAACTACAAATTTTAGCATTTCAAAATTTATATTTCTAGAAAAAGATTATTAGACCATGACTGTATAAGTATTACGAATGTAAAATTATCACTGAATAGTTAAAAGGTTCAGAAATACGAAAATGGTAACTCAAAAAATGACGCTGGGGTACAGTGAACCCCGTGTGACCAACTTGTGATTATAAGAAGGTGTGACCACGAAGGGTTAATATTAAGATTCATAAAAACAACATTAAAAACATTATTACCGCTTTCCACGCGATGGCTAACAGGCATCCCCTTCAAATCTAAAGCTAATTAAAAATCATCTCACTTAGGCCATGTCTCGCAACCATTTATACAGTCATTCCACGATAGTGATAAAAAACGAAATCTACATTAAACGAACCAAACACCATTAAATCGCGAAAGGTGCACATATAATCAGCCTTTACGAGAATGTAAATCGCCAACCATAAATTTCTTCCGCACGGCGAGAGTAAAAAAAAAACAGAATACAGAATAGGCAACAAGTTCTTTTCCCGCATATTTTAGGTTTATTGAAATTGTAGAAGCAAATGTAACCAACTAGTGGTGGACAACTATCGATGGTACTTACGATAGTTACCGATGGTTCTCACTATCGAAAACTATAGATGGCTTATTTTCACTATCGATAATTATCGGTATTGAAAATCGTAGGTTGGGTAAATTGAAAAATAATAACAACTGAATTTCAGAATCTCAAATTTAATTTCTAAAATTATTACAAATTTCGATAGTGAGAACCATCGATAACTATCGAAAACTGTAGATGGCTTATTTTCACTATCGGTATTGAAAATCGTAGGTTAGTGAATTCAAAAATAATAACAGCAGAATTCAGAATCCCAAATTTAATTTCTAATATTATTACAAATTTCGATTGTGAGAACTATAGATGGCTTATTTTCACTATTGATAATTATCGCTATTGAAAATCGTAGGTTAGTCAATTGAAAATAATAACAGCTGAAATTCAGAATCCCAAATTTAATTTCTAATATTATTACAAATTTCGATAGTGAGAACTATCGAAAACTATAGATGGCTTATTTTCACTGTCGATAATTATCGGTATTGAAAATCGTAGGTTAGTCAATTCAAAAATAATAACAGCTGAAATTCAGAATCCCAAATTTAATTTTCAATATTATTACAAATTTTGATAGAGAGAACCATCGATAACTATTGAAAACTATAGATGGCTTATTTTCACTATCAATAATTATCGTTATTGAAAATCGTAGGTTAGTGAATTCAAAAATAATAACAGCGGAAATTCAGAATCCCAAATTTAATTTTGTATCTAATATTATTACAAATTTCGATAGTGAGAACCATCGATAACTATCGTAACTACCATCGATAATTCTCCACCACTATAACCATCCTCCCCTTACCGAATATAAATCCGCCATTGAACTTGCACGAAGCATCACGTGCGATCCGCCAGCTTCTAATTCGTACCATGGACTTTCTAACAAGAATAGATGTGAACTGGATAGCGAGCATCAGCCGTTACTTTCGATTATTTGCGAAGCGGGGTTTACGCGCTCGGAGATGTAGGCCACAGCGAGTACTTTTCAAGCCCAGGAACACCTTGCCACGGCGGGCGCTGGAAGTGCGGGCTCCGATGGCAAGCGGGGTCGTCATCGTCCTTGGGGAACCGGTTCTAGATCCACATGTCGATACGATCGACGCTTGAAACCGGAAACGCGTTTCGGGAGGCGACGAAAACGCTTGGGGCCCTTGTTTATACTCTGCCACTCAAAAGCATTTGATCTTGTTTTAGAAAGCGCCAGAAAGATTGTGATCCTAGGAAATTAACTGTACCGTTAAGGAACTAGTTTCTGATCAGTTTAGAGGGTTTCCCGCTTTAATATTTATTTTTAACCTAATAAAACATTAAACCATAGACTTTTTTTATACTAAAAGTTGAATTAATGTTTAAACTTCAAGGAAAAATTTTAACAAGTTGAAAATAAGTATATAATTTAATTACTTATAAGGTATGAAATAATAAGGTGACTAGGAACTAGTTTTTGATCATCTAAAATTAACAACACTAACTGCTTTCACAGACAACACCTATATTTTTGAATTATCAGTTTTTATGTTAGTAATTATTTCAAGCAATTATTTATTGACATAAACTCAAAAGAACGATTTATTTCATGAACTGATCAAAAATTAGTGCCTGATCAAGAACTAGTTCCCTAACGGTACGTGTGTTTATTTGCCCTTGGAATGCTACGCGCGTCCTTAACTTGGTTTCTTGACGGCGGAGCGATAAAAAAAATATATATTCCCCTGTTTTAGAACAGACCATTGCCATTGACGGAAGAAATATTTGTGAATACACCTTTAGGCACTGCTATGAATCGTGTATGTAACAAGCGGCGAAATACTTTTGGTCGTTAGTGTACCCGCCAGCGTGGAATGAAATTGCTGTGCGTTTTACACGTCGTTCGTTTCATCGTTTCTTTGTTCCTTTTAATAGCTACCCGGTCGTTGTTTTTCGCATCGTTCCCCGTTTATAAAGTGGCGGCCGTAAACAAACGTTTCTGACCGCAGATCACGTTGCATCGGCAAAACGTGACGGCCGGGATGCAGATGTGTGCCGATGCTTCCATAATGCGATTCAGCCTTAACCTTTGATTTAGCACTGGCCATAGACGGAACTGCCGTTCTCATGTTTACCTGGCATCCTATTTACGACTCGGCTCTCTCCGTCGAATGCACTAATAATCAGGCGATAAGCAAAGTTCAACTGCTCGACAAAAAAAAAAGAGTACGAATATTGTAAGGACTGATCGACAAACTAACTTAGCACGCGGTTCCGCGGCGTTTCCTTATTCTGTAAATTGTATCCTCATTCTCGAGTTCACTGGAGATCAATTAACCCCGCGAGGAGCGCGGATCGATGATAGATGGACTTTAAAGTTAGTCGTGTTTTGTTGCACGAAGAAGAAAATACGCGAGTATTATTGCCCGATGGACAACGGAGGGCTGTCGAAATCTTATTAGACATTTATCTTATTACGTGGCATCCAGGGGACTTTTGAGCAAATGCGCGCATACGTTTCTCTGGAACGGCGCTGTTTCCCTAAATCGAATTACAATTTGTTAAGAGGCATCGCACCTGTGCTCTTTAATCCACTGCTCAAGGTCTTCGCGACGTAACACCAGCGGAGGAGGCCGGTATTAGGGTGTCGGGTTTCCAAAATGGTGAACGAAAAAGTCCTCCCCCAGGTTCGGCTGCTCGCTGGCCACCGCGTCGCCACTGCAGTTTAGTGCGACACAGTCGATACTGCACTCGGTGCATATCTTCGCGAGTAATCCGCGCCCTGTGCTTCGTTGCTGGTGCATGGAAAGGTATAGTAGCTTTTCTTTCGAGCTCAGTGCCGTCCGGGGACGCGAGGCAGTGGCGCATCAGAGGGTTTAAAAGTTTAGGATTAGATTTAAAAACTGCGCACTTCTGGGATTCGAAATCCTGTGCTTTGCACACTGCTATCTTTTTCTACGTCACTTTGCAATCTTGTAACAGGAATATTGATGCTATTATTTTTATAATAGATGTACTAGTAATGGTAATACTAATATTATAATAGTAACATAATAATAACTTTAATATACTACTTAGTAATACTAATGTTGTTTTAATTAAAATAACATTACTGTTACAGTAATATTATTAGTAATACTACTTAGTAATACTAATGTTGTTATAATTAAAATAACATTACTGTTACAGTAATATTATTAGTAATACTACTTAGTAATACTAATGTTGTTATAATTAAAATAACATTACTGTTACAGTAATATTATTAAATGCTTAATACTATATTATCAAAAATATCAATATTAAATTATAATTCAACAAAACTAAAGATTAATTAAATCAGAGACGTACCTAAAAGCGCAAATATTTTTTCATCGCAGCTCTTTTTCCCTCCAAGTAGGACTTGCAAATGAGCATGTTAACGGTTTCAAGGTTAATATATGGACAATGCAAATAGGGTAATCGGTGTTTGAATTATTATTCCAGGTATACCAGCTAAACTAATGCGCCAAAAATAGCGTATTTCTGTAACTCCTTGTATCGATCTGGTCCCCTAGATAGAGAATCGCATTATTGTCAACTATAACTCTCATGAAACCTGTCTACGGTATAATCAAGCAACCGAGGTTGAAGTTACAGGAATCTCCGTAACACTCTCGTGTTACATTTGACGCTTACGTGCCGTTCGAGGCGCGTTTTAAATCGCCCTGATTTTACGCAGGGCGCACAGATAGGCGATGCCCCAGTTTATCAGTATTTACATGCGTGGGCTTTAGATACGAAGATAGGTCACTTCTCTGTAACACGCACCGAGGGCTGCGTTCTTCGCGTATTCGAAAAGAAGACTTCGGAGCCGCGACGCCCACAGACGGACACGTTTATCGCTTTAGTCGATTTCCTCTCCCCCCCGGTGGACTCGTGCCGCTGTCTTGCGTATTAAAGTGCATGTCAGGGGTGTGGCGTAATACCGGGGACCCGGTTACGTGGTTCAGTATCAACGACCTGTAAACTTTCATTCGGTGACAATTAGTGGTGGAGAACTATCGATGGTACTTACGATAATTATCGATCGTTCTCGCTATCGAAATTTGTAATAATATTAAAAATTAAATTTGGGATTCTGAATTTCAGCTGTTATTATTTTTTAATTCACTAAACTACGATTTTCGATACCGATAATTATCGATAGTGATAATAATAATAATAATAATAATATTAGAAATTAAATTTGGGATTCTGAATTTCAGCTGTTATTATTTTTCAATTGACTAACCTACGATTTTCAATACCGATAATTATCGATAGTGATAATAATAATAATATTAGAAATTAAATTTGGGATTTTGAATTTCAGCCGTTATTATTTTTGAATTGACTAACCTACGATTTTCAATACCGATAATTATCAATAGTGAAAATAAGCCATCTATAGTTCTCACTATCGAAATTTGTAGATAATAATATTAGAAATTAAATTTGGGATTCTGAATTTCAGCTGTTATTATTTTTTAACTAACTAACCTACGATTTTCAATATCGATAATTATCGATAGTATTACAAATTAAATTTGGGATTCTGAATTTCAGCTGTTATTATTTTTCAATTGACTAACCTACGATTTTCAATACCGATAATTATTCAGAATTCCAATAAAAATCCCGATAAAAATTCAGAATCCCAAATTTAATTTGTAATAATATTAAGTAATATTATTACAAATATTGATAGCGAGAACCATCGATAACTATCGTAAGTACCATCGATAGTTCTCCACCACTAGTGACAATATCTGCCCGCTCTTTTCTTGCAAACTTCTATCCCTTTTCCTCGAACTTTCTCACTTTCACTGTTTCTTTCCGAAACCAGCTTCTCGTTATTCCTCCACGTATTTTATTCGTCAATACCGTTATCATCGCGACCTTAACGTGGCCAGTATCATACCCCAGAAATTCGAGGCTTCCAATTCCAGGTCGCCCGAGCTCGGTATACTTCGATATCGTGTCGCTCCAGAATCTCTGGGCTATTGGTTTCCAAGGAGGGTGCGCGAAGCTCGGGTAGCTGATTTGGCTCAAATTTTGCATACACTCAGTATGCATATTGCCACTGTTTAACTACGGTAGCGGTCAAAGGGAAGTTGAATTTGTGAACGATAACGGGAACGAAATTTAAACGGCTCTATTAATTACAAGGAATTATATTTTAAAATTATATCCCATAGATTGAGGGGCTGCTAGAATAGCACAGTGACACTAACGTAACTAAAGCCTAGTAGATATTAAAACATCAGCTTTAAAGATTCTTAAAACCACCGCCATATTTCATCCATACTTATGCATCAATGCCGTCTTAACTTGGAGGCGAAAGAAAATTAGAAAAGTATAAAAATACTACCACAAAAAAAGTACCACCCATAGCCACATTCATATAGTTTAAGAATCTCTTTTCCTTTTTTTTGTTTTTGATGCCTAACCTTTGCAGTAATTTTCATGAATACCCGGGCCACCCGATTATTTTTCAACGCTCTCTCTGTATCTGCCATGTTTTTTTTCACTGTCACACAAAAATTCAAGATACAATAAAACAACCTACCAACCCTCAAATTAATTTATCAAACCGTTTTTGTACAAAAAATTCAGAAAGAATTACCCACTTTTCGGTCGGACAAAGCTCAATCCCGCCTTAAGGAATTCTACGTAAAATTCGAACGAAATCGGTGACCCGAGCTCCATGCACTGTCCTCGTTAGTCGCGAATATTGAGTTGTCCGTGTGCGGAAAGCTAGTGCCGGAGTCGATGAAGTTTAACTTGTCCTATATCCAGTCCGTGAGTTCTGAATCCGCGAGTGCCAGTTCGTAGCCATCGTCCGAACTCGTAAATTTCGTGTCATCTTATTATTATTATCATCGGTGGCCCGGGTCGCTGGTATCGCGCTCCTTATCCCGTTCGGTACGTTTGCAAAAAAAGAAAAAAAGAACACCGAGAGTTGCCGGTTGATTGGAAGGCATTCGGCATTGTCCCGCGTCAGCCTCTTTTATATCCCTATACCGTTGCAGCGGCGAAGTCGCGCGCAAGGAACCAAGTAATTTCCATGCCCGCTGCGACGCTCCATTTCAAATCGTCCATTCCACCGCTGTATTGAATCGAAACGAAGACGTGCGCGTATGCAAGCGCAAACGACTCCTCTCTGTTCCGCTCGCAGTTATGGGACTCGCTCGCCTGCCCGAGCAGAATGCCCTCGTCTAGCGATGCATTTGAAAAGACCGGTTTGCACGAGGGAACAGGCCAGTGTTTTTGTTCGTTTAGTCTGCCCGTCAGCGTGGAAGCAGGAAAAACGATTCGTAATGAACTAGGAAGGCGAAATTACGTAATGGCCAAGGCTAGGCGTGTTGATCTCGTTAAAATTCATCTCGTTGAAAAGGTAATATCTCCTGCAGCGAGTTCGATGCGGAGCTCAAGTGAGAATATACGGATGGTAATTTATATAATATAGGAGGCGTGTGAATTATGTTCATTTAGAAGTTTAAGTATTCGGCAATTGGACAATTTTTAAATATCTAAAACTGCAGAAATGTAGCTGAAGTGATCCTAAGAATGTAACTATTTTTTATTTGGCAATATAATGGCACAAAATGTGAAAACACCCCGTCGAAGAAATTTTGAGTTTTCATATAAACCGTAAAGGATATAAAAAAATGTTGAATTCAAAGTTTTATGATTTTCGATATTCTACGATATGCGGATAAAGGATTGTCGAAAAAAATTGTGGTGAGGATAAATCTGTGAAAAAAGAATGTTTTCACAAATTTTTTATCGCCACTTTATACAGCATAAAAACCATAGAATTTTTTCGAGGGGGTGTTTTCACCCTTACGACGGTTTTATTGCAGAATAAAAGTAGACTGACGTTATTATCATCATTTCAGCTTCATTTCTGCAAGGTTTCAGATTTTTTTTTAATTTTCGAGTTGTCGAGTTTCGTTTCTGAGAAATTCCGAATATATTTAACCACACGTATGCGGCTATAAATATTAATTCATGCTAAAAAGAACAGTCGGCCCCTCTCGAACATATTAATAATTTATCGAAATTAGTCACCGGAGAATTTACATACGCACCTACTCCCACATGGCGATGGAGTAATTTCGGATTCCACATAATTCTAACGTTGGCGGCTCGCGCCGGGTAAAAACAGTGTCTCGAAATGGAAGCACTGGAGCAAACCAACAGCCGCATCTAAACGCGATCGATAATCCAATATGAGGCAAGTAGACGCGAGCGTAGAGTTGAATCAACCTGTACAAGGCCGGTGTCACTTTCCTGCTTCTTTTCCTGATCTTCGGTGCAGCTTTTACGTAATCATTTTACACAACGCCTACCGGGTTCCCGAGCTCACGCTCTAAAGGCTGTGTCCACCTATCGGCATTCCCATGGCTCCGTACCTTCATTCTCGTCATTTTTCTCTTTCGTCGAGCACGGGAGAAAGTTGGAAATTGCATATAAGTAGCAGCTGGAACACAGACAGCCTAGCGTACACTCGAAGCATACTGGGAGGGCGTGAAAAAGGGATATCCTCGAAAGCACATGGCTGTGTAACCACAAGTTTAGTGTCACTAAGGTCGGGCCGGTGAGTTTCGTGAGGAGTATTCTTCTCTTCTCAACGTTTTCTGACTCGCTCTCGCCTTGCCAGAAAAAGAGTGAGCCAGAAGTGGTGGGGATAGCGCCAAGCTCTTAACGTGTAGGCCAAACCGAGTTCTTAGCGTAGAAATACATACATCAGAATAGGTGTGCGTTAGCTGCGAAAACCATCGATAACTATCGAAAATTATAGATGGCTTATTTTCACTATCGATAATTATCGGTATTGAAAATCGTAGGTTAGTCAATTAAAAAATTATAGCTGAAATTCAGAATCCCAAATTTAATTTGTAATATTATTATTATTATTATCACTATCGATAATTATCGGTATTGAAAATCGTAGGTTAGTCAATTCAAAAATAATAACAGCTGAAATTCAGAATCCCAAATTTATCACTATCGGTAATAATATTAGAAATTAAATTTGGTATTCTAAATTTCAGCTATTATTATTTTTCAATTGACTAACCTACGATTTTCAATACCGATAATTATCAATAATGAAAATAAACCATCTATAGTTTTAACCATCGATAACTATCGTAAGTACCATCGATAGTTCTCCACCACTAGTTCTAACTGCTCGGCGAGGAAAATTATAATTACCATTTTCACATTCAATTCCGGAGGGATATCAGTAGTGTGAAATTTCTTAGTACCTTCGGACTCCTCTGCCCCTATTTTACTTCAACGTTCCATCGCTCATAAATGTCACGAATAAAGTGTTAGCACTTTGCGTGGCGCAAGGTCCCTTTCAAGTCGGCCAGGTCTTTCCAAGTGATCTACTGTCGAATATGTCCCACTCAACTCGCCCCGAGCAAACATTCAGGGACACTTGAACAATACTTTCCATTTTGCCCACAATATATGAACGTAAAACCGTAGCCGTGCACCAGGTGGAAAACCTTTTCCGTGAAAACCCGTCGAAGCATTAGACTACTGTGTAAAACCCATCAGAATAGACCCTGTTCCTCGCTTTAAGGGGGAACACCACTGTGACGGCCGGAAAAGTAGGCCATTATTCAGAATTTTTTTCAGACATAATTTTCAGTTTTCATCGAAAATTTTTATTACCTACCTTTAGTACGCTGTCTTAAGAGACAATACAAAAAAAAGAAATAGAAAAACATCCATAAACTTGAATATATTAATTAATCTTCTCGACCCCTCCGCGCGAGCTGGTCGAATCTGTATCTATGGAACAACAGGTCCGAAATCAAATTTCATTTTTTTTTTATAAACTATATGAGTATAGTTTCCGTTGTACGTAGCGATTTCTTAAACAAATTTTTTTTGTAAAAATGGTGCGCTTTAGAAGAAAAGTTTCGAAAATCCGCGAATAAGATGGACAGTTTTCCGACCGTATTTCAAAAAGTTTGTTTTCAATCAAAAAATCCGTACGTACAACGGAAACTACACTCATATAGTTTATAAAAAAAAAAAATGAAATTTGATTTCGGACCAGCTGTTCCGTAGTTACAGATTCGACCAGCTCGCGTGGAGGGGTCTAGAAGATTAATTAATATATTCAAATTTATGGATGTTTTTCTATTTCTTTTTTTTTTGTATAGTCTCTTAAGACAGTGTACTAAAGGTAGGTAATAAATTTTTTTTAAGGAAAACTGTAAATTATGTCTGAAAAAAGTTCTTAAAAATGGCTTACTTTTCTGGCCGTCACAGTGGTGTTCCCCCTTAAACGCTCCAGTGCTCCAGGATCAGTCCTCAGCCTCTACTTTGTTTACGATTTCGCCGCATCTCTTCCATCAATTATGAAGCCACATGCCCACCATTCCCGTCCGCGAATAGTATCATCTGTGCGTTAATACTGTTGTTTGTCCATGCAAAGCAGCACGTGCGTGCGCGCATATTTAACGCCCGCCCTTCCCCGTTCGCGCGATTAGCTCGGCTGCGTTTTCATTAATAAACGGTTGAAGTGACGAGAGGAGAGAACGAACTCCGCCGGCAGCGGAATGGTGACACTCGCCGCGCTCGACGCGTTCGTCGGGAGCTCTTGGAATAGAACCTAGGTCACGGTAGCAGCGAGAGAACCGGAAGGTGGCAAATCACCGCGAGATATTTCGTTTGCTCGCGAATCCTGGACAAATGGCGTGGGTGCCGTGAACTTTCGCTCCTGGGCTCTGTTGAGCTGCTGCAGCTGTTCGGATGAATTGTTAAGTGGGTAATATTGATTTAGCCTGAAATGAAGTTTGCAGAGTGCGTAGCCGAGTACCAGGAATCAGAGAATTTTTTATTTGCAAGGTTTAATCAGTAGAAGTGTTTCTAAGGGCGCATAGTTCTCGGCCACTCTCAGGAAAGTGGGACGACCTTTTTAGTCGTACAGTTGTATTAATTTATTTATTTATTTATTAATTACCCTTGCCTTTCGGCTTAGGGTGGCTTCCATATCCAAACTTCTCTCCGCTGTTACATTTATCGTTACAATTCATATATTCTTTGGTTATCTTAGACTCTTAATATTTAACACTTAAAGTTGTATTAAGAAGGGGTTTAAAAAAAAAACAAAACTGTTGGTCATTTTGGATTAAACTCTTTTGAGATATAAGGAGGCATTTTTACACTTGCCGAAAATATTTTTTTATTAATTATTGTGGAATCTTTTCCAACTCTTCGACGATGACACCACCTAACTCTTGTTGGGGGATGCGTAGCACTTATCATAGTCATCTAATTGCAAAAAAAAGGAAGTTTACTAAAGTTAGATAGTTTACGCTGGAATTGGTCCTCTTCGAAGAAAAAAAAAAGAAAAAAATGAAAGAGTTATACTTAGCGTTTGAAAGAAAAAGTAAGTTTTTTCGACAAATTTTTCATATTATTCTTTATATTGACGAAAAAAGTATTATAAATAAAAACTGAATTCAAATTTTAGGTCCAGTCCCAGTGTAAATTACTTAACTTTAAGAAAATTTTCTTCTCTCTGTAATAAGATGACTGTGACAGGTGCTACACCTGGCGTGTATAAAAAAAATTATATTGCATTAGACTCTTTTGGGATATAAGGAGGCATTTTTAAACGCGTATAATTTTTTTCTGTCAATCCTTCTTATTATTTATTAATTATTGTGCAACCGTGTTAACCTCGTTAACATCGTCGAAGAGGTTAACACGATTGCAAAATAATTAATAAATAATAAGAAGGATTGACAGAAAAAAATTATACGCGTTTAAAAATGCCTCCTTATATCCCAAAAGCGTCTAATGCAATATAATTTTTTTTTTATACACGTCAGGTGTAGCACCTGTCACAGTCATCTTATTACAGAAAGAAGAAATTTTTCTAAAAGTCAAGTAATTTACACTGGGACTGGACCTAAAATTTGAATTCAGTTTTTATTTATAATACTTTAAAAATGCCTCCTTATATCCCAAAAGCGTCTAATGCAATATAATTTTTTTTTATCGTAAATTTCAGGGGCTGTAATACGAGAATCCCTTATATAACGTTATACGAGTCCCACACTTGATCTTCCAGCGACTTGACTGCCCCTTACCTTTATGTCTGTTCGTTATTATTACTTCTTCACGTTGATGAAAATCGTTTAGCGCGTGGTCCGTGAAACCGATCATTCTGCAGCCTGCATGCGTGCTATTGCAAGCGTCATTTCGTTGGCAACATGTCTATATATACGCGAGCGCATTATCGCCTGATCGTTGAAAGGCTGTAATTTAATTCCTGTCGTTTGGCGCACGGAAATATTGATATTTCCGAGGGCACGGCGAAACGAGCATGGATTCAGATGTAACCGCCGCAGCTGAATCGACCATAATTGATGTGTACGCGTGACAGAGATGATGAGTGTACCACGGATCGATGTTTCACGGTGCCATCGCATTGTTTGTCATTTCGAATGTTAATTACACGAACTGGTCTGCTAAACTACTGGCCACAAGCGAAGGTGTCCCATCGATATGCAGTGAAATACCTACACTGTCATCTATAAGTATTGGGACGCCCGCTGTATTTCCGGAAAAAGATATTTGCGAATGTGATTCAAAGATTTTAAAAAATTAAATTTATTACTTATTTTCTAATGTAAGGTGGTGAGTTCTATTTTTTTTAGATCTTTGACTTACATCACTTTCATAATCACATGTGATCCAAAGATTTTAAAAAATTAAATTTGTTACTTATTTTCTAATATAAGGTGGTGAGTTCAATTTTTTTTAGATCTTTGACTTACATCACTTTCATAATCACTGGTACATTTGGTACAGATTCTATACTCTTCACTGCTTTTAATTTAAAATACCATATAAACTAAAGTTTCTCAGAGTTCTTCAATAAATTTGTAATGTTTCTCGCAATTGAAGGGTAAGAAAACCGAGAATGTCTATTTTTCATGATTTTACGATTTATTGCATATTTTATTGGTGGAAACTGGGACTACGGAACTGTCGAATTAAAAAGGGTCACGAAGTTCCAAAACCCCCGTAAGGTAACGTTAAAGATTCAATATACAGGTTAAAAACAGGAAATTATTTAAGAAGAAATTTATATAAGAAACTTAAATTCATTGAACCTCGTTTCTTTACTGATAGACTCAAGTATAAAAACTTAATTTTCTCGATAAAATTTATTGCATATTTTGTTGGTGGAAACTGGGACCACGGAACTGTTGAATTAAAAAGAGTCACAATGTTCCAAAACCCCCGTAAGGTAACGTCAAAGATTCAATATACTTTTTAAAAACAGGAAATTATTTAAGAAGAAATTTATATAAGAAACTTAAATTCATTGAACCTCGTTTCTTTACTAATAGACTCAAGTATCAAAACTTAATTTTCTCGATAAAATTTATTACATATTTTGTTGGTGGAAACTGGGACCACGGAACTGTCGAATTAAAAAGAGTCACAAAGTTCCAAAACCCCCGTAAGGTAACGTTAAAGATTCAATATACTTTTTAAAAACAGGAAATTATTTAAGAAGAAATTTATATAAGAAACTTAAATTCATTGAACCTCGTTTCTTTACTGATAGACCCAAGTATCAAAACTTAATTTTCTCGATAAATTTGTTTTGTGACATTCCCCTGACCCTTCAATTAAGGGTAATCCCTCCGGATTAACCCTGTAACTCCCAGTGTTGCACCGGTGCAACACTCATTTTGAATGTGCGTAAAATTCTATCGTCTGTTTATATTTAACTTTCGGCACGGAATGGAGAAAAATTGAAATAATCAATATTCAATTTTGATCTAGTTATCCTATAGAACCATTATATGTATATATAGACTAATATATATATATTATCTCACAATTTTGAAATAACGGCTCTGGGCGTTAAAGGGTTAAAGTTGCACTTTTCAAAACCATGCGTCAGTTGAATCGTTGAGTCGACGAATCAGCCTACTTGCAATAACAGAACAGTCATCTGTTCATTCTAAGAAATGTCTGCTGCACTCTCGGTCGATTTGAGCGCATGAATCGTTAGGTCTGTTTTACCGAAGAGGCTCGCGCAATTTCAAGATCACTGAAGAAGTGTTTGTCCCGGAGTCGTTCGTTAAATAACGGAGGACGACAAGGGGACGTTGGAGAGGAGCAAAGTATGGTAAACAGAATTTATCGCAGTTTTCCACGGAGCTGAAATATACGTTAAAGTAACGCGCTGGCGTAGCGAAGCATCGCGAAGCCTCGGAATATTAATAGCCCTGCGGTAATTGAAAATACTGAACAGACTGCTAGGAATAGTGTGGATTACGTATTTTTCCACGTTTTACCGAGCAAAACGCGAAGGTGCTCGGTTTCCTTAACCGTTTCGGACGCGGGGAGCAAAAGGACTTGATGGGTTTTCGTTCGTGTGCCTTCGGGGCGCGAACTCCGCAGGAATTGCGTCGAACTTGGAGATTTCATCGATCGCGGGGGAAAGGTTCGGTGGGAACGCAGTCAATTCTGTGGCGCGGGCACCGAATGCAGGAACTGGGCGATAAATTATGCGCGAGGGTCGTAGAAACTGGATTAGTCTACCATTCTGATCAAGTTATATCCAAATAACTTGTAAAATATTTACTTGGAGAAGAAGAAACAGAAAGCGGATCCGAGGAAGCTAGATTTTCTTAACATTTTACTGGTTTTAGTGTGAAAAAATCCTCGAAACAACTGGCAATTACCGTCAAGGACCCAGTTCCTGATCAGTTTAGTATATAAATACCAAATAATAAGTTTATCACGATACAAATTTTTTCAAAAAATTATTAAATAATTATGAAGTGTTTTTAAATTTATACGCAAACATTTGATAGCTCTTAGTAAAATGTTTTAGGTTCGTCAGAAACTGCTCCCTTTGCATCTTAAGTGATCAGGAACTGGGTCCTTGACGGTACAAGACGAGTTTAAAAATTTATTTGAAAAAGAATTTATTGGAACGTATAATTGATTTGGTGTGGCATTCGAGAAGCTAGATTATAACAAATTTTTAGAGTATCAGAATTGAAAAATATTCTCTAGATGAATGGGGAACGGAATAATAGTTGGAATAAGTATCGTTCTTTCTAAGTATAGATTCGTGAACCTCATCCATTTCCGTTACAAAAGCTGTGCGTGATGGGAAAAACAATGACTTCCTAGAAGTCATCGTGGATTAAGTTACCAGCAACTCGTCGTGTCGTTGTGACTGTTAGGCACTGTCCTTTTTGAACTTGTTTCTTTCCGTGCGCGTACACAACGCGTTCTCAAGTTTCATAACAGTAGGCATATTCGCTGCGAGCTGGGAAAGAAGTATGTAATCGTTGAAAAATTCGAAGGAATTTCTCATTTCATACTGTTTACCACAAAGAGACTTGCGCAATGCTAATATATTAAAAGTCTCGCCAAAAGAGTAGAAAATATATTTATGTTTCTATTCCAATAAACTTTATTCCAATCCAAAGGGCGAGGAATTCTTCTAATTAGTTTCCATAGACTTCAAGCTTGACACATGCATAGAAATAAGCAAATTTGAACAGATAAAACTCAGGTGTTGAAATGATAAACAATGCAAGAGCTGAAAAATGAATAATTACTTTTTTAATGGAAAGTATGTAAATTCTGTGGTGAATACGTTACGTTGTAAATACTAGAATAATTTATTTCAGTTTCTACGGCTGTGGAAAAATAAAATTCAGATCTTTAATGCACCAATGTCGCTGTGGTTGGAAAAAGACTACTAAAAAAAATTCACTTCTCGCAATTTCATAATATTTACCATTTTAACTCCTCGATTGCAACGATGCTTGCGCGGAGTCTGCAGTGAAAGTACTTTTCTGCCGGGATGTTTTCCGCTTGTTTACCACAGCCGCCATCTTACTGCACGAAATACGTAATTCTCAGGTTTGTTGCAGTCGAGGGAAGCGATCCCACGTAATAAAATAGCAACGAGGTACGAAATAGGAACGAGAGATCACGTCCCCCCTACCGTTGTCTTTCGGCATCGTTGCCCGAGTTTCCTTCCCTTAACGCCGACTGCCAATTTCCCCCCCTCGACTCCTCGAATAAAAGAGGGAAAGAAGTGGAGCTATAATAATTCCTTTGAGCGTGCACTCCTCGAGAATGGGGGAGACAGTCAATCGATATGACCCAGTTTCCCACCCACGACCCCGAAATTTGCCACATCGACGACCCCGTTGTCAAAATCGGGACGTATCCAAGTGTTGTGCCGCCGAAAGGCCAATGACGTGATTTCACCGCCCTGATAACAAGAATGCCCACTATAGCCTAAAGAAATGCAATCTCTATTCGAGCTCGTAACAATTTCAAAGGAGCACCCTTTTGTTGCCTGAACTGCAAAATTAAATATCTGATTAATCATATTCTCGTCATTTCCGGATAAATAATTTATTTATTTATTTACTTATTTATCATACGGGAAATCCCATGGTATGCAAAAAGAATATATAGGGGAGGGTTGCCTATATCGTGCTACTTAAGATATTTTAAGTTATATTTCGTATTTGGTACTAATTTGAACGCAAATGACTATTGGATATTGTAGCTTGATCTTTTAGGCATCTACTATTATATGCTTTACCTTTTGTTCAGAACAAATTAATTTGTTATTAATTTTTTTGTCACATACTGTAAAAGGTACGATTTAGGCAACCGGTCTCCTAAATCGTACCTCCACTAAAAATAGTGTTAATAACAAATAGAGAAGAAAATATTCAACATAAAGTAACGATTATTAAATAGTTACATATATATTTGTATATGGATCACACGCGAATTGTCAATTCCTACTGGTACGATTTAGGAGACATGATCGATTTATTTATAAATATAAATTTAAACTTTATAATGAATGTGATATGTATTTAAAATGAATGTAAAATATTCTACATTAAACCCGCTTTTAGAAAAATACAAAAATACAGGACAAAATTGCATTGTTTGATTATTATCAGCTAATATAAACTGCTAAAAAGTTTCATCAATCATACCTAATTTTTTAAAATGTTTATAGCGCGCACAAAATAGGGTGTAAACTCAAAAGGTTTTGTTTCTACTTCTTATTTCGCATTTACTTGATATTTTTATTGTCAAATGTCGTTTACATTCGTTAATTACTGAGAAATTGATGGGGTACGATTTAGGTGACCAGTACGATATTGGCAACTCTCCCCTAACAACAAAAAAACTAAAACCACGACGTAATTATAAGCGATTATAGTATATAATATTCTTTATCTCGATGCACTAATTGCGGATTAATTGTGGAGTTTCCATTTCTATAATATTCTGCGTGACTGAAGTGTCGATTTTTCCGTCATTCCGTCGCTCTGAACGTGTCGCGAGATTGGTTTTAGATGACAGAGGGCCAGTTGAAGTCGTTCTCGTAGAAACAACTCGATAATTGGTAGCTCTGACTACTTCCTCTAATCTCACAATCAGTCGCGTGTGCTAAACGCTTCCTCCCTGAATTATAATTGAAACCTCGGCCGAGGATGTGCCGGGCACTTCAATCCCGCTACCATAACATGTAGTTAAGTAGCCCGTTCCTCGTGCGTTTGCTTGTTAATCCTTCGGCCGAGCGCGTAACACGCAATACTTTGCTCCTTCGAGCTTCGGCCGCTCTTAGTTGGATCTTGGACTCGCCATTGACAGACGGTTACTTAGCGACAAAGTTCAACGAGCATGTTGTCGGAAGCTTAACGATCGATTTCTATTGAACTAAATATGCAGTCGTGGCGCGAAGCAGAGGCTTTCCCGAATTTCCCAAGAATTCACAAATAACGGATTAATAAATCTCACTTTAATGTTCATCGGTAAAAACTGTGAAGTTTTTTTTCGCGTCATCCCTAAAGGCGATAGAGGATCCAGAGCCGGATTACCTTTTCAGGGGCCTTAGGCTGAATATTCGGGGGCCCCTCGGTTAAATATAAAAAATAAAATAACGCTGATTTGATTTTTTTATCATAATACTCGTATAATCTAAATAAGAATTTAATTTCAAAATTAGCATTGAATATCACAACTAAATATAACGTTAACCCTCGGCAAGATTTTTTCATAAATTTTTCGAAGAAAAAATTTAGAATCAGGGGCCCCCAGCCAAACGGGGCCCTAGGCTTCAGCCTTGTTAGCCTAATGCCGGGTTTACACCAAGGCGAACACGAACAAAAACAGTGTTCGCGAACGTTTTCCTCTGTTATGTCGTGTTCACACCGCCGCAAACAGAACGAAACATTCACATACGATTAATACGCTGAGTTTTGTTCATGTTTTCGGCGGAGTGAACACGACTAAGGTCGGGGCCAGATATATTGGCCGGTGAATTCGTTTTCGCAGCTAACGCACACCTATTCTGATGTATGTATCTCTACGCTAAGAGCTCGGTTTGGCCTACACGTTAAGAGCTTGGCGCCATCCCCACCACTTCTGGCGCACTCTTTTTCTGGCAAGGCGAGAGCGAGTCAGAAAACGTTGAGAATAGAAGAATGCTCCTCATAACGCACACCTATTCTGATGTATGTATCTCTACGCTAAGAGCTCGGTTTGGCCTACACGTCAAGAGCTTGGCGCTATCCCCACCACTTCTGGCGCACTCTTTTTCTGGCAAGGCGAGAGCGAGTCAGAAAACGTTGAGAATAGAAGAATGCTCCTCATAACGCACACCTATTCTGATGTATGTATCTCTACGCTAAGAGCTCGGTTTGGCCTACACGTCAAGAGCTTGGCGCTATCCCCACCACTTCTGGTTCACTCTTTTTCTGGCAAGGCGAAAGCGAGTCAGAAAACGTTGAGAATTGAAAAATACTCCTCACAACGCACACCTATTCTGATGTATGTATCTCTACGCTAAGAGCTCGGTTTGGCCTACACGTTAAGAGCTTGGCGCCATCCCCACCACTTCTGGCGCACTCTTTTTCTGGCAAGGCGAGAGCGAGTCAGAAAACGTTGAGAATCAAGAGATACGGTAGTGTCTTGCGCCAAGTATATATAGATATATGCGCAGCGCGAGACACAGAGTGTATCTATTACGCCACGACCCGCTATCAAGAATCCTGAGATTACCGAATCTCAATAACGGCTGATCCGATTAGATTTTGAATGATTTTAATGCATAGCTTGGGTTTTGATATAGAAGAATACTCCTCACGAAACTCACCGGCCAATATATCTGGCCCCGACCTTAGAACAGACGAAAACGTTCGCGAACACTGTTTTTGTTCGTGTTCGCCTTGGTGTAAACCCGGCATAAGGGGTAAATCCAGCAGTGGGAGGATCTCGCGTGTATAGACGAGAATGCTCCCTCAAACCGATCAGGCCATTCCGAATAATCACGTCTGTCGTTAGTTTTATACGAAGCGCATAAAGCAACCTTCGAGCTTGATTCATTCTTTAAGTATACACTCGGGGACTCTCGACCAATTTCCCAGCAAATATTGACGTGAAAACCGCGCGCGGGATGCGCGTCTTTCGGCGTCGAAGTGTTAAGAGCGAAGTACAGGAAAATTCAGCATTCTCCGTGTTGGAGTATCAATGGAAGGTGTGTAATCCTGTGATGTTGCCAGACGCGCACATAGATCCGCGGCTATTTCACGAAGTTGTTGTTTATAGAAATCCCGGTCGTTAGCGTTGCCAAGAATCGATTCGAGCCACTTTGTCCGGACGTAATCTCTATTTTATTCGCGTAGGCCAGGGGTGCACAAGGGAGCTGTTTTAGCGCCTAGCTGCGAGCAACCCGTTTGTCCCGTTGCTAAGGACAGAATCGGTGAGGAGAACTGCAGTAGTGTACGTGCATTTGGTATGACTTGAACCCAGCCAAATATACTGACGCTACGAGCCTACGAGCACGCACGTACATTACTGCAGTTCTCCTCACCGATTCTGACCTTAGCAACGAGGCAAACGGGTTGCTCGCAGCTAGGCGCTAAAACAGCTCCCTTGTGCACCCCTGGCGTAGGCAGAAATCCTCGGATTAGTGTACGAGGAATATAATTCCCCCAGTTCTCACAGCATTTAAATGTTAAAACATGATATGCAAAAATGAAATTCAAAACTCGCACACAATCCATGGCGTCGCAGTTTGCTTTGCGTCACTGGTGAGCCAGCAGTAAGCGTTTAAACCTCGTTGAAATTTCCAACTATCGCGTCGGTGCAAAAGTTCGTTCGCTCACTGTCAGTTCACACGCTGTGAACTTTAACTACGCCTACTCGTAGTTTCGCCAGAAAAGTGGCAAAAGGTTGTCACGGATAGCCAAGGGAATTAGTTCTATTAAAACAACGCGCGATATAATTTTTACTTCTCACAGAGGCTTCGAACGAACATTTGCGCCGACCCGATACATTACCGCATCTTAGCGATCGAACGCAGTCTCTCTCGAAATCGTATGGATTAGCGGAGCACGCGTCTGCCAGCGACTCCTCGTAACTGGATTCATGTAAACCAATATCGTCGACGTCTCTCGACTCCGGGACCACCTCTCTTGTCTCTCCCGTATCACAATACCTGTTGATGAATTTTTCGCAGTAGTACCAGCACCACTAGGAGCCACGACCCTGCAGTCTTCCAGGCCGTGTGAGCGGACGCAGCGTTTCGATTTTGATAATCATCTAGTCACGTGGCCGGTTATTAGCGAGTTGCCAATATCGCTAGCACTCCGATAAGGAAGAAGCAGAGAGCGAAGGAGTGCGTCTCCGTTGAAGGAGATCGGGTTCGAAGATCGCCTTGGTAGGCGTGCAGAGAGCGAGGATCGTTCGAGATGCACGGGATAAGTCAGCTGCTGTCTCATCATGGCTCTCACAACGGCGACGCAAGGACCTCTCATCAGAATCAGGATTCGAAGAGCTCGTCGGTCGCGGACGCCAGGCAGAACGAGGCCAGGTTCCTGCACGAGCTTCTGAACCAGAAGTATATACAGAAGAGGGTGTCGCGGGGCTCGGTGAGCTCCACGTACTCCTACGGCTCGTCCACGTCCTACGGCTCCTCTCACGGCTCAAACTCCTCCAACCATAGCTCGTCTCTGAACAATCATCATTCCGTGTACCACACGCTCCACGGGGGCAGCCATCACCATCAGACCGGCCACCAGCACTACCATCATCCCCTTCACCATGTCCAGCAGATACAGCAGCAGTATCAGAGCAACAACGGCAGGGCGTCGCCCACGTCGCCGAGCCCCACAGGGGACTCCGAGAAGCCCCACCACCACCATCATCACAGCATCCAGGAGATGATACGGCACTTCGGCAGGAGGCTGGGGCACATCAGGAGGCAGAGCGAGTGCCAGGACCCGCCTAGGAAGAAGGAGGACGATTTCAGGAACCGGAGCCAGAGTTTGGACGGAGGTGCCCGGGTGCCGAGCCTGCGGGACGCCGATTGCGAGACCACTTATAGGATCTACGAAAGCATACTCAGGCAAGGTAACCGGAATCAGTAAGTTTCGAGCTCTGAAGCTGGGGGAAACTTCGGGCATGGCTTTTCAGCCAGGAAACGATAGGCGATTCGTCCTTCCTTTGGTACTGCGGTTCGAGTACGTACCTTTGCATCGAGTAACCCTTCCTAGCGTTCGTTTCGGGTACCAAAGTTGCGGTTGCAGTTGTAGAGCAGCGTTTCTCAACTGAATCTTGCCACCGAGTCTCTCTGAATCTCAATAAACTTTGCTGCAACCCCTCAACCTCGACAGTTTTACTTTTCGTGTATGGCTTGCAACATCGAAATAAGTCGTTTGAATTTTATTATAAGCTAACTTTTCGCCGGATCCTCAACTTCGAATCGCGTAACACCGGTTGGGAAACGCTGGGATAGAGACTGGAGGGTTGTTTTGTATTCAACCGGCAGCCTTGGTGGCGGTTTTAATGATGTTTCAATATTGTGGGTAATTTGAATATACGTACAGTAGAAGCTGCAGTGTCTGAATTAATAGAAAGGCGACTGTTCGGAATATCGTAATTTTTTAATAATAGAAACTTTATTTTATTTTCTTCACGTCACCCAGAAAATAATCCAGTAGGGTAGATGCACCATTTGTGGCCACATTAAGATATTGTACCAGTTTTGGCCACTTCTTAAAAAATATAATATTTTTCCGTGTAAACAATAATTATAACCTTATATTTCGGGCGGTATACTAAGGTCGGGGCCAGATATATTGGCCGGTGAATTCGTTTTCGCAGCTAACGCACACCTATTCTGATGTATGTATCTCTACGCTAAGAGCTCGGTTTGGCCTACACGTTAAGAGCTTGGGGCTATCCCCACCACTTCTGGCGCACTCTTTTTCTGGCAAGGCGAGAGCGAGTCAGAAAACGTTGAGAATAGAAGAATACTCCTCACAACGCACACCTATTCCGATGTATGTATCTCTACGCTAAGAGCTCGGTTTGGCCTACACGTCAAGAGCTTGCCGCCATCCCCACCACTTCTGGCGCACTCTTTTTCTGGCAAGGCGGGAGCGAGTCAGAAAACGTTGAGAATAGAAGAATACTCCTCACGAAACTCACCGGCCCATATATCTGGCCCCGACCTTAAACAAAATATTTATGATGTGAAATTCTCCACATAATAATGGTCTGCAAGCAATTTAAAAATAAGATAATTATGCACATGGCCAAAAACAGTGCAATGGCCACAAACGGTACTTCTACTCTAATAATACTAAAAAATATTAACTCGATGCAAAAGTTGGTTCGCTTTATCAACCAAAGAATTAATTCAAAGTAAAAATATATTACATACTTTTTTTAATCAAAATTTGCTATAGGTATATGACCTTTTCCCACTTTTCTGCTCTAAAACTACACGTGGGTCTAATAAAAAAAGACATTTTCCTATATCTAACATCCCCTAACAATGAGCGAACGAACTTTTGCACTTGACCTAATAATATAAATATATTATTTTCGTGATAACTTTCGTTCGAATGGCGATAGCAGATAAAACGAACGTTCGAATGCTGGAGGTTCAACTGTATTATGTCTTCAAGTGTCTATTACGCCACACGTGGTGTCTGTTGGCAAATTTCATGCGTTAATCCTCTAGCCGCGTTCAGTTGCGCAATTTGTTTTGGTGACGATCGAAGACACCGATTCCCACGAGTATTTCGACGTGCCAAGTTAAACTATTTTATTCGCGTTAGACGTGATCCGGATCATTTGGGCGTTCAAGCCTCTGACAAGCACGAGGCGACCGGTGTTAATTAATCATTCAATTTAGCGTCTATCCGAACGCCATCGAAAATAAATTTAATGCCTGTTTCTAACGAAACACCGATATGTCTTTGCCCAATCTCAATGAATTCATTCTTACACCTATAATAAATCCTTCGGACCTCCACTGAAAGTTTCGCGAGTCGATGATATAAGAAAAGGAAATGCTCCTTTGCCTTTCTTCGGCGCGCAAATTTGATCTCGTAATTTCCTGATGCTGGCGCAGATTATTTCCGTCACGCTGGGCTCAGCTCTACTCTCTATATGGAACGCTTCTATTTTTGGCCAACGAATGACTTTAATACATATATCATTTTGTCCTGCAAGCTCAGCTCGACGATCCCGATCGTTATTCCAAGTTGCCGAGCATCTCAGGCACAACAAGCCTCATTACGGATTCAGCCACCCTTCGCCGAGCACACACCTACGCGCCCCTCGCCACTCTCAAACCTCGTACACAACCACTTCTCGGTCAAGGGAGGCTATTTGTATCTTTTCCGCCAAACCGATCAATTCAACAAGACCCACCCTCCCCGCGGCGCACAGTGGGGCAAAGTGACGAAGTTTGTGTCAAAATCAAAGAACTTTTGATAGAAATGAGTTTTTCTTTTTAAATTAAAGCTGAAAGATTGCAGAATAAGAGAAAACCAAAGAAATTATGGTACGAGCGTTTGTTAACTTTGAAAATCTGTGATGAACTTGAAATATTACAACAAAATTGTGATTTATCCAACACCATGTACGGTTAGATTTTTTTCTTGACACGTTGTACATCATTTCCTGTAGATTCTGTCACGCTGATTTCAAATCCGTTCGCAAAATTTGGCTACTACCTGAGGATTTTGGAAAAAATCGATTTCAAGGTTAATACAGATTTTCAAAGTTAAAAAACGTTCGTACCATAATTTCTTTAATTTTCCCTTATTCTGCAATCTTTCAGCTTTAATTTAAAAAAAAATCATCGCTCTATCTCATTTCTATCAAAAGTTCTTTGATTTTCACACAAACTTCGTCACTTGCGGCGTGGCGTTGCAAGCAGATAAACAGAATAACCGAGTCGCTTAACATTTTATCCCACTCGGTCACCGCATCTGCATTCAAGAAGAATCCCTTAATTCGCGCGCTGCAGCCGCGCCTCCGATTTCGATTTCACATCCATCCGGGATATGTTCCTCGAAGGATATCTAATTAATCGACCGGAGTCGGATAGTTCACTGAAACCGTTTGACCCTGTTCAGTTTCTATCTCAGATGAATCAGAGCCGGCGGTGGTTATCGATCGAGAGATTTGTCTCGCGATCAGCCAGCGGTTTATTGGATTTGAATCCTCTCGATTCGAGTTTTAGATCAATCACACCCTATTATGCGATACCGTATCGCCTTCCATTTGCAGAACGGGGCTGGCCTTGTTTCGCAACCGTCGCGGTTCCCATCAATCTCCGCGCGCCCGCGGGACGAACTTCCGAACATTATGAAGTGCTTCGTAAAATTAATAAACGCTCGCTCCGCGGGCTTCTTCGCCGGGTGCATCGCGGCTGCAGCTGCACCGAACGCGCCCGCCGTCCATTGACGCAGTTCCTTTTGAATCCGTTTGACTCGATGATCCAAGGCCGCCGCCGCCGCCGCCGCCGCCGCGGCGCTATAGACTCGCTAAAATAACACGGCCGCCGGCGCGAGCCACGATAATTAACGCGCTCCCATCGATTGTTTACGCCCGCGACGTCGCTGCCAGGAATTCTGCCTCGAGTTCGGTTATTTCGGGGATCGTGACGCCGGAAACGGTTTAATTTGGGGGATTAGCCGGGAAGTGGTATGTATACACGCTGTCACGCTGGAAAATCGGCTGTCGCACTTGCCTGCTTAATTTCTTTCTCGGTCTCTTTTACGCACAACTCTCGTGGCTGCCTTTTCGGAAAATATACTCGACTGTGTGTATTTGTGCCTTCCATTCGTGACTTTCGACGTGTCGCGATCGAATTTCGAAAGAAGGATTTCACGTGATTGGGAAGAAAAATTGCTAAGTAGTTTCTAGAGGGTTTATGGAAAAAACGATTTTTGCCGAAACCGGTCTTCGAATTCTAGTATTCCACCAAAAATCGGTTAAACCGGCTTTCGAATTTTTGCAAAAATTGATACTTATTTCAAACTTTTTTTCAAATATTTATGGAATTGCGACAACGTGAGAAAACAAAATATACTCTATCTAAATGTTAACGTTTTGAATCAAATAATTAATTAATTTTTACATATTAATTCTAATATCTAAACCCGGATTTTAAATTCAGAAACCGGTTTCGAATTTTACAAATTTACCCTATTTACCCCCCAAGACGGCTTTTTAAAACTTGAGAAATCTTGGCTGGTTGAATCGCCTCATTTTCTCTTAAATAGGGATGCTAACTTCTTCCGGGAAAATATAGTACCTCACGGTCAAATAACATAAAAAATACAGTAGATTCTGGAAAAACAACTTTTCAGGAGAAAGTGGTACAAAATAAAACTACGTTAAAACCACATTTTATTTTTTTAAATGCATTTCTTCGCGCATTTCGCATTATTAAATAATTTACTGTGCAGTAACAAATATGTCAAAGGTTTGATTGCACTGAAAGTGAAAATTGACATACGAGGAAGCTAATTTTGCATGAGAGACAGACTGACTCTGTTTCTTTCTTCCCACCACTTCATATTCATTATAGAAAAAATCTTGACGATCTTGACAAAAAAATTTTGACGACAGTTGCCAACCTATAAACACTTTCTGAAAGTCGCGCTTAAAAGTTGAAAGTTTAAATTCACAAATTAAAGTTTTGACGTTGCCATGGAATACAAAAATAAGTGAAAATTATAGAATTTCATTGATGTGACGGAAATATAGTATTGCAGTACTGAGCACACTACTTAGACAAAAATATAGTACAATACTATATATTATACTACGCTTGGCAACCCGTACCACGGTTTATAATACATTCTGTATAGAAAACCTCAATTATCGTTTGCCATCGCAACGCATCGGTTTGAGAAACCGAAATTCAGATTTCGCCCACGGTGCAGCCGTAATTTTTTCTACCCTCGTTATGCGCCACGAGCCGTTGCGCTTGTTTCCAAAACGAGCTGGTTTTTATTTTATCCGAGCGCCGGCGATCGATCCTCGCAAATGTACACCTCGTTAACGGTCTTGCTTTTACAACTGCCATCGATGCAGATAATAATTGCTCCGCCTCGTTGCGATATTTTGTCTCGCGCGGCCGCTGTTGTGTACATATTTTCTTGAGACCGTCAAAACACACTATCGCTCTACATTAACGATTAATTGATGCCGGATAGCGGTGGAGTTGTGCAGCGTATTTGAACGACGCACCGGCTGTTCCAATTGTGAAGTCCGCTCGATGCAATTGAGTTCTTCTGCGCCGCGAATTTATTGGGCGTCATAAATAATTATTAGGGTGGGCCATTTTTTTTCTAATATAAAATACAAGGTTGCCTCTGTTCCAAACATGTTGACTAACGCCTCTGCAAAATTCGAGCCCAATCATGCAAAATATTTTTCCGTCAGTGTCCCGCGGTGCAGCGCGATGTATTAAAAAACTTTATTCATCAGCGAACGATTAGTAGCATGGGATTTGGATTATTGGAGCGGGATATCGCGAGGAGCAAAGTGCAACCGTCAGAGGTCGCGTAGTTTGGCGGAGAATTAAATTATCGTGGCTCTAATTGCAGTGGGTATAATACTTTCGGTAATATTTATTGGATGTCGTGAATAATTAAGTTCCTGCAGATTGGTATATGTTTTTTTAAACACAGTGGTGCGTTTATCTGAAATTTGAGACTATTTCTTGGTGAATTGAAAACAGTACTTAATGGGCTATTGATAAAGCTCGATATTCTTGATTTAAATTAATAGTATCTTTATACTATTTTCGATCAAGTGGAACAAGATATTCTGTGCGCAGGTAAATAGAAATTATTCAGTCGTGACGCATGAAACGTTGATTTCTCTCGCATCGAAATAGAACCACTTTTTAGTCAAAGTTCCCATCGTTTGATTGCAGCACTTTTAATCAGAAGGCTTTGAATCCCATTTGAATAGAACTTCCATGCCCTGCGTTCTATGCATTCCGAAGAAGCGTATCTTGTAGCTCCTTAATCGATAAAAGGTATCTCTTCTGGAAAATTGTTCAAGCGATGGTGGAATGGCTGTGAGAAAATAAATCTGAGAAGTAGCATGAATATCAATATACAGCAGTGCGGGTACTCGAAAATTCCAAGTCTCGCAGTGTCGAATATTTTCATTCAGTTCAAGTTGGGAAAGTAAAATTTCCTTGCCACGGTAAATTACTCACCCACTCTTCAACTTTTCAGCGAAACCCCATTTTTTCCATCTGCTTTATCTGCACCCTTGCTATGTAAAATCTGTTTCAATTCTAAATCACCTTAATCTATAAAATTACTTGTATATTCAACATTTCAAGCTATTCTTCATTAAAATGGTCAACTATTATTCTAGGGATTACATTTTAAGCCCATTTTCAATCAAAAACCCTTCAAAACCCAAATTACGATCTTCTATACACTTCGCATATTATCAAAGAATAAGAATTTTTTATTAAGAAATACACTGCCCTCTTTAGTTAAAATATCCTATCTAGCATTTTGAAAGAAGCGAGAAAACTGAAGTTTTATCATTTTCTTTGCACCATACTTATTTTCCTTCTTTCAAATTAACCCTTCGTGGTCACACGGGGTGTATTGTACCCCAAAGGCATTTTTTTATTTGAAATGCCGCACCTTTACATCTTCCAAAGGGGATTTGTTGCAAAACAAAAATAAAAAAAAAATTTTAAAAATTTGTATTTTACCACAACGATGGAAAATCGCTCATTTTCAACTACAAATTTTAGCATATCAAAATTTACATTTCTAGAAAAAGTCAATTAGACCATGACTGTGTAAGTATTACGAATGTAGAATTATCCGTGAAAAGTTAAAAGGTTCAAAAATACGAAAATGGTAACTCAAAAAATGACGCTGGGGTACAGTGAACCCCGTGTGGCCAACTTGTGATTATTAGAAGGTGTGACCACGAAGGGTTAAAACATGTTGTCATTATTTCGTAATAGCCTAATATCATTTTTTGTAATAGTTGTACCGGTAGGGAATGTATTATTAACGTACCAATTAATTAATTCTTTCAGATAAGATATTTTAACCATTTTTAAAAAAGTTAGGTTAAATACATTAGACTGTTTATAAATCTTTATGAAGCACGTAGACGTTTCTCACTATACTTAAAAGGTAAAAGACGCGTGGAACTTCAAATATTTCAACATATCTAAAAAAATGAAAAAATGCTAGATAGGACAGTTTAACTGAGGAGCAGTGGCGCACTCAGGATTTAATTTTGGGGGGGGGGCCGAGTTGAACGGCTAAACATATTCTTAATACAAATTCAATAAAATTCATTAGGTGGTTATAAACATTTATTTAAAGTATAAAATCTAGTTTTCTTTTCGTTTTACAAAGCTCTTGAATCACTTCAGTTTTTTAATTTCTCTTAAAGTAGTTAGGTTTCTCCTAAGGAAACTTTTTCCTTTTTTCTCATTTTCTTTGGGGGGGGGGGGGGGGGCCGAGGCCCCCTGGCCCCCCCCTGAGTGCGCCACTGCTGAGGAGGGCAGTACACAACTTCCTCATATTTTTCTCAAAGAATTGAAAACCGACGCGGGTCAAAACCGTCCCAGGGTTCGTAATATCGCGATGGGTAAAAAAATATCCGCAGGACGGTTTCTACCAGCCCCCTTAAAAGCACTCTGTAACTCCAAAGTACATGGCAATAAAAGGGGACGGTTTCGAGCTCCCAATGCCAGTGCGCCGATACGGATCCCCGCCAGACGACTGTATTGTTTATCGATGGCAATATCTGAATATCCACGCCGCCAGTCGATCATTCGGCGGGGAGCATCGTTAGTCCGTGCCGTCGAGCGACGATATCGTAGACGGGAATGCACGAAAGAAATAAATACTGTCGATAAGGCGGGATATCGCGGTAACGTTTCGAGCTGAGGAAGCGGATTTAATCGCCGGAACGTGCACCAGTGACCTTCCTCGCGAGAAAAATAAATCGCGCCGCACTGGACCCCATAGACATCGTCATGAATTTTTTTACGCCGAACCGTCCGTTTTCGTTTCTAATTGCGCCGCGCGAACGTGACCATTGCAAGACCCTTTCGAGCTTGGCGCGCCCCGATAAAGGGTCAGGCGGCCCTGGCACCCCTCAAAGAAAAATCAGATTTACATAACCACGACTGAATTAATTCAACGGCTTTGTAAAAAGAAACGAAAACTGGATTTTATTCTTCAAACAAATCTCTATAATTTGCTAATGAATTTTATTGAATTTCCATTAAAATTAATTCTGACTCCAAGACTCGTCGCCACACTTTTTGGCCCCGATACCCGCGGAGCTCACCAAGAAAAACATCGGGGAAGTTCAATTTTGCTCAAGGTAGAATTGATTCAGACCGCCAATTAGACAGTCGTGGGATGAAATGTCAGCTGAGCGATACGAATGAAAAATGCAGCCATGTAATTGTTCTAGGATCGTGTTATGTAGAATTCTAGGGACCATGGTCTGTATAATTTTGAAAAAGGTTTTTGGCTTTCACTATTATCTTCTTGCAATCGACAAGCTTTGTCTTAGAATCTCTAGTTTTTGTAAATTCATGCATTTTTCGGTTTATAATATTCTTATTCTCAGTGAAACTGCTCATTTGTCGAGGGCAATGATGTTACTGAAATATTTAAAACCTCAAATACAATATCCCTCCGATTTTCGGTTGAAGGAAAAGTGAGAATTGATAGTCTTAAGGGGTTTAGCCGCAGCGACAATGAATGATTTTTAGGAATTTTTTTGGGGGTCTTATTAAAAAATTAAAACAAAATACTTATTACACATGATTTATTACTTATTCCATAGAGTGCACGAAAAAATGGTCAGCATGATATCTCCTTTAAACATTTATTGATCTGAAACATAGAATGATATTCTTGTAAAATAATGTTGCCATTATGGGCTAAATTTTTTAATAATAAAAAAAATATGGCACTTTAAAGTTAAATGATTTTTTTCATGCAAAATTTCGCTCTGTAATTGTGCACAAAAAATGACTTAAACAAAATACTCCCCAAAATGGCCTGTCAACCCATAATGTCAACACTATTTTACAAGAATATCGCTTTACTTTTCCGACCCATCGATGTTTAAAGGCGTTGTCATGCTGATAATGGTTTAAAGTCTAAAGAACCTGAAAAATCATAAAAAATTTAATACAAAATTATTGTAAATAAATTTTTCCTCACACTTCATGGACTAATCAATAAATCATGTGCAACAAGTTTTTTTTTTTTGGACCCCAAAAAAATACTAAACGTATGTAACCCCTTCAATTCGGAGTGAGGTTCTATTTATTATTCTTGGCTGAGATATGAAACATTATTGGTGTTCCTTTTTATTCATTTTCGTCCAAATATTTTTGTTACGTTGGTCGTTGAAAACGAGGTAACATATCGCTTGCAAACTTGAGAGGGCGGGAAGCACCGCGCTGATGCGAGTTGCACATGATTGTGGTAATGAGTATCTCCGTAACGCGGTCCAGTGCACCCGCACATTTGTTAAGTAAACAGTACGCGCGAAGAAAATAAAGTTAAATCGCGATGGGGATAAAAGTGTATGGTGGTGGTTTCCGTAACTGGAAACGAATTCCGGTTTCACGTAGCCACGTGAAAGTAGTTACTGTCAAATACTTGATACTTTAAAGGGGAAGGAGATGCGTCTTTCGCAAAACACGTGCGTATCGAATTAAACGCGTACGGTGTGTGGGATCGGATGCATTAAAGCTGCGACGTTGTTACGGATAGGAAGAACACTCGCGTTTCAACTAAGGAGAAAACTTTATTTTATATACGAAACACGCTTTAGATTTGGGAGGAGAAGACGCGAGATGGGTTTGCTGTTAACAGAATTATAATCGAGGGAGGATTTACCACCCTTTCTGTCAAATATCTCAATTTAAAAGAGTTGAGACAATTTCAAAATTTATTCAATATGACAACTCAAATCTGAGTTATTGCCAATTCGATCTATGAAAAATAAAAGTGAATTGTTTTTAAAGTTGTCTCAATCCTCTGTGTTTGAACCTTTTCCAATTTTTTCCGCTAAAATTTGGCGGTCCCTAAAATTTGTCGCTTCCCAAAATTTGTCTCCCTTCCTAAATTCATTGCTTCCCAAAATTTAACGCTCCCAAAAATTTGCCACCTACTTAACCTACACCCAAATCGACCAGTCGATACGTTAGATAATCAAAATTTATTCAATATGACCACTCAGATCAGAGTTATTGCCAATTCGATTCATGAAAAAAAAAGTGAATTGTTTTTAAAGTTGTCTCAATCCTCTGTGTTTGAACCTTTTCCAATTTTTTTTCGCTAAAATTTGGCGGTCCCCAAAATTCATTGCTCCCTAAAATTTGTCGCTTCCCAAAATTTGTCTTCCTTCCTAAATTCATTGCTTCCCAAAATTTAACGCTCCCAAAAAAACCAGCCGATAAGCCTACAATTATCCAAAGCAGAAACAGTTGAAAGTTTCCAACCCTTTTTGCGGCAAGAACGTTCTTACGACGCACAATATCGCCTTCTATTCCAAAAATCGTTTTGAAAAAAAAAAAAAACACCAACCAAATCAAACCCTTCATTCATACGTATTTATAATAAAACACTGAAACATATTCCAAGAAACTAAAACCGATAAAGAAATACCATTTCACCGGTTTCGATAACACTTGCCAGTGTTATCGTCGCCTCGAACGAAAACGTGGCAAAAAGCGTGGCGCGATGAGTCAGGCGTAGACTCGAACACGTTCGGGACGTGCACGCAATTGGAATGTAAATAACGTGGAGAGTCACGTTTTACGTAACCGTATAAAAGATTGTGCACGTCTGCTCATAAATTCCGTTAAATTGTAACGAGTTAAGGTCGGCGTTGTAACTCCGTTTGGCATAATCCCAGGCAACGATTGCAGTCGACCAGCACGCCCGCCGGCCGCGGCGGTGGAGGGGGTCGGGGGTTGTGGGCCGAGTAAGAAGAAATGGGGAGGAGAAAGAAAAAAAAAAGGGAAAAAAAAGAAAGAAAGCTTTAATCGATCCTCGTTATCTCCCGCGCATTCGAAACGAACCACGGACGATTTATCATAGTCCTCACGGCCGAGGCAATCGGCCCTTCCCGCTCGTTTGCGCGCTTTCATCGCGATAGCGGACACTCGATTCGTCGCTGATCTCGATCTCCCTGGATTTCAGCCTAACAGAGGATAATGGTGAATTGCAGGCGCTATCAGAAGAAGCTCCCTGGACCCTGGTGCGAGGAGGTTCTCCCTGGGCACACCTGCGATACCTCACAGGGCCTCCGACGCTTGCCTGGACCCCGTGCACGCTGCCATCCTCTTCAGGGACGCCAGAGGGGTGAGTGTTGCTGTTCTTCAAATTTTAATTGGGCCCGATGGAATTCAAGCGGGGCTCCTCCTTCGGGGGCCCGAGAAACATGGGCGCTTTCAGGAATTTATGCGGGGTAAACTGTTGGGTGGAGTGTTCTCAAATTTTACGTAGGGTAGAAGTGCCGTTTGTGGCATTGCACTGTTTTTGGCCATGTGCACAATTATCTTATTCTTAAATGGCTTGCAGATCATTATTCTGTGGAGAATTTCACATCATAAATATTTTGTTTAGTATACCGTCCGAAATGCAATGTTACACTTATTGTTTACACTGAAAAATATTATATTTTTTAAGAAGTGGCCAAAACTGGTACAATATCTTAAAGTGGCCACAAATGGTGCATCTACCCTATGTATTTGTTTTTAGCCGGAAGTATTATGTTTCTGCTTTTCGAGTATATCATAGTAAAAAGATGCTTGTGGAAAAGTCTTGCCTAGTTGGGGGTAATTTTGGGCCACCACTGTCAGCTGAAAGAAGAGTTTAAATGGCATTTTGTTAAATGTCCGGTTATGGTGCGAAAAATTTGTGAAATGTTTTTGTCTTTTTTATTAATAACAGAAAAAGTATCGTGGATATATTGTTACAATTGTAGTTCACGTAATAGAGAGATTCATAAGTTTTCTACAGTCTTTGAAAATCGATAGCTTCAGTAATTTCTTGGGTGTCACTGGTGCAAATTCAAGAAATATAGTTTCGAGAAAACTGGTAATAAAATTTTGAAATGGTTCTTATGTTCTTACAAAATTCGTGTAAATTGACCGGAAGTCACTGAATGTGTGTTTAAAAATTCAGAGCACTCCAGCCAGTAGTTTGTTCTCCATAAATTCCTGAAGAATAGTTTTTCGGGCCTCCGATGGGGAAACCCCTGTTAACATGCATGTCTGCCCGTTGGAATTGATTGTCGCAATCAGAGCTTCGAGGGTATCATTATTTTTAAACGAGGAGGGCGTACAGATACCAGGTTTCACCGCGTGTTCCTTTTGTTGCTGCAAAAGTTGCTCTCGCGATTGGCAATCGGCGCCCGCGCGAGGGTGGTAGAATAAGTAGAGAGACGGTAGCTGAGAACTTGGGAAACGTTCACTTAAAGGCAACGAGTTAGGCGATTTCTGGACAGTGAGATAGAATCGTTTCAGTGGTGTATCAGTTGTTAGAGCGAATAATCCAGAAAACTTTCTCCGCGGATCGTACCTCATCCTGGTCTTTCGAACTTTGAATCTCACTCGGTGCTGTATAGATCCTTAAACATCTTCGAGATTCTCTGAGAACGAGTTTTTGAGTGTTAGTGGATGGTATACTTATAATTTGCAAGTTTCTATCTGCAAACTTTTTACGTCAGAACTTTCATGTTTCGTTTAAAGTTTCGCGAGACTTGCATTATGCATCCAATTACTCGCGTATCCTTCTTTTACACTTTTTTATTTATCACCTTCTATAAACATTCTGTGTCATTATCATCCTCAGCTGCTAAAAGTCTAATAACATCGGGACGGTTACCATTTCTTATTCTTAAAATGGAACAGTAGAAGTTTTAGCTTCAATAGTCAGAACAAACACAAGTGTTCCTTCGAAACTAGTATAAAACCAGCCCCACCACTCCATCTACCTTACGGCGCCATCTGTCGTCTCCCCGAGCAAACTTGCAGGCAGACGATCTTTATCTGGCAAAACAGAGATGCAATCTCAACGCGTCATAAAAGCGAGAGTCATGTACCGAATGCATTTGCAGTTGTTTTGATTGATCGTTTGATTGTGTGCCAAGTATAATCACAACACATCGCCAGCTGCGCGAAAATATCTGCTCTTCGGAGCAATAACAATGGTAAAACGTTGAAGGTAAATATTTCCCAAGTACGCTCTTCCTACGTTTTCTGTGTTTTTTCTCATTTAAATAATTTACGGCGTGAAAAATAATTCTAACGCGAACAAGCTTTTTTGGACGTGAAATTTTCCAAATTATCACGCGATCCAGATGAGATACACTTGTACTGTTGCCCTGTCGGTGATGGTTGTTATCAATGGCACGATGGGCGCGCGTAATATCTTTCTCGTTTCTCCGTGCGAGTCCCTTCGACTGGCATAACGACAGAAATAGCGATCGCAGTGGCAACCTCTGCATTCGGCATTGCCTCCATACGCCTACCCGCGTTTCCACCCCGTAACGATTTATTGCGTGTGTACCGTCTGTAAGTATCGATTCGACGAAATGCAAGAGGAAGAATCTGGGTCACGACGAAAGCTCGAATCAGAAGGCAGAGTGGGGGAAATTCGCTCGATCCTCTAGAAAAGGAGAGTGTCTTTCTTATAGCTGTTTTTATCACGTCGCCAACTAGGTCGAGGTTACTTCTTTCTTCTATGCATCTGATTATCTGTAGCTACATGAGGACAACGCATAGGTGAAAAGGGCTGCGTTGATAATGTGCCTGTTATTCGCCTCAGTTTCTTTTTCGCTAACGAAACGTGCGAAGGAACTCGGCAGTCGGTAAAGATGGAGTTTCCTGCTGTTGGTTACGTAGGTTTCTTCTTACCGACGGAACTGGGGGTAAAACAGAACGTGATACCTACTTTATCGACAAAGGTTTTCGATTATCATAAAATTATATCGAGTTTTCACTTACCATCGGTGTTTCAAAATTCGAATCGAACGCGAGCCATGCTTCATGCTCAGAACACTCACAAGTATTTAGAAGTGTATTGTTTAATCCACGTTATCGGTGATGGCTTTAAAAAAAGTCGTGCAAAAATAGTCTGACACAGAATTTCAATCAGTTAAATTTGCAATACCGTGTACCGTATACGCTTTTAAAAAAAAGATCCTTTTTTGAAATCCTCAAAATCATTCCGAGGAAAGAGTTTTCCAGTGAATGCTTCACAAATCAGAATTTTCTCCCACATTGCAGCAGCGGTTCAGAGGACCGTGAAAAATTTTTCTTTCTCGTCAACCATCGGCGAAACTGTGTCGATTACCATTCTACCCGACTAACACGTGCGCGCGAATTTACATAATCTACACGTGTTCCTCGAACGGGCCTGACAGTGACAGGCGACAAAGTCCACTTAAATTTACTCTGCAACTGGGAGCAAATCCGAATTGACACGTTTTGGCACACCACCAGCAGACCGGCGTCCGTTTAACCGAACTTCGTATATCCAGGCTATTTACATCATGGAAGAAAGTTTTTTTTTTTTTTACACCTTCACTTGCGTCTTCAATCTTTCATGACTTTAGGGGCACTTTGAATTAAAGCAATATATATTCGCGATTTTACGCGAGGAAAGATTGGAGGAGGACGCACTTGCGAGAATTCTAAAATGCTTTTAGTGCAGAATAGCGAATGAGGATTTTACGATCCACTAAATTGCTTTCTTGGATCTCGATCAAGAGCGTGCAATGGAAGGATTGTGCAACGCGCTAGCAGTCAGCGATGGGTAAATTTGCAAATAGCTAGAGAAAATGTTGGGGAAGAGTACAGAATCTCCTTTTTATCTCTCCCTTCCCTTCTTTCCAGCGCTTCACACCAGTTTATCTCTCTTTTCCTGTCCCCGTTCTCCATTTATCTATCTGTGTATAATAAAAAATGAAGTCCTAATTGACTCGCTCACTCACTCGTCAATGTCCAGCTCAAATTTAACCTAGGAACATGAATTTTGGAAGGTACCTTGTTTTTATGACGTAGCCACCCACTGAGTAAGGATTTTTAGGAATTTCGTTTCTAAGGGTGTGAAAAGGGGTAAATGTATTTTCACGGACTCCTTAATATTTCTTAGAGTCGATTGGATATCAACTTGGATTTTACTTACAAAGGTTACTCACACAAATGCCTAAAAACAAATTTCAAAATATTACCCTAATCAACCCCTAAGGAGGTGAAGGGTGGGGTTTTCACGGATTCCTGAAAATCTCTTCGGTCCAATCTGATATCGACATTTGGTCTCAGCCTAACAACACAAATGCCTAAAAATCAATTCCCAAATTTTGCCCTCATCAACCCTTAAGGGGTCAAATCTAGAACTGGTAACAGATCTTTTTGTAACATGTCCTACTGAGTCTACATTGAGTTGGGGCGTCTTAATTTTTTAATAGTAGGTGTAAACAACCATATACATATATAAATGTTCGTTACACAAAGATTGCTTTACAAAAAAAAAAAAAAAATCGTATAAAATTAATTCCTTTTAATTATTCTACCATAGCGAAACACGAGTATTTTGCTAGTTTCTATATAATTGTCATGCGCGATTGAAATTTTCTAAAAACTATTTAAATTTATTTTCCAAAATGCTACTCCAATTTCCAGAATATCGCTCAAGAATAACTTTTGAGTTCCTGTTTTGCAAGAGAAAATCGCGCAATATGTACCAGCTTCCCATTCTCCCTTCGTTCTTCCCCCCGTTTCGCACAAAATAAAAGCGAGTATGAGTCAATCGTTTCGTTCCTTTTGAATTTTTTAATTGCCTCTGTCTCTCTGTTGCTTTCTATACACAAGCCTACAGTTACGGGGCGCGCACATGCAGGCTTATCGAGCCTTATCGCTCGAATAACTACGGATAAACGACTGCAGTAGATAAAAAACCAGTTGCATTCTGTACTGTGCTGCGAACCCACCCAAAGGCCATTCACATGTCGCGATGCTACATGCGTACTGCCTCTCAACTGCAGGTCTTTCATTCCCTTTCGCTGCAGTATGAAATCCATTGTTGCCTCGTGTTTGTTTCACATGAAACAATTTTTTTCCGTCGCTACAGACGCGAAATGTATTTAATCCTTGGATAATTTCGGGAATGTTGATTGACCCGTACCTCCACTCATGCACGCATCAAACAGAGTCACATAAATCTTTTCTCCATCTTTACCAGCTTCGAGTAATTTAGAAACTGTTTACACAATTATTGCTTCGACTTAACATTAAAAACAGAGCAGGAATTAAAAAATATATAGTTTCACACAATAAGTAATAATTATCGAGTTGATAAGTTTTTATTTCTATTTTTGCCGAAAAAATATTCTATAATAAAAATATTAATTCTTATCAGATATTCTTATATTTCTTATCACAATTGATGGGTGTAACTTTCAAAAAGAATAACAGTATAAAATGTTTACGTTTCACCAGGTACGTTTTCAAAGAAATAAACGAAACAGAATAATAAAATGGTGGTGATTAGAAATAGAGGTGCTTGAAATAGTGGGCGATGTTTAAAAAAAAATTGGGTATCAGGTAGAGCGATATATAGATAGCAGTGACGATCGTGAAGATTTATTTCGTCAGTAACGCGGTTTATGAAATACCACTTGACGTGAAATCGAATTACGATAAAGCGAACGATAGATAATCGTATATCATCGGGCCTATTTAAACTCTCGATTGATTCACGCAACATTCGTCTGCCGCGGAGCGTTATCTACAATGATGCACGGTCCCCGAGTCGCGTGATCGGCACGATAAAATCTGTTTCGACGCTGGCGCTGCTCTTTTCGGTTCGAAGAAAAGCAGACAAGCATGTTTAATGGGAATTGCGTAAACGGGAAGCTCGGATACCGCGGAGCGCACATGAAAATACAGGTGATTGTTCGCACTTCAATTATTGAGCGCGGAGATAGGCAGAAATGCCCTTCAATGGTGCTTAGATAATCGATATTCGATCGAGAAAACAGCGTTTAACCGAACCGCTGCAATTTATGCGGCGTTTCGCTATGAACGCTGATTACACGCCGCGTTTCAAAAGGCTGCAGTTTCAACTGTGCAATCTGGATGGTGCGAGTTTCAGATATTACAATCGTAATTGTTATACGCCGTATTAAAGGTGTTTCGTGCTGAGTGTTCGGTAACCTTTGAATCAGACCTCTAATTTATAATATTATGCAGCGTAACCTGCGAATTAATTACAGTCAAATAAACAGTTTTGCTTTGCGCAATACTTCTGATTTGGGCAGCTCCAGATTTGAAAAATTCGCCAAATATAGAAATGACAAATTAATCAATTTAATAACTAATGAAAAAATATATTTCCTCTTTTTAATGCTAAGTCCAAGCAATAATTTCAATAACAGTTTCGTGCTGAGTGTTCGGTAACCTTTGAAACAGACCTCTAATTTATAATATTATGCAGCGTAACCTGCGAATTAATTACAGTCAAATAAACAGTTTTGTTTTGGGCAATACTTCTGATTTGGGCAGCTCCAGATTTGAAAAATTCGCCAAATATAGAAATGACAAATTAATCAATTTAATAACTAATGGAAAAATATATTTCCTCTTTTTAATGCTAAGTCGAAGCAATAATTTCACTAACAGTTTCTTGCTGAGTGTTCGGTAACCTTTGAATCAGACCTCTAATTTATAATATTATACAGCGTAACCTGCGAATTAATTACAGTCAAATAAACAGTTTTGTATCGTGCAATACTTTTGATTTGGGCAGCTCCAGATTTGAAAAATTCGCCAAATATAGAAATGACAAATTAATCAATTTAATAACTAATGAAAAATATATTTCCTCTTTTTAATGCTAAGTCGAAGCAATAATTTCACTAACAGTTTCGTGCTGAGTGTTCGGTAACCTTTGAATCAGACCTCTAATTTATAATATTATGCAGCGTAACCTGCGAATTAATTACAGTCAAATAAACAGTTTTCTTTTGTGCAATACTTTTGATTTGGGCAGCTCCAGATTTGAAAAATTCGCCAAATATAGAAATGACAAATTAATCAATTTAATAACTAATGAAAAAATATATTTCCTCTTTTTAATGCTAAGTCGAAGTAATAATTTCACTAACAGTTTTTATCTAATTTACTCGAAGTTGGTAAAAATATCGCTGCACCCTTCTTGCTGCGAAGTCCTCAATTCGATACACGACTCATTACAAAAGCGCGTTTCCTTTTCTGGTTCTCCCGTTAATATAAATATTACACTCCACCCACCCCTCTCAATATTACACCCCACCTAAAAGACGAAACAAACAAGAAAACACCACAATACCCACCCAAAAAAACTCATTACAAAAGCGCGTTTCCTTTTCTGGTTCTCCCGTTGATACAAATACTGCCCTCCTTAGTTAAACTGTCCTATCTAGCATTTTTTCATTTTTTGAGATATGTCGAAATATTTGAAGTTCCACACATCTTTTACCTTTTAAGCATAGTTAGAAACGTCTACGTGCTTCATAAAGATTTATAAACAGTCTAATGTATTGAACCTAACTTTTTTAAAAATGGTTAAAATATCTTATCTGAAAGAATTAATTAATTGGTACGTTAATAATACATTCCCTACCGGTACAACTATTACAAAAAATGATATTAGGCTATTACGAAATAATGACAACACGTTTTAATTTGAAAGAAGGAAAATAAGTAGGGGAGACCGGGGCTAAAAGTTCCGGAGGTAAGTTGTTCCTATCGTTCTATCTTCAAAATCTAAAAGAGCGTTGTACCGTCAAGGACCCAGTTCCTGATCACTTAAGATGCAAAGGGAGCAGTTTCTGATCAACCTAAAACATTTTACTATGAGCTATCAAATGTTTGCCTATAAATTTAAAAATACTTCATAATTATTTAATAATTTTTTGGAATAAATTTGTATCGCGATAAACTTATTATTTGGTATTTATATATTAAACTGATCAGGAATTGGGTACTGATCAGGAACTGGGTCCTTGACGGTACTTTAAATTATTTTTTCCACAGAGTGGCGTGTTCAACTTACACGGAAAAAATAATTTAAAGTACAACGCTCTTTTTATTTCGAAGATAGAACTGTCGGAACAACTTACCCCTCGGAACTTGTGGCCGGGTCTCCCCTGTAGTGCAAAGGAAATGATAAAACTTCAGTTTTCTCGGTTCTTTCAAAATGCTAGATAGGACATTTTAACTAAAGAGGGCAGAAAATTACACTCCACCCACCCCTTTCAATATTACACCCCACCTAAAAGACGAAACAAACAAGCAAACACACCACAATACCCACCAAAAAAACCTCCCCATCATAACAATTCCACAACTCACCGCGCACATGTTTCCGCGAGCTAACGATTCCAAAGAGACGACACCCAGAATCGCCGGCGAGGATTCACGCGGCGCACGTGACTCTCCCAGGGAAAAACCGAAACTCCGTGAAATTGCACTCGGCCGGGTGTCGCGCGCATACGGCCGATGCGCCGTAAATTTCGCCTCAACGTGTCGCGGGGTATATACCGCCGGCTCGGTGGCCGATCCAGTTCGCTACGAGCGACCGCGCTGGTGTCTTCTTCGACACGGGCAAATCGCCGCCGCCGTCGGAGCCTCGCCTCTGCGCCGAGGCAGTCGTCGTCGGGATTGTTTTCGCGCTGTTTCCCGCGCGGCCGAGTCACCGAAGAGACTCTCAAGCCTCGCTTGTCGCGTTCGATCAAAACTAAAACCTCGTTCCCTTCTTCTTCCCTTCTTCTTCCCTTCGACTAACGATGCCCCCGCGACTCCGCGATCCATCCGACGACTAATTCGACCGCCGATTTGGGTCAGTGCAGTTCAAGGTGAAACCCTCTGTCCGAAGTGCAGGAAGCAGTTTCCACTCGAGTTTCCACGGTGTCGAAAGTTTCGCGGATAGGTCGATAGGCGTGGAGCCAGCTGATGCGACGTGCAACGGGAACCGTGAACGGTTTTCGGTGACACGTTGCTGGGGGAAGTTTCAGAGGGATGGGTCCTCGCGATCGCGGCGGGCTGTTGCGTCAGTTTCGGCGGATGCGGGCCGCACGGTTTCGGGCGCGTGACTGGTAGGACGTCAAGGTGCGTGGCAGTGGGCTAGGTCAGTGTGAATCGGATTCGAAGGGCCGGTTGCTCGGCGAGAATCCCTCCTCGAGACGTGAACGCTCCGCGGAACTTGGAGGTCGTTGGTTACCGATGGACACCGACGACAAACACTTGTTGCTAGAGAAACTTTGTCGTACAAACGGACTCGGACTCTCTGCTGCGCCCTGCACTCTGGTGAAATTATTCCGCTCGTGGGGCTCTGGCTGCTGACTCTTTGCGGCCGAATAGCGGAGCTCGACGGATGCGAAATTCTCGCACGGTTTGAGGAATTCTGTGAACCAAGACTCGACGCTTTTGAATGAATTATTGAATCAGGAGTTAATGATGAATCGTATGGCTCCTGGGGAAATTGAAATTGGTGGTTGTTTCTGTTTTGCTTGTTGAATTGGAATGTTGAAATGTGTATTGCAAAATCGTGGATATTTAAATTGCGTGAGGACACTTGTTATATTGGGGATGGTGGTTGTAGTGCAATTTTGATTTGTAGCAGTGGGCAAAGAAAAGTTTCAATCATAAACGCTGGCAAAAATGAGATAATTATTTTTTTTTATTTATTTAAGTATATTTTGAAATTGATTTTTTGCACAAATAGGGGTTCAAAATGAAACATTTTTTCATTTCATTCGCGAAGCTTAGTCTTCCTTATTCTATTCGAACTTCTCGACAAATTTCTTGAAAAATATCAGAGAAATTCGATTCAAATACACCGTGTCACTAACGCAGTGCTCTTCCTAGTACGCAGATCGCCAGAAAATTTGCAGTCTTCGATTAATTCCGCGATTCTATCTTTACTCGACCCACACTCGTTTACTGTCTTCCTCGTTTGTAAACATTCTCCTCGCGGATGTATATTTAGATACTGTCAGTGATGATTCTGTCGCAACAGCGTCATCGAATAGTATTCCACTATCTGGCACACCACTGACGATTCCGCAGAGTCATAAATTTCTCCGTTATAAGAATATCCGTCAGCCAAAACACGTTCTGGAATTCGCACGATAATATATCGCCGCAAATAAATTCGCATTGCAAACAATTCGTACGAAAGAAAGTTCTTTCTGTTTTCACATAATTCTTCAACTTCAGCAGCTTCATTTCTCTTCGTCTGACATTCTAACATTTCAAACGGACATTATGCGCGCACAAGATGTCCAATAAATTGCGATGCAAGCGGTCAGGATTCCTCATAAAAAAAAAATAATAATATCTGGTGAACTGAGATATGTAATATACAAAGTTGAAGTATAAACAAAATAACAGAGAAAGAAAGAAGGAAAATGGGTCAGAGTGGTCAAAATAGAAAATCCATATTTTCTTCATCTCCAAATTCATTTTTTCTAAAACTATGGAGCTACTGAAAAAAATTATTCTACATGTTTTAATCGTTTATTTACGAGCAATCTTCCTGGCTGATTATATTTCGATCCACTGACCATCCTATATAAATCCACGCGTTTGTATTTCAGTTGTCTTTTCATTTCCAAGAATCAGTTGAAGAGACTTGTCTGTCGTGAGACGCGAATGACGCGTCAATGTTCTCGAAACGTCGCACAGTGGGGCAAAGTGACGAAGTTTGTGTCAGAATCAAAGAACTTTTGATAGAAATGAGATAGAGCGATGATTTTTTTTTTAAATTAAAGCTGAAAGATTGCAGAATAAGGGAAAATTAAAGAAATTATGGTAAGAACGTTTGTTAACTTTGAAAATCTGTGATGAACTTGAAATATTACAACAAAATTGTGATTTATCCAATACCATGTACGGTTAGATTTTTTTCTTCTGTAGATTTTGTCATGCTGATTTCAAATCCGTTCGCAAAATTTGGCTACAACCTGAGGATTTTGGAAAAAATCGATTTCAAGTTTAATACAGATTTTCAAAGTTAAAAAACGTTCGTACCATAATTTCTTTAATTTTCCCTTATTCTGCAATCTTTCAGCTTTAATTTAAAAAAAAAATCATCGCTCTATCTCATTTCTATCAAAAGTTCTTTGATCTTCACACAAACTTCGTCGCTTTGCCCCACCGTGCGTCGTGCTCGGTGATAACGATTCTCGTGTCATTTACACGGCCGCGGTACATTGATGGAATCCACGCGTGGGTGGCTCATTTAAATCCAGACTGCAGTCGAGTCTGTTCGAAGCATTAAAGAACGAAGTCGAACGTGTAATATTTTGCTGGACGCCCAGCTTAACGGCGCAATACCCCGGTGTCCCTAAACGGATCAGCCGGTTTCTTCAATTTCCAATTTCGTTCCGTGCGTCGCGTACTTCCGCGCCGAGCAACTCGGCGAGAAGTTCGCCGAGCAAAAGTTTCCGGCCGACCGGCTCGCAGTCGAAACGTTCCCTGGTGCCATTGCCTTTCTTGTAGTTTAATTAAGCGCTAACAATTCGCCTGTCAATAAATAAGTTGACTCGCAGGCTTTAATTCCGAGAATTTCTGCGCCTGAAGTCGGCACTGTTTTAGAGTTAAACGGTTCGGCATTGCAGTTTACGGTAACTCGTGGAAATTTGTCGAAATTTGGATGGAATTTTTTTTAGAAATTAGTATTCCTGAGGACTGCGTTTGTGGATTAGTGCAGTCGCCGAGGAATCGTAAAGAGTCTGTAAATTATTTGATAGCAAGTGCCTCGTAGTTTGAAGTTCGCGACAGTAAGCATCCCTCGATGTTTCTAACAATCCACGAGTGCTTCATCGATTGGTGGCTGGTACTCGATAGCTGTGGTTGAATGCACGCCAGAAGCTAGTATATTATTCTTAGAATCGACTGCTTTAGCACTTTTTAAGCTCCCAGTCGACAAACACGCGTACTCGCAACCTGTAATCACGTACAGTGGGGGACAAAATTATTTGGACACTTTTAAAATCGTATTACTTGATCAAAATTGATCCACACAACTTGAGTTTTTTTGAGAAGCTAGAAGGATTAGTTTGCTAAGTGACGTGATTCGTCGTTTTGAAAAAAGTTGCAATTGGTCGGAATAGAAAAAAAATAGGAAAGATAATTTTTTCAACTTTTTTGTCTGTCCTCGTAATGAAAATTTAAAAAATGCCTTTTGTATATTGAAGTAAATTGTATACACGCATAAAATTTCATAAAAATCGGTTAACGCTGCTCTGAGCTATAAACGCTTAAATATCGCAGAATAAGGTCGAAAATTGCGAAATTCACAAAAATCAGGGATTTTCGACCTTATTCTGCGATCTTTTATAATTTATCATTTATAGCTCAAAGCAACGTTAACCGATTTTGATGAAATTTCAGCCATGTATACAATTTACTTTAATCTACAAACGGGTTTTTTGAATTTTTATTATAGGCTCACAAAAAAAAGTTTAAAAAACGACATTTACTATTTTCTTTTGCTATTCCGACCAATTGCAACTTTTTTCAAAACAACGAATCACGTCACTTAGCAAACTAATCCTTCAAGCTTCTCAAAAAAACTCAAGTTATTTGGACCAATTTTGAACAAGTTATAGGATTTTAAAAGTGTCCACATAATTTTGGCCCGCTGTATGTGCCCCGGTGATTATGAAAGTAATTATGTAAGTCATGTAGTTTTCGTTTCGAGATATTTAAACCGTCGCGTTTCGGCGTATTAAAAAAAATTTTCCATTATCGAAGGAAGTGTTTCTGAACCTATCCTACTCTTCTAATGTCAGACTCATCTATTATTGTAAAATTTTATGAGTAACTGGAACGAAAACCTGTTTCTTAAACCTTTGAACGTGTTCCAAATTCCAAAACTACTGAAACGTACCTTTTTCATCTTTACGACTTAATAAATTCAAACATTTCTTCGAAGCAAAGCAATTTTTATTTTCAAATACTTTACCAGTAACAACTTCACTATTTTTCATAATATATCCTTTATCACTATTTCTTCTAATTTTCTAATATCTTCAATATCACAAACGACTTTTTGAATTTGACAAATTCATTCCAAGAAACGGTTTCTAAAACCCCCAATTAATACTGTCCACGAAACTTACATTTCACTGACATCCAAGTAACCCATCTTGCACTTCAGAAATAAGGATAATAAAAAAATAAGAAAAAAAGGCGTTCATTCCTATTCCACTCAAAATTCTTCCCGCTGTTTAAAAATTCCTCAGCGGTCGTAAAAGAATTTATGCTATACCGAGACTCGAGGCTAAGTGATTTTCTTGTCCTGACATTTCCCCGGTCGTCTTAGAGATGTCGGGGGAATTTTCACATGGTAGTTTGGAAAGTTACCCAGCGGGAAAGCTCGTTGGTGCGATACACGCATCGGTCGTGACGGTTGGCGCCTACCTCGCTCCTATCGCGCGTCCGTTTGTTGTGCTCGTTACACGCGGCTTGTATGACCATCTGCAGCATCACTATTCTTGGCACGGATCGAATGAGCTAGTCGCGCGCTCGTTGAAAAAAGAGCAACGCTCGTAGAAAGGAAACGAGGCGACGTTTCGCGACTGATTCACTGGGAAGCGCCAGTTTCTTGCGCGGGATTGTCACTCGTCCAGGTTTCGTAATCTTTCGTTGGTATTCTTTTTTTTTTTTTTTTTTTTTTTAAATTCCCCATACGAGCCGCCTTGGCCGCCGCGAGCCGCGCCGCTAGAATATTTTACGCGGGCTGGGAGTTTCCATTTGGCAGCGCTTCGTTGGTGGGAAAGATTGTTGCAATCCCCAGTTTCGCTGCGCTGCGTTTTACGGATGGTCTTTCAGCGCTGCTCAGTGTTTAGTAGTGCATAGGATAGGTCGTGGAAATTTTGCGCAGTTGATGGGACTTTGGCGAAATTTGCTGGCTACTCGAATTTGGGGAGCTAATGAAGACTTGATTTTGGGTTGAAAAAGTTTTCAGTTTTAAGTTTAAATATCTTTGGTGTATATATAGTAGTGATTAAAAGAGAGTTTAAATTGTGAACGGTGACAGAAGTAGGAAATAATTGTATCTTAAAATTTGGGAAGATATAGGGCTGAATAAGTGTGGGTTAAAAATTGTTTATTTTTTAGTTACAACGTGTTTCCTTCGGTCAAACTTTGGTGTATATATAGTAGTGATTAAAAGAGAGTTTAAATTGTGAGCGGTGACAGAAATAGGAAATAATTGTATTTTAAAATTTGGGAAGATATAGGGCTGAATAAGTGTGGGTTAAAAATTGTTTATTTTTTAGTTACAACGTGTTTCCTTCGGTCAAACTTTGGTGTATATACAGGAGTGAATAAAAGAGAGTTTAAACTGTGAATGGTAATAGAAATAAGGTCCATTAAACATAATTATACCTCATAGATTTGTCAGTAATATCGACACAATAGTTAAGAGGAATCTTAAAGTGATTCGCAGGTACAACAAATAGTGTTCTTTAAGATTTTTTTGTGGGAAAGTACAAGTTTAATTAAAACAGTCTTTTGGCACGTTATTACGGAGTGTTCAATTTTGTTTTTAACATAAAATAAATGTCTCCCATAGAGATATAATACACGCACTGTGTGATAACGTCCTTCGTTGCTGGAACTAATATCAGGACGAGTTGATCTGTAATCAGTATCTTGACATTTTATTGTCTAATAGGATTATGTTCAGCGCTGGTAGTAGAATCAACTAAAAATACGAAATATTCTTTCTTTTATTAACAAAAAACGTCCAGAAGGTTGTACGATTTTCCATCTTTAACGACTTCCATTTTTATAAATTGCCTAAAAATGCATTTATCAAAACAGCCAACTAATAGTAAACACAAATTTATTTACTATTAGTTGCTCAGTAACGAATTACTTGGGTTCATTCATGACTCGGACGCCTTATCAAAAGGGTGCAAGGTTCGTGTCACGGCAGACACGTCACCTTGAATGCATCACCCTGCGTAATAGGACCCCAAAAACAAGAGTAGTCAGTTCCAAAACGTGATACTTAGAGAGTAGTCATTATTATTAATTAACGCGCAGCAGAGGATTCGAGGATACGATTATCCTTTCCGGATTTAATTAAGTGTATTTTATTATTAAAGTTATTTGTTTGAAATAAAAGTGTAATTAGCGAACCCGAGGGCTTTTCCACTTCATAACACCATTCAGCAAATTTTCAACGAATGCACTTGATTTAAATATGTGTATTATATTTTTATAGGGTACATTTATTTTATGTCGAAAAAATACAGAACAATATATTGAACACCCCATAACAACATACCAAAAGACTGTTTTGATTGAACTCATACTTTAAAAAATAAAAAAAACACTTTCATCGCGCCTGCAAATGAAAATACCCTCTTAAACCCCAGCATTAAGATAGTTACGCTGACATAAAAACAAGAATTTTAAATTTTCCACATACCTAAAGCCTACCAATTCCCAAAAAAAGAGGTCCTTCATCTTATTTTTCTTCATTAAAGGTACAAAGCAGTAGGCTGTCGTTTTTATCAAAAAGGAAGCATTTCTTTTTCAATTAATTCCAAGAAATAAATTGAAGCCGAGACTTGTTCCTTGACACAACGTGTATTAAAATCATAAGCTTCAAAAACCATGTTACAATGAAAAAAACAAAAAAAAAAAACTTTATTAAAAACCTCCTTCAACGATCCATCTGTATCGTCATCTATAACGAAAATTTTTGTCTAAACAACCATGCGTTCTTTAAAGCTTATGATGTGAAACAACAAGCCTCAGCCTCAATTTATTTATTTGTAATTAAATGAAAGGTCGTGATGGAAACACAAGTTCTCGTTAGATCACCGAAGTTAAGCATCGCGGGCCGGGTACTGGGGAAAGATGGGTGACCATATTTCTCCCGGTACTCCGCTCGCTGCTGGGACCCGAAGGGAGAGAGAGGGGGGAAAATAGGGACTTATAGTTCGTTGGGCAAAAGAAGCAATGTATGCTTGAAACGCCATCTCTGTAAACACAGGGAAAAACTCAAACAGAAACAGTAATTAAATGAAAAAAAAAAATGCTTCATTTTCGACAAGAGCGTCTTCCTACTTAAGGGTATCCAGTTTCGTTATCAGTCATCAATCCCCCCCACGAGGAATCATTTCCCCACATCCTCAGTCGTGCCCAACTGATTCGTATTCATCGTGAGCCGTCATCGACGTCCAATGCCAACGCGGTATTTGCGGTGCTCGAAACTGTCAGCCATTCCTCGAAGACACACAGTGCATCCAAGAAAGTCGTGGCATCGAAATCCTCTTGCGATACCGTCCCAATACCCCGTCGATCGCTCAACCGAAATCTATAATCACACGCAACCTCTGCCTCATTCCTGACGCAACACGCCAACATAACGCAACACTCCGCTCGACAATCGTCTCTTCGTAGATAGTTTCACTCAACCACCGAACCCGTTCCTCCTACAGATAATCCACGAAATAATAGCCCAGATCATCCGTTTCTAATCCACCCGGAAAACGTTTCACGAACATTCAGTGAAGTGTTCCGTCGATACTCGAGCTGTGCAAACGTGACCGCAGATCGCCCGCTCGCCTCGAGGGCCAGGACCGTTCGTTAAAATGTGCTTCATCTGTTGCCTGTTGATCTCGATGTCCAATTACTTCCTGATCACGACTTGAAGAGCCCGGAGACTCGATCATGATGTGACGCGAGTGAGACTCTGCCGTCCCAGATGGAAGCTCGGCGACAGTCGTTGGAAAAATTTTTTGCAACTCGCTGCTGTTTCTGAAGATCCCTCGAAACGCTTCAACAGCCATGGAACTTAAAGACCGCGGAGCTTGCCGCCGAGTCTCGTCGAATCGCTCGAAGGGTTGCGAGATTCCGCGCGAGGCAGCGTAGTGGGAAGCTTTTACAGCTGTTCGGTGACCGAGTACGGTGGTCCTACGAAACGGGACTCGTCGGTGGGCGTTCGGTGGACTTGTTGAAATTGTCGGACTTTTACCTGGTGTAGATTCCGTTGTCTCGTCGAGGATATTAGGTGACAGGGCAGAATGTTGTTTCGACGGCAAACCAGCGAGCCGACCGGAAGCGTGGCTAAGAGCCCCGGCACGATGGCTCATAGCAGCAGCTCTTCTGGTATTCTGTCGAGTTGGTATACGAAAATAACGACGAACGTGAAGAAGAGACAGCCGTTCAGTCCGAAATCTCTGTTGAAGAAGGCGTTGGTATATACTTATCGTTATTTTCGTTCGATACTTTACACGTGTAACTGTCAGGCGTTTGGGAGAGGAATGCGAAAGAGCTGGTGTATACTGACTTGTGGTATAGAACGCCGCTCGAAAACGTGTCTTTTGGATTTTAGTGCAGGAACTCGTTATGCACACTTTTCTAAATAATTAGGGGATGGTTATTATCTTGGAAAATATATTCGATATTTTCAAAATTCTGGAGTAATACGCAGCGCGGAAATAAGGATATTTTAAATTATTTTTATTTTTGTGCAGGAATTTGTTATATATATATACACTTCTATAAATAATTAGGGGATGGTTATTACCTTGGAAAATATATTCGATGTTTTTAAAATTCTGGAGTAATGTGCAGCGCGGAAATAAGGATATTTTAAATTTTCATTGCGAATTTTTTTTATTTTTGTGCAGGAATTTGTTATATATACACTTTTCTAAATAATTAGGGGATGGTTATTACTTTGGAAAAGATATTCGATGTTTTTAAAATTCTGGAGTCATGTGCAGCACGGAAATAAGGATATTTTAAATTTTCATTGCGAATTTTTTTATTTTTGTGCAGGAATTTGTTATATATACACTTCTCTAAATAATTAGGGGATGGTTATTACTTCGGAAAAGATATTCGATGTTTTTAAAATTGTGGAATAATATGCAGCACGGAAATAAGGATATTTTAAATTTTCATTGGGAATTTTTTTTATTTTTGTGCAGGAATTTGTTATATATACAGTTCTCTAAATAATTAGGGGATGGTTATTACTTCGGAAAAGGTAGTCGATGTTTTTAAAATTCTGGAGTAATGTGCAGCGCGGAAATAAGGATATTTTAAATTTTCATTGCGAATTTTTTTATTTTTGTGCAGGAATTTGTTATATATACAGTTCTCTAAATAATTAGGGGATGGTTATTACTTCGGAAAAGGTAGTCGATGTTTTTAAAATTCTGGAGTAATGTGCAGCGCGGTAATAAGAATATTTTAAATTTTCATTGCGAATTTTTTTTATTTTTGTGCAGGAATTTGTTATATATATACACTTCTCTAAATAATTAGGGGATGGTTATTACCTTGGAAAATATATTCGATGTTTTTAAAATTCTGGAGTAATATACAGCGCGAAAATAAGGATATTTTAAATTTTCTTTGCGAATTTTTTTTATTTTTGTGCAGGAATTTGTTATATATACACTTCTCTAAATAATTAGGGGATGGTTATTACCTTGGAAAAGGTATTCGATGTTTTTAAAATACTGGAGTAATATGCAGCACGGAAATAAGGATATTTTAAATTTTCACGCGAATTTGTTGGAATTTTGGTGGCTGGCTTTATTAATGGTGAACAAAACTAATCTGTTTTTTTTTATTTTTCAGCTGCCTGTGGTAGATCCTTTCCTGGAAAAAGTTTCGCTCTCTGATCTTGGTGAGTTTTCTGTCATTGATCATCTGATTTATTTTCATTTTCTGGGACTGCATTGTAAACTATAAACTAGTATCCCTTCCCTTAAAATTTCAAGCAAATTGTATCCAAATTTATGGGTCAAGCAGGAATATCGAAAGGAATCGAAGAATCCTTCACCACTTTGTAATCTGAAGCTTCGTTTCCAAAACATACGCGACTAAAATTTAGAAGTCCAAGTTAAAATGTCGAATGGCCACTTTTCAAAATGCTAAGTGACTTTTGAATTGCTCATGGCACACAGGATTTACATATTTTGATTTGCCCAACCTGTGTAAATCCTTCTTGTAGCAAAGAGGACTGACAAAAATGTAAGCATACGTCAGAAACAATAATATATCAAATATAAATTGTAGTATAATAATTTTCTAATATAATTAGATATCTAAATTACTGTATTCAATTATGGAAAAAAAGTAGTCTCATTATATGCTTCACAATTTCAGTTTCTCTTGCTCCATTTTGATTTCAACACTGAATTGAGAAGTACCTTCTCCCTTCGACTGAAACTTCCACTCATATATTTCAAAATTACGTCGCGTACACAAAAAGATTAGATATCATCTTCAAAATACTTGAGATGCAATCAGTCCCAGAAGATTCCCTCTACACAGTCTTTAAGCCACTCAAAGTAATTCTCCAGCGTTCCCGGAGCGTTTATAAATATTCAACGAAACGATGTCACAATGTCCCCGTTGAAAACGAAAGAATCTATAAACGACAAAGGCTAATGCACGGTCTTCGCACGAAAGCGTGAATATCGAGTTCATCGAATTTCTTCTTCGAGCAGCACTCCGTCAAATTCCTTCGCCAACGGGGCAGATACCCGGCGACGACGGTGTCGTAATAGATTGCTCTCCCGACTTTTCGAAACTTCTTTCACTCGCGTGCATTAGTATCGTCGCTTTCCCGCCTCGCCCCCTCGCTAGTGCAATCGCGCAGCTTTACGTAGCAACGGGGTGGCATCGCGAAAGCTTTCGTAGAGAAGCACAGAGAGCCGGTAAATCGATGGAGCAGGTAATGTATTTATAAATAAGTGGCAGTGCGTAAATAAGGGGGTCGAAGAGGAGCTAAATAAATTATAGATCGTTGAATTTCATTGGTTGCTCGTGAACACGTGCCTACCAACTCTAAATAACTGCGTCAAAGACATAAATAAATCGATTTTACCAATTCCACCTGGACATTATTTCATTCAGATATTTCAGAAATGGTTATTCGAAGAATATATTAGCTAACCTGTTTCACTGAAAATCAGCTTCAAACACTTGTAGATTGTTATTCGAACAAGAATATAATTCCCCTCCGAGTTATTTCGTTATTGGATCCCTAATAAATGATTTTTTATGAAATTAGACATTGAGAGCAAAAACGGACAAACGCATATTAAAAAAAATTAATTTTTCATACATCAGTGCTACTCATTTTCGCACGAAATGCGGTTTAGTCCGTTTCTGCTCTCAATACTCTCGCGAATAAATTGCGTCCCGAGTGCAAACGCTATTAAATCGCCTATTATTTGATTTAAAACAATTATCTGACAAGGAGAGTATTTTAGGTGTCCGCCTCCGATGATTTTGATTTTTGGATATGTTATAGAGGCTCGAAAAATAAGAAATACGTGTTTTTTTATTTTTCCCCGTTTTCATATTTGGGGGGTGAAAAGTGGGTTCAAAGTTAGGGTTGAAAAACCATTTTTCTGGAATATCTCGAGAACTATTAGAGATAGGGGAATAGTGTGAATGGACGAGTTTTGTGTCTTTGAATGCGAAATATAACTGACTCACCAGATTTTCAAAAAGTCCACAAAAATGATTTTCCAACCTCAACTTTGAACCCACTTTTCACCCCCCAAATATGAAAACGGGGAAAAATAAAAAAACACATTTCTTTTTTTTCGGTCCTCTATAACATATCCAAAAATCAAAATCATCGGAGGCGGACACCTAAAATACTCTCCTTGTTAGACAAAGAGACTTTGGTGGCTTTAAGAAGGGATTCTCGTGTAACAGCCCCAAAAGTGACTGATATTTATGATTTTTTTTTTAAACTATTGGTGATATTGGATTAAACTCTTTTGAAATGTAAAGCGGCATCTTCAACCTTGCAGAATTTTTTTTTATGTCGAAAAAGACGTATTTCTTATTTTTCGGTCCTCTATAAAATATCCAAAAACCAAAATCATCTGAGGCGGACACCTAAAATACTCTCCTTGTGAGTAGAACGAGAGGCTCAGGGGAGAAAAAGACAAATTCCGTTTTCCGCGCTTTAGACAGCAAAAAGAATAGCCCGAAATTTTGAGAAGATTAATAATCCTCGAAAACGATCGAAGCGTTCGTGTGGCAGACGTACGAATCAGCGCGCAAAACATCCCCGACTCCATTGAAAGCGTAATCGTATTACCCGGCGTGCCCGTTGGCGAGCCCGGGACGCGTGCGTTTCGAAAATTGCGCCGAAGCATGGCCGTGTATCCCGGGCCACGGCAGCCAGGGGCTTTAAATGAAACCAGGAAGCGCTGGCCACGTGCTCGGCGATCCGTTTATATAGATTCCCCCTTGAAATCGTGGTTACTGGGTTCCCCGGTCCTCCGTTATCCTTTCCTCCCCCCGTGTCGTGGATGCATGGTGGTGCCGTGCCGATCGATGAATTCCCGGGAGTCCAGCTCGCCCCCGCGCGCCGGAAACGGGCGAAGGGTTCGTGGGAGGCTGGGAACCAGGATGAACGGCAGACGGGAATAAACGAAACAGGGAGGTAATTGGCGGCGAATGGAGGAGAAGAAGGGAAGCGGAATGGCGGGCGAGGGAAGTCAGGAGGACTAAGGAGGGCCGAGAAGAGGGGGAATTCTACAGGGTTTATCACAAACCGTGGACGAAACTTTCGGGATGAATTGAATGACGCGAAGGCAGAGAAAGTTCGCGGTAACGTTTAACCGTAACTGATCGCGTAGTTCTACTAGGGCTGGGACTATTCGAATAATTTAATATTCGAATATTTTACAAGTATTCGAATAATACGAATAAACTTCGAATATTTCAGTATTCGAATGTTATTATTCGAATACTATTCGAATACTGCTATATTCGAATACTGCTATATTCGAATACTGCTATATTCGAATACTGCTATATTCGAATACTGCTATATTCGAATACTATTCGAATACTGCTATATTCGAATACTATTCGAATACTGCTATATTCGAATACTATTCGAATACTGATGTATTACTGATGTATTCGAATATTATGGTGTGAAGTGGGTCAAAATTAGCGTACAAGATTTCACCCTGACAAATGAATCTAAAGAACTTGATTTATAATTCACACCATACTATTCGAATATATCAGTATTCGAATACTTTAATATTCGAATAGTATTCGAATACTTGGATATTCGAATAGTATTCGAATACTTGGATATTCGAATAGTATTCGAATACTTGGATATTCGAATAGTATTCGAATACTTGGATATTCGAATTATATTCGCCAAATAATTGAGCAACTGAAGTATTCGAATATTCGAATACCGAAATATTCGACAAATAGTCCCAGCCCTAAGTTCTACAACCGTTTCCCTGTTTCAATTTGTTTTATCGCAGATCCCGCTCGCGTAATTGCTGCTGCACGGATATTTGCCACTCGAGGTAACTTTGTATCTCGCTCATCTCTGGAATGCTCGGGGAGGCCGTTTTAGCTTGTTGCTCATCGATCTGTCGTTCCTGGGGCGACGCTTTTAAGTGTTTTCATGATATCGACGGATATATGTTAGGAGATGGGACTGTGGGATTTATTAGATACCTACTCTCTTATTTAAACAAAAGTTGAACTAAGGTGGTCGCTATAAATCACCTACAGGAATGGAAATATTTATTAAAAATTTTCGTAGCAACGTGATTAATAAAACGATGCGCGAGCAACTCATTTTGGTAAAAATCTGAGCCACACATTTTTGCAATAATATTTTCCTAATGTGTGATCCTTCGTTAGTTTCGCGGGAATGATTGTTGATCGCTTTGGGGAATTATTGATTCCCTAGGAAATATTTATTGCATCCTTTAATATTAAACTAATTACTGCATCCCTTTATATATATTAAACTAATTATGCCTCCCTTAATATTTAATAATAAGAGAGGTATAAATGATAACGTGTTTAATATTATGGGGTGGAATAAATATTTTCTAAGGAATCAATAATTTCCTAATTTCCTATTGTATTTTATTTTCTTTCCTTTTTTCTTTTTTCTTACCTCCCAACGGCTTTTTAGTTTAGGTTGTAAAGCAGCAGTTAATGCTGAACCTCGCCTACTCGCCATTGTAATTTAATTTAATTGTAATAGTGCAATAAAGACATTTAATAATAATAATAATAATAATTCCCCAAATTGACCAACAATCATTCCCGTGAAACTAACAAAAAATCACACACAGAACACGAGTATCGGTTGCCCGCCGTTTTTCTACCCTCAATTCATCCCCGTGCCAATGACCACGCTTTGTGGCGAGGCCTGTACACGTGTAGACACGTCGGCGGGCAAGCGGAGGGATTACAAAGGGAAGCAGTGGAGAAGGGAGTGCATAGGGAGGCGGAAAAAAGTCGCCGAGCAAAGAGGGATGAAAGAGGAGCCTCCCCGCGCTATCAAGGTCGCGGAGATTGCATTCGATGACGCATTCGCACGTTTGTATTTGGGTCTAGGTCATGGGGCGAGGTGCGTTCGATAATACGGGAACACCCGGCGAACGGGGTAATGGAATTTTCGTACTGCTCCCTCGGCCCTGATATCGCAACAGTTTTCGATACGCTGCACGCCCTTTGGCAGCGAATTAGTCGCGGCGACCGACGTTTCGGGTCACGAATCGCGATTTCTCCTGAGGACCCGACGCACAGTGGCGAATTCGCCGGGAATTGTGGCCCTACTAATATCTATCTCCAAATATGAGTTAAATTGTTTAAATAAATTGCAGTAATATCACTCCAGAAACATAATAATAATAATAATAATAATAATTCTTTATTGCACAACACACATTACAAATGAAAACACATATGAAAACGAGAAAGAAGATAAAGAAAATATGCGATTGAGAAGCGCCTATAGCATAGAGGTGTGCAAAAGGCGAGGTACAGCTGTCAGCTGTTATTAACCTTACCATTTAAAGCTACTTAAAACTAACACTAATAATATTCTACACAGAAAACAAATGAAGAATAATAGATATATTTAAGATTATAATATATTTAAGACATCCAATTATACATTTACCTATGCGTATTTTTATAATATGCATAAGACACATTCTGGTTGATATTTAATCGCAAATAATAACTGTTATAATACAATGGTGAATATAGGCAATAATATACCAACTCCTTTTTAACTATGGAATTAAACATTGAATTTAATCGCAAATAATAACTGTTATAATACAATGGTGAATATAGGCAATAATATATCAACTTCTTTTTAACTATAGAATTAAAAACTGAATTCTAATTTTAACCAGAAGTAGAACTTCTCCTGTGCCATTTAAAATTTACTTTAAAACAAAAAATCGAAGTTTGGACTCGTTTGATACACAACTATTCACTCAAAGAAAGAGAGACATATATAGATCTCGTATTTTTATCTACCACAGCTGTAGAAATATTTAAAAAATAATACAGTTAATGTAAATATGAATTTTTAGCATATCAGATAACACCAAAATTGACAGATTATCTTGTTACATCGACAATAAATCGTAGCATAATTTGTTATTTTACCCGAAAATAAGTATATAAATTTGAAGTGCACATGTCTCTTAGAAAAATAGCAGATTAAAAATAGATTTTAATGGAAAAGCATGCTCTGATTTTTCACAAATGAAGTACAATATACAGAGTTTTGAAATAAAATAAAATTTGTCTTTTTACTCTTGGCTATGATTTCGAGCAAATTCGCCACTGTGCGACGCAAACGTGCTCCGGGACACGAGTGCCCGTGGAGTTTTATCGATCCAATGGACTGTTTTGAATATCGTTTAATTGTTGCTCGCTGCGTTCGGACCCGCGTGCAGGGGAATGGTGGTATTTGCGATATAAAAGTTTTTCCTGATACGGACGCGTTTCAACGCGTTTCCCCGCGATTTTCTACAACGTTGCTCGCCGAAGGGAGTGTTTATTTATAATCCAACTAATACGGGTCGAGGTCTAGGTTCTAGCCATTGGAAAATGGAATCGTCCGGCACTCGAGGATCTTGCTCGCTGATTCTGCCGCGTATGGAAACGAAAAAATCAACAACTCCGTGCTCGGTAGATTTCTTTTGTCCATTTTATATTTAAATCAAATTCTAGTGGTTGTTTAGGTGACAACGGAATGCAATACGAATTGCAGAATAATTTATCAAAACCTGTTTCTGTCAATCTGTATGAGTGTCGAGGAACTTGGAAATGTGACGTTAACACTGTGTGTCAAATTGTTTGCTTTCACGCCGATATTATTTAGTAATTAGCAAAAGGTCTGACGGGCTTAAAGGAGCATTTTTTAAAACCTGCAACTCAATGCATTATACGCAATGCACTTTATCTATTTATTCATTTATTCTAGTATTAACTGTCCTAAAATGAATGAGAAATTGTGGCAATGTAAAATGATTTTGCAGAAGTGTTAGCGACGCGAAACCATAGACAAATGCTGTGTAGGGGAGAATGTGTAATGGCGGTCACTTAAGAAATAATTGTAATAAAACAAAGATGTGAGGTGCAATATTTCTTGAAAATGATTTTTTTGTAAACTTAAACTATCAACCTATACGTAGGATACGAAAATAATTAATTTTATATTGATTTATTCAATGAAATTACAAAAAACAAAAAATATGTGATTTTCCGCCATCGTCTACACCTACGGGTAATAGCAGTCACGCTGTGGGCAATTGCGGTCTAGGGGCTGCTACATTTTTCGCAAATGTATCCATCCGCTGAGTCCCATCCAGAGGATTCAGAATGGGCCCAGAGGCCACAAGAGATACATCTTAACACACATCTCATTGTCATGGCCAAATTGAAAGCAAATAATGCACTTATTTTCGTCGTTTTCCTTCTCCAGCTTAATTTTTTTACAAATTCTTCTTTTATTTTTGTGTTTCCGTTTATTTTCTTCTAGTTTTGTTTATTTTACACTAGTGAATAATGATAATCGCGTTACGGGCACTAACAGTCAAGTGACCATCATTGCCCGCATACGTGTTCATTGATAAGATTGAAGATTAGAATGAAATTTGATATAAATATACTTAATTTAACTTTGTAATCCTTTTCCTTGATAGAATATCTATATTTACGTAATCTTGAAATGTAAAATAAGCTTCAGAATTAGTACTTATCTCTTACGTTGTGTACACGAAATATTACATCGACGATGTTGAAAATACAAAAAGGCTAGTTTTCCTTGGTTGCTTAGCAACGACGAAGGCGAAATCGTTCGACAATATAGCGAATGATGTCGTGGAACGTAAGGAAAAGAAATTGTACATTTCGGACATACCGTTTTATAATAACAATACTGACCGCCATTGCTAACTGACCGCGATTGCCTCATTCTCCCCTACGTGCATGGCGCAGCCGTGTCACCTGTTGCAATCCCTAGCAAATCAAATTTCCGAGCATTCTGCATAGCTAGCGCGGCTAGACGTTCAGTTAAATAGGGTGGAGGAGCCAATTATTGTGTCTCTAATTTATTTTTAAGCATAATTATCCTTATATTTATCAAATAAGAGATATCAAGTTCTTTTTCCTTCAATTCAATTAATTATTTATCTGTTAAATTTAAACACGCACGTTCTTCAAATACTAAAAACAGTATTTCAATTTTTTTGATAATGAAGTCATTAAATTTTCTGCAAAACTTTTGAAAAAGCTTAAGAAAATACCTACGCAATGGTCGGTAAAATAAATCTTTCTAGATAAGATATCACAACGTTAATTATATTAATAAAACGTATTTAGATTACGGAAAAACAAAACAGGGATTATCTATTTGAATTTTTGTATTTATTTTCAATAAATTCAGTAGGTATTTGATTTTGCTGCGCAGAAACTAGCGAGACGTTAAACTGATCTTTAGAAATAAACCTTTTTTTACGACGTAGTAGCTCAGTACGGAGATCCAACATGTAAAAACCAATTAAACATCAACTTAATACAAATTGTTAATTCGACGTTCTGAGTAATTATACGGGAAAGGCGATCCGTAATCGTGCCGCAAAATAAACAACACTGCGGAAATTTGCTGGAATATTTCAATGGGGAAATACGGATTGTGTTGTGCTGCGTAATAATAATCTCGATAATGGTTGCGATCGATTAACCGTCAGCATTCCCCGGGCTATATTTGTTGCTAAACCGGAGTAATCGATAACAGCAATGGTAGGTGAAATTCCGAATGAAATTCTGACCGATTGATTTACGCTCTGCAATTGGGGAACAATTTTTTTTTTAAATGTGCAAGTGGAATTTAACCCTTCGTGGTCACACGGCGTGTATTGTACCCCAAGAGCAATTTTTGATTTGAAATTCCATACCTTTACATCTTACAAAGGGGATTTATCGCAAAAAAAAAAATAAAAAACTTTTTAAAAAATCTGTATTTTACCACGACGATGGAAAATCCCTCGTTTTCAACTACAAATTTTAGCATATCAAAATTTACATTTCTAGAAAAAGACTATTAGACCATGACTGTATAAGTATTACGAACGTAGAATTATCACTGAAAAGTTAAAAGATTCAAAAATACGACAATGGTAACAAAAAATGACGCTGGGGTACAGTGAACCCCGTGTGACCAACTTGTGATTATAAGAAGGTGTGACCACGAAGGGTTAAGGAGACGCTTAATGCACCGGTAATAAGAATTATTAATAATATTTGGAGTAAGCGTATTGGGTTTATGAGGCAGAATTTAATTTCTATCGAGGCCGATGCAAATTAACTGATAATTGTGCTTCTTTCTCTTGTGCCCTTCTTATGAAAAAGATAATGGAATTTGTTGCGAATCGATATTTGCGACCCCAATTAATTCCAAGTAGCTTAATGCCATCGAGCCTTCCCGTGCCTCTTCAATTTCCGTAATAACCTTTCCACCGTTCCTATTTACACAACTGCGTTCAATTACTTCGTTTCTTTGCGCAAACAGGCCCCGTTAATGAGGACTCTTTTTCACTCTGTGCGTATCTGCTTTTTGACACTCTTAACGAGCACAGTGCAGAACGGAGCTGTACGTTGAATTAATTTCTTACAAAATTAGTTTTAACAACGAGGTTGTTAAAAGATATATCAAAGTTTTGATAAAATGTACCGTGGGTGGTCGTTATAAAAAATGAGGATTATTATTCATCCCTGTTTGCGGGATTTTGGAAAAGCAGAGTGATAGGTGGTTGCCGTTTTTCACGTGACTTGCGTTCTTATTTGCAATCGATAGATCGAGTAATTTACGTTCTCGCTATCCAGCGTACTTGGGAAGCACATGGATCCCATTAATAAATGATTAGGTGATCGTTGACGCGGTAACAAGGGACCAGCTTTAGTTGAACGTGTGGTTTAACTTCCGCCGAGAGGTTCGTTAGCGTTGAAAATTACTGAAATGTCGTAGATCAGGGCACTGTGGTCGGACAGGCTAGATAACGTGGGTCGTTAATAAACTCTAATAGTATTAATGGAAATTCAAGAAGTTGCTCAACTATCTTCGCCACACGATCCAAATAGAGCTTCCCCTTAAGGGTACTAATGGGCAGTCGTTTTTGTCGAGAATGAAGCATTTCTCTTTCAATTAATTACAAAGACGTAAATTGAACCTGAGACTTGTTCTTTGGCACAATGTTTATTAACATCGTAAGCTTTAAAAAAACCTGTTTGTTTTCGCCAAAAATACTCATTATAAATGACGCTACAGGTGGATCGTTAAAGAGGCTTTTTTAAAAGTTTCTTTTTTAAAAAGAATCAGAAAAAGTTTCTTTTTTAAAAAGAAGCAGAAAAAGTTTCTTTTTTAAAAAGAAGCAGAAAAAGTTTCTTTTTTAAAAAGAAGCAGAAAAAGTTTCTTTTTTAAAAAGAAGCAGAAAAAGTTTCTTTTTTAAAAAGAAGCAGAAAAAGTTTCTTTTTTAAAAAGAAGCAGAAAAAGCTTCTTTTTTAAAAAGCAGCAGATAAAGTTTCTGTTTTAAAAAGAAAAAGAAAAAGTTTCTTTTTTAAAAACAAGCAGAAAAAGTTTCTTTTTTAAAAAGAAGCAGAAAAAGCTTCTTTTTTAAAAAGCAACAGAAAAAGTTTCTGATTTAAAAAGCAGCAGAAAAAGCTTCTTTTTTAAAAAGCAGCAGATAAAGTTTCTGTTTTAAAAAGAAAAAGAAAAAGTTTCTTTTTTAAAAACAAGCAGAAACAGTTTCTTTTTTTAAAAAGAAGCAGGAAAGGTTTCTTTTTTAAAAAGAAGCAGAAAAAGTTTCTTTTTCAAAAAGAAGCAGGACAGGTTTCTTTTTTAAAAAGAAGCAGGAAAGGTTTCTTTTTTAAAAGGAAGCAGGAAAGGTTTCTTTTTTAAAAAGAATCAGAAAAAGTTTCTTTTTCAAAAACAAGCAGAAAATTTGCAGCTTCCAAGGAGTAGATACCATAAATAGGTGCTGAATTCCAAGCTGGACCCTTGCACCGTCATGAAACTTTAACTTCCTTCGAGACATTTCCGCGAGACGTATAAAAATGACTATGAAACTGGAAGCAGGGCGCAAAAGAATATCATTGCATAGCAAGTTACCGAGAGGGAGAAGTATTCGCAGCAGTCCCGTAGCTCCCAAGCTGACTTCAAAAACCAGAAAGTAGCAGGGTGCTGGTTCCGCGACGCACAGTGGGGCAAAGTGACGAAGTCTGTGTCAAAATGAAAGAACTTTTGATAGAAATGAGATAGAGCGATAATTTTTTTTGAAATTAAAGCTGAAAGATTGCAGAACAACGGAAAATTAAAGAAATTATGGTAAGAACGTTTGTTAACTTTGAAAATCTGTGATGAACTTGAAATATTACAACAAAATTGTGATTTATCCAATACCATGTACGGTTAGATTTTTTTCTTGACACGTTGTACATCATTTCCTGTAGATTTTGTCACGCTGATTTCAAATCCGTTCGCAAAATTTGGCTACTACCTGAGTATTTTGGAAAAAATCGATTTCAAGTTTAATACAGATTTCCAAAGTTAAAAAACGCTCGTACCATAATTTCTTTAATTTCCCCTTATTCAGCAATCTTTCAGCTTTAATTTAAAAAAAAAATCATCGCTCTATCTCATTTCTATCAGAAGTTCTTTGATCTTCACACAAACTTCGTCACTTTGCCCCACTGTGCGACGCCTCTCGAGTTAATTAACCACTAACGAAGCGACAGTCATCAGCCATTGCCGGTGTCATAAGCGCCCAGGAAAATGCAGGAAAGCGTCGCAGTAGGCAACGGACGTGACCTTGAAAATCGGCGGTTGTACGAGGCGCGCGGCGTCGTAAAAGGAGGAATTCGCCAGACGAGCCCCTTGCTGGTAGATCGCCAGATTCGCTCGAGCGTCTCGAGTGTTGCCATCGGGCCAGGCGTTCAGCGTCCAGGTGCGATCTAAATCGCAGGAACCTCGGGCACGGCGGACCCCAGCCAAGCCAGTGGCCCGTGTCAGGCTACCCCTTCGGGCGCGACATATTTATGCGGTTAATAATTAAAAACCAGCACTCGCCGCGAGCGTGGCCGAAAGCCGGGGCTAGAACGGTCGAGGAGGCGATCGTCGGCGGTGGGTTTTTTCTTGGCAACAGCCGTGGATTTCATGTGGAGAGTTATTCTTGGCACGATCGCGTCCATGACGATGACGAGCGGCGTCGACGAGGTGGTGGTCGTCGCGGCGGCAACAGAAGGAAGCCGTCGAGCAGTCGAAGACGGTTATTCGGTTCGCCAGCGGTGAAGCTGAGGATCATCGCGCGGCAGATCGGTGAGAGGTGGACTATCGGTTGTCGAGGCGGTTCCATCGCGGGCCCCGCGTCGTCGGGTGAGCCGTTTCCTCGTCGACGAGCAAAGATGTCCCCTCGGAAGCCTTCTCCTCCGTCGCTAGACGCCGAGCAAACGTCAGCTGGCCGTTTCTTACCCCGACGATAGAAGCTGGCCCTTCCTGCCGACGAACAAACAACTCGTTCCCGCAGTTTCTCGTTCACTGAGCAGGTATATTAGCCGCGATCGCGTGGTTCCGGGAATCGGATCGATGAGAAATGACCAGCCATCTTTATGGCTCCGCGGATCCGTTGCCAGCAGGCCCAGGTGGCTGAATAATTGTTGCTCGTTCACGAACTTATGAACGAGGAATATTCGGTGGGTTTATTGGTAGCGAAGCATCGCGATCGGAGTAACCACCTTACGCCCGGGCAACGGACCAACTGTCAATTACCCGTCATATACCCGCCGATTGGCAACGAAAACAGTTTCAGTTGCGTAACCGCATTTTTATACTGTGCCTTTACAGCGTCGGTTGAACGTTGTGTTGCTGCTTTTGTGAGAACACCTGGTAGTATATTGAGTGGAACTCCCGGAAGCCGCGTCTTCGTAATCAATTCTTATTCCGACGCCTTATCGTTGACGTTTCGACTAGGGCTGGGACTATTCGAATAATTTAATATTCGAATATTTTACAAGTATTCGAATGCTACGAATAAACTTCGAATATTTCAGTATTCGAATGTTATTATTCGAATACTATTCGAATACTGCTATATTACAGCTATTCGAATACAGCAGTTTTCGAATAGTATGGTATGAAGTGGGTCAAAATTAGCTTACAAGATTTCACCCTGACAAACGAACCTAAAGAACTTGATTTATAATTCACACCATACTATTCGAATACATCAGTATTCGAATACTTTAATATTCGAATACATCAGTATTCGAATACTTTAATATTCGTATACATCAGTATTCGAATACTTTAATATTCGAATACATCAGTATTCGAATACTTTAATATTCGAATACATCAGTATTTGAATACTTTAATATTCGTATACATCAGTATTCGAATACTTTAATATTCGAATACATCAGTATTCGAATACTTTAATATTCGAATAGTATTCGAATACTTTAATATTCGAATAGTATTCGAATACTTTAATATTCGAATAGTATTCGGATAGTATTCGAATTCTTTAATATTCGAATAGTATTCGAATACTTTAATATTCGAAGAGTATTCGAATACTTTAATATTCGAATAGTATTCGAATACTTGGATATTCGAATTATATTCGCCAAATAATTGAGCAACTGAAGTATTCGAATATTCGAATACCGAAAAATTCGACAAATAGTCCCAGCCCTAGTTTCGACGTTGGCCTCTGCTTCTGTAATTTAACAGACCTCGCCTTCGTTGTCGGTTTAAAATTACTATGATTTAATTGTCACTTCACAGCTTTCCAATTCCGAAAAATTGACACCGAACTCGTTGAAAATTGCGATGAAACTGTTGCCTCGATTGGCACGGTTGGAGCGAGGGTCTGGTTGACGGGGGCGCCGTTAAAATCCACGTGTTTCCGCATCGGTTGCAATCGTACAGCGGGGTGGTTGTTACCGGCAGAGCGAGTGATTTATTTCGACCGTGTGATTCGATATAGCCTGTAAATCAATTACTGTAGCGCCGTGGATCCTTGGATCGCTGGCCGGGCAAACGGTTCGAATCCGTAGTTCCGAGGCCACGAAGATTGGTCTGGCAGAGGCGGGTCGAGGTTCATCGGGGACCGGTAGCTTTTTTTCTCGCGAGATTCGGCCAACGTTCCATCGCCAAGCGAACTCTATTTCGATCGCGGATTTAATCCAAAACCGAGGGGATTTACTAGCGTCGCCAACGGAACCCGACGGATTCCTGCTCGCGAGCAGAGGCCTCCGTTTGTTCGGTCACCGTGATCGCGGCGAGATTTGTTTTCGTTGCCAACTTCTCCTATCCCTGTCTACGGTATATCATTCGGGAAGCGGGCTGCTCGGTCGATTTAATTGAAACCTGATTATTAACCTCAGGAAGCCCAAGGGATGGGTAAACAAATGTCCACGAAGTTTTAAACAAAAGCCGACATCTGAAAAAAGCGGTTTTCGATTTTTTACGGAAAAGTAGGGTAAACGCACCAGTAAATGAACAGTTAAGGCTAATGAATGAACACTATTATAAAATTATGTTTGCAGACTGAATGATTCCGCGTGCTGCAAAAAATTCTTTGGATATGAAGCAAGAAATGAAAAGAAGTCTCTAATTAATTAGTCGCTTACTTTAATAATTATTTTACTCATTTTAATAAAAAATGTTCATTCACTGGTACGTGTTCATTTACTGGTACATCCACCCTATATATAATTTAAACAGTAAAAAATATTTATACTTATTTTAAAACTTTTCAGTTTACTTAATATTTATGGAATTACAAAAATATAACGAAATAAAATATGCTGTACACAAAACAAATTAATAAGAAACTAAAGTAACAAAAATCCGTACGAAATAATATTTCAATTAATATTATTCTTTTGGAAATATGAGCTCGTGAAGATTAGATTTACAATAAACTTTTATTACAATATACTTGTGCCCGAAGCGAATGCAAGTCAGAATGTTAACGTCTTAAAACCAATTTTTCATATTTACAAAACGGTCTTCGAATTTTACCAAATTTATTAGAAAACACGGTATTCAAAAATCGACAAACCCTGGTTTTTAACTATAATTCGTTCCAGAAAATAACTTGTGTAGACCAGTGTTATATATTCGTGTCAGAAAGTAATTGTATATACTCTGTTTTCACTCTCTTATACTTATTTCTCTCACAAGGGAACACCGCGAACCCGGACTCACCGATTGGAACGTAACTTTGCGGGTTTTTAGAGTGACTAAAAACAAGAACAACGCTGTGTTTCATTTGTGCCCTATCGCCCTTTAAGGGTGTGAAAACTAACCTCAAAATCAAATAGACACTCCCACTTTGTCGCGTATAACTCCTAAAGTACAAGGGACAGAAAAAAATGTTTCGAACAAAAGTTTAATGGTGCAATGAGCACTGCAAACTTGAATTAACAAAATCTTGAAAAGAGTTTAAAAAAAAAATATCTGAACGAAAAAAACTTTTTTCAAAATTTTGTTAAAGCAAGTTTGCAGTGCTCATTGCACCATTAATCTTTTGTTTGAAACATTTGTTTCTGTCTGTTGTAGTTTGGGAGTTATATGCGAAAAAGTGGAGTGCCTATTTGTCTTTGAGGTTAGTTTTCACCCCCTTAAAGGGCGATAGGGCAGAAATGAAACACACGGTAGTTCTTGTTTTGAGTCACTCTAAAAACCCACAAAGTTGCGTTCCAATCGGTGAGTCCGGGTTCGCGGTGTTCCCTTGTCAGTAACAAAGTGTTTAAATATTTTATATAACTGAAAATAGTTTGAGCAAAACAACAGCTCGGGCTTCCTAGGATTAATATTACACAGAGTTCAAACACGTTTAGCCATGCGAATTTTTCGGCATCTCGCATCATCGCTCCGAATTCACTATTTCCACCGACGCTATATCATTACCCCCCACGTTCCCGGATCGGTGAATAAATTTCCCTGCGGGATTGTATTACCGCCAGTCGAAAATTCGATCACACTTCGGACGTTCGGACGGGCGTATTTTAATGGCGAAAAATTCCGCTGAGCTGATCGGCGACTAGTTTCCAAGACCCGCGTGTACCTTTGGCCCCAGCCCGGTCACCTCGTAACTATCGATTAACAGAGTATCCATCCTTGTTCCCTTATCCTTGAGGATTCTCTTCCGCGAAAGATGAAATTACACCGGACACACGATACATCGAACGGTCTAATAAGTCGGATCGCTGACTCGGCGCGTAAAGGTTCCGCGCGCGAGGAAGTTCTTCCTAGCGAAAGTAATGCTTCTCGGTTTTCCCTTCGAGTGGGACGTTAAAAAGCAACCGGCCAGGCGAAGATGAGACGTGGAATTTTTTTTATTTATATCGATATTCCTGCAAATGGCCCGATCGGTATCGTCAGCCGTAATAGAGGCTCTTCGGAGATTGTGATGAGCGCGGAAAGAGACTGTGAGGAGCAACGTTGCTTATGAGGCAATCCTACAACTTTCGTGGCGATGACATCGCGGAAACGGCGGACGACAGCTCGGCCAAAGGTGCGGCTACGAGGGACGACAGTGGAGGATAATGTTGGCCCTGCATTATTACCCGAATTCTAAGGGAGCCCGTGGCACGTTGGGGCGGGTCACGGCCGCCTGGTGGAGCCAGGACGACGATCCTGTTTATTCCAAGGATCTCATCAAGGAGTTCGAGCTCGAGAACCCGCCCCTCGAAGACGAGCTCGCCTGGATCCTCAAAAAAGGTATCCCGTCGGTTCATCCCCGTTGACATTTACGGGGAACGTTCTCAAGTGTCCTCGGAATACATCTGCCGCGAATTTATATTGCTACGGTTGAGGTTCCGTCCTTGAGTCCCCGCTGACAGATATCCCACCCTCGCAACCAGGATAACGGGCCCATTTTAACCCACGCTGAATATTGAACTGCACGCGTCACTTGTTATCTATGAGGATTTTAAATCCTACCGAGAGCTTCTCGAGTGGGCAATTATAAGTGAAAGTGGACCCTTCATCCAACTTGCTGCCAGGTGTTGTAAATATGAAGAATTGTTTTTTTAGGGTAATGGTAAATGATTGGTGAAATAAAATTTGTGGGTATTTTCACGTTACCATTATTGGTAGTGAAAATGAAACTTTTGGGGGAGAAATTGAATTATACTGGAAGATTCGTGTTACCTCTTCTAATTTCTCGCGATGGATTTTCATAAAATAGAGATATTTTTTATAGATTTAGAATTCTATTTACGGGAAAAATAGGGTTATTTATATGATTTATTTTTTTCATATCAAGAGACGTCATAATTACAAATCCGTGATGGATTTTCATAAAATAGAGATATTTTTTATAGATTTAGAATTCTGTTTACGGGAAAAATACGGTTATTTATATGATTTATTTTTTCATATGAAGAGACGTCATAATTACAAATCCGTGATGGATTTTCATAAAATAGAGATATTTTTTATAGATTTAGAATTCTGTTAACGGGAAAAATAGGGTTATTTATATGATTTATTTTTTTCATATCAAGAGACGTCATAATTACAAATCCGTGATGGATTTTCATAAAATAGAGATATTTTTTATAGATTTAGAATTCTGTTTACGGGAAAAATACGGTTATTTATATGATTTATTTTTTCATATGAAGAGACGTCATAATTACAAATCCGTGATGGATTTTCATAAAATAGAGATATTTTTTATAGATTTAGAATTCTGTTAACGGGAAAAATAGGGTTACTTATATGATTTATTTTTTTCATATCAAGAGACGTCATAATTACAAATCCGTGATGGATTTTCATAAAATAGAGATATTTTTTATAGATTTAGAATTCTGTTAACGGGAAAAATAGGGTTACTTATATGATTTATTTTTTTCATATCAAGAGACGTCATAATTACAAATCCGTGATGGATTTTCATAAAATAGAGATATTTTTTATAGATTTAGAATTCTGTTTACGGGAAAAATAGGGTTATTTATATGATTTATTTTTTTCATATCAAGAGACGTCATAATTACAAATCCGTGATGGATTTTCATAAAATAGAGATATTTTTTATAGATTTAGAATTCTGTTTACGGGAAAAATACGGTTATTTATATGATTTATTTTTTCATATGAAGAGACGTCATAATTACAAATCCGTGATGGATTTTCATAAAATAGAGATATTTTTTATAGATTTAGAATTCTGTTAACGGGAAAAATAGGGTTACTTATATGATTTATTTTTTTCATATCAAGAGACGTCATAATTACAAATCCGTGATGGATTTTCATAAAATAGAGATATTTTTTATAGATTTAGAATTCTGTTTACGGGAAAAATAGGGTTATTTATATGATTTATTTTTTCATATCAAGAGACGTCATAATTACAAATCCGTGATGGATTTTCATAAAATAGAGATATTTTTTATAGATTTAGAATTCTGTTAACGGGAAATTTAGGGTTATTTATATGATTTATTTTTTTCATATCAAGAGACGTCATAATTACAAATCCACGTATACTATTGTGCCTCTTCATAATTATCTTCATTTTTAACACTATTCCTACCGACGTATTTCACGTCATTTGACCGGTCGCGTTAGGTAAGACAGACTACAAATTTTTCTCAGAAAAAAACAATAAAACAAGAAGTAAATATTCAAAAATGTAGGGTAAACGCACCAGTAAATGAACAGTTAAGGCTAATGAATGAACACTACTATAAAATAATATATTGATTCCACGGGCTGCAAAAATTGTTTGGATGTGAAGCAAGAAATGAAAAGAAGTCTCTAATTAATTAGTTGCTTACTTTAATAACTTATTTTACTCTTTTTAATAAAAAATGTTCATTCACTGGTACGTGTTCATTTACTGGTACATCCACCCTATTATACGTATATTTGAGGCAAAGTCGTGAAGTTTAAAGGCGATTCAATTACGTTGTATATTGGAAATTCTAATCGACATTTTGAAAACGGTCTTTTTCACCGGTTCGTGGTAGGAATAGTGTTAAATAGGAAAAAAATATAAATATGACCCTATTTTCCCACCTGTCAAGGGTGTGTAACCCCTTAAAAAAAAAGTGCAGCTGCTATCTACGTGCCTCATTGCACTAACGATAAAAGTGACTTTATGCGAAGATAAACATTGAGCAAGAGATACCAGACGATCCAATTACATGACTCAGTTTATAATACGTATTATCATTGAACTGCGTGTAAAGCGTGTGCCTACTTTTCCGGATCCAAAGCGTGGCGTGAAATCAAATTGAAAAGAACCCATTGGACGAGGCCGCGTTACGTAAAAGCGATGCAGGAATAAAATTGCCCAGCGGAAGCATCGAAACACAAGACTCGACTCTATAATTGCGCCCTTTGTAGATTGTACCGCTTCTAAAAGGCACAATGCCATCCTATTAGAGGATAATGGGGTTCTCCAAGTAAATCACTTCGGTTCCATAGGTTCCTCGGAATTATAGCAATTTCCTGAACGGAATTCCTGCAACGACCACGGCGCGGTTAGCATTTCGGCGTCGAAGGCTTCCGCGAAGTTATATTTGTTTCTACAAAACGAGAGTGTAGACGTCGGCGACGACCGGGGTCGTCGAACGAACCGTGGACATCGCGAATCCATTTCAAGAACAAAGTGCAATTGATGGCAATGTTTTCATGGCCATCGATTCATATTCTCACATACGCGCCACGCCAGGTCAACGATCGCTGAACCTGCTCTTACATTCGTGCACACAAATCATCACGAGTGTATGGGAATTCCTTGGTTAGTGTTAGCAAATAGAAGATTTGAATGTCCTCCTTGGTCCGGAGTGATTGAAAAGACACCGCAAAGGATATTCTAAAATTCAGTTTCAGTTTAAATTTTTACACGCCCTCTGACGAAGTAAACGCAATTGCCATTCCTTTTTTATGAGACTAGGAATACACGAGGTTAGTGGTGGAGAACTATCGATGGTACTTACGATAGTTATAATAATAATAATAAGTATATATATTTCAACGGGATAAACTCTTTGTTATAAGAATTACAAAATCACAGTCACACAAGCCTAGAACAAATAATTAGGAAGTACAAAAGAAATATAATTAAAAGAACGAAAGCAGAGAAGTAAGCGAAAAAGAAACCATTAATGAATAGAGACAAAGCCAGATATAAAATAATAATAGTAATAATATTATACCAGAAGCTATCGAAATTTGTAATAATATTACAAATTAATTTTAGGATTCTGAATTTCAGCTGTTATTATTTTTCAATTG